>OX336884.1:25262711-26717711 GCA_946959425.1 Argyrosomus regius
TTTTTTTTTTTTTTTTTTTTAAAATTTTTTTTTTTTTTTTTTTTTTTTGGGGGGGTGTTTTTTTATTTTTTTTCCCCCTTTTAATATTTTTTAAAATGGGTTCTGGGGGCCTTTTTTTTCTAGGTGGGTTACATACTGTTAATGTTAATTTCATATTACTGCTGCATTAATGTTGCATGTTACTGCTGTAGATAAGTGTAGACACTTTCTATGAAGACCACAGCTATAGTGCATTATGGAGGCATTCATAGTGAATCATAATGCCTTAATGACTACACTCATAATGCTTTTTGATCAACTATATCAAGAGTCATAAAACATAGATGTGACTTAATGAATGAATTATAAGTTCAAGTGTCTTAAAGGCACGTTTGACTAATTATAAACCAAAATACTCACCTATACACACCTGTATATTCAATTCAATTCAATTTTATTTATATAGCGCCATATTATAACAGAAGTTATCTCATGACACTTTTCATGCAGAGCAGGTCTAGACCGTACTCTATGATATTATTTACAGAGACCCAGCAGTTCCACCATGAGCAAGCACTTGGCGACGGTGCCGAGGAAAAACTTCCTTTTAACAGGCAGAAACCTGAGAAGGTTTGAGTAGAGTTTTCAGTATACGAACTGTAGTAAGTCTGCTATGACAGTCCATGCAGTCCATCATAAGTTATCACCATCAAGTGAAGTAGATATCGATGCATTTAAAATAATGCATGCTTCATCATAATGTTTCATTGTTGGTAGGAAGTAAAGTGTAATGCATTTCAATGTTTGTCTGCAGCCACTGTAATAGTTACACCCATTACAACCCCCCATTGTACACAGAGAGGTACACACACTCTCTATGAGTGTTATTTTAAAGCAACACTGCAGACGTTTTCTACCATAAAATAACATTTTAAATCATTTTGGTGCTAATGATGACGTATAATCACTATTCACTACCAACTATTTCACTGATTTTGGTGAAACTGGATCATATTTTATGGAAAAAAAATGTTTTCTGGTTTCCCCATGATGTCCTCCAGCTGCACTGCCTCAACTCTCTGTGATTTACAGAGTTTCCTGTAGCTGCTGTTTGCAAATGCCTGGGCGAACGCCTGTGTTGTGCCAGAACTGGAGCTGGACTGACTTAAAGTCGTTGGCGAGAGTTTGGTGAAATAAAAGGCTGAAAGACAGACACTGAGCTGGACTTCTTGCTGTTGGACTAGTAAGTAAGATTAGCTGCATTAAAATGCATTACACTTTACTTCCCACCAACAATGAAACAAGGGCTATAGCTCTGTGTGTCTGTCTGGGCGTGGACATCCAATTATCCTCCGCTTGCTGCAACCTGCACACTTGCATCTTCACCACCAATCAAGACTCTGCAGTAAATCTACCCCACCTCTTCACTCCAGTCTTGTTCAGTCTCTTACCTGGTACACACGCGACGGCCTAATCTTTTTTTTGTTGTTGTTCGAAACCCCTCGTGTTGAGTCTTGTTGTTTTGCTCTCCTGTGCGTCAGGCTCAATCTGCCTGTCCAGCTCTACACTGTCTCTGGATCTTCATCTACACATTTGGTTGAATAAACTTCTAAGCCTTACAGTTGAGTGGTCTGAATTCTGTTTTTGGGTCCAGAGAGTCACAAACCTTGAACAGACATTGTGCATCAGCAGTAGTCATGAAGCATTGTAATTAATTATGAATGCCCCATTCATCCTCACAGAAAGTGTTACTGGATAGCTTAATCTACAGAAATGCATCATATGCTATAAGTTCATCATATGTTTGCTGTGTTGCTGTAATGTGAGGACCATGTGTGTCTAAAAGTCATGCCACGAACTCCAAACATCCCTGTTTGTTTTCAATTATTTTGCAGACAATATAAATTTTAATTAGTTTATATTGCCTAAGAAGAAGGACAGTTTTCTCATTCCATACAGGAACACAGTCAGACAAATGTAGTGAAGCAAAAGTACAATATTTGCCTCTGAGATGTCTCATAAAATAAAAATATTACCAGAAAAAGTACCTAAAATCTATGCTTTAGTACAGGATTTGAGTAAATGTAGTTGCACTACACAATGCTTCATCATAAGTGCACATACAAGGTAAGAATTTGTGGTGTGTGTATTGCATCTTTTGCTAATTTGCTGCTTACCTGCAACTTCATGGAGAAAAAGAGTCATTGCTGCCAAGACCCAGACTTGTACAATTGGAGCTGTAATTTGCTGTGCATTGTCTGGCCGTTTGATGAGCCCAAAACTGGACTTGCAGCTATGTTTTTCATCATCTCTCCTTGTAGCCTGTAGCACTACACCCACACGAATGCAGGCTTGTGTTGTTTTACTTTAATGCTTTCATCCTTCGAACACGTGACAACAAGTTTATGTGTTTGTCACCAAATTTGCTCACAGCTGTTTTACTTTAATGTTTTATTGAGTTATTTTAATTAAAAAAAGATTAAACGCCTAGTGAGTAGGATGTAGTGGCATCTAGTGGTAAGGCTGCAGACTGCACCCAACTGAAGACACCACTCCTGTGCCAGATTGTCCGGTACCTTTTTTCCAGTGCTTGACTTGCTTCACCTGCAACACCAGCCAGCCTTCAGCCACCAACCATCAACCATCTGCTTTTTGTGTTAATTCTTGAATTCTTAAAAGATTGTACAAGCCTCCGTCTCATCCTCGCCTCAGTCTGCAGGAATTTGTTGTGGACAAAACAAAACATCTGAGGACGTCACCTTGGGATTTGGGAAACCGTAATCAACATTTGTCACCATTTTCTGATGAACGTAACCAATCCATTAACATGAGATCAGTCAATAATGAAAATAGTTGTTAGTTGCAGCCCAAACAAATACACGATTCTTATTGCCTGGATATTATACACTAATTAAAACATACGTATGAACACTATATACCATTTCTGCCATATTCTGCCCATAAATCTTACACACATGACCTTTTAAAAGCAAATTAAAGTAAATTCAAATGCAGCAAACACAAGAAAGCCAAAGGACAGTGCTGCTATGTGAATGTACACAAGCTTTCATCATGTGTTACATACGATGCATTTACATAAAAGCACAAAAAGTACAGGAGGGCTTAAGGAGGACCGATGCCATATGGATCTTGTTAAGGGAACAAAATAGATCTTTTGTATTCAGCTGGGATTTTTTAGCTCTGAATGGTTTGATGGGTAAACGATGGGAGACTGAAAGGAGGCTGGAAGATTTGAATACCAACATAATCATGATTGGATCACTTTTCTCAAACAAATTTACAATTTGCTGTTAACTAAGAGGAACACTACAAAGCTCTCACCACAATCAGCTTCAGTGAAGGAAAGTTGTTCGCCGCTGGCTCCTTTTATGCCGCAAACTGCCAAGGCCGACTCAGCACAATCCAGAAACCGCACTGGTGGACCCAACAGGCAAATTACCAATGGCACAACTACATAATGAAGGTGAAAACAAATTAGCAGCAAGTTCATTAAAATTTTCAGTTGTTCAGTAGACCCTAAAGTTTGTGGTTAGTGCCGGTCCGGCCAACACGGCAGCTGAATAAAATCCATGTCATGCTGAGCAGAGGCGGAAGTATCGAACACCTTAACTTAAGCAAAGGTAGCATTATAATCACTCACCTCTCTTGTCCCTGTGAAAAGGAATATAATTGAACAAAGAAGGTTAGCGCCATGGTTTAACACCTAAACTCACAAATTAAAGCAAAAGGCCTGGGCATGAGGCAATTTGAAAGCACATGGCAGTTTGTCCAGATAGTCTTAAAACATGCAGGAAGGCTCTCTGTAGTGCCAGAGCAGCCTTTTATTCAACATTAAAGCAACGTTGTGTAACTTTTCTACCATAAGATAACAGGATTTAAATCATGTTGATGCCACACTGATGTAAAATCAGGTGAATGGTGTCTCTGTCATTCGTATGTCTGTTCTTACACTATGTAACTTTGTGCGTAGTACTAAACGCTTTCATTCACCTCCAACTATTCCACTGATTTTGGTGAAACTGGATCATATTTTATGGAGAAAACGTTTTCTGGTTTTCCCTCTGATGTCCTCCGGCTGCTCCGCCTCAACTCTCTGTGATGGACTGTAAAGTTAACTGCTGCCAACTGTAGCTGCTGTTAGCTCAGTTTATTAGCCAGACTGCCCGGACTGCTGTGAGCTCAGAGCACCACCAAAGGCATTTTGGACCAACGGGAAGAGGCGAATACTGACGGGGAACGAGGCCAGTGTTGTGCACGCTTGATCCAGAGATTTTAGCCAACTATAGATCGATATTCAATCTTCCCTTTCTCTTTAGGATACTTGAGAAAGCTGTCACCAACCAATTGTCTTATCCTATGTTTTCCCCTGTTTCCAGTCTTCATGCTAAGGGCTGATGGCTGTATTGACCATACAGACTTGGTAGTAGCCATATAGACAGTGGTGTTGGTATATCTTCTGATCTAACTCCAATGTGTTGATTATTTTCTTTTAACTGTAGCTTTTGGAGAAACGTAGTGGGGAGGAAGTCTAGTGTAAAATGGAAAAACACAAATAAATTAGTTAACCTCAAAACAGTGAAAATTACTTTCCACCCACTGATGTTTTGATGCTTTTTTCTCAGCATTGGGCCAGCCCTATCTACAATAATAATGGCTCTTGGTTGAAAAGTCGCAGTGTCAACTTTTAAAACATACAAAACTTTAAGCTTTTTGTGACACGCTTTATCATCTTTCATTTGCATTTAAATTTCAACCATTTTTTTGGACACAGAAAATGGCAAGTAGAATAAAAAAGAAAAAGACTTTTTAGATTTTGGTAGTCTTTTCACAGAATGACACCAGCGCAAAAGGAGGATAATTACAGCTGCACAGGAAATACTTAAATGTGTCCTCGTCTGCACCAATTAATCCACAGGAATAAGAAAAATACACTTTTAAAAACACTGAAAAGACCCAGACATATAAAGTCCTGTCTTTTTCACACAGTGTCTCTGAGTCTTTTAGATGCTCGCAGCTCTTCCGTGAATGTGATTATCTTTCTATCACGTATGCATTCATGTGTTTCCCTGTGAACTCTGTTCGGGTGATTTGCAGGTGAAAAAGATGTGCCTGTGTGTCTGGTAAAAAAAGGAATCTAAAAAAGCTTTCACATTTCATGCAAACATTTTCCCAGGTTCAGCCTTGAGGCTTCTTTTCACCTACATAACATCAACAACAGTTTTCACTTGGTTGCAGCTGTAGGCAAGAGTCCAACAGAGCAAGAAACAAGACAGATAGAGAAGAGGAGGGTCACTGCAATCAAATTAAATAGACGAAAATATGATGCAGACTCTATACAGACTGGGAACGAGGACACTGAAGGAAGCACTGTATGTAAAAGACAAAGACTTTTTGTTGTGGTCCACAGGGAAGCTGCACTGTCTGACATATCAATGAGGCCTCAAGTCTGCCGAGTATCGTTAGTGCAAGGCCCTGCCGCTTCATGCGCTCACATCATCAGAACAAGCGAGGAAAGAAAAAAAGAACAAGAGAGCTAGATGAGAAAAGTAAGACTCACAGAGGGACGAGACACCAAGGTGAGTTCACAGAGACGTGAAGCCTGAACGAGGCTGCCGCCAACGTCAAAGTGAGACAAAAGGAAGTGGCGAGACTGGCACTGACACTTTTTTTTAAGATCCTTTTTACAGATGGCTCCGTTTTTGCTTTGACGAGATCTGCACTTGCCGGCAGGGCGACAGCGAGACACCGTCTTATTTCACCCTCCCATAAAGTGATGAACGCAGCATTTCCCTGAAGCGTTATCTGCAGCAACACGGTAACACGCAGAGCGCCGCTCCACTTCCATATCTGCACACATATAACCAGAAGGAATGTGACAGCGTTCGTAGACCCCGACCGCGTCTCAGCCGTTATCACACAAACAGGAGGTAATGTGTTTAAACACCGCCGCTGCTTTTGTGTTGAATCCTTCCCTGCTCGATCAGATGAATATGTCATCAGAAACCTGATAGATGAGTTAAACTTGCTTATGAATCAGGCAACGGTGCTAATGTGCTCCAGTTTTACATACAGGAGGCCTGGTAACCCCTCACCTGACAAATAGGAGCTGACAACGGAAAGGCTTGTTCATTTATCAACTGAAGGGAAAACGGGTGGGAAAAAAAATAAAAAATTAAAAAAACCTGATATCCTTTTGCATACAGATTGCAAAGCCTTATGGGAAAGTCACACACCAAAGAGGCACATCTGTGATAATCTAAATCAAATATTAGCGCCGTAGTCAACAAGTTTCAAGCTTGGTTTATTTCTACATCACATGAAGCAGATGCAGAAGCAAACTCTTAACAGATTTTAAATTCTTTAAATCTTTAAAAGACAATTTGACAAACTGCTGACCGAGAGGAGAAAAACAGAAGAAGAAGAAGATCTGGTCTGTTTCACATCAATATCTTTGGTAAAATGGCAGTCTGCAGACACGTTCCATTCTGGGCGCTGTATCACATTTTCCTGATAGGTGTAACGTAATCTTGGAGAACAATCTCCCTGAGTTTGTTTAGAGAGTTTATTTATCCGGGGGAATGTCAGCTGAGCACAGCGTCCTCCTTCTTCACTCACTTACCCACTTCTACTGTTTCCCAGCACAGCCGCAGCCTGCATTTTTTTTTTTTTTTGCTGCTCACTGAGCAGCTCTGATGGAGCTCTTATGAGGACGCCGCTTGTTGAGGAAGCATTATTAATTTATTTACCTCCTAACCACATTTTCCCAGTCGGTCAAATCCGGGAACCGGTGTGACTCTCCGATCACAAACCTGATCTCAAACCCTCTGCAGACGGTTGTTCGCTGCGTACGTGCTCTGAATTGAACTTAGCATTTAAAATAGCTCATAAATATTTTTAGCTCACCGTGCATTTGTGAAAAATGACTCTCCCCGTGCAGCATCCTGTCCCTCGGTGCAAACCTCAGGCAATGTATCTATTCAGACTTTTATGTAATAACATTCTCAAAGTTGCTTTAAAACTTGCAAAAGCTTGGGAAGCAATCGCCTCCATTTGCTGATACAATATATTTAGCGCTTAGAAATTAAACATTAAATGGATTAATTCATGATTATTAATATCTGATGATGATGGTTTAATTATAAATTAGAACTGCTGTGTTAATGGAGCATGTTGTTTAATATCGCCAGCACTGCAGAGATAAAGTTTTGATGAACAAAAAGGAGATTTTGTTGTTGTTGTTGTTGTTGTTGATTCTTTGTGCAGCTTCAGAGCACTGGAGCAGACAGCGCTGCCTGTCTGGCCCAGATTTTAGGGAGGACAAAAGGAGGCAACAACAGGCTCATTTCACTGCACTGCTTCACCACTGGCACGCCGTGTGTAGACACGCTGTATCGCCCGCTGAGGTGGATATTGAAAAGACAATACAAAAAAGCAGACAGCCCAATCCATTACAAGGCCTCTAGAATTACATTTTCCTCAGATACAGTGGAGCCCTGCGAGACCCAATACACTGTGTTCCTGGAGATGGAAACAATTTGGCCCAGGTTGGCTAATTCTCTGAGACTCTGTCCTCACTGACAGCAAAGATGGTGTAACACTAAAAAAAAAAGAAAAGCCGGATCTCACTGAGGGATTTTTGCAACTGAAATTTATTGGACATAACTCAAGAGCGATGCACTCCCCCCCCCCCAACCGTAACAATGCAGACTTTTAAAACATCTGGCCGCACCTCTTGCATGGCTGATGAGCGTGCTCTGACCTCAAGCCTTTTTTTTCTTACGTTGACAAAGTGCTGCAATCTTTGTGTGTCAGCGGATTGAGCAACCAAAGCAAGAGCCGCATGCCTTTTTGTTCAGCGTTTCAGTTACACAGAGAAAACCGAGGAGGAGAGAGGAGAAAGAAATGAATTTGAGAACAGATGGCTCCCCTTGAGAATGGCTGAAGGGTGTGAATCAAATTAAAGCAAAATGAATTATATGGTTTGTGTTTTTTTTGATTGAATTGGGCCCTGGCGACTATTACCAAGGGACGGAAGTAAAAGTGTTGTGACATGAAGCGCTGTGTTGTTCATGCCCATGTGGATATATAAATATTTTTCATTATGCTGTGGGATTTGGGGTTCAGTATCCTCCTTATTACAACATTACAGCGAGCATATTGTGGTCGTCACAGCAGCTATTTTGTTTTGATGACACCAGCGTGACTTGCGGTCCATTCACAAGTCACAATCACCAATCGGTACAAGATAATCCAAATGCATTACTTATGTTATTACACAAACAGAATGGAAGTGAGCGAGAAAGCTGCTGCTGCTGCTAATCAGCGGTCCGGAGGGAAACATTATACAACCATCTAATGCAATTTCGTCACTCCGTTCCCGTTCCAAGGTTTGATAAATATGTATACGCCTTAAAGTCCCACAGGATCGCCTTATAAAAAATCTATTAACCCAACAGTGGCATTTTATCAGACTGAAGAACAACACACCTTATTGTGTTGTCAGGCAAAGGAACATGATTAAGAGACTTGCTTAAGACTTTACAGCCACGCTAGCTGCTCTGCTCTGTGAGGCTGTACTCAGGCACAGCCGTGCTTTGAGCCCAATGCTAATGTTAACATTAACTAATGCTTATTAACATATGGTAATTAACATTACTTGATCTGATGATGGTGCAAGGTGAACTGTTAAGGGATCAACAAAAGAATTGATCCTGTTGGGGCAGAGCAGGAATTTCACCATCACCCAAGATGTCCATTTTTGCCATGGCAGTGGTTGGGAAAACTTTCAATGGAGTGTAACAACATAAGAGTTAATTGTCAGCTGTCAGTCCTCTAGTGGATAGATACAAAGATAGCAAATATTGTCAAATCATGCCAAGATGGTAACCCTAGATTTGCAGAATTGTTGAGTTTATTACATATTTTTATTGTTTTGAATTGTTTAAATTGTTTCATTAGGGTCAGACAACAAACTTCTTGGTTAGGTTTCGTAAAAGATCATGGTTTCCGTTAAAATAAGTCAACATTGAGTTTTGGTCTTACTCGGGACACAAACAGCAGCTTTCTGGTTTAAAGCCCTGAAGTGCAGAAACAAAGTACTGAGTAAATAAATGAGAGTTTCATAAATCTATGGTTACCATCTAGACACGACCGTATTAGATTGTGTTACACTGTTTAATAAAAAGGCATGAATGCGTTCAGAAACTGATACGTCCATTTAAATTGACCTTTGTGCCCTCGAAAAACACTGCTACACCGCAGACCAAGTGGCTTTGCCCCTAAAAGTACGAAATTCAAGGGTTAAAACCAAAACGACAAATGTCAATCTCATGCTAGCACTAAAAGTAATGGGAAGATACAACATCTGGGGACCTTGAATGTCAAAGTTTGGAACAATACTTCTAGGAGATGTAGAGATATTTCACTGGACTAGTGAAAACTTTGACCTCCTGGTGGTGCAACATAGAAAGTCAAGGGATTGCCATACTCATTAGGATTCATCCTCTGGGCACCATGAACATCTGTACCAAATTTCACAAAAATCTGTCTAAACCAAAAGTGGTCAAACCGACAAAGCCATCATTCGAGCCTTTATTTGAAGAGGATCTCCATTTCTTTCCTCTTTTTATTGTTTTTTATTTACACACTTAGATGTCTTTCAAATTTAATAAAAGTAAATGTATTACTGAGCTTGTTACAACACTCCAGCATGTTTATGACCACAGTCTCTAAATCCACACATTAATCCACTCGGTAAACCTCTGTCATCTCTCATCCCAGCAATCATTTGTTGGTGTTGTTTTATGGCTTTTAATTGGTCACTGCTGTTTCTGGTTTCCTAAATGGTTATAGTAACAAAACCACAGGTGCCCCCAATTGTCACGGAGTGTTTAATGCTTAAACAACAAGTAGCAACAGATTTGGAGCATAACAAATGAACATCATGCATAAAAGTATATTCTCCGTGCACAACAAAAACCTTTTCCCAACAGGGGAGGATTATGTAGCAGAAACGAGGAGTACAGTGAGAGGTTTCCCGTTCCTTGTTCTGCTGGCAGCTGGCAAGTTTTAAGAGTTTGGCTGGTTGCACGTTTGGTTTCAAATTGATTTCTGACCACTAGAGGACAGAAAATGTCCTCCAAAACAAGTTTATTGACTTTTTTGCGGCTAAACAATTTTGTTCTTCGACAATGGCCACACACACACAGAGCATCCCATTGGACACCGGGCTGTTTCTTGCCACCCGTTGAATGTTAGTCCAATAATCGCTGGTGTTGACATAGCTGTGGTTCGGTCCACCAGCTTCAGAGAAAAATAACTGTGTTGGGGTTTCCACCACTTTCATATCATGCTGGGAAAACATCTGTGGTTTGACAAAAAGAAAATCTCAACCATAGGGAACAATGAGTTGGAAGCTAACAGATGCAAAAACCTGCAGACTGGGGTATTGATTCTAGCACGAGGAGACATTTAATTCAGTGTTATTGTCAAAAGTTACACGAAATGGAGGTTTCTTCTCTCTCCAAGTTGTTTCAGTAGTCAGTGTTTTGCTTACCGTTTGTTTTCATTGCACAAAATTAACTGTTAGCTAATAAACACTTAATAAACACAGGTCCAGTTCATGCAATTATCACGTCCAGTCAAGCCCATAGAGGAATGCAATGTTTATATTATCACATCTGTGTTGATGCTTCATATTAATTCCAGATTAATTTTATCAGGATTTGTATACATCAAAAACTTCTTTATTAAAACAAACCCAGTGCTTCAGCCTGCACACACTAATTGTTTTCATACTAATATTAGTGTTCTTTCACCGCCTTCTGTATCTCCTCTACAGACCTAATGACGTCTGAGAGGGAACATAGTGACTGATGAATGCAATTTCCTGTCAACCTCGTGAAAGCAGCATGACTCCGGTTTAGCATTCCTCTAAAATTGGAGATTCCAGCTACTTAACCCAGTCAGACACATGAACCCACTCAGCAAGACAAATATACTGTTTTAATCCCGATAATTCAATCATCTTATGATCTTTTCCAAAGCACATGGCACAAGCAGGTAAAAGAAAAAAATCAAGATGGAATTAAAGCTTGTAGGTTTCGACTTTTTAAAAGACTCTGTGACTAACAGGATGAAAGATTTCTATCACTTGTCACAGCGCTGGCAGTTTTCTTTGATTTAGGCCGGATCTTCGTTTTTTTTGTTTCTGAACATTCTGCACATTAAGAGCTTCGCTCCAAATCTGAGATGAGTGATACGTCAGTGTAACAAACGGAAACATAAAAACCCTTTACAGGACTCTTCAAAGGATAAGAATTCAGTCTCTCTCAAAATGATGACACTTTTTACAGTTTATACTGACAGGACTTTGAGTGATTTCAAAAAAGAATATTTGAAATCTTAAAAGACATAATACATATCATCAGCTGTGCTTGTGGTCGAGCATCATGCTGTGTCTGG
Organism: Argyrosomus regius; assembly: GCA_946959425.1. Classification (NCBI taxonomy): domain Eukaryota; kingdom Metazoa; phylum Chordata; class Actinopteri; family Sciaenidae; genus Argyrosomus; species Argyrosomus regius. Next base: position 25,274,175 of record OX336884.1, read on the forward strand.
AGCTGGGACGCTTCCCAAAGCCAGCACAGGGGACGGTGGAAGTCAGTCAGAGCTTGCTGGAGATTGCTTTTGCATAATACTCTATATTACATATAACACTTTTAGTGTTTCACAGGCTGACAGCAAACTTGAACATGAACATATTGTATATCAAAGCAGCCTCAGCAACAACACAGGCAGGAACACTGCAAACTAATGTATTAAAAAACTACCGATCTACCGAAGCTCATTTAATCATCGATGTACCCGTTCAAATGAGACACCTGTCGCTGTGTGCTGTTAACAGAGTAACAGCTGTGAATGGCGAATCAAGGCCAGGAGAGTACACCTCAAAAAATCAGAGCAAGCTTTAGTTACTACATATATTTAATTTCTTAGATCTATAAATAAATCACACATCCTTTTGTTCTAAGGGCCTGTATATGTCACTGTACATGTCAGCCATTGCCGTTACCTTATATAGCGTAGCTGTTGCTGGCTGAGTTGAATTCTCTGGGTCTGTCTGACCAATGACAGTAGGAAGAATGGTCGTTGTAGCCTTTTTGAAGCTCAGTGTTGGTACCATGTTGGTAGTTCTGCCTCTGCTGCCTCCCGGTTAATCAAAGAAAGATGTGGATCATCGGTGGACCTGAGGTGGGCTGAATGAAGCCTGCTTGCTCAAACAAGCCATCTGTAACGGCACCTACCTGTCAATCAAAGCGCCCACACTGTTAATTCTGCATGACTTTAAGTTTTAATATAATTTAAACAGGTGAGTTCAATAAAAATTCACCCTCAGTACAGTTGTCATGAACGGGGAAATTAGCTATAGAGACCAAAACTGTTTTTTGTACCAGGCTGTAAACATGTTTATTTCTGCTGTGAAGTTGGACATTTTAACATGGGGACTTATGGAGACTGACTCACTTCTGGAGCCAGCCTCAAGTGGACGTTTGAGGAACTGCAGTTTTCGGCATAGGCTTCACTTCACAGCCACTGAGGTTGCCGCTTCATCTGATCATGTGTCTTGACATATTTCAATGCTCGGATTCAGTGGGACCCTCTGAACTCCCTAAATCACCTCAGTGTGCTCTCATGTGATAGATCCAACGTGTCTTGCCTTATTTAAGGTTGGAAATAAGGTTGTTAAAGTATTATAGAGCTAGTGCATTGGTGCACAATGCATACTGTAAATCTCAGTAAAAGAAAGCCCTTATAAGATGAACTGATGGGGTTTATTATGCCTGATTTTAGGGGGTCCTGCAGCCCCCTCAGCACCCCGACTTCCCATGTCCATGAGCCAGCAGAGATCACATGTTCAGAGCTGAAGTCAGTAGTGGTGGTGGTGGTGGTGAGGAGGAAGAGGAGGAGGGGTGGGAAATGTGTGAGACACTATTTCCTGTGTTTTCTAACCAGCACTCCATTCACCAAAGCCCCGAGCTTGTCAAAGTGACAGCTCCATTGACAGCACGCTAGTGACACATTGAACCGGGGCGAATAATAACAGAGACTCAAACTGAAAAATAGGCTGCCCCAGTTGTCCTTTGTCAGCGATGCCATTAAAATTCAGAGGAAAATAGCTGGGTTAGAGACTTGTGAGCAATTACTAGTGCGGATGCTGTAACTGCGAGAGAAATACAAGTGCTGATCTATCGGTGCACTTCAACAGCTACATTTGTTTATTGTGATTTTTTTTTAAATTAAAACTTTATTACATTTCTTAATGTCAGGATGCAGCTGATACCTGCATAAAAAATAAGACCCAGAAGTAATGAAATCAATACAAATGCATCTAAAATCCCTCCCTACAAATCTCTCTCCATTTATCTATCCAGTGCATGTTATATATATTTTCCTTCCTCGCTCACCGGAGTCGTATCATCTCCCTACTTGAATTCCAGCAGACTCGGGCTGCAGGTTATTTGTCATCCCTCATTTCTTCTTTGATCCCACTGCTTTCCAAGGCTCAGGCGATTCAAACCATTCCCATCACCCTTTTGTAATTAATAACAGGCTTCTTTCTGGGGAATTCTACTCATTTGTTTTCTTTTTTCCGCCCCGTAACCATCCAGCTGTGTCTGCGAGAGTCCCTCAATAATCGTTTTTTGGCCACCGTTGGTGCAGACTAGCAAGGAAATACACTTAATTTCAGTTAGGGAGAGAAAGAAGGGGGGGGGGGTGGGATGGAGTGGTTGTTATGTGTGCGTGCCAGTGGGCAGGGGAGGATTGTTTTGTAGCTTTACTGGCCCACCTTGGACCTCAGATGATGTCATTTCCTATTAAAATAATTGGCCTTGATAGGAAACACAAGGAGCTTTGATATTCTCTTCATCCAAAAATATGAAACTAATTATTATTTGGGATCAAGTAAGTTGCTTGTTGGAAAATGCAAAGGGATATTGGTTTCTTCAGGGATAAATTCTCAGTTGTTGTTCACTTATCTCCTCTGCTTATTAAGCAGAAACAAGGTTTTAATCAGGAAGGAGGTATTAATCAGAAAAGAAATAGAGCTCAAAGAACACCAGGAGCAAGAAAACATTAGCAGCAAATGGTGTGTTTTGCCTGGGAAGCGCGCCAGTGTGTGTAAACTAGGACTTTAGTTCTCTGCACAGCATGTGGTGTTTAGTCGTGTCCAAGCCTCTGACCAGCTTTTGCTTCACATGCAGAAAAAAAAAGGAAAAAAAAAAAGGCAGGAAAATTACAACTGAATTGCAGCATACTTGAGTTAATCACTTAAGGCTATTGGTTGATGAAAACAAGGTCACAGTAAATGATTTATGAACCAATTTTCAGCTGACCTGGACTGTGTCAAGATGATCTCAAAGTGTGAATGTTGTAAACACTGGAGGCTTGAAGAGAGCCCGGACTGGATTTGGATCTAAATCTGGAGGCTACTGTATGTCCCAGTGCTTTAAACCGTTCACAGTCGTGAAACTACAAAACAAACTGGTGCAGGGTAGACGTTTGAAAGTTGAAGTTCATGCGTTTGATGGGTACAAATAGCAATAACAAAAGATTTGATCAGATTCTGGTGTTATTTTGACTTCCCCAGGAGATCAGTGGTAAGAGGGCCAGTATGTGAGCAGCTTTGACCAATGGAAAAGCATGAGCTGGGTGTCTAAAGGGGGATTTATAATTGTGCATAAAAGATTACAGCATAGCTTTAGAGTCTACGCCGTAACCCTCGTCTGTAGTTACTACGGTTGGGTTGGTTTCTGGTTTTGGTCCATTCTGGTGTGCAAGCTTAAACGTTTCAGTGGACTGAAACCTTTCATTAGTTAACAAAGTTTTTATCATGAAACGTTTGCAAAAAGGTGAAAATTTGCACTGTCACCTCTATTTAGGGATCTCGTTCCCCTTGGGAGCGGCTGATTAACTGCTACACCTAGCGGTGAGATTTAATATTACTGGTCAGGCCCGGTCTTTGGCTTTATATCCAACTGGTTTGAAAATTTTCAGCCCAGCCCAAGTAGCTACACCATCAAAACTTTCCATTAAGTTTCCAATGCGATTCATGCTTGCAAGACAATGAAAAGCTCAGTAGTCTGTCCTATCCTATTGAGTAAGGAGGTGAAATAGAAGTTATGAGGATGTAACTCCAGTTCTATAGTACATGCATAGCCCACCGTTGCTTTATATCATAAAGTAGTCTAGATGAAAGAATGTAAACACCATTAATGTGGAGAATATGATTAAAACAGGACACATCCTAATCACACATTCATGTAGTGTTGTGCTGGTACTAACTATAAATCGAAATTTGCTGTCTAAATGTCTGCAGCAGGCCCGCCGTGAACCCTGCATAAAGTCCAAACCCAGCTTAAAAGGTACTGTCATGTTACACTCAGACTCTCTGAAAATTCCCTACACCTCCCGTTCATAAGCTCCTGTCTGGCTCCATCGGGTTCTCGGTCAGACTTCTGTTAAACTTTGATCTGTGAATTTGCAGAAAAAACTGATGCAATCATCATTTAACTGGCTGGACAAAAGCAAACATTTGGCTCAGCCTTGTGGCCAGCAACACGTAAAGAGGACGCCACAACTGGAGGATTAGTTTGAAAACAAAAAGATTTTATTAACAAATAATCCTATTAATTAGTCAGAACTAAGTAAGGCTTGCCAAAAAGAACAAAAGGTCTGGGCCAGCCATGCAATAGCCCGGTGGACCCAGAGCCCACCCAGCTCTATCAAAACATTGTGTAAAATAAACTAAGAAACAAAGACCAGACCTCCATCCTCAAAGAATAAAACAGAAAAACAAGGAGCAAAAAAAGCTTAATTTAAGGAGATTAGTTGTCTTTGTCTGTGAGAGATCCCAGATCCGATCTAGCCTCGCTTAAATATGGAGCAGGGACTCCCACAAATCATCCCAATCAGAAACACGTGAGAGAGAAAGGAGGCAGAAGCCTGCAACTAAGAGCCTCATACAGAGCTTACAGTTTAAAGGGTAAGTCTAAAGCTATAAGACCATGTTTAAAAGCAGTATATCTGTTCCCATGGTCACACCTAATCCAAACAGTATCCATAGACAGCATAAAACATGGTTTTATTGCGGTGGCTCTCGTCGCAGCCATCTTGGCAGTCCTGCCTCGGGCCCCCCTCTGCTAATCGAAAAATGGGCAAAGCTGTGGAGCATGGGTGGAGCCGAGACAGGCTGAATGATGCCTGGGTGCTCAAACAAGCCACCTCAGTACAGTTGTCATGAACGGGGAAATTGGCTATAAGAGACCAAAACTGTTTTTGTACCAGGCTGTAAACATGTTTATTTCTGCTGTGAAGTTGGACATTTTAACATGGGGACTTATGGAGACTGACTCACTTCTGGAGCCAGCCTCAAGTGGACGTTTGAGGAACTGCAGTTTTCGGCACTTCAGCATTGGCTTCACTTCACAGAACAGAGGCTGCTTTACCCGGTCCATGCTTGTATATTAAATACTGTGTTTGCATCTTCATCTTCAACATAACACTAGATAACGTGTCTTTCTCTCTAAGTCTCTGCCGAACTGGTCTCTGTTACCAAAGTGTCAATATTTTTGACAACCCTAGCTTGCAGGATTGTTGGTTTTTAAATTTTGGGATGCAGCCCAACCCCCAATTTGTCATGAAGCCAGCGCCATGACAGTTTTTGTGTTGTGTTTGTTTGTATGTCTGTTACCTCGCACTCTGTCACCTCTGCTGGATCTGCCTACCTCCCAATCAAGCCACCTGGTTTCCATCAGCTCATCACCCTTTCTGCACTTAGTTCTTGTCCCTACCTTAAGTCTCTGCCGGATCGTCACTCTGTACACACGGTTTGTCAGAGGAGGACTTCTAGCCAAGCTCAGCCTTTGAACCAGTACTAATCTGTTGCTAGTCGGTTCGTAATTTAAACCTGTTTTCTTTGTTCAGTTTCCTGTCCTGCTTGCCTGCCTGCCTGCCAGCCCAGCCATCACCTCAAGCCCTCCTACAGCTTTTTCCGCCCTGGACCCACTCTCCAGCCCATCACCCCCTTGGACCAGCACCCACACCTCCCTTATCATAAATAAACTTGTTCTTTTGACAGTTGGTGTCTCTATTTGGGTTCCTTGCTAAATCTTGACACAATTCTGATGTCGGCAGAGTTTCGGAGGAGGGGGTTACAGGAACTGTTTGGATGATCAGACAAGCATTTCATTTGAAGTATACTAATGCCTTGAATTTGGGGACGTTGCATCAAGAGGATGGCTCTGGATTTTGACTAGGGTAAACTGAAATGTGCTTGCCCTTGAGCTCAAGATGAGGAATGAGACAGAAGGAGTCTATTTAGCCATATTTTGGTGAAAACATGAGAGCATCTGAGCACACAGATGGACAGAGGGATGTGAATTATGCAGTAGGAGGGGGTTGATAAGCTTTAATTGATGTTTTTGATACATATTTAACTGTTAAAAGTGTTTGAATCTGATATAACTGAAGCTGAACACAACAAATAAACTTTTTTTTTTTTTTTTACAGCCACCTTTCAAGCCTACAGGGGATTTTCATGTTTTATAGTCGAAAGATAGATTTTGGGTAGAGTATCAGTTTAAGTGCGGGCCACTGAACAGCATTACTTTTACAAGCTTTGATATAAAATTAAGCCCAGAAGTCAGACAATAACTAAACAGCATGAAAGGGATCACGTGAATTCATGCCTCTCCTTCAATGAAAAGGCTGCTGATCATCTGTGTCAAGAGGTTGGAGGTTCCCAAAGCACTGAACGCACCACAGCACAAAAACAAATGTCAGCAGCTACACAATTCAAGAGCAGCCTGCAGCAAGCGATTCAAATAACGAGCGAAAGCACGGACGAAAAACAAAAAAACCCTGTTAGGGTTCTTGAACATCATTAAAAGATACAAAATAAAATTAAAGCTCGAACAAGAAAGTGGCCACCGCACTGTGTCTCTGGTTAAACACCCTTTAACTGCTTCTCAGGTAGTATGCACCCTAATTGTCTCTCTCGTTCAAAACCCAGTTCAAAACAATCCATGAATATACCTCAGATTAAATGTTTTTTTTTTTTTTTTTTTGTTTTTTTTTTTTTTTGGGGGGGGGGGGGGGGGGGGGTTGGGGATAGGGTTGGACCGACAAGAGAATGTATTACCAAGTTTGAAGCTGATCTGATAAAACCTGTAGGAGGAGTTAATAAATAGAAGCGAAAGACATCAGTTTGACATGGTCAAAATGGCCGACTGAGGCCTGATGTACAGCGACGTAAGTAAAAGCACCGTTTGAGTAAGGAAGGTGAAGATGACTAAGGTTGAAGTATGAGAAAACTGTAGAGTTAATAAATAGAACGAATGACATAGTTTGACATGTCAAACGTGACTTTAGGAGGCATGTACAGCTTGACGTACAGTCACGAAGAGCACCGTTTGAGTAGAGGTCGACAGGGTGAACGTACGACTAAGGTTGAAGCCGATCTGAGAAAACTGTAGGAGGAGTTAAAGCTAAAAGTGCTAAGAAGTTGACATTTGTGGAAATGGCCAACTGAGGCCCGCTTGACACGCCATTCGACTTAGACTACGAAGAGCACCGTTGAATAGAGCTCGACAAGATGAAAGCACTGACCAAGTTGAAGCCGATTGAGAATCCTGTAGGAGGAGTTAAAGTTCAAAAGTGGAAAAAAGTGCCAAAAAGAAAAATGAAATGAAAATGTCTGACTCTGTGGGATTGGGACATGGGTCCAAGAGGCTTTTGGCGTCTTGGCAAGTTGTATGAGCCTACAAGTTGAAAATCGACGACTGGGGCTGTTCTTTAAAGTTCCTGTAGGGGGCGCTACAACTAGAAACCCGTTTTTGGTACGTGAGCTAGGCAGCAGTCTACACGTGTCTGTGAATTTCATATTCATAATTATTACGATTTGCGCAGAATGAGGGTTGGCACAGAGCGCCACCTACGGCGATTTTTTCCCTTTTAGGGGATCCTCAGGCACATTGGCAATATATGCCAAATTACGTTTGAATCACATGTTAATGCGGAGATATGAGCTAAACTTGAAGAGACCGGTAGCGTCAGATTTCAAATTTCAAAGCCAATGAAACATATAAACTATTGTTCCAAATTTTTGATGGCATACTTGTGACAAAACCCCACTCTGTTTTGACAAATAACAGGAAGTGCTAACGCTATAACGCGCTCATATTGCAAAATTTTGACATACTTACATTAGTGTTTTTGTAGGCGTGCAGAGTTAGTGCCAAATTTTCAATCGACAAAGAGGAGACGGAAAAAGTCATTTACCATATGCCCTAAAAAGTCTAGGCGGAAATGGGCGTGGCCTATATAGGGCGACTCAGCTACATGAACGCGTGGATATGTGTTTTATGAATGTGCGACAATGTATGCGGGAGTTATGGGCCTTGAAAATTTGCCTATAAATAGCGCCACCTAGTGGTCTTCCCAGTGAGTGACTGAATGCGGCGGCAAAATATCGAATTTTTAAGGCACGTCGAATGTGCCAAATAAAAATCACGAAATGTCCATGCTGTGGCAGTCGAAAATTGGCAAAGTTCCCAAGCGTAATAATAAACTAACGGACCAAAAACAATAAGGACCTACCAGGTTCCCTGGCTCGGTCCTTAATTAAAGCTGCAAGCAGCGTTAGGCGGACTCGCTCTGACGTAACTCGGGGTGTGTCGCAACCGCGTCCCGGGCCGCGTAATATGTCCCGTCGTGATATGTGCCGTCGTTACATGTGCTGTCGCAATATGTGCCGCGTTATACGTGCCGCGTGATATGTGGTGTCGTGATATGTGTGGATCATGTAAGGAAAGTGTGACGTACTGCACAGCTAAGCTACGTCAGTGAAGTCCAAAGTTGTCATGTCCAGAAGGTGTGTGATAGCAGTGTATGTTGTGAGACGTTTCAGACAGTGGAAAAGACTGAGCTTTAATCCAGATGCTGAATTGTCATGCAATGGCGCCATCTGCTGGGCTGTAATGAGAGCAGGTCGTGATTGGCAGCATTGGGGGAGCATATGGAAGCAGTGTAAAAATTGCCAGTGTTGGGTAGCATATGGAACCAGTCTAAAATTCGGTTAAATCGGTGAAATTTGAGGCGATGGTATGGCCACGCCCTTCGACGTACAATTACGCAGAGCACAATTTAGATTAAGCACCTCCTCATGAGTGTATTGACCAAGTTTGAAGCCGATCGGAGAAATGCTGTAGGAGGAGTTAAAGCTCAAAAGTGCTAAAAATCCAAAAATTGAAACGGAAATATGCGACTCGTCCAATTTTGAGGTGATGGTACGGGCACGCCTTTTGATGTACAGTTACGCAGAGCACAATTTAGATAGAGGACCTCCGTATGAGTGTACTGACCAAGTTTGAAGCCGAACCGACAAATCGTTCAGGAGGAGTTAAAGCTCAAAAGTGCTAAAAATGAAAAATTACATTGACAATATCTGACTTCCTGTGGGAGTTGGACAATGGGTCTAAGAGGGTTTTTGGTGCGTCTTGGGATGTTCAATGGGCGTATCAAGTTTGGTAAAAATCGGTGAAACGTGGTTCCGGGGCTGTTCCTTAAAGTTCCTGTAGGGGGCGCTATACGCGGTAGAAACGCGATATTTGGTACGTGAGCTCCAGGCAGCAGTCTACACGTGTCCTGTGAAATTCATATTCATAAGTATTACGGTGTGTGCAGAATGAGTTTTTTTTTATCAGACCGCCACCTAGTGGCCGAATTTTGTGGCCCTTTTTAGGGGAGGCTCAGGGCAACATGGGCAATCAGCACACCAAGTTACGTTTGAATCGCATATTCTGATGTTGAGATATAAGCCGTTGACTTTGAAAGAGCGCCACACTGTGGTGGTGGCCTAAAATTGCGCAAAATTGTGCAGGCTGTGCAAGGAAGACATGATAAACCATTGCACCAAATTTGGTGTCAATCGGCCATACCATTGCGGTGAAACAGCCCACTTCCTGTTTTCATGCGAAATCGGCAGGAAGTGCTAACGTCACAACGCGCTTGTGTTTCAAAATTTCAACATAATGTACATTAGTGTTCTTGTCAATAGGGTCTCCAGAGTGTACGTGCAAAGTTTCGTGCAAATCGGACAAATGTGCACGGAGAAACCAGAAAAAGGCATTTTTGAATATATCGCCCCCTAGTGAAAAAAAAGTTTAGGCGGATATGGGCGTGGCCTATATAGGGTGACTCAGCTAGATCCACTGAACGCGTGGATATGTGTTTTATGAATGTGCGACAAACGGGGCGGGACTTATTCGCCCTTGAAAATGTGAGTTGACATAGCGCCACCTAGGGGTGTTGCTAGTTAGTGAGTTGAACGTAACACGTAGAATATGCAATTTTTCAACACGCAAGTCGAATGTGCCAAGTAAAAATCACGCAATGTCCATGCTGAGGCAGTCGAAATGTGTCGCAAAGAGGGAGAAGACGACTAAGAATAATAATAAAGAAACGGACCAATTACAATAAGGACCTTGCAGGTTCCTGCTCGGTCCTTAATAAGGACCTTACCAGGTTCCCTGGCTCGGTCCTTAATAAAAAACGAAGCAGTGAATTCTTCATTCTTCAGCCTAGATCATCACTGAGGAAGAGGAGTTAGATACTCACTTCAGGTTAACCAAGTGTTTCTCAGACTGCAGTATTGGCCTATATTATTGTATGTGCACAAATCTCCCAACTGAGCCTGACAGCATTTTTACCAACATGCTGAGTGGGAGGGAGGCTACAACTCATGAAGTGTTCCAAAAATATGAAGGTGCATCAAAAGACAGATTCCCACCTCCTCTCGATTTTCTATAGGTTGCTGTATCGTCGTTGTCTGATGAAAAGCACCAGCATATGTCCAAAAACCTTCTCGCTGTCATGGTTTGAAGTTTCTTGTGCTGTGTTTCCTGTTTTATTTTGTAATTCTCCCCTCTGTGTGTCTAACTTTACTTGTTGCCTTTGCTGAGTTTCACGGCAGTTTTAATAATCTGTCCCACTCAAGCAGCAACCTCTATGACTGTGAAGTGAAACCAATGTGGAAGTAGCAAAAACTGCAGTTCCTCAAACGTCCACTTGAGGCTGGATCCAAAACAAATCAGTCTCCATAAGCCCCCATGTTAAAATGTCCAACTTCACAGCAGAAATAAACATGTTACAGATGTCTTGTTTGGGCACCCAAGCATCATTCAGCCCGCTTTAGGTCCACCACCTATTTGCAGATTTTGTCGAGGGGCGGAAGAAGCGGGACTACCAAGATGGCGGCAGCCAGAGCCACAGACTTTGAGCTTCAAAACAGCTCCTCAGAAACCAGTGGGTGACATCACACGCGCATGTTTTGTTTGGACTTCTGTTTGTTGGATTAACTTGGATCGTTGGACTTTGTTTTTGCCTGGACTCATCAGCCGCTTTTTGTTATTCTTATGTTTTCCATAGATGATAAATGTATAACATGCGGGTGGTTCCAAGCCTGGACTTTCCTGTTTATGTCCACCTCAGTTAGTAAACTATAAATATCAAGGCTGTCCTACATGTTTCCACAGAGGACATTGACCTAATCAAAGATATTTTAGTATTTTAGGCTGAGATCAGTATAATCCAGGCTAATGGCCATCTGACACTGACAAATTATTTTAAATTGTGGTTGTACATTTGAATGTAGTGAAAGAAACATAATTTTTGTTCCACATCTGCCTCTTACAAGTAAAAGCCAGTGTAAAACATGAGGATACAAGGACATGTTTTTGGTATACAGTGAACAAAAAGGAAAATATTATTAATGTGTTTTTAACACCTGTCGATTCCCACAAGACGACCTTTAGTGAAATGAACGTTATGCGTGTCACAAATGAAAATTAAAAACATACACAAACACAGAGGTTTCCACTGAGAGGACCCGACTGGAAACAGCAGTTTGACGTGGAAGTAGCGTGGTGGAAAATCAGCATGTGGAGGATTTTTTTGGGGGGTGGATGGACGGGTGTGTTCATTTACCGTCAAGCCTGATGACTCGTGTTTCTCCTGCCGCATAACTTCCATAACCTTTAGATTCGTTTTCGAGAGACTGTGCACTGCCAGATTTGTACAGCGTCACCTTGTCTTAAGCACAAGTGCTTGTTGTGATGAAGTATGTGGCAGCGAATCAGAAACCTCCACCGTGATCTGCTATTATCACTCTCCCCGGCGTCGCCCTATTTCATTTCCACCTTACCATTGACCTTCATTGAACAATGGATCCTGCTGACTTAAAGGTTCCTCTGTCCTTTCTGCATGGATGATGGACGCTCCACCTGTCCTCTGTCACCCAGCACGAGCACTGCAATGACGCAGATGGTCTGGGGTGGAGACCCACGCTGCCGCCGATAAGGATAGTCACCGCTACGCTCTTCCTCTTCCTCTTTTCCGGAAATTGACTGCAGCCTCTTCAATTATTCACGCTGTTGAAAAATATTGGCCTCTGTCTTTATCTGCTCTTATCCTGACCTGTGATCCTTATCTGAAGATTGAGTAATGGCAGAGTCGATGGGGGGTGGCAGGATTTCAATAGACAGCGTTTGTTGTTGTTGTTGGATGTTTAAACCTGAATAACGTCGTAATTTAGGGCAAGAAGATGAGAAGATGAGAAGTAGATCATGAAATAAGCTGCACATGCAGGGTTGAGATGGCAACACATCAAGTTTTCCACCTGAGCGCATGTATGTGTAATGTGAAAGCTGTTACCGTGAAGAGGCTGCAGAGAATTAGCACCCTTTAACTTTTTTGCCTCTTTTAGCCCATTGTTTTGGTTTTACAGCACAGTTTATCAGCAGCAAGCAGCTGTTTGCAGCTAAAATGCTCCAATAAAACTGATTTAGACTACCAATGACAGACAGATCGAGCTAGCAAGTTGGTGGAGACCAAAACATAGCTTGATGCTCGGTCTCAATTCGTGTACTTCCACGCTTACATTTGCTATTTTGAGTACATAAGTGCATTCACACTGTCAATTATGGGAAAATACAGCGTACTGGGAGTACCTGGATGGTTCACTTATGAAAAGTTGAGTATAGAACGCTGGACACTTCTTACCCTCAATAGTCACCATTTTGGCAACGCAAGCTGCTTGAGCTGAAGCAGTTATGGTGAATACCAGAATATACAAATGTAAGTTGTACATATGTTTTATTATATTTATATTTTGGCAGTCAAATATTGGCGCTAATGCCCTGATTGCAATTCCAGTAGCAGTTCAGCAAACAAGAAGACATCATCACGTCATCTCTGTCTGTACTCGAATTGAGACAACACTACACTGCCAAAATACTTCCGACAGGAAGTACATAGTGTGTACATTGTACTAATGGTAATATCCAAATGAATATTGGTCTCAAATTCATCTCAAATCAATGAATAATACTGAATGCTTATGCATTTGTTTGTTAAAACATTAGCCATAACAACCTCATGAAGTCAGTTTCTGCCCTCCAAATGACAGTATAACAATCCACCCTTTCTGTCGAGATCGCAGTAGTAGAACCGTCTCCCCAACAATGTCTGCCTGGTTCTTCCAGAGTTGTTCCATCCCAGATTGAACAACATCCCTTCAGTGAGCTCTGGGTTTACCCCGGGGTCATGCCCAGAAAGCCTCCAGAAAGAAACATCCCATTCAGACGTCCAGAATATCTCAATTGAGCCCTTCAAATGTGAAGCAGCAGCAATTCTGATTCAAGCTCAATTTGTATTTGTAATCTCATTCTTTTGGCCATTACCCAAAGTTCATGAGCCTAGATGAAGGATGGAGCATGGATAAACACGAGACCCTCGTCTGCTCCTTCTTCACCAGACCTCAACAAGACCCTGAGAGTTTCATGTCCCTAACCCTCATTGACCCGTCTAACATCCTTGCAACAGTAAAGTGCTATGTACTGAAATCATTCAGTTAGACAAATTGCTCACTAGGCTAACAAGTATTTAACCAGCAGCATTGGAAAGACATGGAGTGGTTCTGCCACTTGATACTGCAGATACATGAAAGCTGCCTCAAGAGTTCATAAATAACATATATTTTCATTATCATTTATACTTTTTGCTCCTCTAGTCCCAGCTCCCGTACAACATAGATGGACCCGAGCTTATTTGTTATTTCGGGAAGTAAACTTGGACCCAAATTAGGAACAAAGCTCCAAAGAAACTGAATAGGGTACAGTCATCAGAAGGGTTTTATTATTGAATAATTATGAAATAATTTGCTCGTAATTACGAGATAATGATGTCTTGATACAGATCTCATAATTACTATGACAAAGATATTCTGAGATGGTGTTAATTATGAGATATGAAGCAAACAAAATGTTTATTTATTGTTTTGTTTTGACTAAAATGTGCTTCTATAATTACTCTATAGTCTACTAATGAAACTATGTGTGAGCCTCATAACTTGTTTTCTTCTTAAATTTAACAACATAGAGGTTTAATTTGTCTAATGAGTGCAGAACAACAGGGATCTCTTTGTCTGCGAGATTAATCACTGGGATAACCAGGAAAAGGCGCCCACATGATCGTCTCAGGTGTTGGAAAATTGCTTTAATGGGGCTAACATTATTTCTAGCATAAAAGGAAGAGCTGAAAATCATTTTTATGAGTGTATCAGCTCAGGTCGACAGTGTGGAACTCAGTTTCACATAAAGCAGACCTACTTGACTCCACTGAAAGGTGAAAACTCAGTGATTTATAAAGATTTTGAAGGTGCATTATCAACCAAAAATGAGGGCCATTCTTCAATATGACAAGACAAGAAAGTACTCGCTCTCCTTTTTTTTTTTTTTCTTCGCCCTGTTCAGGAGGAATGTTGACAAGAAAGAGCAATGCCTGTGTCTCGTAACAGACAGCGCATTCCCGAGCTGTCAGCATACCACAAGCACTGACACACATAAACAAATCATTATGTCGCAGGGACGGATGCACGAGTACATGCAATCGAGTACAAAATCGAATATATTACCCCAACAAAACTTTCATTGTCTGCATACATATTTTCCAACGTGTCAGTCGTGGAAACTTGTTTTCATTTCTCAGTCAGAGAAAATTAAATAACGATAAAATTTAAATACATTTAATTAAACTACTGCCATCGTAAATGCGACCCTCTTGCACAAGGAAAGGGTAGCAATCAGGCAACAGTGACTCGTCCAAATGGGTGACATGACTCACGGCACAATGATTTAATTCTGAGCGGGCATTTATGAGGACAAAAACGATCAGAGACTCAAAGACTTCCAAGAAGTTCAGCGAACTATCCATTAGATTCAGTAGATTCTGCTCTTTGATACTGGCAATGCCTCGAGACAGAGAGAAAGAGGCCGAGACCCGGCGATTCCATCTCAAGCCTCATGACTAATCTCTGACAATGATCTGTTCTTTATAAGGATTACATAATGTGCCATCATTAGTCATGTTCCATGAGCCATATGTCGAGCTAATTGACAATAATGGCGACAATCAGGATGAAGTGGAAAAGCTGTGGAAAGTAGCACACCGACCAGACCAGATGGTTTTGTTTTGCCTCTGTTCCTGGTATCTTTTTCCCTCCAACCTGACTGTCTTTTTTTTTTCCACCTCCAGACAGATAATGTGGCATCTACAGGCTCAACCAGGGTTTGAAACCAGCTCAGGACCTTTTACATCACACATCCACACATCACACACCCAGCTCAGTTTCCTCTCATGCACCATAAGCTGTAAGCTAAAGACGTAGATATGTTTAACCCTCTAGACCCCGGTAGAGTTATTGAATCTTGGTGCAGTCAGGTCACAAAGAACTGTCACTCAAGTGAACAAACATCTACAAAAACATAAAGTAACAAGTTGTTTTCATTGTAAATCATTCACAACTTCCTCTTTAATTTGATACCAATTATGTGGCATTTGTTTGATTCAACCTTCAAAAAAACATCAGAAAAAACAAACAGCACTAAAATTGCTGTAAACAGCTATTTCCTTTATAAGAACAAACAACAGTGCAGCTACATCAGAAAACAATTGCCCAGTTTATACATGGAAAAGTCACCGTGAGCCAGTCAATCCTCCCTACTGACTCTTCCGCAAACTGTCCCCCAGAAAACAGCCTCCATCTGGGCAGTGAGAGCTGGTTAAGTTCCACTGTTTATAATGGGGATTATGTGATGTGAATGTGAAAACACTTGAAGTCACAATGTCTTCATGTCTTTCCGCTGTGCACGTTGGTTCAGGATCTCCGCCACGACACAATCTTCCATCTTCCATTAAATTGGGGTCGCTTTGTCGGCGTAGACATTAGATATACAGTGGAAACACACAAAGAATATCATAGATGTTAACGTAATTATGTATATTTCAGGTTCTAGTTATGTTAACCATGTTCAGTACAAAGCTCAGGACTTCAATTACCATGTTTCGATACACTGGGAATGACTTTAAAGTGATGGGCTCTGGCACTATGGGCTCTCGAGGGTTAAAGGGTCAGTTAATACTGGGAAATATTCTCAAAGACCAAAGAAACAGCCAGCAGAAACTGTACACAGGTCAGCTGATAATCCTGAGTATCTGATATTCTTCTAAAATGCCACATGCTTTGAGTATGACAGATTCTATCACACACTATGTTGCGGCAGAGAGCGGGGAATGAATGCTTCAAACTGGAGGAAGCTATCATAGCCGATCAGCTGTGTAGCAGCTTATTTCAGAAGGTTTCCATTTTGTATTGACCAATCATGTTTGAGCATTCAGGTAAACAGTTCGTGCGGAGAGCAAAAGTGGCAGAACACATTCTCTGAAATGCAGTCTCAGATGATTTTCACACTGTTTTCATGTTTTATGCTGATTTCCCCCATCAGAGCTTGTCATTTTGTCAAAGGGAAATAAAATCTGTGTGTTTTGTTTTATCGTTTTTTTGTCGGCATGTTTATGTTTTATCTTCAGCAAAGCATTTGTGAACCATTAGTTGAAGAGTAAGACCATTACTCAGCGCTAACTCGATTAGTTCTGCCACGCAGCATCGAGATCATCTGGACATCGTGACTGGTCAGCGCGTTGGTATTTGTTTAATTATGTGTTTATGAAAACATGATATCATAACAGAAACTGTCAAGGTGGAGCTGTTCGGAGCATGTTAATACAATACTTCTTCATCCAAAACACAAAGTCACAGCGGGGACTCATTAGGTTAGTTACACTGTGACACATGGTCCAGTTTTCCATGACGTGGGCCTCGAAAAAAGGTCAACAGAGTTGCGAAAAGGGAGGACCCACTGCTCCCATTCCAAGTTTTCTTTTAACGATACTCAACATAGAAACACGGGACTCTCCCAGATAATGTTAAGATAATGTAGGTTGTAGGTTAATTAATTAAAATATATTGTGTCTAAATATGACAACACCCATGAACCTCAGCCTCAGGTTGCTATGGAGAAGAAGGAAGTGAGTCACTAATTAAAGACACTTTGTCTGTGAATCTGTCAACAAAATTCAGGACCACAGTTGCCGAATTCATCCAGAACTGACCCAGAACCTGAAAATTGCAAATTGTCAGTTTTCTTAATACTATAACCTTTAGCTTCCACCCGCTATTTGAGGCGAACGTAACACAGCTTTAAGCTCTGCGATTGGACGCCTCTTGCCAAGAAGCACCGCGGGAGTTGTAAATTTCTCCCCTAATGTTTTTTTTATGTGCACATTAAACTTTCCAGAAGAACCAGATATTTTCTTCTTTTGTACTGGTGATTCAAATGGGGAGGATTTAATGCCCATCCAGCAGGCCTCAGAAGTGCTCCAGCTATGAGTCACATTAACATCGTCTAAGGGGAAAAATGAACGGGACCGGAATCAGGACGCCCCGAAATAGCTCCTCCAAATTTACAATCCCCGTGCAATTTAGCATATGTTGTTTTTGTTTTAGTTAAACACACAGCTGTAATTCATAATCAGTATAATGTAAAATATCTGAAGCTCACAAGTCTTTCATTTACTAACAACTTTTAGAAATAATAAAGAAAAAAATAAAAGAAAGCTTTGAATTTTTCCTGTGAAAGTCCACCGGGAGATTTTGTGATTAGCATTAAACATCAAAACATGTTTTTTTTCTCTTTTTCCCTTGTAGGAAAATTACACATCAACATTGTTTTGGAGCAGATCTGAACATGAAGCATGAAAGTGAAAAAGAAATTTGAATGATGGAGGTAAAAACTAATCTGGGCAGATGTACCTTCCTTGGAGGAAAATGCCCCCCGTCCCCCTTCACCATCCACAGATGAATATTTCCAAGGCTGCTGGCTGGAAAGCACTCAGCATCCTATCTGTTTTGATCATCAGATTTCTGACAGCACTACTGATTGTAGATCACATAGCATGTTTGCAGTTGGAGTACCTCCTCCTCCTCTTCCACTCTTGATTTGCCTTGCTTGCAGATTTTCCTCCATATGCAGCACTTTGTCGGATGGCATGCATCTCCTGATGAATGGGGGGGAAACCTTTGGCCCCTGTAGCGGCGTTTGAAAACGAGCGGCATCGAGTCAAGCTGCAGGCTGAAACTGGCATTCAATAATTCACCACCGACGTAGCATACACTCAAAAAAAAAAAAAAAAAGATAAAATGCCTTGCAAGAAAATAATAATTGTGTTAATTATCAGCTTCTCTACGACATTAGCTCTTTTGCATTTTAGAAAATTCCACTACCTCGAACAAAACATCACAAAACAAAACAAAACCCTGCAGTCACGCTGCTCATTTTCCCAGGTTTTTGCCCCGAGGCTATAAAAATCAATCCTGGGCCGTTTTCTCTTTGTATTGTTCCAAGCTAGAAAAACTCTGCCAGATTTGCTCAACCTGAACAATTAGAGCTGACCTATAGTCAGAGCATTACTGGTGGTTTGGCTCCACATTTCATCCTGGCTTTGTCACAGCGGGTCAACGAGCAAGGGGGTTTTGAAGTGCTGGTACAGTGTGAGCTTTCCATCACCTCAGCTGGTTTACAGCCCAAAGAGAATGACCCACATGGAATCCATATCCATGGCCAATGTTACCCTGAATGGGTTAACGTTGGTCATGGCCATGTTGTCATGCTTCAGGGGCACAAAGACTTTGATGGACCACCTCTTGGTTTAGTGATGGAACCACTGGGAATCGGTCAAGTACTTTCCTGGAACATGTGAGGTATGTAGACTGACTTCAAGAGTTCTTGGCTTTCAGAACGAATCTCCACTTGTACTATCAAGAGACTAAACAACAAAGATAGTTCAGATAATTGATTTTGGTATGTAACACACTTGCTGAATAGAAATTCTGGTTTATACTGACGTCATGCTCCTCTGTGATCAGTTTCCTTTCCACCTCATAGCCTTGCGGCGCTATAACTCTTCAAAAAGAGTTCAGGCACAGCAGAATGGGCTAATTGGGTGGAAATGTGTTGACATTTCACCAACACGTCTCTCTAGAAGCAGCACGAGCTGAATCCAATCAGTTATTCAGACGATCTAGGCGTGACTAAGACGAGCGCGCACCGGGGTCACCTGTGGACGCAAGCTGGCTGCCCGCCTCCGGAAACTAATGGTTCATTTGGAGGACGTCTGCTACGGCTGCCTGGTATGTCGCATGAAAATTCCTGTGTTCACTCGTGCATCTCTCACCTGGAAAACAGAGTTTGGTTTCAGTGACTGGCTGTTCCACGTTTGTGTGCACAGAAGAAGAGCTGCAGAGAGATCCCTTCTTCTCAAACATGCAATTTTAATGAATGACTTTTATTTCTGAGCAAAAATTAATTCAGCCAAAGGTAACGTGAGGCCTCAGCAGTCAGAGTTAGACTAATCAAGCGGGTATCTTCCAATTTCACAATCCCTTTTAGCACGGAGTTCCCTCTTTGTGTTACTAGTCCTCCACCACAGCTGAGTAAACCGTCTGTGGAAAGCGAAAGATACATTTTTGTCCTAAAAAGACTTTGGAAGATCTCCACTTGATGTGATGAAGTCAGATTGAAGTCTTTCCAATGCATTCCTGCACAGAATAACTGATTTTTTTCTCTCCTCTAAATCTCTTGTAGTAGAGCGGCAGCACTGTGGTGGTGTATTAAGCACTGTCGCCTCTCAGCAAGAAGGTTCTGGGTTCAAACCCGACAACCAGCTGGGACTGGCATGTTCTCGTTCTAGTCCAAAAACATGCAGGTTAATTGGTGACTCATAGGTGTGAATGTGAGTGTGAATGGTTGTTTGCCTCTATGTGTCAGCCCTGTGATGATCTGGCGACTTATCCGGGGTGTACGTCACCTCTCGCCCAGTGTCAGCTGGGATCGGCTCCAGTGCCCGGCAACCCCGATAAGAATAAGCGGTTATGGAAAATGAATGAATCACCTTAGAATGACAAATGATGCCTTCAATGTACATATGGGGGTGTGAATATTGTTTTAAATCAGGCTTCAGGACAGTTGGATGCATAAAAATGTGTACAAAGATCACTTCAAAACAAAATATCTTTCTAAATGTGATTAAAAGCATAAAAGTTGGAAACTTTTTTTTGGCATCTTCCACTTAGAGTAATCACTACCCATTATAATAGGGAGGTAGAGGTTGAGTCATGAGTGTTGTTCCTTTGTTCACACATCAAAAAAAAGAAAGAAAACGTGTTGAACACATAATGTTCCGCACGCTGCAGGACAAATCGAAACAGTTTGAATCTCTCTGGATAAAATAATAATGTTAAAGTTATTCTTTATTTCTGCATGAGGGAAAAGCGTTTCACATCTGGCTTATTCGGGCTGCTTATCAACATTAAATACTTTAATATCTCAAGCAGACGTAAAGGGCAACCCCCGACACATCTGGTGTGCAGCGAGATTTAATCTCCTATTACAGTCCTTGTGTACTTATAATGTACTTACAGCATGTTGACAGAAAGGGAGGAACAAGAAATTTGTGAGCCAGCGGCTCTGTGTTTACACCACATATTTGGAAATGTGGTCTAAATAACATATTTTACTGTGTTTTATATTTGTAGCAGTTCATTAACAAGTGAAACCAGGGAAACAGAGCATGCCATATACTCTAAAATAACTTTATTGAATTTTATTTACATGGAACTGTTGGTGACGTGGCTTATCGGCTATTTCGGCACTGGTTAATGGATGCTTTTATAGTTCTTCTTCTTCTTGTGGTTGATAATTTACATCAATCTAGCAAATAACATAACTGAGACCTGATACTTTATCTTTGATTGATGTTCAGTAGTGTCTGACTATAAATAATAACACATTAAATTATTTTTATATCTGGAAAAACGTGCAGAAGACCGCGATTTGGTGTTACCGTCCTGTCTGCAGGTCTTCGTTTGAGGCTGCCTGAGAGGTGAAGCACGGGGCAAAAATTCACTTGAAAGCTATATAATCATATCAACGTTTTTATCGTCTCCTCTTCTAGATTTTGGCAGCTGGGCAGTTCAAAGTTTCTATTTAAAGAGATTTCAGTGAGTAAATCAAACCTTAAAAGTGACAGGGACAAGCCCCCCCGCCCCACCACTCATCCACTCATTTCACTGCATAAATCTGCAAGCCGCCCTTCCCTCATATGAAACACACCAAAAATCTTGGAGGCCTTCTCATCTCTGCACAACTTTCAGCACCTAAAAAGCATCTCAGATTTCAAAAGCCTGATATGAATCCCACATTTCTGCTGCACTCATGCATTTCGCCCCGCCACATCCCCGCTCTGTCCCACATCTGTTCCTGTCCCTTCCTCTTTTACAGCACACTGCTGCCCTTGGATAGTCGGAGAGGTCCTTAAGATCCAATTTATCATTATTATGCATTTCTGTGAACAGCCTCCAGCAATTATTCAAATGGCTGTGGGTTCAAAACCCAGTGAGCGGTGAAGCCAAGAGAAACCGGAACTGATCTCCCAGGATGTGGTCGTCTCCAAACGTGATGGTGATTAGGAGGAAATGCTGTGTACAGCGACCATCTGTGTGTGTGTGTGTGTGTGTGTGTGTGTGTGTGTGTGTGTGTGTGTGTGTGTGTGTGTGTGCATGTTGGGAGGAGAAGGGTGGAGGGGGGTGTTGCTGATGGGAGTGGTCATGTAGAGGATGCAGTGTGGCAGTCTAGAGGTTTTGGGGGAGGAAGGAGAGCAGAGTCGGGCTGACGGTGGCGTTCATTACACGCACCGGTGCACACACATAACCCCGGCTCAGACACACAGCCATCACTCACACACACACACACCTGCCACACACACACACACACACACTTTCCTGCAAGCAGAGAGGACAAACTGCCTGTGATTCACATTCCTGTCTCTCACACACCTCACACAGACGAACATGAATACAGTTACCTGCTCTTCTATCTTTCTTTCTTTCATGAAACTACACATCTGTTACATCCATCCCTCGCTTTTATCTCCTCCTCTCAGTCCTGCAGTAACATCAATCCTGAGCTACAAGATCAACGTCCAAACAAACAAAATAATTACTCATGTTCCCACCAAAAAAAACCAAACAAAAAAAAATCTACTTGGAGTCTCTCAGTTGCTTTTAGCAGCTTGTAAAAACTTGTTAAGACCTTAAAACACACAAATCTCTATAACTGTGTGTTTTTACACAGAAGGGTCTGGTGGTTTTGACTTACACTTATTAAAGTCTCCAAAAGACAAACAAAACTAGAGTAGTTAATGGATACAAGTGTGTGAACATGTCTCAAAGGCACTCAGATATGGAGGATGGATTCACATAAAAAAAAGAAACACATGTTAAACAAAGTACACATTGGCTTTTATTGAATTTTTCACACACTTGAAACATTATTAGAGGAAAAAAACAGAATCATGAACTCTCAAATAAACATGGTCACCAACTGTGCACACCGCATGTTTTCTTATTAGTGTTACTCAGCTGAAATAAGAATGAACCTTCCCATGTGAAATATATGAAGATTACATGTTTATATTGTGTAGATTTATCACATAAAAGTACAAAAACTAAATGTGATGAAGTCACTTTTCACATTTTTGTTGTTTATTTTTCTTGTTTATATATATATATATATATATATATATATATATATATATATATAGATAATTAATATTTAAGAAAAAAGGGCAAACTTATATATATATAATAAATAATTTATATATAAAATTATTATTATAAACTATAATAAATATAATATTATAAAGTCATAAAAAAGTGTTTGTTGTGATTGTTTAAAAAAAAAATTTAATGTTATCAAATCTTTAAAAAACTATTTTAAAAACTTGCTTTTCTACAGATCTAGACAAAAATTACATTTATTATTATTCATAATTAATTAATAATTAATAAAAAAAAATATTTGGATCCAGGCTTATTTTCTTTATTTATAAGAAAATTTAATCTTTATTTATTTTTTAAGTAATCATACAAAAACAGTCAATTTTATGTTAAATATTTGAAAACAATGCACCACACAAACTGTAGTTCATTGTTAATCCACTAAATAATACAAAATAAAAACTTATGGCGCAAAATCAGCAGCTCAAATGCCATTTTCTCCCAATTTTCTGTTGCAAGAGGACTTTGTTTACAGTCTTTTGTAAAATTCAGGTATAAATCTGTTTTTCTCTGTGAAGATTGATAAAAAAAACTGACTCTCATGAGAAGAATCATCCATCCTATGAAGGCCGGGAGCTCACCACCATCTTGAAACTATTGACCGTGGAAGGCTCAGGGAATTATTGTTGGTTTCCATCACTGCTCGTCTCCACGCCATTACAACAGATTCAGGTCAGAGAACTTGACAAATGATTGGCTGTGTGGTGCGGTGACCCACCAGCCCAATCAGCACAGGACATGTGAATGAAATTGCGGAGCAGATAATGTTGCTGGCAGACGCATCATTAATTACTGCCCTTCTATCAATATCTAATTATACCGGCTGTCTGGCTGAGCGAGAAGGAAGATGAACCTCGTACTGGAAGTCTTTATATTGGCAATATAGCCACCAAGCCGTGATGCCGTCTCTCTTAAAGCAGCCGTTTTCCAGCCAGGTCATCACTGCCCAGAGCTCTGCTGGATTTCATTTTAGCTGTTTAATCAGAGGCTATTTTACTCTTGGGATGCAAAGTGAATACAATTAATTTCCATTAACCACCTGGCAGGAAAGATAAAGCAGCAGCAGTATGAGCCTGAGAACCACAGTCTTAAAATAAAACCTCTCATTTACACCTCATATGTGTTTTTAAGTCAATGACTAACTTATTTTTACGTGGTATTTTTCACGACGCGACAACTCTGAGAAACTGTTCGTACTCTTACAAATGATTCCCAGTTTTACAGGTTTTAAGTGAGCAGAGCGATTTTCACCTGGGTGTTATTTCTCCATCTGTATGTGGTTCCTGCTGCAACAAGATGCTGACCACAGTTTGCAGTAAACAAGGTCCTCTTGTGTTAAGCAGAGGTCAGGAAATCTTCCAGGTAAAGAGAAAATGGGCAGAAAGTGCAGAAAACGTTGCTGAATAAGCACCAGAAGGAGGTTCATGGGCAGGACTTTAGAGGCACTGAAACACAGAGAGAGATTTTCGACTAGAAACCAACTAAATGCTCACAAAACTTTTATTTTATTTATTTATTGAACTGTTCAGTTATATATTACATTGTTTCTCTACATGGTGCTATGCATATAATTCTGGTGGAAAACACTAATTTCCTTTTATTTCATTTTAATTTGTTTACGTTTCAGCTAAGAAAGGTTTACAGAAATGTTATTGATAGCGTGACCTACCGTGTCCTAACTGGAAGCTACAGTCCTGACAAGAAGGAAAACAAACAAATTAAATGGCTGCATTGCAAAATACATTTTGAAGTATGGTTTTCACCTGGATTTTCTCAAAACAAAACAAGAACTATGAAATTAAAATAAAATATAGAGAGCAGTGCAGCTTTGTAAGGTTTGCTAAATTTGTATCCAGAATTACAGTTAGAATGTAAAAGTACACATAAACGGCTGCATATTAAACTGCAGATCATTATTGTCTTTTCACATACATTTGTATGTAATTTAAGAAAACAGAAAAATACTGTAATATATAAATTTTCTGTACAAAAATGAGAAATAACTTTAAATAACTATAATGGCATAATACTTAAAATAACACTTTGGTTGTTAATTTGCAGATAATGTTCGTCATTTTACAGACTTTTGTATATAATTTTAAAAAAAACAGAAAACAACTGTGAAAATTTATATATGTTCCATAAATGTACTTTTGTTACAGTGATGTTACAGTTGTAGGAATACAGCTTACTGTTATTTTACAGGATTTTACCATAAAGCGTCACAAAAAAATAAAAACTTGCAATCAAACTGTACTGAGAATTTAATGAGAATTTAATTTAATGATTTTTTCCTGTTTTATTTTCATATAGAAATATATATAAAATCCAATAGTTAGCCTTAAGTACATCCTTACATACTGCATTACATGAACACTGAGCTGTTTTTCTGTTATCAGCGCTGTTCTGTTGCATTCTGGGGATTGTAGACTGGAAGAAAAAGTCTCTGTCACTTTATGAAAACAAAACATCAGCTGACTGCCTGGTTTGTTTCTAAATCTCCGTAATTTGGAAAAGATCAAGAAACCCCGCTCTCTCAAATGGCGCCACAAAGTCTAAATAGTTTGTATTAATGATGGCACTTATTTTTATCAAAAGGATATTTATAGAGGTATATAATGTCTTTGTATATTACATAAATAAAACAGCTGAGAAGGAATGTACCACCAGATAAAAGTTTGGATCTGTAACAAAAGCACCATTAAGGTTTTAATCAGCGTGCAGGAGGAAGAGACAGTGCATTAGCTGAGGTACATAGCTTGGAGCAGGCTGGTTATTTTGGCAGTTAGATCATTGTTGCATTAATGTTTCCCTCAAGAGGACGATGCAGCTGTCCTTGAGTAAAGCACTTAAATGCTATTGCCTCAGTAAACACTCGACTGCCGAGCGGTCGAACAAAGGAAAGGAATGCGGATGAATTGGCTCACTGTTGTGTAGCGGAGGTGGAAGTCGTACTACGGAGTGGAGCAGCATTTTAATAACGTGCAGTAGACCTGAATCGAGATTGTATGAATGAGCAAACAGTGAGAACCTCAGATCATATCCACTTTCTCAGGAATAAGGAAAATGAGCTGGTAAGCTTTAATAAATCTTATCATAAATCACATTAAAAGTTCCCTTGAAAACTGTGAAAAACTTATACCAAAAGACATTTGGGTCTTGAAGCTGGTAGCAGCTCTGAAGGAATTTCATTTAACCGTTTGATATAAAAGTGTTTGATATAAAAGTGTTGAGATGAATGCTTAACTATATAAACAGTCAGATTCTGAACGGTTATGGAGCTCAGTAATACCATATGAGCACATACATGACATTTTTATGTAGGAACTATATAATATTTTTGAATTTCAAGATGGATATTAATCAGAAGATCAAAGAGTCATCAGTTCTTGTTGTGACTTAGAGAGATGGCTGACTACACATTGTTACTACTACACGCATACTGTTTTTAATCTACTACTGTCGTAATCAGGGTTTTATGGATGAAAGTAAACCTGGAACCATGTCCTTGAAAAGTTTAGTTAATGATTCAGTTCAACTGGATGACCTTGAAAAGTGGGTTGGCAACAGGGATTCTGCTCTGGACTGGTTTAAATCTTATTCATTAATATTAACAGACACTCTTCTGCCTTCTCTTCTGTGGCCCGTCTGATTTGTGGTGTTCCCCAAGGCGCCATCTTTGGCCCCCTGCTGTTTTGTGCATGCATATTACCACTGGGATATATCATACTGAAATTCAGTACTCCATCCATTCATCCATTTCTTTTCGCTTATCTGGGTCGTTGGATCGTGGCAGACGTCCCTCTCCCCGGCAACATATTCCAGCTATTCCTGGAGGATCCCGAGGCGTTCCACAGATAAGCTATATAGTCCCTCCAGCGGGTCATGGGTCTGTCCCGGGGTCTCCTGCCAGTTGGATGTGCCTGAAACACCTCCAAAGGATTAGGTGCCCAGGAGGCATCAAAATCAGATGACCAAACCACCTTAGATGGCTCCTTTCAATACAAAGAAGCAGCGTCTCTGTTCCAAGCTCCAAGCTCTAAGAGGGAACTCATTTTAGCCACTTGTATCCGCGATCCCATTCTTTCAGTCACTACTCAAAGCTCATGACCATAGGTGAGGGTTGCAATGTAGATGGACTGGAAAATCAAGAGCTTGTTAAAGATCAGTGAAGAATACAATAATTGTCCCAGTTATTATGTCTCTCACAAATAACAGGCAGCAGCATGATGTGCTATCAATTAACAAGCAATCAAAAAGAGCAGTAATGTAATAATGAATTAACTTAAAGACGGAATTTGCTTATATTCTTCAAAGACTGATTCATAGAAACAATTGAAAGTTATTTTGTCACCTCCAATAGAAGAAGATAATAATTATCTAACCCATTTGATTTCTTATAAACTTGCTTCTGTCGCCAAGTGCTTGCTCGTGGTGGCAATCTAGACCTGCTCTATATGAAAACTGTCTGTATAAATAAGATTAAAATTCAACACAGGTTTCTTATTTCCTAAAATGCTTTCAGTGAGCTTGACGTGCCATGTAATCATGGCAGATACTGAGTATGTCTGGATCAACTCTAGTCATATTGTCAGCACGAGACTCTACCTGAGTATAATTTAGATTAGACTGAGTGCTCCTGGGCCAACTGAGGTGGGTCTGAATGGATCCATTAAGACTCTTGATGTGCATACATATGTTTGTATATAGTGACGTTGGTGTGATTAACTTCACTTAATTCTCCTGATTCAGGGGTGAAATGCAAATGTTAACAGGTTCAGTTTCACTTCACCACCATTTGCACAGTATTCCTCACGGCTCCGACGTAATGAAACACTTCATAAAAGTTCAGACACGCTACACTTAACCTCCCAGATGCTACATCAGTTGTTTTCCACCGTGGCAAGCCACACGGGATAAAACAAACTATTCTCACGCTACGACACCTGACGTCAGTCAAGTCACGCCGTCATCCAGCGGATCGTGTGAATTAGATGTGTGATGTGATGTCATGTTCATAGCAGCTAAAGTGGAGTGAAATAGTAAAGCAGCAGACTGAAATATCAGAATAAATATCAGGTTTTGGTGCCAGTTGCTTTTAGTCAAAGACTAATAGTTTCTCTTTTTATACTCACAACTTTGCACCAACTTTCAGCCATTATAAAGGCAGAAATACATCACGGAAGAAGCAAGAAATCCACCAGCCGATGCAGGTGGATTAGACAGTTTGAGTGGAAACAGTGGATAAAGAGAAAGACAAAGCATGTTTCTGCCAAAGCACCCCGATGATATCTGGATGTTTTGAGAGACAGACAGCCGGTCGTCTAGCAGCACCTGATCTGTCGCCTCCCCTGCTGTCTCACCTTCCTGCTTCACTTAAAAAGAGAATAAAAACCTCGGGCACCTGCAGGTCAATTATCGTCAATAAGCCCCTGAGCTCAGATTATTTCACAGACGACTTCCAGGAATGATAATCAATGCTCCTGGCTGTCAGCACGAGCTACCTCAAATTATTAAAAAGACCAGAATAAACTCCTGGGGGGTTGTTGAGGAAAAGGAAATGTTTTGTCATTTCTTGCTTTGTTCAGTTCTTGTTACGCTGCCACATCACATTATTCTCCCTCCCTGCGTGCACCAGTCTTCAAATCTTCCAGGGAGGCTTATAGGGAGGAACAGTGCGTCAATATTCTTGTGAGATGGAGACGTCTGCTATTATTTTCTTCTATACAGACAAGTTCATGTGGTGTTCTTGTAAGGACACAATTGCGCAGACCTGTGCAAACCATGTTATGGTAAGATACACTATAATAAGACACTACTTAATTGACTCCCATGGGGGAAACTGGGTCATGGTGGCAGCAAAGAACAGAGAGCTAAAGAAAATGAATGAGAAGGCAATTGAGGATATAAATATTTATAAGCCTCTGTGATGCATATAAAAGTTTCCCATTTAAAAGAAACCTCACGATGATGGAATCTGACAGACGGCAGTTCAAACATTTACATAAAACAAGAAAAGGGATGAAGAATTGTAAGGACGTCACTATGAAGACGAAAATTCATCTGGACTGTTTTCATGAAGAAACCCTCTATTAAATCTGAGCAGCTATTCTTATATGAACAGGTACATAAAGCTCTACTTAGATCTCTGCCGTTAGCTTGTCACAGACTACAGAGGATTATAGAGAACTCGACACATACAAACTGACTCAGACCTCGACTGATGTTATTGTAATTTCATGGTTATTTCAGACATCCTTTTGTATTCATGTTCTCAGAAGCGGGAAAAAAAGACCAGCAGTGACATAAAATCCAACATATCTGCACATGGCGATTACAGTATGGCTCAAATTAAGGAAAGATTGTGGTCATGACAAACAAACGATGATTTAGTCTGGTCAACATAAGGGGTACCATTTCCTTATTAACGTATTACTGCACTGTTTATCTGGTCTTTTCTATTTACATCTCATTACATTTTTTTCCATTGCCTATTTTCATGGTGACGCAACAGGCAGCTCTCAGACAGTTTGCTATTTCCCTGATTTGAAATTGCCCAACTGTGTATTTTGTTGCCCAGCACAGAGTTCATGTGCAGGGGGCAGCTGTTGGTATTTAAATGTGTGTTAAAAGTTCTCTCCAACCAGTACATGTGTTTAAATTCACATTTAAAAATAGCACTTAAAGGACCAGTGTGTAGGATTCAGTGGCATCTAGTGGTGTAGTTGCTGATTGCAACCCCCTGCCCTCACTGTCTTCTTCGAAGCGTGAAGGACAAAATACAGTGGAACAGCAAAACATCAAAAATCTAGAACCAGTGTTTAGTTTTTTGTCTATATTTCTACTGTAGAATCATGTCCCCTTAATCTGACACACTGGACCTTTTAAAGTGTTAAAAGTAGGAATGTTGGTAAAGGATTTTTTCTCAGAGTCCAAGGTTTAAAAACCTTGTATGTCTGTAAATCTAAAAAGCTTGTGTTGACTGAACAACTGTCTAAAACCCAAAGAATTGTCGTGTTAAGATGTACTTATGTTTGGACACTACAGCACTTGGTTTAACTTGGGGGAAGATGATAATCTTGGTGATTTGTGACTTGAAGCACAAGTCATGACATGTTTCTGTAATAATATGTCCCCGGTGTCACACTCTCTGTTTACTCCAACGACCTGGTAATGTAGCACAGTGGAAAAAATATTGCAACTGGACATAATTCTAGCATTGTACTTCTTGCAAAACGAAACTGGCACAATAATTAGGTATACAAATTGGAAGATTCTAGTGAAACGGATACAAAGTTACATGTTTACATGGTTTTGTGGTTCTATAACCACATTAAGCAACATCTGCCTTTCCTCTTGACAGACAGGAGTCATGGGCATTTAAGAAAAATATGCAACAGCCCCTTTAAACAGACTTTTTTATCCCCTTTTCTATCCTATTTTATTCCACTGTTACTGTTATATTTATCTGTGCGTGGTATGTAGTGTTGAACTATTTGTTGGGGAAACTGCACAGCAAATTTGGTTGTATATGGTGCAATGACAGGAAAGGCATTCTATTCTCCCTCCGGGTTGGGAGTGAGTTGCTTCTCCAAGCGAAGGAGTTCAAGTATCTCAGGGTTTTCTCCATGAGTGATGGGAAAATGGAGCGTGAGATGGACTGGCGGATTGGTGCGGCATCTGCAGTATTGCGGACATTGTACCGGATCGTTGTAGGCAAGAGGGAGATGACACAGAAAGGCAAAGCTCTCGACTTTCCAGTCTATCTACGTTCTAACCTCCACCTGTGGTCATGAGCTTTGGGTAGTGACCGAAAGAATGAGATCACGGATACAAGTGGCTGAAATGAGCCTCCTCCACCTCCAGGGTGTCTGGGCTCAGCCTTAGAGATAAGGTTTGGGAGCTGGGAGTAGAGCTGCTGCTCCTTGGCGGCAAAAGAAGCCCGCTGAGGGGGGTTCAGGCATCTGATTAGGATGCCCCCTGGGCGCCTTCCTTTGGAGATGTTCAGGGGCTGTCCAACTGGGAGGAGACCCAGAGGCAGACCCAGAACCCGGTGGAGGGACCATATAGCCCATCTCGGGATCCTCCAGGAGGAGCTGGACTGAGTTGGGACATCTGGAAAGCTGCCACCTCAACCTGACCACAGATAAGCGGAAAGAAATGGCTGGATGGATTGATGGATGTGCACCATCACTACAGGTTTGAAAGGCAGTCACAAGCAACATATTTTCTCATTTTGTTCGGATGACTTGGAAAGCTAACTACTAATCTCTCCATTTTTCCACTGATGAGCTACTTAACTGTTTTACCACTACACAGCATTACCAAGAACAAAACAAGTCTTGCTATTTTGTCCTGCACTCATCCATACATTCTGCTTTAGCTGCTCTTTTCTTTAGTACAACTAAATGTGTGAAGACGATTAGCTGACCTCACAGCCGAGGACGTCGGATAAACAAAATAAACTCTTTCAAGGATTTAAATGTGCTGTTGGTGCTGATGGTGGGGGAGACATCTGTGAAGTCCAACAGCATGTTTTAATTCGACTTAAATCCTCTACATCCACACTTACTAGTAATCAATGCTGCCGATTTTTTTTTTTTCTCCAATTATCAAAATGTGAAGGAGGGAAAGTGAGGGCTGTAGCTGCCGGCGATTGAGCGGCGGAGGATTAAGGTTCATTGTATTCCTCTCGCTGTACTGAGAAAAATGTGAGAAATGAGAAGCAGGAGAGCAGCGTTTCCTCGTCTGCAGGATTATCTCAGCCGGCCGTGATGTAAAAGGCACTCAGATGTAGTGTTCCTCGTGTTCCTGCAGACACTTGACCTTAGAGGGAAAAGACACACTTGACACCTCAAAATCCACGTCTTTGTCAGCTGTACCGGCGATATGAAAGCAATTAGACTAGTTCCATATATGAACCGGATCTCTGTCACTGCAGACTTACTGTAGTCTGATGAACTGTAGCTCCACTGGGCACTGAGTAGGTTCATGAAAAGAATTGCTGATACTAGTGTTTGTGAGACCTAAATACAAGAAAGGTTTTCAATTCCCCAGCAGAGTGTTGAATGCACCTCTAAAATAGATGTACAGTTTTACTTAAATAAATTTCACTCATGGGAATGAGATTACTGCTGTAGTAAAAGTAGGTCATTTTAAATGTGTCTTAATGAATCACTTGGAAAATTCCACTTTTTATGAAGAGTTACTCTTTGGTGTAGAGAATCCAAACTCAACTTTGGTCACTGGTCATGTAGAAATCACGTTTATCTACAACCTTTGACCTCCCAAATGAAAATAACGATGGCTGATGCCACACTGTGAAAAGAAATGTACAAATTTATAAAAAGTAACATTTTTTTTATTGTATTGTAAATTGTAAAATTCTGTAAAATTACAGCCGTTAGCTGTAAATTAACAACTAAACTGTTATTTTAAGCATTATGCCAATAATGGCAAATTATAGTTACTGACCAAGACACTGAACCCCGGTGTGAGTGTGATTGCGCCCAAAATGAACGGGTTAATGTGACAAGTGTTGTAAAAGCGTGTTGAGTGGTCGCTATATAGATATGCAGAGAAAGTCTGTAAAATAACGGTGTTTATCTGTAGAACTTTTAGTATCGTCACAATGTTGAAGTGAAGTTTGATCATAATAATTCAGGGAAAGTCAGTTTTATAGACCATATTTATTTGAATGGTGATATTTTACTGTAATTTTACCTTTTTTGTTTGGCAGTCATTTGAATGTTTTATGATTTTTCATTTTTATTTATTCATTTATTTTTTTTACAGTGCAGTTACCTGGATATGGAATGAGCTAAAAAAAATTCTCCATCCAGATGATGAGGAGTCTTTGAAATACCCAAAATCGTACCGTTGTTCTGATGGTTTGTCCAGAATTTACAAACATTTCCAGTTAAATTATAATTTAGAAGAAGATCTCAGTGATGTATGCTGCATGAGAGGCACAAACTGGAAACAAATTTAGGCTTTTGTTATTTGACAAAGACTCTAATCTTTCCCAAACCTTAAGGTCTTTGAGTCCCCTAAAAATACTTGAGCTATAGTTCCCATGTGGATAAAAAAAAACTACTTTTCTCTCTAAACAGAGACTGAGTTGTACAGATGAGGTGTTTTCTTTCTTTTATAACCTCTCACTTCAGCTTTCACCTCCAAATAAGAGCTTTAGATCATTTGTTAAATCCCTCAGATTTATCTTGTGGCCCCTTGGAGGCTTTCCAAACTCCAGGTTGGGAACCACTGGTTTAGATAAAATGGCTAAACCTGGCATTTGTTTACACTGCTGGCTCATATTTCTTGTCCAGTTTGAACTGTTTTGTATCAGCTTGCCATGAGCCCAGATCTTAGCACCTCATCCACATTAGACATTAGATATTTCAGGATAAATTCCAAATGACTGTAATGCAAACCTGAACCAACTTTAGCCCGACATGCATAATGTTCTCATTCTTCATAGGCACATTCTCACATGCTACTCTCACGGCTTCATGAGGCGTCCTAGATAGATGATCAGTTGCTGTTCACAATGACACAAAACAGTATAAAATGACAAATTGCAGAGCCTGATTCTCATTTTTGTTCATGTCTGTCAGATCAGGCCATTCATTACTCAGATCATTTCATGCTGAGAGGACAAACTTAGTTGAAAATGAAAAAATGTATGCACTCTTTCAACCTGTAATATCAAAGAAATGCAACTACAAAACATCTAATCTCCTCCAGTATGAATGAGAAATGAGTTCTTTGCTTGCTATTTTGGTATCAACCTCATTTTATTCAACATTATTTCCTGCCAAATTTAAACCAAGGCAACATGCTTCAAATTAAACTCTAAGCAGTTTAATATGTACTGTTGCTCAATGCTATCGCTCTGATATGATTACTTATTTCCTGCCACATTCACACACTCATTACTTTCCATTTCCGCATCATTTCACCAGTTACAGTCACTGCAGCTGCTTTTTCACACGATTATTTATTTGTATTACCGAAGAAATGTTTGGTCCACCCTCTGAATGTCAAGCCGCTCTGCAGGTCTGATGTACGGCAGCAAACCTGGACTCTCCATGCCCCGAGTCAACACGCCCCAAGGACAAACCGGCAAGACACATAAAGCCTGGAGCATTAATTATTCAGAGTGGAGACGGTTGTCTGTGGCAGATAAATGTGTTTTACAATTCCACTCTTGCTTTTCACTACAATTTAAGCTGGAGGGGTGGAGGTAGAGGGAGTTGGGCAGCACGGTTGGCCATTAATATGCACTTTAGCCCCTCAAATGAACAAAAAACCCCCCAAAACAAATGCAATTCATTGAAATGAATGGCAAAAAAACGCTGCAAAGAGGAGTGAGAGAGCTCTGAAAAGCTGTGCTGGCGTGCGTAGCGTGAACAGTACACTGCTGGCGGGAAACCTTGTAACTCTTTAGGTGATTTTCATAATTGCGCTGAAATTGACGGATTACAGGATCATCAGTTGAAAGAGTTCTGTGATTTTTTGTTTTGATGAATTAAAAGACAGATGTTGGACTGAGAGACCGCAAAGGGAAAAAGCGTTTTTTTTTTTACTTTTCCAAAATTAAAGAAAATTCCATTATTAGATTGTATGATGTGGATGTGGAGCTAATATTGTTGTTACACATGACAGACTTTCCTCATCTGTTCAATTTGTGTCTAAATTTAAGTTTTAAATGAAAGAAAAGTATCTTATTTTGTCCTGTTTTTTGTAATAATTGAATATCTGAATTAAATTACGCTGCAGTCAGTCATTTATTTGATCAAACAATCGATGTTGTTGGTTGTGCAGTTGGAAAAGTTATTATATGAGGTCAGAAAAATGCAATACAGTAATGTGATTACTTTTTCCAGTAACAAGTAAAGTTAGCCCAGTAATGCTCCGTTACCTCAACAAGCGTGTTCACTGTCATATCAAGAGTTTGATTACAGATGGGAATTGGTAATATTTTATTGATATCGATGACGTTATGGATTCTGACGTATCTGTCCGATTCTTTATTGATTCATGATCAGTTTTCTGTGTGAGGAAAAAGAAGCCTGTGAACTAATGAGTGAATCAACGTGGCTGTAGTAAGTCTGATTAAATCAAAGAAACCGTACAGCATTCGTTTTCATTTAGGTTTTCTTGATAACACCTGCCCGTGTGGAGGTTCAGTTACATTCCTGAAATTTAAGCCATCATGTAATGTAGAAAGATTTCCAGCCTGAGTTGAAATGATCATTTTATGGACATTACAACTAGCACTGTTGTTCTTTTCTTCTTGAAGTTTCCAGCAGCGTAGATCCATGAGTTTGACATTATTGTTGTGCAGTATGCAACTCCTAAACTCCACTGGGCATGGCTGTGATGTATTCTGGCCACAGGAGCTGATCATCACGGCCATTCTAGACAACGATTGTGATTCCGGCAGGAGCTCCTCAGTGTTTCAGAAGCGTCCCAGAAGCGTCTCTCCACTCTGCTCCGTGGGGGGAAAACATGCCTGATCTATTTTTGATGGGTGCCGCGACAAGAACATCGAGGTGGCTTTAAAGCCAGACACAGAAACAGCATAGAGAAATCTGATAAATTTTCAAAATAAAACACCACGTGCAGACTCCTGATCATAAAAACAGACAAAAGCGAAACAATTCAACTATGTAGCCTTGAAGCACATAAACCAGCAAGAATGATGCTTCTGAAGCACTCCTGGTTGGTCTGAAGAACAGACCAAAACAGCGGTGTTACATCACCGTGCTTGGTGGTATTAAGGGGTTAGGTTAATGAAGGTTCATCAGTTTGATCTTCAGTAGACAAACTGCTGCAGAACATGTTAGCTTGATGCAGGAGCTCTACTTAAAGAGGAGAAATGTTCATGCTTATGTCCCCAAAAAAGGTTCATGCACTGACCCAGACTAAAAACAAGGCAGTGTTCTTCCTACTCCAAAAAAACAAAGAACATGTTGGCGATATAAGGTTTCCTGACAGCAGTGATGTGTAAATTAAGAAAGTGTGCCTGTGAATATGTATGGGAGCATGTGTTTGCCCCTGAGTGTATAAATGCGTGTGTTCGCCATCAGTGCTGCATCTGCGAGCTGCTTCCGTTCTTGCGTGGGCTGGAAGATCTCAGCATCGCCGCCGCGCGCGCTCTGTGACAAAATGCTCCATCTAAACGCCTCTACTACTTATCTTCCTCTGGGGGATTACAGAAGCATTGCAAATAAATGCCGAGCAGCACAACTGACAACAGTCACATTATTGTAGCACGACTGGCGATAAGGCTGGTGTGTGTATATG
Organism: Argyrosomus regius; assembly: GCA_946959425.1. Taxonomy (NCBI): domain Eukaryota; kingdom Metazoa; phylum Chordata; class Actinopteri; family Sciaenidae; genus Argyrosomus; species Argyrosomus regius. Next base: position 25,309,999 of record OX336884.1, read on the forward strand.
TGTGTGTGCGCACCGCTTGATACTCTGTGTGGCCTTTCTGCAGCTATCTGAAAGTGTAACACACGCAGAGAAATGAGAGTTTTGTAGGGGAATGTGTGAAATCTCCGTGATCTGACTATCACGGCTCCTCTCAGAACAAACTAACCGAGAGCTTTCTTTGCCAGAATATCTCTGGACCTCCTCGTCTTTCTCTGACTGAGACAACAAAAACAAACAGGTTTCCCTGCCAGCTGCTCCTCTCTTTACATCACACAATTCACTCACGTTCTTCCTCTCTTAATTTCGCCACCACCTCATCACTTTCTCCCAAAACACAGAAGCCAACTCCCCTCCTCTCTCTCTCTGTCTCTTTCTCCCTCACTGCCCAGGAAACAACACCACCGCCTCCAGCCAGGAGGACGGAGGATGTCCTTAATAAAGGTTATCACGGCACGTTTTCCGTGTCATCCGGCGGAAGACAAACCTACTCTCTGATCCTCAGCAGCAGGGAGCGTATTTGCTGAAGATTTTACATGAGGTTAAATCTAATACATGGGCGTGTGCTCAGGCGATGATTTGCATTTTTGCACAGCCAAGGGCACTTTAATCTCTCAGTGGGAGGTTTTCTTTTAAGGGCAGTTTAGTTTTTTTTCCCAAAATCTCAGACCTCCTCTCTTATTTCTGAGTACTTTCAAGTCATATAAAGTAACTTTATGAGATGGTTTCTACTTCCAAGACAGCCCAATAAAAAGCAAACTAAAGCGGGTGATGTATGTGGCCTTTGGCTTTTTAAAGGATCTTCAAACTGCTCTTAGCTGAGAGATTGAACTGCTGTAAGTAATCCTTTTGTCTGCTGAGTTACCTTATGTGGCTGCTGCTGCTGCTGCTGCTGCTGCTGTTGCTGTGGAGAGATGCAAATAACAGCCAGCTGCTCCAGAGGTGGAGGCTGGGCAGCATCCAGCTGAGAATGTGTGCAATTGTATGAATGTTGAAGCAGGGGCCGTCGTTGGAAAACAGCATGCGCGCTCAGCAAAAAAGCCTTGGCCGGGTGCGTTAAGGTTAATAAAACCGCATCGCTTCCCCACAGCAAAGTCACGAAGGAAAACCGTGTTCTGTGCTGAAGGTTTCTACCAATTATATCAGATTATCTGCCCTTGAATGCAGCGCTCGCTCCAGAAAAAAAAATGCCGTCCCGAATGTCAGAAAACTGCCTTGGAACAGTTACCATGGCATCCTAGTTAGCTCAATGCAAACCTTAGATGTGATTTGCTTTTTATCTTTTTTTTTTTTTGAGCCAATGAACCTGTCATGAAAAAAAAGGGGGCCAAATGTGCACACAGAGTTCAAAGAAAATCGAATTTTATTTGTCACCGCTTTAAACCCAAAGATGGGGGGAGGAAGTCAGCGATTGTACTGCTTTCCCTTTAGTGGGCAATGTGCAGGAGAGAAAAAAAACACAGCTGGAGTTTGGTGAGAAAAGCAGCAGTCAGGGTTTGAGTTGCTCCCCCCTCAGCACTTCAAATCTCAAAAGACATTATTGGAATTGTGCACAACTGTGAAGGAAATGTCCTCCTTCTTTGATTGAAATGGATTTTTTTTTTTTTTTTAAGTACAGATCTGCTGATGGTTTGTTTTCTTGCGGTGACGCTCGTTCTGACAAAAAAAAAGGGGGGCACAGAGGAAAAAACAAAGATGTGAGCTGGCTGAAGTAGTGACAGGGCAAAAGCCGAGCTGGCCGTTTCTGGGAAAGAACTCATGAGAGAAAAGAGCTAATCAGTTGTGTTTGTACAAGGATGGAAACGAGCTAAAACTGGAATATCTCACTTACAAGATCGAGGATTTGACCCCCCTTCTTTGTGTACTTCTGCATGCTCGTGCTATATGCGTGTGTGTGCATGTATGTACAGTATGTATGTATGCATTTTAAATATGCTACTGCTGTCACCTGCAGGGCAAACACAGCACTGCATCCTGTCATCCTGCACAGATTTGTTTTGTTTTTTTCTCCGCCAGGAAAGTCAACATCATTAAAAATAGATGCGGCTGAAATAGAGCAAAACAGCTTCTCCTCTGTCGTGAATTATGTTTGCATGGATTTCTCCCCGCAAATAACATGAAATGAGTTGTTAATGGCAACTCAGCAATATCCAAGCAAACCTCTGCTGGCCCCTCCAGAAAAACAAATTGATAGCAGAAAAAACAAATGAATAAATGAAATTTCCAGGCGTAGATTAGGACGTTTAAGAAACAGGAAGATAGCAAATATCCTCACTGTGATAAGAATCTATCAATATTATGGAAAATAGAGTCCATGTGGAAGATGGAACGAGTTATATTTTTGACTTCCAGCTTCCCCCTCTTGTATTACAAGGCCGGAGTTCGGCTCCAACATTTAAATATCTGTAACCGAGTGGATTTAAAGCAGACAGCTGCTTCTGCTGCAGAGCGATGCTGATGATGAAGATGATGAAACACATCTGAATCCGCCATCCTGACACGAAACACGTTTTCTTTGACGGCGGATTCGAAACACCGCGTTGTTTCGTATGCGGGTAGTATTGCTCAAACTTGATGGGAATAAAGTTTGTCAGCTTTGAAGCTTTGATTGCACCTGATTATATCATAGCGTTTTAATCCAATCGCTTACATCAACTATTCCAAACAAGTTCTGACTGTTCTTCCGCTTGAATATGAAGCAGATTATGAATTGCAGACCTTCGCCTCCAATTAAATAATGTTTTGATGATGAATTAATTATTTCCTTTTGAAATGTTGAATGAATTTTTAGATTGCAGGAATGAAACCTTTCACTCTTTCAAACACATTTATTCAGTGATCTGCTGTTTCATTACATAGATAAGCTGAATAATTAACATGTACAGCTACACCAAGAACAGTCTTTCAGTCGCTTTTTTTTCATTCATCGCCTCCTTTCAACAACTGATACCAATTATGTCTGAGTTCAAAAGGGGATTATGATCATGTTGTCGGACTTCAAAGGCTGACGTCAATCTGTCCTCCAGGGATTAATGTGCAAACCCACCAGCTTTCAGTTATGAATAAACAAACATTTTCCATGTTTTATACTGCCAAACATCTTGCTTGGCTACAAAATAATAACATTTGCAAAGATGCTGAAACAGCTTCTGCGCGTCTATCAGGGGCCTGGACAAGGTGCTGTGGGCCCCATGCAGAATTTAAACAGAAATCCTAAATAAAGAAACATAAAAATGTGTTTCAGTGCATCTAAACTCCAAAGTTTGGTACAGTAACTCAAATCTGCAGCTACCCCATGGCTCACTGACGGCCTGACACCTTAAGACAGTCTTTGGGTATAATCAAATCAAAAAATGACCTCCTACGTCCTTTCCTAAACACACTTCCTGACGTTTTCCAAGGTCAAGGAAAGATGAAGGATAATTCAGGAGAATCTGACTGCACTTACACAAGACTACGTCATTATGCCATGGGGGACTGCGGATGGAACGAGCCAGGCATGACAAACCGTTAACAAAACATTACATGCAAATTTGTTTATAGCACTGCTAAACCCAAATGTTTGGTATAATTCCCCCAATTTTTATTTGTTATAACCCAAAATCTCCTCATTTAGTAAAATATCAACATGATTTACCGCTGTGGTGCCAGAATAGAGTTTAGATGACTTAATAGGCTAGTGATGTTTTTCAAGTCAACTTTCTTTCAGTCTCAGCACCCCCTCGAAACCAGCTAGGTATGCCAGTGAATGCAATGACTCCTTCTTTCACGAGTGAAAACACATCGAGAGCAACAGATGCGGATGGTCACTACCGCTGCTACACACTCACACGTAGCTAGTTAACAGAGCACAACAGGTGGATGCAGCAGATGCAGCAGGTGATGAGATTAATATACTGTCAGGGTGGGCCAAGGAAAATCTGACACACACATTTTCCTGAGTTATTCTAAAACGGCACGTTAGTCTGCAGGCCACAACAGCTTATGAGTCAAACCACATAGGCGGCAGCCTCAAATGTGCTACTTAGATTACCAAGACCACAGTGTTACAGTTATATGATTTATTTCACTCTTAATGGGACCATCATTTACAAAATGAACATCATGCTGTGTGGAAGAAGACTTGAAACTAGAGATTCAGATGATAATCTAACAAGGAAACTGCTTACTAAGTTAATAAATCAATGCAGGAATTTGGGTCACTTCCCCATAAGACTCAACACAATCGGACCTTATTGTTGCAGCCAATGGCGCCGCCCCCTGCTGGACACTAGAAAGAATGCAGGTGCAGAATGCAGTCAGTTCTCATACCGATCTGCACAGTTCATCCACAGGAGCTGATTTTACTCTATCCCCAACATCACATTCAAAGTCTGATTATCCAGTCAGGGACAATAAACAATGTTTATGATACTGGTTCACAAACCTGCTCTGTTAATCATGTCATATACTGTAGCTATAAGCTACGTACAGGCTGGTAGGAAGCCGGGTAACCACATGCACTTTAATGATGTGTTTTGTACTCCAAAACATCATTTTTAAATCTCAAAATTTGGCATAACGGCCACAAAACTTATTAGTTTGTATAATATTTTCATCACGACTTCCGAGCTCACAACATTTTGCGATTTGGCACCAACAAAAACAGAACAGATGAATTCAGAAAGAGTTTCCATCTTCAGTAAACATGGGAGCCTCCTGGTGGCTGAAGGGGGAGCGTGGGATAGGCCTACTAAATCAAGACTGGTTGTTCATAGTTGTTCCAAACAGCTACACTCGAGGTCGGACAGTCTTGGAATATTTTTGCATTCAGTTGTTCGACATGAAAAGCGACAGAAATGTCAAACATGCACTGTTTCAAAAGCTATTAAACCTTCCAACAAGCAGTTCTGATGGAGTATACTCAGCCCTTCAACAGCCACTTAATTTGCTTCTGCCTCTGCACGTCTCTGTAACCTACAGATTACAACATTACGTTTGTTTAATGATGACAAGTCTCCACTAACTGTCCAGAGGTCAAAAGCTTAACACGCAGTAAGAAAACAAACTGTAACATGAACATAAACCCCATCTCAGTGACCCAACGTGTCATCTGTTAACACTAAATTCCTCTTGCACTGTTTCCTATCTGCACAGCGATCCCCCAGGAAGAGCATTCCCCCTCCCCAGCCACATTCATCTTCCATTATGTCCTGTATATATACGGCAGTGTGTTGCTTGGGACAGCACAACGATGAACAGCACGCAGGGAATGCAAATAAACCATTAATCTCCTCCTGCCGAGCGGAAAAACAACCCACACTGCGAGCATTTCCTAAATACTTTCTCCTGCCTATTTAGACTATTTTAAGGCTCGGAGGAGGATGCAAAGGGCGCAGGGCATTTGCTTTAAAAAAGAAACCACAAACAAAACAGTTTATTAATATTTTACAATGGAGAACTGAGAGAGACAGCGGGGACGTCTGGAGTCTGGATGTTAAGTGGTTTAAAACCTGCGTGTTTGTGCGGACTATGAATAAATAACTAGAAATAGCAGCAGTGCTCTGTCTCTCTCGCTCTCAATTACAGTCACAGTCACAGCTTTTATTACAGGCTTGTAAAAGCACCCGTGCTGCCAAAACGTAAAATACTAAAAAATAATAAATAAATGAAGGAACAGAGAAACATCTGGTTATAACAGTAGAAAATAATCTGTAAAAAATTTAGATTATACTAAGAAAAAACTTTACAATATGGCACGGTGTACTTGTATATTTGTTCTGCTTTGTTTTAAAGCATTAGCTCTCTCTCTCTCTCTCTGAGTCATAGAGTCGAAATCAGGGAGCCCGATTTCAGCCAACGAGCACAGGAACCTTCTGGAAACTGACCAGCGCACACATGATGAGCAATCAGATGTGATTGTGTTGGTAATTGGAGAGGAGTTTTGTGTGGCTCTGTGGCACAACATGGTTGATTGTGTTTGAATAGCCACTGATTGATTGCAGCCCTGTTGCAGCCAAGCTGTGCATGCCGTGCGTCCCGATTGATTCCCAGAAATAAAGAGTTATACACTGTAACACTCAACTTTAGGTTTAGCTCGACCGCAGGAAATGACTCTATTGAAGAGTCACAGTTGGGAATACATTTCAAGGGTGAAATTTTAAAAATGACAAATGAGCGAGCTGGTTAAAGGCAAAGCACCAAGCCGTGTGAGTAATAAGGCCTGATTCAGACCGAATCAGAGGCTGCAGCAAGAACTAAGGTTTTCTCTTTACTTTGAACGGGAGTATTGTGTTTAGGCTGCAGCGGTGTAGGCCGCAGGGTATGACGAATAAAACCTGCAGTAGAGAAACTGAAGGAACGCAACAATCAGTCTGGTCAGACTCGCCCACAGTCAGCCTAAAATATATCTGTGACCTGGTGCTATCCAGTCAAAGTTCATGGACTGAACTATAATGCTCTCACAGTTGTGTCCTGACTTTGTTTGTTTCGTGTATTCAGCTTCTACATTTGTGTCTGACTCGCGGCCCATGCTGCAAAATAGCGACATCCACAAGCTTCCTTTGTATGAGAGATAGCTGTGGTCAAGTGACATGGACAGTGAATTAGAGAGAGGGAGCAGCGATAGTTTTATCAGTTGAAAGTATGCTCAAAATGTTGTTGAACCTTTTTTCATTGTTTTCTCACCAGATTCGCTCGCAGTGTAAGGACAAAAACGGAGCAGACAGCAAAACAATCGTTGCTGTTCACGGCACACTCTGAACAGTCCAATTGGTTAACATGGGCACCGACAGGTATCGAGCTGCGCGTCCACCTCCTCTGTGTCCCTGGAGAGTGTAGTGAATTATTATTATTATTTTAAAAGTACAAAGAATAGAATTACAAAAAATGACTTTGTAATTTTTATTTTCACCCCTAGTGTTCTAAATACAGTGTACACTGGCTTGTTTCTATTTCTTTAAACCAGTCAGAATTGTCTTGGGTGACTCTAAGCCCAGGATGCAAAACAGTGTCAGAAGACGGCCAAAGGGGAAGGAGAATTGACTGAATTGTCGGCCAATGACAGGTTTATCCCCACAGCCCTCTTCCTATGAGCCAGACTAGCTCTAACATAACAACATCCAGCTGCTCCAGTAGAGATACTGACTGACTGGCCACCAATGCTGGGGAACTCCCAGTTGTGGTTGTATATTAAGTGCATGAATAAAAATCAGGTTGATGATGAAAAAAGAGCATGCATGCTCCATAAAGCTGCTCCCTGGATGCATTAAGGTGAAAAAAGCATAATTAAAAAATCATTAGCATATGCTAACTAGGTTAGAACATACAGCAGTAACCTAGCTTTACTTCCAAACGTCATTAACTGGTGGTTGTAGGAGCCTAAACACAATTTATGGGTTAGCCTGCACTGATTTAAGTTCATATAACTAACAACAGTAGTTTACACGGTTAATAATTGAAAGGAATATTCACAGTTTTTACAGGTTGGTGTACAGTTCATATTTACAGTGATGCATTAAGTTAATTGTGTGATTCCTTGCACTTAAAAGTGTTCAAAGCATTAGCATTTATATTAGACTGGAATAGATGATTATGATTGTTGCTTCCTAGTAGCTTAGCACTTTTTTGCCTTTTGATAATCTCATGTGAAGAAAGTGTGGGGGCGTTAATGGGAGCTATTCAGATAATCAGGCGAGCAGAGAGAGCCTCTCTTTCCATTTCCTTTTCTCTCCCTTAGAAACTATTCTCTCTCGTAATTTGAAGTGGAAATGAACAGCCATTTTGTACCACTTTTTTCTTGACTTGAAGTAAACAGTTTAACTTTACCGAGCGGTCTCGTAGATTTCTTGATGTGGATACGGAAGTATATAGCTAAGGCTGCATTCAGTGGTAAAATGCAAAAAAAAACCCAACAAAGGCCGTGAAGAAGAAGACAGAAACGTACCAAACATGGATGTAAAAGAGGAAATTCAAAAATTTCATGAGGAAGGTCACCTCGCCTCAAAGATACACACAATAAATGTGAGTTAAACTCCACAGTGCATCTTTAATGCAGTAAATAATGACAATTTAGTATTTAGTGTCATCCGTAGAGGGCTTTCCCGCCATTTTTATGATGGAGGAAGATGAAACCTCCCTCTTAAAACTGCATGGATGTGACCCCGAGCAGGATTCCTGTGGAGCTGACAGGACAGGAAGTTTGAGCTGAGTCACATTTTGGGATCGGCTTAGAGGAAAACAGGCCGCTGAGAAGTGGAGTGTGTAGAGGAAGCAGTGAAATGACAGCTGAAAGCAGTAAAGAGCCGTTTAACAGTCTGATAGCGACATCATAATGGTTAAATCAGATGGGTCAGAGCAGTGGGAACACCAAAAGCTGATCTCAGGATGACAGCTCAGGAAATATGCATAAATATGTTAAGAGCATGCATGCGAAAAGTATTCTTTCTGGATGAACTTGAACTACTTGTTTCAAGAAAAAAAATCAATTTTGAAGGCTGAATATGAGACTAAATTGCTGTGTTGTGACACGACAGATGTTTTTGCTGGACTGGGACATGGAGGACGGGGGTCGCTGGTTTGAATCCAACGCTCAGCTGCTCCAGTAGAGATACTGACTGGCCACCAATGCCGGGGAACTCCCAGTTGTGGTTGCGTATTAAGCACATGAATAAAAATCAGGTTGCTGATGAAAAAACAGCATGCATGCTTCATAAACCTGCTCCCTGGATGTATTAAGGTGAAGAAACAGAAAAAAAGCATCATTTATTCTGCTAATAGAGCTGCGGGGAGAAGAGGAAAAGTTAAAAACCATATGTTTCGCTTGCGTTAATGGCAACACAAACCCCTTAATTCCAATAAAGAAAGTATTTTCTCATTTTTTTTCACTGCTGCAAAGTCTTCAGCTCTGACTCAGAGCAAATTGGAACACGTCCAGCTCCACTTGAAAAGTGAGTTTCACATGACTGACCCTGAAATAGAACAAGACAGCCATAAAGAGTTCCCCTGCACCCTCGGATGGGGTCTGTTTTGCTGGAAAAAACCTTGTGTCTCCAATTTTGATGATTTGAATGTTTTATTCTGAAGGGATTCATTTTTGAGCCCAGAAATGTCAGAATTGGGGATAAAAAATGAAACAAGCAGAGTCGCTGGTGTGAAAGTCAGACTAGACTTCTTTTTTAACCTCCAACGAACTTCATTTTCATCTGACAGCAGAGACATACTTTGCCTTGGCCATTACTTGAGTAGGAACCTGTGTTTTCTCACAGCCAAAATCCACTGTCATACCAACTTATAGCTAATTTTATAAGGACTCAATATCATCAAAGAAAAGCTTTAAAAGTCCCTAAAGACCAAATGCCTTTCTGTGACATTTCAGGAGGGCGATTACACCTGGTAAAACAATTTAAAGGCTTGAAGGATCATTGAGCATCAAACGATTCTGGGCCCGGAGTTCATTTTTTCCGTGCTTATGGGACTATAAGGGAAGCTTTTACCCATGCTTCGCTGCAGAGCCAGCCCTGCTTTGAATAGAAAGATGATGGGTTCGAGTGACCTTGGCGTGCTGTGGTTTGTCTCATCACAGAGCGGCAGTCAAATCAGTGGCTCCCAGACTTCAAGTGCTGCCATCCCTGGGCGGGAGAGGGGAAAACAAGACCCCTAGGAATCCACACACACACACGCACACACACACACCATCACCCACCACCGTCACACCTCCTTCCCTCCACCGCTGTGACATTAAGATGACAGCAGCACCAACGTGGTGAGGAAGTATACAGAGAGATTTGAAACACGAGAAAGGAAAGTCTGGTGATTAGCACATGATCACAGCTCCACCTTGTGTTCAAAGGTGGGAAATGACACACACTTACACACACACACACACACAAAACAGGGTGGAGAGAGAGAGAACAATGCTATCCCACAGAGAGAAAACTGATTGTTCAGGTGGTGAATACACACCACACACAACAGTGATGTGTCATTTACAAGGCAGTAAAGCAGACTCGCACACACACACACACTCACATGCACGCTCATAAAACTGGAACAGATGCTTCTTATTGAGTCCAAACGATTTATTTTTATACAATTTAGAGCGGAAATCTTTCATCATTCATCATTTGTGCCAGTAAAGCATATTCAGTTGAATCGAAAGTTAGAGCGTGTAAATTCATTTTCATGCCTTATTGTCACCTGTTATGAAACTGACAGCTGTTTATACTCCACTTTTATTTTGAGTCATGCTATGTCGGTCAGTCCACCAATTTGATTCAGACTGAAGTACCAGCAGATATTGGATGAATTGCCATGAAATCTTGTGCAGACGTTCACGTTCCAGGATGAATTCTGCGCCACGACTTTTCCTCTCATGCCAGCGTGAAGTTCACAGTTGTAGTTTCTGTTGGATGGACTTAAAGATTTACAGTCACTGTTTTTCCTTAACATGCTTTGGTTGATCTAGCGCCACCATCAGGTCAAAATGCAAACCATTCCCATTAGTCTTGCCCGTAATTTGTTTTTTAGTGCTAATTACCAAATATTAGAATACTAACATGATAGACCAAAATCTTCTTTGTCAAAACCTGGATAACCCACCTCTGAAAACAAGTATAATATTATAATTACTATTTTAAATGTGGTGAAAACCACAACAATTTGACAGTAAATGCTGAAAAACGAGACATTTTAGTGTCTTACAGATATTTGTCAGGACCAAGTGGTGACCTCTGTGGCTGTGAAGCCATCTGGAAGTGCCAACAACTGCAGTTCCTCAAACGTCCACTTGAGGCTGGCTCCAGAAGTGAGTCAGTCTCCATAAGTCCCCATGTTAAAACGTCCAACTTCACAGCAGAAATAAACATGTTTACAGCCTGGTACAAAAAACAGTTTTGGTCTCTATAGCTAATTTCCCCGTTCATGACAACTGTACTGAGGGTGAATTTATATACAACTCACCTGTTAAAATTAAATCAAGGCTTAAAGTTATGCAGAATTAACAGTGTGACCGCTTTGATTGACAGGTAGGTGCTGTCACAGATGGCCTGTTTGAGCAAGCAGGCTTCATTCAACCTGCCGCAGCTCCACCAACCAGCTTTTAGATTAGCCAGGAGGCGACAGTAGCAGGACTGCTATGATGGTAGCAGCCACAGCCACCACACTGAGCTTCAAAACGGCTCTTCAGAAACCTGTGGGTGGCGTCACGAATACGGCATCCATTCCTTATGCTGTTCATGGTCAGGGCATCCAGCTTGAAACCAGCTCCTGGACAAACTAGGTCTGGTTACTACAGAGGTCTGGTAAGCTAATTTCTTTTTTAAACTCCACACCTGTAGTATTTTTTCATTTTCATATACTTCTCCAGCCCCAACCCACACAATTATTAGACTACACATAGCTCCCTCTGCAGCTACAAAAATAAGTTATACAACTTTATTTCACAAACGCAGTAGTACTCCAACACCTGTAAACACACTTTGATGTCTAAAATGAATAAAGCTCCGCTTTAACATTGTCATAGGGAACATTAACGTGCTGACATTAGCATTTTGCTCAAAACACCACTGTGTTTACACCCTCATGGAGCCGCTAACATGACTGTAAACTCTTGTTTTCTACCCCCTGCTTCTAAAGCAGATCATGTCCTCGGCTTTTAAATGTACCATTAAACAGTAAATAGTCAGTTTTACAGATCACAGCCTGGAAATCTGATTGCACGCTGCTGTGCAGAACACAGAATGCAATCATGGTGAATCAGCAGTACAGCAAAACAGATGAATCGTGCTCTTGGCATGAAAAACATTACAGTCAGCCAACTGACGTGGAACAGATTTACTTTTGTATGAATAGTAAGGATGTATTGAATGTGTGCAGTGGTATATTTGGTGTCTACGCTGATTTTACGCTCCTTGCGAGCATAACACAAGCTGAGCCCGGGAGAAGATTTGGGAGAAATCATATTTAACTTTCCCCCTCCCGGGGGAGCTTGAGGCTGTTTCATCCCAAATATTTTTAACTTTATTTGTACGTACCACTGTGGGACAGTATGAACCTGATTTTAGCCAAGTTCCCAAGCTCAGTGAGTCATCTTGGCACCAAGAAGATTTCATTTTATCACAAATTACATGCTTTTTTTTTTCTTATTGTTGGCTTACTTTCTGCTGAAAAGTCAATTGCACATCGATCATTCATGCAGATTATTACAGATGGATTTCATTCTCTCTCCCTCTCCCTCTTTCTGTTTCTCTCTTCCACCCCCTGCAACATCTGTGTCAAATCTAAAGAATACAATGTCACCCCACTTGAGCATACTTAACACTTATCCATCCAATTTGCAGGCAGGTCCAATAACAAGGGTCTGCCACGGGACTCAGAGCCTATTGCTTCTGAATTGGAGCAAGGGTGACCGGGCAATGGGAGGGGGGTTGACTAGCTAACATGGAGGACCAGGTTTTGGATTGTTCTAGGGGTTAAACTTTATCCACAGGATTTCCATCACAAAAGCCTCCTCGGCAGCGAACAGACGTGACCTTGGGGCCTGCCAGGGACAAACTGAGGAAGTGAATTCACTGAAGCGTCCCCCATTCACATGTAGGCCTTATAGGTCGCTGTCTATCATGCCGAGTACCCGACCCCTCGCCCCACCTCCTCCTACTCTTACACTGGCCAGAGTCCCTTTATTATGCTGATCTAATGACTGTGGAGGGTAATCCAAAAGACCTTCATTAGAATGAGGGTGGCGTGTTACACACTCAGCCAGATCTGAACTGACACTGTGTGCCATACCTGCCAACTTGGGTGAGCTTCAAAGGGAACACTTATAGCAAAACTGTTTTTTTTTTTTTTTTTAGTTTTATAATTTATCAATTTATTTAGAGATTTGGGAAATTCCTTCAGAACTGGGACACCTTCAAAGATACAAAGAGTAATCAGTGCACTGCCCACACAGACATAAAACAGCAGTGTCACACAGGAAACCACACAGAGATAACATGTTGTTGGAAGGCCAGAGATATCTTTTCTGATAAGTATGTTAAGATAGAAAGGTTGGGTACAGTTGTGATATATATAGCACAAATATTGGATTAAAACCAAGATATTTTTAAGGTCTTTAAGGTCAGGGTATGCTTGAAACATACAAGTGCTCTGATTGGCCACACTCAAAGGCAAAAAACTTGAAGTTGTATACTTGGAAAGTGACAGTGACGTTTCTCAAGAATGAAAAGGACAGTTTGAGAGAAAAAAAGCCCCAGATTGTCGATCTTGGAAAGTTAAAAAAATCGTTATTAAGGTGTAGGCGGAGGGGGTTTCCAGATGCTGTTCAATGATCCAACAGTCACTTTGTGTGAAGCACACTGATTCCTTTATGCAGTGATGGGCCAGGTGTGTGTGAGTGTGTGTGACAACAATGAATGCCCCCGAGGAGAGGAAGGCATAAACACTTCGGTCAAGACTGAAATACAACTATGAGGTGGATTGCTGTTCAATTTTGTGCAGATATTCATGGTCCCCAGAGGATGTATCCTAATAATTTTGGTAATCCCCACACTTTTCCTCTGGCGCTGGCAATAGGTCAGTGTTTTTACTTCTTCTGTAAAACATCTCAACATATACTTGACAGGTTGACTCAGATTTTGTGCAGACGTTCATGGTCCCCAGACGATATATCACATTAACTTTGATAATCCCCGAACTTTTCCTTGGCATTGCCAACAGGTTAGCGTTTTCACTTCTTCAGTAAAATATCTCAACATCTACATGATGAATTGGCAAAAATGTAATTAATTTGTATTGTGTTCGACATTCATGGTCCCCAGACTTTGGTAATTTCCAGGCTTTTCCTTGGCACTACTAACAGGTTAACGAGTTCACTTCTCTAGTGAAACATCTCAACATCTGACTGATGGATTGGCACAAGTTTTAGAACATTCATGGTCCCCAAATGATGAACATGATTGCCTGACCTTTCCCATAGTGCTGCCACGAGGTCACATTGTCATTCTGTCCAATACTTTACGATCAAATTCCTGCAAAACTAAAGACATTCAGCTGTTTATATTCGGTGCTAATTAGCAATTGTTGAACATGATAAACATTTAACATGTTATACTCAAAGTACAGCCTCAGAGCACCTCTGAGGAACCACTGACTCAGTGTGGCAGCCCAACAGACTATTTGGTGGGTCGATTATTACAAACTTATGTTGTGCAGACAAGGATTGTTCAAACCCAGAGCATAATTGTTAATTCTAGTCTAGAGCCCAAAGTTTCCCAGAATACCAAATATAGTCTGAATTACAGGGGAATGTGGCTTATAATGGTGCAGCAGACATCTGAAAGATTCCGTGTAATGTAATGCTATAAAAAAATAAGTGTAATATCACATTATTAAAGGATATAAAGACAGAAAATACACATATGTGATGTTTTCTCACAGCGAGGAGAAAATGTTATATCTGAGCTACGCAAGAGAATTTTATGGGAATATTATTTTAACATAAATATGGTCAGAAAATTAAGATTTTCTAGAATTTCTCAGCTTCTGACAAATGTCTTCATAACGTGCAATCAGTGAAAAGTGGGGATAAAAGATACAATAGAGCTTTTATGTGGAGGGCTGGATTATCAGCCGTGCAAAGTGGGCAACCGCCCCAGGGCTCCAGAACTCCAAAGGCCCTGTATTCATTGTGTTTGCGTGTTTACGGGTCAAGCAAAATGAGCTGAGCTCATGATTGAGAGATGTTCTCTGATGGAGAAGGTCACAGTTTAGCAAAATGAAGTGCAGAATGGTGATTTAAAGGCTTGAAAACTCTTCGAGGAACCATTCATGTCTTGATTGTTTTCTCTGCTACACTTCATTTAGCATAGCACCTAGACTAATCTGGCGTGGAGAGTTATTATTTCTGGCATCTGTTTTGTGGCAACTGTGAGGTTTTATTCTTCCTTTGCAAATGGCTAATAAACTTTCTTAGCTCAGTCTGAACAAAGAAATCAAAATTATGATAATTATGTTGAATTTGACCTAACATGGAGCACATAGGCTTTTGTATAAGTCATCATTTATACCTTGTTTATACTTTAGAGCCGAGTACACTCATGTAAAAACCTGTTGTTGCCACACTCTGTCACATTCTCAGGCTATAAATCTCACAGTGAAAATAAACATCTTCGGTCCACTAAATCTCTATGTAAACAAAACAATCACACACTGAGCCTTTATGTGTTTTATTGATCCTTGAGCAATCACAGAGGTGAGACTGTGAAGCATATTGGATAATCTTGATTTATTATTTTTCCTTTTTTTGTTGTTTTTCTAAAGAAATTCTACCAAAGTGTGCATAACTGTAATTAACTGACATCTCGCACAGGAGGAGCAAGTTTCACATGGAGCGCTGGTTTGGAGCCAGTTATTTAACAATTTATTCCTCCTAGTTTACGACGGAGCTCGCCCCCCCGGGCGTTTCTACAGATCTCAGTGGATTGACGCCTTGAGAAAGCAGCAGAAAAGAATAGTGCTTCCAGTGAGCCATTACCTCTGACTATGGGGTTATTAATCCAGACAATAAAGGCTTTAGCTCGCAGCAACCCGTGTTTTACATTTGCAGTGTGGGTTTTTAAGCTCGCGCTCCAGAGAGAGCTGCAGCGACTGACGACCAAAAATTGTTTGGTGTTTTATTCAATTACAGTTTGAGTAACAACGACGGATAATAGTGGTAAATATATATCGTATTAAGCAGTGGTGGATAAAGTATTCAGATCCTTAAATACTGCAATATAGAAATAGAATAGGATAGATACTATATTGGTCCCTTGAGGGGAAATTCTTGCACCATTACAAGTAATAATGTCTCTTAAGTAGGATTAGCAAAATGTACTTAAAGTGGTGCCTGTGAGTGTTACACTATCATCTATCATATAATTGGATTATCATTAATGCATCTCTGTGTAAGCAGCATTTACAGTTGTAAATGGTCGGGACAATTATAACTATTTTTACGTCATATTTTAAAGGCTTATCATATATTTTTGTATGTAAAATCATAACTAAAGCTGTGAAATGAATGTAGTGGACTAAAAAGTGCAAGTAAAGTAAAGTACAAGCCTTGACTCACCACTGTGAGCTTTACGCTCAGATAGGATGGTCTGGATTAGCACCCCGCAGGCACAAATACTGATATATTTTAATATACAAGGCAATTCTTGGGTTGCTTCCATCCTATCTGTGCAGTTATATTTCTCAAAAGTGTGATGGACAGTACTCGTTGCGACCAGGGGACTTTTATATGTTGTCTGTACCAAATGTTTGTACAGAAGAGGGCCTTTGGATACTCTGCACCCTCAGACTGGAGTATAATAGAAAGTTACAAAACTCTAAAAATGATCTGATTTCTTTGAATGTTTTTAAATCTATTATGAAAGATCTGGAGACAGAATAGTTGGGGTGTTGTAGCTGAAACTGATATTGTTGGATGTGTCGTAATACTGTCTGCTTTGTTTTGTATCTGTTTTAATTGACTTGTTCTTTGTGCTGTTGCCTGTGTTGGATGGTCAGATCTCCCCACCAGCCAGTCAGAACTAAAGAAGCCTCTTGGATGAGAGGTGAAACATCTTCATGGATCTACAATCAAGTACAGTTGCCCCAGATGTAACCTTTCTTGAAGAAAGACGACCTGGATGACTGAGAACTTTCCCAGACAAGTGTAAAGCAGAATATATTTGAACGAAAGTAAAGTACAAGTACCTCAAATTTATACACAAAAATTCAAGAAAATTGTATTTTTTAAGTAATCGTCTAATCGTTTTTTACCTTTTACTTTCATTTTCAGTAATAAAAAGTGTCACATTCATCTTATATGAACTACATAATATCTGACCAGTTTAAATGCGTTTACATTCCCCCGTCTTGGCGCAGAAGAGGCCCCTATAAGGACGATGTAATTTGAATTGGCAGTCATATGGTTGCAGTTATCTTGTTTGAGCTGGTTTGTATTAAACATAATGAGAGCATCAAATGCCAGTAAAGGCAGGACAGCTCTTACAGACCCTCCGCTGAGGACCTCTCACATGTGACACCATAACAATTACATGTAAATCAGGCCAGCAGGAATCTAAGTTGAAACAAATGTAGTGGATTAGATCAGATGAAACATTCACGATCCCTGTGGGAAATCTGGGTCATTTTATTTTATTTCAGCAGCAGAGCTGAGCATTAAAGATAAATACAAGACAAAAAGTAAACACCATTAAAGTAAAAGTTTAGTTCAGTGGATCAGAAAAATAAATGAAAACAGGTGATACACAGAACAGTGTGCAAGTATTTTAACTGATTTACACATTTATTGTAATATTTAGTAATGTGCTCTGTCCCTGTCAATAAACCAAAGATTGTGTTTTTGGTTAAGTGCTTAAAGTGACCTTTTCAAATTAAAACCACAATCCTCCCCTAGCCAAGAGCTTAAACATAACCATAAGAAAAAGCTTTAGTTGCTACAAGCGGATATTGTCAGTTAACATAATCATCCAAGAGGCAACCTCCGTGTTTGGGAAGTGAAGCCAATGCAAAAGTGCCAAAAACCGCAGTTCCTCAAACGTCCACTTGTGGCAGGCTCCAGAAGTGAGTCAGTCTCCATAAGTCCCCATGTTAAAGTGTCCAACTTCACAGCAGAAATAAACATGTTTACAGCCTGGTACAAAAAACAGTTTTGGTCTCTATAGCTAATTTCCCCGTTCATGACAACTGTACTGAGGGTGAATTTTTATAGAACTCACCCATTCAAATTATATTAAGGCTTAAAGTTATGCAGAATTAACAGCGTAGCCGCTTCGATTAACATGTAGGTGCTGTTACAGATGGCTTGTTTGAGCAACCAGGCATCATTCGGCCCACCTCAGGTCCACTGATCATCCACGTCTTTGATTAACCGTAGATTAACCGGAAGGCCGAAGAGGCAGGACATGGCAGCGGCCAGAGCCACACTGAAAAATGGCTCCTTGTGACGTCCTCCGTGACGTCACGGATACGACGCCCATTCTTTATACTGTCAGTGGTTTCAACTTGACAGATATGTTCGTTAACGACATTTCCTCATTACATTTCTTGTTTTTGCTGCTGTTGAAAATCAGTAGTGTTTAAAGCATAATTTCCAGGAGATGTGGGAATATAAATTTGCACTGTAACCTGTTCAAATATAAAGTATTTATGTTTATGTTTTTAAACATTTATTAACTGTATTTCAAACACATGTTTGGAAACGGGTTGAAATCTACAAAACTGCAAACACTCTTTATTAAAAATGTAGCAACTCCTGTGCACAGAGACTGCAAAAAAGCAAGTTTAGATCATGTATTATTCAATTAAAATGAAAACCTGGTGGAATAAAACTCACATTTATATTTGGCTGTATATGTTAACGTGATGACGGGAGGTCATTTTCAATTGATGTGTGGAGGTGTGTTTGAGATTTGATGATGTGAAGAGTATATTTATATACACATCATCACTATACAGTTGGTTTAAGGCTATTAAAAGTCAACTAATGGAAAGAGTAATGGCTGCAAGATGGATTCATTCCCAGTTTCTGTTTTTACTCGACCATTTGACATAAAACCAGCGTGGACTGAAACACGGCCTGCCTTGCGTTTGCATATCAAAGAGTATGGATGAGAACTGGTAGAGATAAAATAAGTGTTTTAGTGCTTTGTGGGTGCTCGGCTGAATGGATGGGAGAGTTTGCACAGTTTCACAGCGAGTGAGATTACATTTACTTTAAATATTCCATGAAAGTGCTGCGGTAGCACAGTGTTATTTGAACTAAGAGAATCGTTGAACAAAGTATTTAATTCATGCATTGACTTTTCCACTATCGCAGAGCTATTTCTTGGTTTGTGGACGTTCAGCTCGTGCGCCTCGAGTCAGAGTCGATAATATTGTTCTGCTTGGTGTAGAGCTGCAGGCCTCGTTCACATTCGTTACACCAAAACAGATAAAATTATTTTGTTTCAGTGCTGCTGCTATTGATGGATAATGTGGATGAAAATCAACCAAACCACTCTGTCAAACAGTTGTAGCTAAATGTCAGCCACTGCCAGACTTCACAGTGTATCCTTAACATCACCGACAGACCACAGTATGTGAGGCGTCATGACTGTCTGATGTGGTGATTGTGGTTTGAAGCGTGGGAGTCCTTTCTCGTCAGCCTGTTCACATCAGGCTTCAGACACAACACTGACAGCTGTCACCTCCAGATGTTCTCTGATGATTCAGCCACCATGGGACGTGTATGTAAAGGACATGAGCAGTGGGGGGTCATCACAGACTTCGACAAGTGCAATCTCAACCACGTTTCACATCAGTGCCAGCAAGACAAAGGAGAAGGTGACTGACTTCAGGAGGGACCCACACCGGTCAACATCCAGGGATTGGTTACCAAGATGGTGGGAGCATACAAATACCTGGATGTCCACCTCAACAATAAACTGGACTGGTCGGACAACACAGACGCCCTGTACAAGAAGGGTCTCCACTTACTGAGGAGACTGAGGACCTTTGGTGAAGAAGGCCAGCTCTGTCCTGGACTGTCCCCTAGACTTCATAGAGGAAATGGATGAGAGGAGGATGTTACTAAAGCTGACATCCATCTTGAACAACTCCTCTCAACCCCCTGCATGAGACTGTGGGGGCCTTAAACAGCTCTTTGTAAGAAGGAGCTACCACAGGTCCTTCATTACAACAGCTGTCTCTTTAACACCAGCATGACTTCATGACTTTCTTCTATATATTTCCTATTTATGAGAAATTTCTTATCCACCTTGTTTATATGCACTCCCGGTTTGGGATTATTAAAGTCGATCTTATCTTTTCTATCTTATTAAGATTTTTTACACTGGTTTAAATGACACAGAGTGGAAGTTACTGTGCCTTCAGGTTGCTTTTTTAGCTGATTTTTGAGGCTGGTAATTACAGTGTTTCACTGACACGGTAGGAAAATTCAGCTTCCCCACATCCTCTCAAAAGAATTGTAAAAAATCAGTTTCAGTTCCTCTTTTTAAAGTAATACTGACACTGTCATTTACAAAATTGAGGTGCTGCGCAGCTTTACTCGGCCGTGCACAGTTGTACAGTCATTTTGCATCATGTCCACTGTGTTGTGCCAACTCATGGAGCAGATTTTGTGCACACACATTTAACACAAAACAAATTCTCATCTTGGAGAAGTCTGACAAAAAACAACTCACCAGTCAGACTGACCAAAACCCAAACTCCAGTTTAAAGCAAAGACATTAACACAAACTAAGATCCACTAATGGCTGCATCATGGTCTTCTTCACTAAATGATGCCATTAAAAGCTTGTAAGTGGACCTATGAGCTTAGATCATTTTCAGACATTAAACTCCAGTTGTTTTTCTTTCTGGTGCTTTCGCTGCTGCTGCTGCTGCTGCTGGAATGTAAAATCATCACATTGGCGCCATGTACGACACATCTGTTATTGTTTGCATGTATCCTCAAAGCTCCTGATTTTCACTTCATGTACAGCCTGAAAGCACATTTAGAGCTGTGTGCACTCCCACAGTCTCCCACATCTTAGCCGTAAGAACTGAAACCTCACAGGCTTTAATTGATTTCACCTGTGCGATCATTGTTATGCAGCGTTTATGGCATAAAGTTACCGTAATTACCAGTTTCCGATTTAGCCCAGTTGGTGCTCTGTTTGAAAACGGACAAACAAGGATGCCTCGTCCAATGTAATTAAACCAGAATGTAATCGTTGTAGTGTTATACTGTCAATACAGTGTCTCAGTAAAACAGGGTGTATGAAGACTAGGAGAAGTTGTGTTACCTGAACAGAGGCATTTCTGTTCAAACTACAGTACAGAGTAAGGGTGATATTTCATACTGAAATATAAAAGTGCATATTGTTTGCTCCCTGTTTATAAGCAAAACAGTACAGCTGAAACAAAACAGACATATCTTGAAGTCACCATAATGTTATCATAAGGCCAGCCAGTGATGTGTGTTTGTACTGCAGGAAAACTTTTAACATTTTTATGATGTGGAATTACACTGTCAGTGCTGTTTTTGAGTCACAACACTTTGAAGAAAGTCTGCAGACTTAATGGAAAGTGTGCATAAAGAGCTCAAAATGTTAACCAGAGCACTCAAACAGCTCTGGGCCCTCACAGACTCAGCAGGAGTCTGTGTGTGCGTAGATTTTGGTTCCTGACCACATATGTACTTGACATTTGCCATTTTTGGACCATTTCAATGAAAAATCATCGCTCATAATCTGTGCTCACTTTCACTTCCGGTTGCTGGTCACCTAATGTGTCTAAAACCATGTGACACACTAGCTAACTTAAAATGTGAATTTGGTTCTTTTACATATAGATGAGCGATGCACATAGCATATCTAAGTGCAGATTCATAAAGATTTGTTCATGTAATGAACCCCGGGTGCTCAAACAAGCCATCTGTAACAGCACCCACCTGTCAATCAAAGCGGCCACGCTGTTAATTAAACTTTAAGCCTTAATATAATGTCAGTGGGTGAGTTAAATAAAAATTCACCCTCAGTACAGTTGTCATGAACGGGGAAATTAGCTATAGAGGTCAAAACAGTTTTTTGTACCAGGCTGTAAACGTGTTTATTTATTTCTGCTGTGAAGTTGGACATTTTAACATGGGGACTTATGGAGACTGACTCACTTCTGCAGCCAGCCTCAAGTGGCCGTTCAAGGAACTGCAGTTTTTGGCTTCATTTCACATCCACGGATGTTGCCGCTTTGGTTACGAGTAGGAAAAGATCACAACACAAGTCAAAATTTTGTTTTCACACAGGACACGAACAGCAGCTTTCTGGCTTTCTCAGGCGCAGGAAAAAAAAACGTGTTAAAACGTCAGGAGAGTGTCGCAAATCTAGGGTTACTGTCCAAACACAACCAGAAAGTTTAGCTCTCACGGAGGCTTGCTCAACTGCTATGTTGCACACAGTAAAAAGGAGGCTGTGAAGCAAAAAGCTCTGGCGTGGTGTAGCTCTAGGGGAGGGCGGAGATAGCGTTAATAATCCTCCAAAATATTGGAGCAAGTCGTGCATTAAGGGGACCATGCCTCAAACTCTTTGTGTGCATTAGGTGGACAAAACCGGGCCCTCGGTACCTCTATGCTGAGTGCAGTGGAACAAGCAGAGGGGGGGGGGGGGTGCAACATCTCCTGCACATGCATGATTTCTAGCTACACCCCTGCATGCATACACACGGTTTTTATAAACAATGTGCATGCAACAGCACCATCATTAGTTAATCTGTGAGTATCTTTGGAGCATGGCCTCGCGCAGGCTACCAATGCAGCCCCACGTGCACGAGCAGTGCGCGCCATGCCGGGAGCGCGCGTGGAGGCGGTCCGGGGCTGCCTCAGTTTTCTGTAATCGCTTTTCTGCTGCTACCTCCAGTTAAATAGCTAGGACAACGGGAGCGAGCAGACGGCCGTGTGAGGGATATACTTTTTTCGGTACCTTTGGGATTACGACGCGGAATTGCAGCATCGACGGCCAACCGCCAGGTAATATCGACGCGGAGCGTTTAAACCGTGCCTCGTAAAAGATACGCCGAAAAGTAAGTGAAATGTCCCGTGAAAAGTGTCGTTTTCCCCCCGTGAAGAAGAAGAAGAAGAAGAAGGAGGAGGAGGAGGAGGGAAAGAGGAGGTGGTGTTGCTGCTGCTGGTGGTGGTGGGGGGTGGATGTGTGGGACGAGCCTCCCTTTGTGCCGAGGCAGGGTCACCGCTCTTCAACGCACAATGTGGACACTCCACAAACGGCGAGGTCCGCACATTTTCTGCCCCCCGCCTCCCGCCTCCTGCCGCCCGCCTCACGCCGCCGCGGCTGCCGCCTCACGCCTCACGCCGCCGCCGCCGCTCCTCCGCTGCTGGCCCTGCCGTTGACCGTCCTCCATCAGCCCCCGGTCGAGTCCGGCAGAAACGCCTTCTTCTATGCGTATTTTCATTGAGTTTTAAAACACAGAGGCCTGTTCTGCTTTTTTAAAATACTCCCCTTTTAGCGGTAACGGTAACGTACCCTACTTTTCCGCCCGGCCTTTGTAACGTTAGCTAGCTCCCAATATATGTTTATGATCGCTTTTTGTAGGACTGGCTCGGCTCGGCTCGGCTTCACTCGACCCCTATTGTGTTTTCCATCCACACAAACCCGGTTTAACCGAGCTGTAAGTGATGTCTGATAACACACAAACAGCTTAACTTGTGTCGGTTGGTATTTTTTTGGCAGGGGGGGGTCTTAAACCGGGTAGTTAGCCGTTGATGCCGCCCCCCCCTCCTCCTCCTCCTCCCCGCCGCCCTCCTGTATCATTACCGTGAAACGCCCCCCCGGGAAAGGCGAGCTGTCCTTCTTCTTCACTCCCCCGTCAGATAGCTCATATATCGGCTTAAATATCACACTTAAACCGCAACATATCCACTGTATGTCTGTCTTTGTCGTGTGTTAAGATAAAGAGCGTCATCTGTTAGGTCACATCATTGACCCAAAACCACAAATTATCCAGCATTTGTGCGAAGAGGAAGGGGAAAAGCCCGACACAGGACAGTAATAAGGCCGGTAAAGCCTCTCATATGAAGTCTTACAAACAATGATCCTGTTATATATGACCCCCAGCAGATCATTATGCGAGTGGCTCACTGTATCTGTGATTCACATTTTCAACAGCTCGCACGTTGTTCTGTTTTAACTCAAACCCACGACCAGATGTACGTCCATCAATCCATTTTCTGTTAGCGCTTATCCTCATCAGGGTCGCCTGGGGGGCCGGAGCCTATCTCAGCTGATTTTAGGGCGAGAAAAGGCGGGGTACACATTGGACAAGTCGCCGGTTCATCTCAGGGTACATAGAGACAAAAACCTTCACACCTAAGGGCACTTTAGAGTCACCAATTAACCTGTTAAGTGCATGTCTTTGCAGACTCCACACAGAAAGGCAGAGGTTCGAACCAGGAACCTTCTCGCTGTGAGGCGACAGCGCTAACCACTAACCCACAGAGCTGTACATTGGAAATTGATCCCATCTTTACTGAGGCTTCCCTCAAATCTGCCCATTGTGCTGAGCAATTTGACATCATGTCATCACTCCACCGGAGTGGAAACTCGCTCTAACGTTGCTCACGTTACTTTTTCCCTTTTTCAGGGCCCACGATGTCCAGCGAAGTGCAGAGACCGGACGACAGCCCCAGCACCAGCGGGGGAAGCTCAGACATTGAACAAAGGGAATCGGTACCACCTGAACAGGAGCGAGAGCAAGCACAGCCCAAAAAGAAGGAGACCAAGATCTCGAGTAAAACCGCTGCTAAACTTTCAACTAGTGCCAAGAGGTAAGAAAAAAAGGGAGAGCAACACTTAAACACAGGGGTTGTTTGTTAAACTAAAGGCCTCCTCCCCCCCCCCTTTTGTGCCCCGGGGGTGTGTGTGTGAAGATATATAAAAAGATCATAGTCCCGCAGGCATTGTCATTTCAAACATCCATGCTATTCATTGACTGAACCCACAGAAAGGTGGTAACACGCACAGCTCAGCGCTCGACTGTCACTGCTGTAATTTTAAAAGAGATACTGCGATTCCAGCCTGTTTGTTTAAGTAGATTTGCCTCATGTTCTGCAGCGCTCTCGTCTCTCCTCCACCACCGACACTTACCTCCACCAGTCTTGGCACTTATTCCCTAAAAAAAGACAGGCGATGACAGAATTATGCAACCGCATGAGCGAAAGGGTTGGCTGAGGCCGCCGAGTCTTTTTATAACGGCCGACTGATGTTATGATGGTCTCTCTTTTGTGTGTCTATGCTTCACTTAAAAACAGAGAGCCATCAGCACAACAAAGCGCTGCAACGCTCACCGTTGTCTGGAGCGCTGCGTTTATGTTAATGCAAGTTTAGCAGCAGCGTTTTGCACTCAGTCACCCTTCAGTCTGAATCATCATTTTGCACGGTTATCTGAAATTCTCAGAGCAGTCGCGTTCATCCTCGTGCTGCAACAACAGACGTGTGACTACATTGAGAAGGATGAACACCTAAATCATTTATTTTATGTTTAAGCTGCAACGATGAGCTGAATTTTCTTAATTTATACCCTCTATAAGGACGGGAAATAAAGTTAAGAATAGGCGGCAACCTCCGTGGCTGTGAAATGAAGTGCCAAAAAACTGCAGTTCCTCAAACGTCCACTTGAGACTGGCTACCAAATGGGTCGATCTCCATAAGTCCCCATGTTAAAATGTCCAACTTCACAGCAGAAATAAACATGTTTACTTCTCCTCCTGGTACAAAAAACAGTTTTGGTCTCTATAGCTAATTTTCCCGTTCATGACAACTGTACTGAGGGTGAATTTTTATAGAACTCAACTTCAAATTATATTAAGGCTTAAACTTGCGCATAATTAAGAGCATGCCCACTTTAACAGACAGGTGGGTGGCGTTGCAGGTGGCTTCCTTGAGCACCCAGGCGCCATTTGGTCTGCCGATGATCCACGTCTTTGCCGATTTTTAGATTAGAGGGAGGCGGAAGAGACAGCTCAGCCAACATGAAAGCAGCTCGTCAAAAACCCGTGGGTGACGTCACGCATACGCCGCCCATTCCTTATACTGTCAGTGGCGCCGTTTACAATCTGCGTGCAGATCTTTGGAATAAATGCGCTGTTCTCTATGTCAGCATTGGATACTGTGTGTTGTGTTGTTTGAAGGTGATTAAAGGCAACATTTACCTCATCGCGAGCTCCAAACACTGACCTCATGTGTCTGCGGAGTCGTCTGCTCCTTCAGCTTTTATCCTCTGGAGATTCGCCCTCTTCAACATTGATTCTTAACAATAAAATCTTTCTCTCTTCCAGGATTCAGAAAGAGCTCGCAGAAATAACACTAGACCCACCTCCAAACTGCAGGTAAGAGGACGTCATCTCGTCAGAGCATTCCCTCTTAATGATTCACAAGCCTGTGTATGTACAGATGCTCAAACTGTAATGAATGCAGACAGCAGAAATGCGCTTGTTGTCTCTTAAGAAGCAAAGGCCACGCTGCGATGCACTCGCTTTTGTCTGTGTTCCCATAATGCTGTTTGTGTTTTTTTTTTTTTTTGTTTGAGATGGTAATCTCAGGTGAATTAGAGCCCGTTCCGTTGTTGTTGTTGTTGTTGCCGCATAATGTACACCGCAACCTCTGTCGAAAACACAGCCTTTAAGATCTGACTATTATTGTGGAAAAATGAACAGCAATGTTACTTTAAAAACTGTTTCGGTTCTCGTGCGGTTCCCCTCCGCCTCTCTCCTCCCTCCTCTCTCCTCTCTCTCCTCGCTCTGCTGGGGATTTACCACAGACAATGGTTATTGTGTGCTACTGCCGCGGCTCTCAGCCCTTTGAGGAAGAGATATGGTCGCGAGCGAGTGGCAGACCACATGTGCATCAGTCTCTCTTGACATGACAAAAGGCGTGCCTTTGGGGATGCAGGGGCGCAGGAGCTGGCTTTTATTAACTTAAATAACACCAAAGTGACACTGATTATGGCTCTGTTTATTATGGCACGCTAATTACTCCCTGAATCAGCACTCGGCTGCAAATTGAGAAAAGAAAATGGAAGCCGGTCCTCCTTCTTCTTGCGAGATTGAGGACACTTGTGGGAGACGCTGACCATTTTGGATTGGTCACATTCGTTCATCGACACCTGCTTAAAATGATTAAGGAAAATGGCTTTGTATGACTCATCTGGCGATTTGGAATTACTGCACCCTAGACGGACTTGTTTATTGCATGAATTAATCACCCCTGCTGGGTCTCATCAGAACCCCGCCATCATTAACGATAAACATTGAGCTAACCTTTTCATTCCAGCTCACAGCCCAGTTTTGTTATTGTACCGGAGGCTAAAAGAGATGTTGTTTTCCTCGAGGACTCTAATCTATTTCAAACCCCCGCCACCTCCCACCTCCCCCAAAAAAACTAGGTTGGCTCACATGAAGGATTTAGCTGGAGGACACGAGTAAGTCATTTGAAAGTAAAATAATCGCTAGCGGAAATTTCACAGTCACCGTCTTAGTGGGGAGCTAGTTGCCTGGGAAACAATTAAGCTTCTTCAAGATAATCCTTTTCTGTGTGTGTGTATGTGTGTGTTCCCCCTTTTTTTTTTTTTAATACACTCAAAATGATACCAAAATCTAATAATGTGCTTTCTGTGATGCACCCAAATAGATTAGCCCCCCCCTTCCCCCCCCTGCTAACAATGACGAGGCGTCCAAACGCATCAAACACCAAATTTCTCACGCAAGCGATTGCAGCACCATTTTACATCCTCTCGCATGAATGAGCGCACGCGGCGGCGGTGGCCCGGTGTTGTCATTTGTATGCCGCACGCGCTTCCCGCGGCCAGGTTAGCCTGAAAGGTTATTCATTTCATTCCCCCCGCGACAAAGGCGGACAGACAGTTGTGTTAAAAAGATTCACATCGCCACGTTTCGACAAACGCGACGCTGGGGGCCCGTTGATGTATGTCATCTCATCTGTCTTCATGGCTGAGGAGCACCCCCTCCACCACCACCACCACCACCACCACTACCACCTCAGACTCTCTCGTCACTTTGTCCTCATCCTCGTCGTGTAGTTTTCAAATCAGCAGTCTCCTTCGCGTCACCTACAATCTCTCCGGCGTCACCTCCAGAGATGTGGATGGGGATCATGCTGTGTTTCCCTCTGCAAAATGGAGAGCTGTTTTTCCAGACAGAATTTAGCATTTGACGCCTTTGGAAGTTTTGAGTCTTAATTTTGTGAAACATCTGTGGCAGGAGGTGCCCTTTTTGTTAAGTCTAATAAAACTCCCACGCCGTTTCTTCTCGCATTCAGCGAAGGTTACCGAGTTAACCGTCAGCTGCGTTTAATATGACGATGCTCTCTAATATTTCCTGGCTTTCTGTGACTGTGAAGAATCTTTAATATTAATGCTTAAGTTGTTGAATTTCCATACAATGTGAACAAGTCACACTTTTACCGCTGTGTCACCAAAACGCAAAACAAGTATTTAAATCCGTCTGCGAGCTCCGTCTCACTCTCTCGGCATTGTGACAGCTCGCCTGTCACCTTGGCAGTCGTCATGCATCAAACGAACAGGAACGCGTCGAAGCCCGAGAGGATTTGACACGGCAATTATTCTCACTGTCATACACATCAAGTATATTGTAAAGGCAGCCTGTGATTTTTACACCTATTGTCACAAAAATGAAGCAGCGCCTGAAAGGAACCGTGTTTTCCTGCCTTTTGCACGTTGCACAAACATTGCAATAATCTTACCGGGAATCAAACTTTGATTAGATAAAGAGAAGAGGAACATGACAGGCTCATTGGCCGTGCAGATTCAGGCTCATGTTATCGTGATGTTAAAAAAGTGTGTCGCTGTGTAGATAGAAAATATGTTTCAGTTTTTATAAACAAGCTTATTTTAACCTGACAATTACAGTTATGACGGTGAACCAAAACTAATCCTACTTCACTGTCTGTGGAAGCTTTACTCTGAATGTGCAGATTATTTTCTCAAATAACTGTTAATAAAAATAGTAAGATAAGATCGACTTTATTGATCCCACACCCGAGAATTCACTTGTTACAGCGGCTCACAATATACGAGGTGGATAAGAAATAAGTAGGAGCGCCCTGGTGGCTCAACTGGTAGAGTGGGCGCCCACGTACGAAAGGCTGAGTCCTTCCTGCCTGCAGCGACCCGGTTCTGACAGCCTGGTTTAGCGCCTTTAGCTCCTCCGTCTTATTGGGGAGAGATCTTATATTCCCCATGTTCACAGATGGTACGCATGGTTTGTACCAGCGCTTAGATCCAGCTCTGCGTCCTCGTCTCCTTCCTCTGACTTTTGCATGGAGCCGTGGCTTTTTTTTTTGAATGGGTTACCAATGTATCATGCAGTAGTCCCTCTAACAGAAAAAAGACAAATCGCTGATCTCCATAGTTCCGAGTCCATGTTTGCACACAACGCAACAGAGATTGGTGTCAAACAAAAAGAGAGTTATACAAAAAAAGAGAAGAGGTCAGAGCTACGACCCACGCGGCGCTGTGGCTGTTGCAACCATGACAATTTCCTGATGCTCAAAGTGACATCCTCAAAATGCTTCTCATGTCTCCAACAAACAGGCCAAAGATATTTAATTTACAATAATAACACAAAGCGCAGAAAAGCAGACAATCCTCTTGTTTCTTCCGGAAGCTGGAATCAATGAATGTCGTTAGATTAAATGACTTTAAACGATCATGAAAATAATTGCGGATGAATCACCGATTTAGAGCTGGTTAAAATATTATGTCTGTCCACAGAGCATGGGAACAATGTGGTAATTCTTAAACTGAAAGGATCATTCAGCTTTATCTCACATTCCCGCCTGAATCACATTCCAGCTCTCCCACCTCTGATATGCTCCTTTCTGCTCCTCAGTTTATATTTCCCCTACCTATAACGTCTGTGCACATTTGCTGCTGCATCACACGGATTGTTTTAGCTGAATTTGTCGTTGCGGCGTTGTGTCTGTGTCTGTTACTATTCCTTCCTCGTAACGTTAATCCACCGGCCGTCAACATTTGAAGCAGAAATCCAAACAAAGACATTTGGTATCATTAAAGTAACAGCGACTTGATGATGTACCTTGCAAGTTCTGGACCGCTCTGCTGTTTGATGTATTTATCTTCATCTCACAGATGGCCAACCAGATACTTTTCTCTGTAGCTACAATTTGACTGATGGCAGAACAATGTTCAGCTGACTAAAATATAATAGTAAATGTCAGATTTTTGTGTTAACCCATCCTGATTCAAAGATTCATTTTTTTCCCCCCAAGCTGCCATTGTACGCTGACGTTCAGCAATCACAGCAGAATAATCCATTGCAGAAGAGACAGAGACTCCGATCCCTCATCCCGAAGCAGCTCAAATAGATTTAATGCAATGCAGCCACGACCCATGGTGCATTTTGAGTAACAGGCTCACCCCCCCACGTCTCTTCTGTCAGGTTGTCACAAGTAAGAAACCACTAACTAAAGTGGAAGTAGATGGAGTCGATACAGCAGAAGTTGATCACAGAATAACTCCCGTAGTGCTTTGAATTTACAAACCTGTCACTGGCAGTCCAGCGGCAGCTAGATAATTAAGCCAATGTTAGCTCC
This sequence comes from Argyrosomus regius, assembly GCA_946959425.1. Taxonomy (NCBI): domain Eukaryota; kingdom Metazoa; phylum Chordata; class Actinopteri; family Sciaenidae; genus Argyrosomus; species Argyrosomus regius. Next base: position 25,340,145 of record OX336884.1, read on the forward strand.
ATGAGGTGGTTGAAACGGCTGACGCCAACTGACATAGACCGCATTCAGACAAGATCAGGCGCTCTCTCATGTTCATTCACTGTTTGTCTCTCAACCAATGCTGTCTTTCTCAAAGCACCAGATATAAAGCAAATTAAACGTCTTTGTGTCTCTATTTTGCAGCGTAAATTGCGAGTCAGACACAGATTGGTGACGTTTCCGAGTCCGTTTGACTTTTTTAGAATAAGAATCTTGTAAAAGCGGTCTTAAATGCACTTAGTTGCTACATTGTGAAGTGTTCATGCTAAAGCAGCATTGTTCTTGTTCTTCTTTCATGGCCGCTGTAGTTTCCCTTTCACACTTTGAACAGGAGGGCGAGTGGAGGCGGTTGCAATCCTGCTAGATGCTACTAAACCGCTACACACTGATCATTTAACTTTGAAGCTAGTTAACAGATATGCTAATGTTCAATTACATTCGATTTTTGGTTAGATTTTGGTACCCGGAGTAATGCTCTTCCTTCAGCTGCTTGCACACGAAATTTCAAGCTTGACAGGCCAATTTACGGTTGTTGAGGACAATTGCTGTTTGGACGAGGGGTTTAACAAACTGTCAAGTCTTATGTTGTGCTGTTAGCGTGTTTGTCTCTTGATTACAGCATCAGCTGACTACCTCAAATGTCATCCTTCCTTTCGTGCAGCTGTGATATATGGCCGGACTTTGGAACAAATAGCCTCCTTTGGTCCCTGAATTTTCCTGGTGTGATGTAATGCCCCCATGATGCCCAAAACAGAGCTGTCACTCCCTGATGACATCATGCAAGCTGTAGGGAAACAGCCACCAAACACATGCACACACACACACAGCTGGTCAGTGCATCACATGCTCGCTGGCTTAAAGCCGCGTTGACATGAATATGTATCTCCATCACCGTCGAGTCTCTCCAAGAAACGAGGCTCTCCTTATTGAAGGCTCTGACCTCCGATTCTCGTCTCGCTGATGGGGATCATCTTCACGTCTGAGAAAGCTGCATATTAGTTTTGTGCCATGCCCCTGGGGGATTATGTGTGAGTGGCACACCCAGCATCATTTTTCACAGCGTTACCATTAAGCACAGCAGGGAGGGTTATCAATATTCATGAGGGGGGCGGAGGGATGCGGACCGGAGGCAGAAGGAGGGGGGTCGAGCTGCAGGAATACCTCCCGGGTGTTGGAGTTGATCACTGCATTGTGCATGGCAACCTCAATGAATTATTGAGGGTAGGATCTCTGCAGTGTAATGCCCATTTAAAGCGAGTACAACAAGCGATGACGACTACATTTGACCTTGGCTGAATCAGCTCTAATCGATGTCTTGTTCCATAATCTCCGCCTTTATAAATATTGATGAATTATAGGCAAACCATCTGCGTCTAAAGCTGGCATCTCCCTGACCTTTCATTGAAGGTCTTGTTCATTGACTGCAAAATCTAAAAACCTTCACGAAGGCGACACCGTGAATCAAAATCGTTTTGTTTACCGAGCAGAATAAATAAAAAGGGGAGCATTAAAAAAAAAAAAAAACCTATGCAAACATACACGGCAGGGTCAGAGACTAATGAGGATGTTTGGATAGAAATTGACGTTTTTAAAGGGTGATGAAATGTCGGTGAAATAAAGAGAACGAGGAAGCAAATACGAATGTGAAACAAGTTCTTACAGAGTTAACCACAGTCACATTTTTTTCTGTTGAGTTGTGTATGGAAACAAAGAGGCTATGAGAATTTGAACCACAACTGAACACCTAATTACCACAGTACACCACAGAATACCATTCAATTTAAATCAGACTCAAAGTCATGTTTTTTTTATTATTTTATTCTATAAAATGTCAGGAAATGGTGTAAATAACAATTTCCCAGAGGTCTGAGTGACACGTTAAAGTGTTTTTGTCTGACCACAGTCTAAAGAGGTTTAGTGTACAATGATATAAAACAAAGCTTCAACCAGAGACAAGCAAGTTTCGTGCCACCTGGATCCCATTTCTACTGTTATACTTTTTATAATTGTGCGTTTTTAGTCATTTTCTGAACCCTAAAAGCAAAACAATAACAACTGTATCACTTCAAATGACCTGCTGGAACTATGTGCTACTGGAAACTTCAAAGATATACATGTTAAATGGTAAATGGACTGTACTTTTACTGTTAAATGCACTTGAACACATCAAAAATTAAGAGTTAATTTCTATTCCAACCTATAGTTCTCCTGTAAACATGCTCATAGAATTGTGTTCATATTTTTAAAAGCAAACTCAAGACCGATTTGGCTTTTACTTGAGCTATTCAAGCTACTTTTACACTACATATCTCTTTCACCCATTCATTTACTGACACAGTTGCAAGGTGCCAACTGCCCATCAGACACGAGCAAATCATTCACACAGCTTTCAGAAGCAATTTGGGGTTCAGTGAGAGACCGGACGAGCCGGGGATCGAACCGTAAATCTTCTGATTAGTGGATGACCCGCTCTACCTCCCATAGAATGACGGTAGCGTATGCTCTCCACCATAAATTCAGGTTGACGGTCCTGATTGTAACACGTTTTCAGCAGTGACTGAAGTTCACAAGACTCAATACAGCCGTCTGCTTCTAAGATTCAACTTCTGACAGCCTCCGTAAAGCTGAACATTGAGTGAACGATGGGTCGGCTGAAAATAAGAGAGTACCACATCTTCTGAAGGGCCTTTTAGTTTGCAGCAGTTGAAAAGACATTAAGTCTGAGCAGCTGTTTATTTGCTAACATTTATCTTTAGATGAATTAGTGTCCTCAAAAATGACCAGAAGATGGAAAATATGCTCTCAGGAAAAAAAGATAAATAAAGATATCTTTAGAGAGAGCAGTAGGATGTTGAATGCAGATGGACTGGAGTTCTGCTGATTTGTTATGGCCACCATTCTCCTTATGGAACATCTGCTGAAAAGCATTTTCTTCCTGAGCAAACAGATCCAACCTCATCATTTCCCCTCACATATACAAGGTTTGCGAGCGGAAAAGAAATAAATTTGCCCCTATAGAACGACGGCAACATACGCTCTCCCTCTGACACCGGCCTGAGTTTAATTTATCCTTAATGTTTTCCACTGCGGCACTTGTTTGACAGCAAACACGGCCTGCCTTGATTCATGTGTGCCATTGAATTCTCAATGTCCTCATTTGTGAGGTAGTTTTCTGGCAAACATTTGTCCAGAATGTTATTAATGGGTTCGCGGGGGGAAGCCGAGCATGAAGCACGGCGTGTGGACATTTTGTGTTTTGCTGTTACGCCGCCGCTACCGCAGAAGCAGTTTTTTTTTTTTTTTTAGGTCCTCGAGAGTGACTGAACGGTAATCTGAGGCTGACACGAAAGCAAACAGAAGAATCTTTTGGCAAGCGAACAAATACAGTAAACAATCGCGCTGAGATCCCATTACCCCTGTGACTGGGATCTCAAAACCTAATAGATTTCCCCCCTCCTTGAAGTCACAAAACCAGAGCTCCTGCCAAGGAGATTTAAAGTGTCTTAATGACATATTTGCTGTCTGAAATGTTAACACTCTTAACAAGCTGTTGTAAATGGTGAAATGAATAATTACCAGTGAAAACATCCCAGAGGAATGCCCTTTTCTCTGCGCCGATTTGTTTAACACGCAGCTTTTAAAACCCTCTCTACCTGCAAACCTCGGGGATAATACGGCATCGAGGGAATAAGACCAACCCCGAGTATCAGGCTCCGCAGCAGATCTGGCAGCTCGGCTTGTCCTGATCACTGACCTTTTGGTAATAAGTCCATTCCACTTGGCCACATGGCCAAATGGCTGCCCAGAGAGAGAGAGAGAGAGAGGAGGGAGCAGGGAGGCAGAAGAGATCGTCTCTAATTACGAGCGAATAGACTTTTGGTGCAGAGCTGTGAAATTAAAAAATATTAACATCGTACTCTCGACTAATTTAGTACATAAATTGCAGGAGGCTGCACTTTTTGTCTCGGAGGCAAATCTGTTTTTTAGGCAGTTTCCTCTCCTGAAGCTGCCTTCCCGCGAATCCCTCGGCCTGCGCGCCGATTTGCATGTCAGCATAAACTCTAACTTGTTTTATTCAAGCAAAGCGAATGTTTATAATTACCCCTCAACAGCACACACACACACACACACACACACACACACACACACACAAAGAAAAAACTACTTGTCCATGTAAACTGTGATTAATATCTCCGACATTGTGCTCTTCAAATGCTTTTATTTTCTGCCACATTGCACAACTTTTACTTTGAGGGTCCTCGCTTTTATTATTTTTTTTTTTTTACCATTCGTTGTGTCATCCTTCACCCTGGGTATACAGCAATGCTTTGTTGGCTAAGTGATATTTTTATGACTCATGATGTTGTGCAGTTTTCCTTTATGCAAAGCCCGTGTATTATGGTAATGATATATATACTCTGCATTATTCATTTTTAGCCAGAGGCAAACACACACTGCACTGCATCAGATGCTGCTCGCATGTAGCGGCTCAGAAGAAAAACAGCTTACCGCACCAAAAATCTCTGTTTTCACCTCAGAAGGCTGAATTAAAAGCAAAATTTTGCTCTATTTACAGCTTCCTTTCGTAGCGTGACTTTAAAACCCCCGTCGAGGACAAACTTCCTGAGTGAAAGGCCAGTTCTTCAAACCTCTCTCTTTCGAAGTATACTTCCTCAGTCCAATACTGACTGCTGTTTGGATTGATTCAACTCAGCGTGCGGGGTTAACCCTCCTGTGGGAACAAAACTGTGTTATTCCCTTCAACTTGGAAAGCATGCAGCCACCAACACTTACTCAACCCCCCCCCCCCCTGTAGCTGGATAAACCGTCCGGTCAGTAATTGCAGTATTCATTGTGTAGATGAACAATAAAAGGCTTGATTAAAAAACAAACCATGTCATTTGAGACAATAAAGACAAGAGAACAGAGGAAGGAGGTGTCACCTCGGCCGTTGAGCTGCACAGTAATTGGTCTTGGGGCTCTTTCACGGTCGGGGGGAAAGAAGATTGCTTCATTAAAGTTCCTCTTCTGATAACCGCAGCAGCCACGCTGATAGAAAAGAAGATCTTAACTGAATGACGGTGCCATTAGGAGGGGGAAAAGAAGCCCGTCGGGGAATGAACTGGAATGGCGAATAATGCAGATAATGGCTTTATTTGTGCATGCCGGTATTCACAAGCTCCAAAACATACTGATTCACATTCAATTACCGGTTTACTTTCCTGTTTTATTCATCAGCCCCTTGGCGCAGGTCTTTGGCTCAGACAGCTATTTACCTGCTACCGTAAACAGCTCGCTGTGTGGCAGGCTGTTTGCAGGGACACACTGGTCCTGTGCTCGTCTTTTCACCATGCACAGCACTGATTGTGATTGCATGATGAAGTTATGTTACCTATTTGATCTTTTCATATGTAACCTGAGCGTCAAACACTCACTCGACCCCCCTTTAGACTTGAAAGGAGGCTGTAAAAAGTGTGGAGTTTCTCCTTTCACAGTGAACACCAGCTGAGGTCGGCTTGGATTCATGTCGTTACAATGGATTCCCACGGGGACCAGTTTTTACTTTATCAGTGTAAAAATCATAGAAACCTTTCATACCAGACCTGCAGCACTTCACCATGGTCCATCAACACACTCAGTATGTCCAGAAGAGTCACCAAAATATGACTAAAGATACTTTATTGATCCCACACCGGGGAAATTTACTTGTTACAGCAGGTCATGATATACAAGGTACATATCTCTAAATATGGGCGCCCTGGTGTGTCAACAGGTTAACTCCTTCTGGCCTTTGGTCCACGGATGTTTCCTTTGCTGTGTGTCATTCCGCCCCTCTCTCCGTGCTGTCAGCTCTCACATGTTGAAAGCCGTCCAGAGTTACCAGCAAGTCCGAAGTGACTTCATTCAGCCACGTCTCTGTGATGCTACACTCTCCACACCCTCTGTAGCCTGGTTACCGCCGCTAACTCCTCCATCTTATTGGGAAGAGATCTCACTTTCTTGCGTTCGCCGTGATAACAGATGGTACGCATGGTTTGTGCCGTCGCTTAGATCGAGCTCTGCATCGCCGTCTTCCTCGCCTCACTTCAGCGGGGATCTCCGGTGTTTCCACAGAGAGTTTTCCAACAGCTGGTCTTGAGGGCAAACAAGAGGGCCGATGTGTCACTGAGTAGTCGGTATAACAGAAAAAATGCAAATCAATAATCTCCATTGTTCAAAGTATGTTTGCGCACAAAACTGATGGAGATCGGTGTCGTAAAAACCCGAAAAAAGCACTAAAATACTAAAAAGACAGACATGTTCAGAGCTACTGTAACTGGTAAACAATAACAATATACTCCTTTCAACTATGTCTATCTGTTACAACAGTCTGTAGAGATATTTATCATAGGAACTGAACTCATTCAAACATTCCTGTGTTTGTGAAATCAATATCAAAAGGTGGAAACACATTTCTTTACAAGGTTGTGAAAGGTTCTTTCCGTTCGTCTGTCAGATTTCAGAGGAAAAAGGCCGAAGGACGTCATTTTACAGTACAGTCTTTACTCTGTGGTTTCCTTATAAGGCCATAAATTTCACAGATTACCCAACACCGCCAGAACTTCTCACATGCCTGCGAGTTACATGGTTTAGTTTTATATAACCGGACAGCGAACATCCTCTGCAATGTTCTTGAATCGCGGACAAAGAAGCTGACTGTGACTGAAACTGACTGTTTCCAGTAACCAGCGAGGAAAGACTAGTCATTTCAGGCTTGGTGTAGTCTTTGGAGGAGTTTCTTTGACGGTGAACAGCAGGCTTTTTTGTTTATCTAACAGTTTTTATACTCTATTGCTACCACACAGTTATTTTAGGTACACAAGACTGTTTGTTCCTGTGGTTTCCCTGCAACTGTGGCTTTCTTTCATGGTGGTTTCTTGTAGGTTTGTCTTTGATGTAAGACGTTTATTCTGGTCTGGTCTGTCATTGCAATCTGCTCCGGGGGTGTCAGCTAAATCTCTCAGATCTGTTTGGATGTCTTAAGATATTGTAAACAATTTCCTTTGTTTCCCCCTCCCTGTAAAGACCTCACCTTATGAATTCACCTGTGAGTGGCACAGGCCTATCTCATGACTACACCAACTTAACCTGAGCCCTGATGTCTGTGGGAATTGGCTCCGGGTGACGAGGTAGGTTAGCGATTTTTTGCGGAGATTAGCCCAGCTCTCATGGCGCAAGATAAAGGTTATCTTTTGGCATTAGCAAGCAAGCTATCTGCAGATTGCCCCCACGTCTATGAATAAGGCAACGCGGGATGATTAAATTGGCAAAAAGACACCCCTGGTCTCACATAGTCCACTGTATCATGGAGAGGAAAGGTCATTCAATATATATGGAAATTATTACTGCTGTCCGTGATTATAGGGCATGGCTTGGATCGTTTTCAGGAACTGAGAATGAAAGGTAGAAATGACGAAGTAGGTCTGTGGTAAAGTGTTCCTTTTATATTGGAAGAAACTGCTTCTTAATCCTCCTACTCTGAAAACTGTCTGTGTGCAAGTCTCCCGCTTTCAAAGTGTCCAATCTTTCTCAGCCTCGTGTGCACTGATGAGTCTTTGTTGAGGTGAAGCACCGAACAAGGTCAGCGCCAGATGCAATTACTCACTCCCTCACAGGTACCACAAACACTACTTTATGACTGAATCATGCTGACGACGCGAGCCGGCGATGACACTGACTGAAAGATCTGAAGTGTCGTCTCTATTAAAAATAAGAATACTCACACACACACACACACAAAAAGGGAAGCGAGAGAGGGGGAATAAGGACAAACCTCAAAGAAAGGGAGCAGTGTGAATCTGTGGTTAAACTCTATTTTCGGTGCTCTGTTGCGGAGGAAGCAGCCCATCTGTCAGAGCGGGGTTTTTTACATGAGCGTAATCTCAGACGACAGGGCAGTGGCGAGATTCTCACGGACACCCGCGCCCTAATGTATCCCAGACCCACGAAACAAATGACCCAAATACTCAGTGAATCAAGGCATTTGGCTGACCGTGCACTGCAGATGTAGCTGTTACTTACACAGAGGTTATTATTACTGCAGCCTACAACAAAGCCCATAAGCAGCAAGCAGCAGCGTTAACGCCGGTTAACGTCATGTATTTATGCTGAGCAGATCCGCCGGCTCGGAGGGCAGATTGTTTTTCCGTGGAGAGAGAGAGAGAGAGAGAAAAAGAGACGGCAGAGTATTTATCTGACTTGCTCTCTGTGTTAACATTATTGCTGGTTTGTTCCTCTTAATGCCTCCATTGACTTCACATTGATTCAATTTTTTTTAAAGCACCAGTTGCAGCCGTGCATGACACGACAAAACCCAGAAATTAGTCTGTTAAAGTTGCACTTGGAGGATTTAAACTCCAACAATGCTTTGATTATCCAAGTAATCGCTGCGAATTGAAGATGTCAGCCAAGCATAATATTCTGCAATGGCTATTAACCGAGGTCAAGGAATCATCAGCCACTTAACTCCTGACATTAACCGCGCATTAATTAATCCTGCCGGATTGGATCTCATGCAAACACGACGGATCGGCGTGACTCAACTTGAGCTTCTCCCTCTCTCGTGTGAAGGCCACACTGGCTCCTCACCTCTCCCAAAAACTAATGGCCAAGTAGTGGAGGGATCCTAAAAAGAGCTGGCCCTCAACCAGCTGCAACAAAGCGCCACAGGAACGCCCAGCCCGGTGGGGGGAGGAGGTCTCCGAGCAACAGCCAGCGGTGGCATGCACATTCAGCTATTGACTTAGCCTTTATCCACAGCTCTTGTGTGGTTGTCAGATCCCCTACAGCAAATCTCGCTGCCTGAGCGAGGACCTCTGCCATGCACCCCCCCCTCCTCCCTCGCTCATCTCTATCTTTCCATCATGTCTAAGTCGTTATCAACCGCTACAAACTCATCAGCCTCAAAGAAAGTGAGCATCTGCTCCTAACCGGAGATGTTTGGAAATGGAATAGTCGGCTGTCTCTTTCACCGTGGTGTCAAGGAAGCTTCTGAATAGCTGTAATGGAAGTGTTAACCCCGAGGTGTGTGTGTGTGTGTGTGTGTGTGTGTGTAGCATAGAAATGTAAGTGGAAGTTTCACAGAGGAGGAAGATTGCCAAGAGCAAGGAAAATAAGCTGTCTATGTGGTTTCTGTCAACTGCAGGAAGTGTAGAAAGTAATATCGAGAGAGTGGCCGCAACAAGTTAAATCAGCAAGCCACGTTTGAAAAGACGTTTCTATCGATCAGTCAGGCTCACACCGCCTAATTACAAATTACAAGCTGCACAGGACTTGTAATCAAAAGTCACACAGGCTCACAGGCGGGTGTTTTGCTCGAAATTAACTGGCTTTGTACGACGTGTCGTCTGACCGCATCTGAAGTGTTGCAGTTGTTCTGAAGAGCCGCACTCAAAGACGCGGTGTCAAAACACTTGTTCCAATCTGGATCTTTCCTCAAAGGCGTTCATATAATGTTGCACTCATTTGTAGGTACAAAATATCTACCCCTCTGCCTCTGCACACCTGGCCAAGCAGTGTGCGTGCTTGTCGGATCGAAGCGCACGCCTCAAGGCCGCCCTCCCTCAGCCAGGTATTCAGCTTGAAGCTGCAAAGGTCTGCCGCGTTGGTAGGGGGTGTGTTGCTTTCGTGTAACCGGTGAGACGTGAAATATAATCCAGGAAGTCCAGTTTGGATCCAAGAATCTGAAGGTTTAACAGATGCTGCACAGACTGGAAAGCAACCATTTTATCTCTTCTGTAAACCGCAGAAACACAACGTTCACGTTGCAAAATACCCCACCCCACCAGAGTCGACCTTTTTGTTCTTTTTGTTTGCCAGCGACCACCAAACTGGTCCCATTCAAACGGAACGAGCTGTGAACACAGCCTTAGATAATTGGTCTGCTAATTAACTGATGGGAGCTTGGGTGACTAACAAAGTTGTTTTTTTATGTTCCCTTTTATGCAGATTAGTCATTACATGATAAGGCACCACATCTCAAGAGACTCCTTTTGAATGACTGCCGAGCGACAATAAATAACTGCAGAATCAATCAGTTAGTCAAAGCGACTGTTTTTAATTTCTTTAGTCAAGGACGGCCCTTCAAGTGGGTCATTTACTGAACAGAGTTTTGGCAACTCGACATCTTAAAACTCATCCAATTCCAAGTGAAGGAGTGATGATGGAAATATCAAACTCCTCCGCTCCAATTTAAGTTCTGTTAAATAACACATCAGAAGCGTGTAGGAGCAGCCGAATGTGACCACCAGTTCGTACTGTGGTTCACCCTCACTTTATATTGTTTTGACAGGCTTCCAACACAAGTAACTGTTGGCTATCAGATGTCAACATCTGTGTCTGTGTGCTTATAAATCCCTGTATTTTGAAGTCATTTCCTGTTGTTGGTTCAGATATTTCTCCCTCTCTGTCTGTCTGACCAGAGTCTGTCTGGAGGAGAAACAAAACCTTCATCTTATTTGGTGCCATTTGGTCATATATCATCTCATGTGCGCCTGCCAAAACAAATGAAACCAATATTGTTAATACTCCACAAACAAACCTCCCTAACATGCTTAATGTGAACACTTTATTCGACAGCTGTGTCTCCTGTGGTAAAAGTTATCAATTACAGCAGCTTAAGTGTCGACTTACAAAGACAAACGGCCACTCTGCGTCTCCGTCTTAAGCACTAAACATGTCCACGACGTTCTTTTTGCTTTTGTTATTTTATTTTCACTCTCACAAAGATTTCCTTTGTGCCTGAAACAACAATGTCCAGATTGGAGGAGTCCTTATCGACAGTGTGTTTAGTAAGTAATTCCCCAGAGAAGAAGTAATCATAATTAGCTAATTAAAGAAGGCTTAAGAAGAGGGGCAGAGTGAAGAGTGGCAAAGTAGATTAGTGGAAATTTGCATGTGTTGAGACTGAAGGAGGAAAGGAAATGTCTAATGTCTAATTTCTATTTATGGAGAATGATCTATTTTCAAGGGCACGCTTGGAGCCAGATGCTGCTTTTAACGCTTTGTGCCGTTTTATTACACAGACCCATTCAGGAAATCTCTGTCTGAGATTATTGGTTTATGTCTAAATAAAAGTAATACAACAGCCTCCAGTGTGTCGCGTACGCACATTTTGCGAGCACATCTGCCGAGCAAAGCCAAAGGGGGTTGGCGTTAAACGCCGTCCCTGGTAATTACACAAAATCGGAGGGATTGTTCATTGTCCCAGGCTTTGTTGATCTGGACATTGTCCGGGTCTCTTCCTGGCCGCGTGCCAGCTCAGGGTCTTACCACAAACAACAGTGGGGGGGGGGGGCCTTAATATGGAAATAGCATTAATTACTGTGCCTATACAACAGATGTGACCTTCAGCCTCCACTCAGCATAAACACTCATCTCATGAAGAAAAACAGGCTGGAATATGAAATCATTTTGCACTCATTAGCGTTCAAATATGTTTATTAAAAGACTTTGTTTCACTCAGCCTAAACTGGTTCACTGGTGTGTGTGTCAGCGTGATGTGTGTTTCTGTTACTCGACTCCCAATAGCAGGTAATCCAATCTCCCAATCAAAAAATTGAAAGATAATCTAAATCCTACTAAAATAGCCTTGAACTAAAAACCCTCAAAGCTCCACGGCTTCGACATTCTCCAAATCTCCATCATTAACTTGTCAGAAGCTACCATTTACCGCCTGGGCTGCTCTCTCTCCTCTCCTCTCCTCTCCCCTCCCCTCTCCCCAAATCTCTGCTCTGTCAGCCCGCCGGCAGTTCGAACACCAAGCTGTCGATTCCCATGCCGCCGCGCTGATTAACATATTAACACGTCTTTTGTTTCAATTTTTTCTAGCGCTGGCCCTAAAGGAGACAACATCTACGAGTGGAGGTCGACCATCCTGGGACCCCCGGGCTCCGTGTACGAGGGAGGCGTCTTCTTTCTGGACATCGCCTTCACGCCAGACTACCCGTTCAAACCCCCCAAGGTCAGCAGCCGGTAGACATAGCTGTTAAAATATGTGGATGTTATGAGTAACCTGACCAAGTATGAGCTTCCTGCACACGGCCTGGAAAGTCTGGAAATATCTGGGTCATTTAATGATGTGGAAAAGTTGATTGGACGAGTGATGAGCACAGATCGGTCTGTAGCGATACAATCACACATTTTCTTCCATCTGAGACACGCAGTCACTTTATATTTTATGCTTTTTGTGACAGTTATATCTGGCCACGTGGACCAGCAGACACAGAGAAGCATCAGGATTGATTCAGAGTCACATTCCTGGCCACCTGATGAATTATTCCAGTATTTCTTTCAGCTCCTGAGAAGCAGATCTGGCTCTTAAGCTGCTAAATGTTCCACCACTGCGTTCACCAAGTGGCATCAACTTGAGGCTGGCTCCAAAACTAGTCAGTCTCCATAAGCCCCCATGTTAAAATGTCTAACTTCACAGCAGAAACATGTTTACAGCCTGGTACAAAAAACAGTTTTGGTGTCTATATCGTCTCTATAGCAGAGCCGCAAATTTCGGCTCTTCAGAAACCTGTGGGTGACGTCACGCATTCACCATCCATTCTTTATACTGTCAGTGGTTGCAGCCCTAGTATAACCCTTAAAAAACACACATTACTGAATTTTCAGTTATGTGAGACAGCTCTGTGTTGTGGATGAAAGTGACACTGATGAGAGCAGTGGGAGTTAACCAAAACAGGGAAGTTGTGGGCCCAAAAACCAAAACTACTAAAAAAGAGAATCCCTGATTTATTCTTGTTTTGAGGAGGGGTGGCTGAAATTAGAAAACTGCACACATTTTTCCAATGTGCACAGACTGCCTGCTTTCCCATGAATGCTGTGCTTGTCAGAACAGACTCTCATTATCTTACATTATATGAGGTTTTTCTAGTAGCCCTGTGATGGACAGGCAGCCTGTCGAGGGTTCACGCAGCCTCACGCCCTGCGACTGCTGGATTAGACTCCAGTTACAGACTGTTTTTATATTGGTTGATGGTTGAGCTGCAATTAATTGTTCTGATCATCAGTTAATCTGTCAGTCACAGTTGTTTTGGTCAGAAAATGTTGAAAAAATGTTGATCGCTGTTTCCCAAAGCCCAAAGTGACATCCAGAGATATTCAGTTAAAAACACTGAGAGGACATACTTCTTGCAGGATGCTGTAATATATATTAAGATAGTGTGGCTTTTAAAACAATGAATTTTATGTATTTTGAATCAATGATCAGGCTAATTGTAGTCACTGACGGTATAAAGAATGGACAGTGTATGTGAGAGCTCAAAATCTGTCCTCCTGTCCTTCCTCTGCTGCCTCCCGGCTAATCTAAAAATCTGCAAAGACGTGGATCATCGGTGGACCTGAGGGCTGAAAGAAGCCTGGTTGCTCAAATGAACCACCTGTGACAGCACTCACCTGTCAATCAAAGCGTCCACGCTCTTAATTCTGCATAACTTTAAGCCTTAATATAATTTGAACAGGTGAGTTGTATAAACATTCACCCTCAGTACAGTTGTCATGAACGGGGAAATTAGCTATAGAGACCAAAACTGTTTTTTGTACCAGGCTGTAAACATGTTTATTTCTGCTGTGAAGTTGGACATTTTAACATGGGGACTTATGGAGACTGACTCACTTCTGCCAGCCTCAAGTGGACGTTTGAGGAACTGCAGTTTTTGGCATAGGCTTCACTTCACAGCCACGGAGGTTGCACTTGATTATAGTATATATACTGTTCATCCTCTACATTCATAACCTCAAACTGTGTATAGCATAGTGTCATCGAGGAAAGAGAAGAAACCAGAAAATATTCACATTTGAGAAGCTGAAATCAGAAAATTTGGACTTTTTAAAAAAAAAAAAGAAAGAAAATTAGTCAAAACAATTTATTGTGTATCAAAATAGTTAGTAATTTATTTATTAGTTGACAACTAATGGATTAAACGTTGCAGCTCTAGTTGACAGGCAGGGATCGAGGTGTGGTGAGGGAACTGTTCACAAATCATGCAAGTTTTGTTCCAGAAATGATCGGACATCTCTCTAACTATCCTCCCAACACACAGATAACTCTTGATAAAAATTAGAAAATGGTCTAGTTTATTCCAGGTTTCTTTGTGGTTACTAAACAAAACATACAGACGTACGTCTCCAGAGCACTCAGGTAGTGTCCTCACACAGATTTAACATGCTGCTGACCGGTGACTTTGCGTACTGATGACCTACTTCAGCTCAAAATCAGAATGTTGTTGTTGGGGTGTGAAATACAAACGCTGCACCCACAAAATAAAAAAAAGTTATGTATTTATTATTCATATAGTTTCATCGCAGCCCGGTAGCAAATGTTGCGTGGCCCAGAACTCATTCACAGACCAGGGATTGGGCACCCCTGCTGAGCAGGATAAGCGTGGTAGAAAATGAATGGATGGATTCATGCGGCGTGACTTTTATGCATGTTGACGACGGCGTAATGTGATAAAAATGAAGCAGCAGTTCAAGGAAATTATGATAGTAAGCTAGAGGAGCGCATTATATCACGCCGGTGTCTTCATTCAGAGTCGGGGCTGCAGCTTGTTGGCTCGGCTTTTTCACAGTTTGCTCTGCACTTTTGTTTTTAACGAAGAATCGTCACGATTCGGGTCGTGCCAAATCCTGACCCGCCTCTGAAGAAGTCCTCTTCTTGTTTTTATGCCGCGCCGTCTGCAGAGTACTTTTTAAGGACGTTGAGTGGATGTCATTGTTGACCACGTGGACCCGTCCCCTTTTTAGTTTGCAGTGCACCCCATTACCCTTTTCACTTGGCCTTCATTTTCCTCTCGTCTCCTCTGCGTTATGCACCCCTCCTCCCCCACGCTAGCTCGCTCGCTCGCCCTCTTTTCCCTCTTTTCTCGTCCTTTGTGCTGCGTAACCACCGGCTCTGTGTTTGACAGCAGACTCAAACAAATCCACAGGCTCCGGCCCAGCTTTCTGTTGCCAGAGGGACTCGAGTGTTTCCGCCCCCTCCAATACCTCCTACCCCTCCGACACACTGTGATCTGCAGCCAAACCCCCCGTCTCTCTCCTGCACACACACACACATATATATACACACCAAACCCATCGGCCTGTAGCTGCCATACACTCCCTCACTATAGAAACGCTCCAGTGGAGCTCGCTCTGCTGAATACCCTCAGACCTTTAGGCTTGAGAATTCTGGATCCAGAACCCGACTCGCTTTTTAAAAATCTCTAAAAGAGAAACAAGAGCTGACAAGTTGGCCAGGTGGATGCGTTTCTGTTTTTTGAACTCGAGCCAGAAGAGGAGCACAGAGAGGAGAGAGAGGGAGGCTGGTTATTTATAACATCCTGCCCTCTGTGATTTTTTTTTTTTTGGGAATGCCAAGGCTCATTAGAGGTTTCCTCTGGAGGGTCAGGGTCAGCTGGGCCAGATGTTGGTGATTGGTCCTGACAATTGACACCACTGTTTGCCCCCGCTGCTCCAAACAGATGTCACGCTCACATCCAAGCGGAGGCAGACAACATAAACAGCGGTGGGTCGGTTGTTTGCTTGGTGCGGGCGTTTTGGAGACGAACACAGTTTCACCGTAAATGAAGGTTACATCAGTCACGAGTAGACGAATTCATTTACACTCGGGTGCTGGAGCATTCAGAGTGACGACAAAACTGTTGTTTGTTGTTGTTGTGTTCTTTGATTTTACACCGCGCTGCCCTCTGTTGGTCAGCAACACTCAGTAAAATGTCATGAGTTGTAAGTAAGTACTTTTTTTCACACATAACAAACAGATGATACACCGTGCATAGCAGACAACACAGAAAATGAATGAGGCACAGACTGTTCAAACATAAAGAGACCTCTTACGTTGTTGGTTGGCACAACACAAACTGAGCAAAGTGAAACACTACACTCTGTATCGAGGAACAGGAACTTTAGTCTGCATTCATCCGACATAGAAAATAAATCAGGACATTCTGCTGTCATCTTCTGAAAAATAATAATGTGTCTAATGTTGTGATAGTCATGAGAAAGGCTAAAGGAGTAACTGCAACAGAGACGATGTCTAGTCCAAGCAACTAACGTTAAAGCTTTCTAGAGATCGTGGAGTTTCCCCAAACCTAACTAAAAAGTTTGGGATATTTGACATGCTTTTATCTAGTGAAATATTCCTCTTCAGTCCGTATTAGTCGACTCTTTTCCTTCGAAAACATTTCCTCTGCAGCCACTAAACTGTTTGATTGAAAATAAAAATGCTGCTTTCAAGCCCTCGAAAACCCCAAAAACCTAAAATGATAAATGATTCACTGACTGCAGCAGATTTACTGTATATTTGTGGCTCATCCAGCCACAGTGACAAACGGTGTTAAACGGCCCTCAGTGGAGCAATCAGGCAGGCCCATTATACCGGTACTGATGCTGATACATCAGTGTTAATGTGAATAAAAGAGGGAGAAAGGAGGTGAAAGGCCCACAGCAGCTTTTAACTGTCCTCAATGTCTCACTTATTATTACTCGCAGTTTATAACAAGCTTCTCCAACTGACGCACTATGCAGCAAATTATCTTTCTTTCAGCGGTTTAAAACTCGTCTCCTGGAGACGTGCCTGACAAATGATGCTGACCGGAGTTTTTTTTTTTTTTTTTTTAACTTCATCTGCTGCTGACACACTTTTATTTGACGTTTTAACACATCAGTTGTTGCCTTCGTCTTCGCTCTCTGCAGGTTTTCTGTGTTCACACAAGTGAAATGTTGCTATACATCTGTAGAGCACTGGCTCTGACTGTTGACCTTAATTCATATCGGTTGTTTAAAGCAGTGCAGTGACAGTTTATTAAAGCCTATTTCATTATTCTGTTTATTTTAAATTGTTTTGGAAAGCACGAGCGTCTAGTTTTGGATTTTGGACTTGGTTACCAGGGGATGGATAAACAGTGAGTGTACTAATTGAGAAAATAATCTCCTGCGAGTTGCATCCCTATCACGAACCATAAAAACAGATAAGTTACTGAATTTTCAGCATCACAAACTGACCTCATGAGATGATGGTGGATTTCTACCCTCAGCTGCTCAGTGCTCTTCGATGGTGTTTATATACCATAAAGGAGATTTCCTGCATAAAAAATGTAAATGAGATCATTTGGTGTCAGGTGTCAAATTAGAGTTTAATTAGCATTGTGATTAATCTGAATGTGGTGATTATTTTTCACAATTTGTTGAATTATTTGGTCCATAAAATGTGAAAAGATACTTTCCCAGAGACCAAAGTGACTTATTTAAAAAGCTTCCTTTGTCTGGTAAAGTGGCTTTTTGGTAATTGGTCGCTCACTTTAACAGCTAAAAGGGAGCAAATCGTGTTTAAAGTGCCTAAAGAGTCTGTTGCAGATTGTTTCAGCTCTGAATCATGATCACATTCAGTCCTTTTATACTTACCGATTATATCCGGTGTCTCTTAGTTTGTCTAATTTGTGAGTTTTAAAAGAAGTTGCACACCCGGAACATATTTCTGCTGTTTAAATTGATCAAGTGAGGCATTTTAAAATCCAGGGAAGTATTTGAACACAAAGAATCAGCAGTTGTTCTAATGTGCTAACAGGTGGATGTGAACTGCTTTTGTATTTACGGGAAGCCGACTGTGTTGAATGTTTTAATTTCATCATTTAACCCTGAGTGAATATTATTTTGTGGTAATACAATGACTGCATCCTTTGCTGTGTTAGACGGTAATACACTGAAACAATGAAACAATGGTTTGTTATTGAAGGTCAATAAAACAAATATTTAATACCGGTCCATGACTTCACAGGCCAGGCTTGACTTAGAGGACCTGAATCAGCTTCAGGGTCACATGCTGATTTTGTACTTTTGTACAGAAAGATATGAAAATGGTATCACTCCTCTGAGCTAAACTTCATTTCCAAAATATAAAAACATTCCTAATAATTCTTCATCTAAATCTAAATCTAAAAGATGTTTATTGGCTCCCTCGCTCTCATTCACTGTCTATGTCTCTCAACCAATTCTTGCTTTTTCTCTCTCTCGCTCTCAAATTTTTAGACACAAATCAAATTAAACATCTCCATGTCACTATTTTGCAGCGTAAATTGCAAGTCAATAAACAAATAAACAAAGCCAGAACACAACAGGTAGAGTATCAGAGTTTAGTCCATGAATCCACCTGGATAGTCTCAGTTTCAGAGACGTTTCAGGCTTGACTGTAGAGGTTTGACAGGTCTGATCGTATGATTGGCGGCCTTAACGTTACGCCAAGCTGCATTTTTCCAAAAGTTGAATCCGCCTCAGCTTCTCCACCGCAGGTTGTGGCTGTTATGTACGGTACCACCCGACTAAAATGAATGGAAAAACCTGAGTTTTCGCTGCAATGCTGGGTTTATAAAGACCTATTTTCTTGAGAGCAAACTTCTTCTGAACTTCTAAACTAACTGCGCCGTTTTCGTGTCCTCAGGTAACATTTCGTACGAGGATCTATCACTGCAACATCAACAGTCAGGGCGTGATCTGTCTGGACATCCTGAAGGACAACTGGAGCCCCGCCCTCACCATCTCCAAGGTGCTGCTGTCCATCTGCTCCCTGCTCACAGACTGTAACCCAGGTAAGACCGACACCTCGACGCATGTTTGTTAAACAGTATTTATGATGAGACCTCCGTGTGAGGTAAGTAGATGTTTGAGTGGCTTGAAGAGCTCTCTTTATCCACCGTGGTGAGATTCTAACTGAGTCTGGTTGTTCTGCGTATCAGATCACATTACCACGTCTATCTTTTCTTTGAATGTACTGTTTATTTTTTACTCAAGGCCAAATTTCAAGTGAATACGCCGTCAAAATTATGTTCCCAGACAAGTTAACGGTGTATTAAGTAAGCCATGACCAATTCAAACCCTCATTGTTTCCCAAGGCCGGCGAACACTGACAGATCTTTGGCACAGTGTGTGGCCTGAAGTTGTAAATAATAAAACCACCGTTTCACAGCAGAAATTGAGAAATTGAGCCGCTTAGAGAGATCCACAACGAATGAAAAACTAATACTTCTCTGCTCACTCTCTTCAAGCATCATCTGACATAACAAAGCATTTAAAGTGTGACTAGGTGGGAGGGGAGTGAATGCAGGCAAGAAAAACCGGCGAAGGAATAATTGGGTCAACATGTAAGATGGCCGTTTTGTGATAAATGTGAGAATAACGGACGACGGCCAAGTACGGGGAATTAACGTGATACGGTGCATTTATAGTCTTTCCACAGCTCCTCTTCCTCAGTCTCTGCGTCTCCTGGAGGGGTTGTCTTTGCCTTTTAATATGATTAACTGGTTATTGATTCAGCTGAATCTGAGAGCGTGTAATCAAGTCTACTGAAGGTCACAACACTGTGAGAAAACGAAGGCTGCGTCGGTCCCACAGGAGAAACCTTTACAGTTTGAAAGGTACAGCTGATCGGCCAACGTGGATGTGGTCGACGGTTTAATATTCTTGGATGATGAATATCAATTTTAAGAAACTTCTCCAAAGAAAACAATTGAGGGAAAAGTACTCAAAGCTAAAAACCACTAAGAGCGCCTTTTAAACTGCTCTCATTCACTCGATCGTGCCCACATCGTGGTCAGCTCTTAATCTGGAAGTTAGCGAGGCAAAGCTGTCAGACGTGTCAACAAAGAGGTCAAAGGTGACTTTTTATGAGAGAAGAGTTGCTACTTTAGTAGTTTTTGCTGGTCTTGCTTAGGCGAGCAGGAAGAGACGGACTAAAGTGACCTTTCAACTTTTTTGTCATGAGAATGCAGCCACACTGTACAGATAACATTTACACCTGACTGAGATAACACCACTATCTGTGTACTTAAAGTGTGTTTTGTCCTTTTCCAGAATATCCAGATTAATGGTGATCAGTCCGACCAAAAAATAAGATCACAATCTATTTAATAGTGATCATGATGCCCTGTAGACTGTAACCAGACTGGAAATAGTCAATGAATATCTCTATTTGCTCCATTAAAACACTTGAATTAAAGCTACTACACAGGTTTCAAAATGATGATTACAACATGAGTTTAATCTTTATTGTAAAGTGTTACTCAGCGATCTCTACGATTCACCTGAAAAGATGATTGTGGGTGCATCAGATCGCCCCCTCTCATCCAGATACAGATTGTATGCTGATGCCAGGTGTAAATGGGCCCATTCTGAATACCAACCAAAATCAAAATGTTTGACCCCAATTTACATTTGACATTAACATACAATCTGTATCTGGATACGTTTTTAACACTGGGATCTGCTAGATCACCTCCAAATGTGATGTAACTGATGTCAGACCTAACCAATGTCGCACAGAGAGACCTGATCACAATGCAGCAGAACAATAACGCTAATCAAAGCAACATTGGGTAGAAGTTGGTATTTTTTGCGTCTGTCTTTCAGCCTTTTATTTCACCAAGCTCTCACCAACGACTAAAAGTCAGTCCCAGATTTACTCGTCTGACGGCTTCTTGCTCACTCCTTTTCTCTTCTTAGCTTCCTCCGTCAACTTCCCCTTCAGTTTTTTCACCCCTGTCATTAGAGCCCGGTTACATTGCCCGCTCGCCCAGCTCCAGTTCTGGCACAACACTGGCTCCACTCCCCTGTCTGCATTCGCTGAAATCTTTCTTATCCAGGTGGTGGGAGAGTTGAGGTGGAGCCGCCGGAGGTCATCAGAGGGAAAACCAGAAAACATTTTCTCCATAAAATATGATCCAGTTTCACCAAAATCAGTGAAATAGTTGTTGTTAGTGTGTGACTAAGAGCTGTTTCGTGAATCTGATATGCACTACAGTAATTCCGAGCATCCAGCAGATGATATCACACATCCTCCCTTGCACGATTGTTTACATAATCTGCGCCTGACGAGATAAAACCGCTTACAGAAGAAACACAGTTTGTGCTTCCTGCTCGGCTGATACGAGCGATTAAACTTAACAATTTGATTGATTGACTTTCTCTCTCTCTCTCTGTGTCTCTGTCACCTTTCAGCCGACCCTCTGGTGGGAAGCATCGCCACACAGTACCTGACCAACAGAACAGAGCATGACAGAATAGCCAAACAATGGACGAAGAGATACGCCACATAGACTCTCCGCCACAAAACGCCCCCCCTTCCTTTACCTCCCTCACCCTTCACTGTACCTCTCTCTACCTCTCGCTCTCACCCATAGTCTGTCAAAGCACACTCACTAAGTGCAACGGTATACCTGCCCTCCTCTCACCCTCCTCCTCCTCCTCTTCCTCCTCCTTCTCCTCCTCCTCCAACATTTTATCTACCTTTTCTGTGTAAAAAAAAAAAAAGAAAAAAAAGAAAAATCAAACAAGACAAAAAAATGTCCTTTTGTTCCTTGTTGACTTGAAAGCTTCTTTTTTATACAAAGAGTAGATTGGGATTTTTATTTTCCAATATCTGAATGTTGGAAGTATTGTATTGGAGAAAAAAAAAACACAGAATATTATAATTATCATACGCATTGTCCTCCAGCTATACAGTATGTATTCTCATTTTCTTAGTGGCACCTGGAACAAACATGCAGAATATATGCTTTTACTTTGTTTTCCTTGTTTGTTTTTTTCTGTTTTCTTTTGTCGTTTTTGTTTCTTTTGCATTCGTCATCGATATGTTATCTGCATGGAACAGGAAGGTTTGCGTCAATGGATCCTTCATGCTTTTTAAACTTCCTCTGATTTTGTTTGTACTGTATGTATTTTTTCAAAGGCTTTTGAGGCAGACCACAAAAGTATAGGTCTGCCTGTGAAAGAGGCAGGACTTGTATATTTACTGGCTACCCGCCACCTCTGCAATTGCAGAGTGGTTTGTTGTGCACTTGTATTACTGAAGCACCCAATAAAACACACTGTGGTTGGCTTGTGAGAAAAAGAAAAAAAAAAAAACGCTCGGCTCGGCTCTGTCTGGGATTTGTGTTTGACTACAGCCTGTTCTCAAATGTTTACACCTAGTCAGTGAGCATTCAACGCTCAACACAGGCCTGGTTATAAAACTTAACAGTTGGAAACATCAACTCAAATAATAATAAAGTTCTGAAGATGTCTGCTTCAGTTGGGACCTTTAGGACAAGGAAGGATCCACAATCAGGACGCCTTTTATTACTTGAGCTTGATTCAGACTTTATTTGTGTGGCACTTTTCATACCAACAAAATGTAACACAGAGTGCTTCACACAATAAAACAGCCCTCACAAACCGGGGAAACGCTATCTTATCACTTTGCAGTGATGAAATACAGGAATGCAGTTGGCATGAGCTAACAGCAGCTACAGTCGTGGCCAAAAATATCAGCACCCCTGCATTTCTGTCACATAACGCACTACTTCTTCAAACCTGTTGTTTATTTCCATGTTAATTTCTTTTGTTTGCGTTGGAACAACCCCCCAAAAAACAGAAATTCCACATATAACTGAAC
Source organism: Argyrosomus regius (assembly GCA_946959425.1). Taxonomy (NCBI): domain Eukaryota; kingdom Metazoa; phylum Chordata; class Actinopteri; family Sciaenidae; genus Argyrosomus; species Argyrosomus regius. The sequence continues at coordinate 25,362,628 of OX336884.1, forward strand.
TCAGTCACTTAAACTTGAGTGTCTTACACCTCTGTAGTGGAGTTTTGGACCACTCTTCTTTTGCCACCTGCTCCAGATGTTTCAGATTTGATGGATTCGTTCTCCAAAAACGCTGTTTTGAGATCTCTCCACAGGTCATCCATGAGATTTAGATCTGGACTCATTGCTGGCCACTTCAGAACTCCCCAGCGCTCTGTCTTAGACCATTTTTGGCTGTTTTATGAAGTCTTCTGTGGGTCATTGCCCTGCTGTAAGATCCATGACTTCTGACGGAGACCCAGCTTTATGACACCGAGACTGGGTAGTCTTCAGATTTCATACAGTCAAGACATCCAGTGCCTGAAGCAGCAAAGAAACCCCCAAACATCAGTGAACCTCCACCATGTTTGACTGTAATCTTTGGGGGGGAAGTGGTGCATTATGTGACAAAGATGCAGGGGTGCCAGTATTTTTGGCACACCAGTTTATCTTCACAGCTTCACCTCACAGAAACCAAGTGTTTGTGCTGAAATATAACAAAAATACCCTGATCAGATCATGTGTACAAATAAAAACATGAGACGTCATTGTCTTGTGGTGATTCAGAGGTCCATATTTCTCAATGGTCTTGGTAAGTTGTGCAGCTGATTCAGTTGTTTAGGTATCTGGTAATAATTTTGACTTCTCTTTTACCCTTTGTGGTTCATCAAATAAATCTACATAATAGACAACTGATGTTTTGCATGTTTCCAAAATGCATCACAGAAGAAGAAAAACCACAGATGGTTATGCAGAAAGAAAATGTCGCTCTTGCAGTCGAAGTTATCCAGAAGGAAAGTCGTGCATCCTTTACATATCTGCTTGTTTAAAACATCAGAGATCAACCCAAGTTCCACACTCTGGAGACAACTTGAATTCAATTTGTTTTGTTAAACACTTTTTGTCCTCGCAGATACAATAAACATTTTACAGAGCCGATCCACAGCCGGCGTGAGTTCTCCTCTCTCAATGGAAACAGGGACAAAAGCTCAATTTGAATACGAACATCCTCAGTCGCCTTCAGCAGACTGTCACGTGGCAGAGGTGAGGCGGTGAGCTTACAATAGACATAAAACCAAACATGAATTCACATTCTTTCTCTGTTGATACATTTCTTCGACACCCTTACGACCCTGCTGTAAGATTACGAAAGCGTAATTTAAACATAAAGCTGTACCGAGATGACGGGTCATCGGGGTCGTTGTATTTTTTAAAACAGATCTCCGGTGGTGGAACGAAACTACATTACAGTACATTAAGTACAGATTTCAGGCACTTGTACTGTACTTGAGTATTTCCTTAAATGCCACTTTTCTAAGGAAATATTGTACTTTTTACTTCACGACATTTATCTGGCTTTAGGAATTAGGATGTTTGCACACAAAACACATGAAACGCTCATAAAAATTGTTATAAATTACAAACAACTCAAACTACTGAAATATATACAATACATATACAATAAGTACAGCTGAAATGATGTTCAATGGGCTGATTGACAGATGGTGATTAATTAATTAGTCTTAATTAGAATTTTTCATGCAAACATATTTCATGGTTCCATCTTCATAAATATGAGGATTTTCTGCTTTTCCTTTTAATTGATTTAATTGTTTTAATTAAATTTGAATCATTTTGAGGTTTCGACTGTTGATTGGACAAAACAAACATGAAGCTGTCACTTTGAGCTCTGGGTAAGTGTGATTATGTTTCTCTCTTTCTTTTTTGTTTTTACAATTAATTGAAATGATTTCTAAAGAAAATAGTCAGATAATTAATTTATAAGGAAAGTAATTTCCTGTTCAAATCAGGGCTGTAAACATGTTTATTTCTGCTGTGAAGTTGGACATTTTAACATGGGGACTTATGGAGACTGACTCACTTCTGGAGCCAGCCTCAAGTGGACATTTGAGGAACTGCAGTTTTTGGCACTCCTGCATTGGCTTCACTTCACTTGTGGGTTCATTTCACAGTCCATCATGTTGAATCTTGTTGTTTCTATAGTGGCCCAGAAGGGCCAAACTAAACACTGGCTCTAGGGAACATAGGGCCTTCCACGGTTTGTTTCTTCACACTAGGAAGGAGAGCTGATGTGATGACGTGAGGGGGTTACAATCAGCAGCTACATCGCTAGATGCCACAAAATCCTACACACTGGTCCTTTAAGTAGATTTTCCTGATTATACCTTAACTTATGTAACATTTTAAGTGCAGGACTTTTACTTGTAACTGTATTTATACAGCGTTGTATCAGTAATATTACATAAGTAAAGGATCTGAATACCGCAGTAGATCATTATGAGAGCAAACCAGGGAGTCATTCTGCTGAAATAGCGAGGTAATTTTAATTAACACACCAAACCTTCACAGGTATTCCTTCACACCCACCTCATATAACACATGGGCTGTGTTTGAAGTGTGGCTCTCACACAGATTACTTTATATTTCTACTATAAACTGAGCAAAGGATCATCATGTGTGAGTAGGACAGCTGGGAAACAAGAAATATTCTTACCTTTAATATAAAGTATACCCGTGTTTACCACTTTCCAAACAACAGAGACATTTTTAAGAAGCTCTCTGCCTGGTGAGAGAATAATTCAGTATTTCACGAGAGGAAAAACACTTTAATGAGAATTAGGTTTTAAAAAGAGCGGCTGATCTTTGGTAAAATAAAATCCAAAATACTCAAAACAGAGAGAATGGACCTCCTTAAAAAAAGGCCTGTGTTATATGACTCGTTCACGCTGACAAATCATTACACACAACATGTTTTGGCAGTGTGTGTCATTATAAATGAGTCATACTAAAAAAGCTTTTAAGCAAAGTGCCAAGTCAGCCGTCGACCTGCTCTGTTTTTACATATTTGGTATCCAGGTTCGGCTCCTCGTGCACATACTATTACAGAAAAAACCTACTTTACATTTTAATGAATGCTCTGATTGGCCACCAGTGTGCATAAATAACAAGATGGCCATTAGCCTGCAAGACAGTAGCCAGCAGGGCTGCTTGCCAACCTGGCTGAAGCCTCCATGCCTGCACTAATGGGTGCTGAAATAACAACTGCACATATACAGTATATTCAGGATTAGGTTAATGTGTTGCAATATTAAAACGTATCTGAATTAATTAGATCGTAAAACTTTATCAAGATAATACTGGAGCATAGATCTAGTAACTTAATTCCACTGTGAAGTGTTGAAATGGGCAGATAGAAGGGGTTTAAATGTAAATAAACTGAATGTGAAATGCATAAAGTGGGACTTAATAAGGGGTTAAAGATGAGCACATGCTACTGTCAAAATATTGACACAGCAGTGTTCACATTATGACAAGATTACCCTGTTAACCTTTTAAACTCACACATCCGCCAGCAGGTAACAGTACATAATGTACTTCACGGCTCATTTAACTGCTGCGAGGCGCTCTTTCCACCTTACAAATATCTTAATATGTAATTCATTAGTAATTGCATTAGATGCAGACCAAATATGAAGGTTCTGACATGCTGTTTGCACATGATGGAAGACAAAATATCACCCTGAAACTGTGAAAATGTGCTTTAAAGCTGCAGCATGTGACAGATATTTTCAATTCATCTGCCCAAATATAACACCTAGTTAGTCATGAGTAATTCAAGACTTTGACAGTTTAAGTGGTTTTTCAGTCTCTGTGGTCAGTGAGGCATCCATTTAGTCATCACTGATGTTATTTCAGATAAACCACCTAGTCATCATATTTTCCAGATTATCCTCTTTAAAGTCTTTAAATTAACTGCTAATTCAATTGTGGCCAAAGTTTAAGTATCACCTCATGAATCTGGAGATTTTTTATGAGTATTTGTCAGTAAAATCTGTTAATTTATTTATCAAAATTTGGATTTTATTGAGGTTTTAATCAGATAAAAGCTCAGATGAAACATTTAAAGTTCACAACTCGACCTCCTGTTGCAACCACATGTTAAACACTCATCGTGGCAATGTGTTTATGTTAAATCAGTCATATTAAATGAATATAAGTGAGTTAATCTGTATAAAAACTCATATGATGTAGGCTGTCCTGTTTCCAGAGCAGGACCGGTGCCGTACAGCCCACTGCAGCCGCGGTACGCTACTTCCGTTCCGCAGAGGGCGACAGGCACCAGCCAGCCAGCCAAGACTGTGGCGGAGGTCCAGACACAATAGACTGGGTAAGTTTTATTAGCGAGCGAAATAGATGATTTAAGACCGATATTTCGCCGCGTTGTCAGAGTATACGAGTCGGTATGTTAGCCGTGTGTGTTTCCAGGTGAAGTCGAAGGTCAGTTTGTCGGTACACACGCCGAAAAGAAGCAAACAAACAAGACGATCGTGGTTTCTAGTTGGTCGCCGCACGGAAAAGGGGCTCCGGCTATGTGCTGGAACGGAGTTGTTCCTGGCTGCTGTCTGACTGCGTTTAATGTCTCGTTGTTACATGTAGCCTTTAAATATACACCCGCGTAGGCTCTGTTTTAATCACACTGAGCCGTACGGTTACCTGTAACCGACAAGACAACCGACGTTTGAATGTATATCACGGGTTAAGCGGTTCACTTGTAAAGGATGCTTAGCAAGCAGCCCCCCCCCCCCCACTACGCTGCTCCGAGAAGTAGCCGTATCCCATCCCCGAAGTCGTTGGGCCCGAGTGTTGCCAGTTGGAGTTGGGGAGGTTGAAGGGGGGTGCAGGTAGCACTAGCTATATATATATGTGTATATATATACATATATATATGGAAGAAGAAGAAGAGGGGGTCACCACCGTTAAGATAAACTACATAAACATTTATCAGCCCTTTAATTATTAAATAGCACTCGTAGCTTTTGAGTTTAACGGCTGTGAAACGGTTAACGTTCGCCGCGCGCGGGGTGTGAACTGTGTGCACTTTAGCTTAGCTAAAGTCGGCTAACGGCCGTGCGTTCGTTCGTTAACCGTCACGGAAACGTTAAAATAACGTTGAAAGAACGCAGCGCAGGAGCTAACAACAACAACAGCTTTGTCTGCGCCCCCTCCTACACACACACACACACACTCACGCACTCACACACTAATATACCCATAAAATTCAACAGATAATTATGAGTTTAAGCACCCAGATAATAAATAAACACTGACATTAAGTGTATATATTATATTTCTAGCAAGTTCTTAATTATAATAGTGTGTTATAGTAGTTTAAATGCCCATACAGGTAAGTTTGTGTGTCTGCCAGCTGCTGTGGGAGGTTGTTTGTGAAAACATGCAAATGAATGTATTACATATAGTGAAAGTTTGTTGTGAATTATGAAACCTGTCAACTGTTGTGGCAACTCTTGAGTGTAAATTAGCATCTACTTGGCTACAAATCACAATGAAACTGCTGCTCCTGCACCAACTTTGTATTTAACCATTTTATATAACATTTCCTGACATAGGACTTCATGTAATAAATGACAGCCAGTATAAGTCACAATATTAATAAACAACAACACACACAAAAAGTTAAAAAATGGATGAAATAAGATAAAAATAGAATAGTATACAGAATTAATACATAAAGTACAAGAAATGGAGTAAATAAATAATTATGAAGTAAAATAGATGAATAAAAATAAATAAGTAAAAATTAAGAGGCAGACAGGCAGAGGAGACGATATCTATAGATGGTGGCTAAGCAACAGTATTCTATCACATCATCCCACCCAGGTATCCCAGGTGAAATACAAGTCCATCTTTGCACAAAAGTGTCCATAGTCAGCTGCAGACTTGCAGTCATTCGCTCCGTCGTGTAGACATTTTTCAGTCTCTGGACCCGTTGACTGATAGTTGGCTGTTTTACATCCCTCCAGTTCACCGTAATCATTTTCTTTGCTACTAGTAAAAGAATCCTCAGTATATATTGCTGATCTGCATTATACAGGTCCCAACAAAAACAGCATTGGTTCTGGAGCGACATCTACATCCAAAATAATATCTATTTCCTTTTTAATATTGTGCTCCTGCACCTTTTATAGCTTATTTTGTTGTTGTTGTTGTTGTTGTTTTATGTGCCTCAGGTCCCGGCTCTTATCCAATCCAAACCGGTATGTCGGATGAGGATTCCCGTGCCAGCACCAGCTCTTCCTCATCGCCGCCTTCCTCCAGCCAAACCAGACAGAGGGACACACTTTGCAAAAAGAAACGGGAGAGCAAAGCCAGCATGAGCAAGACCTCCAAGCTGCTTTCCACCAGCGCCAAAAGGTAAAAATAAACCCCTGGATCGTACACGGATGGCTCAGTCACGATATATCTAACAATCAGTCATCAGGTGACTTATTCCTGTTAGAAAAGCACATGACAGCCAACCACTTTTTTACGATAACAACTTTGGCTGCAGATGTGACACAGCATTCAGTAAAAAAAATTTCACAAGCAATCAGCTGTGAAATTCAGAAGAACAAGGCCTGTGCTTTCTAGTACTTCCACATTGCATCATTGTTCAGCAGCCATATAGGAGGAAATCCATCACAGAAGAGGAACACATGCTGATTTCTCCTCAGACAGACAGTAGCTTCAATAGAGCGTACCGTTACACAGTCACAAGATATGCTGTGTTTGGTGTGAGTGACTCAAAGCTTCCTTTTTTTTTTCCTCTCTCTGTCCTCCAAAAACAAAACAAAACCTCTCACTCTCTTGGTCTTATTATAGCGTGCTTTCACAATCATTGTTGCTCTCTGTTTACACAAGAAACCAATAGTAGAAATGACATTACTCACTGACTGATAAAATAAACACGGTACGTCACGGTGGAGTACGTAATCAAATCTGTAAATCACATTTCATAATAAAGCAGTGAAGATAAGAGAATTTGTGTCTTTGGGAGTTTCGTTATTTTATTTTTTGTCATATTTGGAGGACATTTTTTGGCATGTTTGTAACGACCGGTGACTGATTTTGATTCTTTTCGTATGCAGGATTCAGAAAGAGCTGGCTGATATCACACTGGACCCTCCGCCAAACTGCAGGTGGGTTTCGTTCTTTGCCTGAAGTCTGTTAGTTGTGTCTACTCTTTAGGAATACACTAATCCAACCGTCCTATTACCACTTGTAAGTAATCAAGTAATATCTAAGTACTCATCTGTATACTCTGACTGGGGTCATCCTTCGTGTAAGGTCACAAGAGGCTGTACATACACATTATTCTTCAGCGGTGTGTGGGGACGGTTGTGTACTTAAGGCTCCACCAGGCATGGATGCATCACGTCTGTGTGCGCCACGGCCGCCGGAGCTAGTCGCAGTCATTCTAGTCAATCTTTCAAACCCCACCAGACGTGCCAGGGTCAAGTTCAGAAGCGGATCTCCGCTCAGCTCTGCAGAGAATAAGGAGCTGTATTATTTTTGACAAACACACACAGAGCAGCTCGAGCTGGCCGGAAGTCAGACACACAAAAGACAGAGAGAATCCGGTTGATTTTCAAAATAAAACTCCCTGTGCAAACTGCAGATCTTGAAAACAGCCACCAGAGAAACAATTTAGGTACGTAGCATATTTACTCATGATAGAGGCACGTAAACCAGAAAAATGACCAAATCTGAGCAAGTTAACAGTCTGGTGGGCAAAATGCTTCTGAAACTCTCCTGGTGGGGTTTGAAGTCACGAACCAGAACAACATTGTGGCCACGACGTGACCGAGACGTGCCCTGTGGGGTTTTGGCGTAAGGTGACAAGAGGCTGTAACTACACACTACATTTAATTTTTCAACTGTGTGTGGAGACATTAATATTGATATTTTAAGTTTTTAAAAAGTTTATATAAGAATGTTATTACAGGGGAGATATTTGGGAAATATTAAGAAGAGAAGTGCAGATCAGGAGTAACTAGCTCAGATTCTTGCTCTGGTTCTGTTCAGGATTCAACAACAGTCAACTCTAAATAATCTTATTAGAAATTAACCTGCCTCCTGAGTGAACTGTACGTAGCTGAAGAGGTGGCACGTGGAGAGTGTAATATTTTTGTGAGGCGGTATAAAAAGTTTGAGAAACACTGATCTGTAATCAGTGATACGTGGGGCGGCAGTAGCTCCGTCTATAGGGACTTGGCTCGGGGAACCAGAGAGTGGCCAAATGAATCAAGTCCAGCACTGACCACAGTATGGAGTGTGGGCTGGTAGCTGGAGAGGTGCCAGTTCACCTCCTGGGCACTGCGAGGTGCCCTTGAACAAAGAACTGAACCCCTAACTGCTCCCAGAACGCTGCTACGTGACTGCACCCTCACTCAAAGTGCGTTTGTGGGGTTGTCTTTCGGGCCTATATGTGCAAATATTGAGTGGAATAATAAATCTCCTCATTAACAGTGATGCTTCTAAATTGCCTCAGTTAAATCTTTGGCATTTGTGTACTGCAGTTTCTTCTCTTGCAACAATATTTAGGGTGTAATCTCAAATCTGTGGATGATATTGACCTATATGTAAGTGAAGGTCTTAGTTATAAAGGAGATTACTGTAACATCCTCCTGATGGACCTCTCAGCCTGCACAGTGAAACCCTGATCTTCAATCAACCCAAAAGGTCACATGTTACCCCGCTGCTCATCGAGCTCCACTGGCTACCTGTAGCAGCCCACATTAAATTCAAATCACTAATGTTAGCCTGCAAAGTAGTCTCCGGTTCTGCACCCAGCTACTTGGATGTCCTCATACAGACATATGTTACCTCCTCAAATGAACAACACCTGGCTCTGCCACCCGTACGCTCAGGGCAATCCAGACATTTCTCGTCTGTTGTTCCCCGTTTGTGGAACGCCCTACCAAATCTTATAAAATAAAATTGCGCTCGATAGCCACAGCACATGAGATCACACGCCACTCTCCTGTCTTCAGAATGACCGCACCCCCTTTTAGGTGAAACAAGCGCTGTAAAAGTGCAGAGTCGCAGCATGCCTGAGGCTGCAGCGTCACATTCTGCACATCAAACAATTAAAAACGTCCAGTTTACGATTTTCTTTACTTCCCCTGAAGAGCGACAGGCCGTAAAAGAAGAGATATGTGCTTCAGGCTGTCTGCAGAGAGGATGAAAATGGTAAATTGTGAGTGTGTGGCAAACACTTGATCACAGCTTAGTTAATGATGTTACTGAGGAAATCAGAAAAGAGTCTAAGTGATGGTGTAATTAAAGATTTTACTATAAAAAATGTGGCCCTATCATAAAACACTTGCTTTTAGAGTTTAGTTTGACAGTCACCACGAGCAGAGCGTACTTTAATGTTAATAATTCGCATAAACAGTCTAATAATGAACCTTGTAAATAGCACAAACCAATGTAGGAAGCGGGTCTAAAACTGACCTGTTTTCTCGTCTGGGCTCGTAGCGAAAGGTCGCTTAATGAGCACAAACGGATGTCATAATACTGACGGCGGCTCCATTTCACCACAGCGGTTACATCACGTTAGACAGACAACCAGAGACAGAAAAATAAAGTGTTTTAACGGCAGATAATGTGACAGATGTCAGAAAAATATCACCTGGAGATTCAGTAAGGTCGCTGTTAGTTGACACTTCACCCATCAACCTCTATTTCTTTAATTTACTGTATGTAGATGACATGAGTTTTGTCAGGTTTAGTTGTAGAATTGGCTTAATTTAATAATAACTTTGTGTATTCTGTTCCTTCATTTAAAACAGGAACTATATTTTCTGGTACACCTGACCTGCAGTCTAAATGATGGTTAAGATAGGCGGAGTGATATGATCATATCACTGATATGTTCTACACGTTGCTTGTTAGTGTTCAGTTGTTGTACAGTTGAAGCGGACATTAAAGTGTCCACGTTACACAGAGGAAGCTGTCCCCGTGCTTTTGCTTGACCCGCAGCCTGAAACTCATTTAATTCAGTAAAAGTCAAGTTAACGCTAAGAGCAGCCAGCGTTACAATAATGTAATCATTGTTCTGTAATGACATAAAAAAGTAAATCAACCAATACAGTGTTCTTATTTTCTGCTTTTAAAGGCCTCATTTATTAGAATTTCATTCACAGCCAGTCAAAATAGACGCCATGACATCAGCGCAAAGAACCTGGATGATCTGCTCTCACCTATAAATATAAATTCATTACTACATAAATCATCAAGGGTATTAATAAGCCTGCAATACTTCCATTTTAGTCCCTTCAGAACTATCGCGTATCATTACAGTCTCAGGACTCTCAGGAAAGTGTGGCACTCATATTTGGTGTAAGATGAGAGATCTAGATTTGAAGGAAACAGTCATTCAGAGCTGAAACTGACAGATTTGATAATCAGATGGTCATATTTCAAGCAAAAATGTAAACATACGATGGTTCCAGCCTCTCAAATGAGATGATTTGCAGCTTTTCTTTGCCATTTATGATAATAAACGTCATGTTTTTTGGGGTTTTGGACTGCAACATAATTAATCTGAATATGTCTTGTTGTGTTCTGGGGAATGTTGATGAAACAGCAGTCATTAATTGGAAAAGTAATCAACAGATGGCCCTAAATTCATACGGTATTTAGCGTGAGGATTTAGGTATGACGGCTCCGCTTCTGCAGCTCTGTTAACTGTAAGCGTTGTGATTTAAAAGCCCGTCCTTAAAACTGCCGTCGCAGCAGGCGCCCTCCCTCCCTCCCCGCGGTGTCCTGAGGCGAATCACTGAAGCCCTCCCTGCTTCGGGCTGCTGTTCTGCAGCTGACCTCTGACCTCGCAGTGAAAGTGGAAAAGAAAAACAGAGGAATGTCTCCCATAATGGCTCAGCAGATCAAACAAACTACCTCGGGCCACAAACCGTCCCGAAAAATGAACACCGTCTGGATATTTTCTGCTAAACTGGAAGAAATCAGTTTGGTATTTATTCACACGCTGCGCCTGCTTTGCATTTTTGTCGTTACCGCTGCCACTTTTCTTCAGACTTCTTCCTCATGTATAAAACAACAGCCTGTCGGGCTGATTCTGGGTGGTTTTAAAAACTAGCTCTTCTTTTGTCACTACCTGCCACCTTACAGGCAAACAGCCTTCATTTGAAGACGTCCTGTTTGAAAAATCAAGTTGCTGTAGGGATGTACATGTCACGTGCAAATGTTTCACTTTACCACACAAGCACACAAAAGTTTGGAAATGTGTGTTTAAGTCGTTGAAGTTCGACAGCAGTCTTCAACATTTCCAGCTCAAACTATAAAAATGTGTTTATAGCAGTAAAATGCATCACAACTCTTAGTAGCTCTTTGTCAATTTCCTCCTTCCTGGAAATTGTCAGTGAGTCATTCAGAAAATGATTTGCATCTCTGACTGTATCATGACTACACCGCGATCATGTTCTCGGCTTAAATCGTGGATTAAGGAAGGATGACTGCAGCTGGAAGTTCTGACAGTCGCAGGTTTCAGCAACAGGCTCGTGCCATTTAAATTCATAATGTACTACCTAATTACAACAATGAAGTGTGACAGCTTAAAACACAACCTGTGCACGATGGATTAAAAGCCGTGTTTAATTGTGGTAATGTATTTTGTAATAAGTTTTATGTTCAGAGTGTGAAAACACGCTTCATTCAGACAGGATCAGGGTTGTTCGGTGGTGTGTGCGACGTCTGCTGGGGGTTTGTCAGTTTGTGCTGAACGTAACCGCTGTGAAACAAACAGGAAATAACTTTTTATTTCACTGATTAACTTTATCAATGCCGCCGCTCACTTACTCTCATTCACTATCTATGTCTGTTGACCAATGCGCTCTCTCTCTCTCTCTCTCTCTCTCTCTCTCTCAAACCATCGGACGCAAAACAAATTAAACTTCTTTGTGTCAGAATTTTGCAGCGTAACTTGTGTCAGACTCAGATTGCGAAGCTGCTTCATGAAATAAACAAAGCCAGAAAACAACAGGATAGTCTCAGTTTCAGAGACATTTCAGGGTGTCTGTGTATGAGTTTGACCGGTCTGATCGTCTGATTGGCGGCCGCTGCGTTTTTCCAAAAGTCGGATCCGGTTCAACTTCTCCGCCACAGGATGTTACGTTTGTTTGGTGGACACCGCCGCAGCCAAAACACACTATCCAACTCAGATGAATAGAAAAACCTGCAGTTCCGCAGCAGCGCCGGATCGTGTCTGAATGTACTCTTAAGCTGATATTGAAGGTGGCTGTTGGAGCATGTTTGCATTGTAGAGATGTTAATGTAACAAAGTTAAGAGAGCTATTACGTCCCAACAACACTAATTTATTAATGTGAAAATAGGAAAATGAATCAATTCCCAGAACCCAAAGTGAATCTTCAGAGCAGCTGCAGTCAGACGTTTGGTGTTTTTGCTGATTCATTTTCTGGCGATCTTTAAAACGACTCACTATTTCAGCTCTAGACAGAGAGTCATTTTATTCAAAAAATGTCTCTCTGTCTCTCTGAGAGCTCGTTGTGCTAGTTTCCATCAGAAGTTGTATTTAATTCTGCTGTTTCCACCCTAAAAAACTCAACTCAAACTGTTTAAAGTCTCCATCTTGAACACATTTCATAGTGCAGACATGACTGCTGCCCAGCTGTGTTTAAAAATATGCACCACGCTGCTTTGACTTGTTTTGTGCCAGTTTTCCTAACCGTATCTGATGTAACTCAAACAGCACGTCTCGTATGATATCAAACATATGTGATCCTGTATCATCGCTTAATGGCTCATCGTGAATGCAGATAAGAGTAAATTCGTTGGACTGTTTGAAGGAATGTGTTCGTATCATTAAAAATCAACTACTCGGATGTCAAAGCCTTTCATGTGGCGGAAGTTTTCATCTGTCACATATCTTTTTAACAACCAGTTAATTAGCCGTGCTAACTGTGCTCCGCAAATCGATTTCTTCAGCGTCGTAGCCGAAGAGTCTGCGGTTAAGGTTGATCAAAATAAGCACAACATCTGCCCCCAGAGTTTCGGATCAATACTATTATGTCTTGTACTCATGACCCCAAGGGGGTTCAAGACCACATGTTCTGCATGTAAGGGGGGATAAAGGCTGGGCTGCTTTGAGGAAAAATCAATACAGATTACAGATCATGACGCACAGACACATCACTGGGGATTTGCTTTGAACCGAGGCGTCTTCTGAATGATGCACGAGGGAAAAGGAACTTTCATCACTCCGCGTTTAAAGCGGGGGAAAATATACGGAAATTTTTATGACCGTTAATCTGCAAAAGTCTACTGATGCTACTGCGTTTTTATATTTAAATTGTAATTATTAAAGTATTAAATCTGACGCGTTTCATCCATGAAAGGCGGCGCAGTTTGAAGATTTCCCATGATGCTTCCCCCCCTTTGATCCGTCGAGCTTCAGAAATAATAGAAACGTTTAATACGGCGTCTATCCCTGCAGAACGAGCGTCAAGTTTTGGTCGAGTTTCTCTTTAACGACACATGCTGAGCAGATCTTCAATGGATGGCGGCAGTTCTAGCTCGCTTTACTGAAGAAAGAAAATAAAAACGCCCACACACTCCTGAATGCTGCCAGTAAGCTCGAGTTGTGCAGTGATTCATCAGGTTATACACACACAGTACATGAATGAATATGTGACTTTCATACTGCTTTGGTTACTCCATTGATGTAGATCCAGTAGCATCTGTTTGAAGCAACAGAAGCAAATAATCTATACTGACATATCGACTCGTCCTCAGTGTGTGTCTTTTTTTATTTATTTATTATCTTGTATGTGCCGTGTTTGAAGACAAGATCTACTTTGTAACAGCCGAGTGTTTGTTTTTCATCCTCTGCATTACTGATGACACGGTGTGATCCAGAACAGTCAATACTGTTAACCGAGAACGACGCAAACAAACATTGACTGTTTAAAATTTCAAATATGAATCATGGTGTGCAGCCGCAGATGAATCCATACTGTTTTTGGAAAGTGAGAGTGAAAATGAATTTAGTTTGAGAGTTATAGATTCAGCAGCAGAGAACATTACTCCTGTGAGGATGTTGAATTCATTTTTCTAAGTTTTATTTTGTGAACTCAAAGTTTGTTTGTTTTTTTTGTTGTCTGCCTGCAGTGCTGGCCCAAAAGGAGACAACATCTATGAGTGGAGGTCGACCATCCTGGGACCACCGGGCTCCGTGTACGAGGGAGGCGTCTTCTTCCTGGACATCGCCTTCACACCCGACTACCCCTTCAAACCCCCCAAGGTACTCATATCAGTACTTACACCGATGACCAACTGTTGCACCCAGATGTGGTTCCTAAATGAGAAAAAATGATTTGATTCAATAAAAACCTGAACAGTTTACAGCTGAGTATTGATGCCAGAGATTAGTATCAGAAGAACATTGAATTACATGACTCATAAATTCATTTATGACTCTGATATGAAAGAATGTTTTTGCTGTTTTTCGTCCTGTGTGTCAGATTTAGGGAGCTCTAATTACAGATTATAATATTCACAACTATGTTTTTATTCTTGTATAATCACCTAAAAATAAGAATCATATTGTTTTGTTACTTTTGAATGAGACTTTAAGATCTATAGACGATGCGGGTCCTCCTTCACAGTCCACCATGTTTCCACAGTAGCCCAGACCGAACAAACTAAACACAGGCGCTCCACATAGGGACTTTTTTGTGACCACAGTGGTTCCTCCTTCACACTCGGAAAGAGAGGGTGAGGTGAGGGTGATGCAAGCAGCAACGATACCGCTAGACACCACAAAATCCTACACACTGGATCTTTAAGTTTAGCTTTGAAGTGTTACTTCAACGACAAGTCTGGTGGGATCTTTACAGTATGTTAACGTCCCCTACCGTCACTCGAACTTGAGCCCATTGGTTAATAAAGATGTAAATCATTTATTTAAAAAGTGTGATGAATATATACTTTATACTTTTATTTAATTGCCTTAATCATTTCCTAAAAACAGCTGGCTGCTGCAGGCTTTAGTGAACAACACTCTCACTGTGAGTCGAGTGTTTGTTGGGGACTATTTTAAGCCTCAGATTTGGCTTAAAACCCAGCGAGTATTTCTAGCAGCAGGATGTGAATGTATGTGAGATGAACTCAAAATAAACTACACAGAGTGTGTGTGTGTGTGTGTGTGTGTGTGTGTGCGTGTGTGCGTGTGTGCGTGCGTGCGTGCGTGCGTGTGTGTGTGTGTGTGTGTGTTCACTGTAATAAAGAAACACACCTGGTTCGACAGAGTGACTGAATGATGGCACAGAGGAATTTTATTGTAGATTTTTTAAGTCCTCCTTAGTAAAATATATCTTCTGCACCTGTTAGCTCCTCACAGCTTCTCCTATCAGCACATAAACAAGGAGATGTCAACAATACAGGATTTTCTGGAACCTCCTCTCTGCGGTTTACACACACATTTACATTCTTGAGTGGAAACTTTTGTGGAAAACAGTGCAGAATGTTGTTTGTCCTGATTTTGGGGAAAACAAGTCCTGCTGAACATCTTTGGCCTCTGTTCTGTCTCGAACATCCACTGCAGGCGTACAATATGCCACCTAAAGTCACTCATCACACAGCAGGATAGTATGCTTTTATTCTTTAATTGATTCTCTCCTTCATAATAAGAGCGTTCTTGGTTTTTTTTCAGCTCATTGCTGCTTCGTCTGCACGGTACAATTAGATGCAGTGTACTGTATTTTCCACAGCCTGTACACATGAGTAAATGGATAAGGGACTATTTGTTTGTCCCTGCAGGATTATTTGGACCAATTAAGCTAATTTGTGCAACAAATTGGGCCAACAACAATAAAACGACCTGTTCTGGAGAGATGATAAAACACAAAAACAAAACAAGGAACCATTCCAGTGTTTTTAGTTAAAGCAAACCCATAAATATATATCATATTTCTCAGCTCTCCTAACATTATATATTTTTGACAATACATGTCGTGTGTGTGTGTGTGTGTGTGTGAGTGGAAAGTTTGGTTTGCTGTGAATGTCAGCAGGAAGTAGACATGTGAAGTTACACGAAGGTGAACCCAAGATTCAAACAAGTTTGCAATAGCGGCGACTACATACGCACACGCAGCCACGCATTCACACATCCACACATTCTCACACACACACAACCCCACGCACACTTGACCTCCATGACAAATTTCAGCCTCCTTGGGGTGAAAAACTGTGGCCTCCATACGGCAGGGAAATGTTATCTGACTGACTAACCGACCTATAGAGCTGCTGGTCGCAGCTAAAAATACCCAGACAGGCCGCTTCTGTCCGATAATCAAGGCCGCATGTGAAACGTCGTTTTTACTGAACGCTCCTGCACGTTTTGTGCTGCAGACTGATGCGTTCAAACGTCACAGAGAAGTTGATGGTTCTTTGTGATGTTTGTGTGAGCAGCTCATAGTGTCTCCTGGCATGTAGAAGTACCTGTTTTCAGCCACCAGAGGGCTTACATCTCCTGTCATATGAGTGTTTTGTAAAGCAGATTCAACACTGCAGGTCTGAGTTCAGTACAGTCCAGTCTTAATATAACATTTCTAAACAATATTGTATTCTCATTAGTGAGATTTTTACATTGTAGTTGAGACGTGTGACGACTTTAAACTGTGAAAAGACAGAAAATTTATATTTAAAGCTCACAAACATACAAATCCTCCTCAATACTGCAGCAATATGTAACATCACAGATCATGTTTTGGGGTTATTAACTGTTTTTAGTGTATGTGACTGTGGATGAACGATAGTAGAAAGTGTTTTTGTACCCGACGCTGAACGGCACTGTTTTTATGTCCTCAGGTAACATTTCGTACGAGGATCTATCACTGCAACATCAACAGTCAGGGCGTGATCTGCCTGGACATCCTGAAGGACAACTGGAGCCCCGCCCTCACCATCTCCAAGGTGCTGCTGTCCATCTGCTCCCTGCTCACAGACTGTAACCCAGGTAAGACTGAGCACAGTCGCAGCGACCCAACTGCTGCATCAAACATGTTGTTGACTGTCTGAGGTGGAGAATACAAGCAGGGTTCCTATGTGCCCTGGGAAAACCTGGAACATTTTTCATAGTTTTCCAGTTATGGAATCACATGTAAATTCATGAAAATGAATTATTTTTTCTTTCTTTGTAATCCTAGTTGCATATTTTGTCTGAAACTCAACCGTTGGGTGGATAAGCCGCACGGTATGACACTTTAAAGCGGCAGGTCTTTGTATTTTGGGTGAAATTCTTAGGAAATCCCAGTGAAACATGGTCATAGATACAGTTCATTAATGATGCAGTGTGTTGTTGTGGTTGATAAATACAAACACAGCGCCGTTGTTTGTACATGCAAGGGCGTCTTTCAGTTTCTTCTTCTTTTAATAGGCGAGTCATATAAAACCTTCAACTGTTACAGATGGCTCAGTGTTACAGTTAGAGATTAACTGTATCAAACTGTAGCCATTTCACTGGAAACCGCAGCAACGGAGGCTTCTCTGGCGAGAAGCGAGCGAACACGAGTGTCCAATGACCGCTGACCACCTTCATCATGAACCCTGCATCCTTGACAAAGAGGAATAAAACTGGGGTTAGATGTTTCAGTGCAAGGTCTACAGGTTTGTGAGCAAGTCCTGTATTGTGAAGAAGAACTTCTGGAAAGGTCTTGGTCAGTGAACCCTGACAAGGTCACACTTATTTTACATGTTCGTCACATAACGGTTTCTCTGTAATTCTGACTCGTTTATTAATAAACACAGCAGGAAGTGGCGGTGGCAGCAGTGGCCATGTGTTATCTCGGCTCTCTTCGGATCTTACAAATGTTTCTGCTCTACCTTTCGTGTCATGAGGTTTATGTCCATGAGGAGAGACGGGAGAAGCAGGAAAAAACAAATCATATCATTCACGCTGAGGCCCGCTTTTAGAAATCTGATTTGAATCATGAAACCCTAAAAACAACAATTTTCCACGGTTTTACAAAACAACACGAATATGAAACTCATGTGTGTAAATGCTGGTAAACGCTGCCACCTTGACAGGAAACCCAACGTCATCTGGACATCCTATTCTATTTTATACCTCACTCGTAAGAGCGAAAGCAGACAGGGATTTTTTTTCTTTGTTTTTTTTTTTTGCATTTTACCTGATACTCGAGGTCACAGACAAAAGTTGGTTTTGTGCAGGCGACACACACGATATGCTCTGACAACTTTCCACTCCATAAAAAAACATTGTGACCAAACAGGACAAAAATCTTGACTTGTTTTTGCTCTGCACCTGAAATGATTCTTTATTTATGCCGTATGTGAACTCAACGAAGCTCAAAAGAAGTCTGCAGAAGTCATTTTAGTGTCTTCTCTCTCTCTCTCTCTCCATCTGTGTTTATCATTTCTGTGTTCATATGCAGATAAATTTAACTTGCAACCTATTTTTTTTTCCGTTCAGCCGATCCCCTGGTGGGAAGCATCGCCACCCAGTACACGACTAACAGAGCGGAACATGACCGAACAGCCAAACAGTGGACAAAGAGATACGCCACATAAACCCACAGAGGACGACAGTGGGAGGAGGAAGACGAAGAAGAAGAAGAGGAGGAGGAGGTGGAGGAGGGGTGGGGGGGCTCTGGGTGGTTTGTGTTGGGGGGTTATTTGTATCTCAGATTTTTAGTACTTTATTGTCTGGTATATTTTTTGCTTCCTGATTAAGTTATCTCTGCAAATATGGTAATAAAGGAACACAATGGAAAGGAAGCCTTTGCTGCCTCCGTGTTTGTCTGCTGCGCGTTGTTAATTGAAGGGTGGATTCTGCACACTAACCTGCCAAACAATTAGCAAGTAATCACTTTCAGTAATGCCAGGTACACTCGTAACAAACTTTAGAATGAACACAATGTTTTTTAACATGGTGATGACCTAATTTTGAGTATATTTGTGGCCTTATTTGATAATTTGGTAAAACTTTTAACTAACTTTTAATAATTTAGCATTCATAATCAGTGGTACGCTTATTAATTGTAGTTGTACGCAGTAAGTGTTAATTAATTACCTTAAGTGCACTCAAGGATGACATTGTTTATACAGAAGAGGATATAATTGTTAATAACAAATACAGGATATTATATAGTATGTACAAAGGTGTAGAGGTGGACTAAAGCAAGATAAATATAGAATTTAACCAGCTGTATCCTTTTTTAAGTCATTTTTCATTTAATTTGTTTTATTTAACAAAGTAAAGTGTCTTTTTCAAGAGAGACCAGAGAGTAACCGAGCAGCATAAAACATTAACGACACAAACAGACAACTGTCACACACAGCAGAGGAGATATTTATACAAATCTCTCGTTTCTAAGTTGAAATATTAATCCTCCAAAGCGACGTTTCAGTGTTCATCTCTCTTCATGCTCCTGATGACTGGAACCTCTTGAGGATCTTGTGTCCTGCCAAGAGTGAACCATTCCACAGAGGCCTGAACTGCTGCCAGACAGCTGAGTCTGATAAATAAATAAACTGTACTCTCTGTACAAGTGTTAGTAGTACACGTTTTTTTTTTAACTGACAAAGGGCTCATAATCTTCAGTTTGAAAGTCTTTTCCAGAAACCTGATATATTCTTTTTGAAGAGTGGAAAAGTGGCCAAGAGTTAATAGATTACTAACCTTCAAAACACAGCTGTTTTTATACACGTGCAATAGGAAACTTGATCAAACAAATTCCTCTGGTCAGCAATTGTAAATGTTAATCATTCACATATATATCAGTGGTAGGCGGCCCTATGGGGTAAACAGCATTCCACTACTGACCTAAATCAACCACAGCGAGAGAGACGCCTTTAACAGCCAAATTCATACACACAGTCCAAGGCTGAGAGGCCCAGCAGCCCCCCATGCCAGGAGTCTGCCTCATCCGATACTGGCACATGAGTTTTTAGGGCAGGTGCGCCTCATTGAACAATCAGATGCGGCACACCTGAGAAGCAGACGAGAGGACATACGCAGGGGGGAGGAAGAAAAAAGCGGACAAACAGCACATTGAACACGTAACAATCAGTCATTCATTCATAGCATGTATTTGAGCAGCCGAGGCTTCCAATAAGCCCAAGGGTGAGTTATAAGTCAGTAGGCATAACAAACATCACGGTACAAGCAATTAAAGTGAACGAGATTTGATGTTAAAGAACATTCCGTTCTAACCACAGGTGCTAGTATCTGCCAATTACACTAAGAATAGTTCAGTTAGAGTACAATACCTGTGGTTAACCTCGTTTTAAAGGTACACTGTGGTTTCTTAAGTGTTCCAGTAGAGTACTGGTAATTGGTTTAGGTTAAAATGGGGCCAAATTTGGTGAAAAAGCATGTTTTTTGGTGTATTTTAAACATTTTGTGTTCTTATGTCAGAATCGTTCTCTTTTCCTGTAAAACACTGAATTATTTTTGAAACGTGTCCGATCCAGTGCGAGTTGGGCCAAGTAAACACACCCAGCAAGTCTTCATGTATGATGGTGCGTATGTGCGATGACATTCTGGTGCAAAAATGTGACGTTTGCCATGTTCGAGATCTTAGATTTTTACGTTTAGGCACAGCTGCGGCTCATGGGAAGGTTGTCAGTTTAGCAGGTGTTCATGAACAAGAGTACAAATTAAAATGTTGACCTCGTGGTGGCTTAAATGTGGTACACGTTATCTAGTTTTCAACCCAATTTGACCTATATTTCACTTTGACACCTGCGAATAATGAAAACTTTCTGGGGTAGTTTAGGGGACTTCCACAGGGCCTCGACGAGATGACAAATAGCGCAATTTCACTTTCACCTCTGTTAGTCAGCCAACTGACGGTGTGTACACAGACGAATATGTTTTTTGTTTTTTCTCCAGATGTTAAGACCTATAATTCTGCAAACGCGTCATCTAAACAGAGAAGTCAAACAGTAGCACAACAACAGAGTGATTTCAATCTGCCCAAAGTCAAAGCAAGAGGGGTTGTGTGGGGTTAAATGTAAAGCTTTGATTATCATTAGTCATGCTGAATTTATTAGGAAAAACTAGGAGATAAGTTTCCGAGTAGTCTAATAGGATATTAATTCAGCTTGAGTGGAAAAATAAACATGTGGTAAGCTAATATCAGCAGCCCAAGGTAATGAAACTCTCCACTAGGGGTGTACTGATAAGCTCTTATATTTACCCTCCCATATCAAGCGATAATGACACGCATGTTTTTGTGCAAAAGCAGGTGACAAACAGCTTAACCTTTCCAAATTTACCTGTACAGCAAGTCCAGATTAACATAAGAGAAAAAAACATATAACATACAGCTGGTGTTGGCTAATATGAGTATTCACCTGGCACTTTAAAAGGCCTGTGGACATGCAAACACATACAAACTGACACCATGCAGACTGATTATGCATAACGGCTTATTGGAGTACTGATGCATGAAGCATCAACATTTTAATGTTGCAATCTATAACGTGGTGTCATTTTATAAGATGATATAGTTTAAATAAATAATAACTTTATTTATTTATATAGCACCTTTTTAAAAAGACGAGCACGAAACATGATACTATATGCAAAATATCAACAAAGAGCCGAACAAAAGCAAGAAAATTAAAATTCAAGTACCCGTTAGGCGGGGCGACAGTGAAAGAAAAAGACAGTGAGAGCAATAGCTACTTAAAAAACATGACAATATAAAAATACAAGACAGTAAAGGTCATAAAAGCAATAACATAAAAGCTTATTCATTGTAAATTATTGTTTATTTGTATGTATAGACAGTGTGTGTGAATCAGAGAGCTGTACAGTTGTGTACCAGGTAATGTGCAAATGTTCACAGTGTGCAGAATATTGTAAGTCCAAAAGATGCTAAATAAAGGCTGAGCTTTAATGTATACGTATGTATGCATATATGTTATGATGCACAAATATACAAACATATATATAACATAACATATATACAAACACATATGCGTGTGTGTAATAGCCAAGCGACACTACATAAAGGCCTACAGTCTATAATGTATCATGTTTAAAGTGTGTATAAAGTGATTTAAAGGTCCAGTGTGTAGAATTTAGTTGCATCTAGTGGCACTGCGATCTCCTCACATCACCCTCACCTTCTTAGTGTAATGGAGAAACAACACTTTAAGGGCTCTGTCTACAGTCAGTGTTTAGTTTAGTCTGTAGAAACACAGTGACCCGCTCCCACCGAAAATCTGATTCGTATTTTCAGGTGATCACACATGCATGAAAACAGTTATGAATAGTATATTCCATGTCTGCCTTATTCTGAAAATAAAGGCCACAAATCCTACACACTGCACCTTTAAAAGAAACCACGAATCTATAATGTAGCTTCTCACCTCTTTTTATTATTTCTATTAAAATGTGTTGTGTGTGAATGTGTATGGGTCGTTTTTTATCATTCTATATTTTATTATTGCCTTATTTAATATATGTTTTATATATATATATATGTTTGTATAAATTGCCTTGTCTTTTAAATGTCTGTAAATCTCATTTATCCTGCTTTGTTGGTTCTTCTGCTGCTGTCACAGTATCCTGTTTGTGCCTGTCTGTCAAAGCACTTTGTAAACTCTGTCTTTAAAAGGTGCTGTGTAAATACAGTTCATATTAAATGTCAAATATGTGTGAAAAAAGTACATTTCCTTGAGAAATAGCGGCATGAAATGGACACTCCAGGCTGTACTTCCTTTAAGTTCTTGTGTTTACACTCGGGTGTGTTTTAAAGGTCAGCAGAACGTGATGCATAAAGCGACTTTAGAAAAACTCGACAGTCCACAGACACGCACACAAACACATGCGGGTGGACGGGTACGCACGCGGCATGACCGCACTGTACCGCTCGTTACGCGTCTCACCCTTCACGTTGTGCTCTGCAACGTGACCGCTGTGTTACCGTTCCCTCCTCTGTTTGTTACGTCGAACGAAAACGCGCTCGGCCCCGCCCCCCCTCCGGTGTCCTGAAAGTGTGTCACTGGGTTAAAGTGGCTCGAGAGGCCGAGCGGAGGGGCGGTGCCGAAAATGGGTCACATGGGCGAGCCCACTATAGAGAACATTTAGTTCTTGACGATCCCGCAGTCACACACAACAAGGAGTTCCTCCGGTACGCACGTACGTCGACTTGCTCTCTCTCTTATCTCAGAGACTCTTTTTCTTTTCATCATTTGGACCGGACCTGCAGGTTTATTTCCCCTCTGATATGAGCCTCGGTACCGCCGTTCAACTCATTCAACACAACCGTGTAGAAGTTTAACCACAGCTGTTGTGTTTTTGTGACAGTTGAGTTCAGTTAAATAGCTTGTGGGAGATTTTCCGGAGATGCCTGAGGACATTGGGACAGCCAAGCCTGGTAAGAAAAAAACAACATTTAATCTAATTAACTCATACAAATATTGCAATATTATGTTGTGTGTGTGTGTGTGTGTTTAGATTGCATGCAATGAGAAGACACGTTGCTGCAGTGATGCTGTTCATGTTAATCCTTATAAAAAGAGGTTATAACACTCGTTTTATACATTAGTACATTAAGTTTTGTGTTATTTTTGGCACTGGTGGAGTGGAAACTCACTGTAGTTATTTGTCACATAGAGTTATGAAACTGTATTTGTGGCTTTAATTCATAAATATGCATAGATATAAATATAAATAGACTCACACTGTGATAAAGTATTTTTAGGAGGGCGGGACACAAATGAATGGTGTGTCCTCTGATTGTTTTTTCTTTCCTGTAG
Source organism: Argyrosomus regius (assembly GCA_946959425.1). Lineage (NCBI taxonomy): Eukaryota > Metazoa > Chordata > Actinopteri > Sciaenidae > Argyrosomus > Argyrosomus regius. The sequence continues at coordinate 25,386,281 of OX336884.1, forward strand.
TGCAGCATGAGTCAGAAAAAAGAAATATATAATTAGAAATTGTTTAACTTCACATCCGTGTGTTTGAGCGGTGTTTTACGCACGGCTCCAGCCGGGTTATATGCGCTTTAAATCGGGGTTAGGAGTGCCACAGTGCGGCTGGCTGGCTGCGTCGATGCTTCCATTTACATTTGACACAACAACACTGTTTATCTTCCCCGGTGCTCCCGCTCACATGGACAGCGTAACCTAGCCATGTGCCTGTGTGTGTACACGCTCTCTGGAACACTCCTCCGATTGGTCGAGGGGCGTACCTTTCCTCGCGCACGCTTCACTTCGATGCGCCTCCGATTGGCCGATCAGGAGCCCGTGACGCACGAACCTTGCATAATCCCCCAGCACTTGTACAGCAACTCCCCGGCGCGAGGCTGGACTGCAGGATACACGTGAGGCTGTGTGGAGGGGGAGAGACAGCAGCAGCAGCTACTGACCTAGTTTCTCTCCTCCTCGCGCCTCGCTTTCACAGAAATTCATGACAGGTCCACGTGTGGGTGGGCCGTGAAAGAGAACAGTCATGGTTGGGAGGGGGTTAGGTAATCATGTGCTGTCGCCTCTAAATGTTAAACAAGGAAGGACAGCATATTCCAATGAAGACCTACACATGATCTGGACATTTTAATTTTAAATGGACTTTTAAAAAAAAATCACTTTAACACCAACACGTTTTTAACTGTTGTGTCTAAAGCCACTTTTAGATAACAGAACATCATGTACCGTTAAACTAATTTGAAATAATTAATGACTTGGAATGTTCCATCTCATTATTTAAAAACTTCCTTGTCCTCTTACTATGGCCCCGGGCTCTTGGTGTTCTAGCTCCACCAACTTTTTTTACTCCAAATTCTTGCTCCACAAAGGTTGTTGTTTTTTCTTCCTTCCTTCCTAACCAAACATGTCATTACATAACCCCAAATGGTACACCCCCCCCTCCTTTTTTACATTCTTCTCTTCCTACAACTGTTATGTTGCTCCAGTGCTTCAGTTTGACCCTGTCTGGCCGAGGCAGAACACTCCCATAGCATGGACTAGGTGGCATGTTATATAACTTGTTATCCAACCAGCACGGCACTGGAGGTGATAAAGCAGGTCAATCACGGCAGTGACTAAAACCGACCAGGAAATACACATAGGCGTGTCACAGGAGTACCTGTACTCACTGTACTGCCAAGAGTTTGTTCATTTGGCATGCAAAACTATTTCTTCTCTTGCTGTGGTTACACTAATTCCTGTTTTGTGTGACTCCTTTTTAACTTTGGCAGGCGTGATGAGCTGTACAGTTTAAAAAGCATGTGAGATGCTGAGACGGATGAGTCTAAATCTCTGCATTAACCCTATTATATACAGTTTATTAAAGCAAATACTATGCTATTCAAGTCTTATTTATATAGTTATCTCATGGCACTTTCCATACAGAGCAGGTCTGGTCAGTACTTACAGAGACCCAACAATGCCCACCATGAGCAAGCACACAACAGTAGCAATGACAAACTTTCTTTAAGAGGCAGAAACCCAGCTCACGTTGGGCAACCCAAGAGCCGTGAAGGCAGATGGAAGCTATAACATGTCACCGTCTCTCCCTCTCCACAGGAGGTGTCATCGCCTACATCTCCTCTGGCTCTGGCTCCAGCCCAGAGTCCTGCATGAGTACCAGCACCAGCACCAGCACCAGCAGCGGCTACCTGTCGACATCGCCGACCCTCTCCCGCCCATCGCTGCCCAGCAGGGCCGTGGGCATGTTGGTGGATATCTCTCCGTCGGTGAAGAACGGCCACCAGCGTGGCCACAGCATGGAGAAGGCGGGGCGTTCGTCCACGTCTGCCAAGAGCAGCATTACCAGTAAGTCCAACGGCAAAGTCTTACTACTGAGGAAATCTTATCTCATATTGGTACACATGAATCATTCATGTTTTTTTCCCCAGAAATCAACGGCATGGTGCTGTTGTGTAAGGTCTGTGGAGACGTCGCCTCGGGCTTCCACTACGGCGTCCATGCATGCGAGGGCTGCAAGGTGAGACAAGTTCCTACAATGAAGTGTCGCCTCTCTGCAAGTTTGATTCACACCTCCTTCTTCTTCCTTCTGCACTCGCTCACATGACTAACGCTCCTCTTGTGGTTCCTTAGGGCTTCTTCCGGAGAAGCATCCAGCAGAACATCCAGTACAAGAAGTGTCTTAAGATGGAGAACTGCACCATCATGAGGATCAACAGGAACCGCTGCCAGCAGTGTCGGTTCAAGAAGTGTCTGGCCGTCGGCATGTCCAGAGACGGTGAGCAGATATTTTAGTTTGGCTTGTTTATTATGAGCCTAATATGTGATTCAGCTTGTCGTGTTTTTGGTGTTCCCTGTTAAGTGTTTTTAATGAATTTTTTTACTCGCAGCTGTCCGATTTGGTCGCATCCCAAAGCGGGAAAAGCAGCGGATGCTCCTGGAGATGCAGAACGCCATGAACAACATGATGAGCAACAGCAGCCAGCTGCACAGCATGCTGCACGGCCACCAGAGCCCGTCACTGCCCATGGAGGCCATGACCAGCGACACCAGCTCCTCGGCCTCCTCCTCTTCCTCCTCTTCCTCCTCTGCTTCCGATTCCCCGTCGTGCTCAAACCCTTCCTCCCCACAATGCCCCCAGGACTCCGAGTCTGTGGTTTCCATGGATACCAACACCAGCTCGCCCTCCTCCTGCGCGTCGGACAGCGGCGAGGACGAGGCTGTCGTCACAATGAGCAGGCAGCACCAAGATGCCTTCGCGTTCGGCCAGCAGAGGTCACAGAGGCAGGGCCAGGCCTCGCCGTCACCGGTTACCGTCGCCCTGGAGACGGGATGCGACAGCCGCATGGAGGAGCAGCAGGAGAGCTGGAACTGCTGGAACAACAATGTGGTTGTGGGGGGTTACCAGCACGGTTCTTACAGTAACGGCCAACACGTCACCAACACTGCTTTCAGAGAGGAGAGGGGAGTTTACCAGCTGCAGCCTCAGCAGCAGCAGCTCAGCAGCGCCCCTAGCTGTGAACCATCAGAAGACAGCCAAAGACAGCATGGATTGAACACACAAACTGCCTCAAGTGGTTACAATGGACCAACCAACTGTATGACTCACAGAGCGCACTTGGTGAGTCATTTATTCATAATACTTTTCCTAAAACCAAAACTGAAGCTGTTCATCCTCTCTGACTGACCTCCTGTCTTCGTGTCTTCTCAGGTCTGTCCCATGAACACATCGCCGTACGCGGACCCCCGTAAACCGAGCCAGGAGATCTGGGAGGAGTTCTCCATGAGCTTCACCCCCGCCGTGCGGGAGGTGGTCGACTTCGCCAAGAGGATCCCGGGCTTCCGCGACCTCCCAGAGCATGACCAAGTCAGCCTGCTGAAAGCTGGAACTTTCGAGGTAAGGAGGGAACGAACGAGCAAAACACAAACACCTCGTGTTATTCTGTGCTCGCTTTGAAGTCAAACACGGCGGGCTCTTCAAACACTCTGAACACAGGGTCCACTGTGGCTTTCCCAAACAGAGCAGACTGTCAGCTGTGTGTGCGCTGACTAATATTTGCTCAGATAACAGTTGGAATTGAAATGAAAGAGACTTCACAAACTCTCTATAGGCGCGATTGAGATTGCATTCTTCTTGGAAAAGCTGAGATAAACACACTGTAGATGCTCCTATTAAGATTATTCTGTGTATGCAGGCCGGGGTGTGTTTAGCTTTAACAGATTTATACAAACATTTGGTTCCTTTGTTGTATTTTATCAATGTGGAGCAAAAGTTGACGCACTGACTGTAGATACTGTGCACCTTTTTCAAATCAAATTTTGTCCTCAGCACATTTAGAAATGGAATAATTCTTTAAATGAATGCACAAATCAAACCATAAACTTAACAAACTCTCTCGCCTTCCCTCTCTCAGGTGCTGATGGTCCGATTCGCCTCTCTGTTCAACGTGGCGGAGCGGACGGTGACCTTCCTGAGCGGCAAGCGCTACAGCCTCGACACGCTACGGTCGCTGGGCGCCGGCGAGCTGCTCAACTCCATGTGCGAATTCAGCGAAAAGCTGGCGGCGCTGCGACTCGACTCTGACGAAATGAGCCTCTTCACTGCCGTGGTGCTCGTCTCAGCCGGTAAGAAGACTCCCGTCGGTATAACGCCGTCGTCACACGGCTCAAATGTGATGTATTTTAGTTAAGTTAAGATGGAAAGCTTTAACGGTTTCTCCCCTTTCTGTCTCAGATCGCTCAGGGATCCAGGACCTAAACTCAGTCGAGGCCCTGCAGGACAAACTGATCCGAGCACTGCGAAACCTGGTGATGCAGAACCACGGCGACGAGTCCGCCACCACCTTCACCAAGCTGCTGCTCAAGCTTCCCGAGCTGCGTTCACTCAACAACATGCACTCAGAGGAACTGCTCTCCTTCAAAGTTCACCCTTGAAAGCTTCCTGAAGAGGTACACCTGTACCCTCTCCACCTTATCCACACATCTCCACCTCCACCAGGACCTGCCTCTTTACTGTCCCCCTTCGTTCTCTGTATTCGACCAACCCAGTTGCGTGTTTGTTTCTAGAATGTATTAAAAGTTATTTTTTATTCTATTTTTGTTAAGTAGACCATGTGCGGTCTAAAGAGAGAAAGAGAGAGAGAAATATAAAACTGTACTGTATTTATAGAAGAGATAGCTTACGCTTGTTGCACACAAACACACGCGAGTGCACGTGTGTCAGAGGTTTTTAGTCTTTGCAAAGTTGGAGGCGCTTTTCTATTTTGAGAGAAATAAGAGTACCAAACTGGCTTTATGATTCAGAGTAGAAAAAAACCAATTAGTCGATCCAAAAGCCATTTAATTCCAAAGTGTATTCTTTGACGAGCGGGTGAATGTGAGACACAGTATATTTACCTTACATACTGCATGTTTGTTTGGTCCAATATTTTGACTGATACGCGTCAAAGAGAAAGGCAAGCTATCAGAAAAACGTATTGAAGAATGTGTGACGATTGCTGCTAATGCATGGCTGTACTTAATGCGAACAACTATTACTTGGATCTTCTCCCCTCGCCTCAGAAAGCATCAGTTCATTGTATCAGTGTGTATAGTGTTGTTGTTTTTTTTTTAATTTAATTTCTTTTTCTACGTGTTCAAATCAATGTCAACCTGCCTGCACACTGTCTGGTGGTTTCTGGGGGAGTTGATGACGCCATTTTCAGCAACACTACATTTTGCACATGTTCTGGAGCAGAAAAAAAACAAACAAAAAAAACCAAGTTAACACAAAATCCACAGTGTGACGCGGCGTCGTGTGAAGGCTACATGCAAACGTAGTCACACACAAGTGTTTCTGCTGTTTCTGCTGACATGATGTTTTTCTTTTTTGTTGTTGTTGGTTTTATTTTTTAAATCAAACTATGTGTGCTTTCAGCATCGCACTGAATTGACACTTGTTTTTGTTATCCATTTTGTTGAAATATCAGTTTCTTTGACTGGCAACACTGCCACCTGTAAATAAATATATAAATATATATATAAATATATAAATATCTGATGAACATAGAGTATAAATATGATATAGTATGAATAAATACAAGTGAAGAATACTGGATGTAGTTTGTGTTTTTATTGATGTCCAAGTATTTTGAATGAAAGAAGCGACTGATGAGTCTGTAGAGCAGCAGTGGCTGCTGTTCTCCACTAGGTGGAGCTCTTTGCCTGCAACGTCTTGATTTCAACTTGGGAATGTCTTTTTGTCTTTGCAAATTGTTGCATAATAATGCGTAATAGTAAGGAATCCAACGATCCATGAGGATCCTGCAGAGCAAATCCTTCCAGTCCAAAAGTCTCTGACCACGTTGAGAATCAGGTTTCAGAAAGTAAGTCAAAGTGTCAGAAGAGGGGGCTTCCTCAGTGTCAAATCATGGCTAGACTCGAGGTTTCTAGGGGGCAGTGCATGGAACTCTAAAAAGGTTTTTGCAGAAACTGGATCAGTTGGATCCAAAACACAATCAGACAGACTAAAAAAGGTGACCACCCCATCGGGAGATCAACACATGAAGCTTCAGTTCTCTGAGAGATAGAAAAGAAACTTCACAGCTGATGCAGAATTTGCTCGATATAGAACGCAAGACTCCAATCAACAAAAGTTAAGATAAGACTTTACTGATCTCACACCGGGGAAACTGATTTGTTAGAGCGGTTCACAATGCACGAGATGGATAAGAAAATACTCATGAATAAATAAATAAAGTAGAACAAAGAAAATCCAAATAAAATGAGGTAAATAAAATACAGTAAAATAAAAGTTATATACTACTTTGAGTTCAGTGATCCAACGATTCATTTCACCTGCAGATCATTTCGAATCAGCTTCAACTGAAAAAACATGAATGTAAATTTAGTTCAACTCGGCACTCATGAACATTTTAATGAGGCTAGTTTGTGTCAGAATGCATTACTAATTATTAAGTCTCTCACGTATGTGATTAACACGGCTACATGCTACACTGTTGAAGGGTTTAAGACTATTTTGTCCCAGAGTATAGACAACTAACTGAGGGCTACCAAAGGTCACCAATACCTGATTTAGAGCTTTCGAAACACAAGCCTGTGTAAAGTCAACAGAGCTTGATGAGGAACAGGTGCACACAGGCTCATACATAAAGTGTTTTTAGGTCAGTATGATTTCTTTGCAGACTTTTTCAACATGACTAGATTACCTTTGTATTCAAATCTCTGTATGTATCATTCAAATATAAGTGACCACACAATATCAAATATCTCTCAAAGAGAAAATTATGGAAAAATACAAGTAAACATTTCCAGACTGACGTTTTGTGTCATCAATGTGGCGGAAATTCAAATGAGTTTTTCCATTTAAGTGTTAGAACATGTACTGCAGATATAAAATACATTTAACTGAACAATGTGTAATACACTATTACAGTATTGTACATGATAGCCAAACATTAAGCAAGTGCAATAATACAATATACAGCAGCCAGATAATATTACTTACTTGTCCAACAGCAGTCAGCCCAGCTCGGCGTCTGTCTTTCAGCCTTTTATTTCACCAAGCTCTCGTCAACGACTAAAATAAACGCTTTACTTTATATAAACTCCACAGAGTTTATTATTGTTATTATTCCTATGTGATTTCGTCAGGTTAACTTTTCTTGAAAGCTACAATTGTCAGATCATTTGCATTCAGAGCTTTCCAGATGATTCATTCAAATCTAACTGATCACACAGTCAGCTTCCACTCGGGTCAGATGATGATGTATTATATGCACAAATAAACAGCAAACAAAGCTAAATTATCTCTATAATCTAAAAGTAGTCAACCTGAAATGTAAAAGTCAAAGTACACATTTAGTATTGAGTCTAAGTTATGTTCAAGGAAAACATTATTATTTTTTTTGCCAGCGAAGGCGTGTCACAGTTTTCTCATCCAGTCAGCCTTATTCAAAGTTGATCATTCAACTGTAACTCATACTGTGCTGATTCACATTTTCATATAAAAACAACGTCAAACACAACAGTAGAAGCTGAACGCTGAAGAGGACGGGCCGTTCAGCTGAAGAACTTTAAAGTCTGGTAAGTGGATATTTTAGTAAATATGTAGCTTTATATATTTGTTGGATAAGAATTACGTTTTTTTTCAACTCTTGAATTGCAACCTAACTCTTTGTTCTCTTTTGTTTAATTAGTGAATGTTAATATAGGACAGAAACATAAATATTTATTTTAAAACTTCAATTTATCAGACAAATGTGAAGGTCGGTAACGGATTAAAAAGAAATGGAACACAGAATATTTATCAAAACATCTTTTTAATGTGTAAGTGCATAATATTCTGGTCTCATATTGGAGATTTACTTCGTCCACAGTTAATCAAAGTCACCATGGACGAGACTGTGTTTGTGATACTCCTGCTTACAGGTGAGATTTATGAGATGATCGATTATTGGATGAAGTTCATCATGTAGACTGATTTTGCAGCCAATAATTATATTATTTGAGTTGATAAATAATGAACAATAAAGATGAGAAGTAATCTACGTATTTTTGACATATTTTATGTTAATTTGCTGGTCACAGGATTTTAGAAGTATAATATATTGACAATAGACACACACATGCAATATGTGATCAAGACTTTAAGAAAACAGTTTAGTTTATATGTTTGGCTTATGACCCATTTATACATTAAATGGAGAAAAAAACATAAAACTTTGAACTACAGTGCATTAGCATTAAGTATTTAAAGCAGCAGGATGGTGTGTTCATGGTAATGAAGGAACAATGTTACCCAGTGCAACAGTGTGGTTTAAAGGTCTGTAAATAGAGCCCTACACTCTGCACCTTTAATTTTGCTAAAGAGCTCAAATACAGCAAAACAGATTAGTAAGATTAACCCTGACTCAAATTTATGATAGATATGATATGATACTCCTTATTTTAACTTAGAAAAGTGCAGTGAAACCCTGTGGTGCTGCTACTATTATGTTTATTCTGGTGCCAAAGACTCTCAACCCCCTCGGGAACTCTCCTTCATGGAGGCACTGTTACCGCAGAATATAAAATGACATTCAAAGCACATGTCAAAAAGGATATGTGCATGTTTATTTCTTAATAACTTAACTTACAAATCCACTTCTCAGGTTTTTGCATCCCCTCCACTTCATTTCCAAACGTCTACTACTTTATCAGAGAGGAGATGACTTGGGATGATGCGTTATACTACTGTATCTCTGAGCACACTGATATGGCCCAAATAGACAACATGGAAAACATGACCGCAGTGATGAATACTCCAAGCAGGCGATACACAGATGAGGCCTGGATAGGGCTGTATGCCAACATTTCAGAATGGACCTGGGTGGATGGACAAACAGCCATGTATTTCAGCTGGAGACCGGGCCAGCCAGACAACATTAATGCCGATGAGTTCTGTGCTGGCATGACTGTCAATGGAACCTGGAAGGATTACAGCTGCTCGGAAAAGAAAGCTGCTGTTTGCTGTAGTGGTGGGTATTGACCATGATTACTGTAACTAAAGGGGAAGTTCGGGTATTTTGAAGTGGGCTTGTGTGAGGTACTTTTGCTATTTAGTCAGTGTATTACGTACAGTAGACAGCAGTCAATACACCTCTAGCAGAGTTTTCTACTGACCTTACAAGCCACTGAGGTGCTGCTGCACCGGGACTTGCCAAATTGACGTGTCATGATGTCAGCTAAATAATGCACACTCCAAATCATCTGTACAAGCATTTTTTTGTATACCATCATCAAGTTCTTACACTAATCTGTACGCACACAAACCTCATGGCACATTACACACAATGGTCAAAAACTGTGTGCTACTCTGAGCACACCTGCTGCCCATACTCCAGCTACCACCTGTTGTGCAAAGAGGTGAATTACACCAAGCTAGCACACATTATTTCATACACAAACATATTAATGACCAAAACACACATAGCTCTTGGATTGTCCTTGTTTGCTTCTGCAATCTGGTGGTGTACTGACCGCTGTACCTCATACCGGCCCACTTTAAAATATCTAAAGTATCCCTTTAAATCTGCATTTTGGAAGACTTTATAATTTTCTACATTTCATAGGGAAATTATACTTTTTTTTCTGTACTTGATTTATCTGACAACTGCACATAATTTACAAATTAAATTCAAAACATGCAAAAAGTTCAAGTCAGTAGGGACATCCTATTTAAATTTTCTTGGCCCTGTGTCCAATCTGATACTTCTGCCCTGTATGTATATAAGTTATAAAAAATAATATCATACAGTACATGGCAACAAAATAAACATTTAATAAATATGTATGTTTATATTGAATTGAAAACATGTTGCCTACTGAATTCAACTTATTTTTCACGAGCTACTTGATTCAAATTTTGAAGGTACTGGTTCAGAATAATTCAGTTGTTTAGCTGAAATGACGATTTTACTAGAGAAGACTTCACTCAGGACAGAATTAATGTTAATTAACCTATGCATAACTATTTCTTTTGTTTCTGTTGACATGAAGGCAATCTAAATTACTTCATTGCTCAGATACAAATGAGTTGGACAGATGCCAAAGCCTACTGTGAAGACCAAAATTCAACTCTGGCCACTGTCCCCGATGAAGAAACAAATAATCGCATCCAGACCAAGCTTGTTGATGAAGCAGCAGAAGTCGAAGAGGCGTGGATTGGCCTCAACAGACCTACACTCTGGTACTGGACAGAGACTGGACAAAGTTACACATTCGTTAACTGGCAATCTGAACAACCTGACAACCTGAACGGAACAGAAAATTGTGCAGCCATAGTGGTGAAAGATGGAACCTGGACCGATGAGGATTGCAGCATAAAATATCCTTTTTTCTGCTATGGAAGTATGAATCACTCATGCATTTCCCTTTTATTAAAGCTCACATTAGATGCCAAAATTGACATGTGCAGAACTGCTTTATGACACACAGCATAGAAGATGCATCGATGCAGTTGAATGCTGAGTTAGCCTCAGTATGATAAAAACATTATGTATGCTTGATATTATGGAAATATTTTTGTTGTTAAATGTCTTTGGTTTTGGTTTTTCTCTTTAGCTTTACGATTTTTTTTTCATGCTGTTTATGTTAACTACCAAGTCCTGAAACAAACCTATATTGCTGCAGGCGTAAACAATGACAAATAAAGCCCAACATGATTTGATCAAATTGTCTGTATTGTTCAGCCACCTGTCCAGAAGATATTGAATTAACAATCACATGTGACAAAAAATAGCAGCAAGTGTTTTTTTCCATGTGCAGTTTACAAATCGTTGAAAACAGTGGTGAGGATGAAGATCCACTCCAGCGCAAGCATTGAAGATCAAGCTACCTGGGCTTACCTGAAGGAACAGGTACAGTATGTGTGTGTCTGAGAGTGAGTGTGCGTTTTTGTTACCTATTGGGTATCTGGTATAAACAGAGACCTCATCAGAATGAGTAGTAGACAAAAGGCTGGCCCTAATGTAGCAAAGTGTCATTTCAGAAGTCCTGGTTAGGGTACTGGTTTAGGTTAGGCTGTGCACAATGAATGAAGTAAGAGAGCTGCACAAATTGTGTCTGTGTGTTTTTGTTATCTATTGAGTAACTGGTTTAAACACTACCTTGTTGGGACCAGTGGTCCTTACGGGGACCAAAGAACTAATGTCGCAAAACCAGGACTCTAAAGGTTAGGGGTGAGGTGTGAATTGAGGTTAGGTTAAGTTTAGGATTAGGCATGGAGTGGTCATGTTTAGTTTCGGCTGTCCCCAAGGAATGAACGAGAGCTGCACAAATTCTGTGCGCGCGAATGAATAAGAGAGAGAGTGTGTGTGTGCATGCGCACATTTTTGGTACCAATTGGGTAACTGGTATAAAGACTACCTTGTGGGGACCAAGACCTTCTGCCACAAAACCAGGACTGCGAAGGTTAAGGGTAAAGTTTAAACTGAATTTAGGCTAAGGTTATGGTTAGGGTAAGGGGTTTAGGTTAGACTGTCCACAATGAATGAAGTCAATGGAATGTGCTCACAAGGAGAGAGGTGAGTAAGTGAGAGAGAGAGACAGAGATGAAGAGAGAGTGTGTGTGTGTGTGTGTGTGTGTGTTTGTTACCTATTAAGTAACTGGTATAAACACTACCTTGTTGGTCCTTATGGACACATACAGGCCTATAATAACCACAACCAATGGGGATGCTGTGGCTCTGGTCCTAGAGCAGGTTGTGTAGTAATTGGAGGACAGCTGGTTCACTTCCCCCAGTTCAGTGTGTCCTTGAGCAAGATACTAAATCCTAAATGTGTGTGTGGACTTTTAGAATTCATGGTAAATTATTTGTATAAATAAATACAAAAAGAAAGTTTTTACAATTAGATTCATCTTAGAGATGTAAAACAAAATTCCTTGAGTATTTTCTTTCTCCTTTTTAGTTGTTTGCAGCATTTGTTAAACGGGGAGTGACCGACATCAAACTGACCTGGAAGAGACTGCCACTGAAGCAGATACAAGAGAGCAGCTATGATTACAGGTACACACAATAATACACACACACACACACACACACACACAATGATTCTTCTTTTAATTTCAAAATGCTTTCATTTTTCCTTTTAGATGCCCAGCGACCCTGTGAGAGCAGCTCCTAGAAAGACACAGCACAATATTGTTCATGTTACAGGTTTACTGTACATAGTTTTGTAGTAAAGTTACTCATTGAATATTTGAATGTTCAACCTCTTTTAAGGTAAAGCCTGGACTCGTGCATGTGCATGTTAGATTTAACATAGAATAAAGTAAAAAAAGAAAAAGATTCAGCTCAAATTTGACTGCAGCTTGTTTGACACATCATGAATGGCTTAGAGGTAACGCTGTGTGATATGGTGACTTTGAACCAATATATAGTATAAACTCAGAAATATTCATTATGCTTAATTTGTTTATTTTGTTATTCTTTTTTCACTGCTGTTGTTGTGCATCCCCCAATATTCTGTATTTGGATTTATAAGTAATGATATAAAAGAATCAATAAATTCATCAATTAAAAAAGATTAATTAAAGGATAAGTGGGGTAATATTCTTTTTTTTAAATTATTATTGTTGATATAAAATGGACGGGTTGATGATGCCCATTGTGAGACAATAAGCTTCCTAGCCACTGTGCAGAGCAATATTGGCAGTGTTTGCTGTATCAGTCAGACTTTATTTACACAGCACTTTAAATACAAACAAAATGTATCGCAAACAGCAGCCCCACTTCACCCGTATCCCTTTATAAACAATACGGCACAAACTGTATGCGTATGAGTCACATACTTGAATGTTTTAAAATGCCAAACTGCAAACTGAATGACGAATCAGATGTAAACCTCAGAAGGAGGATTGGCCTGTGGTGCTTGAAAAGCAAATGCAGAGGAAGCAGTGACACTTACTTAACCATTTACATTTACTTTTACTGGTTTGAATAGGAAATTGTCTCGTAAAGATTTGCTTGCTCATTTCCTGTTTTGGTGCGAATGGAATTAAAAGTCACATATCGATGCAATGTTTGGGTATCCACACAATGTTAGTGTATTTCTGTGTCTGTAAATCTCAACCTCATCAAGCTGTAGCCTGAAGAAAGACCTGTGATGTTCCAGAGCTGAAACATGAGTAGGATGTGGAATATTGTGCTGACTTAAAGACGACATGACGTAAAGCTATATAGTGATATACAAAATGAAGTTAATACACTATACAAATCAAGGCATGCTGTGAATACTTTCAAATTCACCTATCGTATGTACATAAAGCAACCTACCTCATAAATCCTATTTATTTCAGCATCCTTTGAACTCCACACAATGTACAAATGTACTTTATTAATGCAGCAAGGAGGATTCATTTTCTTTCTTTTTTTTAAAGATTTTTTTTGCCCTTTTTCCAAGCTTTTTATTTGACAGAGACAGCTGAAGAAGTGAAGGAATGTGGGGAGAGAGATGGGGAATGGCATGCAGCAAAGGGCCGCAGGTCGGATTCGAACCCTGGGCCGCTGCGGCAAGGACTGAGCCCCCGAGGAGGATTCATTTTCACTCAAAATTAACACATATAGTCCGTAGAAATGCAAATGATGGGCTGCCACGTGCCAGCGTTACGCTAGTTTGGTTCATCTTCTATTTTATTGTACTCTTCTAAACACTTAATTTTTGAAAGTGGCCACTTAATCTGAACAAACAAAATAAAATAAGAAAAAAGGAGACTTTTAAAAAATGAATTATGCTAAATTAATGGTCTAAAGGTGTAAGATATTCATGATGTGACCAACCTCCAAAGAATTACTTGTACCAGAAGAACGCTTTGCATATGAAAATTCAGTCCAGCTAAATATATATGGGTGTCAAGAGTTGACAAGATATCTCACTTGTGCATGGTGTGTATATTTGGAGGAACAGTTGCAAAGACTGAAGATCTCGACCTGTATTTTAAACTTGTAAGTATACTTTTTTATTTACAGGGAGTAGTAAAATAATTAGAAAACCATTGCACCTTTACAATAAACAAGGACTGCACTGGAATAATTATCCACTTCTTTATTTTGGAGCTGGTAGAGGGAGCTGCTGTGAGTTTTTAAATCACTGTAAAAAATCATTTTGATAAAAGCATTGCATTGATGATTTGCAGGTCAAAAGGTGTATAAACATCTAAACAGAAACTGGGATAACTTTGTTTTGAATGTTATTTATTTATGTATTTATTTTTAAAACAGTAAGATCTATGTAAAATATTATAAAAACGTACAGTATAAACATTAACCATTACTAATGTCGTGAACTACCCTAAATAAAGCCAAAGCTGGGTCAGGTTCCCCCATGAGTCCCAGGATATCGGACAAACTTTTAAATGTATCCAACAACTGATCATACACATATAATTTACACATTTCCTTCTTCTTTGCAGCAAAAATCAGGAATGGATGGTTTCAAGACCCTGTTTCTCCTCTTCGTTGGTAAGGCCAAAGTGTCATTTACAGTTTACGTGACATGGTTAAAGGTTAAAATGTGTTGGGCCAAAGAATCTGGAAAACAGTTACCTAATTTTTCTCTAAATTTAATTTAAATATCTCAATTAAACATGATGACTGATGAGCCCCCTTGACAGAAATTATGAAACAAAGTTTTTGTCATTTGTAAATGTTGCACTCAGTATTACAGGAAGCAAGTTATGATGAGGTAATGCTAGAAAGTTTGTCACCAATAATCATGTACTGTACTATTACTGTTATGAGTGGATTGTGTCTTTTTGAAGTTGAGCTCAACTTCTTGACCAGCAACAGGAAAACCTTAAAATGGGCATATAGTCGTATTAGTCTTTTTTTTTTTTTTTTTTGATGAGTACTAAAATAACTAATACTACAAATACAGTTCAAGTGACTCAAGGGACACTTTAAAATCCAATTTGAGGACACTAAATACTAATCATTCCCTCTATCATCAATCCTCAGGATATAGCTTGAACTCCTGCTCTCAGTTCCCCCCACGAAAGTACTACTACATTGACATGACAATGAGCTGGACCGATGCTCAGCATCTCTGCAGAGAGAACTACACTGACCTGGCGACCTTCAAAAACATGGATGACATAAACAGCCTCGAGCCGACCTTTAGTCATTCAGGGGCATGGATAGGGCTGAGTGATGATCCACAATCCTGGAAGTATGCTATGGGCAACGAATCCAACTCCTGGAGATGGACAACAACTAATGAAACAAGCAAAACTGGTTACAGTAACTGGATGACAAATGAACCACAATTTGGAGGAGCTGTCGAACCGTGTGCCGCAATGTTCACTGGGGGAAAATGGGGTGATTTGAACTGTAAATACGAAAAAAGTTTTGTTTGTTATAATGGTAAGAAAAAAAATCTTGTTTGTGGATTTAACTTACTGACTTAACCTGTCAAGGACAGACACACTACATTTGTTCATTGATGAATTTCACAGAAAATGTTGCAGCCTCAGGACTGAAGCTTTTGGGGGTTATCTCAGCTCTTCCTGTGAGCTTGGTGTGTGCTGCCAAAGGCTGAAAAAGTTTCACACTGAGTTTGTCTGTTAGAGTCAAAACTTTTGTCATAAAACAGGAAAAGAGGCCATCACATATTTAACGCCAAGACAACTTTTTTCTGAGCAACAATTCAAAACTCACAGATAATAATTATAAAAAATAATAATTAAAATAGCAATTAATCAATTATCAAAATCCATAGCATTTTATTTTATGCTGATTAATTAATTGACTTATTATTTTAGCAATTGTCCACACCACTGCGTCCGTATGTTACAGTATACTGGACTGTTGTGTCACTCTAAATTTACTCATTCACACAGAGGCTGCCATGCAAGGTGCCTCTTATCCAAAAGACTGATTCACATGTTGTCGTCACACCCATCTGGAGTAATTAGGGGTTCGGCGTCTTGCTTGAGGATGCTTTGTCTGGACTGGGGGAGCTGGGTATCGAACAAGAGACCCTCAAGTCACTAGATGACCCACTCTAAGACCTGAGCCAAAGCCACCCCACTCTAGACATCCCGATGAAGACGTTTTATATATTGTGCAACACAATCAAATGAATTCCACATTGTCCAGCCATAACTATGAGTAGATGTAACCTCATTACACAGTGAAGACAACTATGATGTAAAAGTAATAATTAATTTTTACACTGGTTTAATTTCTATCTGTTGCAGTTACAAACGAAAATGAGAGAACCTACGAGTTAATCACAGATACAGTACCATGGGATACTGCTCTAGAATACTGCAGAGCACACCACACGGACATGGCCATGATCGAGAACGCTGAACAAAACAATGAGGTCAATGCTGCAAAATCGGATGCTCAAATAGTTTGGATTGGTCTGTACAGAGTGCCGTGGGCTTGGTCTGACAAATCCCAAAGCTCCTTCATGCACTGGCGAAGTGGTAGCCCAAATAACTTTCGTGCTCAAGAGTTCTGTGTTGTAGAGAACGCGCTACATGAATGGGATGACGCAGGCTGTCAATACAAGCTTCCTTTCATCTGCCATCAAGGTGAGCATTCAACAACACGAAAAAAATTCTTTTGGGTTTTATCAATCAAAATGTACTGTATGTGTTCCTTTGTTTTGTGACTACATGTTTATTGCACTGTTCAGTTTCAAGATTGAGGAAAATGGTGAGGGTGAAATTTCAGACTGATGCTGACATCTCCGATCCAACTATTAGCACTCAGATCCTCCAGAAGGTAAAATTCTGTTTCTCACTTTTGTTATTTTGAGGATGTAAACTGACGCGGTCGATAACTAAAGAGGATGGTGCAGTGATATTGAGAAAAATCAGTGCATTTATTTTCTTTCTCTCCAGCTCAGTGCAGCGCTAGCAAGTCAGGGATGGACTGATGTCAATCTGAAATGGAGAATTCAGCCCAAAAAGTAGGAAGAATCTTACATTAAGATGTTGTTTTTTTTGTTTTTGTTTTTTTTTATTGGGTTGTTACTCAAATATTTTTCATTTTATTTTATTTTTGTGCATTTGTGTCTTTATTTGACAGGCTAGCTGAAGACGGAGTGGAAAGCAAAGAGACAGGAGGGCAGCCAAACAGCAAAGGACCACCGGGAAAAACAAATAAGGACTAAGTACCTTTTTGTACATGAGGCGCACTCCCAGAAAGATTCAACACAACATTGTTCATAAAAAAGACTTACTGTACGTAGTTAGGTTGTAAAGTTACTCCTTGAATATGTTAATGTTTATGACTGGATTCAGCTCATCTTCAGCATGCACAGGTTTCACTTATTGTGCATGTTGTGTGCAGTCAGATTTTAGTCTGAATGAATTATTGCTTCTGTAGTGTAAAGATGCATCTTTTCTTTTCATTTCAATTTGAATGAATTTCCTTTAGAGAGCAGCGTGTTTGACACATCATGTAAGACTTCGAAGTAACGTTATATAAGTAATGTAATGTGACATGGTGACTATAATCTGATATACTCTCTGATTTCATTATTCTGTTATTGTACCTCCAGCAGTCAATTAAAAGTCGATTCATTTAAGAAATTAAATCGGGTCATATTTTGTATCTTCCTTATTGCTGACATAAAATGGATCAGTGGATTTAAAGATGAAAAAATTTGACACTTGCGCATTGTGAGATGAAGCTCCTCGCTACTTTAACATGGCAGTATTGACAGTGTTGGCTGTATGTCACAATCCACTGTCTCAATAATCCCACTTTTAGTTTTTAAGTGTGTATTACTGTCAGACATCCTGCTATCAGAAACAAACATTTTACGATAACTAGAATTACACTGAGTCACACTTTTAAAATGACAAGCTTCTAGTTGTTGTTGTTGTTCTGTGGCACTGATTTGTAAATCATATGATTGAATCATAAATCAGATGTAAATATCAGATTAACTTGCGGTAAATCAAAGGCAAATGCAGTGACACTACTTAGCCATTTACATTTCATTTTACTGGTTTGAATAGTAAATAGTGTCTTGAAGATTTGCTTGCTCACTTCCTGCTTTGGTGAGTCACATATCGATGTGACTCTGTGGGTATCCACATGATGTTAGTGTATTTCTGTGTCTTCAGAAAGACTTAAATCTCAACCTATGTGTCCACTAAACCAGAACAAACAAAACAAAATGAGAAAAAAGGGAACTTTTTCATTAATTATGCAAAATTAACCAACCTCCAACCTCCTAAGAATGACTTTCACCAAATGCACGCTTTGCATATGAAAATACTGTCCAGCTATGTCTATCTTTGTCAAGAGTTTGGACGATCAGTTGTCATCATCATCAGTTAAGATCTCAACCTGTATTTTAAACTTGAAAGTATATATTTATGTATTTAAAAGGGAGTAGTAAGATGGTTAGAAAACCATTGCACCTTTACAGGACTGCACTGGAATAATTATCCAGTTGTTTAATCAGGAGCTGGTAGAGGGAGCTGCTCTGAGTTTTAAAATCAACTTTTAGCAACTTAACAAAATCATTTTGATAAAGTTAGACCTCTAGTACAACCACACTCACACAAAAGGCCTACAGACATGCAAATGTTGAGAGATGATGGAGTGATGCCACGTAGTGGCGCTACACTAGTTTGGTTCATACAAACAAAGTCCTCAAAGAATTGCTCAAACAGTAAAAAAAAAAAAAAATCATGATTAAGAAAACCTATGCTAAGAAATTAAACCTGTGCTAAGAAATAAATTTAAAGAGGTTTGACTTGTGCAAAGAAGTTAAACATGTACAGAGATATCAAACATGTGTTAAGATCTGTTCAAGAGAAACTAAGAAAACTATATACAAAGTAAAAATAGAGATAAAATTTTCATAGAAGCATTTAGCAGAGGATGCAGCTGTAACAACGGCTGGAGAATGTGTTGAGACAACATTTTAATTTTGAGTGTCCATTTAACCTGAACAAACGAAACAAAAGAAGAAAAAAGGTCTGAAAGGCATAAGATATTCGTTATGTAACAAGCCTACACAGAATGACCTTTACCAAAGGCACGCTTTGCATATGAAAATAATGTCTAACTATATATACACATATGTCTGGAGGTTACAGTCAAAGATTACTTACATGTGCAAAGGTGTGTATGTTTTGACAATCAACTGCAACGAGTTGGGATCTCAACTTTACAACAACATTCAACGGCTGGATTTTGGACTTGTAAGTATATTTATATATTTAGATGGAGTAGTTAGAAAACTATTGTACCTTTACAACTGCACTGGAATTAGGAGCTGGTAGAGGGAGCTGCTATGAGTTTTAAAATCACCTTAACAAAATTATTTTGATAAAAGAATTGATGAATTGCAGGTCAAAAGGTGTATCAACATCTAAACAGATGTTCTGTTCTGTTTCTTTAACTTGCCTCCAATGTTTGCCTTTTGTCATTTGTAATTTGTAATACAGTCAACACTGGGTCAGGTTCCACAATATGTCCCAGAGTATAAGATAAACTTTAACAGTTTTCAATGTATCCAACAACTGGATATATTAAAGTAATCAACGTGCCGTTAAAATTACATTATTTCCTATTTACCTATTTACAAGTGGTGGTGAAGGTTTTTCTGTCATCTATTTCCTTCTTCTTTGCAGCAAAATCACAAATGGATTGTTACAAGACCCTGATTCTCCTCTTCTTTGGTAAGGCCATGGGCGTCTGTTTTACATGACTTAAGCCAACTGTATTGTGACCTTGTTGAGTCATACAAGGTAATAAAATATAAAAATGAAAAATGTTTGTTTGTTTCCACTAGATGTCTTTTTTTTTCCATCTCCTAACACTTGAGGGAATTTTCAGAAGTGCTGTTTTTAAAACAATTAAAAAATGAAAATGTGTTGGACCAAGGAATCTGGAAAAGATTTTTTTGTTGTTGTTGGAAAGTTACCTAATTTTTCCTCCAAATTTAAATTAAATATCTTGAGGTAAACATGACTGAAAGCAACAGGGAATCTCAGCACTAAAATAACCAATACTATAAATGTAGTTCAAGTGATCGCCTAGTGGCCATGTTCGCCATCCTAGTTTCCAACATTTGCTAGTGCTAGTGCGGATGTCATTTCAGTGTACTTTGGTCATAAACGTGTTGGACACAACTGCTGGTGGTGGTGGATGAAAAGTCAGAGGATCACCAAAGACTTTAGGATTCATCCTCAGGGGAACACGAACATCTTTGGGAAATTTCAAGGCAATCTGTTTAAAGATTGAGATTGTTCGGTCTATGCCGCAGTAGGACTGATCGACGGATAAACTTTGATATCCCTAGATATAAAGCATTATATTTCTCTTGGTGGTTTCTAGGCCTTGTACACCCACTAGTGCTGCAAGATTTGTGGAAAAAAAGCATTGTTGTTGTTAATCTTTCTTCTTCTTCTTCTTCTTCTTCTTCTTCTTCTTCCTTAAAATTGTTCTTGTTTTTTATTGTGTTAATTCATGCAAACAGTTCACTAAATACTAATCATGCCCTCTATCATCAATCCTCAGGAAATAGCTTGAACTCCTGCTCTCAGTTCCTCCCACGAAAGTACTACTACATTGACATGGAAATGACCTGGACCGATGCTCAGCATCTCTGCAGAGAGAACTACACTGACCTGGCGACCTTCAAAAACATGGACGACATAAACAGCCTCGAGCCGACCTTTAGTTATTCATGGGCATGGATAGGGCTGAGTGATGATCCACAATCCTGGAAGTATGCTATGGGCAACGAATCCAACTCCTGGAGATGGACAACAACTAGTGAAATGAGCAAAACTGGTTACAGTAACTGGAACGGAGACGAACCACAACATGCGGGAGGTAGCGAAACCTGTGGGGTAATGACCACTGATGGAAAATGGGCTGATGTGACATGTGAAACAAGGTTCTATTTTATTTGTTATACTGGTAAGAAAAAAAATCTTTTTTTGGATTTAACTTACTGACTTACTTACTGACTGGCTGTGTCATATATGCATAACTTTAAGCCTTAATATAATTTGAACAGGTGAGTTCTATATAAATTCACCCTCAGTACAGTTGTCATGAACGGGGAAATTAGCTACAGAGACCAAAACTGTTTTTTGTACCAGGCTGTAAACATGTTTATTTCTGCTGTGAAGTTGGACATTTTAACATGGGGACTTATGGAGACTGACTTTTTCTGTAGCCAGCCTCAAATGGCCATTCAAGGAACTGCAGTTTTTGGCACTTCGCATTGGCTTCACTTCACAGGCACGGAGGTTGCAGCTTGATATAAACACTTGGCAATTTTTGTGCTGATGGTTGGAAAAGAGGCAGAAACAGACAAGAAACATAACCAGCTTCCATCTTCGTTGAGTTTTGCCTCTTTCAATTTGCTATACAGTTTGAAATCAAAACACAACTTTTAATGTAATTAAATTGCTGTGTGAAGAAATCATACACGTCACACTGCGTGTAATCCATGCACAGTAGCTCTAACTTCATCAATAACTGAAATCTTTAAACACAGCACCTTGCATGGTTTTCTATCACCAAAAACAGATTCCACATTTATTGAGTGAAATCATGGCAGCCATCATCGGAATAAGTCCTGAGCTTCATCAACGTTGTTGGGACATTTTTTATTTTATGCACTACTGAACTAGCTAACCACTTCCCTGTGTCTGACTGTTGTCAATCACCCAATCACACAGAGGCTGCCTTTAGCCAAAAGAATCACTCATTCATCCACATTCACAGCCATTTCGAGTTCAGCATCTTGCTCGAGGACACTTTGACTGGACTGAGGCAGCCAGGTATCGAAAAAGAGACCCTCCAGTTATTAACACCTGAGCCAAAACTGCCTCACTCTAGCCATCCTGAATCAAATGAATTCCACATTGTCCAGCCATAACTATGAGTAGATGTATCCTCATTACACAGTGAAGACAACTATGATGTAAAAACAGTAATAATTCATTTTTACACTGGTTTCCTTTCTGTCTGTTGCAGTTACAAACGAAAATGAGAGAACCTACGTGTTAATCAGAGATACAGAACCATGGGATACTGCTCTAGAATACTGCAGAGCACACCACACGGACATGGCCATGATCGAGAACATCGAACAAAACAATGAGGTCAATGCTGTAAAATCAGATGCTGCAAAAGTTTGGATTGGTCTGTACAGAGTGCCGTGGGCTTGGTCTGACAAATCCCAAAGCTCCTTCATGCACTGGAATGTTGGTCAACCAAATAACTATGGTGGTGTAGAGTTCTGTGTTGTAGAGAACGCGCTACACACATGGGAAGACATTCGCTGTCAATACAAGTTTCCTTTCATCTGCCATCAAGGTGAGCATTCAACAACACAAAAAAAATTCTTTTGGGTTTTATCAATCAAAATGTACTGTATGTGTTCCTTTGTTTTGTGACTACATGTTTATTGCACTGTTCAGTTTCAAGACTGAAGAAAATGGTGAGGGTGAAATTTCAGACTGATGCTGACATCTCTGATCCAACTATTAGCACCCAGATCCTCCAGAAGGTAAAATTCTCTTTCTCTGTTTCGTTATTTTGAGGATGTAAACTGATGTGGTCAATAACTAAAGAGGATGGTGCAGTAATATTGAGAAAAATCAGTGCATTTCTTTTCTTTCTCTCCAGCTCAGTGCAGCGCTAGCAAGTCAGGGATGGACTGATGTCAATCTGAAATGGAGAATTCAGCCCCAAAAAGTAGGAAGAATCTTACATTAAGATGTTGTTTTTTTTTTGTTTTTTTTTTACTGGGTTGTTACTCAAATATTTTTCATTTTATTTTATTTTTGTGCATTTGTGTCTTTATTTGACAGGCTAGCTGAAGACGGAGTGGAAAGCAAAGAGACAGGAGGGCAGCCAAACAGCAAAGGACCACCGGGAAAAACAAATAAGGGCCAAGTACCTTTTTGTACATGAGGCGCACTCCCAGAAAGATTCAACATGACATTGTTCATAAAAAAGACTTAATGTACGTAGTTAGGTTGTAAAGTTACTCCTTGAATATGTTTATGACTGGATTCAGCTCATCTTCTACATGCACTACTTCACTTATTGTGCATTTTGTGTGCAGTTAGATTTTAGTCTGAATGAATTATTGCTTCTGTAGTGTAAAGATGCATCTTTTCTTTTTCATTTCAATTTGAATGAATTTCCTTTAGAGAGCAGCGTGTTTGACACATCATGTAAAACTTAGAAGTAACGTTATATAAGTAATGTAATGTGACATGGTGACTATAATCTGATATACTCTCTGATTTCATTATTCTGTTATTGTACCTCCAGCAGTCAATTAAAAGTCGATTCATTTAAGAAATTAAATCGGGTCATATTTTGTATCTTCCTTATTGCTGACATAAAATGGATCACTGGATTTAAAGATAAAAAAATTTGACACTTGCGCATTGTGAGACGAAGCTCCTCGCTACTTTAACATGGCAGTATTGACAGTGTTGGCTCTATGTCACAATCCACTGTCTCAATAATCCCACTTTTAGTTTTTAAGTGTGTATTACTGTCAGACATCCTGCTATCAGAAACAAAACATTTACGATAACTAGAATTACACTGAGTCACACTTTTAAAATGACAAGCTTCTAGTTGTTGTTGTTGCTCTGTGGCACTGATTTGTAAATCATATGATTGAATCATAAATCAGATGTAAATATCAGATTAACTTGCGGTAAATCAAAGGCAAATGCAGTGACACTGCTTAGCCATTTAAATTTCATTTTACTGGTTTGAATAGTAAATAGTGTCTTGAAGATTTGCTTGCTCACTTCCTGTTTTGGTGAGTCACATATCGATGTGACTCTGTGGGTATCCACATGATGTTAGTGTATTTCTGTGTCTTCAGAAAGACTTAAATCTCAACCTATGTGTCCACTAAACCAGAACAAACAAAACAAAATGAGAAAAAAGGGAACTTTTTCATTAATTATGCAAAATTAACCAACCTCCAACCTCCTAAGAATGACTTTCACCAAATGCACGCTTTGCATATGAAAATACTGTCCAGCTATGTCTATCTTTGTCAAGAGTTTGGACGATCAGTTGTCATCATCATCAGTTAAGATCTCAACCTGTATTTTAAACTTGAAAGTATATATTTATGTATTTAAAAGGGAGTAGTAAGATGGTTAGAAAACCATTGCACCTTTACAGGACTGCACTGGAATAATTATCCAGTTGTTTAATCAGGAGCTGGTAGAGGGAGCTGCTCTGAGTTTTAAAATCAACTTTTAGCAACTTAACAAAATCATTTTGATAAAGTTAGACCTGTAGTACAACCACACTCACACAAAAGGCCTACAGACATGCAAATGTTGAGAGATGATGGAGTGATGCCACGTAGTGGCGCTACACTAGTTTGGTTCATACAAACAAAGTCCTCAAAGAATTGCTCAAACAGTAAAAAAAAAAAAAAAAATCATGATTAAGAAAACCTATGCTAAGAAATTAAACCTGTGCTAAGAAATAAATTTAAAGAGGTTTGACTTGTGCAAAGAAGTTAAACATGTACAGAGATATCAAACATGTGTTAAGATCTGTTCAAGAGAAACTAAGAAAACTATATACAAAGTAAAAATAGAGATAAAATTTTCATAGAAGCATTTAGCAGAGGATGCAGCTGTAACAACGGCTGGAGAATGTGTTGAGACAACATTTTAATTTTGAGTGTCCATTTAACCTGAACAAACGAAACAAAAGAAGAAAAAAGGTCTGAAAGGCATAAGATATTCGTTATGTAACAAGCCTACACAGAATGACCTTTACCAAAGGCACGCTTTGCATATGAAAATAATGTCTAACTATATATACACATATGTCTGGAGGTTACAGTCAAAGATTACTTACATGTGCAAAGGTGTGTATGTTTTGACAATCAACTGCAACGAGTTGGGATCTCAACTTTACAACAACATTCAACGGCTGGATTTTGGACTTGTAAGTATATTTATATATTTAGATGGAGTAGTTAGAAAACTATTGTACCTTTACAACTGCACTGGAATTAGGAGCTGGTAGAGGGAGCTGCTATGAGATTTAAAATCACACAAATGGTGTATAGACATCTAAACAGAAACTGGGATAACTTGGTTTTGAATGTAATTTATGTATTTATTTATTTTTAAACAGTAAGAAGCACTGTATAAAATCTATGTAAAATATTACAAAAACTCTACTCAATGTACAGGGAGCTTCTTTAATTTTAAAATCAACTTTTTTTTCAAGTTACTCATGTTTTTTCACATAGTTTAATACTGGCACAAAATCGTTTTCATAAAAGCATTACACTGATGATTTGCAGGTCAAAAGGTGTATCAACATCTAAACAGATGTTCTGTTCTGTTTCTTTAACTTGCCTCCAATGTTTGCCTTTTGTCATTTGTCATTTGTAATACAGTCAACACTGGGTCAGGTTCCACAAGATGTCCCAGAGTATAAGATAAACTTTAACAGTTTTCAATGTATCCAACAACTGGATATATTAATGTAATTTTAACGGCACGTTGATTACTTTATTTCCTATTTACCTATTTACAAGTGGTGGTGAAGGTTTTTCTGTCATCTATTTCCTTCTTGTTTGCAGCAAAATCACAAATGGATTATTACAAGACCCTGATTCTCCTCTTCTTTGGTAAGTCCACGGGTGTCCGTTTTACATGACTTAAGCCAACTGTATTGTGACCTTGTTGAGTCATACAAGGTAATAAAATATAAAAATGAACCAAGGAATCTGGAAAATATTTTCTGTTGTTGTTGTTGGAAAGTTACCTAATTTTTCTCCAAATTTAAATTAAATATCTTGAGGTAAACATGACTGAAAGCAACAGGGAATCTCAGCACTAAAATAACCAATACTATAAATGTAGTTCAAGTGATCGCCTAGTGGCCATGTTCGCCATCCTAGTTTCCAACATTTGCTAGTGCTAGTGCGGATGTCATTTCAGTGTACTTTGGTCATAAACGTGTTGGACACAACTGCTGGTGGTGGTGGATGAAATGTCAGAGGATCACCAAAGACTTTAGGATTCTTCCTTAGGGGAGCACGAACATCTTTGGGAAATTTCAAGGCAATCTGTTTAATAATTGAGATTGTTCGGTCTATGCCACAGTAGGACTGATCGACGGATGAACATTGATATCCCTAGATATAAAGCATTATATTTCTCTTGGTGGTTTCTAGGCCTTGTACACCCACTAGTGCTGCAAGATTTGTGGAAAAAAAAGCATTGTTGTTGTTAATCTTTCTTCTTCTTCTTCTTCTTCTTCTTCCTTAAAATTGTTCTTGTTTTTTATTGTGTTAATTCATGCAAATGGTTCACTAAATACTAATCATTCCCTCTATCATCAATCCTCAGGATATAGCTTGAACTCCTGCTTTCAGTTCCTCCCACGAAAGTACTACTACATTGACATGAAAATGAGCTGGACCGATGCTCAGCATCTCTGCAGAGAGAACTACACTGACCTGGCGACCTTCAAAAACATGGATGATATAAACAGCCTCGAGCCGACCTTTAGCTATACATGGGCATGGATAGGGCTGAGTGATGATCCACAATCCTGGAAGTATGCTATGGGCAACGAATCCAACTCCTGGAGATGGACAACAACTAATGAAACAAGCAAAACTGGTTACAGTAACTGGATGACAAATGAACCACAATTTGGAGGAGCTGTCGAACCGTGTGCTGCAATGTTCACTGGGGGAAAATGGGGTGATTTGAACTGTAAATACGAAAAAAGTTTTGTTTGTTATAATGGTAAGAAAAAAAATCTTGTTTGTGGATTTAACTTACTGACTTAACCTGTCAAGGACAGACACACTACATTCCTTCACTTGTAGGAAGGAATGGACAAAAAAGTTTCACACTGGGTTTGTCCTTTGAAGTCAAAACTTTTGTTTAACCCCTACAAAACCCGAAGATATTCAATTTACAATGAACTAGCAGATGTTTGGCTTAACAATAACAAAATTAGCATTTGTTAGTCGATTATCAAAATTCCTAGCGATTCATTTCATTTAGTTTGACTGATATACTTCTTTAATTTCTGTCTGTTGCAGTTACAAATGAAAATGAGAGAACCTACGTGTTAATCACAGATGTAAAACCGTGGCAACCTGCTCTAGAATACTGCAGAGCACACTACATAGACTTGGCTATGATCGAGAACGCTGAAGAAAACAATGAGGTCAATGCTGCAAAATCAGATGCTATTGCAGTTTGGATTGGTCTGTACAGAGTGCCGTGGACTTGGTCTGACAAATCCCAAAGCTCCTTCACGAGCTGGCGAAGTGGTCAACCAAATAATTATGGTGGTCGAGAGTTCTGTGCTGCAGAGAACAAGCTACATGAATGGAATGATGCAGGCTGTCATGCAAAGTATCCTCTCATCTGCCATCAAGGTGAGCATTCAACAACACACACAAAATTCTTTTGGGTTTTATCAATCAAAATGTACTGTATGTGTTTCTTTGTTTTGTGACTACATGTTTATTGCACTGTTCAGTTTCAAGACTGAGGAAAATGGTGAGGGTGAAATTTCAGACTGATGCTGACATCTCCGATCCAGCTATTAACACCGAGATCCTCCAGAAGGTAAAATTCTGTTTCTCGGTTTTGTTTTGTATTGAGAAAAATCAGTGTATTTCTTTTATTTCTCTTCAGCTCAGTGCAGCGCTAGCAGGTCAGGGATGGACTGATGTTAATCTGAAATGGAGAATTCAGCCCAAAAAGTAGGAAGAATCTTACATTAAGAAATTGTTTTTTTATTTTGTTGTGTTGTTACTTAAATGTTTTTCATTTTTATTTCATTTTTGTGCATTTGTGGCTTTATTCAACAGGCTAGCTGAAGCTGGAGTGGAAAGCAAAGAGACAGGAGGGCAGCCAAACGGCAAAGGACCACCGGGACAAACAAATAAGAGCTAAGTACCTTTTGGTACATGAGGAGCACTCCCAGAAAGATACAACACAACATTGTTCATACAAAGATGATTTACTGTACGTAGTTAGGTTGTAAAGTTACTCCTTGAATATGTTAATGTTTAATACTGGACTCATCTTCTACATGCACAGGTTTTGCTTATTGTGCATTTTGTGTGCAGTTCGATTTTAGTCTGGATAAATTATTGCTTCTGCTGTGTAAAGATGACACATCATGTAAGACTTCGTAGTAACGTTGTATCAGTAATGTAATGTGACATGGTGGCTTTAAAATGATATACAATATAAACTCTTTTCATTTGTTCTCATTATTCTTTTTTGAGTATTTATGACTGCTGTTATTTTACCTCCCCTAAATGCTGCATTTGGTTGTATCAGTAATGATATAAAACAGTCAATAAATACATCAATTAAAAGTAGATTAATTAAAGTATGACTTGGGTCATATTCTGTATTTTTCTTACTGTTTGCATGAAATGGAATGACAAATTGACACTTGCCCATGGTGAGACGATGAGCTCCTACACACTGTACCGGACAATATTTTGTCTTTTTGACATTATTTGCTGTATCAATCAAATTTTATTCATATAGCACTTTCCATACAAACAAAATGTAACACAAAGTGCTTCACACAATGAAACAATCTTGTTTTTGATATTCCAAAAACAAGATTTAACAGCGTCTTCCAGCACAATCCACTGTCTCAACAATACAACTTTTAGACAGCCTGCTACTAGAAACAAAAATAGATGCAAAAGTCACACACTTCAAAGTTGTAAAATGACAAACTGCTAATTGTTTTGCTCTGTGGCATTATTTGTAAATCGGGTGATTAAATGATGAATAAGATGTAGATGCAGATTGCAACCAAATAAGTACGCTCCCACGTCTCACCCTCTCCTTTCAAGCATGTAGGGAAGAACTCAGGCTGAGAAGTTCACAAAGGAAAACAAAAGTACATATCAAGATCAGTGTTTGGTTTGTCTGTTCAGGGCTACTGTAGAAAAATGGCGGTTCAACATGGCCGACTCCGTAGAAGAAGACCCGCTCTCACTGTAGATATAAAGGGCTCATTTAAAGGCAACGAAAACACAATGAGTTGTATATTTAAGTGATTATACACGAATGAAAACACACTAGTGAAAACTTTATAATCAATTCCTATCAATAGCGTGGTGGCGCTACGTTAGTTTGGTTCATACTGTGGTCTGGCTACCCTCAAATGTTATTGTTGTAGTGATAATTCAACAAACAGGAGCGGTGGTCGACATGCTGGCGCCATTAAGAACCATCCAGACCTCTCAGGTGATGTGGGACAGATCTGCTTAGGTTTAAGACTTTTGGTTGCTGCTGCTTTTATTGAAATGAGCAATGGGATTTTTATTCTCCTGTTTTAGTTTTTTTAATCTTCTATTTTATTCTACATTTTAAAATCCTATTAAATTAACGTAACTGTGTCTTTACAAATTGCCTTATGTGCCGCTGGAAGGTGCTGTACTCTTGGCTGGAGAATGTGTTGACACGTCACATAAAAAGGTCTGAAAGGCATAAGATATTCATTATGTAACCAACCTCCTAAGAATGACTTTTACCAAAGGCACACTTTGCATATGAAAATACTGTCCAACTATGTATATTTATATTTGTGTGGAGGTTACAGTCAAGGATTACTTACATGTGCAAAGGTGTGTATGTTTGGACGATCAACTGCAAAGAGTTAGGATCGCAACTTTACAACAACATTCAATGGCTGGATTTTAAACTTGTAAGTATATTTACAGGGAGTAGTTAGAAAACCACTGAAATAATTGTCCAGTTGTTATTCAGGAGCTGCTATCTTTTTTTTTTTCATATAACTTAAGACTGAAAAAAAAATCCTTTTGCATTACATTGATGATTTGCTGGTCAAAAGGTCCAGAAACTGGGATAACTTTGTTTTTGAGTCTATTTATGAATATTTTAGTTAACTAACAGTAAGCACTGTATAAAAACTATGTACAAAAACTGTACAAACTTTACATGCACATCTAGTTTTAAAAAGAAAGGCATTATTAATAAAAACTGGAATGCTTTGAAAGAGAAAGAGAAATTTAGGAAGGGTGTTCATCTTAATTATATTAATTTGTGCAGCTAGTGAAATAGGAAGATTCGACCACTTTACAAAATCCTGTTCTGTACATTGTAGAAGTTCTGCAAAGTTTTGTTTGAGTAAATAAGAGAAAGTTTCCATGATAATGACCCCTAGGTAACAAAACTGATTTACGACTTTAAATGGGAGACAACTAAATAATTGTTGCCGGGCACTGGGAAATCAAACACTTTTGGAAATGTTGAGCTTGTACCCCGATACCTTGCCAAAACCCTCTAAAATAGACAAGATGTTGGGAATGGATGTTAAAGGGTTGGTGATATACAGTAATTAATCATCCGCGTATAACGACACCTTATGCTCCCTCTCTCCCCTGGTGACTCCCGTGTAAATATCCGAGGTACGTAAAGAAATTGCAAGCGGTTCAATAGAGACAAACTTTTAAATGTATCCAACAACTGGATATGTGAATGTTATATTAACTTTGTAATGTACTGTATGTTGGCTCTGCCCTCCGAGTCTTCAGGATTTTAACCAATTCAACTGAAATTTACCAAAAAATATGAGTATGGTTTCCTTTATCATACCGCTTCATTCATGAAGTTTGACAACTTTACAAAATTTCCAGTCTCTCCAAGTGTCAACTAACCAGAGCAGAGGTCCAAAATCAGCCAGAATAACTGGAAACACGTATGTGGTCATACATGTGTTATTTACTTATTTCCTTCTTGTTTGCAGCGAAATCACAAATGGATTTTTACAAGACCCTGATTCTCCTTTTCTTTGGTGAGTCCATGGGTACCCATGATTTTAAGTTTACATGACCCAAACCAACTGTATTGTGAGCTCATTGAGTCACATGGCCTGAAGGTAAAAAAACAGATAATTCAAATAATTCAAATAAATTCACAGAGGATAGACATTTATCAGTGCTAAAGGAGGCACTATCATCACTGGCAGTTATTTTGTGCACAAGACAAAAATATTATAAGTCCTGAATTTAAAAAGTATCAACTAAACTGCTGAATCAACTTTCAGTAATAGATTAATAGTATATTACTATAGTATTATATAGTATGCTACTATAGTAATATAGTATTATACTACTAGTACACTATATAGTAGTATATACTAATAAAATATGAGAAAATGCTTAATGTTTAGAGGAGTTAAGGGAATTAAGAAGATGATTTCTGCAGATGGGTCTCAGTCCAAAGGAAAGGATTATTTCATTGTCTTTTGAATCACTCTGAACGTGACACAGAACAGAGTGATGGAAGTGTGTCAGAGATGAGATGAGATTCACTTTTTTCTTCTTCCTTAAATTATTTTTATTGTGTTAATTCATGCAAACAGTTCACTAAATACTAATCATGCCCTCTATCATCATATCTTAGGATATAGCTTGAACTCCTGCTCTCAGTTCCCCCCACGAAAGTACTACTACATTGACATGAAAATGACCTGGACCGATGCTCAGCATTTCTGCAGAGAGAACTACACTGACCTGGCGAGCTTCAAAAACATGGATGATATAAACAGCCTTGAGCCGACCTTTAGCTATTCATGGGCATGGATAGGGCTGAGTGATGATCCACAATCCTGGAAGTATGCTATGGGCAATGAATCCAACTCCTGGAGATGGTCAGCAACCGGTGAAACGAGCAAAACTGGTTACAGCAACTGGAAAGGAGACGAACCACAACATGCGGGAAGTAGCGAAACCTGTGGGGTAATGACCACTGATGGAAAATGGGCTGATGTGACATGTGAATCAAGCTTCTTTTTTATTTGTTATACTGGTAAGAAAAAAATCTTGTTTGTGGATTTAACTTACTGACCTGTCACCTGCATTCCTTCACTTATCAGTTTCACAGAATATGTTGCAGCCTCAGAACTGAAGCTTTGGGGGTTTATCTCAGGTCAACCTGTGAACTTGTTTGGCACCGTCAAAGGCCAAAAAAGTTTCACACTGAATGTCTTCTCAATCGTTTCATTTCTCAAATCGCAATCAAAATAGCTGTCATATATGCATAACTTTAAGCCTTAATGTAATCTGAACAGTTCTTTAGTTCTATAAAGTTCTATAAAAATTCACCCTCAGTACAGTTGTCGGGAACGGGGAAATTAGCTATAGAGACCAAAACTGTTTTTTGTACCAGGCTGTGAACATTTTTTATCTGTTGTGTCACAGGCTTTGGAAGCCCACCCCATTTCAGTGTGTTCAAGTGTTTCACCCGCCATTTAACTTTTTAATCTATTTTTGTGCTTCTAAATATGTTAATATGCTATATAGTTGAATAGTTTCCCTTTCCGCTGTTTTTCCGATCTGAAGTTTCTGAGGGTGTTTTATTTTGAAAATCAACTGGATTCTTTATGCCGTTTCTGTGTCTGACTTCCAGCCAGCTTAAGCTGCTCTGTGCACTACTGTACTAGCTGTGTGTGACTGTTGTCAATCACCCATTCACACAGAGGCTGCCATGCCTCTTAGCCAAACACTCCCTTATTTACACACATTCACACACCAGTGTCACATTTTGAGTTCAGCATCTTGCTCGAGGACACTTTGACTGGACTGAGGCAGCCAGGTATCAAACAAGAGACCCTCCAGTTATTAACACCTGAGGCAAAACTGCCTCACTCTAGACAACCTGAATCAAATGAATTCCACATTGTCCAGCCATAACTATGAGTAGATGTATCCTCATTACACAGTGAAGACAACTATGATGTAAAAACAGTAATAATACATTTTTACACTGGTTTCCCTTCTGTCTGTTGCAGTTACAAACGAAAATGAGACAAACTACGTGTTAATCAGAGATACAGAACCATGGGATTCTGCTCTAGAATACTGCAGAGCACACCACACGGACATGGCCATGATCGAGAACATCGAACAAAACAATGAGGTCAATGCTGTAAAATCAGATGCTCAAACAGTTTGGATTGGTCTGTACAGAGTGCCGTGGGCTTGGTCTGACAAATCCCAAAGCTCCTTCATGCACTGGAATGTTGGTCAACCAGATAATTTTGGTGGTCAACAGTTCTGTGCTGCAGAGAACGAGCTACATAAATGGGATGACGCTCCCTGTAAAAGGGAGCATCCTTTCATCTGCCATCAGGGTGAGCATTCAACAACACAAAAAAAATTCTTTTGGGTTTTATCAATCAAAATGTACTGTATGTGTTTCTTTGTTTTGTGACTACATGTTTATTGCACTGTTCAGTTTCAAGATTGAGGAAAACGGTGAAGATGAAATTTCAGACTGATGCTGACATCTCCAATCCAGCTATTAACACCCAGATCCTCCAGAAGGTAAAATTCTCTTTCTCTTTTTCGTTATTTTGAGAATGTAAAATGACAGAAGAAACTGATGCAGAAAACTACATGGTCAAGAGAACGGCACAGTAATATAGACAAAAATCAGTGTATTTCTTTTCTTTCTCTTCAGCTCAGTGCAGCGCTAGCAAGTCAGGGATGGACTGACGTCAACCTGAAATGGACAATCCAGCCTAGAAAGTAGGAAGCATCTTACATTTAGAAATGTTTCATAATTTTATAATGTTTTTACTTAATTTTTTTAAATTATTATTGTTATTTTGGGGCATTTGTGCCATTATTTGACAGGCTAGCTGAAGACGGAGTGAAAAGCAAGGGGAAAGGGGGGCAGCCAAACGGCAAAGGACCACCGGGACAGAGACCATATGGGCGCATGCTCTAACAAGTGAGCTACCAGCTACCACATTACTCAGATAATCTGTTTATGTAATTATTATTAATAATAATTATATCTTATAATATTTTGGTTTTAGTTTGTAAGTAAGTGCTTGTGCATGGCCTCTGAATTACCTATCTGATTCCCAGCAGTCAGTAAACTTGCATATTTACTAAGGGTGTTCCACAAGGTTCAATTTTAGGTCTGGTTCTTTTTAAAATTTATATGAATGATACTGTTTAATTTTGAATTAACTGCCATGTAAATTTATATAGCGATGATACAATATTGTACCTACATGTCTTTAACATTCTCTAAACTCCCCTTAGAAACTTGAATTGAATACATAGGAAACTAAATGTATGTTGTTCTCTAGAGCAAGACAAATTGGTAGCAAAATTCATGCATGATAAACCCATATTCAAAGATCATGTAGAAAATCTTGTCATCAGTTTAAGACTGGCAATTGTTTTTTGGGGGTTTTTTTAGAAATAGAACCAACTTTATGTTATATCGTAAAAGGATTGTGAAGCTGTCTCCTCTGTTATAGATTATGGTGATGTGATTTAAAGACATTTCTCTCTACTGCCTTTTGGATGCTATTCATAATTCTGCTCTTTCGGTTTATTACTGGGGATCTTTTCGCACTCATCCTTGCATCCTGTATAAAAAGATTCTCTGTCTTAGAGATGTGATAAGCATATTTATTTATTCGTTTATCTACAAGGCTCTTCTTGGAAATTAGCTAGCCTGTATCTCTTCAATGCTTGATGCTTCAATCAAGTTTGTACTGAGCTGGGAAGACCTGTAAAAAGTCATACAAAAATACTATATTATATTAAGGTTAATTTATAATTTTACAACACAGGGCT
Source organism: Argyrosomus regius (assembly GCA_946959425.1). NCBI lineage: Eukaryota > Metazoa > Chordata > Actinopteri > Sciaenidae > Argyrosomus > Argyrosomus regius. The sequence goes on from OX336884.1 coordinate 25,420,973, forward strand.
GTACAATGAGTTGTAAATTGTAGTCATTTGATGTTACTCACAAAAAATGAATAAGTCAAAGTATAATCAGATATACAGTGTATAGACGATTTTGTTTGACTTTTGCTTATTGTAACACCTGCAGAAAAATGCCTTGTACTTGATACCTGAATAAAGTTTCTTGCTGACTGACTTGATTTTAGTCACATCACCAGATTTGTTAAATTGCTTCTGTTAAAGATTCATGGTTACACCAGATCTTAGGGTCCATTATTATTGCAAAACCTATTTCCAAATGTGAGCCAAGAAGCCAGAATATCAGTGACACCATTCCCCCAGAAAAACTCTGCACCACCCTATTTTTTATCTCAATTATTGTCTGATAAAAACAGTAAATTCAAATTGAGTGGCCTCATATTGCCATTTTCCTGGTTTTATCTGAAATAAGTTGGAAAAACAATTGATGACGCACTGTGCTAGTACCAATTGATGGTACAGTATCAAGGCTGGACTGAGACACACAGACAAATATGCAAATCACAGCATAAATTTGCAGATCTCTTCACGGCAGAAGTGTAGCCAAACTCAAGTGACGAACAGGCCAGCCTTGGTTGTAATTTAAAACTTGTCCAGTATTTACAGCTCTTGGAGAAAAAAACTTTGTCACATATCAAAGACAGAACCCAAAAGCAGAGAGTCTTGACAGGCAGGTAAGTGGAAAACAAGTATTATATATTTCAAAGATGGCGAGAAAGAAAAGTGGCTGCCTGAGGGAAGATATGAAATTTGGAGAAGGATATCTGTTGGCTGGCTTGGTGAACTAGAATGGAGAGCTGGCAGACAGACAGTCTTGGAGTCAGAGAGAACTGGTGTGTTAATCTGGCAGCCCGACAGGCAAGAAAACAAGTTAACGAGCACAAAGATAAACGGGCTAATAAGAATTCTTTACTGAGCTGAACCAGGGCACTAAACACACTCTGTATAGCACAGCCCACCAAGAACTGGATGTCAGCAACGGGTACTTATTGTGGTGAAATGAGGACAGGTGTGCTTGACTGGAGATGACTAGCAGGTGTGCAGAGAGATTAAATGAATGAGAACATGGAAGGGGGAAGAGAAGGAGAAAAACATTCACAGATCTATGTACAGATTTAAATGTACCCAAGTGGAGTTCCTAAAAAAGTTGGGACGCTTTGCAAAATGTAAATTTAGCCCAGAGGACACGACCTCCATGATTTCCAAAAGCAATTTGAAATGTGCACTCTAAGAAATAAAATGTTGTATTTACTTAACTGAGTTATGTCAAACGGTCCCACTATTAATGTGACAACACATTTTAAGTAATTCCAACTTAATTATGTTACTTTAAAGCTACATGACATTGCTACATTGCATAACCACAACAGCATTATGTTGGATTCACTTAACTTAATATGATTGAGGTCAATTTACTTAATGCAAAAAAGCATTATAAATGTGATAGGTTTGTGTTAATCATGCAACACCTTAGTTGTGCTGTTTACATAAATAAGTCAAATAAATACAACTTAAGTCGCTGAAATTCGCTTAAGCCTTTATTATATTCAGGTCTGCAAACAGTGGGACCATTACAAATAAAGTAAATGGTAAATGGACTGTACTTGTATAGCGCCTTTCTAGTTTTCTGACCAATCAAAGCACTTTTACACTACATATCTCATTCACACACATTCATACACTGAAGGCATTAGCTGCCATGCAAGGTGCCAACTGCTCATCAGTTTTAGGGGATTTGGGGTTCAGTATCTTGCCCAAGGACACTTCGTCATGTAGACTGGAGGAGCCGGGGATTGAACTGCTAATCATCTGATTAGTGGACGACCCGCTCTACCTCTGAGCCACAGCCGCAGAGCTAGCAAAGACTGAAAACACTTATCGTCGGTTGATACAGCTTACAGTTCCAAACTGTATTATCAAGGAAACTTTTGTTCTTACCAAGTCTTTTAGGGATGGTGTCTGATGTCCTCCTGGGCAGATGGCTCACTAGTTAAGTGCGGATGTCTGAGAATTGCGTATGCGCGCCCATCAGACTTAAGTGAGAAAGTTATGTTAGTTTGAATCAGCTGTGTTTTGTTGCCTTGAAATCTCAAACTATTATGTTATTCCAATGAAACCATCTTATTTTTTCTGTAAAAACCTAACCTAACAAAGTTACATAATGTGAACAACATGGCTGAGTGTGGACTCATCAGATCACAGCACACTTTTCACATTAAATATCTTGTCTATCTTGCGAATCATTGCATTCTGTTTTTATTTACATTTTCCCAACTTTTAGGGAATCAGGGTTGTACACAACACAGTATAACTTTCAGTTTCCATGCCTCAGTATACAATGGTATCAGTATACTGCTGCAACCCAAGTAAGCACCATAAAAGGAAACCTTTACCAAGATCATGATTTGCATATGAAAATATTGACAAGAGCACTTTACCCCACAAACACACTCTCTCTCTCTCTCTCTCTCTCTCTCTCTCTCTCTCTCTCTCTCTCTCTCTCTCTCTCTTCACGGTGCAGTATGTGTGCAGGTTGTTGCTTGTTTGCAGGATTTATTGCATAGAGTTCAATCAAAAATGAAGACCTTATTTTATACTTGAGTATGCATTTATATTTCTGGGGAATGAGTAAGATACTACTGAAGTTTGCAAAATTGGGTGACAGCTGCATATTACAAATTATTTTTTTATTCCATTTGTTGAGGAAAAAATAGTTAAAATCTTTTAAATGATTTTGGTTACAAAATCTCAGTTTCAAAAGCCCTTATGTTTTTACCTTTTGTGCAAAAATCATCAAAAATTAAAGCTTAATGATATTTAATCTATGTACATCAGGCAGCACTTTCCATATAGAGCAGGTCTAAACAGTACTTTTTATAATATTAGACTCAACAATTCCCACCATGAGCAAGCACTTGGCGACAGTGGCAAGGTTAGAAAGTAAGTTAGTAACATGCATTAATGGGACATGAATGTGTACAGATGGAGAGGAAAGGAAGAAAAGAACTCAGTGCATCATGGGAAGTCCCCTGGTAATCTAGGCCTATAGCAGCATCAGTAAGGGATGGTTCAGGACTCTTCTGGGCCCGCCCTAACTATAAGCTCTATCAAAAAGGAACGTCTTAAGCCTACTCTTAAATGTGCATTCTGAAAAAATAATGAGTATTCTGGATGGACTGCAGAGCCCTAAGGGACTTATTGGGGCAGCCTGATAATAAGAAGCCAGCCAGCCTTGAAGTAACAAATGCATGGACTAGTTTTTCTGCACCTGTTTGAGACACAATGCACCAGATTTTTCCGATGTTATGTAGGGAAAAAAAAGTCCTTGAAGTTTGTTTTATGTGGACGTTAAAGGTCTTAACCTGATCAAAGATAACTTCAGTTTACAGTGGTGTTGGAGGCCAGGTTAATCCTATCTAGAGTAGAAAAAGAGTTTTGGAGGTGTTTTAAGCCTAACCCCAATTACAAGAACTTAAGGTATGCTTGAAGGTTTGTTTGTTTGTTTGTTTGTTTGTTTTCATCTAGCTTAATAAATAATAATAATAATAATAATAATAATAATAATAATAATAATAATAAATTGTTGTACATCATCTGCATAACACAAGATCAAAAGTTAATGGAGTGATTCCTAATACTGTTGCCTAAAGGAAGCATGTTTGAGGTGAATAAAATTGGTCCAAGCACAGAGCCTTGTGGAACTCCGTGAGTAACAACAACAGATTGATCTGGAAAATAGGACTTAAACCAACTTAGTGTGGTTCCTCCAATGCCTATTGTTTAAGTCTCTGTGGTAGGATGTGACTTTTATTCGTGTTGAATGCAGCGCAAAGATCTAACAAGACAAGTAAAGAAACAAATTGTTTGTATGTAATTAATTAGAAGGTTAATGTAACTTTTACCAGTGCTGTCTCCATGCTATGATGCATTCTAAATCCTGAAAAAACTCAAATGTATGTTGGAAAAAGTCACATAACTGGTTGGCGACAGATTTCTCAAGGATCTTATAGAGAAAGGGAAGGTTAGATATCGGTCTATAGCTGGCTAAAACCTCTGGACCAAGAGTGGGCTTTGTAAGAAGAGGACTGTCGTATATAGCCTGTGAATAAAGACAGATTTATCATATCCAGTAAAGAAGTGCTAATTATAGTCTAGTTGGGATGTGGTCTAAAAAACAGGTTGACGGTTAGACGAAGAAATTGAGTGCTAAAAAATATTCACTCTCAAGTAGAACATTTTCTTTTGTAATCACACCTGTGGCTTTTTCTCTAAAGTTATGTTGTCCAGTTGCACTGTATGGCCTATTGATGCTCCTGTCAGTGAACAAGTTGAAGTTGTATTGTTGAATTGAACTGAGTAACAACCACTGCCAGAAAAAGGGTGGAACATCTCCAAAGATACCCAGTAAGCTCTGCTAGAGAGATTTCTATATAGATAAAAGCTGGTTCAGATTTGGTTAAGGAAATGCGTTTAGACAATAGGTTACCCTTAATCCAACAATATTTAAATTAACACGTTTCAGTAAAGCAGTGTCATTAATTTTGACTTGCAAATAATCAAATCATTACTGGAAGCTATCACATAATTAGTTTTTTTAGTAATGCAAATGTAAACCGGTATAAAGTGTACTGTATTTCAGGTTAAAGGTATATTGGACACACCCAATTGCACATGATTTTCCTAATTAGACCTCTGATTGTTGTCGTTTAGATGTGATTTCCATTACATTTCAATACAGCACACAGCCCATCACACAACGTGAATCTCTGTCACTGTACAGCACATATAAATACTTGTGTTATTTATGTTGCACATGTCCGAATTTGTACCATTACATTGCTGTTAATTAAAGTTTGGCAACCTTATTTATTTCAGTATTGCCCAGAGGTTGACCAGAGGTCTACAGCCAGAATAACCAAAAACACCTGTGTGGTTGTGCAGACTATTTAAAGTTTGTAAAATATATATTATCTATTTTCTCCTTGTTTGCAGTTAAGCCAGAAATGGACCGTAACGTGACTTTGATTGTCTTCTTCTTTGGTAAGATTGGGAGTTATTTATATAATTTTACAGGTTAAATGTGATTAGTTTTCTTGGTCTTGGGGTGACATGTGGTACACAACAATGTCTTGTGACTTACGGGCAAACAAATACACCAATACCAAAATATCTGCAATATTATTGGTCAATAAATCGGTCTGGTCAGTTGTTTTTGTTTATTTTCCTATAACTTGACTATACAAATGTTTGTGTGTTTGTGTACAAATGTTGCCTACAGGTAGAAAGAGAAAAGAAGAAAATGCATGTGCTGAAAACTAAATTAAAAGATTATGTAAAAAAGAAAGAAAAAAAATGAAAGTATGCAAACATACTGCCATACAGGGGCAGAGCATAGTAACTACAGAAGAGGTGGAGAAAACAGTTTATTGTAAACTATGAAATAACTAAAAGCCAATGATGTCACAGCACCCCTGGAGTACAGCTCTAGATCACTGCAGCTATATGAGGTCTCCAAAAACAAGATTTTCCACTGGCGTTAGTTTGCTCTTTAAGTCTGCTGTGCCAATATTTCTGATAAATATACTCATCTAAACATATGTATGCCCTCTATCATCAATCCCCAGGATTTTGCATGTTCTCCTCTTACGCCACTCGTCTGTTCCACTACGTCAACCTGTTAAAGACGTGGGACGAAGCTCAACGTTACTGCAGAGAGAAATACACCGACCTGGCTACCATCGAAAACGAGAAGCATTTGGAAAGGTTGGAAAGACCTAATATGGACACCTCAGCCGTATGGATTGGACTGAGGGATTACCCAGAATACTGGCAGGATATCATGCACAATAAGTCCAACGCCTGGAGATGGTCAACAAATGGTAGAACGGGCAGTACTGATTTTGAAAACTGGTATCCTGGTGAACCAGATAATATGAATGCAGAGTACTGCGTTTTTATGGACTCTCAAGGAATGTGGTTTGATGGGGAGTGTGAAAATTTGAGAAGTTTTGTTTGTTTTACTGGTAAGGAAAGATTTATTTAATGGATGTTACCCACTGACTGACACATTTAAAACGTCACAGCCACAGTATGGGAGATTTGTAGATGCATCTAAGGCTGCTTTAACAATGGGTTGATATGCTTGACTCTGAATTGTCTAGAATCACTTAATCAGATTATTATTTTTTCAATTATTTAGCGTTTGGACTATAAAATGACCTAAACTAGTAGAAAACTCGCACTGGGAATCGAAGGCGATGTCTTCAAAATGCTTGTTTTGTAGTTGTTTAGAAAGACATAAAACAGCTGGGGCCAGAGATTATTTGGCATAAAATACACAACTCTAAACTAAATCATTTTCAGGCCTTGCCCAAACACTGCCCAGACACAAGTGTCACTGCTCCCTATAACCCAAGTAGTCTCCAAAAAACAAAGTGAAAACAAACCTTTAGTGTCTTTATAGAGAAAAGTCTTGAATGTCTGCAAGCTACATTTTATCTTTCATATAGTTTCAAATCAAATGCATGTACGAGAAGGCTCACTTTACATGCCAAAGTGGAAAGATGCAAATTTACTTGAGGAAGTGTGACTGAGGTGAGTTGCAAATGATAGAAAAAATAGATTTAAATATAATTCAGGAAACATGCTTGCAAAAAATGATTTACTGTGCCTCAAAATATGATGACATGATTGTAAAGTAAGAATGTTGCCCCAACCGTGTTTTCTTTCTATCCTTAGTTATTTGACCATCACCATAAACAAACCAAACCCTAACCATAGCGTTGTCAGATCATTTCACGGTTTTGGAAGGCAATGTTGCTCTGCTGATCCGACCTAACACGCTGAAGGCTTTTATACTGTTGTGGGTTAGGGAGGCGGGGGGGTTAATGTTCAGGGTGGCCTCAGCGCATCATCGAGACACCTTTTAGGACCGCCCACAAAATCCTGGACTGAAAACTGGTGAAAAACCTCTAGAAAAAACGGCACTTTTCAGTAATATATCGTTGTGTTTTCAGCAACTATTTTCCAACATATTTAATGTATTTTGAAATAAATGCACGGTCTTTAACTATTAAATTTGGATGAGCCAGCAGCCAGTTAGCCTAGCTCAGCGTTAGAACTGGACACAGTTATTAATATGTTTGTTTAAGCCATACAAATGTGAAAGAATTACGACTTCCTGGAGTCACAGCTGATGTTCAGTGACATCAACACTGTTGAGTGTTCAGTCTTAATGCTAAGGTAAGTTAACCAGCTGGCTTCAGCTTCATATTGAGCAAACATTTACTTCTCAGCTAACTCTCGCCATGAAAGCTAAGGCAGTAACATAGTGGGACGTATGCAACAAAGTATTAATGAAAAAGCTCTGAAATGATTATTACATTAATCATTACTCTGGCTTCACTTCTAATTGCAGTGTCACTTGAAGGTGAGAAAACCTTTGTGTTCGTCTCAACTCTTGAAACATGGGATGATGCCCGCCGTTACTGCAGATTCCACCACACAGAACTGGCGATGATCGAGAATGAACTTGAGAACACAAACATCTCTCTCGCAACACCAGCCAGTGCTACGGTATGGATTGGTCTGTACCGATTGTCGGGGGCTTGGTCTGATGGCGTCTGGAGCTTATTCCGAAACTGGGAAAATGGACAGCCAAATGGTGGCACAGAGTATTGTGTGACTGAGCAACCCTCACATAAGTGGGAGACCAGCAACTGCGACAACAGTTACACTTTCTTGTGTCATGAAGGTGATTGTTAACTATAATACAAAGACATTATTTTTTATAATTATATATATATTTGTTCTAATGTATTCTAATTCATAGTGTCTCTTTACATTCTTGTTTGTGATTATATATTTGTTGGATCGTCCAGATCGTCCATTGAAAAAGGTTGTGGTGAAGATGAAGATTAGGACTGACGCTGACATGACAGATCCAGCCAACAGCAATAACCTGCTCGAACAGGTAAAACTTTCTCTCTGTTTATGGAAGAGGGAAAATTAAACAAGGCTATACAGAGTTTGCTATTTTAGGAAATGGCATGAGAGAAATGTTATTTATTTTTTATATTTTGAAAGCAACAAAGTGTAATAATTGGCATTTTTGCAATTTAGTGCCCCCAATTTCAGTGTGCAATACCACTGTGGTAAATATAGAAAGTCGTACACGTGTATTTATTCTGATTTCATTGCTTATGATCAAAAACTAGCAAGTCGACAACTTTGCTGACAGCTGAACATCAAGCAAGGTCAACAACAGCAAACATAGCAGCCAGCTAATATTACTTACTAGTCCAACAGCAGTCAGCCCAGCTCGGCGTCTGTCTTTCAGCCTTTTATTTCACCAAGCTCTCACCAACCACTAAAAGTCAGTCCCAGATTTACTCTTGTCTGGCGGCCTCTTGCTCGCTCACTTTCTCAGCTTCCTGGTGTAGACAGAGGTGTTTTCTGTCGCTGCTGAGCCTGGTTACATTGCTCGCTTGCCCAGCTCCGGTTCTGGCACGACACTGGCTCCACTTCCCGGGCCTGAAAAGCTCCTCATCATCCCGGTGGTCCAAAACACCTGTGGTATAAATATTAACACTCCCCCAGTGCTCTGAGTTCATGTTGTGGGCAGTATGTCTAACAAACTGAGCTAACATTAGCTAACAGCAGCTACAGTTGGCAGCAGTTTACTTCACTGTCCATCAGGAAACTCTGTAAATCACAGAGAGTTGAGGCGGAAAGAGGGAAAACCAGAAAACATTTCCTCCATAAAATATGATCCAGTTTCACCAAAATCTGTGAAATAGTTGGTGGTGTGTGACGTCTCTTCTCGTCGGTGATCGTACCCACAGCACAAAGTTACAGAGTGCGTAAGTGAGAATGACAGACACCATTCACCTGATTACACATCAATGCAACATCAAAATGATTAAAAATCTGTTATTTTATGGTAAAAGAAAAAAAAAAAGTTACAATATGTTGCTTTGAATATTTAAATTTGAGTTATTTCTGTCTTTCATTTGTTTGTTCCTCTTCAGCTCGCTCCAGTGCTAACAAGTCATGGACTGACTTACGTGAAGCTGCAATTGAAGATTCAACCCAGAAAAGTGAAACAGCCATATCCCACCGAGCACGGATGTGACATGTACCGTGTGCGCAGCGGCAGCGATTAGCTCCACTCTAGTCAATGTTTGAAACCCCACCAGAAGCGGCAGATTGGTGGCAGCGTCAATCTGCACAGAGCAACTCAAACTGGCCAGATATCAAGCACAGAAACGGCATAGAGAATCCGGTCGATTTTCAAAATAAAACAACTCGTGTAAAGTGCCGATCATTAAAACAGCCAAAAGGGAAACAGTTTTATTATGTAGCATATTTACATATTTAGAAGCAACTAAACCATGAAAAATGACCAAATCTGAGCATATTAAGAAAGTAAAACGCTTCTGAAATACTCTTATATCTTTGTCAAATCATAAAATCAACCCTCATGTTCCAATCATAAAAAAGTAGAGATGGTTTGACAAATTTGGCCAATTATACTGTACTGTAAATTATGAGGAGAAGTTACATACATAAGAATGTAACTGTAATGTAACAGGCTTATTTGCTGAGCAGCAGCAAATGCTAATAGCAGCCAACTGAAGATTGCGTGTGTTGATTTTGTGTCTTCTTTGCAGATGATTGCATCCTCGTTCTGTTAGTTTGTTATTTCAAAGGTCGGGGTTATATGTGACTTAAGGTCAAGTCAAACTCAAGCTTTCCTGTGTTCCTGGTTTTGTTCTTAGTTCTAGATTTTGGTTGTTGAATTTTCGGGGGTTTTTTGCCTTTTAGTTTTTTTTGTGTTTTATTCTTTGTGTTCATCCCAGATAAGTCAGTGATTTAAAGTTTCTCATTAGCTCCATGTCTGCAATTGGATCCACTCCTGAACTTCCCCTCCCTGACAATAAGGTCACCTTTGTTGGATTCCTGATTTTCATATGGAAATACTATCGGAGCTTTGAAAATGCATCTTGATGTAGCTGCTTTTCAGACACTGACATGACTTTGAGGTGCATGTGCGTGTTCACAGCTTTGAATAATAAAAACCAGAGTCCCATCAGTCTTCATTTGACTGTTTTTAAATTCAGATATGTCTACATACATTTGTTTTTAATTATCGGCAGCTCTCTTTTGTGTGTGTGTGTGTGTGAGCTTGAGCTGCTGTCTAGTTTATATCGTTTCTTTCCATGTGGCAGTTAAGGTGGAAGTTAATGGAAACTTGACAACAACAAGAGGAAATTCTCAGTTTTTAGATGAATTTATTGTTGTGATATGATGGTATACTTCCTAGTTAAAGCCTTAATGCTGTTTAAATTCACTTTAAGATCTGTGAAACTTATATTTTATTCTTAAAAGCAAAAAAAATGTTGCTTTCACTGCATAATTCTTAATCTAGATCTAGACCTAATTTACAGCCAGAGTGTAAAGATTATTTCAAATGCAGATTAGAGTAATAACTTCAGTGTTGTATCTTATTGTTTGTTGCACAGACTGCAGTGTCCTATTATATAATATCATAACATACTGTATATTTAGAACTTGCTATGTAGTGTTAGGTATTTTAAGTTTCTGAAATAAATAATAAAGTAACTCAGAGGTCTGTTTGTGCTCACTTAAAATCTGGACATTTCCGTCCAAGAGGAGGACAGAAAGTTTCTGTTAACCATCAACACACGAGAGCTTTGTCTGTTTAAGTTCATATCTGACGTGTTTGACACAACTCAACCAACAATGTATTTAATAATTTGACAAATTTTACATTGAGTACAATGTATTTGGTTGTTTTTCTTCTGCCTCTGACAGTAAGTTGTGTCCTGATTGATCACCTTTTGTGTAAAAACAGTACTTTAACATGAGTAAAATATTCTAGTACGATATATATTGTTTGCTCCAAGTCAATTTACAACCAGCTGTGTCAGTCTCATCCAAGCTCTGGTTGGCTGACTGGTTGGGTCTATGTAAATAATAAAATAAGGACTAGACCTGCTCTGTATGTAAAGTGTCCTGAGATAACTTCTGCTGTGATTTTGTTGCTATATAAATAAAGATTGAAGTGTTTCTGTGTGTGTGTGTCTGCTGTGATTCAGAGGTGTGAAACTAACTGTGAGCTAGTTAACACTCTGTAACATGCAAATAAGCACTAAACACACAGTGCAGTTGAGTTTTATGGGCATAGATTTTAGGTTATAAACCGAAGCAAACAAATTTCCTTTTACGATTCATCAGATAGTTCACCTGGACCAAAGTGTCGATGACAATGCCATCCATTTTTTTCTGTTCTTTTAAGATAAAAGACAAAATTCAAACAGAACATGATGAAGATAAAATCAATAGAGCCCAATTAAACATCTGAGTGTTAGTAGTTGTGTTGATGATTTTACTGTATGTGTCTCACGGTGAAACTGGCAGAGTATTTTAACTTATAATTGATATTTTGTTTTGATTTTGTGTTTTAATACTTTCACTGATGTTGACCACCAGACACTTATAGGAGGGAGCTGATTGTGGTCTTGTAATGTGGTTTAATAATGTTATGTACCAGTGTGGTGCATATCAGAGGAGAGAAAGTAAATAACAAATTATTAAATACATACATTAAAATATTTTTAATATTGGAAATAATAAATTAATTAAAAGGAACAAAAACATTAATAGATATGTCGAGTGCATGAGCAGACAGAAAGATGTCAGTTTTGGGGAGGTTGTGAGTTTATATTTACAAATTATTTTATAATAATAGCAACAGTAATAATGTCCAATGTAACACAGTTAATATTGTCAAAAACAACAGCAGTGATAGCAGTAACAAAATCAAGAAAACAACAGAAGTAAACAGAGATAAATCCCTATAGCTCCACGCCTCAAACATTATACTCTTTAATTCAAATTACGAATGATTACATAAAACAGCTGAAGCATAAAACTTCGACACTTTATCTGCAAATAGTCAAGTGTTTGAAAATGTTGAGATGAGATGAGAACATCAATGTTTGTTTGTTAATTATCACGTAGGAAGCAAGGTGACCTTTGTCAGATTTGAATATTTAAATATAAAACAAAAAATAAGCACAGCAACAGTGTGTGTCTTTGAGATAAGCTCATATTTACATGAGGCTTTTGGCATTGAAGGGTTTAATATTGAGCTATAGTAGATGAGAATATAAAAACTAATAACATTCTTCAACTTCATATAAACCTGTGAGTATTTATTTATTTGGACAGCAAGTTATTTGGATCTACTCTATGTCAGAAAGAAATTCAGAATATCATCTCATTTTATTGCTGATTAATATTTTTCTCTTTTAAAGGCACTTCTTAAAACACTAATTAAATGTATCTTTTTAAAATGCGATCTGGAGAATATGTTTGCATGTTTGTATCTAAATGTAAGTGATAAGATATAAATGATTTATCAATGCAATGATAAAGTTTATCTTGAAGTATGTTTTTACCTTTTTTAAAGAACAGAAAATTGTCTGTTGTGTGTTCATGTATCCATGTTAACATTCATAATAACAACATTCACTTTCCTCATTTTGTTGTTGTTTTGTTCGCGTCTATATTTTATATATCAATGATTTGGCTCAACTGACTTACAAACATGCCCAACTAGAAACATTTTTATGGCATGGATTTGTCGTCTCTTACAAAAGTAATATCATATTTTTATTGCATATTTTGTATAATACTACAGTCATAATTATGGACAGTTACACACATGTATCCCAGATTTACTCTTGTCCGGTGGCTTCTTGCTCGCTCATTCTGTAATCATATCTCACTCTCTTTGCCATCCTTTCCTCTGATGAGCCCGGTAACATTGCACACAGTTCAGGTGTATAGTGAGCAGAGTGTTAACGGCAGAGGCACCATTCACCCTGTTACAAGTCAGTGTCGTATCAGCGTGATGAAAAATCTGTTATTACATGGTAAAATGGAAAAGTTACACAATGTTGCTTTAATGATCATCAGAATTTGCAGTTAATGTGTGTTTTCTGCTTTTCAGTAAATTCACACATGGACTATAAAGTGTTTGTGGTGTTCGTCCATTTGGGTAAGAGTCAAGAGTGAAATGTGAATTATTTTCTGTTCATCTGATCCATTTTATTAAAATTGAGCTGTGTGAATTGTATGCAATTACCACAATGTAACACAAAAAAAGTAGTGCACGCCAAAAAATCCCACCATGTAATACATCTAATTTTTATAGCCATGTAGTCAATATTACGAGTGCATACAAGATGACTTAATACAAAGTGTACTAGTCAAACTTTAAAGGTCCAGTGTGTAAGATTTGGAGAGACTATTGGCAGAATATGGCAGAAATTTAGTGAGAGTCCTCCATGTTTCTACAGTAGACCAGAAAGGACCAAACAAATACTGTGTCGAGTGTAATGACCACCTGTAGGTGGTCACCTACACGCTAAGAAGGAAAGAGTGAGGCGAGGAGTGACTCATTTGGTTGCTATCTGCAACTAAACACTTAATCCTACACGCTGGACCTTTAAGCAATCTAAAACACGATGGAAATATTGCATTAATGTTGATTTCACGTGTTCATTGGAGTAACATTACAGATCTTTCAGCTGCCTGCCTCCACTTTTCATCTCTTTACATGCAGGTCACAACAAATGGCACAATTTATTCGTTTAGTCTGCACCGGCCTTTTCACCTCAGCTAAGCATAAAAAAATTTGCTCCTGTCTGATTTATTTTTTATAAAAACAGCTGGATGGATCATTTTACTGCTCTCTCAGTAATCTATTAAGGGTCTATTATGCTGCATAGGGAATAGCGAGAGTGATTTCAGGCTATTACAGATTGATTTTCTGTAGTAAGACTGAGGTAGCCCTAGTCCTACTTTCCTTTTCAGCATGATAAGATTGGAGATAAATGTGTATGATTTTGTGCCATTACTGCACTGACAAACGACCTGAACACATTTACAGAGTACTGATCACTGAGCGCTTGAAGACACATTCAGAGTTCTTGAAATGTTCTAGATTGACCTGCCATGATAAAGTAATGATGGATTGTGCTGAGAAACCTTTAACTGGTACAGTACGTTATAGTGTTTACAGTCTGCCTATAACATGGATTCATCTGTGCCAGTCTTCAGATAAATATGCTCTCTATCATCAACCCTCAGGATTCGGCCTCACTTCCTGCTTTCACGAAATTCTTCGTGAGTATCACTATATCAACCAGCCGATGACCTGGCCGGACGCTCGTGATTACTGCAGAGAGAAACACACCGACCTAGTAACCATTAGAAACATGGACGACATAAGCAAGTTAAACAAAAGTGGTATGGACCCCACTTTTGTATGGATCGGGCTGTCTGATGACCCACAATCCTGGAAGCGAACTATGGGCAATGACTCCAACTCCTGGAGATGGTCAGCGACTGGGAACACAAGCATAACTGGTTACCGCAACTGGGAATACGCCCAGCCAAATAATAAAAATGCAAATCAGTTATGTGTGAGAGCGGGCTTACCTGGAAAGTGGAATGATCAAAGCTGTCTCACAGAATTCAAATGTATTTGTTACAATGGTAAGACATGCAAATAATAGCTACAAAATTCAATCTTAGCCCTTTTGATTTTCAGATTTAATCCATGTTAAATCCATCTGATGCTGCGCTGCTTCAAATACCAGCTTTATTTTTGCTCTGTTGTAGACACAAATCCACCAGGCCAGAAAACATATATTCTTAGTGATGAGAAGATGACATGGGCGGATGCTCGGGATTACTGCCGAACACACCACACTGACCTGGCTATGATCGAGAGCGCTGAGGAAAACAATGAGATGATGTCAGTAAAGGGAATGCGTAACACGTGGATCGGCTTGTATCGAGTATCATGGATGTGGTCTGACAAGAGCAAAAGCTCATTCACAAATTGGAAATCTGGTCAGCCAGATAACTTTTATGGCAACCAGTTCTGTGTGGCTGAGGATTCGCAACACCTTTGGAGTGATTGGAACTGTGACAAAAAGTATCCATTCTTCTGCCAGCGAGGTAAAAGAAACTTCAATTCACACACACACTTAAGTTTTTATGAGCAATGTTTATGTTCTCCTTTTGGACTGTCTAGACCTGAAAATGAGGAAGACCGTGGTGAGGATGAAGATTCAGACTCATGGTGACCTTTCAGATCCAGCTACTAGCAGCCAGATCCTGCAACAGGTGAAGCTCCCTCCATTGTTACCTGTGTTAGGAATATGAGTGAAGAATATGTACCCACCAGAGCTGAACATGGCTGTTCTAGTCAATGTTTGTAACCCAACCGAAATCACTGCGGAGCATCTCATAGTGGGTCTCCGCTCTGCTCCACCAAAAAATACAGTTGATTTTCAAAATAAAACACCCGGTGCAGAGGGAAACAATTTAACTAACTTACTCATGGTCGAAGAACACAAACCAAGTTAACAAAGTTCTGCTTTTACTTTAAAAGTACAATTGTCTTCAACAATCTTCAAATATTTAATTTATTAATATTTAATTCATTCCTTTTCAGCTAACAGCAGCGCTAGTAAAAAAAGGACTAACTGACATCAGACTGAAGTGGAATATTGCGCCAAGAAAGACAAAGACGGTGAACTACTGACATGCTAATTAGCATAAGCTGTACTTTCTGATATGTGCTAATTAGCAAATGTAAGTATGCTAATTACACTCAGCTTTGAGTTGCTGTTTAAGGTTCTTTGGGTGTCTGAATACAAAAAACGAGTTCTTTAAGTCACGCTTTCTATTTTAAAAGTTCTTTGTAATACTGATTTTTGGTTCTTCAAGTCACTTTTTGCAGCAATGTGACCTGCTTTTGATAAAAACCAACACAACGGACAGTATCTGTATACTGTGGTAACACATCTTACATATCTGGTAGAAGCAACTAGTTCAAGTTTATTTATTTATTCAAACTGACACACTGTTTTTCAGGTTTTTTTAGCCATGCAGTCGTCATACACAACCTTGTGATGCTAAGTGCAATGCTAACGAACAAGACTTTATTCTGGGATTATTCAACCCAGAAAAAAAAGAGAATTACGATGATCATGTAACCGTAATTAATTAAAGATGACTTCGGCAACCAAATATCTGGTAGATCAAATACTCTCTAAAGAAATACACTCACTCTTTATATTTATCTGCACAGTTTCCACGTCAATTCCAGATGTCTCATTGTTGGTAATTGCTTGAGTTTTTTGTGGCATTTTAAAATCATTTGCGTTAGTCAGCAATCTAAATATGTGTCAAACCAAGGCTATTCTGTGAGTAGAGAGAAGTGCACATGTTTTCTGCCTGATGTTACTCAGTGTACATGTAATGTTTAGGTCTAGTAAGCATATATTAATGAACACAATCTTGTATGAAGGTGTGAATGTGGTGACTCTGAGTTCAAATCTGCTAATTTAGTTTAAACAATACAAAAATAATCAGTTTAACTTGTGTCATTGTTTTGTGTCACTTTAGTTAGAGCAGTCATGAATGTAAAACTTGCAAGCCAAAGAATGTAGCTGCCATTTCCCAAATATCTTACTGCCTCCAGATGTTTTAAATTAAAAAAAAATTCATGGCAACATCTATCCGCAAGAATGGTCTTTTCATTTTTCAGCTGTTTAATAGGCCGGGCATGATCCTTTTAGAAAAATCAAATATAACTTCAAAGAGGAGCTTAGCTCACAGAGAGCCCTTTTAAACCTGCCCCGCTTGTGACAGTGAAAATAAAGAGATATATTGCACTAATAAATAACTCCTCAATGGTGCCAGGCTCTGAGTAAAAGTTTACAACTGGTTGTAAAGAAGCAACAGGAAGTCTGAGGATCTGTTAGGCTGTCTGTCTTTATGCTCCTACTTAACCATTTGGTGCAGTGCAATATTTGGACAAAATCCAGAGGAAATGACGAGCAGATGAAAAGAATTTTACAGCTCTAACAATCCTGTTTGTGTGGTTTTGTATATTTGGGGTAGATTTCCTTCATGACTTTGACTGAATCAGGACAAAAACCTAAAGAATAATAGTCAAACTCTAAAAGTAAAATTCATTATAATGTTAGAGTTATATATTAATTACATGAATAATAAGTTTATTGAGTGTTTGTGAGGCTGTTACATCCCTGTCTAGGGTGTAACATAAGGAGTAGTCCACACTTTTTGATAATCTAAATCACAGGCAGTTTATTGCTGCTTTGAATACAAAAGTGTCTTCGGACTGAACTCAGGCCAAAATAACAAACAAAACACACTAACTTTTTTAAGAGCTACCTGAACCCTACACCAAAAAGACAATTTCTTTGGAGAAAATGTATTAAAAGAAAAGTTCACTCCTACTGCGTCTCTCTAAACAGTGAGGTGAAGTACAAGGTAACAAGTGAAATTCTCAACATTGAGGAAAATCTTTCTTGGAGCAAGTGGAGGAAAACAAAGCTGCATTCTCAGCCAGGTTCTCTGCCAGTCTCTGGCAGGAGCAGGATCTTAAACAGGCCTCACGATCAGCCTGCTGGATTGAAATCAGCTCGGGTTGGTCAGCCTGAAGATCCCCAGATAAAAACAGGAGATCACACTTTGGTTCAAAATTAGAACAGAAACATTAAACAGAAGTGACAGAGGCCCCAAAGTGTCTCATTTGAAAATGAGTTTCTTATTAGTCAGAGATCATTAAAAGACAAATGAATGATGCAGCAGAAACGCCAGTGACGGTCAGTGTGGTGCACAGCTTGGTCCAGATTAAAATAGCTCCACAATGGGGTGCAGTAGCTCACATCATAGAGGCTAACTCCTTAATGTAGTAGACCAGGTTCAATTCCAACCCATGAAGAATTGATGTCTCCTCATGTGTGGAGAAGGAAAAGGTTAGTGTTAGGGTTAGCGAGGAAAAGCTCAGGGAAGCAGGTCTGCTTCACTGATGGGAATGTTAACCAAACATGTTAACCAAACCAACTAGTAAGTCTCCATCCTTGATAAATATAGTGATATAATGATGACACACACGTCAGATCAGAAAACACAGCTACCTTCTGCAGGGCATGGAGTAACAATGTACAATATTTTGTACATTGTTTTTGTCATTTACTTTCGGGGTGGCTTCACTTCACAGCCACAGAGGTTGATGCTTGGTTAGATCAAAATACACAGCTATGTTCTGCAGGTTATGGAGCAGCGACGTACATTATAACTTCTCATCTAGCGGCATCATCAGGTCAAAATTTCACTTTGTTTGGTGTCCTGGTAGCTACACCTGGTGGAGCATGTGCTTTATGCATACTAAGGTGAGCCCTAACCCGGTTTGATTCCAGTCTGCAGCCCTCTGTCACATGTCATCGTCCCTTTCTTGTCTAATTATCATGTCTGCTTATAAGACGCGGGCCGGCCTCAGTGTCACTTTGTGGTCAGTGCTATTTAACAAATGTTAGCAAGCCAAACTAACACACTAAACATGGTAAATATTTTACCTGCCTATCTAACAGCGAGTCGTCGTCTTGAGTACGTTAGCATTACTTCAAATCACAGCTGTGCCTGAGTACAGCCTCACAGTCTTGTTTTAATCCGAACAAGTCCCCCTGCCAAAAAAGATTATTGACGAATGGCTGAATAGATGCACTCATACCACAGAGGGAAAGCAAAAGACTGAACGAATATGGGAAAGAGTGATGGAGACGGAGAGCGAGCGAAAAAAAATGTGAGCGTTATTAAATTGGAGTGAAGAGGAGGAGGAAAGACGAGGAGCCGGGGGAGGATGGATGAAGGAGGAGAAAGGAGGACAGAAGAAGACTGAAGCTGGGAGGGAGGTCCAGCAGCAGCAGCAGGCTGCAGGAATGTTTCACATGCCTGTCCTCTGGATGACCTGGGCTCCCTGGAGTGTGGGAGATACTGGGAGTAATTAGCCTCCTTTAACATTGGATCTGTGCTGCCTCTACGCCTCAATGGGGTTAGCAGTGGCATTGAGGAGATCAAGTGTATTTAGATTTTTAAACAACACTTCAGTATTCTTCTTTAGCACCACTCTCCTCTTCTTAAACTTCTAGATGCAGATTTCTTGTTTTGTTTTAGTTTTTCAAGCAGGGAAGTTGTTTTCAGTCATTTCCAGCTAAAGAATGCTGCAAATTACATCCATTATTTTAAAGTGGAACACACACACACACACACACACACACACACACACACACACACACACACACACACACTACTTCCCCCACCACCGACCAACCCTTCTTGCAACTGACCTACTTTATCCTCTGGTAGATTTAATTATGGATCCTCCTAACTGCAAATATTTCTAACTTAAAGTCAAGGATCATGAATTGCAGTGGACGTAAATGAAGAGAAACTGAGCCTAAAATGTATTGATTTCGTAAAAAGGCCACATGGTTTCAATCATGGAATGCCAATACTGGAACGTCAGTGTAATAATATGTGCTTTGCTTTGAATGGCCTTTATTTAAAAGAGATAAGTGTCCCTTTATGGCAAGCCATAAAATCAGAGCTAAAAACCTGAATGGATAAATACATAAATGAAGGCATTATCTTCAGACAATATGCAAAAAATATATAATTTTAAAAAGCAATAGTGTTATATTCAAATAATACTGAGCATTAAACACAACAAGGGTGAACCTTATTTTAAAAATCCTGCATCAGAGTCAGGACTTAAAATAAACTGCTGAGAAAAATGGGCACAGATGTGGAACATAGGTGGAGGTGAGGAGGACTGAATTAATCCAGGTTGCTTGAATAAAACACCTGTGAAGCCCCCCACCTGTCCTTTAAAATGGCCACGCTCTTAATTCTGCGTAACCTTAAGCCTTAATATAATTTGAACAGGTGAGTTGTATATAAATTCACCCTCAGTACAGTTGTCATGAACGGGGAAATTAGCTACAGAGACCAAAACTGTTTTTTGTACCAGGCTGTAAACATGTTTATTTCTGCTGTGAAGTTGGACATTTTAACATGGGGACTTATGAAGACTGACTCACTTCTGGAGCCAGCCTCAAGGGGAAGTTTGAGGAACTGCAGTTTTTGGCATTTCCACGCTGGCTTCATTTCACAGCCAGAGACTTCCACTTGGTGTGGTTTCACAACAAATTGTAACTTTATTAAGTTGCAAAATTACTTTTTAAATGAAATTTAAAAAATTTAAAAGTGCACTGTCTTTTTGATGGTGCATTGCGAGTGCACCATCTGGACGTATGCAAACTGAAATATACAAAAATCACAACAAATCTGCGGGTAGAGAGGACTGAGCTAACCAGACATCTGTAGTAGTGATGTCGCGAACGAGCCGGTTCAAAGAGCCGGCTCTTTTAAGTGAATGATGGGAGCTGGCTCCCATCCACAAACCATTTATTATTATTTTTTTGTAAAGTAATACGGTTCGCTATGAGTGCTCCATGCATGCAGTGACTGAATGTCATGTGTTGTGCAACCAATCACGTAAGGTTAGACAGGGATACCACCAAGCAGGGAGGGGCGGGGGTCCAGCATAGCAGCGCTCATAGGTTCATTGACCATTGTCTGTAAATGCAATGGTAACAATTGGCTACAGCAATTTATTGATATTAGAATATTTTACTTTAAATACTTCAGTACAAAGGATGTTTTGAATAATTGAAGTGATATATGTGTACACATACAAATCATAAGTCAAAACAGCACTAAATTTGGCTGAATTATAAAAAGTATAAGCGGTAAAATGAAGAGACGTTTGGGAGTCGAAAGAGCCGGCTCTTCTTGGTGAGCTGAGTCAAATGATCCGGCTCCCTAAAAAGAACCGAACTTCCCATCACTAGTTGATAGTTCGGTCAATTCAGTTAATTGTCTGGTTGCATTGTGGGTAATGTAGGCACCTGGTTTAACAAAGAAGAATAGGATACTTCAGCTTCTGCTGCGTACTTTTAATACTTTAAGTTAAACTCTGATTTAAGTGAGCTCCTTTACTGGTATATTGACACTTTGACTTGAGTGAGGGGCTTCAGTACTCGCTTCCACCGCTGCTCGCTGCTGATGTCAGACGGCGGGGTGGGTCATGTGAAGGTCAGCAGCAGCGGAGAGGAGGTTCACGGAGAGTTCACTCGCATACATTAGGTAACACCATCGGTCTGATGTAACTAGTATGAAGCAGGTTGAGTTGAGACATTCGTCAATAAAGAAGAGATAAGAAGAAGGAGAAGGAGAAGAAGGAGAAGTCGTCCTGGGACAAACTTTGTTATGCAAAACAGCTTCCAGATCTGGATGTGTTTAACCGCTGTGTGCCTGCTGGAGGACTACAATTTCTGACGGTTTATGGGAAATGTAGGTCTGTTCTCCAGCGCTGCTTTGACTTTATCCACCTTTTATATCAAATATAAACTACAAACAGAGATAATCCGCCCCTGCTGGTCCATGCAGGACAACAAATCCCGACGGAATCATGTTTGACTACCTGGAATTTCAAGCTTTCGGTACCGGAGACATCATGGACTTTTACACCACGTCCAGTCCAGCATGCATGCTGCAGGACCAGGACCAGGACCAGGACCAGGATTTGTCAGCCTTCTTCCCCGAGCTGATGGAGTCAGCGGACTGGCAGCAGCACCGGTGCTCGCAGTGTGAGTGTAAACTGATGTGTGGTTAAAAAACATTTGAATCAGGGATGTTTTTGTGGTTTGCTCATTTACATTCACAGCTAAGTGGATTCCTGTGTGTGTGTGGAAACCACTAATTTGCCTTGGAAAGGGTGTTACAGTCTGTGCTGGACAAAATGATATAAAATGTGATATATCCATACAGGTATTTGCATTGAAGGTCAGGTGCTTCAGCATAAAAACAATCCTCCCATTTAAAAACATTAACAACACTGAAGTATATTTAAAATATGTCTACATAGGCATATTATATATGGGATAAATGAACTGCATTGCTGTTTACTTCCCTTTTCTGATCAACCAATCAAATTTTACTGGTGTAGCACCTTTTATTCATTTAAGGCAAATGTAAACAGTAAAACAATTTGAGATTAATGCACAAAAGATGTAAAAAATTATGAAAATGATCAGTAAAATAGATAAAACATTTAAAAATTAGAGGGAATGCAGATATTTTGTAGTGAAAATACAATAAATTAAGTAGATAAAAAAACTAAATAAAGACCATAAAACATTATAATTTAAACCCAGGCTAAGGATGTAAGTCGCATATATCAACCTACTCTACTTTTGCAAAGCTTATAATGTTGCATTTTTTGTTGACACGGTCAGAGAGGTATTCAACAGTAACTATTATGTTTACCGTTGAGGTTGTAGTTTGCAGTAGTGTTAAACTGGATGCCATTATATTGAGAGGTGGCATTGTGTAAATGTGGTGGGCAACATATCAGAAAGAGTCATTGTATTGGATATAATGAAGTGGGCAGTCAGCGTATAGACTGGTGCAAGAAAGTGCTTCAAAAACATGTAGAAAATATTAAAATTAATACATAAACTGACATGAAACTATCAAAATATAAGGACTTTGAACTAGGAGTAAAACAGCAGATATCTATATTGTATCAGATTTAATATTTATATGAATAAAGCTGTTTAATTTTTACTGGAAATTTGAGTTTTATTCCAAACCATGTCTGAATGACTTTACTTTAACCCCTTTATTTAACATTTATATAATAATATTTGTGAGCAGGCATGAGTGGAGGCTGATGTATAAACACATGTTGAATGACAACATAGTAAAAACACAGTTGTTATCGTACAATATGTCCTATAACCCATTTATTAACTGTATTATAAACTGCTTATTATCACTGTCAAACATGGGGTGATATAGTAAAGTGTTACTCTGTGTACTGATGAGTTTCCTCCTGCAGCTTTTCTTTTTAACAGAAAAAGAGGACGTGGAGAGCGGCAGGAAACACGGTACTGTATGTGAGCAGCGAGCAGTAGTTCATGACAGTGTGGTGGTCTGTGTTTGGGACGGGGCGGGCAGGGACGGTCAGTTTAGGGTCACCGTGGGTTCACCGGACGGTCACCAGCTCAGGAGGTCAGGAGAGAGTCAGACAGTTTACTGAAGTAAAAGTAGCAGTACAACAAATGCAGAAATACTCCATTACAAATAAAAGTCATGCACTTAAATTACAAAATTACAACAAGTTAAATAACAAGTTATTTGATGTAAAATCTTAATCTGAAACTACAGATGTCAGATGAATGTGGTGGAGTATAAAAAGCACAATATTTCCCTTTATCTATAGTTTTTATTTGAACAAACTTAATTTATAAAGAAGAAGAACAAAATGGGGGGCACTGCACGGGCTCAAGCAGAACAGTATTGGTAATCGGTAATTGGTAATTGGTAAAAATCAGGTGACTTTCCAGCTTAATATTAATGCTCCATAATATAAAGTCCATATTATTAGCTTGTAGTCTATAAGAAATCCAAATTACTGTGAACATAAATATATAAATCCTTTATTAAATCACAGATAAACCAACACGTTTTTGACACGGAGATTGTTATACCCTCAGATTTCCTTTGGACTGCTCACCAATACCATAGACTTCCATTAAAATGAACCTTTATTTATACTTTTACAGTTTTCAGAGTGTGAAGTAATGCCAGGGGGGCAACAAAAGTACATATACACGTAACAAATGACGTAAATAAATAATCTAGAGAATCAAGTCGTCATCAGTTGGGCAACTATTTTGATAATCGATTAATTGCAAAATTCAAAAACGTTGCTCACTTCAGCTCCTTAAATGCGACAATTGATGCTTTTCTCTGGCATATATGATGGTAAATGAAATATCAAGCAAAAAACGAGCAATTTAAATACGTCACTTTGGAAATTATGATGCACGTTTAAATAAATAAATGGATAATTTAGAAAATAATCAACAGACTGACCAATAATGAACATTCGAAGATTTATGGATGTTGTATTTATCGAGACGCAAAATGAGATTTATCACAAAAAGTCCCAGATCGCCTTTCTAAACATCAGTATAACTAAAAATAACATTTAGCAGCATGTAGCATCTATAAAAGTCTATAAACAAGTTGAGACTCTGACTTACTCTGACTTTTAAACTTTCTGGCTCTAAAATATTCAACGCTGTTAACATTTTTTGTTGATTTAAACGCAGCACAATCCACTGCCGCATACATCAAATAACACCACCTAAATTGGGATGGGGGCAGCCTCTGTCCCCCCCCCCTTCCTTCCCCCGACCAAATCACTTACACCGCCCCGTCACACACACTTTCTGTTCCTTCTCCCTCCCTCTCTCTGCCTCTCATCAGTCAGCTGGGCTTGTGGCATGCTCCTGCATTGTTTTGCGTTGGGAGAGAGCGCTCGGCCTGATGGGGGTGTCCTCGTTTGACCCGCTGGTTCCAGGTTCAACCGGAGGCCACGGGTTCAAGGGGATGTAGATGAGCAATTTTTCTCGTTTTGTCCCCTTTTCAAAACGTCTTTCTTCGTTTTCTGTCAGCGTTGGAGCGGTGGAGGTGATCAGAGAGCCAGCGGGGAGGCCGAGCGAACCCCACACAGGCCCGAGCAATTCTCCTCAAAAGTGGGTCTAAAGTGGGAGGGCTGACTGTTGTGACTGATGGAGTGAAATGACACATTTAACTGGAAAAATGGAGGTTAACGCCGTGTTACAATAGGTGCAGCTGTATAGACGAGGGAGAGGTTAATTCTACATTGAATTCATTTGCAGCTCTGGTTCAAGGAAGACTGAGTCCAGCTTCCTCTGGACAGAGCGCACTCTCCTATTCATGAGACAGTTTGGATTTCACTTTATAGATTTGGTTACTTAATTCCTGCAGAGCGGGGATACATTGAGCTGTGACTGTGTCCATCCGGCAGTCAGAGAGTGTCTTACCCTTCAGTATAGTCTTTATATCTGCCTGTGTGTTAGGCAGTCAGACGAGGTGAGTCCTATAAAGTTAAACCTGCAGTCTAATGGCTCAGTGTCATTGGTTGCAACAGGTCTGAATGCGCTGAGCCTTGTGGAGAAATGACCGTACTTCCCTTATTGATTTATTACCTCAATAAACAGTTTACTCATGAGTTTATGGTGTCAATCACTAATTTTAAATCTTCATTACAACATGAGTGAAATAGATGATAAAGCAGGGCATGCAAGGGCGTGATTAACAAGTCATTTTCCATGAGTCTGTCCAGCTCAACACGCCGGGCTCATGAAACTCAGAACAAATTAGACAGTGCTGATCAAATATGAAAGAATATTTTAGTTATTGTTTAGCTATAATATGAGAATGTTTGTTTCCGGGCAAGCCACCATGCTTGAAATCGTCAAACCCACACATAGCCCAACTTGTACCCACCAGCTCCACACTGTGGTCCAACTTCTGGCTCCAAAAAAGATGGAACAGGCCATAATGCCAAACTCAAGGCTTCAAAATGGTTGTCCACAAACCAATGGGTGATGTCACGATGTTTGACGTCATCAAACAGCTTGGCATCTATCATAAGGAACCCGATAAAGTCAGCATGGCTTTGCTTGCTAGTGTCCTCCTCCGTCAATCCATCCATCCATTTCCTGTAACCGCTTACCCCGATTAGGGTTGCGGAGAGCTGGAGCTGATTCCAGCTGACACTGAGGGGCAGGATACACCCTGGACAGTTCGCCAGTTCATCAGAGGGCTGACATTCACACCTGCAGATTATTTAGAGTCACCTATTTACCTGAATGACTTTGGAAGGAAGTCGGAATACCCGAAGATGCAAACTCCACTTAGAGAGACTCTGCCAGGGTTCGAACCAAGAACCTTGGTCGTACTGATAGGTCAGTAGTACATGTAAAAGGTCAGGAATTTTAATAGAGCCTTTTATAGATGGCAAATTTTGGATTCAAACAGGTGCTTGTAGTTCAGATATTCTGTTTTTTACCCTGTTTAAATTACAAATAAAAAGAGACAGTCCTATAATAGATAAATTGCCTTCAAAATAAACATTTTCCACAACCCAAGAAGATGTATTAATCGTGCTGCTGTCATGGAATCCCCCTTAAAACCCAGCAAGTTTAGATTCATCAGTGTCAGTATGTTACATTCTCCCTGCTGTGCTTGTTTCTAAGTGTTGTATTGTGTTACGTTGTGTGTTTTGCAGCAGTTGAAAGCCAAAGCTCCAGCTCCAGCTCCAGCTCCAGCTCCAGTTCAGACGACCTGTTCGCCAGCCCCCCCTCCCCGCTGCCTCCTCCTCGCACTTACAAGCCCTGTTTTGTGTGTCAAGACAAGTCCTCGGGCTACCACTATGGCGTCAGCGCCTGTGAAGGCTGCAAGGTAACGTGTCACGCCTGTGGTTTGCTTCACAGAAGAAAAAATCACCTGCAGTAACAAAAAACTCTCAGAGGCTTTCATGCAGGCAGTCATTGTGTAAATGTGTGTCACGCTCTAAAAGGGGAAGCTCTCAAAAATTCCTGTTCCTGATTGGCTCTTTAGGCAGGTTTATTTCCGTACTCTATCAACATAAATCATTAATGTCTTCTCTCTACCGTTATATCGTCTCTGCAGGGCTTCTTCCGCCGCAGCGTGCAGAAAAACATGGTGTACACCTGCCACCGGGACAGAAACTGCATCATTAACAAGATCACCAGGAACCGCTGTCAGTACTGTCGACTCCAGAAGTGCTTCGCTGCGGGAATGTCCAAGGAGTGTAAGTGTCCAATCCGCTCTGATTCAACCAAGCGGTAACCTCCGTGGCTGTGAGGTGAAGCCTACGAGGAAGTGCTGAAAGCTGCAGTTCCTCAAATGTCCACTTGAGGCTGGCTCCAGAAGTGTGTCAGTCTCCATAAGTCCCCATGTTAAAATGTCCAACTTCACAGCAGAAATAAACATGTTTACAGCCTGGTACAAAAAACAGTTTTGGTCTCTATAGCTAATTTCCCCATTCATGACAACTGTACTGAGGGTGAATTTATATACAACTCACCTGTTCAAATTATATTAAGGCTTAAAGTTATGCAGAATTAACAGTGATTGACAGGTAGGTGCTGTTACAGATGGCTTGTTTGAGCACTCAAGTGTCATTCAGCTCACCTCAGATGGCGGCAAACACACTCTTCAAAAAGCCTATGCGTGACATCATGGATACAACATCCATATTTATGGATTCAACCGAAGGCCACGTCCTTGTCTCCCTCTCATGATGAAAATAAGCGTGATCTTTTGCGGTTGTTAGTTTCTGAAGTTAGACGATCCACTGAAGGACTTATCTTCTCGGACAGTATGTGAATAAATATAGAGGCTGTGATGACCCCTTCAAGGACAGAGTTGACAGTAGATAGTGTGTGACTGATCAGAGAGGTTACTGAACGGTCGGCGTCATAAACGTGAATTATCAACTCAGGTTTATCTCTTTGTGTTTTTGTAATTACACGTTACATAAGCGATTCATAAAAGCTCAGTGCAAGAAAGGCAGATTCAGACCAGCGATGGCCTGAATACTCTGTGTCCTAACAGTGGAGGTAACTCAACAATGGATACACTCTCTATCTTAATCAATCCAGCGAGCTGTTATGCAGCCTACACGGGGCTGTTTGCATACGTAACCGGAGTGATTGCGCGTTGAGTGTTGCCAAAACGAGGTTGACCTACACTCAGCTCACTACTGTGCAAGAGCACATCCTATGTAACCACAGAAAGAGGACTGATGCTGCTGCTCTAATAACATGCTGCCTTCACTGTGCAGGCTGTTTAGATACAGAGTTAAAGAAGGAGGAGGAGAAAGTAGATCTTTACCTTTAAGTTTGAGTTAGAAATTCGAAATTGACACATTTGGCGAGGGGAATACCATCTATCTTCAAGAACGTGTGTGTAAACATGTTATTAACATGTTTTTCACAGCTTTAAATGTCACTTCACCTCAAGTTTGAGGGGGTGTAATCCCCCACCAACCCCCAACTCACGTCCTTTTACAGTTTCAGCTTGATTTACTCACTAAACTTTCTCTAAAAACTGAATGTCCATCTGCTAAAATCCAGATGAGAGAAACTCTGTGTTGTTGAAAGATACAAACAAGTCACCGTGTATGTTATTACCATGTGCACTTTTGCAGCAGTAAGCTCATGAGCAGCACTGAGCTGCCTTGTGAATATCATTTACATTTACATTTACATTTAGTCATTTAGCTTTAGTCGCTTTTATCCAAAGCGACTTACAGAGAAGGGAAACAATCAAGGTACAGTGCGATAAGAAAGCGTTAGTGCAACAATAAGTGCTATGACAATTCTTAAGGGGGTAGCTTTCTCATGTCCAGTTGTAGGTAGTGCTAGGAGAGAACGTAATCTCTGAAGAGCTGGAGGTCTTCAGGAGATTTTTAAAGGTAGAGAGGGACACCCCTGCTCTGGTAGGAACTGGTAGTGCGTTCCACCAACGGGGAACAACAGACGAAAAAAGTTTGGATTGCCTTGAGCGAACAGGTGGCAGAGCCAGGCGTCGCTCATTGGAGGAGCGCAGCGGTCGTGAGGTAACATATGCCTGTACAATCACATTAAGAGTGTTCGGCATGCATTAATAATGTGGCAATTAACTTTGAATTAATTCGGAGACGTTTGCACTCCAATCGGATGAATCAGCGGACATGTCCAAAGACGCACAGCTCTTGGCATTTAATAGCCAACGATAATTATAACTTATAACTTTTTTTATCAATCATAAACACATACAGGCAGTATATGAATAGGTTAATAAGGTGAAATAAAAGTTGAATAAAGTAAATATAAAAGTTATTATAGGCCAGGCTTAAAATGTGACACATTTTTAAAGAATTACATGTGGGGGTCCCAGTTCTGTTTGTCTGCTCTAATGGGAATCAGTGCTAACGTTACCGAGCTAGGCTTCCACTTTCTGAGTGAAAACAGCACAATGGGACCTCCCGAATGCGTACTGTTGTGAAGGGACAAACGGCTTAAGTTGCTGAAGTTACATAACCAACACTTGGGGCTTTTTTGGAACGTCTTGTACCAACGTTCTCCGGTCAGTAGTGCAACACACTGACATTGACGGCAGCTCTCCTAGCAACACTGGTTCTCTGATGTCAGTCAAATGTTGCCATGGGGGGAAAAAATGACCTCTAAGAGGACTTCCAGACTCCCCCCGCCCCAAACGTCCGGCTTATGTTGGTGTTTTCTAGATTTGCTCATGAGAAGTGTTTTGTTATTCAGTGTAGCTGAGTTTCTGGAAAAGAAATGCCACTGTTGAGTTGTTTAAATGTCACTTTTAAATGCTTTGAGCTTCCTATCTGCATGTTCAGGCAAAGCTAGCGGTTAGAGCGTAAACATTCCTGCTAAGAGTTGGCTGAAATAGTCCTTCAAAGCAGCGCCACGACTGTGTAACAGAAACAAAGTCAAATTGTGTGTTACCCAGAAATGCGGTGACCCAGATAAGAGAGTGTGTGTGTGTGTTATGTGGAGGGAACCGAGGGCGGTGATAGGGCGGCAGCGAAGGATCCACCCATCCACATGTTCTCATTGTTGCTCCTCCACACTCAGACACACACATTACATAAATACATCACATGTAGCAGACAGATGGATGCTATGTAACTGCTCGCTGGCTGCCTCACTTAGTGAGTAACATGATCTCACTTGGAGTGTTTGCACAACGATGACTGTATGTAGGGAATCCAGAGAGAGAGAGAGCGGAGGGGGGCATGAGGGTGGGAATGGGTGAGGAAGGCAGAGACGGAGGTGTTGCATAATCCTGAGCTCCTCCTGACATGTGCGTGGCTGTCTGAGCCAAGTCAGTAGGACGCAGTGAAACATGTTGACACCGTTACTGAAGGGATTATGAAAGGCTAACCTGGTTAGGCTGCGTGAGGCTGCTTCACATGCTCCCCGGAGTAACAGATAATCCAAACTGCTCAGCTGCCGTCATCGAAACTCTTTCGTATCACAGATAAAGTTCCATATAAAGGTTGGGCTGATGTAAAAAATGTTCAAACCTGTTTGACATTTAGCCAAATACCAGACTGAATGTCACCACTGGGTGTCGTGTGAGGCTCAGACACTCCGGAGTATAACATATTGAGAGGCCACGAGTGAGAGTGGAGTTACAAGTCAGTAGCTTCAAGACTAACGTGCTAAATAAAGCGTCACTGTGTAGAGACTGGTGTTTTTAGGCATTTAGTGCCCCCAGTTTCCAGAGTCCAGCTCGGCGTCTGTCCATCAGCCTTTTATTTCACCAAGCTCTCACCAACGACTAAAAGTCAGTCCCAGATTTACGCTTGTCTGCTGGCTTCTTGCTCACTTTTCTCCTCTTAGTTTCCTCCGTCAACGTCCTCTTCGATCTTTTTGCCTCTGACATTATGTCCATAGAGGCTGCTGAACTCAGTTACATTCCCTGCTTGGCCAGCTCCGGTTCTGGCATGACACTGGCTCTGCTTTCTGTCAGCTTTCCCTCATTCCCCGAAAACCTCCTCTTCCCAGTGGACAAGCCCTCCCGGGCCTGCCGCCCCCTTTGGCGGGCAACCTGGCTAACAAACTGAGCTAACATTGGCTAACAGCAGCTGTTTACTTTACTGTCCATCAGGAAAGTTGATGCAGAGCATAAAGTATGATCCAATTTCACTAAAATCAGTGAAATATGGTGGTGTGTGACTTAGCGGCTGCTTGTTATGTTATGTTCGAGGACACTTTGGCAGTCATTTGGCATATATTTAGTCTGCAGGCTTGTTCTGGATATTTTAATCCTCACTTTTTATGTAAGGGGACTATAATGATACTGCAGCTGCATATTTTTCCATTTTTCAGAAGAGGATAAAAACCATTTTTGGACATATTTGTGGAAACAGTGTCTATGGTTCAGGCCTCTGCGTGGGCGTTTCAGTTCACAGTTCACTGAGAGCCAATTTCCGCCATTGAGTAGAGAGTGTTGGTACACAATGTTCCCCCATTTTCAAAAAAGCCCACATACTGTTGGTTATGTAACTTTAGCATTTTAAGTCATTGTCATGTCCTTGTAGAGTATTAAACATTTGGCAGCATGCATAGTTAGCCTAGTTTGCTAACTTTAGCACTGGAATTGGGTCCATAGGTTAAGATGGAAAAACTCACAGCGACGAGTAATTATAAATCTGTAACTCAGTGCTACAGAGTTACTTATGGAGTCTCTGAGTCTCATACAGCAGGTGATGCTCAAATCTGAGGTGCATGAAGCGTGAGGTAACATCACCCACCTGCAGCTGTCGCACATTTGTACCAATCACTGTATGCTATCACGTCGAACGACGGCTTTGTCTTATCTGAATTGTGTTGACAAAAAATAAGTAATCATGTATTTGGTGTAAAGACGCATATAGCACACACTAGGATGTAAATTATTTGAACAGTTTGAATCTCATAAGGTGTGTCTTGCTTTTCCTCAGCAGTGAGAAACGACAGAAACCGGGGGAAGGGGAAGAAGGAAGCGGTGAAGATGACCATCATGGAGACGTACGAACTGACAGCAGAGCTCGGCTTGATAGTGGAGAAGATCTGCAGAGCTCACAGAGAGACGTTCCCGTCTCTTTGCCAGCTGGGAAAATACACCACGGTGAGTCACGACATGAGAACCGACTGTTAAAAATCAGAAGAAAATATCAGAAGATCAAAAGCTGTCTGAGTCCAGCAGAGCGTTTCATCAGATATGTGTTTTATGGGTAACAGCTGAAGGAATTTAAACAGATATTTCCACTGTGGCTGCCAACAAATAGAGATAAAACATAACAGGAAATACACATTGAAGTGGGAAAATTGTCCCAAAACTTTTAAACATTGCTGTGAAAGGCGAGTTGTTAACCTACAGAAAGCAAAAGAAGTCCTCCTCATGAAAACATGATCATTTCACATTGATATATTTATTATTATTCAAACTGAAACTCTGCAGATGAATATAAAAATATGAGGAAGTTCACATAGTTTAGTTTCTAACTTTGTGGCAAAGAAAATCAACAAAATCTTTCAAACAGTATTCATTAATTAATTTATTCTGTGGGTCTGTAATTTCTAAATAATTTCTCGGGAGAAGAACATTATAATTTGGCAGTAGTTGTAGAGAAAATACAAGACAAGAGACAGATTTTAGGTTCACAAACAGCTGATTCATGGAGCAATTTCCTTGCGAGAGCTGTTTCATTTAAATCCAAGAAAATATTGAATTTCTTATTAATTTATTAAAGGATGATGAGGCTTTAAAATGCTGCATGAAACCAAAGAAGTATGACAGGACAAATAGCCTCCGCACACTCTGGACCAAGATGGTAGACTGGTATTGTTACAAACCTGCTATTCCACAGAAATGCCAGTGAAACAAAAAGTACATCATGTTCTTAGTGCAAACTGTGACTCACGCATCACAAACAGGAATAACTGCACATGCCATCATGATAAAAAAAACTCCCAGCCGCAACACAACACAGTAATCCAACTGGTGTAATGTATCTGGGCGCGCCGTCCACGTGAATGTTGTTCACATCATGTTTTTGTTAGATAATTCAGCAGAAGTCAGCGATGCCGAGAAGTACAGAACAAATAAAAGGTTTCATTTGGGAATACGACTTCCTGGTTCGAGTGTAATCAAGGAAACATTTGACTCTAAAACACGGCGGAAATGTTCGCCTGCCTGGATTTAATGGTTTTGTGTCAGAGAGGAAGATGTAGCAGAAACATTTAGTCCTAATTACTGAAAATTTAACTCTTTAGCTATCTTAGAGCTATAGAGATTTTAAAGTAGACGTCATGTTTGCTTTTATTATGATCCATTAGAAATTAGTCATCACACACTTATAACAGATTGTTTGAGCGGCCTTATTTGCATTTACAGTCATGTTGGGCCTTTTTGTTCCAGATGCAGCATCTCTAAAAATCCAGATATGTCAGATATGTTCAGGAGTTGAAGGAAACAAAACAGCTAAATGCTCCATATATGTCATATAAACAGAATCAGAATCACTTTTATTGACCAGGTGTATGTAAACACACGAGGAACTTGACTCCGGTTACACGTTGCTCTCGATGTACATACAGATATAGACATAGTACAGCTAAAAAGACAAGGAGCTTCACAGGCAGGCATGAAGATAAACATAAAAAATATGTAAAAAGTACACATATATGTAAATAACAATAACATTTGTAGACTGAATAAAGATCTGATGATGGTGCAAAGGATGCTGAAATAAATATGGTTTATACAGCAGGTTGTATTAAGTACATGAGGTGGTAGCTATTACAGCATGAATAGATTGTGTATGAGTAACATATTTACAGGATATTGCAGAGGTAATGTTCCTGACGCTGCAGCTCTGGTGTTAACTGTTCATCACAGTGATGGCCTGTGGGAAGAAACTGTTAAAAAATCAGTGTTGTGTTGTTGTGTTGATTTAGTCAAATCCTGTAACGTCCCTGAGACGTGAACCTAAACGTCTCTTTAACGATAAAAAACAAACATATTCGTCTTTTTTTCCTCCGTCCAGAACTCCAGTTCAGACCACCGGATCCAGCTGGACCTTGGGCTGTGGGACAAGTTCAGCGAGCTCGCCACCAAGTGCATCATCAAGGTGGTGGAGTTCGCCAAGCGAGTGCCTGGTTTCACCGGCCTGACCATCGCTGACCAGATCACCCTGCTGAAAACCGCCTGCCTGGACATCCTGGTAGTACACATTAGATCAAACTGAGCTACAGTTAAATACATGTCCGCACATGACGCAGCTCCTGCTGAGATTCACACCTTCTGTGGATCTCATGCCAAAGACAAACTGACAGGCGGGCTGGCAGACAGACAGCGGCCCTCGGGCAGCGTTTGTGACATGTTTAAATCTCCCTCATCCTCCCTCTGTCTGCACTGTCATTCACTGCCAAGTCACAATCAGGACCTGATTGTTCTCTGGCGCTGTGGTGCAGTAGCACCAAGGGAGTGCCATTGACGATCTCAAGCTTGTTTTCACAAATTTTCCCTGATGAGGCGTTCTGCGTCTCGAGTTTGCCAAGTTCTTCTTCGGTTCATGTTTGTCACTCCGGCGCCGTGCACGCTGCGTGTTATACACCGCAATAAAAACAGCACAGTGGGCCGTGCACACTCGCTATTTGTTTGAAACATTTGCATTAATGTTATTCATCGGAGACAGTGCGCAGTAATGAGCATTAAAGTGTAACTGAGCCAGAGTTAAGTTGTTTTAATGGCTCTGCGTGAAATATGAAGTCTAAAGATGATGGTACGGTACAAGAAGGAAAGTCAGAGGATGTGTAAAGTTATTACAATTCAGAGGACATAAACACCTATAACAAACGTTGTGCCAGTCCATTCAGTAGATGTTAAAATATTGTAGTGACAGAGTGAACAACAAACTGACTGTGGTCACATTTAAATCCAAAAGTTTAACAGAATCTTCAGAAAATCAGCCACAGAAACTTTTTTATGAATATCAGGAGTCGGCTCATCGAGATAAACAGTAAAAACAGGCGGATAGAAATGCTGATTTCCAGCCTTTGTAGCAGCAGTAACACTCCTGTGTGTGCGGAGGAGGAACCAAAAATACAGCAAAACACTCTTTAGGGTCCAGTATACTCCCACAGGCTGATGAACTGATTGAACAGAGCTGCTGATTACAGGCAGCTCAGCTCACATCCAAGGACGGCAGGTAGGGACCTCTGCTGGATGTGGACGATAGCTCTGGACTTATTTACTGATTACTGTGTACAGACAACATGTTGCTTGATTGACAGCACCTGTGTCTTTTGCATGAAGTCATCTAAATCGCTGGAACAGATGTGAGGAGTTTTTAAGTTTGCATGAGAAAATTATCAAAGCAAACAGATGCGGATCAGAAAACAGGAAGCCATCTGTCGGAAACATCACACAATAAACTTATTAAACAATACAACATCGTGTAAACGCCTGCCGGAGGTTAAAAAAGGTTTATAGTCCAGATGATTTGTTTCTCTTGCTGGTGTCTGCGGGGTGGAGCGTATCAGGCTGAAACTCACCTGCTGTTCTTTTGCTGATTTAATTAACTTGATTTTTTGGCAAAAATAAAATGTACGAGGTAATGAAATGGAGAAGAACACTTGGGTACAAATATGACGTCAAGCCCGTCCAGAAATCAACACAGGAGGTCATTTACATATTTCTCAGAGCGTTCCTACAGCTGCTTTTTTAATAATGTGTGCTTCATGAGAGTTCATGATGGGAATCAGAGCAACATCTGCATGTGAAAAACTCTTCATCTGACATTTATTTCCTCATTTAATTAGTCGTTTGATCTCGATCTGTCTCTCTTCTATCCTTCTCTTCTTGACTCCGTCCAGATCTTGAGGATTTGCACTCGCTACACTCCGGACCAGGACACCATGACCTTCTCCGACGGGTTGACCCTGACCCGCACTCAGATCCACAACGCCGGGTTTGGACCGCTGACGGATCAGGTCTTCACATTCGCCGGCCAGCTGCTGCCGCTGCAGATGGACGACACAGAGAGCGGCCTCCTCAGCGCCATCTGTCTCGTCTCTGGAGGTACTGAAGCTCGGGACGCCTGAGAACGGGTGGAAAGTAACCAGTTTGTGAAACGCTGAACTTAGATGTTTGTCTTTTCTTGTGTCCCTCTGAACAGACCGTCAGGACCTGGAGGAGCCGTCGAAGGTGGAGGTGCTGCAGGAGCCGCTGCTGGAGGCGCTGAAGATTTACTCCCGTAAAAGACGACCCAGCATGCCCCTCATGTTCCCCAAGGCCCTCATGAAGATCACTGACCTGCGCAGCATCAGCGCCAAAGGTCAGAAAACTCTGACTTCACATAAGAAACTTCATTTATCGTCTTAAAAAGCTGTAAAAAAAACAAAAAACACCCCGTAGGTGGTCTGATGTGACCTTTTGGTGGGTAATGTTTGCAGACTTTAGCTCTGTTGTGTGGCATTCCTGAGCCTCTTCTGTAGCCGGGCTACATTTACACTACATTTTAGCATTTATCATCATCCTGTAATCACCACAGAAGCTTAGGAAACGTTACAGGAAAAGACTTGCTCTGTTTTCTGCAACCTGAATTTTTATTTTTGATGTTTTATGGCCATTATTGTCACTATTGGCCATATTTTATGGTGGAAAAGTTACAAAATATTACTTTAAAATGTAATTTCTGAGATATTAATATCAAATATTGTGAAGCAGTGGGCCTCTGAATCTCAGCTGGTGGTAAACTCTTTCAGGAAGAATCGTAGAGGAACTTTCTGCCGCACCGTCTAACTTGAATTTTGAGAACGACACCACCTATGAAGTGCAAACATGAATGCTACGAGAGCAGCAGTGTAGCAGTGCAGCGTGTTTGCAGCAGTGTTTCAGTAGAGTTTGCAAATAAGGAGCGAACAGGTGTTTGCATGAACTACTGTAGCTTGCAGGCTTCATTTGTTACAGATGAAGCACAGAAAAACTCCCTAAAACTAGTGTGATACTTAGATTTTGCAGCTTTCATCAGATCCCGTCAAGATACAGAGAGGCTTTGAAAGAGAGTCATGTCTTGTTTTTCCTGCTGCTAATGTGTGTGAGCGAAATGTAGCAGTTTTGTCAGTCCTCCAGTTAAGGTAGTAGAAGCAAACATCAGTGAGAGATATGTGATGGGAGGTGTTCATCAGTTTTATAAAGATATGTCCGTGTCCACAGGAGCTGAGAGGGTGGTGACGCTGAAGATGGAGATCCCAGGCTCCATGCCACCTCTGATCGAGGAGATGTTGGAGGATCTGCAGAACTTGGAGAAACACCAGAATAAACACTCGGAGCGGAGCACATGAACTCTAACTCTGAAGCTGCTCAGAGAACATTCGGCTCCCGGAGAAAACACTAACAACACAAACTACAGATGCAGTGCAGAGCGTTTCTAGTGTCTTACCTCAGTTTGTGGTCGGAGAACCGTCGGCGTGTTTAAAGACGACTGTGCTGATGAAAGAAGAGCTAATTTTTTGAGTTCATGGGGGGGAAAGAGACTGATGCAGTCAAGTTTTAATCCATCACAGCTTCATTTTTAACCCCTCCTGGCAGACGCCTCATAACTTGCTGGAAATCTTCCTCCAGCTGTTCCGTGTCAGGTTTCTACTGTATTTATATGCATGAGATATCACGTGGATTAATTTTTACCTCATTAAATAACAATGCCTTTAGCATTAGCGTAGCAGAGTTAGTAAACATATGGACCCAATTTCTGGGGCTGTTTCTTTTGGAGCTTTTTACATAATA
This sequence comes from Argyrosomus regius, assembly GCA_946959425.1. Taxonomy (NCBI): domain Eukaryota; kingdom Metazoa; phylum Chordata; class Actinopteri; family Sciaenidae; genus Argyrosomus; species Argyrosomus regius. The sequence continues at coordinate 25,458,221 of OX336884.1, forward strand.
TGTGAATTTCTGTTCTCACTCTCTCAAAGGCTGCAGTTTGTACGCACAATTTATGGATTTCTACGTGTGTAAAAAAAGACTAACTGTTTGAACGTGTTTGGAGAAATGATCTGAACAAAAGGGAAACTTGTTTTTGCTCATAAAGGCGGAGGCTTTAACAAAGTTCACAAACATATAAATGGGAAAGTAAACACAAAACTAAATGTATAACTAATAAGTACAAATACGTGTTTTATGTACTTATTTGTTATATTGTGATATATATATGTACTGATGCGGTTCAGCAATAGTTTGACATTTTGGGAAAACCATTTAAAGGTCCAGTGTGTAGGATTTAGTGACATCTATGGTGATGATGAATGAAACATGAATGAAAACAGAGTTATGAGTATAATATTCTGTAAACAGAGCGTCCTAAATCTGACACACTGGACCTTTAAGGGTTAACATGAAGCTGGAGCCAGCAGTCGGTTAGCTTAGCTTAGCAGAAAGTGGGCGAAATCACTCATAACAAATATTCAGCAGTTTACAGCGAATCAAGATTTCAGGCTCGTGAATCGTCGTCATTTTTGCGTGGGCAGAGTCTAAAGGTGTTCAGTTCATGCATGAACACTGAACTGACTTTGCTGACTCATCGCTGTCACAGACCAGATCAGTACCTCTTACAAGTGAATCTCTGACTCAGCGCTGATGATTCAGTGGTTCGCAGCGTGTCGCCGCGTCATAAAAAAGTCTATTAAAAGCCACAGAAGAGATCAGAGTGTGATAGCTGAGCTGAGCTGTTAACCTTTTTAAACAGTAGGCCACGTTTTTACTGGACTGGACTGAACAGCTTGAATGTCAACAGCGGTGCGTTCACTTGCTTGTTTACGCACCGAAGTGCATTTAAAACAGTGATGCAACCGTTAGTGAATATGAATCTTTAAAGTGACATCCTCCTCTAGTAGAACGGTAAATATTTGGGTGCTGGATTGTAAATAGGAAGTGTTCTTGGTTGCAGAGCGGTGGCAACCTCTCATCTGCACCCGGCAAGAAAATAGTCCCTCACATAACCTCCTGTAAACCCACAGATTGTTGTTTTTACACTTACAGATTAAAATATACAAACAAACACGGTATAACAGGTCCATTCGTGAGCTGTACGTGGATTTTGTTACGTGTGAACAGAACCACGCGAGCTACTGTTAAGCGGCTGTTGAGTCCAGCTTCATGTTGAACACACGACGTGAGGTATCGATCCTCTTCATTTCTGGAGATCTGCTCGATTGTTTAAAGAGTTTAAAGAGTTTGTACACTGTAAGTAAGCTAAAACACGACTTTATTGTTTCATACATATTCTAATAATGGCATATTTGCAGTTATCGGTCGGCCTGGATGTTGTTCGAAATGTTCAGTATTGACACTGAGAAGATTTTTTTACTTTGATAATTTCTGTATAAACATGTTTTCTACAAAAGAAAATTCATTTAACAAAATATGACAGTTTAATATCATATCACAGAATTGTACCTGAATAAAATATACTGTAATGTAGAAATAATACTAATAATAAAAATGTATCTGTACTTGCAACATGAGGAAAAGGATTATGGTTAAAGACAAAGCTAATTATTAAAAACAGAAGGATTGTTGATAAGTAAACCAGCAGCCTGTTTACTGTAAGAACTCGTGCCTACTCTAAACGTGCCGATATCTTCCACGTATTTTATGTATAAACCTGGAATAGATCACGTTTCATATGTTTTTTGTTTTTTTTTGGTCTATTAAAGTCTCGTGTGTTGGATTTAACGTCTGTGTTTCATGTTTCCACTGAAGCTGTGTTGTTTTTTAGTTATTTTCTGAGTTGACACTGCCGTACATGATTAATGATGAGGAGCTCGGAGGTTGTTTGAGGTCAACGCTGCCTTAGCTCAAAAGCAGGTTCATACCGCCCCCCTGTGACACCTGTGAGGAACTGCACTGCAGCGCTGACTTCATCCACTGAGATGAAGTTTGCTCAGTGATGAATAAAGTCAAAATTTATAGAAAAATAAGCAAATTTTTCTTCAGTAAATATCCGACTAGAGATGCAGTGTCTTCTCAGTGATGATTTATGTGCACATAAAGTGAAAGTGTGTGATTAACACTTAATCAAGAGACTCCTGACGAGCTTTTTGGAACTGAGGGATAAATCTGCAGTTGAACCAGTTGTGGTAGAAAGTAAATATTTACTGCAGTGTCATGGTTTGTGGTATCTTTGGTTCATTTCAGGTTGATTGATCTCACCTGGTCACCGTCATCACTCACCTGTTTGTTATTCCCTCATTACTTCCAATTTATATCCAAAGATTCAAACATTTTGACATGTGACCTCTTTCATCAGACGTTCATGAGTTCAAGCAAAGAAAGACTTTCCCCTCGAAACGTATCAAGACCCAAAGAGCTCAACGATTAGAGACAGACAGATCTGTGTATCAGAACTTTGTTTTTATTTATCATCTACTGTAGCTCCCCTCTTAGGCATTGACGCATACTAACAATAATAAAATATAATATTAGATCAGTCACAGGGGACATTTTCAGAGTACTTTTGATACTAGAGGTATATTTTGCTGATGATACTTCTGTACTGAGTTCTGTACTAGCATTTTTATGTTTAAACTTCATATGAACATGACAAATAATCACAAGTGGCCACTGTCTGCATTAAATAGTTTATTTATCATTTTAAAATAGCTGTTTCTGTATACATGGAGATGATACTGACTAATAATCCCTTTTGGATCAAAGTGCAAAGAAAGCGTCCCTTCAGCTTGTGAGTGAAAATGTGAATTACATAGAAAAAGTACATTTCACATGTTAATTATAATGAAAATGAAAACAGTATTTCAAAGTGCATGTTAAAGTTCAAGTAGAGGAAAAAACTGTAAAAATAAAAAGCTGCAGTCAAACACTGTGATGTGTTTGAAACCTGAAGGTTGAGTTTCCCATCAGCTCTCTCACAGTGAACTGATCAGAGTGAACTTTGGCTTTGCAGCTTTGGCTCGCAGCCATCTGAAACACAGGCTGTGATGTGCAGCCCTGCAGCGAGGAGTTAAAACAGTCAAACAGCTGAGTCCGATCCTGAGAAGTTAAAGTGCTAAACGCAGACAAACCTGAAAAAACAAAACAGAAAGCTTTGCACAAGCTGAACCCTGAAAAAAGCTTCAGTAAGTCAGCTGTTTCTGTGTGTGTGTGTGTGTGTGTGTGTGTGTGTGTGTGTGTGTGTGTGCATGCTGGTTACAGGCCAGTTCACTTTGATAAGAGTGAGAAGCTTCATGTGGCCTAAACTGACAGGAATGCACATAAATTAGCTTTAGTCTCAAACAGTACAGTGTACATCTATGAAATTCACACAGTCACGTGAAATTTACACAAATAAAAGATTCCTGAGAAAACAAAGAGGGGTCACCGACTAGAGACACTTCCAGCTATTTATGAGGAGAGTCTATGAGAGTACATTCAATATCTTTGATTTAGATTTTTTAAAATGTTCTGTATAAATGGTGGATTTTAATTAAGATTAATTACATTTCAAGTGTGCATACAATATTTTTGATTCAAATGTTATGACAGGAATAAGTTTTTGTTTTTCCAGCTGCTTCTGTGACACCTGAGGATGAATATGATCGATGGTCACTTGTTTCCAGGATCATTTCTTTTCTCTGCAACCCTAAAATGAACACAAAACACATGAAAGATTAAACTTTGTGAGTAAAATGACTCTAAATTAATTAATTCAAGACAAACTACAGTGACATAAAGACTCAAAACAAACGGATTTCTGACATTAAATTAAACACATTATAGTTTTACTATAAAAATGGTCATGTCTTATCTTTGTACACCTTTCCAGATCACCTGCTGTGTGTTGCTTCATAGTAGCCGTTCTCCTCCAGCAGCTCCTCGATGATCCCCTGAAAATGAACATTTACACTGAAGCTGAGGGAAACAGCAGAAGCTCTACAGCTCCCTGATTCACACTTTATATCCTGTTTGTTTAATCCAGACAAAAGTCAAAGTGTAACAATGACCAGTTGTGGTTTTACAGAGGTTAAGAGCCAGAACTGTTTCCTGTCTGGATGCATTGGCTCGCTGTTTCTCCCTGCTTCCAGTCTTTGTGCTAAGCTAACACATCCTGGCTGTGGAGATTGGAGTCAGCTAGAAACTGAACAAGAGTGATGACGAACGATTGGCTGATTGGGGATGGTATTGGTGATGACGATTTAAAGAATCAATAATGTAAAAATGGCAGATAAATTACAACAGTCTATATTTTACAGATGTAAATCCAGATCAATCTCACCTGCATCTGCTGATAAGTGACTCCGTCTTTGAGATTCCCATCACCTGTCAGGAGCAGAAAAACAAAATCAGATGCACAATCATGGCATTAAACTTTAAACATTAAGCTGTGAAGCCAAAAACACATCAGACTGCATCAATCATTTCTGTAGAGTTTGTGTTTGTGAGTTTGTGTGTACAGTATTTTGTGTCTGGTGCCTTTTTACAGTATGTATAATGATGATGAGGCGATGGTTGGTCGTACCTGTGCTGTCAGCAGCATGGGGGTCTCCTGTGAAGTGATGGACCAGAGGAAACCAGTCTGAGCTGGTTGAGCCTAACTCCAGCAGCTCTGGAGAAGACTGGAGGAGCTACAGCAGGAAAACAGGAGGGAGATTCTCACTTTGCTTTCAGGGACTGCAGCCAACTCCAGTTTAAACATTAATACCATTGTTCTCTATTAATAAACATGGATATGAATAAGATAATACTGATTGTCCTGATTTGTGTGGCATCAGATGCCCAGCTCAGATTTAAATAAACCAATTATGTGCCAAGTTGCAATAAATCTCTCCTCTGTTCTGCTCCAAAAAAGTCTAAAGACTACATTTGGGATCGTGTTCATGTTTGATTTAAAGCTAAAATGACTATTGGATTAAGCGATTAGTTGACTGAAAAATAAATAATAGAGTTCATGCAAAAGGTTCCCTTGTTCCAGGATTTGCTGTGGCCATATATCTTTGAGTTTTTGGACTGTTGGTCTGACAGAACAAGCTGTCTGACTTACACCTTGAGAGCGTACAAACCTTGCTGAGCTCCACTTTCAGGTTGTACGGATCGCTCCCGTGGTGGAAGAGAGACTTTTTAAATCTTTCAACAACTCTTCGTTTGATGTTGTGGTGCGGAGCCGGTGGAAGCTGGAGGTGAAAAATAGACAATTATGGTTAAAATCAACTTTTCATATTCACAGTGTCAGTCACAAATCACACCAGGATGAAACACAACCTTTTTTTTGCAGGTTGATGACCATGTGGTTTAAAGTTTGTAAAAACCAGATGTATGAAACCAGTCCAACCAGATTTGGACTGATGAGACGTGCCTAAACTGACCTTCGACACAATACAACAAACGTTGTTGTATTACTGTACCTGTGTGATGTAAATAATTTTGTGCAGCTGCACGAGGAGCCTCTGGATGGGATCATCAATCTGCCGAACCTTCTTCTGGGAGACGCAGATCCCCGCTGACACTGAGGTGAGAGCAAAGCCAGACACACAAACTGAGACTGAGGCCAAATAAACAAGAGAGACACGTTTTATAAAGAACATCCGCTCTTTGGGTTTGTTGTGTTCATACAGACTCATTTCAAGAAGTTAACAATAATAAGTTAATAAGCAAGGTGAGGGTGAAAATGTACCTGGTCTTGGTCTGGACCCAGATTGAATGTGGTCAGGTGTAACACAGGCACTGGACTTTAATCCTTTGAGCACACAACACAGTGAATGAACCGACATGAAAAACTAAAACCACGAGAACAAAACAGTAACTTCTACTGTGAGACTGCCAGACTTCCTCCCCTTCTTTACAGATAACAGGTTGACTTATCTATCGTGGAAAAACAACATGTTACCCGACCTCATGACGAATATTCTCACAACTGACGGAGAACTAACCGCAGTGTTTTCCTGTAAAGGCAGCAGTGTCGCAAGCTTCAGCGTCACCATCTGAGACATCATCTAAAAACACACATTTATAATTATTTACAACATGTAATCAATCTAATTTCAAATATTTGTCTGTGTTAAATTCAGACCTTGACTGATCGTCTGCTCGCTGTGGTTTGAGCTGCAGGCTGCAGAGGAGCGTGGAGTCAGAGTCTCTGTGTTTATCGAGGATTTTTCCTGCAAAAAGAGCATATATTTGTATATTTAATCATGAAAATAGTTCTTAGTTACCTCTCTGTGACACAATATATAAAATACAAGTACTTAAGTACATTCTAATTTACCTGAGAGAGGTTTGAGTGACAGCAGTCCGTCCTGCTTCTGTGCCTTTCCAGGAAGTACCTCTGCGCTCGTTTCCTGTCTCTCTCTGCTCTTCTTTCCAGTGCATTCTGGGAAGTGTAGAGGCCGTCCATCAGCCTCATCATGATGTCGGAGATCCTCGAGCTGACGGCCACAATGTCGGGCCGCTGCTCTGCATCTGGACTCAAACACCTGACAGGATATTTAATATTAAGTAGGACAATAAAAACACAAAATAAGATGATCAATATCAATCATTTCAAAATAAAAGCCTCACCATCTGATCATGTCTGTGACTCTCTCTGAGAAAGCTCCTTCTTCAATCGGCTCATAGACGGCCTCCACAATCTGCAAGCACAGAGCGAGAAGCAAAGAACGATAACAGACGACAGAGAGAAAAACATTTCATGTACTGTGTGTGTGTGTGTGTGTGTGTGCGTGTGTGTGCGTGTGTGTGTGTGTTGTATGTAACCTTGCTGGCTAGCGACAGCATGTTACTGCTGTTGAACGGAGGCTGTAAAGCGGCCATCTGGTAGAGGATACAGCCCACAGCCCAGACGTCAGCTTTCTCTCCGTACGGCTCGCTCTTCACCACCTCTGGACTAATACACACAAACACACACACACACACACACACACACACACACAGAAATGTTCATACGTCTTAACTTATGAGCAACCCTCATAAAAACAAATTGTTGACAAAGTGAGGACCGGAAGAAATGTCTCCACAAAAATGTCCCTCACTCACTCTGAAGGCCTACAGCTCAAGCTGATACTCACAAATATAGAAGTATACAAAAGCACGCACACGCACACACACACACACACACTAAGAGCTGCTGTCAGGACAATAAACACACTTGAGCTGCAGGACCTGTTGTTGCTGACAGGCTTTAATAAAAACGGCTCTACCATTCTGCCTTAAAGGGTTGGTTCATGCAAGAGTATCGGGGCCAGAAATAAAGTAAAAAATATTAAATATAGTTTAAGAAAAAATAAATCAGAGGAGGAGATTTTTTGTTTTGCATTTAAAGAAAAGTGTCTAAATGTTTAGAATAAAGTCAGCTCCTCTGATCCATCAAATCAAGTTAGGAGAGCGACCTACACCTCTTCCAAGTTTGTGAGGTTTCTCCTTCTGAACAGACAATGTGGCATGATGTCTTCAAAGTCCTAATACTCATAGATTCTGAAGTACAAGTTCATCAGTTGATCTACTCAAAGCATTTTGTAGTGGCAGCCGTATGTATGCTAACACTAGTAGCTCAAATGTCAACCTTCTTCTCAAAATGCAAAACAAAAACTATCTTCCTCCTCTCATCTTCTTTTTTCCCCTCAAGTCAGGCCGTAATACTCCATCGTTGACTCCATCCTGATGAAAACTCTTAACACCCTCAAACCAAATATTTAAAAGCAGCTGGATGCTCAGAGTGAATTTCCTCACCAGGAGTAAAGGATGGTGCCGACCACTGACGTCAGCTTGCTGTTCTCCTGTTTCTGCTTTGCGAGGCCGAAGTCAGCTTCAAGTGGGTAAAAAGAAACAGGGTTAACTTTTATATTGAGGCAACACAGAGAGGGTGATGTGAATGCGGTGTGTGGAAGACTAACTGATGGTGACTTTGTCCTTTTCTCCCAGCATGATGTTGTTTGGTGTGAGGTCGCGATGGACGATCCTCTTCTCCTTGTGCAGGTACCGCAACGCTCGACACATCTGAGGGAACACGAAGGATTTCATCGAGTTATTAAAAAGGACTTTGGAGAGGCCGAGATGTTTCCTTTCAGCCAAAATGTCTCTCTTATTTGGCAGTGGAAATTATTTATATCCATATTTTAGCACAGAAATATTCCTCAGCTGCTGGAGAATCTAAACACACTCTGATCTTTTGGAACTTGTCTTGCACTGCGGTGGTTTCCAACTCTTTTACTGTCTACATCCCAATGTGATGAGCTCAAGTACCTCTTCATCAGCAAGTCATGTTCCAAATATAACACTATTAAATATATAAAAGTGGATTTTGTTTAATGTTTTTCATACAAGACATAGGAAGATGAAGAGTGATGAGCAAATATCTTAAACCCCCCTGGAGCCTGGAGATGAGTGCTGCTGATGCAGGGTCATTGGCAGAGCACAGAAAGCCTAAGTAGGCCGCAGAATTGGGATGATGTGTTTGAATTGGATGATTGCAGAGTGTGAGGCATGTCACAAGTGTTTATGCAGTGCAGCTCGAGTTGTCTAGCTTGCAGACATCGCTCCATTTTATTGTGAGGATAAATATGCTAAGAACAGGTTTCACACTGATCAGCAGTTTGATTTGTGTGTTTATTTTCCTCGTGAACACAAATACGATCTGTTTTTTTTTTATCAAATCACAATTGCTCTTTTTTCAAATGAGCTCAGCTACAGTGACAGAAAGTAGCTACTTGTACCATGTCTTCCATGTTGTTCCACTTTCCTCTTCTCCTTCACTTCACTTCAGAGAGACATCACTACATTTATCCCACATCTATAGTTACAAGTTACCTTTCAAACTAAGATTGAACATTAAAAAACAAAAGATCAGTTTATAAAATTCAACGCTTAGTTAAAGATTAAATCTGTGGCTCCAAACTTTGAGTAACTACAGTAAAATGCAACCTAATAATTCAGTATATATAACAATATTTCACCCACAGAAGCCGTTTTTCTGCTAAATGAGTACAGTTGTGTATCAGCTCTGGACTAATCAAATGAAATGTAGCTGATCTTTCTCAAGACATGTTGCTTAACCAGGTGGACATTTACTTCACAAAGCTTTGAGGTTTGTTACCTGAATGAAAATATTCCATATCCTGTCTTCTGTGAACTGCTGCTGTTTCTCCTTCAGAGAGTTAAAATGTTCGGCCAGCGGCACTCCCTCGATCAGCTCCATCACAATGTACAGCTTGTCGCCTGAAATGAACAGATATGTATATGAAATGTATGATTCAGTTTTCAGCTTTGAATTTTTGTTGTATTCCTTCTTTATAACAGCTGTGAGCTAAAATGGAAAAATAAGTATCCTCACCTTCCAAAAATGTCTTGTAATATTTAACAACATTTGGGTGTGTCATCTAGAGAACAGAGGAACATATAAGTAACACAAAATATGGCCGTACTTGTTCAGATTGATTATTAAAATTGAAACTTCGTGCCTGTTCTTTGATGATGGTGAGCTCAGAGATGATCTTCTCCACATTACTGTCTCTGGACTTCTTGTCTTTGCCAAATACCGGGTTGTGGAGGTTCACCTCCTTCAGAGCCAGGAGGTTCTGACCGCTCTGCTTTCGGACCTGTCATCGAGGATATTTTATTGGAACCAATGACCCGTCGTGTGAACCAGCTGAAGCATGACAAACCGCAGTTCTTAAGATGTTCATCTTACCTTAAAGACGCTTCCAAAGGCCCCGGTGCCCAGATGGTCCAGTATGGAGTAACCATTGATGACTTTAAGGGGAGGTCTGTTCTGGTCCACAGCCTCGATGCTTTCTCTCAGACTGTCCAGTTCTTCTTCCTGCAATACAAAACACACATTAATCCACCCATTTGCAAGGTAAAAAATAATCCATTTTATTTTATTTATTTATATTTCTTTTCATTTTACAGCCCAAAAACCAGCTGAATAAACACGTGGATCCATTTAGAAGCTGCTCTCTTACAGTGTAGAAGGAAACTTTGGTTTGCAGCCCCTCGTAGGCCGCGAGGTCCCGTACGTAATGTCCAACATCAATAAACAACTCAAAAAGGTCTGTGGGAAAGAGTCTGAAATGGATAAAACATTGCATAACAGCACTTTTGGAGAGATTTTTTCCAAAACAGATAGCCAAAGTGCAACAGTTAATGCATGACATGAAGCTAAGGTTATATATGTTTAGGATCTGTGTGTGTATATATAGATGTATGTTGTAACATCACCTCTTAAACAGATGTCTGTTTCTTTCCACGCTGAAGAGAAACCGCAGGGTCCGAAACGCATAGCACTGCCAGCATGCAAACAAATTAGCAGTTACACCATCTCGATTCACATTATGAGGTAATTTAATACATTTATGACGTGATCTACCTGTAAAGATGTGACCTTTGGTCCGGAGTTTTGTGGTAAAATCAACTTTGCGATTATACAGACTCCATTTTCCTGAGAACAGAAAGTCAAACGTGTTTTTAAAATGTTTTACATGCGGTCATTTGGACCTCTCAGCTGTGCAGCTCTGAGTGAGGAGGATGTTTCCCTACCTGCACAATGTGGTGAGCAGATGTGTCATCCAAACTGAGCTCAGTCAGAACAGTACAGCAGGCTGGAAAATGGATTAAAGAGGCTCAGTTGACTTTATTTAAGAACATGAAATCTTAAAGTCTCAGACAGTCCGTTAGTCAGCTGTGAACATGAACCACAAAGACTGGAAACGCTGATGCTTTTAAACTGTTTCTCTGCAGATGTTTATTGGGATATCCTCTCGCGAAACATTTATATTTTCCTCCAAACTAGTTTTATTTCAGAGTGGTGTCTTCAGACAGTCAGAAAGAGAGCGTTTACAACTATTTCCTCCTAAATCATAGACACAGTAAGTCTCAGTGGTCTAGATTCTCACTTCAGGAAAAAACTGTTTACATTCTCAGCAACTGATAAGACTCCTCTGGGGGAAGAATTTACTGTGTAGCGGTAAGCACAAGTAAAAAATTTACAGGCCTGTTTCATCATCTTAAATTATTAACAGCACAAAATCTTACTTCGTGACTTCAAAATCAAGAAACCTTGCAGAAAATGCAGTATTTTATATGCACTATAGGTGTATATGGGTATATGGGTACAGTAGCCAACCTGACTGCAGGGCCACAGTGTTGTCCACCTCTTCCTGTGGGCTCAGCTCCTCCCTGATGTGCTCTCTCTGGATGCGGCCGGCCGCGTTGGCGCTGGAGAGCGCGTCGATGGACGAGCGGTCAGAGACGTACTGCCTGTCACTGTTAGAGTTATTGCGTACGTCATCGTACTGAATAATGTAAATAACGGCACTTCTTTCATCACTTGTTTTGGCCTGAAAGTGAAGCTTAATGAGCGAAACGTCTTGTGATGTTCATCACTCTGATCAGCAGACCATCATTAGCTGGGAGGTGAAACTGATTGAGATTCAGGCGGTTGGGGAGCTGATGTTTCAAAGGAGGAAAAAGCCATAAACCTAGCTTTGAAGGGCAGAAACCACAACTACAAGTCAACAACCTGCAGATAAATGATTTATACCTTTTTCACTTTATAAATACTCCAAGGTACTGCAGCAATTTAGTGATGTACTCCCATAAATGTTTGTGAACTCATGTGAGACAGATTTAAACAAGAAGAGTGGTTAAAATCAATGCTGCAGAGGCTGAGATATGTTGACTTTACAAGGGTCAAACTCCAGAATCACTGGATCCTACAATTCCCATAATGCAACCAACAGTATATTTTCATTAGACCTTCACTGCCTGTTAAATCTTTCAAATCCCGTGCCTCAGTTTGTCATGCAGACTTTCTGCTATGAATCTAGCAAACTGAGATAATCCGGATGACATCAAGGACCAATTAAAGACACTAAGATGCATTATGGGAAATGTAGGATTCATTGTCTTTGGAGTTTGGCCTAAACTAGAGACTAAAAGTCAGCAGATCTTGGCATCATTCTTTTTTCAATCGGTCTTTTGTGAGTCCCCAAACTTTAAGGAAGTGTGGTCAAAAAGAACCTGCTGGAGCTCCGCCTTGGTATTTTTCAGGGAAATTGTGAAGTGTGCTAACAAAAGTAGAAGGTCTCTGGTTGTTTTAACTTTGAGCACAGCTGTGAATTGACTTCATATCATGTTACATTAATATCAAACCTGCTGAGCAGCCGGAGAAGCTGCTGCACTCCACCCCAGCTCCGGATCTCTGTCCTGGTGTCGGAGTCCTCGCAGAGCTGGACCAGGATCCAGGCGACGCTCCACAGCAGCTTCAGGTGCTGGCCGTACAGCAGGCTCAGCAGCACCGGCAAACCCTCCAGCTCCCTCACCTGCTCCCTCACCTGCCACACCGGTGACAGGAGCCTCAGCAGCTCGGCGCTCATCCTGGAGGAAACATCAGACTCAGTCCTGGCTGGCTTATTTTCATGTTTTTATTGTGTTTGTTATAAATCTTGCTGCACTTAAGATTATTAGTTTATCATTCAGTATCCAAAGGGTCATATGTCTAGTGTGTTTGTGTACTTTCAGATAAGACGACATGAGAACAGACGGGATAAGCTGAGACGAGACGGGATGCAGCAACTTGATTTGTTCCCATAACTTAGAGACAACAATTATCTGACAAAAACATCAACATAGAAGTGATTTCTAACCTCTTTGACAGCAGGTCATACTCTTGCAGTATTACGAGCAGGTTCTCCACTATCGGTAGCTCGCTGATCTCCTCCTTGCACTCTGGGCTGCAGAAAAAATGACTTGCAACAGATGAAATCATAAATTAGTTTGAAGCATTAAATTGAGTATTTGCTTACCTCTCAGCCAAAGTGGTGAGTGCCAGCAGGGCTCCGAGCAGCACGCTGCTATCTGTCGTGGAGAGGAGCTTCACCAGGGTCTAGATATGATTGACTTCATTAGATTTTTCATTTTCCACCAAGTATATTTAATTGTTACGTGTTGTAGTGGAGTGGGTGTGTCTTTCTTTGCTCTCCTGTATTTTGGCTGAAGTGAGTGAGTGATTGGGGGCAGCTGTCATCACCAGAGCTTAAAAGCATGGAGAGAGCTGCGTGACAGAGTCGCTGGACCATGTGGCATGTTTAGTCTGCTTGTTTGCCAGTGTGGTGCCAGTGTGGTATCAGCATTTTGCCAGGGTGTGCCTGGGACGGACAATCTTAATCCCTTTCTGAGGGAGAGTGTCTGTATGTGATTTGCAAGCCTCTTAGAAGAATGTTTTTTTATTTTGTGTCTACTATTAGAGCCTAATTAGCATCTAAGTCGTGTTCATTTGTTATTTTTTGTGGCTTTTGTTTAAGTATTTTACTTCAGACTTTAATCTGTTCATAAAAACATTTTTAGTTTCCATTTATTTGTTTTCCCCGAGCTTAATCTTATTGTTACTCTCTTCCCGTCATCCCCCGGACTCTCTCTCTCGTAACATTAATCTAGAAGAGATGATAAACAGTGAGACACTCACCAGAGACCATCATGCTACAAGAAAAGCATGACTTAATATATAATATCTGACAAAAACAGTATAAAAGATTTGCTATCCCTCTACGTAAGGCTTTTCATTTGACTACTGAGGGTAATTGTTTGCACCCTGAAAGCTGCATTGTTCATCTTCACCCACAAGTGACAAAACTAACAACCATAACAGCGGAGAATAAAATGTATTTATGTGGTTTGTCATGCGGATGATGCTACAAGAGAGGTCATTAATATCTAAAGGGTTTATCCCCTGTAGAAAATCAATGTCTGTGATAAATGTTACTGTAATCTGTCAGTTACATTTAACACTTCACATCTGAGCCCGTTCATGGTCGTGAATAAAAGGGTCATAATGTGTCTAAAATAGAAAAGGTTCATCCTCTGGGGAGCATGAATCTGTGCATTATATTGTAACATTTCTTGTATAATTAACCAACTAATATTGGTTAATAGAAAGGTCAGCAAAAACATGAGGATTGTTGTGGGTAATGAATTTCCTCTGGACCAACACTGTAATCAATAAAACAAAAAATACATTCAATATTGTCAATACAGCATGTAGTGAGTGACCAGTAGCGCTCCATAGCACCTGCAGGAGTGACTTCCTGTGCAGCATTAGGTGCAGCTCAGACATGAATATGATTTGAATAGCACACAATCACAGATAAGCTTATCACAGCTTATCACTCACCCTGTGGGTGCCACTCTCGATGACCCAGACCCTCTGATTTTCAACGACAGACAGCCTCTGAAACATGTCTGCGGAGCGATCAGTAAACATGAGGGCGTACTCAAGGCTAAATTATTATTATTATATCAGCGTTTAGATATTGTCATCGGGTTACTTACAGGTCATTGTGACCAGCTTCTGTGCAGCAAACGCCTGTTCATCACAAGATATGTACATGGCAGTGACAGACTCCATATACTGAGAGAGAAATAAAGCAGTGATGAGCATGACATGAGATAAACAGCTTGTTTAGGCTGTGACGTATGAGAAAAATCTTAGAGATCATTTACCCTGGCAAGTAAACTGATGCCTTGGAGCTGATGGAGGAGTTCCTAAAAGAAAGCAGTTATAGAGACATTTATACAGTGGAAGTTTTTATAGAATATAGAATATTTTTCAAGTTGTACCTGATGGTGAGGATCTCTGATTAACAATCGCAGGCAGATCAGAACTCTAAGGACAGACTCGGGTGGTGCATGGTCAATCCATTCACTACAGAAAGAGTTAGTGCTGTCAGTAACATCAACCTTGTGTGAGACAAGAGAAGAAACGTTGAAGTATTTCATGTTTTACCTGCAGAGTCGGTTCTTGACCAAAGACGTGAGGATGTCAGAGAACAGCGTGTGCAGTGGGTGGCTGCTGAAACATCTTTGGTCTCTGTACGTGATGCTGAAAAATGTCAATCATTAGGTCCAAAATGGTGCGGACTGTATTTGATAATGAATGTTCAGCCACCTAAAAAACAATTCTAGAGAGTTACGGGTTCCTTTTACACCATGGGTGTAGAAGAGTTCAATATTCAAGCTACACCACCATGTTCTGGTCACATACAGGGCTGGATAATCAGACAGAAATGCATCTCATAGTTCCTGGTTTAAATCAAAATGTTGACATTTTCTTGAGATTTTGTATGTCTGCTTCTGTTTAGACGACATTTAACATTTTACATAAGAAGCAAAATATGATTTTGTATCAGTAAGAAAACTCGGATATCATATTGGCACTGATGGTGAAGTGGTAATCTGGGTGCTGTTGATTGTTTTGGCTCAGCGTCTTTGTTTTTGTTGCTGTTTGCTTACTTGTTTGTATGTTTGATTTTTGTCCTTGTGCTTTTGCTAATGGACCCTCTGAAGCACTTTGGGTTGCCTTTGGGTATGAAATGTGCTCTATAAAAAGCTCCCCTCATACCCTGGACTCTCTCTCTCGTAACATTAATCTAGAGGAGATGATAAACAGTGAGACACTCACCAGAGAACATCATGCTACAAGAGAAGCACAACTTAATATTGTCATATATCTGAAGAAAAGAGTATTAAAGACTTGCTATCACTCTATGTGAGGCTTTTCATTTGACTACTGAGGGTAATTATTTGCAAATATTTGCACCCTGAAAGCTGCATTGTTCATCTTCACCCACAAGCAACAACAATAACAACTACCATCAAGAATAAAATGTAAACATTTGTCATGTGGATGGCTCAAAAGAGCTTTATCCCCAGTGGAAATTCAATGTCTGTCATGAAGTTTATTGTAATCTGTCAGTTACATTTTGTGATATCTTGTACTTAAATCTAACATTTGAGTCTGTTCATTGCTGTGAATAAAAGGGTCATAGTGTGTCTAAAATGGAAACGGTCCATCCTCTTCTTTGTGCTCTTGCTCATGGACCCTGTAAAGCACTTTGGGTTGCCTTTGGGTATGAAATGTGCTATTTAAAAAAAAAAGCCTTGTCTTGCTTTGCTGAAAATGTTCAAACAAGACCAAGCACTAGTTACATATACAGACTTGTATGCAGGAAAATAGTCTAAAAAACTGTTGGATGTGTGGTGCAGTTAT
This sequence comes from Argyrosomus regius, assembly GCA_946959425.1. Classification (NCBI taxonomy): domain Eukaryota; kingdom Metazoa; phylum Chordata; class Actinopteri; family Sciaenidae; genus Argyrosomus; species Argyrosomus regius. The sequence goes on from OX336884.1 coordinate 25,474,302, forward strand.
TCAGTTACGTGCAACTGTATGGGATATATTTAGACATTAACTAAATAAGAGCTTATTTTTTGATTATTTTGATTGAAAACCTGAATTTTTCCAGCTCAGATGCTTCACTGCTGACGTCGCTCTCGCTCCTCTGTCTGCTGGTGTCTTTCGGCGGAGGATGCAGGCCTTGAGATCTGCTGCGTGCTTTACTGTGACTCAACGCTGCCACCTGCAACACAAGGGAGAGTCTCATACCACAATATACATACACAGACCTGAGGAAATATGAGCCGGTTTGTATCTTATCACCAAAATGTCTAGACACACTGCCTCAGAGTGGCGTCTTTTGTTGTTTTGTTCACCTCTTGTCTGGGGTTGGCTTTGATAAGCAGGGACTGAAGCCTCCTGAGATCATAAGATGTCCTAGAAAAAAAAGGATATTTGGCATATTAAAGAAATTAATTGCACATTTTGTAACCGTGAGGAGGAGATGACCCGGCTTACTTGCTCTGGATTCCTCTGGATTTAAGAGGCAGTTTCTCTCCTTGTCTTGCTTTTTTAACTGGATTGGACATTTTCAGCTTTTGTTTCCATGAGTAACCTGTAGTTCAACTTCAGACATTTTTAGTTAGACAGTTATACAAAACATACCTAGCTTCTCTGATAAGCAGAGCTAGTCTAACTATATTATGTTCATCTAAGAGGAAGCAGTTGAACTGAGCTTGAACAGTTTAAAACAAACATGACTAAGTCTAATGTCTCCTACCCTTCCTCCAACTGGCAGTAGATAGTCGATTTGGTCGACTAAATACGAGTTTTGCTTCATTAAATATCCGTACTCGGGCATATAGGCTACATAGTTTTTTATTCTTGACACAGCAGACGCCCCACATACATTAGCGAATAAGAAAAAGCAATAGTAACGTTCAGCGCATTTTTAACCAACCCAAGGAAGCGGTATTAGAGAGTCTTCGTTGCCATGGATACAACAGACGCTATTCGAATTCCGTGACACTGGAAATGTCGTTGAGACACAAACTTACACGTAACGTTACTGTAAATTAACGGTTGCTATTAATGTAAACTCGTAACACCAGCAATTATGGACGACGCATTTTCTGCCTCCACCTTTACTTAATTGAACTGCGAGGTAATAGTGATGGGAAGTTCGGTTCTTTTTAGGGAGCCAGATCATTTGACTCAGCTCACCAAGAAGAGCCGGCTCTTTCGGCTCCAAAACGGCTCTTCATGTTACCACTTGTACCTTTCATAATTCAGCCAAATTTAGGGGGGTGGAGCCTGAGGATAAGCGATTACAGATAACGTATGTATGTACTGTATGTATGGCTACAGCAATTTATTGATATTTATTTATTTATTTATTGATATTGGAAAATGCTAATTTTACTTTTAAACACTTCAGTACAAAGGATGGATATGGCTAAATTTGGCTGAATTATAAATGATATAAGTGGTAAAATGAAGAGCCGTTTGGGAGCCCAAAAGAGCCGGTGTTGTGGAATTTTCCGACTCCCCTTCGCGTGAACGCGCATGCACTGCAAGCATTTCATTCTCTTGTCAATTTACGGATTTTTGGTTTAAATATGATTACTGGAAACAATCTTACACATTATTTTCTGTTCACTGCAAGACAAATGACTATAATGAATAGGCTATATAGCCCCGTAAATCGGCATTTCGACGGTTTTATTATGGATTTCATTTCACTTAGTTTCGTTTCGCAAGCTTCATTAAAAGAAATTCAAGTCTCCTCTTATGCTATATTAAACAATTAAAGGTATTAGGCTACCAAAAACAACACCTCTCAATCCATACAAAACTGCCATCAGGCCGTAGGCTAGATATGGTTTTGTTATTTCTGCCATAGCAGCGTTTAACAAACTGCCTCACTGCGCAGATGTAAAATGTGACCCGAAAAAATCTGACTCCCCTCCTTTTTTCCTCTCTGTTAACACTAGTTACAAATAACTTTATACATAAGTAGCAGAGGTCACAATATGCCAGCAGAGTGAAAATGGTTGGTGTTACATCTTGCATTTTTAATATAAGAGGGGAGTCAGATTGTGACAGATGTAAAATGTGACCCGAAAAAATCTGACTCCCCTCCTTTTTTCCTCTCTGTTAACATTAGTTACAAATAACTTTATACATAAGTAGCAGAGGTCACAATATGCCAGCAGAGTGAAAACGGTTGGTGTTACTTATTGTACAGACAGACAGACAGACAGACAGACCATCTTTATTGTCCCGCTTGGAATTTGTTTTCAAAAGCCAGTGCATATACAATAACCACACCGGGCTATACAGAATATACATAAACCCATAACATTTCATTCCCAACCTGTCACAACACACGTAGGCTATCACTTGCGCAGCGAGGCAGTTTGTTAAACGCTGCTATGGCAGAAATAACAAAACCATATCTAGCCTACGGCCTGACTGCAGTTTTATATGGATTGAGTGTAGCCTAATACCTTTTATTGTTTAATATAGCGTAATGAAGCTTGCGAAACGAAACTAAGTGAAATGAAATCCATCATAAAACCACTGAAATGCTGATTTACTGGGCTATATAGCCTATTCATTATAGTCATTGTAAGATGTAAGATTGTTTCCAGTAAGTCATATTTAAACCAAAAATCCGTAAATTGACAAGAGAATGAAATGCTTGCAGTGCATGCGCGTTCACGCGAAGGGGAGTCAGATTCTGGGGGGGAGTCGGAAAATTCCACAACACCGGCTCTTCTTGGTGAGCTGAGTCAAATGATCTGACTCCCTAAAAAGAACCGAACTTCCCATCACTAGTGTAGATAGTTTAGGGACACATCTTCTCGCGAGAACACATCAACACTAAAAGGAATCACACATCATCGCGAGATTTGACTTGTTCCTCCCTTTGTGATTCACGTAGCCTCCTACGCCGGCCTCCTGGCGTAGAGCTATTGAGAGCTGTGGGCGTTACGCGCCTCATAGTGCGTAGCTCCAGCAAAAAGCAGCGAGAAGGGGAGGGAATGTCGGCGAGTCAATGATCGGTTTTTGAGGCGGCAGGGAGCGTCAACGTTATGGGTGAGACCACCGCTGCAGTCACGACTTTATCCTTGATACTCGCGCTGTAAACTCAAACTGTGACGGTTGGCGTTGGATTTGTTTAACGGGGACACATTTTAGCTTTGCCGCTATTTTAGCTTCTGCAGTTGTCTGAGCAACCAACGCCCAGTCCGCCTCCAGTTGGATGTGGGTGCTAACTAGTTAGCCTAGCAGATCTAACGGGAGTGTCATTTCCTGCCTTTAGCTCTTCAGCAAACTATCTCAGCTAACGTTTATGTGTGTTTTACAAGCCGGGCACATGAACTCTGCCGTTAGGGCGACATTTAATTGCTTTAAAGCTCGTCTAACTGGCTAATTTAGTGTCGTATGTTGGATTAAACAGCTCACGTTAATGCTAACAAGTAGAACCAACGACATAAACTGCCACTGTATGTTTCCGCCAGTTAGGGTTAAATAGTCCCGCATAATGCAGCCAGTATAGATAGCTTTATATTAGTGCATGATGGAAGAAACGGGGGCCAACGACTCCCTTTTCTGTGGTTGGTGTGTCCGCAATGGGGGTTGCATTAGTGTGACTGTGTGTGTGTACGTGTGTGTGTGGGGGTGATCAATAATTTGATTTAACAGCTCTGATTGGAGCATCTAGGTTAGGCAGCCAAAAGCCAAACCAGGAGAGAGGTCATGGGTTACCATCTAATCTGGATTACAGGGTTGATGTTTTGACTTTATTTAAGTTCAAAGACAGATAGATACTTTATTGATCCTGGAGGAAATTCAAGCATCCAGTAGCAGCATGCAAACATACATTATAATTAACCTATAACACAGTAACCATACGTTAAAGTTGACCTGAGATAGATCTGATCATTGGTAGATAGATCGTTGGCTTCAGACTGTGATCTCTGGACTAACTGCTTAAAATCTACACCACGAGCAAAACTGTGGTGTAGTCTATCTAGACCTCCACCTGCAACCACTTCCTATATCAAAAAATGTCAGACATAACCGGAAGGGAAACAGACAGCTGTCATTTTTCAAATCTCACATTTTTCTTCCTGGTGATAGACTGAATGAAGTATGCTGCGGAGTTTAAACTGCACATCCTGTGTAGATAAATCAGCATTTTAAGAGTCACAGCGTCACACTGAAGACATGTGGGCTGTGGATGGTAGGCAGGAGATGCTCCAGCATGTGTGTGTGTGTGTGTGTGAGAGAGAGAGAGAGAGAGAGAGACAGATAGAAATCCTCTCCTGGCCACGGGCGAAAAAAGAAAAAGCTGCAGCGATTGAATGGATCTTACTTTATGGTGCTAGTGACATTAAAGGAGCAAGTGGAGTGGAATATGTACCACACTGTCCAACTGTCTGTGTTGTTACAGTACCCCCCCCCCTCCCAATATCATGAATCATTTCAGCCCCAGGCGTCTCAGCTTGGGAAACTGATTCTGGAGACAGAATGGTTTGTTTGTCAGATGGCCTGAGATTGATTCTCTGTTTTTTGTGCTCTCTCTCCCTCTTTCTCTCTCCCTCTCTTTGTTTCCGACCCTGGAAATGCTGGCTTTTCCTGCACATTGGGACCGCATTACATTGATCCACACAAAACAGCTGTAAGTATGTAATTAAAGGTTTGAAAGTATTGGAATTATCTCTCTGTTTTTGAAATGACTGGACATTTTTTAACCATTGCAAACGGAGCGTTCGGCTCTGCGGAGTTGAATTTGACTCAAAATCTCCAGTAATACCAACTGTGTCCTGTTTAATTACAACTTTAAAAATGATGCGCACATCTGTTATGTTTTTATTTGATTTAATAGTGACAGTTTTGACTCTCAATATAAGTCTGATATACCTTGAATGAAAACCAGATGCAGAAATACTTGAAGCTGTCAAACAGGGTTTTAAAAATGTTTTGTCTATCTTTGAATAAGATATGGATAAATAGAATATTGGGAGTGTGGGAATAGAGCGATTCAAACTTTTCTTTTAAGCCGGGGGTGCCGGATTTACATTTCTTTACGGTTTTTGATGTGTGTATTGTTTTTTCTGTCTTACAGCAGCAAAAGAATCTGGAAGGATATGTTGGCTTTGCAAGCCTCCCGAACCAAGTGTACAGGAAGTCTGTCAAGAGGGGCTTTGAGTTCACCCTGATGGTCGTTGGTAAGAACACACGCTGCTGTGTTTGCCCTTGTTTTTATATGAATCATTTCATTGTATTTATTGCGGTTGGCAAGTCCTCCACTGTGGTTTGTTTTCGAGAGCGCAAGAGAGAGTGTGTGCGTGTGTGTGTGTGTGTAGCCATATTTCTACATAAGGGACATGCCCCCCAGCTTTGTAGTGTTAATATTGTTAATTGCTGAGTCAGAAAGGAGAGGACAGTTGCATTTTTCTGTCATTAGAATTCATCTTGATGACACCGTCTCCCAGTTTGTGGGCGGATTTATCTAAAGCTGGACTCAATCAGAAAAACGCAGACATTCTTCTAAAACGCTTGGATGTGGTCGTTGACACCGGGCCAAGATCCTCCTCGGCTGATCAGTCCCTGTTTGGAGGGAAAATGTTTCCTCGGGTCAAAACCATTTCCTGTGGTGGGACCAGCAGAATTTGTACCCAGCATGCCTCTAAGAATAGCGCACGTCCCGTTGCGTTCGCAACACTTCAGCCTACAGCACTGCACATACATTGCAGTTAGTGTGCGGTGTTTTGCATTAGAACATCATCATAACAAAAGCTCTCGGATCTCGCTCGCTCTCTGTAAAAGCTGCTTGGGCCGAGTGTTCCTCTGGGACCTGCGAACGCTTCGACGTGTTTGTGACAAATGGCTTCATTTTGGGAATAATTTCTGAGATACAGATGGCGTTGCATCTAGCAACAAGGAAACTAAAGCAGCTCCTCTGGGCTTGTTGGTAGTTAAATGCTTGCCATTGTTTTTTATGGTATCACCCTCTTGCATGGACACACACACACACACACAATATTCAGCTTTTCTTGGCTGCGATGAGCCGCGAGCCCACATGTCCCCGCCGCGCAGCGCAGTGCGTCACCAGCGTGGTGTGAAAAGAGGAAAGGAGGATGAAAGATTAGAGGAAGGGAAGGAGAGGAGAGGAGATGGCACTGGCACGTCTGCCCATGCCTCATGAAACACATGACCCAACAGCCTGTTCACTTCACATGGCAGGGCAGCTCATTTCACAGGCCTGCTATCACTTCACGTCACAGTAAACTTTCCCCGCCGTGCATAAAAATGTACGACAAACGCCACAGTACGAGCTCCGCACATTAAACTTTGGCTTGCCGTAAATAGTGGGTTGTTAAATATTGACTCGTGGCCATCAGCCAAGGCAGGCGGTGTCAATGGTCATTTCCACTAATGATCCTTTTCATTGGGAGCTTGGAAACTGGGCACACAATGACCAACCAAGCTTGAGAAGCCTCCCAGACTGCACAGCCAGCCAGCCAGTCAGCTGCACATAACAAGAACCATTGTCTGCGTTGTTTCCTTTAGCCCTTTAACTGTTAACCCAAATGGATTAATGTTTTGGGTAAATGTCAGTCTCATCTTGGACGGACACATGGCCTTTGATTGTCTTTAGGATGTCAACAGTGATCTTTGTGTGTGGATATAATGCCGGGTGGACCGGCGGTCACAGCCGCCCGAAAATAAATAATTTGTCTTCTGCTTTTTCTTTTTTTTTTTTTTTTCAGGCGAGTCGGGGTTGGGCAAATCCACGTTGATCAACTCTCTGTTCCTAACAGACCTGTATTCAGCAGAGTACCCCGGTCCTTCACATCGAATCAAAAAGACCGTGCAGGTACACTGTGACAGATATTTATTCATCTCCTCGAGCCGAGGTGTTGCACACGGTGTTAAAAACACAAACACAGCGGCGGTGACGGCATGTGTTGCTGCAAAAGAAAACAGACACAGAGGGGAAATTAGCATTAGAGTGTTTGTTCTTTTTAAGTACAGCTAAGGAGACCAAATATCTTTGAAAAATGGCACAGCTACATAAACATCATTTAAACGCAGTTACGCTGGTTAAAAACTTCAAACCCACAAACTGCTTTGGCAGCCGTCCAAATCATCATTTGACATTTTATTTGAAAAAGTGGCCGCAGAAGCAACAAAATACAGATTCTGTCACGTCTCACAGCACATCTGCGCTGATGACATAATTGCCGGCTTTATTATTTTTTTTTTTTTTACAGCTATATGGCTCCCAAGTAGATTAACTGCCTCAGAGTCTTTAAAGATGAACACAGTGACATTAAACTTCTTGGCGTGCTAGTTCACAGTCGCAGCAGCAGCTGGAGCATCAACAAACAGAACGTATTAGAATGAAAACAAACATGAACGCACTGTTAAGAAAACATTGATTTAGAGTTTCACAGTGCCAGAGATGTTGCTTTGTTAACAACAGAAAGAAAGCTACATCTTTCTCACTGTATGTCATCCAAACTGATCAACAGAGGACAAAGAAACGTCTGTTACTTTTAGATTCACGTCATCTTATTTGATCATTCTCTGTCAACAGCTGACCCGAGGTCTGCACGACCCTCCGTGCTGTACAAACTTTAGCTCCTCTCGATGGTTTTTAAACAAGTCTGACTCGCCGTCAGCTGTTTCCATAAATGCCATCGTCCCTAATTACACAACGTTGTCCTGAATCTCCAGTGCCTCAAGTGCTGCACTTTATCTGTCTGGCTCCTGACTGACAGCATTGCTACCTCCAGATGCCTCTCAGCATAGTTAGCTAATAGCACAGTGTGAGACTGGCGTGTTGCTACACGTCGCTAGCTTCAAGTGTTTTCCAGGTGAAATATATGACATGTGATGGTATTAGCCTACAGAGATAATGATTTTTTTACACCCCTCCCTCCATATTGTGTGCAGCAGTTTGGTTTCAAAAGCACAGTTTGTGATACAGTTCTCCCTCCCGTGTCAGGTGGAGCAGTCCAAAGTTTTAATAAAGGAAGGCGGCGTCCAGCTGCTGCTCACAATAGTCGACACCCCGGGGTTCGGAGATGCTGTCGACAACAGCAACTGGTAAGGATCGCCTCAACTTCAGCTCAGCAGAGATAATATTCATCTAATTCACGGCTCTTGGTGGGGATTCGTTTCTTAACCAAAGCTTTTATCTGTATCACGCAGCTGGCAGCCAATCATCGACCACATAGACAGCAAGTTTGAAGACTACCTGAACTCAGAATCCCGGGTGAACAGACGACAGATGCCCGACAGCCGAATCCACTGCTGCCTGTACTTCATCGCCCCCTCAGGACACGGGTAAGTGTGGCCAACGTATACCCTTAACACAATATCACCCATGTTGTTAGGATGGGCACACCCAGCGAGAAGCGGTTGAGCTGTCACTTCCTTGTTCAGTACAAAGAAAGGGGGATGGACGCGAGGAGCGAATAGGAGAAAGGAAAAGGTTGAACAGTGAGAGGAAATGAGTAAAAAAAAAAGTGTATGGCAGGAAATGAGAGGTCAAGAGTTGCCCCAAAGGTCAGATAGGCAGGTATGTGACTGGAAACGAAGGGGTTGCTGGTTCAGATCCCGGTGCAGTCTGGGCAAATCCAGGGAAAGGGAAGTCAATAAAGCTCTTCCTCCATTCGCATTTCGCAGCAAGGCGCTGAACTTCCTCGTGGCCAACGTCATGAAGCTGTGGTCACGTCAGGCAGGTCCCGAGTCAGTCTCCTGTAACTACTCCTCCACAGGCTGATTTCTGTAAATGATCATGTGAGACTGAGTCAGCTCGTGTTGCAAAATACGGGTTAAATAAAAGGGTTGCAGCTTGTGAAGTGAAGAAAAGGAGGAGGGTGGAGAGGGGGACACACGAGCGACGCTGGCAGAACGCCCAGCAGATGATACCGATCGCCAAACGTCCCCAAAAAAAGACACGACTGTGGAATTTTAACTGGAATGTTTATTGTTCCCGCCGGATGTTTTATAGTGAGTTGACAGCTTGGATGCGCTCCTCTCTTCTTTTCATACGTGTCCTGTGTGATGCACATCGGAGTCAAAGAGTAGAAAGTGTGGCAGAGGTTGTTTCCTGCCCTGAAGAAAGGCAGACATCCGGTTTAAACTCATTTAAATGCATTTATGGGGTTGGAAATATGCAAATATGAAAGCTTGCCCCGAGTCGAGGCTTTAAGGGAGCTTCTGTTGTTGTCGTGTTGTGTTTGTGTCTGCTGTGTGGAGCTACCCAATTTGTGTTTATGCAAAAGTCCACCGTGCGCTCACACGGCATTAACGCTGTTGACCGTGACTTACTGTAAACAGCGAAGAAGCCTCTGTCCTCGTCTCTCCTCGTGTTTTTTTGTTTCTGTCTTTCTTTTATCGCCTCTCTCGGCCGGTCCGTCCGTCCTCTGTGAGACATTGTGTTTGTACAAACCAGTCCTCTGTACCCACACAAACAGTACGTTAGCCTTGAGGATGGGCAGCGTATGTTCTCACACAGAGCATCCCCTCGTAGCACCAGCTGACGGCTCTCGCACGGAATCACAATGACCTCCAGCGCTGAGAGACAATCTGGACATTGAGCTCCCAGCTGAACGCCGGTGACTGTTTTTTTCTGAGGATCGTGACCCAGCCACATCAATCTCTGTGAAATCATAAAACGTGGCTTTCCCCAGGTGTTTTCTGACATCATGAGCACCGATAAGTACAGCTGAGAGTCTGTCAATCTGTTATTTTGGTTAATTAATCATTTATCGAGAAAGAATAGCGAAAAATTAAGTTTGTCAGGTTAAATGTGACGATTTGCTGCTTCACTTTGTTATATATCATCAGTGACTGAATACATTTTAGGTTTGAACTGATAATGAAAATAATCGTTGGCTGCAACTCAGTCAGTCAGTAAGTTTCTTATTTTGAGGGTAAAATAAAAAAAATAAGAAACCAGGCAGTTAACAGAAGATAATAACAGTGTACAATAAACCAAAATGTCCAAATAACAATTAAATGAACTCGTTTATTTGGTTATTTATAGAAAAGGCTGGAAAACAGAACAGGGCAATGTAGCATCACTGATTACTAATAACACACTGATGCAAGATTTTGACCTCTGACTGCTGATATATATTATGTAGAGCTGCAACGATTAGCCGATAATCAACAGAGAAATATTGGCCAACTATTTTGATAATCGATTTATCGTGTCAATCATTTCTCAAGCAAAGATTCAAGATAATACCTCGTTTCATTTCATCATGTGTGAAGCTTTCGTCCCTTCTTTATCGTTCTGAAGCTCGTGTGTTTTTGGGGTTTGGACTGTGGTTTGAACATCGAGACATTTCAAGATGTCGCTTCATATTTCTGGAGTGTCGTCACAGACATTTTCCAATACTTTCTGACATTTAGACCAAACATGGAAAAAAAATAATTGTTAGTTGCAGCCCTGCTGTTATGAAATGTCTGTTTTAAAATACACATTTCTCGATATATCTGTTCACTTCAGCTGGATTCTTTTTGTTCCTTCACACAGTTTTTACCCCTTTTGTTTAGTTTAGGAAATTCGCTGGTTTGTGGTTTATTGATTCCTTCTCAGTGACGACGAGTGTTTGATCGCACTGACGTGGATGATTTTGGGTTTGCGTCATCGTAGTTTGACAGCGGCACATTCTCCCGGTCAGTTTGGATCAGAGTAAAAACCCTCGGAGCTTCTGGGCTGCTTTTATTTAAATGTGTACATAATTTAGTATTTGTTGACTTCTATATCGCATCTGATACAGCTATGAGATATTAATATCAGCCAACATTTACAAATGAATTGTCTTTTAGTCTGCTCACATTTCTGTCGATGTGCACAACAGAGATCGTGCTGATGTGTAAAACTTTATCACAGACATTGAGCATGCAGCAGCATCAGTTACATAACCTGTACAGTACATTGATAACTGATAATTGTCGCTCCTCTGTCAGATAATAACAGTTGTCATCAGCTGAGCAGCTCTGAGCTGTAAATCGACCTTCATGGCTGCTGGCAACACGTCAAACACGCATCCCGCTATTAATGCTGTATCAGATTCTGCTTCAGGGCAGACTTCAGCACGGAGGGGTATTTCCACTGTCAAATAAAGATGAAATTATCTCAAAATGCAAAGCTCTATAACTCACTAAAAATCCAGCGGTGTCAAATGTTAGCTGTTCAGCTCCAAAACAGCCAAGAATAGCAACGCTTTCTCATGACTACGAGGTCATTTTCTTAGACATTACAAACATCACTCATGCGTCACAGATGCCTTTTCTATATTTGGTGTAGCTCCACTTCTCTTTGTGTTGTCTAAAGAAGGGCTGACTCAGAAACAGCGAATCCAAAAAGCCAGTCAACCCGAAAACATCCCATTTATTCCTAAAATGACAAAGGTGTGAACTCCACCGCAGTTTGATTAATTATTTTGTACTTAAATGTGCTGGACTGGCTGGAAAATAAGATATTAACACAAAGCACAGGGTACAGAGGGTGCTGGCAGGTCGACACTGTAAAGCATGTATCTTTCTCTCCACGCAGACTGAAGCCCTTGGACATCGAGTTCATGAAGCGGTTGCATGAGAAAGTCAATGTCATCCCGCTGATCGCCAAAGCAGACACCCTCACCCCAGAGGAGTGCCTGCAGTTCAAGAAACAGGTCAGTAGTTTCCACAGCTGCATACTACTGCAGAAAAAAAACGTATCAGAGAGCAGTTTTTTTTTTTTTTGACTGTGGTCATCGTTATGTTGGCAAGAATGTGCATCATGAAGCAAACCCAAATAAAGTAAACGCTCTTTAGTGTTACAGCTGTTTGTACAGTGATGTGCTGCACTGTGCAGCTTTCTGTAAATTAAACATAGGGGTGAGGAGGAGCTGCTGGGGGTTGTTTTCTATTTGTGCTGAACGTAACCGCTGTGGAACAATCAGGAAATAACTTTTTATTTCTTTGTTTGACCGACTTTATCGATGCTGGCGCTCGCGCACTCTCATTCGCTGTCTATGTCTCTCAACCAAAGCTTGCTTTCTCACTCTCTCACTCTCAAACCAAAGGAAACGTATTCATGTCACTATTTTGCAGCGGAAATTGTGAGTCAGACTCAGATTTAGAAGCTGGGTACTTGAAATAAACAAAGCCAGAACACGACAGGGTTTAGATTGAGAGAACTGTGGAGGTTTGACCGATCCGATCGTCCGATTGGCGGCTACAGCGTGATGTCGGGCAGCATTTTTCCAAAAGTTGGATCCGGCTCAACTTCAGACACTCCTGCTGCAACACCGCAGCCAAAACAGACGACTCCCACTCAAATTAATGAAAAAAAAACCCTGTGTTTATACCGCAGTGCCAGATTCTGTCTGAATGTACCCTTATTACAGATATAGTTGGTAGATATCAACATCTTTTTACCAGTTTAAGCATGCTGTATGAACTACACTAGGTGAGGAGAGTGAAAACAAAGAATATGAAGCATCTAGTGTCAGACTTTAATTCAGTTTACTAAAGTACAGAGGAAGAAGTAGAACATTTCTCAACAGAGTATTGATGATATATCTTTTTATTTTCCCTGGCTCAACATTATGTTAAGCTGTACCACCTGTTAAGTTGAGCTGTTTCCGATTAGCTCTGCCAGAAGTTGCTTTAAAAAATCTTCCCTTTTCTCGCCAGATCATGCGAGAAATCCAAGAGCACAAAATCAAGATCTACGAGTTCCCCGAGACAGATGACGAAGAAGAGAACAGGCTGGTGAAGAAGATCAAGGTACTGGACGTCACCTGACACGTCAGATCACAGAGCTGTTCTAGATTGTTACAAACACACACTCGAGTTGATAAAACTTTATTTTTCCAGGACAAGTTGCCGCTGGCTGTAGTAGGAAGCAACACCATCATCGAGGTGAACAGCAAGAGGGTCAGAGGTAGACAATACCCCTGGGGGGTTGCAGAAGGTATGACGGTTTAGGGACTGAACATTACGTGTGTTACCCTGCATCAGATCCAAGATGTTTCCTGACGAACAAACAAGTTTATATTTCTGATAACTAGCTGACTGACTTTTTTTCTTTTCCCTTCTAGTTGAAAACAGCGACCACTGCGACTTCACCATCCTCAGGGACATGCTCATCAGGTAATAAACACATGCAGCTAATAAACAGAGGCTCTGTAACGACAAGTTGAATCATTACTCAGGTGAACACTTTAAATATTCTGAATTCTTTGTCGTCCAACCACAGGACTCACATGCAGGACCTGAAGGACGTGACGAACAACGTCCACTACGAAAACTACCGCAGCAGGAAGCTTGCCGCTGTCACCTACAACGGAGTAGATAACAACAGGGCTAAAGGCCAACTGTCCACCAAGTAAGTCCGAGACAAAGTACACTGGAGACGGCAGCTGTAGAAAGACAAGCAGGTCGAGTCATTTTAGCTCCACTTACCACGTTTCCATCGCGGTTTAATTCAGAACTGGTATGAGCTTGACGTATGAGCTTGAACGTGACTACATAGCAGACTTACATTGAAACAAAATATATCATAGGAAAGACAGAATGGATTGTAAATTACATTTCAGCAATATTATAGTTATGTGAATTTCAGTAGTACTTCCACAGTATTATATGATTTTAAGTTAATTTATTGATTTGCTTCACGCAGCACAGTTTGAGAATCACCGATACCTTTAGGAGGTATTTAAAAGTCTATTTATGAAAGTCACATGACAGTCTTCTCATGTGACATGGTAATATATAAAAGGGTTGAGCGAGTACGCCACTGAAACGATTATCCGGTGCAGATAAATGTACTTTTTTACAGGCACAAATATCATCAGTGAAGTGGAAAGTATCAATATCCATACATGAAAACACAGCTGTAGATAGTTCTCTCACTCTTGTGATCAGAAATCTCTGAGGCGGTTCTGTAAATGTTCAATTTCAGTTTTAAATGAAGAAAATCTGGTTAGACATACAAATACAGATATGGTGTTCATCCCTAATAAGTAATTGTACGCCATATGTTACTGATTTTCTATCATAGTTTGGCCGTTATAACTGTGAAACAAGTGTTCAGCCATCATGGCTGATATTTGCTCTGTACAAAGTGATGGCAGATTGCTGAGTTGTCACATTATTCACTCCTGTCCTGTATTTAGGTTCCTAACCTGGAAAAGTCTGCACTGGGGGAATTCATTCATTCACTTATCGTTTGTTTGTTGTTTGTCTGCCTGTGACTTTTTGACAAACGCTCCATGATTTTTGCTTTTGTGGTAACCCTGCAAAAAAAAAAAAAAATCAAATCATGCCACTGATTTCCATAAATCCATTCAGAGCACCACGCTGCTTTCTGATTCATGTAGACACGAGCAAATGGCTAACACACTCAGCTCCAGCTGAATAAAAGGCCTCACGCCGCTGATGCTAACACACAGCTAAACATTTGACCGACTCCGCTGACGTGTTCGAGCTCACGAAGTCGACGTTATTTGTGTTTTCTCGCAGCGAAGAAGGTGGCTGAAATCACACGACGTTTTAGTGCATGACCTCATTTTTGCATGCTGTGTGTGTGTGTCTGTGCGTGCGTGCGTTTGTGTGTGTGTGTGTTTGGTTGTGTGTGTTTTTGTTTTTTAGACTTGACACAGTTGATGGAATGTAAGTGGTCATTTTTTTTTTCCTTATTTTTGAGACCCTTGTGAATGATTTCTCTCTACCCTCCCTCTTTTTTTCCTCCCCCGTTGGCTGCATTCGGGTGTTTTCTTTCCTCCCTGTCGACTCAGGTCTTCTTCCCCTCCCTCCGACTTCCCTCCTCCTTGTCAGTAGATATTTCCAGGAACAGCGGGAGATAAACTGTGAATTGCCACACATGAATTCAGTTTGACAGATGTGAATATGATGCGTTCACAACGAAGCCTTTGATTCTTTCCACTGATGCATTCATTGCTGCTTCCACCTGCTGCTGCTCTTGTTATCCCTGCTTGGAGTCATAACAGAGATCTGTCTGTGAGATTAATGGAATGGTTAAGAGTGATCATGAGATGCACGACATTAATATCGTTTTATTATGTTCAGATCAGCTTAAGGCTACAACTGCTGCTGTGTCACCACACACACCAAGCTGAAACCTCTGTGAATGTGAAGTGTGAAGTGAAGCCAATGTGGAAGTGCCAAAAACTGCAGTTCCTCAAACGTCCACTTGAGGCTGGCTGCAGAATGAGTCAGTCTCCGTAAGCCCCTATGTGAAAAAGACGAACTTCACAGCAGAAATAAACATGTTTACAGCCTGGTACAAAAAACAGTTTTGGTCTCTATAGCTAATTTCCCCGTTCATGACAACTGTACTGAGGGTGAATTTTTATAGAACTCACCTGTTCAAATTATATTAAGGCTTAAAGTTATGCAGAATTGGCAGGTAGGCGCTGTTACAGGCGGCTTTTTTGAGTTCCTATGCGTCATTCAGCCCGCCTGAGATCCACAGACAATCCACGTCTTTGCAGATTTTGAGCCTCAAAACGGCTCTTCAGAAACCTCTGGGTGACGTCACGGATACGCCGCAAATCAGGCCTGTCACCTGAGTTTTACTCATTCATTCCAACTACATTTGTGTTAAAGCTAGAGCCTGACCAGTGCTGGATTTTTTTGGGGACATTAGGGACTAAAAAAAAAAATCAGATATTAGCGGATATGTATTGATTTCTTTACAAAGATCCCACAAATGTGGTTATCAAACATTTGTGACGAAGATAATCACAAGATTTTTGATTATTACAGATTAATTATTGTCCTAAATGCCATCCGTGCACTGAAACAGTGACTCCACTTAGGAGTATTTCTTTGCCTTTATTTCACAGGACAGCTCAAGATAAGACAGGAAGGCAGGGAGAGATAGATGGAGGTGGACGACACGCAGCAAAGAACCAGAGGCCGGAGTCGAACTCAGGTCACTGCAGGCAGGACTTTCGTACACGGGACGCGTACTCTGCCAGTTAAACTACCAGGATGAGGACGCCCCCTCCACTGGGGGTTTAATCATTAATAAATAAATAAATATACATAAAAAATACAAATGGAGCATAATTAATAGATCTACGTCACGTTACTGCATGTCCGACAACATATGTGCTGATACCAATATATCAGAGAGGCTAATTTAGGTCGTTCAGGATCGTTTGGGCTCGAGTCAGGATTAAATATACGACAAGAGTTTGTCTTATTTATTAAGAGTTTAAAATTCAAGTCAGAGCAGATCTCTTCAATCCAGTCAGAAAAAAACACTCCTCATAATCACAGGTAACCTCTCCACGTATTTCACGTCAGGTCTCTGCACACTCACGCTTCAGTCAAACATCCCGGCGAGCTTCACTAACATTTAACCCGACTCCTGCACTAACAGTCGGTGTTCACAGGTTCTTCCTCTGCATTAGCTTCTCGGTCCTCCCTCTGGGCTCTCAGAGATGAGATGTCTCGTGGTTGGTTTGGTTTCCTGTTCCCGTCACAGCCTTGTTGTTGGATCCCGTCTCTTTCCTTTTAAACTTTTACCTCTCGCTCCCTCCTGCACCCCCCCGACACGTTGGATTTCTTTGGGAAATGAGGGGTAATGTTGTCACGATAAGATGTGAGATCCGTACAGAGCTTGTGCAGACATTTGTTGTCTTTCTGTCAGCTCCTGGAGAGAAGATGATGCATATTTTACTTTCACCTGTTTCGTGAAGACAAGTAAAAGTATAAAATGCGCCTCATACTCCTTCGTTTTGATCTTTTTAGGAGGTAAACGCTAAAATAATAATCGTGTGCAGATCAAATTGGGTTGAGTTTGTTAAATCCACTAAATTCAGTTAATTATCGTGACAGCTCTAATGATCGGTGACATTACTCTTCAGTAGTCTGTCGGTTACACTCTGTAGCGCTCGTCTAAATCTGTGTGTTCGCACGTGTGTGTTTTTTTCCCCGTGTGTGTGTGTGATTGTGTGTGTGTGTGCAGGAGTCCTCTGGCCCAGATGGAGGAGGAACGGCGAGAGCACGTGACCAAGATGAAGAAGATGGAGATGGAGATGGAGCAAGTGTTTGAGATGAAAGTCAAGGAGAAAGTGCAGAAACTCAAAGACTCTGAAGCTGAGGTAAACACACACACACACACACACACACACACACACACACAACACCTGGTTTAATGAATACTGAAGTTAGTCATCTCTGTCTGGGCTCCTTCCTTCCTCTTGTGCTGACCACGCTTTCTGCGAGTGTGTTGTTGATCTGTGTAAATGAATGCTCCGTTCCCTTGCTCCCTTGCTCACTTTGCTCGTCTTCTACCCGTGTCTGATTTTATTTTTTATTCAAATTCACCACAACTCAAATATTACAAAGCCAAAGACAGGAAAACAAACCAATATGAATATTTGCACTCATGTTTTGGCGTCAAGAACCTGACTGCTATATATTTGTTCACATCAGGCTGGCTGATACCTGAACTTTGAATATTGTCCAGTCATGTTGACGTGCAGCACAAAGAGCGTAACATTTGTGGATCAGTTATAGGTTTGTGTGTCTGCTTGCTAATCAGTTTCTCTTGGGCGGCAGTAGCTCAGTCCGTAGGGAGGGTGGATGGTTCAAGTCCAGTATGGACCAAAGTATGGAAGGTGGACTGGTGCCAGTTCACCTCGTGGGCACTGCCGAGGTGCCCTTGAGCAGCCCATTACTCCACCATCTCTCTCCACATTTGCACACTTTGTGTGTGTGGTTGTATTTCGGCATGTGAAAAAAAAGAATTTCCCCTCGAGGGATCAATAAAGTATCTATTCTATTCTGTTCTGTTCTAATGTGATGCTGCAAATAAATTATGAAAAATATGAAGTCAAATCTAGAAGTAAAGCTTAAACTGAATGATGGCTTGAAGGATTGCCCACTTTTGTCTCTGTTGCTGACAGTTTCCTTCATTGTTGAGCTCATGAATATGACAGAAGTTGAAGCTTTTGTTTCTCTGTGATTCAGCTGCAGTGTTATCTGTTTAAAGGCTTCTCACTCTGCATTCAGTGTGACAAAAGATGGTACCGTGTCGTGTAGAAAGCTCTGTAGTTCACGTTTTTCAGTCTCCATGTGTGACGGTCCAAAGTACTGACGCCGTCCTCTGTCCCGTGCGTGTTTCTCTGCAGCTCCAGAGGCGTCACGAGCAGATGAAGAAGAACCTGGAGGCTCAGCACAAGGAGCTGGAGGAGAAGCGACGCGTGTTCGAGGACGAGAGAGCAAACTGGGAGGCCCAGCAGCGCCTGGAGCAGCAGAAACTGGAGGCCTCAAGGTACGAACGACAAACACGCTCGCAGCTGCTGTGTCATGCATAAATTCAGGCGTTCATGACGTAGACTGTAAGTTTGAGTGGAGGGTAAATGGTGGGCAGTAGTGGATTAGTGCCACCGTGTGGCCGTCTGACCCTCCTGCAGCAGGATATGTTTTTCCACTGGCTGCTCGTGTGGCCTTTTAAAATG
Organism: Argyrosomus regius; assembly: GCA_946959425.1. Classification (NCBI taxonomy): domain Eukaryota; kingdom Metazoa; phylum Chordata; class Actinopteri; family Sciaenidae; genus Argyrosomus; species Argyrosomus regius. The sequence goes on from OX336884.1 coordinate 25,492,790, forward strand.
AAGTGAAGTGTTCCATCGAGCTTCCACACGTCTAGATTCTTGATTTAACACAACCTGTTTAGTGTTTTTCTAAACCCTGAAATATTTCTGACTAATCAGAGTTAAAACTTACCTTTTAGAGTTTATTCAGTCATTCATTTTCCATGACAGCTTATCCTTATCGTGGTAGAGGCGGGGTACAGGTCGCCAGTTCATCACTGAAACACAGCACAACTTCACCTGGCACGTCTCTGTCACAACAGGAGTGTTGCAGAAGTGTTTTACCTGCCAGATTTTGCTAACTTGCTCAGATTTGGTCTTTTTTTTCTTGGTTTATTTGCTTCTGCCATGAGTAAAAAATGCTGATGGTGTTTTATTTTGAAAATCGACCTGATTCTCTACGCCGTTTGTCTGACTGTGACTTCACCAGCTCGAGCTGCTCTGTGCAGATTGACGCGGGCTACTTGCGGCGTCCATCTAAAAAAAAAAAGAAACACGCACTCTGAATGCGTCGCAGCCATACCTGGTGGAATGTAGCAGTCATTTGTGCTCACAGTCACACCTTTGGGCAATTTAGGTCCACCATTTAACCTGTTAACCTGCATGTCTTTGGACTTTGAGAGACAGAACTCCACACAGAAAGATCCCTGACCCTGTATTGTGTAAGAAGCTGCCGCCCGTCCTTTTAGACTTTAACTACCAGCTGAGCTGCCTCATCGCGGCTGTGAGTGCGTGTGGTTTGATCACAAACCAATTTAGAAGTCTGTGACACCTTCATCCACCTGAAACCACTGAGAGCGTCTCAAAAGAAGAAAATCAAAGTTTGGTCGAACACAGATTCAGTCACAGTGGAGTCAGATGTACTTTGTTTGAGAGGTGTCAAGCCAAAAATGTTGAACTGCCACTACAGACAACATGTACAGTAGTTAGGTGCACAACATACTCTTGGTTTTTTAACCCCGTTTCCTCCAGAGGTAACCTACAAAGTGATGTATGTACCTGCTTCTAGTAAAGTATGTAAGTATATTTATATTTCCAGTTACTGATGGTGCCGTCTGTGTGTGTCTCCTCTCCTGCAGGACTCTGGAGAAAAACAAAAAGAAAGGCAAGATCTTTTAAAGGACAGTCGGCAGGACCACCCCGGCTCGAGTTACTTTTGTTTGCCAACGTTGCCGGTCAGGACGCCAGTGTGTGGCACTGACATCACCCACCTCCTCCTCTTCCTCCTTCCCTCTTCCTTCCCTCCTTCTCTCCTCCTCTCCCCTGTTCCCTCCATGTCTCCTGGCCCCCCTTACTCTGTCTGCCAGCACAGCTGTGCTCCTGCTCCCAGCCACTAGAGGGGGGTTACTGGGGGGTATTATGGGGTTACGTGAGGAGGTGGATGGCGTCTACACGACCTCCCCCCGCCCTCCCCTCGCTGCCTCGGGACTCATCATCATGGAAGAATGTGTTTCCCCCTTAACAACAGTAAAAAATAATCCTGTTTTAGAAAAGGCCAAACCCATATTCTTATTTTAATTATTATTATTATTATTGATGTTATTATTATTATTGTTGTTGTTATAACTGAATACTGTCCCCCGCCTCCTCCACTCGCTGCTCTGTTTCTTCACCCCAAGGTTTGCTTTTAAACGACTGATGTGTACAGTTTTACGGAGGTCTTGACTGTTGTACAATCAAGTTTACTTGTTTACAGGAAGAAAAAAAAAAATGAAAGTAACCATGTATGAACATTAACCTGATCTTCCGTCACGTATTAAAAGAAGAGGACAAGGCATTAACTAATCCTTTTTGTTTTGAGTGTATCCGGTAAAAATCTTTTAACCCTTTCTCTGATCAGTGCGACAGTCAACAGTGAAACCTGAGATCAAGAAAACAATAAAACAAACGCACCTTGGGCCTTTTTTTTTTTTATAGATTACAACAACAACAAAAAAAGGCTAAAGCTTCTTTTTTTTCTGAAATGTAACGCTTTCTTTTTCCTCTGTGTTTAGCTACTTCCACTAGCCTCCTTGGACCACCATTTATAATGTCATAAGTGTTATATTTCACTTTAGTTTATTTTTATATATACCGAGCCAGCTGAAAGTAACAACTTCTTTTTGTATGTTTAGAAAAATTCCTCAGAGACTCGAGAGCAGCGTCCGCTGTTGAAAAGACATGAAAACACAAAACGTTGATCCGGGACGCTTTAAAGAAAAAAAAAACAATATTTCAATCACTCTGCGGAAACGATCAGTGGGAAATGAAGAGTCAACACCGCAATTTGCTTTAGCTATGTACTCCATCTCTGTATTTTTAATTTTATTTTTCATTTGTATTGTACAAAGTCACTTAATAAACCTGTGATGATATTGAGGAGTTGATGGATTTATCTGATGTGATGTTTCCACTGATTCTAGACATGTTATTCCATCACCAGGTGGCGCTGTTTGTCCAGTGGCAGCAGCATCTAATTCGACTTTTAAATGTGACATTTTTTTAATGAAGCAATGATCAAAAACAAAATCAAACATCTGGAATTAAAGCAAGAAAACAAAAGCAGATGTTCAGTCTTCTGTGCAGCTCACATGGCTCCTGCAGGGGATGAAATCAGCTGTTACTAGGCAGCTTTTCTTCCAAATTACCTCTTAATGTATATTTAATGCCACTATTAGAAGGATCATACCTTAATCAAAGCTTCTTTTACCCATGAGACCCACAAACGTTAGAAATTGATGTCCTGGGAATTAAAAACACAAGTTATAAACGCCACAGTTCTCATGTTTTTCAAATATTTGTGCTGAAATCAATTAAATAATACTGACGTTTACGAGCTGTCTGTGTTTTTACTGTTTGGAAGACAGAAATAAAGTCAGATTTAAACGCAGCAGTTATAAACAGGATGTAATTTGGTGTGAAATAATCATAAAATGTCTCTACCGGAGTCTTTCTTCCCCATGAGTCCGAGATATTGGCGTGGTCCTGGTTTTCTGGTCATTACCGCAAATATATCTTGAATTACTTCAGAGTTTGGTGATTTGCTCTTGTAGGAGACAGAAAGAAAGATTACATGTTACTAAATGATCGAGTTACCTCTCTGTAAACTCATTATATTTGATTTCCAGCTGCAGTTGAGTCAAATAAATCATCTTGCTGTGACAGAAAATACTTTTTATCCCAAAATATTCGTATGGAAATGTGTTTTTCTGATTCTCAGATGATAAAATCTAAGAAATGTGAATATTTTTTATAAGTCTTACCTCTTCGATGCCTTCTGTCCAGTAGTCAACATCCATTTCTTGACAGAAAACATTTGTCAGAAGCAGCACAGCCATCAGAACAAGTTTCATCAGCATCACCATCATCGCACACCGTGCGTAATTTCAGCCAAACGTCTCTGCGTAAAAGTATAACTACAGCTGATAACAGCTCGCTGCTGGATTATTTTAAATTCAGCTTCAATGTCATCGTCTTCATTTCATCCATCGCACCACGGCGCTCCCTTTGCGCATGAAGGGTTTTTACGCACAGCTGGAGTGGATGATGTCGGCAGTTATTCTGTGAATCACGGGGCTTCTTTTTGGCGTTAGTATGTGTTGTCCATGGAAAGATAACAGTGGACTCGAGAGTAAAACTGATGTTGTCAGATTTAAGGCACAGATGGGAAAAAGACTTCCAAATCAGGGAGGTCTGTTTATTGTTTATGAAAGATAAGGAGCTGAGAAGTGTTGGATCACTCAACACCAGCTACAATTCAACAGGGACATCTTTATCCAGTGAAAAGTACATGAGTCAAACATTGTAAATTAAAGACACCCTTCTTTATTTTGTCTTATATGTTATGCACCACGTCAAGTATATCTCTGTATCTCGGTTCAAATCATAGAGTCACTACTGTTTTGTTTTTGCACCATTAAAGGTCCAGTGTGTCGACTGAGATTGCAACCAACTGAATACTGCTTGCCTCACCACAACGTAAAAAGGCCTTATCCAGAGCCAGCTAATATTACTTACTAGTCCAACAGCAAGAAGCCCAGCTCGGCGTCACCAAGCTCTCGCCAACGACTAAAAGTCAGTCTCAAATTTACTGTTGTCCGCCTGCTCTCTCATTTTCTCTTCTTAGCTTCCTCTGTAAACGTCCCTTTTGGCCTTTTCTCCTCTGCCATTATGTCCATAGAGGCTGCTGAGCCGGTTACATTGCATGCTTGCCCAGCTCCTGTTCTGGCACAACCCTGGCTCCGCTCCCCATCAGCATAAACCTCATCTTCTTCCCGGTGGTCCAAAATGCCTGTGGTACAAACACGAACACTGTCCCCGGTGCTCTGAGCTCACAGTGCACGCAGCCCGGCTAACAAACCGAGCTAACAGCAGCTACAGGCAGAGGCAGATTCCAGTTTCACCAAAATCAGTGAAATAGTTGGTGGTGTGTGACTTAGTGCCGTAAAGCTTTTGTTGTTTAGCATGTCGAGGTGCTAAATTGTTCATTAAGTGCATATGGTACTACCAACGCATTTTTTTTTTTTTTGGGGGGGGTTTTGTTTTTATTTTTTGGGGGGTATTGGGGTTTTTTTTTTTTTTTATTGTGTGGTGGGAAATGCTTTACTCTGTTGTGGGGGGGGGGGGGGGGGTAGGGGGGGGGGGGGGACCAAAAAAATTTAAAAAAAATTTTTTAAAAGGGGTTTTTTTTTTGAGGAGGGGTTTTTCCCCTTAAAGATGTTTTAGAAAAGAAAATTTTTTTAGAAAAGGTTATTTTTATACTACCCCCCCCCCTTCCCCCTCTTTGTATTATAGACCAACAGAAGAATTAAAAAAAAAAAAAAAATTCAATCAATTACAAAAAAAAATAAAAAAAATTAAATATTTTTTTTTTTTTGGGATAAAAGGAGTAAAAAATTTTTTTTATTATATAATTTTTTTTTTTTTTTTTTTTTTTTTTTTTATTTGGGGGGGAGGGGGGGGGTTTATTTTGAGTCTATATAACTTTTTTTTTTTTTTTTTTTTTTTTTTTTTTTTTTTTTTTTTTTTTTTTTTTTTTTTTTTTTTTTTTTTTTTTTTTTTTTTTTTTTTTTTTTTTTTTTTTTTTTTTTTTTTTTTTTTTTTTTTTTTTTTTATAATTATTTATTTATATTAATTACATAGATATCATCATGTAAATAAATGTTAATGCAGTTTTTTTTTTTGCCACTTCTTAACACAACATATTTATTCATGGCATTAAAGCTCAGTGTAATCCCATATTGGAATAATTCGGATCAATTGGGCGTTTTTTAGCTCCCCACTGCTCAGTGTTTGATAAAGCTTGTCCCACTAGGCTCGCCGTAGCCAGCAGCACGACCCGCCTCCGACTCAAAACTCTTTGGACTGACAGCATCCATGTAACTGTCAGTGTGACAGAGTTTGGCAGCAGTCCGGACTTTAAACTTCAGATTAACGCTGTTAAACTAATGCTCGGACCTGTCAGCTTGTGGTGAGTTCACGGTCCCTCTCCAGCAGCGTGAACATGGCTTCGTTGCGTTCAAATGTCTGGATATTGCTGCTGGTTCTTGTTGTTCTGACTGAATCTGAAGTGAAACCGAAACTTATCGGAGATGAATCGGCCTGTGAGTCCGATGACAACACGCCCAGCCTGAGACCCAGTCAGCCCTCCTGGGCAGCCGGGCTGGAGCCTGGAGACCGCGCAGAGGCGTTTACTGTCCGGACTCTGGATGGAGAGTTCTCCTACAAGCCGGGCACCCTGCGGGGACCTCTCATCATCCACGCCTTCACCAAGAAGTCAGGCTTCCTGGAGTGCATGTGGACCAACGAGTCGTCTCTGACCAGCCTGGTGCAGGACCTGCCCGACAGCACCCAGGTCCTGTTTCTGTCCCTGGACGACTCTGCGGGCAGTGATGCTCTGTGGATGAGGGACCAGGTGCACAGGGTCGCCGTGCAGCACAGGTGACCGCAGAGGAGCCACTGCTTTGGGGCAAAGTGTTGAAATGAAGCCCAGTCCAGTATGGAGGACCAAAACTGACAAAATCAATTTAAAAAATGACTCAATAAATAAATTAATGTCATTAAATGCACTACAAATAAACACAGGCATTAATTAATTTATAAAATGTGACATAAATTTATATTTATTTGTATTATTTCACATATTTGATGCATTATTTATTAATTAATTTATGATTTCTGTATTATTCTGTTTCTATTTTCTGCTGATTTATTTCTCCAAAGTTATTATTTCTGTATTTTCTTCAGCATTTCTGCTTCATTCAAGCAACATTGTGTAGAAATAGCACCCCCAGCTCGGTTACATTGTCCACTTGCCTCGCAAGCTCCGGTTCTGGCACGACACCAGCTCAAACTCCCTGTCAGCATTCGCCTCTTCCTGGTGGTCCAAATCGCCTGTGGTACAAACACTAACACTCCCCCGGTGTTCTGAGCTCAAAGCCTGGCTAACAAACTGAGCTAACATTAGCTAACAGCAGCTACAGTTGGCAGCAGTTTACTTCACTGTCCATCGGGAAACTCTGTAAATCACAGAGAGTCCATGCGGAGCAGTCGGAGGACATCAGAGGGAGTTTCACCAAATCTGATTGTACATTAAAAATCTAATTGTTTATTACTTTATGGTAGAAAAGTTGCACAGTGTTGCTTTAAATTCTTTTAATTGGAAATTAGCATGTTGCTGAATTATTCTTTAATTATTGCATAATAAGGCTATTCTGCAGCACAGACGCCACAATGTAAATACATGATAAATACACAGTTCCAGACATTTCTTAAACTTTTTGGTATATTTTGTAATATGGTTGCTGTTCAACATTTGACTGTCTCAATAAAAATTACCATAATCTTAATTTCAGTTTTATGCTCTCATGTCTTTAACCTCCTTCATGTCTCTGCAGTAAGAAGGAGGTTCTGTCCAGGCTGCACTTCTGTCCGGTGCCGATCTTCGCTCTGGGTAACTGGATACCGAGTGTGTTTTACCACTGGAGCTCAGGCAGCCGCATCACCCAGGCTGTTTTCACCTCCGAGGGTAAGAGCGCTGTCTCTTCACGGGCCTTAGATCCTGTGATGACTGTTGTCTGACTCACCTGTTCAGCAGAGACTAAGGTGGTTGAGCAGACGGGAGTGGGACTGTTGTTTATTAGTAGAATTAGTCATATTTAAGCTGCACTGGACACAGATTTATTATCCCAACTATTCTATTTTTGTGCCCCAGTCCAATAAATATGATCTTTTCTACAAAATAAGTGACTTAAAACTTAAAAATCCCCTTTTTGCTGGAGTCTTAGGTTCCAAAATGTAGAGAAAAAAAGAAATAAAACATGTTTTTTTGTTGTATATTTTACTGACAACATTCCTCTGCTTCACTGTAAAATGTGATTTTTGCTGTAGGTGTGACAACCTAGTTTTTGGGGAATGCATTTTGCATTCAAGAGCACATAAAATGACATTAATAACATTTTGGTGTGACTCAGCCAAGCTGCCTGAACTTATACTGCAGCTTAAACTCTGCAGGTCTGCCTCTATTAAGCTAAAAAGCAACAGTTTGAAGTCTCGATGGGTCGATGCGTGTATTTGTATTGAGTTTAGGTCCAAACCGTCGTTAATATTTAACTCGATTCCCTGAATTTCAGGGTGTAATGATGCAATCGGATTTATTCAGTGAATTACAAACATACTTTGTGTGTCGTTTTCCAGATTTGTATTTAACACTTTAACCACACAACTATAGTTTGAGACGGTGTACTATAGGAGGGATGAAGGGATGAGAATCTGGGGATGGATGATTAAGGGATGAAAGGGGAAATCAGGGGCCGGTGTTTGCCGGTGGCGGGAAGGCAGGAGGGAACCAGGAATAAGTTGAGACTCTCGCACTTGTTTCTCTCCTCACAGGGTGGAAGCTGCCTGTGATCATCAAGAGACTAGATGCCAGGTACGACTGGCTCAAGAAGCGCTGGGATGAAAGCTCGTATCAGCTGATGGATGCAGGCGACGGGTGTGATCCTTTGCCTTCAGTGACGGGTGCTGTGGCCTGGGTGTCTGAGGGCAACTGCTCCTTCTTCACTAAGGTCTGTTCATGTCAGCGGTCATGTCAGGGTGCTGCTTCTATCCGATCAACTTTAGATGAACTGTACTTCCTTCCAGATGCAGAACATGGCCAAACACAACGCCTCCGGTGTTCTTGTCTACGCTCTCCCCGGAAACCCGATCCAAAATATAAACTGTGACGAAGATGACTGCAACACAACGCTGAGCATCCCTGCCTCCATGGTGCATCTGGAGGATTCAGTCGTTCAGGGGCTCCAGTAAGTCCATCGCACGCTCACTTTGATGCTTAACGTTCTGTTTGCTTCCTCTTTTATTACACTGCTGCACAAATTATTTGTTGGTCTGTAGATTATTTTTATTTTGTGCCACCTTTTCTAACATTCTCCATCTCATTACGGTTTGATACTTCTGAATTTGTGTTGCAGGTCTGGACAGCCGGTGTATGTCACCTTCCAGTCAACCCCATTCCCACGCCTCTTCTACAGCATTGACCACCAGGGTTTGCTGGCTGAGATGGGCATGTTTCTTTACCCCTCGTTCAGCTTCGTCAACTGGCAGGCACAGTGGTAAGAACACAGATGAACCGTTCATTTCTCTTCACGATTTAAAATGTAGTCATACTGTATGTGACAAAACAACAACTTCGATGACTTGAATTTGATGTGTATACCTGACATAATAACCTGTCCACAGAGTCATCAGTCCACATGTGTGCTGTATGTTTTTGCATTTATCTGTGACTTTGTCTCCAGGTTTGATTTCCATGCCGATCTGCTGACCAAACTTCAAAATCCTGCAAAGGTTGTTCCTGTTTTTGACAAAGTCCGAATGCAGGGGGCAAAAGGAGCGGTGGCAACAGTCGACATGCCGCCAGGTAACTTTGATATGTGTGAGATGAGCAGGTTTAAATATCAGTATTCTGCATTAGTGGGTCAGTGTGAGCTCAGCATGAGGAGGACACGAGCCATATGAAGCAATTCAATGATACATTTGTCACTGCAGGCTTGTCGGACTTTAACGTGCTGGAGCTCGATGCGTCCCTGTCCTGTCCAAAGAAGAGAGACATGTCCTGCGCTCACTGGGATCACACAGTGCAGCTGTTCATCTGCTGCGATCATCTCGGGCCGTACTGCAACATGGAGCTGGGCCGATGGATCTCTGCCTACCGCAGGTAAGATGTTAGCATAAAACACTCTTATGGCACAAATCTGAATATTTTTCAGATTTATAATGCACAGATTTTATCTGGTATGTGTTATTTATTGGCAGAGGTATTGGGCGCTGGCTGACAGACGTGTCCCCTCTGCTTCCCCTGCTGGACGGCAACAAATGCACCTTGACCATGAAGTCGGTGCCGTGGGCGATGCCGTGGATGGTCTCCCTCAACCTGAGATTCAGTATCGGCGACACGTCCCGCAATCAGACAGGTAATAAACTCTGATAATGCTGAAGCTACGTTCAAGTGAGGCTGTGAGGCACACACCTCTCCAGGGGTGAGAGCTGAAGGATGAATAAGAGAGAGGTGCGTGCTTGTTAGTTATTGTAGTTTGACCCTCTGATTTATCAACACAGTCACAGTTAAGGTACTTTAAATCATTTGGGTCTGATTGCCGCAGTTCCAGTCAAAATCTGTTCACCTTCTCTGAGTCATAACTCAGTCAAATCTGACCACACAGTCATGATACACACATTTTTAGATTCATAAATCTGCTTAGAAATCAAGAATCGTCACATTTTTAGGGTTTCTTGAGTATTCAAGTAATCCAGTGATAGTTATATGTACATCCATGGATACTCTGCAAACAGCTAACTGCTGATAGAGCATACTTTTAATGGCCAAAATGTAAACAAATATAGGCTGACTGACTCCATGGCAGCATTATACTTCCTGTTTATATCCTTCAAATGTTGCTCCTTGTAATTTACAAATGTACTATATAACAATATATACATACAATATATCAATATTTCAAGTTAAAACTGAATTTACCATGACAACATGACATGTAAAAGTTCAGAGACACCTTCATGTTCAGATCTGGACTGTGAGGATGGAGAGCTGCGAACATTTTCAGTCCATTTGTGAAAAGCAGCGAGCAGGAATCTCTGCAGGAAGGAACAGTCTGTCTGTAAATAGTTACGGGAACATATTTGGACACTAGACACACAAAAACAAAGATTCCAGGAAAGTAGTTCCAGGAAATATTCTGACTCATCTTCCTGATATAAAAAAAACACAGTTTGTGTGATTATGACACAGACAGCTGATGGGGCGACGTACAGCGGCCTGTTGGGCATGAACAGAGCCTGGATTTGTTTTTTTAAATAATAATGAACCACGATATGGGATGAAACATTTAACATCAGACAACTACACATAAGCAAACAGAACTAATGCTTTTTAATGATAAAAATCATCTACAATATGAAGCTAAAAGAAATTAAATTAACTTCCAGACTAAATTATGAGAAGAGATTAAACCTACAAACTACAAAAAGATCCAGAAGAAATACACATGAGAACAAAAGTAATAATGAAATGTGATGATGAATACAGTCACAAAGAAGAACAAGAACATTTGAGGTTAAATAAGCAGAGAGAAATCACAGATCTTTGTGAGTTTGATGTTGCTTTCTTTTGACATTAGAGGCACATGGAAGATTATGTCGAGTATTTCTCAAACTTTTTACACCACGCACCACCTTGGAAAATATCAGGCTCTCCAAGTGCCACCATTAAGACATTAAGGCTATTTATAAGTCATAAATAATACAAGTTCAAGAACATAGAAACAAAAAAGTGAGTACTCATGATCCACACCCCTCTTTCCCATTCGGAGCCACAATTGCAGAGCGTTTATGAACTATTCATTTTACCTTCACTGTCACATTTTAGCTCATATTTAAACATGATAATAATATTTAAACACAATTTTAGAAAGGAATGCACAACTGTTTTCTTATCTCATGTTTTATTTTGTAGTATTTTAATAGGCCAATAAGAAATACATTACAGGATACTTCAGGTATTCCTTCACGTACCACTAGAGGGAGGTCATGTACCACCAGTAAACGTACCACTGCTAGAGAAACAACAAATTTCACTTTATTAACTCAACAGGCACTTAACGAACTAATAAAAACACAAGAGTTTACAGGATTTGTAAAACGATTTCATCAACAATGACAATAATTATTAGCTGGAGGCCTGGATAGTAATATTACCATGTAGGACGTCATCCATCCATTTTCTGTAACCACTTATACTCATCAGGGTCACAGATGTATCCCAGTGTACACACTGGAAAAGTCACCAGTTTGTAGGACTTGATTGCAAAATTATTATTTTCATTATCGGTTAAAATGTTGATGATTTACATAATAAATTGATTGATATGTCCAATAAATGTGAGAAAAAGGTAAAAAAAAATATATATATATATATCAAAGTTTCTCAAAACCCAAATTGATGTATCAAAAAGTTTGTTCTGTCTGAGCAACAATTCAAAACACAAAAGTTTTCAGTCAAATATCATTAAAGACTAAGAAAAACTGTATTTTTCAAATCCACAGGTAATATCACAGGTAATGATGAAGAGTTGCTCCGCCCCTTCAAAGTGATGTCACTGTACGACGGGGGAACCTTCAACAGAAGATACAACAAGAGATACGAGCCGATCAATTTCACCATCCCTGCGTCAGTTAAGAAGGTAACAGCTGTGACGCTGGTCAATGGGTAGTCATGTAAAGAGCTTCCTGTCTGTGCATCACCTCAGCGGCTGTGTGTCTGTGTTCAGGTGGAGCTGTACGCCGTCATTACAGGCCACGGCAGCGACAACAACCGCTGTGGAGAGTTTTGTGTCACCTCCCATCACTTCCTGTTCAACGGTGTTTTTAACAACACCCTCAAATTCGAATCTGCAGGTGAGAAACGTTACAGAACATTTACTGTAGGGAGCTGACGAAAAAAGTGACAGTAAAGTAAACTGCTGAGAAATGTAGCTGCTGTTAGCTTCTTAGCGCTGCTCAGTTAGCTGTACTACTTAGGACTGGGTGCTCAGAGCACCAGGGGAGTGTTGGTGTTTACACGGGTAGTACAGGAGGTTTGGACCGCTTGGAGGCGTCACAAGGCTCAGAACCCAGGTGGCAACAATCCACTCCGACTGAGCCACTCCACAGATCCTAGAAACCAAACACAGAGAAAGTTATTAATCACAGAATCACGAAATGTTCCAGTAAAATGTATTTAACGATTTGATGCTCTTGCCTGTTGTCCTTGTATAAAATATCTTGTTTTGTCCAAATGAACCGTCCAAAGCCCAAAAGAGATTCTAATAACTGTAATATGGGAGGACTGGACACTGACACATGGACTAATGGGTAATTTCTTGCACTGATTGTTGTATTTTCATATCATTCTTGTGGGGATTTATCAGGATCACCTTTGGGCTGCACCACGCTGGTCAAAGAGGGCGCGGTACCAAACGAATATGGCACATGGCTGTACGGGCGAGCAGGCTGGTGTTGTGGACTACAAGTCAACCCCTGGAGGGTCGACATCACCAAACAGGTACGTCCTTTGACCCCAAACTTTATCATTTTAATTGCATCTAACTCTCTTGACACAACTGTAGAAACCTCTACACAGTCTACAGATAACTCGGGTCAGATTTGTTGGACCACTTGTAGATTAATGGCCAATTGGCAAGAAGGACAACTTCTTCAGAATTGAGGTGGCATCATGTCATGACAAGTGTGTTGATAATCTGATCTGTGCTTCTTTATTTATTTAGTTAGTTTAATGAATACAGTGTGTGTCTGTTTCTGTCTTCTTTCAGCTGAATATGAGCAGGTCTAAATTGAACACTGTTGTCTACTTCGGCTTGTACGACGGGCAGGATCCTAATCCAACCAAAGATCCCGGATACATGATCATGTGGTCTTTTCTTGTCTTTTACAAATGATGCCACTCTCTAAAACTCTACAGTTTGAACTGATGTGAATGAATTAATATGTCACTGAGTGTACAATCATGCCAAAAATTAAATTTATATTTTCCTACTTCTGTCTTTGACTGGATCCATTACTACTCCTAGATCAACAACCAGCTATCTGCGTTGTCCTCAAGATGTTATGCTGAACATTTATTATCAAAGTCCATATTAAATCAATGATCTATTACATGATTAATAGTTAATCTATTACATAATCTAGTAAAACACTAAGGCACTGAAGGTCTGGCCACTGTGTCTACCTTAGTTTGCAGAAGATCACAATGTAATAGGTTCTACAAAGCATTTTGTATTGACAGCAAAGTTGTGTTTTGCATTTGAATAAAGTGGAGTTAATTTATTAGCAGTAAAGATCTCCTTGAACACAAAGTCAATGAATTTTTCAAAGCGTTGAAGGTGTTGTGGTTGATCTGTGTTTGAGCCCTGAATCTCCACCATAACTTGATATCTAAAATGCAGTTAAAAAGGGCATCAATTGGCCCTGAATGACGACAATGTAAAGCTACACGTCATCAGCATAGCTATAAATTTATTCCATGTCTCCTGATGACGTTTCCAAGTGGCAGCATGTAAAGGTTAAAAAGAGAAGGACCTAAAATTGAACCTTGGGGAACGCCACAATTCATTTTATAACTTTTCAATAAACGTTCACCCCTAACATAAATTAATCTATCATTGCAATAATAATTATTGGAAAGAGGAAAAAACTGATAAAACAAACAAATTTATTTATGTTTTAGACATTGAATCAAGACAATATCTGTTTGGTGGAGCTGCTAACAACTCATAGATATTGTAGATTTAGAATTAACCTATAACACAGTAACCATACATTAAAATTAACCTAAGCTAGATCTAAATTTAAATATGTACAAAGAAATTAAACATTTGCAGAGAAATTAAACATTTGCATGGGATTTAAATATGTACAGAGGAATTAAAAATGTGCAGAGGAGTTAAGTAAACATGTGAAGAGCCTGCAAATACCCCCAGCTTTTTAAAAAAATCTTATTCTAACTAATCGTCAAATAAATGTAGTAAAGAGTACAGCATCTACCTCTGAAATGTAGTAGTGTATTATATAACATAACTCTAAATGCTGTAAAATACATAATACCTCAAAATATACTGTACTGTACTTGTACTACACTTGGTCCTGAGTAAATGTTTTTTTACTATTATTTAATATAATGTATTCATCTGGACATAAATAAAGATGAATGAATAAATACAGTGAGCTCTGTCTGTATGATGACTTCTCAACATGTGGCTCACTTTGAAGCGCCTCACTGCTTTATGAACTTTCTAGACTTCTGTGGAACTGATGATTTCAGTGACAGAACAGGGGTGATAACCGCTGTCATTGCTCAAATCTCAGTATCTTGCCTGTAAATAATACATTTTATGTTATTCAGCATATCTTAATTTAACTATTTTGAAAATTCTTTTGGTTGCTGGTTTCAATTTATAATCTTTAGTGATATATTTTTTGGTTGTAACCGACCAACACCCCTCTTACAGCACGCAGTGGTACATTCCAACTGACAGCTCGACTTGAGCTAGCTTTTCATGCCCGAGCATCACCACACACTGTCACAACAACTACGAGAAAGCGACTATTTAATCAAGAACTTCGCCTTTTATTTGCTCCCTTAGCGTCTAAATTTTAACTATTAATCTCCAACATGTCCGCTCCAAAGAAGGGAGACTTGTCTTCAAGCGAAAAGGAGTTGTTTGAGGTTATCACGGCAGGTAAGCCTCTACGGCTAAAAGCTAATCCCCCTCTGGAAACCACACACAGGGGCTAGCTCTGATAAGTTGTCATATATGTCTGTTAAATAACCTTATAAAACATTACAACATCATGTCAGCCTTATATTTATACCGCTGGGTAACTACACTGTTTAATAATACCAATTAAATGCAGTTAAATATGAGTTTGCTTGATGATAGCTACAGTTAGCTGCCAGCTAATGTGTATGTACATGAGAGGCTAACTTAGCTCTGCTACCTGCTCTGCCCACCTGAGTGAGCTGACTAATAACATGCATGTTTAACGTTGTACCTTGAGTGTTTGCACTGTAGATTCAGGAGAATATGTACTATATAATAGTAGATAACAGAGGTTGGGTTTACTCCCTTTTAGAGCTGCATTAACTGCTGTTAAAGCTTGTTGTTGTTGTTATTTATTCTGCAATAATGTTGAATTTCTTCCACTTAGGAAATGTTCAAGAGGCCTCGAGGCTGCTGGGCTGTAAGGATGTTCGAGTCAACTGTTTGGACGAGGTAACAGAGCATTTCTGACAGGAGTACACTCTCAAACACTACAAAAACACACTGCATTAAGGATGAACGGATGAACTGTGCTGGGCTTATAAAGTGAAGTTCATCAGATGAATATTAATCCCAGTTTCAACTCTTATCTCATTATATTTTTTGACTTATTGAGACAGTTTTGACTTGGACAAAGATACATGATCACATCACACCTATTCTGGCTTCCTTGTACACTGCCTGCCGGTTATCTACAGAGTTGATTTTAAGATTTTATTGATTACTTTTTAAGTCCCAAGAGGCCATGCACCAAGATTTTAGCTGAACTTTTAGTGCCCTGCGTCCCCTCTCACTCCCTGATATCCTCAGGTGCGTCCTTCCCAGTTGTTACTCAGTCCAGATTTATACACAGAGGTGACAGAGCCTTTGTAGTCAGGACTCCAAGACTGTGGACTGACCTGCCTGAGGAGATCAGAGCTGTAAACTCTGTGTCAACTTTTAAAGACACACTTTTATAAAAGGGCCTTTAGTTGACCTTTTTTATATTCTGTCACATTTTATTTATTTATTGCTTTTAACTTATTGTTATTGTGGTTTGTTTTGTGTTCTGTTGTATTGTAAAGCTCTTTGTAACTGTCTAATTAAAGTTTATTATTCTTGATGATTAATTTTGAGGCACAAAAACCAAACCTTAACTGATTAACCTGTTGCATTTTTGAAGACATTTCGACTTGAGTCTTCAAAGACTCTTCTCTGCTGCCAGTATCAAAAGTATATTGCCTGCTGCGAGGTAGACTTTTAATCTGTTTTATAAGATTGGGGTGTAGTCCCTTAATTAAGTAAAGACTGCAGCCAGCAGTGACGTATCTCGTGGTTCATCCTTTAGCCAGGGTGCTTCACTAACACTGAATGATACCGACATTCAGAACTTCTTTTGTGTTATATTTTTTTCATTATTTTCTTGCATTCTTGGGGCAAACACCCTCCTGACTGGAATGTAACCATCAGTGCATATCTACCCTATTAGAGGCACAAATCGAGGCTTGTCCTCACAATTTGTGTTGATTCATTCCAGTTAAGATTTGTTAGTTTTGTAGGAGAGAAAACCAGCAGAGCTCTCCCTTTGTTCAGTGACATATGTGTGGGACAAGAGGGCTTGTGAGTCACTACACTGAAGAGCTTTGGAGAACGTCCTTCATGTCCGTCCTTCCGTCTGTCATCCTTTTTCATGTCCACCTGTCAAAATCAGCTGTTTGTAACGGATGTTCTGTCGTGTAAGGGAAGCTGTGTGAGTTTTTGCTCATGTAAAAGAAAATATAAATCAATCATGGCTTCTTTTTTTGTCTCGTGCACAGTATGGGATGACCCCTCTCATGCACGCCGCTTACAAAGGGAAAGCCGACATGTGCAAGCTGCTGCTGCAACACGGAGCCGATGTGAATTGTAATGAACATGAGCACGGATACACGGCGCTGATGTTTGCCGGCCTGTCAGGTATGACGTTAATATAACTCTTTAATATAAGTCTTTTATTTTGAAAAGTCCTGACTCCTCTTCCTTTGTGCCTGTAGGTAAGACTGACATCACGTGGATGATGTTGGACGCGGGGGCGGAAACCGACGTGGTCAACTCTGTCGGAAGGACCGCCGCACAGATGGCCGCCTTTGTTGGTACGTCTGGATGTGACATGCGCTCATTCACGCAACAGTCCAGCGTCCTTAAGCCTTGTGTCATCACACACACAGAGACAAGAGATCACACACACCACCAGCAACATTTTGTTACCAAATACACACTTTTACTTTTGCTGGTCTACTGGTAGAAAGGCTTCAGTTTACTCACATAATTAGTGTATTTTAAGAGACATTATTACGATTTAACTTGTGTATTCTTTGGTTAAAATTGCACAAAAAAGGGCATTTCATTTCCATAGATTTTTCTGCAGTGATAGCAGATAACATAATTTTCTCCTGTGAGTTAAATAGTCCCCACATTACTCTGTAACTCTGACGTGTCAGGACTACTTTTTGTTTTGAGTTTTCTCAGTCTGATCTTTTGCCGTCACCACAACTGGACCATGAAGGTGTGACCACTACCACTAGATAGACCCTCCTCCTTCTTTATATCATGCCAGACAAACAGCACTGAGCGTGCAGGAGCTGCCAGTGACTCAGCAAGTTGTGAAATGACATGAACCAAGAGTCTAGTGGGAATCAGTGCGGAAGATAAAAAGCTAGGCTAAGCTATGAAGTGGAAAACAAATTTAATGAGATGATGTATTCCCTCAAATATTGAATGCTGTAGAGGTACAGATGGTATACAGCACAATTATGAGTTTCTGATTTGTAAATAGCATTCACAACAACATCGGAGATGTAATTAGGACTGGGATACTCAGATCTTTCTGAAAGCTCTAAAATATCCCACTTGGCACTGAAACCCAAACAAATATGGACACCTTCACATCAGCCACAGATCATTATTTAATGTAACTAAACTTAAATTTGACAGATATGGTGTTATATATTGTCAATACAGAGTATTTTAATCCTCACATGATCAACTCTATAATCACACAACCATCTTGATGTCGTGAACTCTTGCAGGTCTTTGCACAGTAGTTGCAGCATCATTATAGTTTATATTGTTTTTACACAGACGTGAAGCGGATTCAAAATGTTTCTGTATAATACTGTTTGAGTAAAGTCAGAGATTAGACACATTCTTACAATAGCTCCTATACAGACAGAAAGATTTAAGGTTCCTCTAGTTTGATTTTGTTGTTCGTTCATGTTGAAAAATGAACCGCCTCCTCTTCTTCTGTCCTCAGGGCAACACGACTGTGTCACCGTGATCAACAACTTCTTCTCCCGTGCCAGACTGGATTACTACACCAAGCCGCAGGGTTTGGAGAAGGAGCCCAAGCTGCCCTCCAAACTGGCCGGACCCCTTCATAAGGTCATCATGAGCACCAACCTGAACCCTGTCAAGGTAGGACACCGCTGGACAGGGAAAAAAAGAGGCTGTAGTATAGTCATTGTTAATGTCAGAGCTGTAACAGTTACAGTAACAGTTGAGAAATGGTCATCATCAGTACGAGTGGTTCTTCATCCAGATACACCAGCCGCCTATTTCACTGATTATGTTCCTTCACGTAGCGAGGAGACGAGCAATCAGAGGACTAATCAGCTGCTGTGATTAGTTAGATTGGAAACCAGCATGTTCTTCAGCGTCTTTGGTCTTGTGCCATCCATAAAAACACAACGAGGCTCCATTTGTGCCAAAAATACACAACTAGAAAATGTTTTGTAGTTTCTACTCTCACTGTTGTGCCTAAAACGTGTTTCCTGTGTTCTGTAGATGGTGATGCTGGTGAAGGAGAACCCGCTGCTGGCGGAGGCGGAGGCTCTGGAAAAATGCCGCCGGGTGATGGAGCTCATCTGCGAGAAGTGCATCAAGCAGCAGGACATGAACGAGGTGCTGGCCATGAAGATGCACTACATCAGCTGCGTGCTGGGAAAGTGCGCCTCCTTCCTCAAAGACCGTGAGGACAAGCTGGACGGCCTCATCAAGAGGTGAGACAATGGGGGACGTTAACTAAAGATTTGTGGCTCTTTTAGGCATTAAACAGCCAAATTGTCCTTGTGAAGTCTCTTTTATCATGCCGCCTGTGCTTCCTGTTTGATACAGTCTGAGTGATTCTGAGGGCTGCTTCATGCATCTATGGTCGGGCTTCTTTGAAATGAATCTACCCTTAGCAGACAACAGAACTGGGCTCGGGAGCCAAACCGGGTTCAAAGACTTTCACGACTTTCCTGATGGAAAGATTGCTAAGTAGTGAACCGCTAATTCTCGTTACTTCGGTCAGTCATGCAGCTAACCGAACAGACTCAGTTCCGGGATGTCGAGAGCCAAACCCGGCAAGAAAATCACCTCTGTAGGCGGTTCAGTTCTAGGTCCAGTCGTGTACCCTGAGAGTAGATGATGGCCCTACCTGCAGTGCATAGCAGTTAGGGAAGGTGTAACCCACGCTCAGCGCTATTGGCTACCGTAAACACCAATCAATATTCGTGACAAATCCCTATCTATCTGACCGCGGAAACGTGTATATATACTGAAGAAAATGACACTCCTTTCAGTTTCATGGGGACTTTAAGCAACTTTTGAAAGAACTTATTAGGTTTTGATGTCGGTTGAAACTAACATTAAATCTCAGGATTAAAATGAATGTTTAAAAACACAGAAGTAGCTCTGAAAACTAGTTTCAGTTGTTCAATCACCTCGATTTCTGCCCTGCAGTTTGCTGAAGGGTCGAGACAGCGACGGCTTCCCCGTGTACCAAGAGAAGTTCATCAGAGAGTGCATCCGCAAGTTTCCTTACTGTGACGCTACTCTGCTGCAGCAGCTGGTGCGGAGCGTCGCTCCTGTGGAGATTGTGAGTCTGCAGAAAAAATATTTAGATCTCTTTTAGAGCCACTTACACATTAGATTTGAATGTTTTAATGATCTCTGTCTTTCCATCATTGCAGGGTAACGACCCCACAGCTCTGTCAGTGCTGACTCAGGCCATCACGGGTCAGGTCGGCTTCATGGACGCAGAGTTTTGTACCTCCTGTGGAGAGAAGGGAGCCGAGAAGAGATGCTCCATCTGTAAAATGGTGCGTGTCAAGACAAAAGCAATATATCCAGAAACATGTAGAACACAGAGTCTTTTCTACCTGTGCAAAAAGCTTCTCAGCAGTGAATCAGAACAACAGTGATTTTAAAATGAGAGAGATGGAGGTCACTGCCTGTGGACTATTTGTTATCAGCATCTCAACCTCTCTTCACTTCCATGTAGATGGAAACCAGCCGTTTCCTTTCATCCACACGAATTAAAGCAATTTCTTTCAACAATACACAAAGATTGGTATTTCCTCTTTCCTTTGTTTGTGGCTTTTATTCAGTTACATGAAGTAAAATTTATTTATTCACATTTTTTTGGCACTAGGTGATCTACTGTGGCCAAGCCTGTCAAAAGATGCACTGGTTCACCCACAAGAAAGTTTGCAAGACTCTCCAAGAGCAGCGAGAGAAGCAAGAGGCCGAATCAGCCAAACTGAGGATGCAGCAGAGCAAAGGTACTTCAACAACAACAACACAACAACACTGATCCCACACCGTAGACTGTATGTCGAAAAATTGATGTAGATGTACGTACAGTTGTCATGAACGGGGAAATTAGCTATAGAGACCAAAACTGTTTTTTGTACCAGGCTGTAAACATGTTTATTTCTGCTGTGAAGTTGGACATTTTAACATGGGGACTTATGGAGACTGACTCATTTCTGGAGCCAGCCTCAAGTGGACGTTTGAGGAACTGCAGTTTTTGGCACTTCAGTGTTGGCTTCATTTTTCAGGAGATTGCTGCTTGTCCCGCACACAGATCATCATCTGAATAATGTTCCATGATAATAGTTGAAATAATTAGATCATTCTAAACACCAATTATCTGAAATTAATTTCAAACTTTGTCTTCAGTCACAGTGAAACTGTCCTTCAGTGTATAATTTTTTAAGTCAAAGTCATAGATTCGGAAAAAAACCTTGAAAGCTTGCACATCAATCAAACATCTGTGCTGTGTTTTAGGATTGGAAATGCAAAATCTAAAATAAAGAGCTCAGGGTGTTTGTTTTTTATTTTTCAAAGACAAAGGGAAGTAATCAGTACTAATGATGGCATTTTGAAACATTTTAAAGCTTAAAAAATAACAGCTTTAACACTGCAGTTTAAATAATCAACTCAGCAGCCAGTTTATTCATGCACTTTATATTACCGTAAGCATTTTCTGGAGAACTGCGCTTCCTTTAAACGGGAGATATTTTGGTAAAAACATGTTAAAAAAACTCAAAATCAGTTACATGAAAGCTTCTTCGTAAAAGTCAGTTTCTTGTCCGGGTTGCACTTTTTGAGGAGGAAGTAAAGTTTATTAAACCAACAGGACAGAAGATGAAGCATGTTGATGTCTAACTTCGACCTCAGATGTCTTCATTCTGTTATTTTCAGTGTAAAAGTCACGTCTCACCACATTGTCTCTGTTTCAGAGGAGAGCAGCGGCGTGCAGGAGGCCTCAGACTCCATGCAGGAGCTCTCGGTGGACGCCAGCAGCGAGGTCGCCTCTTCAGACTCTGCAGTGGAAACCTCGAACCCCGCTCCCATCACGGCTGCTGACAACTGAGGAACATCTAACAGCCACCTACTCCAGAATCCATCCACACACACCACAGACGGACAGCAGACTGGCAGTGAGACTGAAAGCCAGACAAAGACTGGTCCAGCTCGGAGACGAGAACCCATATTTATTACTGACAGACTGTCACAAAGGCAGGGAGACACTAAAGCATACGAGGAAGGTTTGTGCCACAGTGGTTCATCGTTTTGTCATTTTTATATGTTAATTTTTCAGACGGTTTTGTCATACGTGAATGTGAAAATAACATAGGCTGATGTGTTTGTGGTAGAGGTCACTGGGAGGGTAAAAATGTGAATGATGGAACGTAATTCTGCCTTAAGAAACTGTAGCAACCCGCGCAGGAAGGAAGTGACTGTGTAGCCGTTTGTTTGCCGTATACTTGATTTGTTATGGGGCCGTTTGTTTTGTACTTGATAACCTCCATGGCAGATTGTGAGTGGATAGCATGGCTGCACAATATTGACCAAAAAATAATGTATATTTTTAAATATAAACAATTTACTTTTAGCGTATCGTGACAGACGTTAAAGCTCAGGATTTACCCAACGGTAACAAAATGAAGGTTGTTTTTTTTTTCCTCCCTAAAATATAAAACAATGTGTTGATCATTGTAACACAGCACAAGAACATCAAGACCAGGACACAAAAGTTTAAAGTTTGTTTTGGTAATTCTTCTTTCATTTATTGTGCAGCCTGATTGGACAGAGACGTTTAAGTCAAACGACCGGTCCAACGAGGCTTTGTTTGTCCTCAGCACTGATCATTTCCAATATGTCAAACAACTTGAGCTTAATCACATGAAATAAAGACCAACTTCATCAAAGTAACCGTGTTGAGTTTTTGAGTTCTCTTCGTTTTCCTACATGTCTCAGTTCTTTATCATCTCTGAGTTATGAGCTGGATGCTCCTGGTAGAGAAGTACGTAACACTTTACAGCTATAAGTCACACAGCACCAACTATTTCACTGATTTTGGTGAAACTGGATCATGTTTTATGAAGTCCTCCGGCTGCTCCGCCTCAACTCTCTGTGATTTACAGAGTTTCCTGATGGACAGTGAAGTAAACTGCTGCCAGCTGTAGTTGCTGTTAGCTAATGTAAGCTCAGTTTGTCAGAGATGCTGCCAGCAACATGAGCTCAGAGCACCGGGGGAGTGTTAGTGTTTGTACCACAGGCGTTTTGGACCACCGAGAAGAGGAGGAGGTTTTTTTTTGTTGTGCTAGAACAGGAGCTGGGCAAGCGGGTAATGTAACCGGGCTCAACAGCCTCCGTGGACATAACGACAGAGGAGAAGAGACTGGAGAGGACGTTGATGGAGGAAGTTAAGGAGAGAGTGAGCGAGCAAGAAGCCGCCGGACGAGAGTAAATCTGGGACTGACTTTTAGTGGTTGGTGAGAGCTTGAACTGAGAGTGCTATATTGCAAAAATACCAATTTCTACGTAGTGTTTCTTTAATTAAATACACATTTTTTTGCAGCTAAAACAGCTTTTCAGCAACAAGTCATCTTTGTGAAGCCTCTAACGTTCAGTCTTTGTGATTACTTTGGTTTGGGAGATAGCTATGCTTTTAGTTCTGGAACTTCAGTCCCAATTATTTGAGGGATGTAACAGGAAGCCCCAACCAACGTTTTATGCAACTCCTTCTGGAACCAACTTTCTTCACACGCAGACCTACAAACAGACTTTGATGTGTAAGATCAGTGGCGTTCCCCCTTTACATGGATTCCCCTGAGTAAGCAGGACAATAAAATGTACCGTGATGTCTTTTGACTGATCATTATGAAACATTCCTGAGCAGACCACAGAGTTATGAAAACACTGCAAACACATGTTTTCACTGTGTAATGATCGGACTATTGGCCACGTTAATAACAAACATCCTCTCTGTTCGTGGAGTTATGTTGCCCGTCTGCAGAAGGCCACAGACTGGAGGACACGATGACGCTCCTGGCTGTGCATCTGGAAGGACTTCTTCCTCTCCGCCGACTTCACCTCTGATAGCACAACAAATAGACACCATGCAACTGATGCAGACTTTTGTGACGATACATGACAGGTCAGACGTCCCTCTGAATGTCTACAGATCTCACCTTTTCTATCTAAAACCTGGAGTGAAGGCAGGCAGTGGATCACATGGTGGCGATACCCAGGTTCATGAGCGATGGGGTTGAGGAAAAAAGCTGCAAAGACGAAGAAGAATCCAACAAGTTACAGACATATTCTCAATCTACTGGGTGCAGCCTTTCATCACTCACTTGCAGTCTGGAGCTGCTGCATCCTCCTCAGCTCGTGCATCGTGTCGTCCAGCCCTCTGATCTGGTTGTTGTGGAGAAAAAGAAGTCGGAGGCAGGTCAGATGATTTAGAGCCCCTGTATGAGAGACCAGGAAACACATTAAAACATCTTTATCATGTTTAAGTAATCATGGAATAGCAGGTTTATGTTTTTTTTTAAATCCAGGAAACAAGGCGAACTTCAACGCTGGACTATGCTGCATTCATTCAGTTGATAGTGCTTCTACTGAAGACTGAAACTACATCCATAACATGTATCTGTACTCCTGAAAAACAGAGTCTGGAAAGTAAATTCTAAAAAACAAAGATCAGCCAACACATTTTGGGCCATCTTTTACTCCCAATGGTCAGTAAGACAAAACATTTTGAAACTTTTATAGCTGTTGTTGGAGATGAGAAGTCGAAACTGAAGAGCTACTGAAGTCTTGGAAGACCATGAAAGATTCAAGGAAGAGCACAAACAGTTTATTCTTGTGCAAGAAATAAACCAGAGCTGGCTCCGAACTGGAGCCGAACTGAAGACAAAGCTGCTCACCCCTAACGCCCGCTCTACGCCAACTCCTAATCACACTTTTTACACATTCAGATGCCATATTAATCCATTCCAACACCATCATTTACAAGCTCAGACCCCACCCTCACGCTTCTATACTGTTATCAAAACCATGGGGTCTGATTCAGGACTTTTCATGAGTCTCCAGCGCCTCAAGGCCTCAGTTCAAGGCCCTTTCCCTTTTGCTTCAAAGCCTGATGCCGTTACATCATCACCATTACATCCATCTATTTTCATCATCAGGGTCATGGGGGGGATGACAACCTGGACAAATCACCAGCTCATCACAGGGTCGACACACAGAGACAAACAACTGCCGCCATGCATTACATTTTCACATTATTTTCACATTCAGAGGAAAGAAACAAAGATTTACCAGAAATAGACTTGATGCTGTTGTTGTGGAGGTAAAGTTCAGTCAAGCAGCAGTTGAGGGAACGACAGCTGAGTTCTCTGATCTGAAAGATTCAAAGTAAAAACAAATCTTTTTGTTTTGTTTTGTACTCGATTTTAAACTTAAAGGAGAATCATCTGGTTGCTCAAATACAGTTTGTACCTTGTTGTTATTCAGCCACAGCTCCCTCAGGAAGTGAAATCTGGATAGGTCAGGGACGCTGGTAAGCTTTCTGCTCAGAAAAACAGACAAAAATTGTAATATCTGTCTACATCTGCTCAAGTTTTAAATAGCAAAAAAAAAGTTTGTCTCACTTTTTGGCAAGGCTGAGTTGGCAAACATCAACGTCCCTCCTTATTCCACACTTCTGCAGAGACTTCTTTATTTCCTGTATTTATGGTGGAGGAAGAAGAAAATATGATAAAGTATATAAGTAAACAAAAGTTACATTCACTTTTAAAAGTGTCCTTACCTTCTCCACCTCCATTGTCTGTCACCTGTTGCCAGGAAACTTATGCTTGAAATCACAACAAACAAAAAAATAATTCTCTTGTATTTAAAATAATTAAGTTTAATGTAAGTTTGTCTGTCATGCTCGTGTTTTTGTAGATTTACGGTATAAGTCTGTTAAATTTAGCACAGATTAGTGCTCAAACATGTTTATCTTTAATCTGCAGTGGAGGCAAATATCCTGCAGGGGGCAGTGTTTCACCAAAGTTGAACGTTGAGGTTGATTCACGTTGTGGCTCCTGATAATGTGTCACAGAGGCCACAGAGATTTTCTCTTTGAGTTCAAGTCAAACAGCTGATTTCACAGAGACGGGAGTGGAATATCAGAGTGCAGCAGCGACTCTTTGAAATGAATACTTGTTATCCTCGTCACTGTCTCATCCATGAACCCTCCGCTGCTGGAAAGTAACTTGGTGCATTCACTAATCACTGTATTTACTGTAACTTGAGTATTTTGAGCTCTGGGAAACTTTCTACTTTTCACCCTCACGACATGTCAGAGGGAAATATTGGAGTTTATGTAACAGCTGCAGTTGTTTGTTACATTTTCTTGTTAAGTTAGTTCAACCTTTGTGGAGAAAACATGAAATTTCATTCTTTCCAATCATGAGATGAGAAAGTACTCAGCTATAACGAGGCCATAAGTCGTCGAGCTTAGTTTAAAGATCTGAATCAAGGCCTGCTCCACTGATAAACACATATCTTGATTGTTAACGTGTACATGGAGTTAGTTAGTTGATGGAGTTATGTGCTGTAAGAATTTCCTGATGAACCACAGTTTATCCATGCAACCAACACATCTGTGGAGCAACTGTGGATGTAGCACATCACTCCCTCTAAAACATCTTCGATTCAGTTTGTGTGCAGATTACAAATGAGATACAGTGTGTTAATTAAGCTTTGATAGGTTGATCTTTTGTTTTTTTGGATGGATGAATGGAAAACGCCTTACATTGTTTCAGAGAGGGAAAAAGTGTGCAGAGTCTCTTTTTAATGATCCCGAGTGGATTCAGATCTGTTAAATCCTGTGCTGAGTTTGCACTGCAGTCACCTCTAATATTAGTTTTTAAATCAGTGTTTCCCATTAATAACACAGACCGTGAGGACTCAGCATCATAACATTACAGTATCCACTGCAGTTATCCACTCATCCAAACACAATTTTGTTATTATCAATGTATAAACATATAGCGTTACTACAGAAGTTATCATTTATAATTAAGGTTAATCTAATGTTAGCTGAGTTTGGTAGCGTTAACCAACTGTGTTGTGGCATTAACAATGTTAGCCAGTGTCAGCTTGATGCATTTAACTTTAACCTTCTCTATAGGGGGAGCCAGAGGTCCAGCCACCACCACAGTCTCACAGAGGTTGAAAGCTCCTTTAAAAACTGCAAAAGTGTCCTTTGAGTTCAGACTATTTTGTCACACATACTGTAATTATGTTGGTATGATCACCAGTAGCATGTACATAAAGTAACTACAGGCCGACTAAAAGTAAAAGTACCAGTTGTGGAAGAAGTACTCAGATTGTTTACTGAAGTAAAAGTAGCAATACCACAGTTTAGAAATACTCTGTCACAAGACTTGCTTTTAAAATGTCACTTAACTAAAAACTAAAGTATTAGCTAAATATAGCCAACTTAAAATACAATTTTATGAGGTGCTTATCCATAGTCAGCTTGTTACCTACAGTAGAGGGCGGTCAGTATGCTCCCTGTTTGGAGAATCAGTCCTGAGTCCCGGACAGGTTCTGCAGAAAAACATGTTTTAGCCTTGTAAAAAAGGCAAACCTAAAAAATTTAATTTTTTTTTTTTTTTTTTTTTTTTTTTTTTTTTTATTTTTTTTTTTTTTTTTTTCCCCGGGTTTTTTTTTTTGGGGAGAATTAATTTTTATTTTTTAAAAAAAGGAGAAAAGATTTTTTTTTTATTTTTATTTTTTTTTTTTTTTTTAAAAATTTTTTTTTTTTTTACTTATTTTTTTTTTTTTTTTTGTGGTTTTAATAAAAAAGGGGGGGGGGGGCCCCCTTTTAGTAAGGGAAGGAAATTAAATTTTTTTTTCTTACCATTTCCCCCCAACGATGGTGTGGGGGTTTGTCAAGGGGAAGGACAAACAACCATTCATGCTCACGTTTACACCTATGAGGCAATTTAGAGTCACCTGTTAACCTGTTCACCTGAACTGAACTATCCCTTTAATGTTGCAGCAGATAAATTAACAACTTTATATACTGCTGTGTTATTTAATCTATGATAATATGTGACATTTTATTTGTTGACAGCGCTTGAGGAAATGTATTTTGTTACAAGTGCTATTTATTGTCATATAAGATCAAAATAAATGAGACACGGTCCTCCGTCCATTGTACATCTTCAGTTTGGATCTCTGCCAAACTCTGTTGCCACAATGCTCTTTCTTTCTTGGCTGCGTTCCATGTGTTGTGCATTCCTTTTGTTTCCCTCCGGTCGCCCTCGCCACACCTCCGATTGCTGCATGTGGGCGCTTCCTGATCATGCACACACTCCTGCCATGCTGCTCGTCAATATGCCATTAACCCAGCCACCTTTCACTTCCCATGAGGGTTTAGGGGGAACCCGAATTCCTGCTGCTGCTGAGTTTCACCACTACTCCAAGAGAGAGAAAGAGAGAGAGGGAGAGTCAGCTCTCAGCTTTCTGTTTCTTTACATAGTGAGAGCACAAAGGCTGAGGCCTATCATATTCACTTTTCAGCATTCATTTAACCCGGTCCCATTAGAAGCTCAGAGGGGCGTCGAAGTGTAAATAGTCTTCTGAGAAGAGCCGGCCATGTTGGTCTTTATTTTCTCTCGGAAGTGGAGTTGAATGAACCTCTGGTGCTCCTGTTTGAGGAAGAACAAAAGAGAGAGAGAGAGGAAACAATAACAGAAACTGAGTGTGAAGTTTAATGACAGGCCGAGTTCACCTGCTGAGGAGATTTAAAAAACCAGAGTCAGGAAGGAACAATTACATTTTAAGGCTGCGGTGCCGTGGTATTTATATTACTCCACATTTTCCTGATGGCTGTAGTCACTCATTACTTTTCTAAACCAGAATCATAAAAAAGAATCATCCACTAAACCTCTCCATTGTTGTTCAGTCTGAGGCACAGCAGGCCTGTACAGTTTGATTTAATAAGTTTAGAGCAACGTCTTCTTTTATTTCTCAAACCAAAAACATGAACCAAACTGTAAGAAACAGATTAAACAGTGTGCTTGTCTGCTTGAACGTAACCTGTAGTGTCAGCATGTCTGGCTAACTAGCTTATTACCAACAAATTTCAAGCCCAGATATCATTGAGTCACTAAATTAGTTGGCTTAATGAGTCGGCTGATGTTTCCAACTGTTTTAATACAACAATGTTGATGATAAAATGATGATAAAATACAAATTCAAAATAAGAGTTTAGCCTAAATCTGCCACCATTATCACTCCAAACTGCATCTGTGCTGCGTAAGAAAAGAAAGATTGACAAGTGTGGACGAGCAAACAGTTCAATATGAGCTCTAAAATACACGTCATAGCCAAAAGTTAGTGGAGGAATGTGAGCAATAGTACATTTAGTTTTAGGTTTTCTAAAATGTTTTGGTACCCAGATTTGCTCCCATTTAGCCACAGGAGCAGTAGTGAGATCAGGTGAGCACTGGTATTGGGTGATAAGGTTTGTCCAAGCAATAACCTCCGTGTCTGTGAAGTGAAGCCAATGCAGAAGTGCCAAAAACTGCAGTTCCTCAAACGTCCACTTGAGGTTCATGACAACTGTACTGAGGGTGAATTTTTATACAACTCACCTGTTGCAGAATTAAGAGCGTGGACACTTTGATTGACAGGTGTGTGTTGTTACAGCTGGCTTATTTGAGCATCCTGCTTTAGGTCCGCCGATGATCCGCATCTTTGCCGAATTTTTGATTAGTCAGGAGGCGGAAGAGGCAGGACTGCAAACATGGTGGCGGCCAGAGCCACAGATTTAAAACAGCTCTTCAGAAAGCTCTGGGTGACGTCACGCATACACTGTCCATTCTTTATACTGTCAGTGGGTTTGTCTCATATTTGGTGTTTCCAGTCATCCCAGAAGGGTTCAGGTCAGGACTCTGTCAAGTTCTTCCACACCAAATTTCTTTAATGATCTAGCTTTGTTATGTTGAGAGCCAAACACAAATGAAGTTGAAATTGGCTAAAAATAATATGAAGATTTCTCCTCATTTGCCCATTCATCTAAGTGGCCCAAACAATGAAAAATAACCCCAGCCTGTACATAAATATAAGTTGTCACATGTGTCTGCTTAGTTTTGGCCATAGTGCATCACTAATGATGTTTATTTCCTTCTTTCTTTCCTCTTTTTAAATCCTTCCTACCTCCCTTCCTCCTACTTTGTTTCTTTCCTTGTTTCTGAAATCTTGAAAATAACCTTTGAATTCTTGAGTTTACTCTTAACTCTTCTATTAAATAGTTAATATCATCACCATATTGCTAAACCTGCGTATTTTCAAACAACCTTTCACTCAGGAGAAGAAAGAAACATCCTCAGGCCTACTCTGTCCTCTGTCCTAAAAGGGACCACAGCCTTAAAAAAAAAAAAAAAAAAAAGTGTTTGTGTGATAATAAAAACCAACAAGTGATCCACGTATCAGCTTTCATTCACATGAGCAACAATTAGTGTCTCTGCACGACGCCTCTTTTCAGATCAGTAAGACAAGCCTGGATTGAATGTTCCCCGCAAACGTAATTATATCTCTCCTTGTTTTGTACAGCGGACACACAAAGACTCCAGTTAGTCTGGGCACTCCAATCATTAGACGTGTAACTGACAGGGATTGAGAGGTAGGCAGAGGGAGGACGGCACAGACAGACAGCAAATTACACACAGACAATATCAGCTTTCATTCTTGAATTAAACGTGCGCCCGAGAGAGGCAAGTCACGACACGGAGAATATCAAAAAAATTTAAAAGTTAACCAGAAGGTAAAACATGAGTACGGCCGTGTGCACACGTGTGTGATTAATGCTCCATCACTACTGTTATTAATGAGCAGCATGTGGACCGGATCAAGATCAAATGTTTGCAATCATTTCTAAGATTTGTCTCAAACACGGGACAACACAACAGATGTCAGGTTACTCAGCGATTTGTTCAGTAATTGATGACTCATCTGAGTTTTTCTGCATCTGTTTTTTAGCTGGGCTGATTTGCTTTGCTGGAAGTAAAATATGACTTATCATATCCTTTGTTCAGGGTATTTATTATTTATTTATTTATTCATCTCTATCGCTGTCCCTGGCCCGCCTCAGGTCCTCAGGTCTTTGCAGAATTTTAGATTAGCAGGACTGCCAACATGTTATCCAAGGGTCAAAGGTTAAACCCAAGTTATTTTGCAATATTTGTATTAATTAGATGTCTGTTCAACATAAGAATGTCTTTACATAATGAGCAGTACAAACTCTGCTTATTGCTCTCTGCTGTTTGGTGAATCTAAAGTTTTCTGTTGTTTTTCATCAGTGGCATGGTGGTGCAGTGTTTAGCACTGTCGCCTTACAGTAATAGTTTCTAGTTCAAACCCCGGCTGGGCGGCCTTTCTGTGTGGAGTTTGCATGTTAATAGGTGACTCCAAATTGCCCATAGGTGTGTTGTTTTCCCAGGGTGTACCCCCTTTGGATCGACTCCAGCCTGCCGTGACCTTAAGATAAGAATAAGCAGTTGTGGATGATGGATGGACGTTCTCTCTTTCGTCTGACCCTCTTTCCTCACTCTTCACCCAATCCGGAAACATCCTGAAACAAATCTGACACCTGACAAAGAAACTGCATGACGCGACAGTGCTTTTATTTTGAAGAGTAATAAAGAACATTTAGTATCCGCCAAAAAAAGGGTGCTGTTCAGATGAATTTTCAGGTTATGAAATATCTTTATGTAGCTACAAAAACATCTGTGATTTGATCTGTTCTGATTTAATGACTGCAGAACTGTTTCTGTCTGATTTCAAATGTAGAAGCTGCTGCATTCCCCAATATAAAGATGACCTGGAATCTTGGCGATGATGAATGATTTCTCAAGTTACCTAATTATGGCTTTACATTGTCTGGAGCCTGAAAATGTTATTGATAGTTAAATCATGTTGATGCTACACTGACATGTAATCAGGTGAATGGTGCCTCTGTTATTCCCACTGTGCCCCGCATGTCTGTTTCCATCACGAGTTACACACCGACAACTATTTCACTGATTTCGGTGAAACTGGATCATATTTTATGGAGAACGTTTTCTGGTTTTCACTCTACCCCGTCGCTTTGTGATTTAAAGAGTTTTCTGATGGACAGTGAAGCCAACTGTAGCTGCTTTTAGCCAATGTTAGCTCAATTTGTTAGCCAGGCTGCCCGGACTGTGAGCTCAGAGCACTGGGGGAGTGTTAGTGTTTGTAGCACAGGCGTTTTGGACCACCGGGAAGAAGAAGAAGAAGAAGAAGCAGAAGAAGAGGAGGTTTACAGGCCTGGGGAGCAGAGCCAGTGTCGTGCCAGAACCGGAGCTGGGCAAGCGGGCAATGTCACAAGACTCAGCAGCTTCTATGGACATAATGACAGAGGCCAAAAAACTGAAGAGGACATTGACGGAGGAAGCTAAGAAGAGAAAGCCAAGCGAGAGCTTGGTGAAATAAAAGGCTGAAAGACAGACGGCGAGCTGGGCTGACTGCTGTTGGACTAGTCAGTAATATTAGCTGGCTGCTATGTCTTGTGTTGTTGCTGTTGTTGATGTTTGGCTGCGTTGCTAGTTTTTGATCATAAGTAATGTAATCAGAACAAATACTCAAGTACAGCTGTCCATATTTACCACAGTGGGATTACACTCTGAAGCTTGGGGTGCTACAAATCTGTGTAATGTTGCTTTAATTGGATTAAATCTTCTCCTTAAATCTTCTACTTTTAAGTATTTCTTCATGTTGGATATAGAATGGCTGTTTTCATCTTGATAAATGTTGGTGGACTGTGAAAATAATCAAAGATTTTATCCGTGACAATGTTGTTTTTTTATAAATATATCAGGATGTTGTAAACGAACCAGAAACCACGTGTTAATGAGCAAGGCATGTAATCCCATCATCATCATCATCATCATCATCATCATCATGGATAGAAGCGTCCTCTCCAGCATCCAGGATCAGATTTTAATCTCTCCAAAATAAAAGCCGTGGGCGGGCTCATCCTACGAGCGTAAAATTCGTGCCGACCAATCAGATCCTCCTAACAGAGATGCACCTGAGAAGCTGCCAAAGCAAAGAGGCGGTCCGTCTGTATAAAACCACCACTCTCACATGTAACTCATCCAGCATCAGTCTACTTCCAGACGGATCTACATCTCCACCTCCACCCCCCCAAAAAAACACCGAACCAACCAACCATGCACCTGAGCGCGTACGACTCGTGCCATTCCGTGCTCGTCCTTTGCATCCTCCTGAGGAGTTGCCAAGCCTTCAAGAACGACGCCACGGAGCTCCTGTTCTCGCATGTGAGCGCGCCGGCTCCGGTGCCGGAGGTTCAGAGCAACGTGACCCTGAACCGCGCACGGCACGGCGGGAGAGGAGCGGCCAACGCGGCGCACGACAGAGGCGGTGAGTGAGGGAGCATCCCGGAGGATGCTGTCAGGGCTCCTCATACGCTCCTATGATGATTATATGCAGACTATAGGATGAGTTAAAGTCACCTTATTGTACTTTAAAGTACTTTTTACTGGTACTATTTGTCTTTTATAAAGTTTCTTTAATTTTCTGGTGTTATTTTTATAATCTGGGCTTATTTGCATGATGTTAAACAGTCCTTTTTAGGATTTGGTAAATCGTTATTGTAGTCCAATCACCTACTTTTTGTAGTTTCTGTAGTCCAAAGAGGTTGTAGCAGATTCCTCAAAGCTCCTCCGTTTCCAGTTAATATTTTTGCACCTTTGTTTAATTTCTTTATTTTCCTTAATTGAAGGATGCATGCAGCCAAAAGTTCATTTTTAAGAGTGAAACTTTGTTGCATTTGCATCTTAAAAGAGCCAAATGAGGCACCTTTTAATCAGGCACCTAATCCCATCATCATCTACAAACAAAAAGAGATTTCATCTCATCAAAACACATGAAAATACAGCTACTGTTGGTAAAAAGTAACAAAGTCCTGCAGCTGCAGAATAAATAAATGTAAAGTAAAGTACAGGTTGGAGGTTGGAGAGTTGTAAAAAGTGGTTCATAACATCACCGTGATCATACAGAGGCTCTGCTAGCAGAGGGAACACTCGGTGTAACACACACCTGGCTGGCTGGCTGTCGTCCAGGCGGGGATGAGCCGGGTCGAGTAGCTGGCTGAATGGAGGTGTTCTCCCGTGAACAGGAAGCCTCTGGTTGTGGCAGCCGACAGTGAAGGAGGGAGGGGTGGAGGTAGTGGTGGTGGTGGAGGTAGTGGTGTGTGGAGGGGTTGTTCAGAGAGCCTCACCCCACTTCATTCATCAAACACTATGACAGAGGAAGGGGGGGTTATTGTCACTGAGGCGTATGGAGCTGTATGAATGGAGCTGAGCTTTGGGTTACAGTGGAGGGCGGAGGGGAGGTGGTGGTGGTGGTGGTTGGCAGAATAATACTGACAGACGTAGCTGCTGCACAGACGTAATCCTCCTCCACTGATAGAAAAAAAGAGTTTTTCCTTTTCACGTGCCGTGATTCCTCAACGTTTTGAAGTAGAAAGGTCAGCGTGCTATTGTGCTCCTTCCTCTGTGTTCCTGTGACTCGCCAGAGGCTACAAAGGGACTCATAACCAGTGTAATGTACAGGATAAAGAGCTGAGGAGTAATCTGCTATTATCATATATTAACCTTTTCAGTATCATGATGATTTAATGACACAGAGTGACTCTAATGTGTAATTTTGTTGCCTCAAGGAGCGCTGAACAGGACATTGTAATTCAAATATCCCTGAACATTAAAGCTGCAACAAATAGTTGAATATTTGGGTAGTTAAACTGTTTAAAAAATGTCTTAAATGTGAGAATATGCTACTTTTTTTCATACATGACAGTTAAGTTGAGTATTTTGGGATATTTAAAGACGTTATCTTGGGTTGTTTTTCACTATTTCCTGACATTTCAGAGACAAATTGACTGCCTTTCTAATATTTCTCTTTGTGTCTTTCCACAGAACGAAGCCAAATCGGCTGCAGAGAGCTGAGGTCCACTAAGTATATCTCCGATGGCCACTGCACCAGCATCAACCCCATCAAGGAGCTGGTGTGCACCGGCGAGTGTCTCCCAGCTCAGATGCTTCAAAACTGGATCGGCGGCTCCTACAGCAGGAAGCTCTGGGGTCGCCGGAGCAGCAACCAGGACTGGCGGTGCGTCAACGACAAGACCCGCACCCAGCGCATCCAGCTGCAGTGCCAGGACGGCAGCACGAGAACGTACAAAATCACCGTGGTCACCTCGTGCAAGTGCAAGAGGTACTCGAGGCAACACAACGAATCGGGCAACAAGTTCGAGGAGCCGGCTCTGTCGCCGCCGCACCTCCTGCACAAGCACAAGTCCAAGAGCAAGAGGAGGCTGGGGAAGAACCGGCTGAACGGGAACTGGCACGAGACTGAACCCTGAGAGCCGGCAGGCGTGCAGACAGACTCTGAATCCACATGAACCTACAGGAGTTTTGTCTCTGTGATACTGAGACACGACGTCCAGAGCTGTGGATTATCTCTCAATGTGACTGGGACTTGATTTAGGTGAAGCTGGTTCCTCACTATGATGGAGAGCTCCAAAGGGCATGCTAAGGACTTTTATTTGACATTTGACTCCACGTGGTTAAAGACAATGTGAACAGAACTGGGCTGTACAGTCTGCAGAGCAAACCCACATTGTCCCAGTAGCCACGTGCACGTGTACCTATCAGCACCAACACCAGTAAACGACACCAAACATCTCAAAATATCCCGTGTAAATACTTGTACATATATCAAATTCTTACTTGCCTTTTTGAAGTATGGCCATGTGTATAAAATTTTTACTATGTAAGATTTATGATGTATGATGTAATATATTTCCTGTGGCAATATATAATATGATAAGTTTTGCTTAAGTGGCATCAGCATGTGGGTGGAATCTCAAAGCTTTTCATCAATCTGTCCTGTAATAACTTTATATGAAATAAATATCACTTTTTATCACGTGCATTGTTGTCAGTGGAGACTTCACCATCATACAGAGCGACAGTTCACCTGTGACAATATCGTGTAGCTAAGAAGTTGTCGTCCTTGCTACAATCTCCATAGTAACACTTAAGATAATTCATTAATATTCATGAGCAGGAAACTATTGCATCTTTTCTTATAGACTGTGATAAGAAGTGAAGTTTTACAATAATTTTGGCATGATTTTTATTTCAAAGACAGGCAATTATGTGTGTTCTCGCGAGATTTGCTACTACAAACTTATTTCTGATTTCAGGACAGGTGTCAAGCTTCAACTTGAATTTGACCGGAAATTAGACAATTTTACCTTTCAAATTAAAGTTTAATCCAAATTTAAACAATAAAATAGATTAAAACATAACTGAGTGCTAAATATGTTCACGTCAACTGATTCTCCTGCAGTTATTGCAAATGAGATGATTTACTCCTCTTCCACGACTATTGATATTTAGTTGTTTGAATGCATTTTTAGCATGACATGGAAATATTCAGCTTTCAGTACAATATAGTCTGAGAACTGGTACTTAAGTATTTACATTTTTAGAGTCTACATTTCATTGACAAACATTGTGCTATTCTGACAAAAACAACTCAAAGTTTATTTAGTATGTTTGTTGAGCTTCCCATCACACCTCACACTGTTGCTTCAAAGGTAAATAATGAACTTTCACATTCAAGCTGTACTTTTAACTCCACTACATTCACCTGACAGCTGTAGTTTCTATCACTTTGCACATTAAGATTTTATTTTTTCACAACTGAGTTCATAGAAAGATGCATCAACATTACAAATAATATTGCTGTTGCTACATTTTACAGCAATTGCTAGTACATTTATTCAAGTGAATATACATTGGGGTTGTTATGGAGTATTATAATTGTGGTCTTTTTATACACAAGGTGCTTTATGGTTAAAAAACAACCTGGATTTGGGGGTTTTATTTTGAAAGAGTTCACCGGAAGTACGCCATTTAACTCTTTTAACTTGATAGTGTTGATTCACAAACCTCCGTCCACGTTGTCTCTCTTCCCTCCCCCGCCCATTAACCGGGAATGGACCGCGTCTTTGGGAGTGACCTGTCGTGACCTCCACCCCTCCATCCATCCACGAGCTGATGGAGGTTTAACTGCGTCAACATGCAGAGCGATAATAACTGTGAGCCAGACAGGCCCGCTCATCCAGGGATTTTCCCAACCCGCGAAGCCGGGAAGAGCGACCACCAGCCGGCAGAATGCAGCGTGAACTTCCCGGTGTCTGTGGTTCTTCCTGCCGGTGGCACCGGAGAGAGAACCGGCTTGTTGACACCCAAACAGTTCTGCTCGTTCCTGGGTCGGCCGCTCATAAGCTACACTATCCAGGCTTTCGAGAGGTAGGAAAACATTAAAATAGATGTTATAATGTCTGTTTGTGAACACGGCCAGGTAACGGCCAGGTAACGGTCAGGTAACGGTCAGGTAGAGGGACACAAACGTCTCACTCAGTCCGGACTAACACCTCCTCTAACGGCCGGTGTGTGCCTGTGCAGGCTGCTCATACATTTATATTTACACCTTAATTAACTACAATATACCTGAGTATATTCCTCCACTGCTCCACTGTAACTGAGTACAACAAGTACTGTGTTAAAGTACAATACCTGAGTACTTCTTCCACCTCTGACCTCTGTGCACATCATCATGACATGAGCTTCAACTTAATCTGCATATGAAGCACCTGGTCCAGCTTCAACTTTAAAGGTTCAGTTCATCTAACAGACACAAAAATATGTATTTACCCTCAGCAGAAGTGGTTTTATCCGGCCATCGTTGGGCTCACTGCATCCAGCCATGGCTGCCAAGGAACAATAAAGGCTGTTTTAACACTTTGAACTGTGTTTCTTCCTTTGTATTGGCCCATTTCATGAAGTGAGGACTTTGTTTTAAATACAAATACATGATAGATAAAACAGTTTATTAGTATTCTGATTGTATTAGCAGAAAATTTGCTAAATTCAGCAACTATTCTGATCATAAATTTATGATTTTGAATCGTTTTCCGAGCAAAAATGCCAAAACAGCCTCTGGTTCCAGCTGTTAGAGTCTGAGGATTTGCTGCAAATTTATATTTATTATTTGTCAGGTCCATAAAACATCATATTGAACCAAATTTAGCCTCCTAAAGAAACAGTGTCCTCTGTTCTACCCCCCGTTATCTGCCAAACACTTGGTCTGCAAACAGTGTTCTTGGGTATAAAGTAGCTCCAATGAAAGCTGTGTGTGAGTGCATTATCAGGAGTGATTTGAGATTGTTTGTGCAAAGACAAGGTGCACTTTTAACCACCTTTCGGGCGTACAGGCGTTCAGTTTTTGATACTCAAAAGACAACTTTTGAGCAGAATGCTCCTTTAAACATAACCAGATCATTTCCAGTGTTTGATATTAGTACATTGTTTGAGTTGTATTCAAAAAAGTGAACACTCCTTCCGAGTACAAAGAAGAAACTACAGTAAAAAATCAACAAAGATACAATTTATGGGTAAAATATACGTTATGTAATGTAATGTAATACCTGACAAATCAAGATACTTCTTCATATTGATACACAAATCTTATCGCAAAGTTAAACCAACTATCTCCATGACTACATAGAGGTGAATGAAAGAATATTTATATATACAGTACAGACCAAAAGTTTGGACACACTTTCTCATTTAAGAGAATGGGAAAGTGTGTCCAAACTTTTGGTCTGTACTGTATATTTACCTTTTAATACTTGATAGTACCTGTTTACGACGACGTGTACCTCTAACGCACCCTGTAACTGTTTTGCAGGGTGAAAAACAACCTCTCGTAGCCACTTGAAAGCAGATATCTACACATTTAGGACTCAAGTCTGTCTTCCATCACCGGAGGACAGACCGCAACACTGTATTCAGACTCCAGGCTCCATAACAGTGACGAGAAGGTGGATGTTTACGCTATGTGGTGATCACTGCCTGACCTTCATTACAACAACACGAAAACAACCGGTGTTTGTAATCAGATGTGGCTCCTCTTAGTTTGTTGTCACTGTTTACATGTTGTCAGGAAATGAGTGCAGCAACATCCCGGAGGACTAAAGAGCAGGGAGAGATGCTGCCTGTGTGGCCCCGGCGGTGACACAGAGGCTTCCGGTAGAGGACGGTCAAAGGTCGTCGGTTTCAGACCCACAATCCAATCCTACAGTTACCTTATCTTAGCAGAAGGACTCGAAGCTGGGTAAACGGGTAGCAAACGAGTCGTTTTAACACTTTGGTTTTGGACCTTTGCTGGTTTTATCTTCTCAAATGTGAAGATTCTCTGTAAATCGGGTATCTTTGGGTTCGTAAGAGGTCGCTTTGGGTTCTGGGAACTTTTAATGAGCATTTTTCGACATCCTCCAGATGAAACAGGACTTGATAGATTAGTTCCAGCCCTAATTCCTAAATGTAAGAAGTTCTGCCGGTCCTCTCTGGTCTTTCTGACTTCTCACCTCACCAAACAGACTTTCACTGAGCGCACGATGTGTTCTTGCAGGGTGCCGTGGATCCAGTGCATCGTGGTCGTCGTTGCCAAAGAAAACGTCGACCTGATGACGGACATCATCCAGCGCTTCCAGCACAGGAAGGTTCGAGTGGTGCCAGGTGGCTCGACTCGCCACAGGTCGATATGTAACGGAGTGCTGGCTCTGGGCGAGGGGGAGGAGGAGGAGAGGCCGAAGGTGGTGATCATCCACGATGCCGTGCGGCCTTTTGTGGAGGAGGACTTTCTGTACAAGATAGCTGTGGCTGCCAAGGAACAAGGGGTCAGTATGATAAAAGCTGATTTAACACTTTGAACTGTGTTTCTTCCTTTGTATTGGCCCATTTGATGAAGTGAAGTAAATCAAATACACGATAGATGAAACAATTTATTACTATTCTGATTGTATTAGCAGAAAATTTGCTAAATTCAGCAACTATTCTGATCATAAATTTATGATTTGAATCATTTTCCAAGCAAAAATGCCAAACAGTGTCTGCTTTCAGCTGTTACAGTCTGAGGATTTGCTGCGAACTTATATTTCCTCGAATAATTGATTAATTGTCTGGTCTATAAAACATCAGAAAATAGGGAAAAATCACATTTTCCCAGAATCTAAGTTGTCCAAATAATCAATTCATAATGTAAGACAGGTAAAAGCAGCAAATCTTCCCATTTAAGAAGGTAGAATCATCAAATGTTTTCCTCTGAAAAATGACTCAAGGTCAATTCATTGTCAAAATACTTGACAGTGATTTTTCTGTCAATCTTTGCAGCTCTAGTCTTATAAAATAAGTAATGTTGGTCAGACAAAACATGACTCTGGGAAACTGGGATGTGTAGTTTTCACTTTTTTCAGATGTTTTTCAGAGCAAACTATCAATTAATGATGAAAAGAATTGTCAGATTGATCATGAATGAAAACAATCATTAGCTGCAGCCCTATAGAAGACAAAAGGGCATTTGTCACTATTTTAAGACATTTCAGACAAAAAGAATTGTTAGTTGCAGCCCTAAAAACCAATGACAGTAAAAAGAATGGACAGCCGTAGGTTTTTAAGAGTTGTTTTGAAGCTTAAAATCTGTGCCACTGGCCTCCACCATGTTTGTACTCTTCGTAATCTAAAATTTGGCAAAGACGTGGATCATTGGTGGACCTGAGGCGAGCCGAATGACGCCTGGCTGCTCAAACAAGCCACCTGTAACAGCACACACCTGTCAATCAAAGGGTCCAATGCGTAACATTAAGCCTTAATATAATTTGAACAGGGGAGTTCTATATAAATTCACCCTCAGTACAGTTGTCATGAATGGGGAAATTAGCTATAGAGACCAAAACAGTTTTTTGTACCAGGCTGTAAACATGTTTATTTCTGCTGTGAAGTTGGACATTTAAACATGGGGACTTATGGAGACTGACTCACTTCTGTAGCCAGCCTCAAGTGGACGTTTGAGGAACTGCAGTTT
The DNA here is from genome assembly GCA_946959425.1 of Argyrosomus regius. Lineage (NCBI taxonomy): Eukaryota > Metazoa > Chordata > Actinopteri > Sciaenidae > Argyrosomus > Argyrosomus regius. The sequence continues at coordinate 25,533,256 of OX336884.1, forward strand.
TTGGCACTTACACATTGGCTTCATTTCGTGGCCACGGAGGTTGCCGCTCGCCTTACGACAGGCAGCCTCGTGGATATCGGGGTGGAAATCAGTGGAAATGGGGCCTTCTCTCGCTGCAGATTCAGTCTGTAGTCAAACGGTCATTCTGTCACGAGGAAACATTCAAAGCTCAGCAAATGTTGCAGCTTGGAAACGATCATAATTAAAGCGATCTCCAAAGCTCCAACTGTAAATATGACTTGAAGATGTGTAGCCTCTATGGATTATCATTTTTTCCAGTAGCACATAAAGGCAGGATGTGTCTATTTCCAAGAGGACAGCAGCTCAGAGACAGATCCTAATCCCCTGTACAAATAGAGGAAACAACCCTAAAATGCCAGAAGTTCTTCATGCTTGGACAGCACAGTGCAGCTAATTAAATCTCGACTGCAGCTCATACTTCATGTGATTTTTTTTTTTTTTTTTTTTTTTTAGCTGAAAACCAGAGAAGGTCAATTACGGCGCAGAGTGTAAACAAATCCATCATGGTTAGCTGCAGTTACAGCGGCTGGAATCAAACCTTTCACCTCGTGGGATGACGGGTTACCAAGTGCGACACGTCGACTTTTCTTTCGCACTCTGCGGATCGTTTTTCATCGTGCAGTGTGAATGTAAACAAACCAAAACATAAAAATACAACAAAGTTTTCCAGTCGGGTTCAGACCAAAGAAGACAAACAGCTCTTGTGATCGCACCTTTTTATTTTTTCACAAACTGTTTACCAGGGTGACAGATCCATCGCTCCTCGTGGTGGCTTTTTTATTTCATCAGTGATAGATGGAAAACATTTGGACCGCTGTGACGAACAAACTTGCCGATTGGTCTTCGTTATGATTGATGGCTGGGACTCGTGAGATGCAGGTCACACAGGTTGTGAAAGAAGCAAGAGCGCCCTGACATAAGGCCAACATTTATGGCGTGTTTCTGAGTGTGTGTGTGTGTGTGCGTGCGTGCTTCGTGATGATGAACTTTCACAGCAGGCAGTCTGGTCTTCATTATCTTGCCAGTATCCACGCTCATGGCAGAAAGCCCGACTCCGCTGAGGAGCAACAGATTAATTTTGATTTTAACAGCATGTGTAACACACAGAACACATGTTTGCTTTCCTTTCATTAACTAGAGATTTCTCTCGCACACGCTCTCCGACGACTACTCCTGGAAGCCGCCTTCAATCATGCTATAGTGACATGAAAATATTATCTCAGAAATGTTGATTATTTTAAATTTTCCGAAGGGAGTAGGTACAAGCGTTGCGTGCTCCAGATGTGCTGGTTAAAATGGATTTATTGTTACTTTGTATTATGGCTGCTGACTCAAAATGTGTGCAGTTATGGCCGAACAGCTATCAAGATTATTCAATAAACAAAAAAAATCATAACGTAAGGTCCGTTTTTTAGGTTTTTTCCAGCTTTCAGCAGCATCTCACGCTTCTTATTTGTGTTTCCCGATTATATGACTGCAGCATTTACATCTTATGTCAACATTTTATCATTTTTATTGGCAGTGGACATCCAAAGTGAAAAAAAAGTGTTGTCATTATGCTATAACGTTACTGTTTGACGTGGTTTTTGCTGTGACAACTCTGATTTTCCTCTCGAGATTTTCCTTTCCGTAACCCGTACATTTACCGTCTGGTCACATTTGTGCATTTTGAAATCGATTCGATGCACGTTCAGCTCATTTCATGCTGCCCCGTGTGTCTGTTCACCTTTATTTGTGTCTGTGCTATAATTCTGAACGCGTTCCACCTCTAAATGTCACTTCACAAAAATGTAACGACAGCATTCATCTTTCATCTCGCTTTAGAAAACGAGTTTGTACCCAAATACCTTTGGAAAAAGTTAGTCCTTGTTCAGGCATTTGGTTCTATTGAGAATATTCACGTCTAGACAGTTTTATTCTTGTAGTTTTATATAAAATCTGCTTGTAAAACAAGTCAATTAATGTTTTTATGTAATCTGTTTTTCCAATTTCTCATTAAACTCTAACAAAAAATATTAGAAACAACTGAGACGACTGAAACTTGAAAGCAGTCTACCGTCATAGTTTGTTTACTGTCCAGGCTTATAAAAATATTGAGAGGAAATCAAACTGTATTTATTGTTCATCAAGCTGTGAGCAGCCTGTATCATTACTCTCTCAAGTGCCAAAATGGCAATCGTACAAGTTCTGCTTCTTTTTGAGAGCAGCTCTGAGACTCATTTCACCCTTTACAGAGCTCGTCGAGAGGTAAAATTTCTCTCTTAAAGATTCTTTCGAAACTTTATGATTGTTTTAAAAACAAATAATAAAACCAGAATCCTCTTTGTTTCACGCAGGCAGCAGGAGCTATCCGGCCTCTTGTTTCCACAGTGATAGCCACCACGCAAGAGGGCTACCTGGATCATTCTCTGGAACGAGCCAAGTACAGAGCCAGCGAGATGCCTCAGGGATTCACATACGATGTCATCTATCAAGCCTATCAGAGGGTAGAGTGTGCTCTTTGATTCACCTTTAATACACAAGAGTGATGTTATGAATCAGCAACAAGTGATCTGTGAGTGTTACTCAGTGAGTGAGGAAACCTTGAGCCTTACTCACTGTTAATGTAGCTGATAATAATTATAATAATAATAATCACCATCATAACTCCTCTTCCATGCGTCAGGGTGGGAACCACACACGCAGATACCATCCATTGAAGACACAGCAGTTGAACGGATTTGACTCATCTGACCATCAGTCCAAATTTTCCACTGGTCTAATGTCCATTCCATGTGTTTCTTTGGCCCGAGCAGTTCTCTTCTTCTTCTTGTTTCTCTCTCTCAGTCTTGGTTTCTGTGCACCCATTCAATCATGAAGGTCTGATTCTGGCAGTGTTTTCCGAACAGTTGATGTTGACTCTCTTGAATCATTTATGTCGGCTCTAATCTGAGGTTAATTGGTGATTTCTGAGGCTGGTAACTAAAGTGAACTTATCCTCTGCAGCAAAGGTCTTCCTTTCCCGGGTGGTCCTCATGAGAGCCAGCTTCAACATAGTGTTTGATAGCTTTTGTGACTGCACTTGGAGACACATTCAAAGTTATTGAAACTCTTTGGCTTTGCTGAATACAATCAATTACAATCATCTAACCAGGATGATGCAAAGAAAACATGTATGACCTTCTCAAGATAAGGGCAAGATGCTCTTTTATAACTTGTTTTCCAAATGAAAGGTCACTGTCAAATATTACACCCAGGTTTTTGGCTGCAGGTTTGACATTCGTGGACGGGGAGCCAAGATGTTGTAAAAATAAGACAGACTGGAGGATAATAGATTTGTTTTCATTTAGCTGGAGATGGAGTTTTGGGACGTCCAGCACTTCCAGCACACACATCTTGCTTTTGTCATTGTTTTTTAATGGGACTCACAGTATATTTGCTGTTTATGTATGATATGTTCCAGTGGCACATTGTTGACACAAAACAACAGGGGGCCAAGGATAGAGCCCTGTGGAACTAGAGTTAAACGGTGTAAGGGTGCATTCAGACCAAAAAAGGGAAGAAAACACAGGTTTTTCCATTCATTTGAGTGGGGGTAGTGTGGTTTTGACTTATCGGTGTCTGCCAAAAGACGTAGTGACCTGCAGCGGAGAAGCTGTGGCCACCAATCAGACGCTCAGATTGCCTTCACATTCAGCCTGAAATGTCTCTGAAACTGAGACTATCCAGGTGGATTCATGAGTGGTTCTGTTTGGCACAAATAGACACACCCCCAGCAGCTCCTCCTCACCCCCTCACACACCGCTGGATAACCCTGAGGCGATGTCTGAACGTACCCTAACTGAAAAGTAACACAGAGTTTCACATCAGCTCGTCCCCCTTGTGACAGTCATCCCTTTGTTAATTAAAGTCATCTCGTCTCTGTCCTGTTTCCTCAAATGTAATTATAATGACACAGTGAAGCACTCTGTAAAACACTCAGTTTGGAGATTCACATGAAAAAAACATGGTTATTTAACTTTAGGCAAAATCTTTATCTGTATTTCTCATGCCACTTAATTCAGATAAGTATTTGTGGAAAGAAAAGTGAAAGAAACAAATTAAGAAGAAGGGGGACAAATGAGAAAGCAAAGAAACTTTTTCCCACTTATTTCTGCCACCACCTTCATGCATTTAACCTTTTTTTTTTTTTTTTTACATTAGAAGTGTGTTAAACTATAAAACTGTCACTATTTAACAGCTCATTCTGTGTAACTGAAGCGATCAAGCAGAAATCCAGGATTTGTACAGAGCACATGAAACCAAAAGTGTGATTTCTACAACGGCTGTTTTTATGAAAACAACTCCTAATATCACAGGAAGAACAAATCTTGTCCTGCAGGCATGTTCCTCTTACTCCTGGTGTCAAATAATTGCACAAAAAAAAGTCTCTCAAATCTTACGAAATGACAGTCAGGTGCAGATTTATGCTCAAAGAATTACACCACTTATATGACAAAGGTCTTTATGATTCTCATACATCATAACAGGCCTTCACAGTCCTTCATTGTTCAGCTGATGTGCCAGAACCTGCAGGGTTTCACCGTGAGGAGCTTGTGGCGTGGGTGCTATCGCTTTCACTCGGCCTCTGCTGCGTCTGGGAAAAGAACTGACACGTTAATTTATTCTGCCACACTGCAGCAGCAGAGTAGTCTGTGGAACAAAAAGCGAACAAAGGCTCAGTTGGAAAAAATGGTGAAAAAGCGCTGAAATTACATGGCACATTTAGGTGGATTCAGGATTAATAGTCTCAGCACGCACTTATAATATGTGTACCTGAAAAATGGAAAGAATTTATCCTCTGACGTAAAGCCGTAAATGTGTTGATTCTCCCCTGAAAGCCGGGGCTTATTGCAAAGACTTGGCAGGCTTATCCAAGACAACTTAATGTGAAACTTGAGTCGCAGAAGTTGACCTTATTTATTTTTGCACACACGCTTAGTTTGCTGTTCCAACCTTGACTCCATTAGATGGTTTTTCTGATAGCCACGTTTTTTGAACGGACGCAGCAAACTTTGAGCTAAGAGCTAAAGTATGCCTCCAATTGGAGTCCCATTTGTCCGCAGTTATTTTTATTCCTGGCACACAAAGATCTTCAGATTGCTTTGAGAGCCCTGTTGGCTTTGGCCTTTCGCAAAAAAAAAATGAGCTCACATTTGCGCTGCGGTGTCAAAGCAAGTCAAGTTGTATAAATTAAGACAAACTCGGGAGGTCGCTGGAGAAAGAGGGTGTCCCCCTCTCTCCTCCTGTTGTTCTCGTCCTCTTCAACCTTTCAAAAGACAGGGGGGGAAGTGTCAGGTTAGGACTGTAGGACATGCTCATGAAAAATCTCTGAGAGGTGCACGTTTGTATCTTGACATCCATTGAGAGGAGAAGAACTCAGGGCTGAAAAGACAAAGGGGGAGACACTTTATCCAGTCCCCGGTGAAAGCTTTTGTACGGGGAGAAAATGCTAAAGGTTAAATTACCTCAAGACCGAGAGCGTATTTCTGCTGTAATTTCTCTCTTCTGTTGCAGGGTCCCCTGGAATAAAAGACCCCTCTCTTTTATAGCTTGATAAAATATTACCCAGGTATAATCTCAGGTAGCATGGATTGGTCTTTGTAGTCCTGACTGCATTTTAAACCAAATGAGCTCATCGCCTCAATCCAAACCTCCATGTGATCTGCACTTTCCCAGCTGTGAGTCGAAAAATATAATGTTAATTTGTACAATAAATTATATGATCTAATCCTAATTAAGAATCATTTAGGACGAGCTGGAGTTTTGGTACCAATACTGTCGGGATACTGTTTCTAATACCTTCGTTTAAAGCTGCTGTCATCAATATTTTCATCTCAACAAAGGATCAAGTGACTTTGTGTAAAGTAAAAAGAGGTCACAGAGTTAAATTATCGTTCGGCTCTCTTGTTCCCCTCGTCTCTATTGAGCATTTTAGCATCTGTCTGTTAATTGTTTGTTTTTCTGGCCCGTAACTTTACTGTTTTAGTCTCACCGCTCTCATCAGTGCTGTTTCCAGGATTAGCAGGCAGCTGTTTTCAGCTGAAAAGTTCTGCTAAACCAACGACACACTACTTGAAAAAACAGTCAGACAGACAAAGTTAGCGACTAGCCCGTAAACTAAAGAGTCAGATATTTTTCTTAGGCTTTTTTTTTTTTTTTTTTAAGGCCAAAACCGAGCAAAAAAAAGAGTGAATATTGGACTTAACTTTAATGAGGTGGCCAGACACAGGACTGTGTTTATCAAATCAGTTTTATAAAGCGTCAATTCTGTGCTAGATTGTTGCTCTGCATTCAGTCGTCCAAACTGGATTATTAATATGATTTTTACTTTACTTTTCAATGCATCAGAGAGACAACAGCAAGACCTTTACTTAAAGTGGCACTAATCAATATGTTTATATAAATTCCTCTGTTTTTTTGATCCCACTCGAGTGCACTCCGAAGTGTTACGTAGTTTTTATTTTTTGATTTATTTATCTGGCTTATTGAGCCTGTTTCAGCCACAACCAAGGGCAGCTGGTTTTAGTAAGAAGCTCCGATTTAGCAGACGATTCCTTCAGGAGTTTGCGGAGACCAAAACAGAGTTAGGAGAGTGAATATTGGACTACTAGGCCTATAGCTAACTGTTTGCGAACATGTTATGCAAACTCATATGGTGATAGAATGTCACTGGTTATTCCCCAATCAACTAAAGCTTAAAGTGAAATAGTTACTATAATTAGCAGCATGCTTTAGATCTCTTTTTGATCTCAGTTGAATCAAATAATCCATAAAAAAAGACTAAAAAAAATTCACCATTGGTAAATACCCACCCTCAATATTTTCCAGTTGGATTTAGGTTGTACTCGTAAAGTATTGTGGTTTGATAATCAGCCCTACACACAGCAGGATATTTAAATTTTCAGTTTTTATTTGCCTGAGGTCAAAAAACCCCCAAATGAAATCTCAATTTTCTTTTAATCTTGTTTTTATAACTTTTATATGGAATAATGTCTCAAACATTAACATCCACATCCAGATCTGTCCTCACCTGAAGCTATTTCAGGTCTAATTATCTCAATTAGACTTTTTAATTCCTCTTGTTTCAGTATTTCCATCAAAAATCCTTTTGTATTTATTTTTTACTTTCCAAATCTCATTATGACAGATCTGCCCCTCTTCTCCTCTTGCAGTATTTGGAGTCACAGTCACGCATGTTTTTGTGTAACAGGTAACACATTTATTGAAGCAGCTTATTTGCATGTGTAGCACCGATGAAATGTACCAGAAACACATGTTTTTTACCTACTAATAAGCCTCGGAACTGTAACTTGACAAGGAGAGGAAAACAAAGGACAGGAACAAACAATCATCTCTGCTAGTAGTAAAATTAAAGACCCTTTTGTTAGTTACTTTTTGGTCATCCAACACAATAAATGCCAATGTTAAAGCATTTAGATTGAGTGTGGGATATAAGGAATGCTTCAAGATCCTGAAATCGATCAGGTTCTCCACCCAGATGTATAATTTTCAAAGTAAACATGAAGCAGCTGATTACCACCATCACCACCCAGGCTCTAAGATTAAGTTTTGCCATTTCTCACATATGCAGGAACAACCGATTGTGTAGCATCCACAGTTATCAAAGAAAACACATCACGTTTTACAGAACAATGTGGGAAAGTGTCTTGTGACCTGACGAAACCAAAGTTCTTAATAGATAAGGGCCAACAATCCATCAGCCAAAGAAAACAGTATCCTCTGAAGTGTCTGCTGAAAAATGTGGTGACGGCACCATTGTGTTATGAGCCTGTTTCTCTTCTGTTGAAACACCAGCTCTGATCACGATACAGACTGAGAGGCTTCAGATATTTAAGTGAAATATCTGCAGGAAGTTTAAGTTAAAGCAGAATTTAATTTCTGTCTGAGATGACCATGTGTTGCACAGAACCAAATTATTTTAGGAATGCATGGACAAGAGAAGAAACAAGTCTCAAACAAGTGGTAAACTTTTACCCTAATACTGAAGTACAAAAGGTACTTTGACACAACAATTCTCAAAACCTAAATAGCCTGATGGGAAATCTACTGAGCATTCATGCTCTCCAGAGGATGAACCCTCGGCAGTGTGGACTCTTCTTGAGGTTTTACCTTGTGCACCCTAATCGAGAGATTGCCATGAAATGTTGCCAGCACATTCAAGTTCCCAAGAAAAGGAAATTAACTGTCTATCACTTGCATGTTTGTGGACAACCATTTTGAAGCCTTGAGTTTGATATTATGGAAGTTGCAATCTTGGTTGGGGTGGGTTGCGCTTGCTTTTGACTCAAAATTTACAACATGAACATCATACTGTATGGAAGAAGACTTGATACTAGAGCTTGAGACCATGCATGAGAAACCTGTTGACTGAGGTCATAAATTAAGAGATAGCAGGGTCTTTTTTACATAAATTTCAATGCAATCTAGCCTTTTTTTTTATTGCAGCCAATGGAGGTGCCCCCTGCTGGCTATTAATACGAGGTTTAAATACAGGTTTAAACCTTCTATGTTGGCTTCAGTTCAGCGGTTTTGCGTTACACCATTTTAAAATAAAATTTATGGAAGTTATGGGCTGTCCAGCCACCGTAAAATCTAGAATATTTGTATAATAATGGGTACATTTAATCTATTCTTAAATACACAGTTAAATACACAGATCTGTAACAGGGCGTCCAGTTGGTTGCAGACATTGGTGCAGTTCCAACACTGCAGTCGAATAACATAGTGTACCAAATTTCCCTTAACTGTGATGGAAATGTATTGTTGTCAATTATCCACATCCACTTCTCTCTGTTGTGTCCCCTCTGCAGTGCAGTGAGTCAGACTTTGAGTTTGGCACCGAGTGTCTCCATCTGGCTTTGCAGTACTGTGGCACCAATGCCAAGCTCCTCCAGGGTCCGCCAACACTGTGGAAGGTGAGCTCGCCAGAGGCCTGTTTTGGGTTTGGGGATTGCGGATTTGGTGACATTTTGGCTAATGCAGCTGTATGCCCACTGCTCATTTATCATATGGGCTACAAACAAACCTCATGAATTGGAAATGAGTGATCCTGGCAAAAGAGGAAGCACTAATATATTGAATGTGACATCCGGGATTAGCATGTAGACATTAGTTTAAATGTAATTGTTTTGTGTTAACCCTCTATCAGATCATGTATCTTTTTGCCTTAAACGGTTAGTTCACCCAAATTACAAAAAGACACATTCTTTTCGTCAGACTTGATGTTATCTAGCCATGAAGATAATTTTGGTTTTGTGTGCTGAGGTTTGGAGTTTTCTGTCTACACCCCAATGTAATGGACGAGGACAGAATTTTGTTTGTGGTGCTTAAAGCAATGAAGAAGGAAATTGAAAGGACCAAAGATTTAAGCTGCTCTAATTACAGAATATGGCAGAAATGGAATATAATATTCAGAACTATGTTTTTATTAGTGTATAATGTATTTGTTACCTTAGAATGAGCCTTTTATGTCTAAAGACACAATGGGTCCTCTTCCATGTTTCTACAGTAGCCCAGAACCGACAAACCAAACACTGGCTCTAGATAGGGCCTTGAAGGGGGAAGTTGTGGTGATCCATTTTCTGTAACAGGTTATCCTTATCAGGGTCACTTTAACATGTAGCCGATTCCAGCTGATATTGTGGGTACATCCCTGGACAAGTCGCCAGTTCAGCTCAGGGTTGTCACATTCACACCTATGGGCAATTTAGAATCACCAATTAACCCCAGGCCCCAGCAGACTGGAGGGTTCGAACCAAGAACCTTCTTGCTGTGAGGCGACACTGCGAACCACTGCAGCACCTTTCCGCCTGCGATGGGCAGTTGGTTGCAATCTGCAATTTCACCCATAGATGCCTCTAAATTCTACACACTGGACTTTTAAATAACATTTGAAGAGGAACTTGTCTTTCCAGAAACAATGTGTTTCCAACCTTTTGTTTGAGATAAGTACAAAGTCATGGCCCCACGCTTCAGGTGGGTTGTCAGTGAGTTTTCCCTTCTTGCCTTATGACCAAATAATTCCAGGATTTATAGAGCAACAGCAACTAAATCATTAACTAAATGTTATTTTTGTACATTTGCTGGGTCTGAGGAACCGTGGTCAGCCAAATTTGTCTAACAATGATGGCTACGTTTCAAGTGCAAATGTCACATACTATACAGGATTAACTTGGTATCTCTGTTTGAAACTCAAGTAAGGTTCTTGAGTTTCTGAAATGGTCATCTGGAAAACTTCTTGCAGTGCAATCAAAGCTATTAGATTGTTTGATTTACAGTATCTCTCAAGAAAACGCAAGTATTTCAGAAAAGTCCACATAAATATAGTCTTATGTAGCAGAACACACCTGGGACACCTTGGGAACCAGACCTAGAGTAATTGGGACACTGTTTCTGGTAAGACGCTTTGCTGTTGCGTCTTTCAAATTTAGTTTTTCAATGCTTTGAAGAACCCAAACGAAATTCCAATGCAGTGTGGTAGTGGATTGTTTTTCAGAGGAGATATCTTAAAATCTTGGCACATAAAACCAAAACTATCTGCATGGCCAGACACCAAATGCGTTGTCTTTTGTTTCTTCTTCTAATTTGAGCGAACTGATCCTTTACAGTCATTTTGTCCTCCAGGTAACCTACAAACGGGATTTGGCTGCTGCAGAGTCCATTATCAAAGGTGAGTCACCCTCGTTATACATCATTTCCTGTATGTACAATGTATAGTGGACCTTTTCATCTTCTTATTTTATATACACACATGAAAGAATGAAGGCAGTAAGTCATCTCAGACAGCTTAAACGGTCAGAAATGAGAATTGTAAGAGTTTTTGTCTCTTTTTGTTGGCAGGTTAGAGTTAGACTTGAAAGAGAATGAACCAAAATGGCCCCTCACTGTACTCAGAGGGAGACATTCTTTGCAGCATTGTTCAGCTCGGCTGGAACAGTGAATACTATGGAGAGCAAGTCAGGACAAGGGAGACTATCACAATCAGAGAAATGGAAATAAACACAGACCTATATTTCACCCCGCCGGCACCTGGACCAACAATTACCTGTTTGATGGTGACATAAGGTGCACAGTGATTATTCCCAGAGCCTCTGATGTGAATGAATTCATTGTGTGTTTTTTAGAGAGGACGTGGAAGAAAGTTTTCTCATCTGTCACCATGAGAAACTGTCGAGTGTTTCGGTTTGTGTGTTTGTGTTTCTGTGCGCGCGAACATACTTCAATACGCACAACTGTGTGTATGTGTGTGCAGGCGTACATGCATCGGTGTGTATCCTGGTTAGAAGGGTGCGTTTGTGGGGACACTTGTACGGTAGAAATGGTTCATAATGGTTCTGTTTTTGACGATGAACTTATAATTTTGCCGTAGAGTTCTGAAGTGGATGAAGCTATTTCTGGTGCCCCTCTTTCTAGAAGAAGAAGAAGTTCCATTCATTTTCCCCATAGACGGTGTTAGGTGATAGTTGGAGCTAGTGGTGTCACAATTCTTCAAGTCAATGACTTGAACGATTTCAATTTGTGTCTTACTTTCGATCAACAGTTTAGTGGTTTTTAAATATCTTTAAGTGTATCAAGTGTGATATAACTGCCATCTTTACTGGGATGTAGCACACTGAGGCCATATAGTCAAGTTTAAATGTTTTATTTAAATAACAATAACTTACTATTGGGAAAAAACGGTTAAACACAAAAGCAAAGTGGTAGTACTCTTTGTTACATCACCCACAGGTGATGAAAAATGGGCAGAGATCGTGGGTGAACCTGAGGCGGGCTGAATGAATCCTGGTTGCTCAAACGAGCCACCTGTAACAACAACCACCTGTCAATCAAACAACCACACTCTTAATTCTGCATAACTTTAAGCCTTAATATAATTTGAACAGGTGAGTTCTATATAAATTCACCCTCAGTACAGTTGTCATGAACGGGGAAATTAGCTATAGAGACCAAAACTGTTTTTTGTACCAGGCTGTAAACATGTTTATTTCTGCTGTGAAGTTGGACATTTTAACATGGGGACTTACGGAGACTGACTCACTTCTGGAGCCAGCCTCAAGTGGACGTTTGAGGAACTGCAGCTTTTCTTTTCTTTTTCATTTCCCAGCCATGGAGGTTGTCACTTGGTACAAACCTGTACAAACTTTAAGGTAGATGTTAACTACAGCTCCCAAGGTGCATTTCAGCAAGAAAAAGCCAATCACAGAAATGAAAATTCTGTCATATGTGCCACTAACAGCGAGTTGAAGCTAAAGATTACTGTTGTTGGGAAAACTGACAAGACAGTCTGCAGCTTAAATCGATTTGAAATGTTTTTTTCTTTCAGATTCTGGGCCAACTTTGCATGAATTCAGTAACTATGACGACATGTTTTGCTCCTAAAACCTCTGACTTGCTTCTTCTTTCAGTTGTGTTCATGCAAATGAACTCTCTCACCCTTGATGGCAATTATCAAAGGAGTTTTCATCCAGTCACATGTCTTTCTCTTTCAGAGACTCTATCGCGGTCGGCTTGTGTTATTACAGGTGGATCTGCACAAGCTGTGACTCTGGCTGATGCTCTCCAGAAGGCTGTTGGAGCTCTCGACACAGTGAGTAAGCTGATTAAAATGTTGGTCGTGTTGATGACAGCAATACTGAAGATCCCCATGAGTTTGCCATTTTTATTTTCCTCTATCTCCTCGTCCCCGTACCTCTAATCCCCCCACAAACTCGATGTGAGCTCCACTTGGGTGGCCCGGTGGTGAGACTTGCCATGTGCGGTCAAACCTCTAATGGAGCCTGTCTGGGACATCCACTCTCTGCAGCTTTTCCTCCTCCTCCTCCTCCTCCTCCTTATTTTCTCCCTCCATCCCCGACCTCCACCTCCTCTTACTCCCCTACATGGAGAGCAGATGGCAGTCATATTTCCTGTACCGTGGGAGTTTGCTTGATTAATTGAGTGTTTAGTGATGAGTTCTTACCTCCTCCTCCTCCTTATCATCCTCCTACCACCTCTGCTCAGTCAGACTTGACACACTCCCAGTTTCCAAAACAGTTCATATCCCTCCCTCTCACTCTAATCTTATTTTTTTGTTTTTTGTTTTCTCGGGCACATCGAATTCCGATGTTGCAAACATCCTCCATTTAATTTGTGAAATTGTTCCTAATAGACAATGGAAAACAGCATCCATATGCAAAACAGTAAATGAGTGACAGTCTCAGATATTCAGTCCGACAGCTCCGACCACGTAGAGGCTCCACATGTGAAATCCTCTCCTTTACCTCAACAACTGTCGGGTTTCCCTTGAGCAAGCCACATAACCACTAACTCAAGCAACCTTTCGTCGTTCTTTAAGAAGAATGGACATTTAGAAAAATAAGCTTTGTGATTAAAAGTTGACACGTGATTACAGGTTTTGGGTCTGTAAGAAATAAAGCTGTGTTTGGAAGAAGAAAGTGATGATCACCAACTACTGACAGGTTTTGATGGGCACAATGCAAAATCAGACTGCGTATAAGTTGGAGAATGTGTTTGTTTGTGTGGCTGGAATTGATGTTTTGTATCACCTGTTAGGAAAGAGCTCATTTAGCTCAGGGGGATGGACATAATATTATGAATGCCTGTCTTATTTCTGCAACAGACACTGCCTTTGTGCAGCTTATAATGTATTGTTAAAGAAATATTCTTTAGAAAATCTATGTTTTGAGAATCAAATACCTGCAGGCCTAAAAAGACACTGCGGCTCTGAAAAGTTTAGAGTCTGCTCCTCAGTGGAGGACAGCAGCTTTTAGTCATTTTAGATTCACAGCAGGTCCAACGGCAACCCAAAGTCACAGCAAATAATCCTGTCAAAATGTTGCTAGAAACTTCTTCAAACCACTCTTGCAGCTTAAGTCACTTGTTTTTCTGCAACGTAGTTAAATATACTGTTTCAGTGTTGTGCTTTCACCACTGACAGTATACAGAATACGCAGCGTGTGCATGATGTCACCCACCGTTTTCTGAAGAGCTGTTTTGAAGCTCGAAATCTGTGGTTCTGGCTGCCGCCATGTTGGCTGTCCTGGCAGGCCGAATGACGCCTGGGTGCTCAAACAAGCCATCTTTAAAACACCTATCTGTCATACCTGTCAATCAAAGCGTCCACACTCATAACTTTAAGCCTTAATATAACTTGAACAGGTGAGTTGTATATAAATTCACCCTCAGTCATTAAACGGGGAAATTAGCTAAGAGACCAAAACGTTTTTGTACCAGGCTGTAAACATGTTTATTTCTGCTGTGAAGTTGGACATTTTAACATGGGGACTTATGGAGACTGACTCACTTCTGGAGCCAGCCTCAAGTGGACGTTTGAGGAACTGCAGTTTTTGGCACTTCCACATTGGCTTCACTTCACAGGCACAGAGGTTGCCGCTTGGCTCTCACCTGCTCCTTAATCCAGAAGCTCTTTGGGAAGTTGCAAATTTAGAAATTTACTAGCGAGGTGAAGATTGTCTGGATACTTAACATACGGGTTAAAGGTGGAGAAGTGGATCAAACCGAAAGAGTGGTACGAGCATCTTCTATCAGTCTATCTATTCTGCGTTCTCACAGTTTGCCTCTCCATAATCTCTCTAAACAGTTTTACTGTCAAGCTGCTGAAATTGAGAGGAGTAGTTCATTTCATTGTGAGCTCACAGAAATTAAGCTTTACAGGCAGCAGCGACTGATTTGTGTGATTTCTTTGCCCTGGGTTTCGCCTCAGTCAACATATTGAAAAGGTTACTCTACTTTATGACTGGAGGATGTTGGGTCCATATGCAGCCTGAGAGAAAGATGTGGAAAGAAAAACGTATATGAACGCCAAAGAAGATATAGCTTTACCTTTTTTATTTTATGGAACCTCTGAATTAATCTTGAGAAAGGGGTTCAACATTGCTTTTCCCACTCTTGTATGTAATCCCAAAAAACAACTCCAAAGTAAGGTCCTAAAAAAGTGAGAGTAGAGTTCAATCAGCACCTCTCTTAAATAGATTTTATAACATTTAAGCTTCATAAAACGTTGCATTACTTTTGTATTTAATCACCTGACATTGTACAGGTGTTTATGATATTGTGTCCATCCCGTTCATGCCCCTTACCCATTACTCTTCTCCAGAGCAGACACCCAGGCTGACAAATCGGCCACACATGGCTTCAAGGATAGAAACGTGGATCATCCTGATGTATATATATTCCCTGAGTGTAGCTGTCGACAGAAGAAGGAGGCGGCAGAGCACGTCGCATTACGTCTTTCCATGTTCCACCGTGATCCAAACAGATCCATCCTCCTTTAAACTCGCTCCAAGTCCTTCATCAGCTGGTGTCAAAACGGGCGGATCTCGCTGTCCGGTGCTGGACCGGGGCCCCAGAGACAGATTGGGGTCAGTATCAGTCTCCTTGGATTGTCTGATGGAAGCCATTCCCGTCTGTGCTCAGGTGGCCGGCGGGGCTGTGTTTTTCCGGTGCGCGTGTTCGGAACCAGATACATCCTTTTCAGAGAGTTTGGGAGGGAGGAGGAACGGAGGGGGGAGATGAAAGGCGAGTGGAAGAAGCGGAAGATGAAGAATTACCTTTGTCTCAGTGCCATTACGTGAATCTAATACAGGGATAAGCAAGGTTGGGTCGCCCAAGCTCAGCTGAAAACGGACAGTATAGTGTAGTGTGTTTGTGTGTGTGTGTGTGTGTGTGTGTGTGCAGGTGGAGGATTTGTCAGCATGTGTGATTAAGGGCTTCTATCAGCAGGATGTTATCTGAGAGATCCATTTGAAGCAGTTTAAATCCAGGCTTATAGAGAAAAAGGGAAGATTGTCAGTTGATGTAAAATTTATACAAAAATGAATCTCCTGAAAACACCACATTCCAGGAAGAAGCAGTTTTTTTTTTAACCTTTTATTTATCCAGGGATGATTTCCAGGAACACCCTGTTCGGTCACACAATTACACACCTGAAAGCTGCAGCACAACCATTTTATCTGTTGACCACAACGTCTTTACTGGTGCAGTTGGGGGCTTAAGGGCACCTCAGTGGTATAAATATAAAATATTTTGAAGCTATTCTCTCAATAAATACTTTGACTGAACTAAAATGAACACCACCCAAGGGTTTCTTTTTGACCTTTTTCATCTTTTTTATTGTAAAAATGAAAAGTTTGAGCTGTCAAATAATCAGTTTTAACAGAAGAACAGAGTTCAAGCATTAATCCCCATCTCTTGATCGCATTTTTTTAAATGAATATTGGCGATAACAAAACCTAATGTTTCCAATATGCTAGAGCCTCCATGTTGAACCCATTTTTGCAGTCCGTCTATGTCCTACTTATCCAGTTATTCAAACATTTGGCTTCAGTGAAATCTGGAACAAAGGTGCCTATAAAACATCCACTTGTCTGAGTTTAGTCAGTTCATAAACGAGGAACGAAGTATTTCATTAAAAAAAAAAAGTAGGCCATATCACCTCCTCTGTATTCTCTTCCTTTTATCTTGATGTATGATAATATTCTCGTATCCAGCCCACATCAAAGATGGTCCTCAGACTCATGTATCAACTTAGTGAAGGTTTTTAATGATTAACCTCAACCTGTAAGAGGGTCTGTCATTTAGACAGAGAGCACAGAGTAACACCACAGCAGGAAGAAGGGCTTTTTGTCAGCCACTGATAAGTAATGGCTTCAGATTTGTACTCGCAATTTACAAACTTACTTGCAGAGTACTAACCTTTAAATGTGGTGAATACGCTCACAGTTACTATAACTGTAGCTGCTGTTTCCCGTCTTGATGCCACCAATTAGATAAATATATCAGATACATCAAAATCTTTATCATGGTCTGTCTTTGGGTCTGTCTCTACCACTTTTGGTTGAGAATAAAACGTCTCAACAATTATTGGATGGGTAGCCATGACATTTTGTTCAGACATTCATGGTTCCCAGAGGATGAAGCCTCCCAGCTTTGGCGATCCTCCTGACTTTTTCCTGCCACACCGCCATGAGGTTGACATTTATAGTTTTGACCTGATCTGAACATCTGAACAACTATTAGATCAGAGGCTTTCAAAGTGGGAGGCCGGCCTCCCCAAAGGGGTGCGAGGGGGGGTCTCTGAATGTTTTCAGGGAGGCTCAGTGAGTGGAAGTGAAAAAATATTGCATTAGTTATCAAAAGGGGATCACAGAGAATTGCATAAATGTGTGTGATTTGGTTAAAGAGACCAGAGATACAGTAGTTTGGGAGAGTTTTTCCCAGTAAGAAACTAATAAATGCCTTAAAATGGAGGTTAAAAGTCTATCTTGGCCTAATTGTTGAGTGTCTATGGGGTTGAATATCCATCATGATCCCGTAGGCATCCAGGACTTTAGCAAAACTAGGCAACTAAACTAAGGGGGTATGGGGGGGACAACTTTTATCAAGCATTGTCTGAGAGGACAGCCACAATCTCAGACTCAAAACCTGAAAAATGCCGTATCTGGGCTACAGTAGAAACATGGCGGTGCATCGTGGCGGACTTGTTCTAATGTAACAAAAACATAATGATTCTTATTTTCAGGTGATTATACACTAATGAAAACGTGCGTATCATAGAGAGCTCCCTAGATCTTACACAAACTGGACCTTTAAGTATAAAAGTTTAATGGGATTTTTAATGTTTAAACACTGCGTTGTTTTAAATTAGACTCATCCTTACTAAAAGGTTTCTTCCTTACCACGTTCAAAATTCATTGTCGAAGGTCGCTCGGTGCCGATCTAAGCTCTGCAACTTTGTTTTTCTTGTGTCCTCAGAGTGGTTTGGTCGTCGAGCCTCTGCGGCTTCTTGGCTCTTCAGGCCATGCCTAAATTTAAATAAACATTCCTACTCTGGGATTTCATGCCCAACCTGGTTTAGATCATGTTAAATTTTTTTTAAACCCTGCAAATCTGCATTTCGGACTGAAATGATTTTCCTCCTGAAGCCATGGGCAGTTATCTTTCAAGACCAATTAACCCTTCGACATGTGTTTCCCATATCCATTTCACATTTCCAATTACTTTCTGTTATTTTAACGGGTAGAACAACTGTATCTGAATGCCAAACTCAGAATCTGTATGTTTATATCTGTGTTTATTTCCTGCGTGTGTGAAATTGTAGTACCAGGCTGTAATTAGAGGCACAGAACAACAAAGATGAATGTAAAGCGGACATGGCGGACAGCGGCGTGCTATCCGGTTGCCTCATGTCACTCGTATGCCAAGGCCGAAAACTGAATGGAAAGATCAGGACCTAAATGTGCTGGTTCTTTGAGCAAAAAAGCTTTTTACGATTCTTGGCTGTAGCCGGCCTTTGACTCAATTTGCAGCGTAATGAAATTTAAGTTGGCCTGTGTCTGATCGCTGCTTTTGCATATGACAGAATTTTCCTGCCAGTTCAGACGCATAAAGGAGCCCAGAAACGGTTACGTTTTTTTAATCTCGTCCATTTGTACTAATAAGCTTCTGATTACAGTTGATGGAAATAAGCCACTCGGTTTGCGAGTGTTTTTTCTTTTATCCCTTTTCTCTAATCATAAAATTATTCATGGCAGGCAAACAGGTGGTTTGTACTCTCACACTAAATGATTGAAGAAGTGGCTGAAACAAAAACCAGAAGGCTCTTGACCTTTGAGCACTGAAGTCAATCAGTCACTCGACATGGAGATGCATTAGGTCCCTCGTTCTGCAGCACTTGCTTTAAGTTATCACTCAGGCTCCTGTAACAAGCAGAACTGAATATTAAACATCGGGGTATCTCCATCTTACAGGAGCTGGATGTCATCCCAGATCTGCTGGGAGAAAACGCCAGGTATCTATTAAAGAAGTCGAACTTCATCCAGGTTTCTGTAAGTTCCCATTTCAGCTACAACTTTTCTGAGAAATGAAAACATGTCCATGTAAATATTCATGATCTGTTCTGGCCAAAGGAGTGTGTAGATTTTAGATTAAAAAGCTTGTAGCATATCCTGCAGCTCCTCATGGAGGAAAATGTCATCTTTGCTCAAAAGTTCTTATCTAGGTTTTGATTTCTTTGGTCTCCAGGTCAATGGTTCAAGCCTGTCTGAAGTGGAGACCTTGCTGAGGGATTTGGAGGCAGTGAATCAGGCTGTTCTGCACCCGCTGGTCGTCATTTGGGTGAGTTCACACATGGATACCGCAGTCATGGTTTCACAAAAAAGACAAGAAAAGAGTCTACAGCCATGCTGGCGGCTCTTTGAGGCTGTACGTAGGCACAGCAGTGGTTTGAGGTGATTGTCATTGGGCTAACATGCTCACAATGAGAATTGTACCACTGGTAACATGCTATCATGCTAAGTTAAGCTGTGACAGTATGGGTTTTTCCCTTACCACGGTAGAAAAGTAATGCATCTACATGATTTTGCACTTTACCGATCCAACACGGGATATCTTGTTAAAAACAGTTATTGTTGTTGTTGTTAGCATGTTGTTAGCCATTCACTGTCAATCCCATGATGGCCTGGGCTGAGTCTTTTGACCAGTCAGAGGCTGTGTTTCTGACTTGTCAACCAATCAGAGGCATAGTAAGGTGGGTCAACGCCACGGTAGGCATCACAGGTAGGTTATCATAACATGTTGTTATCGTCACAGCCTTAGTTAGCATGCTAAGATTTGCTAATTAGCACTACCCACAAAGTCCAGTTGAGGCTGATGGGAATGTTATTAGTTATGTAACACTGGAGTATGAAGTGTTTTGACCTGATGATGGCGCTAGAAGGAAAGTTAAGGGATCACCAAATTGATTTCAATTCATCCTGAAGGGAACATGAATATCTGTATTAAATGTCAGGCTGTCCAAACCCACCAAAGTCGGTAGGATTTCTCCTCTTGGGACCAAGAATGAATGAATGAATGAATGAATGAATGAATGAATGAAACAAATCTAATGCCAGTCTGTCAAGTCATTATTGAGATATTCCAGCCTGGACCACAGTGGTGGACTGACTGTCGTTGCATTCATTAAAGTCATGCTGCTTGGATGACCAAAAAGCCACTTCCAGTTTTACGTTCTCCTCAGACTCCTGTCTCCGTTCCTTGCTGTGAGTTGGCTGTTCTTGTTGTCTGAAGGACAGATTTGTAAACTGAGTTACAGGAACTGTCACGTATAAACTGCACAGCAACTCTGACATTTAAAGTTACAGGAAGAAAACTTTTTAAAATCTCAACTTTTTAACCTGGACCAGTGGACCGGCGCCAAAATAAAGCTCGGTAAAGCCAACATAACCTGAACTGCCTGCTCTGGTTTCTGTGAAGTGTCTTTTTAACCAAACAAAATTCCAACAACTCCAATTTAATAAGTACATATGTCACACACATTACTAGATTAAACCACTGCATTTTTTGTGAGATACTCTGCCCTTTTAATAAAGCTGCAAGTCCACACACACAGCAGGTTTCATTAGTACAGGATTGACTTGTCTTTGTCACGGCCAGAACAAAAGCATCTGTGTAAATGTTGTGCTCATTACTTTTTATGTTACTTCCTCTTCTATGACTTCTCAAGATCATGGCTGTTTTTGCTATTGCTGATTCAGCCTGTACAGTTATCTTGGAAATGGTTGGTTTTACCTTAAAATGATGTACAGGAAGTCGTATTTTCTTGGAAGTATTGCTGCTATGAAAAGGTGTACTGGTGTTACTGCTGATAAGGTATGACAATACTGCTTTACATTCGCCCCTTAAATTTATGCATTTCATGCCTCAAACTAACTACTAACTGGCCCTCAACCACACTGAAGTTGAATATTTTAAAAAGTGTGAAGGCTATGAATAAGTAAAATAACATTCATCATGTCCTAAATGAGCTGAACGTTGTGATATTTTAATGGTTTCTGTAGGACAAAGTATGTAGGACTAGTGCTTAAAAACCTAGGTACAAGAATAAAGATTTGAAGAACAATAGTGTGAATGCCGGATCTGCATCTAATAACATCCAGAAGCACCGCCGACTCCTCTGGGCCCGAGCTCATCTGAGATGGACTGACAGAAAGTGAAAAAGTGTGCTGTGGTCTGACAAGTCCACATTTCAGATTGTTTTGGAAATCCTAAACGTTGTGTCCTCCAGGCTAGATTTACATTTTATAAAGCGTCCCAACTTTTTTGGAATCGGGTAGTTGTACTATCAAATATCTCTGTGCAAACTGGGAAGCCTCCTGAAAGTTTGCAGCCTGTTTTTATCAGACCTTGAGTCTCCTTGAAAATCAGCTCAGAGGACAGTTAAGTGTATTAAGAGCTACTGTAGGTCTGCAGGTTCTGGAAGGTGAACATGTCTCAGTATCATTTCCCACACTTTGAATGAACTTTTCGTTCGTGTTCGTGAGTACAGACATCTGGCACAGGACAGATTCAGTTTCTTCAAGATACATGTACTACAGGGCGAGCCAAACCTTTTCTGCTTTTTTTCCGCTTGTAAAAACGTCACCTGTAGTCCACCTCGGCTACCTTGATGAGCTCTGTAGCTGTTTGGAAACCCTACACCTCCCAGGAGAGCTCTGCAGCTCGGCCTCACTTACTGTTCACCCGGCTTCAAAACACCCGACATCCACCACCAACAGAGTAACGCTGTCCTGAGAGCTCACGGGAGGAAAAGTCTAAAACAAACTGATCAAATCTGTTCCAAGAAACTTCAAAAAAAGCCTTGTTTACCCTCTTTTATTTTGGAAAATTGACCTCTTTAACTAACACACAGAGCAAGTGCCAAAACAATTTCAGGTAATAAGAAAGAAATAAACCTGCAGAGGCAGACAAGTCTAAATCACTTCAGATGTCACGCAGCATTACACTGAATCCCTGCACTTATTTGTCTGAGTTTTCAATAAAGATTGGAACACACACACATCACGTGTAAGCACACACACAGACACAAACACACACACGTCACATGTAAACACAGTCTGAAGCTGGGTTTTAGACTCTACCACACCAAAACAAAAGCATGTCAGAGTTCCCACAACTCCTCCTGTCAACACGCTTATATTCTATTCTACTCTATTCTGTTCTTTTAGTTTCTCTTCTATTATACGCCTCTCCAATCTGTGCTATGTATGTTAAATTGTATGTTAGATTCTATTTAATTAATTAATAATTCTATTTCTATTCCTAGTCTACTGTGCTCTACTCTATTCTATTCAGTTCTGCTCCAAACAATTGAGGTTTAGTCTGTTTGGTTACTCTACTCTATGTTACTTTACTCTATGCTATGCTACTCTACTCTGAGCTACTTTATTCTACTTTACTCTACTTTACACTGCTCTGAGATACTCTACTCTGTGCTACGCTGCACTATTCTACAGTACTCTAGTCTATGCTTCTCTGCTCTATTCTGTTCTACTTTACTCAACTCTTTTCCTGTATTCTCTTTTCTTTTCTGGTTTATATAACTTTATTCTATTCTTTTCTATTTAATTGTATTGTAAACTTGTTGATCATACTCTTTTCTGTGCTGTTCTATTCTACTTTAACTCCTCTAACACTTATTTAAGTTGAAACACATCACACAATCAACTAATCATAATTAGCTGATTAAGTGATTAATCAATCATTGTTAACAGAGCAATTAATCAGCAACCATTTTGATTGAATTAGAGTTAAACAAAGTCAAACAAAAATGCAAAAGAGCTGCTCGTTCTTCTTAAATGTGAGGATTTTCTGCGTCTCTTTGTACATCGAGTACGACTGGATGTTGGACTGATGGTTGGAACATTTTAGAGACTAAATATTTATTTCACTGCTTATTTTTTCAATTAATCAATAAATCGCTAATAAAAAATAATCCTTTGTTGCAGCTCCAAGAAGTTCTACAATACATGATGTAGATCATATCAAAGTAACTTAACTTCACCACAGCAAAGTGTATCTAAAAAAGGAAAACAATCCATTACTATAATGGATCACACAAAGTTTACTTTTCCCTCCTTGTCTAACCTGATTTCATGCTCATGTTAGAATGTGTGTGAACTGGGAAGTTGTGACTACCAGAAACGTGAAGCAGCCGCCGAGTTTCACGGCTGTAAGTGAGGAGGCTTAGTTCAACACCAACGTTTTCTTTTAATCTTTTTTTCGCAGGCGGACTGCCATTAGATTGCACACGTACAGGTTTGATCACATGGTAGTGATCAGTGGAGGGATAATTAAGTTTGAAGTGTAGGTGGTAGCCTCGAGGGCAGAGAAGAAGACTGGTTGGTTTAACGTTCTATGAAAATTGGGTGTTCATGTTGTCTTATGTTGTTTAACACTATGTCTGAAGGATCAGTGCGTAGGGTTTAGTGGCATCTAGTTGTCTAGTTGCTGAACGTCCTTGCTTCAACCTCTCCTTCCTAACTTGAAGGAGAAACTACAGTAGAGCCAGTGTTTACTGTTCGTCCATTTGGGGCTACTGTTGAAACATGGAAATTCAGCATGACAAACTCTGAGCTTATATTCCATTTCTGCCACATTTTGTAAATGTAGCCCCCTAAATCTGAAACACTGGACCTTTTCAAGCAATGATTTAAAAATGTCTTGGCAAACCTGATCTCCTCGGGCTGAGCCTAGGGTTCCTGACGGCAAAGGTCCAGTCACTCTTAGTCATCAGCTTTGACCTAGGGACAACTAGTGAGGGCAGGCTAGAGGATCTTAGGATCTCAGGTTTAGTTGGAACATAGGGAGTCAAGAGCTTGTAATATAACTGGTGGCCAGACCATGTTGGGCCTTAAAAGCTTGATCTTAAAATTAATGTAACTGTTAAACAATGAGACAAGACTTGGGTTGATATGGGACCTACGATTGGTGTTTTTGTGACATTTTGTCACATGATTTTGACCCCAGAAGAAGTGTAACCCCAACATATTCCAGCTCCTCCTGGGAGATTCTGTGGTGTTCCCAGGCTAGATGTGCTATGTTGTCCCTTGACCGGTTTTTGGTCTGCCCCGGGTTCTCCTCGTACCCAGAACACCTCCAAAGGAGGTGGCTTGTTTCGACGAGAAGGAGCAATGGCTCTACTCTGAGCTCCCTCCAGATGTACGAGCTCCTAATCTTATCTCTACAGCTGAGCCCGGTGACCTTATGGATGTAGCTCATTTCAGCCACTTCTACCTGCAATCTCATTCTTTCAGTCACTACCCAAAGCTCATGACCAAAGGTTAGGGTTGGAACGTAGATGGACTGGAAAATCGAGAGCTTTGCCTTCTGGCTCAGGTATTCACTTTTTCATTGGCGAAACTAAGTTTTAAGGGTTTCACTAACTACAAATAAACAAAAGTAATGAAAGAAACAAAAATGACAAATTAAATACAGTCGGCCTTTCAGTGGAAACTTGGTCATTGGTCATCAGTTAAACTAGGTGTTGCAGTTGTATTTTTAAGGCTACCCTCTGTCCTGCCTGACCGTCTTCCACTCACTAACTTCCAAGAATAACTTAAAATGGTCAGAAACATTGAGTTTGTGGGCCATGGTTATGTCAGACACACCTCTAATCGAGGAACAAAACCTGTCTTGTGGATTTCATTCTGGTCTTTAGAGATGACTGATGGAGGAGAGTTTCTGTGGTGGACTTCTGGTGAGGCTCTAAAAAAATAAAAAAGCCATCAGTCTCTTATTATGAGGAACTGACAGCTCAGAACCAGACACTGACTGCTGATGCTTTGATCACTCTTTAGTTGCTGAATAAATGTCCTGATGTGATGTCTGCCAAAAGTGCACTGTGCAGTCCTTTTTAATCATTCCAGTGAACCTTCCCAGTGGCCAAAAGGTAGACATTAGTGGTTTCAGCGGGCAGTTGTGAGATGTTAATGTGTGTAACGTTAACTGAAATAAAACATTCATCTTTGCTAAACCCTTTTTTTGGCTGCGGGACAGTTACTACAACAAAAGAACGACCTTGTCTTCGTGCGCGTGAGTCAGTTTGTGTTTTGGATATCGGCACAAACATCACCGTGGCATCAGCGTTTCACAGCCTGGAGGCCTGGAGGTTGAACACCTGCTAATGTGCTGAGTAATCTCTCTTCAAAATTCAACTTCACCTGCTGACATGAACATCTGATTTATATTAAAGTATAATAATTGCACGTTTTATAGAAGATGTCCTGACACATTTGAAACAATTCTCCCGTCTGTTGCTGCCGCGGTCTTCATGGATATATGACAAAATAATTGCAGTGAATAAATCTTGAGTTAAGTTGCTGTCAGTGTGTCGGTTATGGAAATCGACTGAGTTTTAGATATTTTAAAGGATGACACAGTAATGCGAACCAATGTGTCTGGATTATGCTGCACTAATTGGGGAAAATAAACCCTGGAGGCTCCAAAGATTTACAACCGAATTAGAGAATCATTATACCCTCAGACAGGACTGTCTATCAACCGACCTCTGTTTACTCTCATCACAGCAGAGCTCACGTCCTCTCCTTAAATAAACAGGCGTATAGAGTTGCAACATGTTTAAACAACTGCTTGAACAATGAGCTGTAATTGCTACAAAAAAAGGGGGCATAATTGCTGTTCTGGTAAGTGATCCTCGCTATTGGCAAGCGGTTTTCTGATTGGGCGCGGTGGCTTTTGTTTTGATAGATGCATTTGAGCGCCTCGGACGAGCTGTCCATCAGCGGCAGAGCGGTAGAGCCAGCAGCCATCATGGACCTCGCCTCTGCAGCCAAACTCCGAAATATCCTCCTCTACGGCATCCAGCTTCATCAGTCAAAGGTAAGCTCGTCGCCTGTCCCCATCCTCTTCATGTTTTTCTTTTATTTCTTCCTAAAAAATGAGCTCATGAGTTCCTGCACTGTGAATGCATATTTAAGAGAGGCCAAACAAAACAGAATGGGAAATGTCTTTTAAGTGTCTTGTTCCAATGTCTTGTCATGCTTTTTATGCTTCAGGCAAAGTTGCTGTCTTTTATCACACATTTTTATGTGTGAGCACACTCTCGGGCAGGTGTGTCTTCTTTTTTTTTTTAAAGAATAAATACGTACCCACCGGTGTGATTGAGAGCGCAGGATGTCAACTTTTCACCTTCCGCCATGTGTGTTGTTCTGTATTGTTTCATCCGAACGTCAGAGGGATTAAAAGGGGATGCAGAAAAGCAACAAGCAGCTCGACCACCGCACGTGTTGGCCGAAACTCCACGGTTAAGACGTGTGTCATGGGAATCCGCTGCGAGGCCCGCCAAGTGTGCGCTGGAGTCATCAGGGTGGATACGGTTGACCTGAAATCCATAACTGACTGCTCAGTAATTACAGGATTATATAAGTTGGAATTATTCATCCAGCACAGTGAGAAATGTCAAGATTCATGCTACCAAAGCCGTCAGGTCAAATCACAACTTTTTGGGCCAGATGTTCAGGGCAGGTCTTAGACAAATGTTGAATATTCATGGAGTTGTTGGACTTAAATATGACATCCATCATGATTTATGCTCATGACTGACTGTAGCAGTGTGATGAATGAGGTTTTTTGGCAGCCGCATCGCTTCACAAATCATTTGTAGAAGCCTCTGTGCCTCAGGCGAGGGGATGTTCGAGCAGGTTGGGGTTTATACGCTCCTGCAAGAAAAAGAAATACGTGAACGATGAGCTGAAGGAGGAAGGCCTGGTCTTCTGCGGTCAGCGATCCGGGCATCATGCGTCGAGTCTTGACGTCACAGTGCCGCCTAATTAAAACGAGGTGCTTTGTATTCTTGATAGCGAGGCATGTGATACGCTGCTGGTCCACATATGAGTTTGATTCAGCTATCGGATGTTGGACATCATGGTTTTCCCCTGAATTATGGAGACTAATGCTGTTAATTAGTCATCCTGCTTCAACTCCTCAGAGGGAACAGAGAGAAGGGGAAAGGGAGTGGACGGAGATAATGCGTGTTTCACCATGATAAAATACTTATCGTTATGAGATAGTGGAACAGCAGAATACAGAATATATAAATCACTGTTAGCTTTTTGTTTTAATGAGGATAATTCTTCCCAGATGGCCTAATTCATATTTGTCGAGATGCTTGCCAACACTTCCTATGTCAGACGTGCAGTATATCTGAATATAGCTCACAAATTCTAAGTTTATTTCTTTGGCTTTAATAAAAAGAGATCAGAGAAGAGGCGATAATGTACACATGAACATTTTCAGCCAATCAGCCTGATTAAGGCAAGATGGATTAAATCTGTGGATGGCTCGTTGTCCTCGATGCTTGTTGCTTTAATTAAAACATGAAAAAACTGCCCCATGAGAAGCATACACATCTGAGATGGCACTGTGTTTATATAACTGAGTACCAGACACAACTTCTTTGCCATAAAATTCAGCATCGTCAGCATCCAACTCGGTCACATGAAGCCTGGATTACATTTTCTGTTCCCTGCAAAGAGAGGTCAAGTTTTCTTGTTTGGCTGTTTCAAAAATATGAAAACATTTAGCTATGCCGCTGTCCACAGTTTTAAACAGATGTTCTGTTCTGTAAGATGACAGTCAATTTTGTATAAATAAACATTCACTCATTTCATATGAATAAGATGTTTCACTACAATACATATATATATATATATATATATATATATATAGTTGTTAAACTGTTTTTCTTTAAAGAAATGTTTATCCACTTTTGTGCCTGCAGTCACCACAGTTGCACAGATACGATCTCGACTGTTGTTTTTCTTAAGTACGGCTTTGTGAATGTTTTTTATATGATATAACTGCCGAGCAAAAACAACTGCTGGTAAAACTATAAACAATGCACAATTCAGAGCCATAGTTTGTGAACTCTTAGTGTTGCCGTGTGTACACATTACTACTGTAGATGTACTCACTCGTTACAGCTTCCAAGGCGTGAACGTGTGGAACTGCATGCAGCAAAAAAAAAAAAAAAAAAAAGCATTGGTGCTTGGCCAACTTCAAAAAAGTTTGAAAAACAAAAAACAAAACTGTAGTTTCCTGGAGAAACGTGCCAATTCCATCTGAAGAATGACTGTTACTTCACTTTCGAAATAGTTCAGTGCTAATTCATCCACATGTAGCAACTCAAGCTGTTTTTTAGATTTCTTAGATGAGAGGCTCACTCTTCTGTCTGGAGCCTGGAGTCAATTAGCATAGCTTAGCATAAAGACTGGAAACAGGGGGAAACAACTAGCCTCTGATTTGTTTAATCCATACATGAACAAAAATGTAAAAACAAGTAGTTGTTGTTTGGTGGGGAGTTATGTGCCTTAAGCTAACCTAATTGACCCCAGCTCCATACTTAACACACAGACATGAGAATGGTACTGATCTTCTCGTGTAACTTTCCCATGCCTTTGTTTATGGAATAAAGAAGCTGATGAGGTCTTTCAGGACTGCTTTGAGACAACTGACAGGCAGATGTTTGAGGATGCAGCTGATGGCAACATCATGAATACACAAACTCTGTATTAGGCTATAGAAGTAAGTGCATTGACGATGGTGTCCCAAAAGCCACGTTCTGCACGTACCCCATCCAGAAACCCTGGGTCAGCCAAGAGGTTTGACAACATTTGAAGTGTGGGCCACCGCCTTCGACTCAGGGGACACTGATGCCTACAAGACAGCCAGATATGACCAGTCCATCAGGGATGCTAAGAAGAACTATAGGGATAAAGTGTCCAACTACTACTCTGCTTTGAGACAGACTACGCTGCATCATGGACTACAAAAGAAATCGCTACTGGGCAAACTCCTAGGCATCCACCGTTGTTCCTGTATCCAAGAAACCACCCTCAAAACTCATCTCTACGCTCATTGATCTTGGACTGCAAACCTCCATCTGCAGCTAGACATTCAAATCTTTGACAAGCAGGCCCCAGGTACTGAGAATCAGCAGCCACACCTCCTCACTGATCCACAACACGGGCGCACCACAGGGCTGTGTGCTCAGCCCCCTCCTGTACTCCATGTTCACCTACGCCTGTGCTTCCAAGCACAGCTTCAATGTCATCTTTAAGTTTTCTGATGACACAACTATCCTGGACTTCATCGCGGACAACGATAAGACGGCCTACAGAGATCGAACTGATGGAAAGGGTCAGCAACTCTAAGCTGTTTGCTGTGCACATTACAGAGGACCTCTTGTGGACACTACACAAGGACAGAGTGGTCAAGAAAGCTCGCCAATGGCACTATTTGTTTGGCATGAATGCCAGCACCCTCACAAACTTCTACAGGTGCACCATCAAAATCTTGCTGACACGGTACAGGAACTGTTCTGCCCACAGCCACATATCACTACAGAGAGCTACGAGAGTCTGTCAACAGACTCTCGGCCATGCAGGATATCTTTCAGCGGTGCCTGTGGAAAGCACACAACATCATCAAGGACCACAGCCACCCAGCTCGCAGACTGTCCTTGTTACTGTCTGGCAGACGATACAGAAGCATTGCTGCACATACCACCAGACTTAAGAACAGTTTTACCACGAGGCCATCAGACTTCTCAACTTCTAATCTAAGAGGACTGCTGCTTACTGTCAGCCATCGCTGCTGCTTTTGTACCAGGACTGATTCTCTGTGCTTACATAAGTCCTCAATATTCCCATGTTTGTACAGTATAGTAACTTATATGTATATATATAATTCATATAGTGATACTTCTCCAACACTTCTGCATATACTGTCACTTAACTCTTACACACTATCCTCAATTTTCTTTTCGATCTACAAAATCAAGAATAGCTGCATGTAAACCTGAGTCATAGGATCATGTTTAATTAAAATGAATTCTACACTTAAAGGGTGAAGTCATCACATAATATAGTCACCACTCACATTCGTAATACTTCAAACTGATGCTCATTAATAAGAGTTGTTAAATATCAGGCAGCCGTTGTAGAAAAAAACTGAACTGGGTAAATATTATGAGAAATGTGCTCAGCTTGACCTGGCTTTGTATTAGGGAGTTTCATATGAAAGCTAAGAATAATATTTGTGCAGTCAGAGAAGCTGCAAGGTTCAAGAAAACCATTACGGAGACACACTGCCAGTATACATTACTTGAATATTATAAGAGCTGCGTATCACTGGAAATATTTTGAGTCCTGTAAGCTCTTTTTTAATAATAATTTAGCACATATCCTTGTCCCTTTTTGCAGGTAAGAGTTGCATTTAACTCAGAAATTCTTATAAACTAAATGAAAACTCAAGTTTAGTTAAAGTCCACAGATTGAAAGTTTAAAGTCCATTTGATCCCTTCAATTTGCCGTCAACATTAAAACAAAATATGACAACAATAGTTGAACGTGTGTTTTCCAATTGATTAAACAAAACCTTGTTAAAGGTAATCTACCATAAACTCTGAATCCCCTTTTGTTCCTCCCTAAATGATTTCATTCTCTGCTCTGACATGACTGGTTGTTGTCAACTGCACACCAGTGAGAAGAACAACCGTGGAGAACATTAAGTGTCCCTTGCCTCTCGTTATGTATCACACTGAGGAATTATTGGACGCGCTCACCTCTTTGGAAAAGCACGGCCATTTGGATAATTGAATTTTAACCTTTTGACAGTTAAAATGCATGAGCGCATGGAATTGAGTTCAGCCCAGAGAGGTTGGGAAAATGATCCACCTCATTGACCTTTAGTGATGTCTTTTTGGATAAAAAGTGGATTTTCTCAAACGAGGCCTGACTATGGTTTCACATTATTCAGAGTAACACCCAACCGCCGAGGCACAATGCGTCCAGCAGCGTGTCGCCATGCATGCCACTTCGCTTCGTCAAGAGGAGAGAGTGAAATGGAGTCATGGACAATGAGCAGCAGTCTGTCTGAAAGGACATGTGATCAAAGCACTTCTCTAGAGTCTTTTTCCGTTTGTGCTGTTACCCTCTGAAGATGCCCACAAGCCAAACATCAGGTGCGATAATGTGTGAAAAACCTCAAACCGATCTAAAGACGTTGGCTGAGAATCTGTAGACACCGGATCCTCATAAACTGACACGATGTTGTGAAAACGGTGACGGTATACGCTATCAATGTCTGCAGTGGCGATAGGAAGTGTCATTGGATCCCTCCTTGCACAGGGTCCTGGCGACTTGTCATCCGCTGAAAAGAGGGTTGTCACGGTGATATATGGGTGTTGTAATCCCTGCAGTGAGAGCCCTGATGTTTACCCAACCCCATATTTCCTCCTCCTCAAAGGGCCCAGACCGGGAATCCTGAACCTGAGAAGAGATTAGCCGGCTGGGAAGAAAAGAGAGGGAGAGAAAGGAGAAGAAGGAGGGGAGGGAGGAAGAAAAGGAGAGGGCTCTATAGGTCTATTCTCCTCGACCTGTTCAGATCTAGGTCTGAAAGGCAGACAGGTGAAACCGTACACGACCCAGTGAAGCTCTTGCTGTGACACTCGTGGAGTTGTACCCTCAGCAGGGTCAAGGCAGATCAGGGAAGACTGTCGTCTCTGTGGTTTCAGCACACTCACGACTTTTCTCAGGCTAAATCCAACCGTTGTCTTCTGCCGGATAAACTAGAGGTCTTAAGAGGGAAGCATGGAAATTTGTGCAAAGGGCTGTGGCAGATAAGTTTATCAGATTCATCTGACACTGATTCATTTTAAGGCGTCACAAGCTGAAAAGTTGGGAAACTCAAAATCTCAACCCTTAACCTCAATGTTGTCAGGAAAGAAAACGCCAGAGAATCACGCCCATTAACCAAGAAGTTCTGTACGAAATTTTGTGCCAAACCTTGTAGAAGTATTTTGGTATTACACTGTATGAGTGAAAACTTTGACCTCTTGGTGGCACTCGATGAAGTCAGTGGAGTTCATCCTTTGGAGACCATAAATCTATGTTCAACATTTGTTGTTGAGATAATTCAGTTGGAACCAAAGTGATGGACCAACCGCCTGACCGGCTGACATTGCCATCCCTAGAGTTAGAACTAGCCTTGAATCTAAAAAGAGTCCTAAAGTGAGCCAAAGTTTATAAAGTCATGAACAATCAGGTTTCACTGCAAAGTTCCATAACTGAAACCTGGTCTTTTAGTTAATTCCCCCGAAAATGAATTACACACTCCTGGAGAATTTTCTAAATGAAGCGCCAAGGGAAAATGATTTCTCCAGAGGTCTTTGTCCGCACTTTTTCTCACACTACATCTGTCAGGCGACATATACGGCTTATCCTGTTTAGGTCCAACATGGCAGGCAGGTGAAACCCTACACAAGCAACTGAGGCTCTTGCTGTGACACCTATGTATTCGCAACCCTGGCAGGGTCAAGGGAGATCAGGGATGGCTGCCGTCTCTGCTGTCTCAGCACACTCCCGACCTTTCTCTGAGTAAATCCAACAATTGTCCTCAGATGAATAAGCGCCTGGTGTTATATTTTCTGTGATGAAAGAGCGTTGGAACCTTTAATGTACTCCGAGAGACGACCGGCGTCATCCCACTTTGTCAAAAAATGAGGAGCTGTCTCCGTTACGAGACAGAAGTGATTAGTAAGATTGCGTGCATTAGCCTTTTTGGCTCCTCCGGGTCGATTGACAGTTGAGGAGACATTTTAAGTAATGAGGGAAAAAAGCATTCTCGATATTAAGTTACTGTTAGAAGTAACTGAACGAACATTAGATAGGTTCATCAAAACGTTGATGCACTTAGCGTCAGAAAAAGTCCACCATCCACCCTGCCCCCTTCACTGTTTGCCTAAGTACTTATCTTTGTTCTGACAATTATGTCTAACTTTATCTAACATCCCCCTGGAAATGTGGATGAGAGCACTTGGCTACCTCGGTGGAATCCTGACATCTCCATACAGACAGAAGCCGGATCACTCCCCTCTCCTCGGTGATGTATTTGTAGAGTGTTAGGGTCAGAGCCTTGGGAGAGACTCACACTGCAGCAACATGTGCAGGATATCAAGCTTGATCTTCCATGCCGAGAGTGCTCCAGATGTGTGTCGGTATGTGTGAAACTTGACCGCTGGAGTTTGGCTCAAGGAATTAGACATACCAAAGCGGTGTTTACTCAGCTTTGATTTCTTAGATTAAAAAGACCAGCGAGCGCGCTGTTTGGGCTGATGTGACTTGACGCAAGCTCTTACAGACAATTTGGAAATGACATTCCAAGAGTGAATTGGTGTTACAGACATTCTTATGGAAGATTAATGTAAGCCAGCGCTACGCAATTAGTTTGTAAACATTCAATCACTCAGAGTACGGGCAAAACATGCGTGTGTGTTTGTTTTGCCACTTGGTTTTGAGCTGTTTCTGACCACCCACAGTAGTTCTGGTTTGAGTTATCTTCCAGGGATTATGCTTTCATTTAACAGGCCTCATCAAAGATTGTTTTTGTGACGCTCACCTTACTTCTCTGCTTTTGCTTTTATTTGCAGAGACCTCTCTGTACACATGCTTGTCTGGTTGGGGCGCGGTGGAAAATAGCTGCGGAATAGCACACGGAGTATTCAGACCAGGGAAAATACCACCAGATGCCCCAAAACGCTGGTAAAACTTTAGCTAAGGCTGATAAATTTAACTGCTCCTACAGTCACATTGAGGCAAATTAGAAAGATCTCAGAGGGCATGCACCTCCGCCAGGGCTAAACAATCAAAATTAATCAATAAAATAATAGTTTTTAATCCATATCTGCATCAAGATACACATGGTAATACAAGATCATGCTGATTGCCTGTTCAGGACTATGTTTTTTTTGTAGACTACCTCCTTTACTAGAGTTACAACCATAACCAGAGATAGTGGCATCACATTTTGCAGAATATCTCACACTTAATATGTGCATGTGACATCAAACTTTAATTGCAATTTCACTGTGCCACACAAACAACAATTCATCCTCAAAAATATGTCATCTACCAAATCCGATTGGATGAAATTTGCATGGTTTAAAGGTAAGAACCAAAACATATAGAGGCTACATGGTGGAGCTCACCAATCCTGAATTAGCTTGATTTTAGCTAAGTTATAGCAGCTGTAGATACCAGTGGTGAAGGTGTTGATTTATTGTTCGGTGCCAGACACGATTCCTGCAACATTAGACGGGTGTATCATACGTGATGGAGCCGTGTCCTACTTTAATTAAATTCCCCACACTTCACTTTGTGATATAGATCAATGCTGGGCTACACACATATTTAGTCTGTAACTTCTTGAGTAACTTCTATTTCGCTTTGTCTCACGACTGCATTAGAGACTACTGGCGTGCCATCAGTGCGTTCAGCTTCAATCATTCACAGTGACAGAGATGGAGATCACTTTGTTGGATGTGTGTTACTCAAAAACGAGAAGATAACTGAACCTTTCTTCAACTTCCTTTATATTGTCTTCACTCTCTCCAAAAGCATCAGAAAGTTGGAGAAGACACAAGCAGACGATCACAGTTCTTGTGGTCTGGATGTCATTTCTCTGTAGCTGCTGTTGCCTTGACGTGTGGTTACCTTCAGCTGTACTGTAACTCCCCGTGTGGCTTAAGAGCCTAGAGCTCGCATGTAGCTGTTGTAGCTACGCTGAAGCCCGTTAATGCGCCACCGTAAATAAAGATTTTGTTAGTTGGCTCGCGGCCTAACTTCTCCACACAACTTTGGATTGAATTTTGGAAAATTGAACTGAATGGGACTGGAAGCATAACTTAAGTGGAAGTAATGACCAACCAGGTTGTCTGGAGGTCCTCCCCAGCAAGTTGGACAGTTCAGTCGGCTGGTTAAAAAGTAAAAACGGCTGGTGAGTTCAGGGATTTGGCTCCTGATGCTAAAATCAAATTTCCTGCTCTGATGGAAACCCCAATTGGAGGTTTATGAAGTTATAAATAAAAAAAGATTTCAAGGTAGTGTTCAAGAACTTAAATCTGTTCTTGTATTTAATGTCCTCAAATGAATCTCACAGTCCTGTGAAAATGATTTTCCTCGTAGCGGTCCCTTCTTGTTCTCACACTACATCTGTCAAGCCACATGGCCGGCTGTATCCCCCCCTGATGTTTAGTCTGCGGTACGCCGATATTTTGACAGCAGTACAAAAATACAGTGTTGCACCTATGTTTGTGTGTTTGGCTTACGGCCTACTGCGATTACAATCTCACGCTTGTATAAAGGATGGAAGTGAGGGCACTAAGCCTTGGCCAGGATGTGCGGTGCTGAAAACCAGCTCGTAATAAATGTCTTGTTTTGTGAAATATCCCTGCACCTGCGCCTGACCTCAGATGGCCTGGGATATATAGACTGTATTTGGCTCCTCTGGTTTGGTGTAAGCGATACAGTGTGATAAGTAAATGAGGCATCTGTGGGAGGGTGTGTGTGCTCTCGGGGCTCTCTCTCTCACCGCATGTGGGATTTGTCCCAGGTCATAAATCCCACCCATGCCTTCATGCTTTCATACCTCCACAACTAAAGAGCCATTGTTCTGCTTACTGTTTTGAGGTATGTCTTTCGGTGAGTCGAAGTCAAACAAAGTCGTCTCTCAGCAGAGCTTGTTGAAATCGTTCTCACTGAGGGAATCCAGTGGAAGTACGATGTCCCATTCTCAGCAGGGTTTGCCGCCTTCTCTGAAGAGGGTACACAGAAAGAGAAGCCGTACATTAGACGTGACTAACAGACTGCTATGTTTGCCCAATGGACGCCCCTAGACAGGATATTTTGGAAACCCGTGTTGAAAGAGCTTTCCCAGTGTACCATGAAAGGGTTGTGTGGCAGCAATTGTTCTCTGAATGGGGTCTGAAAAGCAGTTATCAATACAAAAGTTTGCTTTTTCTATGGCTGGAAAGTCTGAGGGAACTCGCAGCCGCACAAAAAGTAGGGTGGGATACAGACTTATTCATTTTCCTACATTACAGTCCTTTTCAGATGAAGTGAGGCAGAGTGGGAACGACACGGGTATCTAAAATACAGACACTCAGGCAGCGGCACTAAATACCTCCGCGAAATTCAATAAAACACATTCCCTGGAGGCAGTTCATCTGTAAGAAGTATGAAATGATGCTTACGTCGCTGTCATCTTTGTCAACTTCAGCTCTCAGTCTTTCAGCTCGGATCCAAGCAAATTTTCCGGATTTATGGCTGAACTTTCAGTGTAAGCATGATGTATAATCTGAATGTTGTTTAGAACCGAAGCGCAGCAGTAAATATTAAAACCGAGTGTGTGTGTGTGTGTGCGTGTGTGTGTGTGTGTGTGTGCGTGGACTTTAATGTACATTCAAGTGTCAGAGTCAAGTTTGGCGGGGTTATTAGTCTGATTGATTTGTTTGTTTCCATCTCATTGATCTTCTGTCTGCTCTCATACTGTTCTTCAGTCAGTGTCTGGCTCATTATCATAGCTGGAAAGTGAACAAGTAGGTTTACTGAAGTATTGTAGTTAAAGGAGCTACAAGAAACTTAAATTTTGTGTTTATCCTGGCAGCCTTTACGACCAAAAGCGGTAGCGTTTCCACTGCCTTGTTTTGTTCTTTTTAAGGGTAATCCGACCCGGCGACAGACATTAAGAATAACTATATAATAGTCTCGTTGATGGTCATGTTTGTTTATGAAGGTCGTATAGACGCATCAGGATTAAATTGAGACTGAAACTTAAGTACAATTTTGAGCCGTCCTTTATTTGTCCTTACTTTCTTCCTTCCTTCAGGCCTCATATTCTTTCCTTATATTTCCTTTCCTTTCATTTTCAGCTGATTTGAAAGTATGAAAATCTCCAAGACTAGAAATGAAGGTTTTCTCCGAGCAGCAAAAACTAAACTTAAGCTGTCCGTCTTTTAATCTGTGCTAAGAGATGAACCAAGTACAGACTTTGTACAATTTTGAGGAGTTATTTTCTGTTTTCTCTTGTCCTTTCATAAAAGTTATCTCCATTTATTCTCCAAACATGAAAAGGCCCAAACAAGAACACCAAAGCTAAACTTCAACTTGTGATATTTGAGGATATATTTTGCTGCTAATACTTATTTCTACTCTTTAAAATCCCACTAATTGCACACCCATGTGTCAGTTATTACAAACTCAAAAGATACCAAACATGTCAGTCTAAACTTACGTCTTATTGCTACTTTTACCAATCGATTTGAATTCTTCTTCACCGTTCGTCATTGTCTCAGATGAATCTATCAGGCTGCAAAACTAGAAATAAATGAAGGTTTTCACCGAGCAGCAACACTAAACTTTGAACATGTCAAAATAAATACTTTATTTACTACTTTAAAAGAAAAAATACTGCACATTCTGTATGTTCTTGCTTAATTCCTTCATTCTTCAACTGATTTGACATCATGAAAATCCCCAAAATTATAAATAAATAAAGCTTTTATCAAACATTAGCAGTTAGCACTTCTTCACAGTATTTTAATACGTGAAATACCAAGAAGTTCTAAGTATTAGTACTTCATAAAGCATTGATCATTTTGAGGTATTCTTCTTTTCTTTGTGGTTCTTCTTTCTTATGTTTTCGCTTCATTCCTTCTTTCTTGAATTGATCTAAAACCATGAAAATCCCCCCAAAACTACAGATACGTAAAGGCCTTCACCTACCATAGTACTTTTACTTTTTAATCTTTGTTTACTTCTACCTGCTGCTGGCTCAGTCATTACAAACTCAAGCTGTTCAGCGAAGCATTATTCAAACCCACAGAAGTGTATTTCAGATTTTAGCGGAGAGCTCAGCGTTTCCAAAGATACCAAACATGTCAGGCTGAATTTTGGGGAAAATGTGTATGAAATGATGCACGAGACATCTAGAGAATATTTCCAGCCATAAAAACACGGAGTCTTGGCTTTGAACGATTCCCTCGTATACCTTTTAATGAAACGCTGGAATAAGCTGATAAAGAATCTACATGATACTGTCAGACCGAGTGGAATAACCAACCTCGATTTTCCCAACCGTGAAGCTTCTAAAGGGGAGATAATGGAGGACGCTGGCTTTTACGGAGCACAAGATTTAAGTGCAGGCCTTTTGCTTGAAATAGTGTATTTCCCCCCTGTGGTCTGGTCTACATTTACTAAAGGATTTGAGTCATTCTGTCACCATTCTTCATTGTTTGAAATGAGTCTCTACGGGACTGTAGCGGTGTAAAATTTGAGGCTCTAATCAGACTTTTGGACCGGCCAGTAATTGGACCTGTTGCCCCCTTTTCTCTCTTCGCAGTTTAGCCCCAAGCTACTGCCTGTCTTCGGTGATACACGGAGGGGAGTAAGGGCAGCAAGACCACAATACCCACTGTGGGACGAGCTGTCAGAAGCCGTGAAACACTATCCTCTCTCAGACCAAAAGCGCTGGGTGTTTTTAGCTGCATTGTATCACTGGGATTCGACACACGGGTCATTTGGGGAGAATTTTCCTGAGAAATTACTTCATCTATTAAAGAGCAGAAGTCAGAGTAATGCTGAGTGAAGCTCGTGTTAGGTGGTGGTTTTTTTAGCTTTTTAAGACTCCCAGAGTGGAGAACGCTGTCTGGCCTTAATGCAAGTAATGATACTGCCCTCAAGTGGATGATACAGCCATTAATACTGTAGCACCCTCGTGTCACAGGCAAAAATACAGTGACGGTAAAACGTTAGGATGATGAAAAGAGGCCATAAAAACTCTCTGAATGTTCTTGGCCACCTTGGTTATGGTAGCTGGTGTGACTCTAACAACTCTTTCCAGTTCTCTTGGCTCGGGGCTCTGCGCCAAGCTTTCCCATAAGCTGTTTTTCAATTAGGACCCAGCGCTCTTGGCATTTCATGAAGGGAACAGAAGTGGAAGCCCTCAGCAGCAAGAAGCAGCAAGCAGCAAGCAGCAGCAGCAGCAGGAGCGTCAGTCCTCGGGGCTGGGGGGATCTCGGGGAAAATGACAGAGGCATACAAATTGTCACTGTTAAAGGTCCTAATTGCCTGAAACCTTTAAGCTTCAAAGCAGGCCTCTTCTTGTGTGGCAGAAGTGCTGCTGCGTGCTCCCCTTTTAGATGGAAAGGTTGATTGCAACTGTGGCATTTAAGAGTAGAGCGAGTTTGAGGATTGCTTATTGTGTGTGTGGTCCGCCGATGCTTTCCTCCGCCCCCCCTTCCCGTCCTCCCTCTTCTTCTTCTATTTCTTTTTTTTTTTTTGCTCTATGTTTCAAAGACCTGTCGCCTCACAGCTTGTCAAAATCTTCCCTTTAAACAGTAAGCAAAAATAGAAGCTAATGATTGAAGTTCCATTCCATAAACTTGTGGTCGCAGTTTGGAATAACAAGGCTGTTGCATGTGTTTGCGCATTCATACACATGGGAGTGATTGAGAGCGTTTTGCTTTTAGTTACTGCCCGGTCAAACGGTTATATATCGCGTTGTTTATATATTAAAACAGCGCTGTCACTTAATTTCTTAATACGACTCGTCTCTTGGACGGGGGAATCTTTGACGCATGAGGTAAAAAATAAAAAAAGCTGGACACCCTCTCGAAGTCCTCCATAACTCTCTCCAGCTACGACATCTCTGTCAGTGACTATTTTTAAAATGTGAAATCTGTCTAGAGGAGCTATATAAATGCCATCTAAGGCCACCAAGGGATTGGATGTGTCGGTAATCGATGTAGCAGAGGGCGGCTCTGCTGTCGAGTGTTGTGTTTCAAAAATGTAAATGTGTAATATGGCATACATTACCGTGATAGTCCCTTCCACTAATGTGAATAAATGATGATACTTTTGGCTGGGAAATCCTTTAAGTGAGGATTTGTGGCAGTTAATCATTATGAAGTGGAAAGTGAGGTTCCCTCACGTCTAATAATAGTAAAGTGAATCTCGTAAAAACAAGCGCTTTTAAAATAAAATACCATCGTGCCGACTGCACTTAGACTTTGGCTCGCGGAGACTTTCCCGTCTTTGGAACGCATGAAGATTAATTCCACGCTATAAACAGGTGAGGAGCACCTATTACCTCTAATAGCTCGATCAATCAAGACTAATCCACTCGCGGTTTGTCATCTCACAAGGCTCGGTTACGCCTTTTTCATCTCATGTCTGTCCAGACACACAACTCCAGTTTCTGTTTGTCTCAGCGCTGCCACGGTGAGAAACATTCACCCCTCGAGCGCTCGCTAACCATTTTTTCTCTCCATCTCCATATTCTTGCCTTGGAAGAGACACTGGGACGGAGACAGTGGAAAATCATCTTAGTCAGCGCCGCTGGAGGACATCGGGCTCTGGCGGTGATGATGATGATGATGAAGATGAAGATCTGGAGACATGCAAATCCCTCCAGGGTCACATTCCACCTCTTTGTGTTTGCGAGGGGGGCGCACATGTACGAGTACGAACACATGCTCATGAAGTGTGTAACCCCGGTTCTGTCTTTCATATGCGTGCTTGTGTGACCCAGCATGTATCCCCCCCCCCCCCCTCCACACACCCTCTTTTCTCATGGATGTTTGCGTGCCCATAACAATGAGCCAGCGAGCTGCTCATTAGCGAGCTGCTTTATTCATCCTGGATGGTCCTTCGGTTGAAAGAGGAGACACGAGCTGAACCGCCCCCCAACGCCGATGGTAGCAAATCCCGGGTCAGGAGAGGTACCAGCTCTTGTCTGTCAAGAGCATCCACTGCGGCTTTTCCCCGAGCGGCGATCAATCAGTCCTCGTGTTCCTCGCACTGGAGTCATATAGATTTCAGCCTGAAAGCAGTTAGATATGCAAATGCCTCAGAGTTTGTTGCCGTTAAGTAATTCTACCCCCTTTGTCGTGCCTTTTTCTCGACCGCATGTGCAGCCTGAGTGGCAGTTGTGACTACTTAAAGCTGTGCCACGAGTCAATGAAGAGCTCAAGTCGTATTTGTGTTCCACTGTGCAAGCAACTACTTGATTTAATAACGCCGGTTTATGAAGCATGATTCATATTTCAAAGGCCGCATATCTTGGAGTGGAAATAATTCAGCGCTAGGGCTTAGACAGAGTTAAAACTTTGATCCTCGCGGGTGATCTGGACTTTTTTTTTGTGCTTTTTCTTATTTTCTCGTGCACAAACTTAAGTGTTTTTTTTTTTTGTTCTGCATATAAGAAAACAGACCTCTATAATAGAGTCATTAGCTGCGGTTTAATGGCTGTAGCTGTCTTCAATATGTCCCGAGACACCCGCGGTTCTCCGTGACTTTCCCATGAGTCCTCATCAATGCACTTGGGTGGTAATCGGCCAACGATGGCGCTCATCACATTTATCATCCCCCACCGCCCCCCTCCGTGGCCTTTTTTAGCTCCTCCAAACACATGCAACATCTCAAAATACTTTCCGTGTGAAGATGTAATTTCTTTTAGATAACAATCGGAGGAATGCTTTGATCAGGACTGCTTATGATAAGACGCAATCAGATTTTACAAGAGCTCCTGAGCGATCGCTGATGAACCTACGCATATTTCCGAAGATATGCGGTCCAACCTTGTGCTATCGACTGCTTGCAGATGGACTGGCCCATCTCCTCGTGGCTTCCTCGTACTGGTGATTAAGCCCAAGAACAATGGACTTGGGTACATGGTGAAGAAAAACAGGAAAGCCTGTCTCTTTCTTTCATTTCTTTTAATTCCCCAAAATCCAATTGTAAATTTAAAATCATATTAAGAAGAGATCGTCAGCGCTGACGCAGAATGCTTCTGGAGCTCGTTCAAAGCGATCATATTTTGATCCCATCTTTCTTTTATATTTTTTTTTTCTTCATCCCCCTGTGTTGCTTTAA
The DNA here is from genome assembly GCA_946959425.1 of Argyrosomus regius. Classification (NCBI taxonomy): domain Eukaryota; kingdom Metazoa; phylum Chordata; class Actinopteri; family Sciaenidae; genus Argyrosomus; species Argyrosomus regius. The sequence continues at coordinate 25,574,904 of OX336884.1, forward strand.
TCAATGAGAAGCTGGAGTCGCTGATCTGTACTCCATTGCCTCAGCGTACACCACCACCCCCCCCACACTTGCTTTCAGTCAGTCGGTGTGGAAAATCCATGTCATCTGACTCCCCTCTCCGCTGGTTCTGATTAGAGAGGAGTGCTCCGGGAGTTCTGGATCCCGGGTCCTCTCGCTCCCATTAACCACGGTCAGGCCGGATTCCACGCTCATCGCTCTCACACCTCGTCACATTCCCGTCCAGTCGCTGCACAAACTGCGCTTGTTACAGAGCTGGCCGCTGGAGTTCGGCTATAAGTGTCGAGAAAGGGTCAAAACAAGCTTATTTTTGTCCTGTTGATCGCGCCCTCTGCTCCAAAACGTGTTAAAACTGCCGACACATATTTGTAACGACGAATGCGTTTGGAAGCCAGATCTGAGGATACGTTAAATCGGATGTTCCACATCACAAATCATCGTTGTTTTGTCATTTCAGTGGGCTCTATTTTTAATATATTTTTATGTTCCTCTCTGAGGACATTAAAAGCTTTGTGAAAACCCCTCTTAAGCCTCCTCAAATTATTTTATTTCACTCTCAAGCAAACCTGCCTTTTCGAGAGCTGGCTGATAAACCTGGTGATAGATCCAAAAAAGAGAGTGTCACATCGGCTGGTGTTTTTCTGGCGAAATAATTCAAGTCAGCTCTAATCCCGTTTTAAAGGATAATTTCAATTTATTGCAGCTTGGATCAAGTCGTCGTAGGTTTTGGCCGTCTTTGTGTCAGCTCTGATAACATGGTGCTCGGCCAAAGTAATATGCCTTTTTTTTACGACTGACATTTTTACATCTTATAGCAGGAAAAGCACAAGAGGAACTAATAACATTAATAAAGGCTGCATTCCAGTTAGGTGCTGCAGTTCCAGGCCCCTGGTTTCGTCCATCCTGGCTCGCTTTTCATCTCTAACTGGAACACCCAAATGGAACGGAGCCATCTTTAATGTCATTAGTAACACCTGTTTCTCGTCCTGCTGTGACAAGTCAAAGTGAGAAAGGCTGAGCAACGTTTGAAAGAAGTCGAGACGAGGAAACAGATTCAAACAAACTGTTGAAAACGTCCATCACAGTTCACAGTCCGACTTCCTGCATCAGCTTTGACTGCTTACCAAAGCTGTACGTTTGATAGCACTTACTTTTGGTAATGCCTCCAATCTGGTAGATTATTTGGCCAAACTGCTTCTGATCATCATGAACTTTGTTTTAGCGATCCCACCTTGGTCTCAGACGTCCACGATGGACCATTTTGCTAAACCCTTAGCTTCACTGTAGCTAGACGCGCTGGTATGCCAAGCTGCAAGCAGTGTGATTGGTGCTGTAGTAAGAGTTTACAGAGAGGTGTCTTATTTTATTCTCTTTCAAAAACCAAAGACACCAAAGAAAAATTTAAGGAATGAATTAAACCGTGTACTGTCGTACTTATAAGAGTAACGTAGCGTTACTTCCAAGGCCAAGGAGTGCATCATGAACTGTGCATTAGTTTGAGGGGTTAGAGGTTACATTAAATCCTCGTCCTAAAAGTAAAAAAAGTGAAAACACGCTGTACATGCTGCAGAAACCAGACAAATAAAGTATCAGACTTTATTTTTGCCGGTCGCCTGTAGACTTAACCTCAGTTTTCTAACATGATATCGTGTGTGTAGCCATCAAGTTCATTTTAAGACTCTTTTACAGGCTTCACATTATAAAACAAGTCAGCACGAGGCGAGTGTTTTCACCCAACTCATGGAGCAACTCAATTAGAAGTCATGCTTTTGTTTACCTTTGTCTCAAATCAAGAGCACAAACAATTAGGATGAATTTCAACATTAAATCTGCCACCGTTATCGTAAACTGCGTATGTGAGGCAAGAACTAAAAGCTTGACACTCGTAGCAACAGTAACTAAGGAGGTGGGGCTTAGTAAACAATCAGTAGGCCAACACTGTGATAACATCGAAAACAACAACAGACTTATCCTTTAAATGAACGTGTATGTTTTAGATATTTGAACACAGAGCTACAGTATGAGTCCCAGGCCTTTCTTCTTTGTCTCCTTTGTTACATACGTCCTCCTCAGTCGTGTACACTATGTCTTTAAACGTTTGAAGAAAATCTCGTTTCATATTTTCTCCCTCATGCACGCTGCTACATCAAACGCTCTGTCAGAGGCCTTATTAAAGTCCTCGATCTATTTATGAAAAAGTCCAGGTAGAGCATGAAGCATAAATCTACGCGAGGAACAAGTCTGTGGTTAAAACAAAGTAAAGCTCCTTGAACTCTTTGAAAGATGGAAAACAGGTCATTCTTAGGCTTCATCAAGAAACTAAATCAAAGTAGGGAGTCGCTGTGGCCCAAGGAATGGAGTCAGGGGAGTGAAAACCATTAAAAGTGCATTGTGCAGGCGGAGGGAGAAGAAAGAGATACAGAAGAGACGAATCACGAAAGCAAAACAACCACAACAGTGAAGTCTGAAAAAAGAGAGAGGCTGAGCGAAAGGGAGAATGTGTAACGTGTGGTTTAGCGTAGATCTGTCCAATATCATGCACCATAAATCTCAAAGTCCTCCTTATTGGTTCACGAGCTTCAGAGGACTTGACATTAACACAAATTTGTGAAAAAAGAAAGTGCCCTTAATTCTGTGGCATTTTTCAGTCTCCCCCCTCCTCCTCCTCCTCCTCCTCCTCCTCCTCCTCCTCCTCCTCCTTTTGGGTGGAAAATTGCTTCCGTCTGTTGATTGAACAAGCCATAAAAATAACACGAGAGTCACGAAAATCCTCCACTAGATTTTGTGATTATTACAATCAAATTAAATGCGGTGAATTCAGATTACGTGTTTATTTGACCTTAAAGCTGACTCGAAGCAGCATGGGATTTTTTCTCTCACGAGGAGCGTCCTCTGTGGGAAGTTGCACATTCCAGGATATTTTTATGAGTGTCGTCAAGAAAATGGCAGCTGATGCTAAATTTGGACTCATCGCCGACTTTCCTTTTTTAAACCGTTCGTCAAATCATCTGTGTCGTAACTCCGTCCTCCGTCCGTCCTGATCATTTCAAGTGAAACAACATGGTTTAACTTTGTTTCCCGCTAGTTTGAACCGGCTGCTTACTTTAACTGGATGCTGCTGGCAGTCCCGTGAACTGAAACACTAGTGTACAAACATTTGGATGACTCAAACGGTCGTGACTATCGAGAGAGAGGATAAACACGAACAAATGTGAATCTGCGTCGGGATGTCTTATGTTGTTACTGCGGGATCTGACTACTGAGCTCATGTAATGAGCGAGGTGGCGTGTCGCTAGCGTGCCTGTCTGTAATTTTATGTTCTTTAATGGATGACATCGCTTGTCCCTCTTTCTCTCAGGACGCGGAGCTTTGGGAGAGGTCAGTGCTGAAGGTCGCTGAGATCACGTCAGCCCTGATCCGGGAGAGGAGCCCCGCCCTGGTGGGACAGCTTCTGCAGGCATGAGGGGAAGCAGCACCAACAGAAAATCCCCCTCAGCGTGACTCATGAACACCACAGGAATGAGACTGCTCTGAATCCATCTCTTTATCAGCTACAGCAGAGAAAGTTTGGGGGCTTTGGAGAGAACAACAGTGGTGAAAATCAAAGCAGCACAGGCTGAGATATCCTGACTTTTAATCCCAAGTGCATCTCAAGCTCCAGAAATCCAGAATCACACGCTTCTTCCCTGCGTGGTAGACTCGAGCCCTCAGGAAGAGCACCTGACTTATTTGACATCGTGGCCAAACTGAGTGATGGTGACATCGTGACACAACAGGGCCCAAAAAGACTTTTTCCCACGAGCTTACATTGTGAAGAAAGTGGCTGTAAAACGACAAATACGCTTGTTTTTCAGTGTCACGTTCCCTGCGAACTGACCTGATCAGAATTTGATCAATTTGGTACGATAACAAAGTCTACACAGCCTCACAGTGAAATGATTTTATCCCCATTGAAGTTAGCGGAGGGCTAAACCGGAAATTGGTGGCTCGGCTGGGGAAGAAATCTGACTTTTTGGGCTTCAAGCGTCACTGAGCAGCTTCAATAAGAATGAACGGAGTCCTGCCCCAAACGCTGTCCACTGTCCTGTTGTTACTCCACTGTAACAAGGCTTTCTGCTAAAAATTGAATCGTGGCAGTGACTCTTTGAAGTTTTTGGTCTGTTTGGTTGGTAAACTGTTTCGTGGCAAATGAAGGAGAAAGTTGTGTCTCCTGTCCAAACAAACAACAAAAATATCTGCAGTCATATCACTCATGGAGAGTTGCATGAGGTATCAGAACTATTAAAAATATAGAACAGATTTTTTTCCCATCAAATTCGTAACAATATTTTCCAGAAGTTAAGTGTGATGGATTTAAAATGTTCTTGCTTTAGAAACTTCTAGTGTCGTAGTATTTATTTAAAAGCACAGCAATGCAAAGAACGACACGTACAATCACGTAAAGATTCGGCACGTAGCGGCTTTAAAATGACTCGACAACGTTTGATCACAGAAGAAATCCTTCCCCAAATGTTTGTCCTCTTCAATAAAGCACAAACGAACGAGGAGGATCATAATTCATGTGAACGTGTGAACACGGTCACTGTTTGAGGTCAGCAGTCACTCAGGCTTTTGACTTATTTGGTCATTAAAAGCGTCGTTAAGCACTCGACAGTATATTGATGAGGCCTTGCTCAAATGCTGCATGTACACTCACAGAACAAACGTTTGCCTCAGACCTGCATTGACAGTCAATTACAATATGTACTACAACAAAAACTGCATTTGTAAACAGACTGCTGGACGAATAGTATCTGTGTGTTTGGTTCATTTCAGTCAAACTCTGCTGCTTTCGACTGTTTAGTCTCAGTCGGGTTGATTTCAGCAAACTAAACTTCTAATAAATCCATCTGCTGATCGTAAACGGTCAAGAAAACGATTTGCGCATGTGACCAAGATGCTAAATAATCATCTGGTAACCACGGTAACATGCATGTGCAGTGATATTTTGGCAGTTCATCATGAAAGCAAGTAAAACATGACGACACAGCGACTGTTTCCCCTCCTGAAATTACGGTAAAAGACCGTTTTGTCCCGTTTCTACCTGGTCGTCATTAATAATGCTCATAATCTCCTTTTAATGTCGCCATGTGGACATAATATACACACGAGAAGCAGCATGACCTGCTGTCAGTCATTTTGATTATTATTGTTAAACTGCTGTATTTTGTCATAACCACTGATTTTTACGACTGGATAAAGTGGCTGAGACTGAAATGTAATGAGAGGGTGCTTATATTTTTGTACTTCATTAAAACAGCATATTTAAAACAATAAACGGTGTAATGAAGAGTTTTTTATTCATGTTTTAAACTTTAAACTCTCAGATTAGCCCCCAGCAGCAGCAGCATGTCTTTCTTTCTCGTGGTCACTCCAGCTTCATGTGACTGAAGTGCTCTAAAGTTCCTGAAGTCTGGTCGTCTGTCTGCGGCCTCATGCATCAGTGAAGCCCTTAATGAAGCAGCTTCGTCAAGAAGGAGGCTCCAGTTTCCTGCTGTGAACCAGCTCTAATACCAGCACAGACCCTGCCTGCAGCATTTTAACTGCACAGAGGCCGACGATGGTTAGAGAAGAGCGATGACGACCATCAGGTAGATGTGAAGCGACACGAAGAGGCCCGGACACATCAGTGCACTTAGGTATATCCTCCTGTATCAGGAGATGTCAATTTATGTTTAAAAAAATTTGTTTATCTCATGTTGAAGGTCAAATCTCAGTGATTACAGCTGTCAGGATGGAGAAGAGACAGAAAACTGCACTTCAGGACAATAACTCAGTAAAGATAAGTTGTAATGTTCGATCTCTGGTGAAGCATCATAAAATATCAATGTGAAAATAAAGAAACATTAGACTTTGAGTGTGTTCCTGCAGGTGACTGCAGGCGTCCTCTCATATTTGTCACAGGAAGGAGGGAAAACGGCGTTACACATCAAAGAGTCTTTTTTAAAAGTGTTGACGCCGGAACATTCCTTAAAGACCAGGCCACAAAAGGCCTCGTCGTCGCTTTGTGTACGCCTCTCTCACACTTCCAGGGCATCTCCAGTTTCCTGCATTTTCTCCGTCCTCTTTGCAGCTCGCTGGAATTCCAACTGTTGATAGAGAGACGCCTCGGGCGAGAGCGAAGCTCCGTCTTCAGGTTCCCCGTAATGAGCTCCTCACAACGTACGCTTATATTTCAGAGATTTCTGCGGAGATTGTAACCAACAGTGACAAACGACGAGCACTGCAAGCGACTAATGGTGCTTTTGTTTTGGGTTTTTTATTCATTCACCCTGAACGTTCTTCTTAATTTGTTGTTTCTCTTGTTGTACCTCAGGGTACGTCACGTTGGCCTTATTCTACATTTTTCTCATCGTCAGCAAATCCCATGGAAAAACCCCAAAACAACAACGCGTTCGCCTGCCCTCCAATATCTCGTTTTCTAAACACTAAATCCTTAAAATTCTGGTCACAAACATACAGCATCATTTTTAAAAAGCCTCAGTAATTTCCTAAAACAACTCCTCACGTTAGTTTTTAGCAAACGTCACTCTGACAGGAGGAAACGCCACGTTTGTCATGGACTATTTTCAGCGGCGGATTAATACACATTTGCTGCTCCAGTGAGGATTTCCAGCCGCAGGCCAGTTTGTGTGAGGTTAAGTCAGTTGGCACAGACGAATAAGAGTGATCAGGCTCTGATACACACTGTGTTTGTTGGTTTTAGTCTTTTTATGAGATTTGTTGACAATAAAGACAAATTTATGGGTTTTTTCAGGTGATTCAGGTGGCTGACCAGGACAGACACTCGTTAAAAACTGATTTGATTCACTAAAAGACTCGGGGAAAGAAAAGTCTGGATGGAAGATTATCAATACTAATAAGTTTACTATGTAATGATGAGATGTGAGGCTGTGATAAAGATGTGTACATGCTGTATTCCTTTGAGTATAGAGACACCTGGTGGACGTCTTCAGTTAATAAGTCTGCTGTGAAGTCATTGTTAGACCTTCTTTCTCCACTAGGTTGCGGTATTGCATTTGTCTTTACAAGGACTTTGCACGTGAACCTGCTATACCTTTTGTCATATTTTGAATAATGTGTTGAGATGAAGTCCAAACCTAGAAAAGATTTTTGTGGTGAACTGCACTGATTACGGTATTTTTTTTTAAAATGAGAGAGGATCGGCCAATCAGGCTTCATCTATTCCACAGCGCTGTTTCCAAAAGAGTTGGCACGCTGTGAAGATGTAAAAAAGAAACTAAATGTGATGATGTGCAAAACACTGAAACCTCATACAGTATGTAATTGAAAATAGCACAAAAACAACTTGTCAAATGTTGAAACAGAGAATTTTTATTGTTTTTGGAAAATCTGGTGCCAGCAACATGTTTCAAAAAAGTTTGGACAGTTGCCACAAAAGACTTGTGAAATGTTAGAAAACTGCTGATGGAAGATCTCACAGTTGTCAACTGTCAACAGGTTAGTTACATGATGTGTGTGTAGAGAGAATCCAGAGAGGCTGAGATGAGGAGGGACTGAGCTGGCAAATGGTGCAACAATTTATTTAAGAATAATGTTTCTCAATGTGAAATTGCAAAGAGCAGTTCATAAAATCAGAGGATGGCTGTGATCTTCAGGCCCTCAGCTGGCACTGCATCAAAAAACAGACGTGACATCGCTGCACGAGCCGAGGAACGCTTCCAAAAAACCGTCGACTGTGAACACTCTGTGTTCATCTCTGTGTAGAGGAAACGTATATAAACCAGATCCAGACTACGCCTTCTGTTGGCTCAGGCTCGTTTAAGATGGACTGAGGTGAAACATGTCACTGGTATCAAAATACCACCATTTACCAAAAACAATAAAAAATTCTCTGTTTCAACATCTCCTAAGTTGTGTTTTGCTGAGTTTGGAAGTTTTGCAATCATCATATTTTGTTTCTTTTTACATTTTACACAGCGTGCCAACTTCTTTTGGACACACAGTTGTATTATTCTATTAGATTTCCTACATATCTGTTTATTTTGGGTGTAAAAACACAGTTTCTCAGAAATATTACAATAAAAAGCAGAAGACAATTACACAATCATTTAAAATTTAGTTTAATTTTATTGTTTATCTGGAGAAAAAGCTCAGTAAAATCCAGGACAGGACAGACGAGGAAAACATCTTTTCTAAAAATCCTCACATGGTTTCAGCTCAGCGGTTTAAGGCTCTGACTATGAACCACAATGTTCGTAGTTCAAGTCTGGAGTCTGTGTTGCATCTTGTTCTCTATCTCTGTCTCCTCCTGTCATCTCTCCACTGTCAAATCTCTAATAAAAGGCTAAAAAAAACCTCTGACCTATGATTGTCATCCAATCTCAGATTTTCTTGGAAACACACATGGAATATTTTGAGTAGTTTTCGAACCCACCTCTTTTTAATTGCCTGTGATTAACCCCTAATTCTGCGGTTGTAGGTGCTGCCAGATGGTTCGGTCCTGGTTGTCCTAATGTGTTTCTGTCTGAGCCGAGCTATCTTAAAGCTAACCAGAGCCACGGGCCTTGGCTTGATACCTCAGACCAGGTCCTGTTTAGATAGGGCCAACGCTGGTGTTTGCAGGGAGTATGGGAGAGAGAGAGACCGAACCCAGATGCCACAGTTTGACCGTCTGTAGGTCTGCTGGGCTCAGACAGCACGTCGTCGCCCCGACCAGCGAACCACAGCTCTGATTATGGGCCTCGATATTCAGCGGTGGAAGAAGTATTCAGATCCTTTACTTAAGCAAAAGTACTAATACCACACTGTGAAAAAAGTACTGCGTTCAAAACCTTACTCAGCTAAAAGTATGCAAGTATTATCGATGTCTTGTCAGCGTTTTACTGCCATATATGATGTCTTTGGATTAATAATGCTGCTGCGATAATTGTTATGTAGGTTAAAGGTCCAGTGTGTCTCTATTTAGGCAGAATTTAAATATAATTTGCATAACAGTATTTTCATTAGTGTATAATTACCTGGAAATATTAATCATTATACAAAAAAATACCACTTAGACACAAGTTATTCAGCTCAGAGGTCCTCGCTCACATGACGTCATCTGACGCGATCAGAAACCTTCAACTTTGACACGAGAAACTAAAGTTCAGTTGTTTCTCACAATGACACATTAATCTTGTCATTATGGGAATCTGACTCTTATCTTTAGCCTTGAAAGTTATCACAAGAACTCCTCGTACCCAACTCTCTCGTAGCAAGTCAGAGCTGCGAGATAGAAAACTGTCGTCACATTTCTCAAAATGCACAGAGCAAAAATACAGTTCAGTTAAAGGTTAACGGTGTGAGGGATACATTTTGTCACCACAGTTTTGTTTTTGTTACCAGAGAATGAGTCTTACAGACTCTGCAGGACCTCTTCCACAAAGTCCACCATGTCGAACCTCCGTGTTTCTACAGTAGCCTCAAACAGACGAACGTAGTTTCAAGGTCAAAGCAGCTTCACCGTTAGATACCCACTAAATGTCTACACACTGCTCCTGCCGTGTTTCTACAGACGCCCAGGACAGAAAGCAAACACTGGCTCTACATTCGGTATTTCACAATTTCTAATTTCTCCTTCATGCTAGGAAGAAAAGGGTGAAACAAGGGAGCAGCTACACAGCTAGAGGCCACTAAATCCTAAATATGGGTCCTTTTAATCAACAGTGATATCTTATATTCTATAAGAGCAGCATTCTCCAGCTAATCCTAGAGGGATTTTAAATAGTTTATTTATCTTAAAAACACCAAATCTGGAAGTACATGAGGACTTTGGACGGGTCAGGAAGCTTCTCCAGGGTGTAACTCGCCACCAGCTGGGATTGGAAAAATTGTAATCTGAAAAGTAACAAAAGCTGCCAGACAAAAGTACCTTAAATCTGTACTTAAGTACAGTAAATGTACTTAGTTACATCCCATCACTGCTGGTCTCGTAGTAGAGGCCGGGCCCTGTGCTCATAACTGTGTGTACTTTTCCATACGAGGGCAGACTGCAGGTTTTTCTGTGTTTGTCTGTGATCGTGCCCGGGTTTGAAACGAATGTGACAACCCTAAATTTAGACTCCTGTGTCCTGTCATGAGTTCATCCTGGCCCTGAAGGATTCCCAAATCTGGATCACAATAAAAGCGGGCACGTCTGCGGCAGCGACGCCGCCTAACATCGGGCGCGCGGGAGACAAAACCACGAGAAAAGCACTTCTTCCTGGAGACTACAAAACAAACACAGCGAGGGGGTCAAGAGAGCAGACTAAGAATATGAGGACTTTGGACGGGTCAGGAAGCTCCGTGTAGGTGGGATGCCAAGCACAATAACGCAGCCATGAATACAGGAGGGAAGGTGTTCAGGAATTTGACCTCATGAAGTCATTGCAAAGCCACAACGTCTGGTTCATGGGGTATGAAACTCACTCTGATTTGTTGGATTCGGCATTGCTGCAGTAAAAGAACCACAACACAAATGTTGTCAGGGTTGGATTTCCATGGATCTCTACCAATGCTAACAATATAAACATAAATGTAATAAAGGTTTGCAGCATGGAAATCACTTCGGATTTTTAATACGCCCAACAAGTGGCACCTGAGAGGAACGTCTGTGGACAATGGTGCCATCTGGTGGAGATCATTGGTGGATTTTTAAACAAACAAATACTTGTTTAACCACCAGATCTAAACAAACGTATGCATGTCTGCCGCTTCACATGCAGCCATAATTACTGCAATAGAAGGTGCTGTGAAATTCAGATTAAACTTCCCCCAAAGATTCATCAAACTTCCAGCAACAGATGGATGTTGAAACGATTTGCTGTGAGATCACAGTGCCGAGAAGCTGTGCAGCGTAAACATGTCGGGGTGATGTCAGTGTGTGCAGTTTATACAGAGTTTTTTAGGGGGGTTAAGCTGTGATTTTGGTGGTCTGGAGGAGGTTTTTTAGAGACCAAGTCAGCCTGGGAAAATCCTAGAGAGGGGAACTTTAATGACACATGCTCTTATTGCGAAGTACCCAAAACCCTGTGATGGAAACAGAAAAGCACCTACATTTTTGAAGAGGTTAGTGATAGATGAGTAATTTTACTGCTCAGATAAGGTTTTATGCTGCCTTCGTGTGCTCCCTGCAACATCCTGCTGTGAAGACTACATTGGACTTCTCAGGTCATATTCAACTGTGTGTAAATTAAGAATATTTAGTAATTATTAACGTCCATTTGGTTAAAGGAGCTACAGGTAAGAACTGGCCTCCAAACAAAGTGGAGGCAGCAAATCACCAGAAATTTGGGGCGTCCGTCGGAAAAAACAAGGAATTGTTCTCAATAAAACCGTACTCGAGGTAACTGTCATCATATTTTTACAAGTTTGGCCTTTGCATCACTCGTTGAAGTGGACGGACTTAAATATGTGTCCATTGTTCTAATCAGCTGCGGGAGCTGCAAGTGCGTCCTCCGGTCTCGAGCAAAGAGACAGATTAACGTGGTGCATCACAATCATTTCAGGAGTTTGCCATCCATAGTTATGCACTTTTTTTGTTACAGTTTTGAGTTTGTTCTGTGTTTCCTGTTTTGTTTTGTAGTTCTACCCTGTCTGTGTCTTCTCTAATTCTACTTCCTGCCTTGTTTTCCCGCCTGATTCTGCACCTGTCCCTGATTAGTTTCACCTGGTGTCCTGCATGTCTATTTAGTTCCTGTGTTTCCTTTGTTCCCTTGTCTGTCTGTTGTGTGTCTCAGTGTGTCTGCGTTGGCGTGCTTTGTGTCCTTCTCTCTGTGTTTTATGGTTCCCGGTTTTGTATCTCGCCTGTTTCTCAACCCTGACTTTGCTTTTGCCCTTTTGGATTGTTTGCCTGGTTCTCCAGCCGCCTTTTGAAGGGTTTTTCTAGCCTGCTCCTGTGCTGTTTTGTGTTCATCCCTCAACCGTTTTGTTATTAAAGTTAGCTTCTGTGTGTATACCCATGCCTGCATTTTGGGCCACTCCTGAACTTTTTATAAAAACATCCCGAATCTGAAATTTCTTCAGAAAAATAACTGCAATTTCAACAACATTACGCCTCACTTTATCATTTACACATGTGCAAAGGCACTCTGGCAGAGCAGATGTTCACCAAAGACCTGAAACCGAAACAGCCGAAGAACACGTAGAACAGATGATGGGCTGATTTTGGTCGTATGTTTGACACCCCTTGTCACAGTCCACTCCTGGTTTTCCATCCCACCTCATCAGTGCAACCACCTTCACCTGTGTTTCCTCACCTGATCACCTACCTGCCAACATTTATACCCACTCATTGCATTAAATTCTCTGCCAGATTGTCTTTAGCGTCATGCAAAGCTTTCTCGCGTACATCTCCGGACTGCTTCCTTGGTTTCGACCCTGTATCACCGTCGTCGCCTTCTGTGCCAGACTCCTCTGCCCTGCTCACCCCTTGTCTGTCTCCTGTTTGCCTGGATTCAGCTGGAAAGTTGGACTGTTTTTGGCTGGCTGTTTGTGGACTTTCGTGTAGCAGAGAGGCTGTAACAAATAACTGCAATACTTCATTCACCTGCTGTGGATTTTTGCTGTCCTGTTTGCTCAATAAACTGTTGAACTGTTCCTGCTCTGGTCTCAGTCTGTGCTGTACTTGGGTTCAACCTCACGCCCGTTACACCCCTGGTGTAGAGGATATTAAAGATAATGTATTGAAAGCATGTCATGACAGTGACGTAAACATAAAAACATATGTTAAAATACAGAACAGAACATAACACCACTTATATTTACTGTTATTTCTTTAGTTTTAATTGTTGATGTGGCTTCCACGTGAACTCCACAGTTCAGCTTCAACACGTCAGTAAGAAAGCTGGAGGCAAATTCGGGGATTTGACGCCCGCTATAACAAAAACCAGGAGTGCATCTTTAATGTGCTTTCACTCTATAACCGTCACATTTCCCACAGCACTTGAAAGCAACAGGAAAATATTGTGAGTGGGAAACAAATGTTGCTGGATAAATCCAGCTTTAGGAAAAGATGACAGGGATCAACACTGTAGGGGAATAACTTTCATTCAGTGTTGCGTGCTGGTGTTCAAATACCATTCAACTCTCTGTTATATATTTTTTTATTGTTCTGTCTTCTCCAGCCCCCGTACCCACTCCCACATATTTCCTCCACCCCCACGAGCTGACCGCTCCTGAGGGCCAAATGAATTCCACATTTCTCCCCTCCTGAGCTGTCACTGGTCCACACACAGCTGAGGCTCGCCTTATAAATGAGACTCAGCAGGACGTGGGATCTCTCGCTGACAGCTACGTCTGAAACAACCTGCTGGAAGCGAAGATTCAGTTGGAGCCGGTCAGTGTGAAGCTTCATCAGCCTCGGCACATGTGGACAGGCCCCGAGGGCTCCCACGGTGGTGCTGTGGTGAACCGCAACCGTGTGGCAGGCGACCTGGTGTTGAGTGGCAATGTTGTGAAGATCTGCCGCAGATGAAGGCAGGGTTTCATTCAGTAGTCTGAAATAAAGGTTTTTTCTTCACCACAGAGGTAATGAGCAGCAGCAAGACTCCAGTACAGAGAAGACAGAGCCACAGTGATCCAAACTAGATCGGAGATTTCATCAGAATTTGTAATATCAGACTATCAAAGGTGCAGTGTGTCAGATTTAGGAGGCTCTATGGAATATAATATACATAACTATGTTTTCATTAGTGTATAATCACCTGAAAATAATAATCATTATGTCCTCTTCCACGAGTCCACCATGTTGAACTGCCATGTTTCTACAGTAGCCCAGAACGGACAAACTAAACACTTCAGATAGAGCCTTCTGTGGTTTTTGTGAGTTTCCGCAGCCGCCATAGTTTCTCCTGTGCATCTTCACCAAGCGGCAACCTCCGTGGCTGTGAAGTGAAGCCAATGTGGAAGTGCCAAAAACTGCACTTCCTCAAACGTGGCGACAGAGCCACCACACTGAGAAACCTGTAGGTGACCATCACGGAGACTACGTCCTTGATCGTCACAGCGGCTTGATGATGCATTGCTGTGGATAAAAACTGCTCAACAATATAAAAAGTACCTTAAAAAGATTGGGCTAGTGGTCGAAATCAGTTATTTCAACCAAAATTATACTGAAATTATATTACCTGCTGCAGCTTTAATTATTTGAATATTCTGAATAAAGGAAGCAAAGAAGAAACGTATAAATATTTTGTGTAACACTGTCACTACAGCAACAGACAAATATATAAAAAACAAAACAGATTTCTCTCTGATATGAAATGGAGAAAAAGTAACTAAGTAATCCGTAGAAAGTCTCTAAATACCCTAAAACTGTACTTAAAGCTGCATTCATTGATTTTTGGTCACTAGGGGGCACTTGTTGACAACATGTTAGCGATCAGTTGTGACCTGTTGAATGTACTGTTGTCTTTTAAACTCTCTACCAACTCCTGAGGGAAATATCTTTAGCAGTTAAACTGTAGTCGATAACTTTATGTCTGCTGTCTGATGCCGGGCAGGTAGTGTATGGCTGATTCACCAAACCTGGGTTGCTACAAGCAGCTTTAAACACACCTGAATAATGAATAATGGAGTTAATGACAGCACTTTTCACCTCTACCCTCAGTGTCCTACATACAGTGTCTGTATTTCCAACATCAGAAGCTCAGAAGCTTTCTGCTCTTGTAATCTTTGTAGAATCCTTCACTCAGCAGGACTCAGATCCAAACCTTGTCTACATTACCGGTGCCAAAGGGGAGGATTAGATGTAAGAGAGAGTTTAGTAATGGGGTGAATTGTGCCAAATTAGGTCCAACAATTTTCTACAATTATAGCGGTGGGAGGACGCGATGGCACATCAGAGCTGATTATTTGTGTTTGGAGGCGGCTGGGTGCTGTGGGTTAATGGGTGCTCCATCATCGGTGGAGAACAGGAGGGAATGACTCATCTGCTGTGGATGTGAGTGTGTGTCTGTGTCTTTTCTTTTCGTGTTTTCGCTGTAATAGTCTTTATAAATGAGGACGTCCCAAAACACATGGGACAGTACAGTGTGTTAAAGTGCTCACGGGATGCTGGAGAAAGAATCGAGAAAAGTTTCAAGAGACACGAGAGCAGAACAATGGATGGAAAGAAGAACTGTATCAGACAGGAAAGAGAAAACAAACAAGTGAAACGAGGGCTGAAAGAAGGAAGGAAGGAAGGAAACAAAGAAAGGAACAGAGCATAAACATGAAAGGAAAGAAGAGAGGAAGGATGAAGCAAAATATGGAAAGAAAGGAAAAAATAAGGAATGAATGAAGCAAGGAAGGAAAGGGAGAAAGAAGGAAAGAAAGATGGAAGAAAACAAAGATGGAGGGAAGAAAAGAGGAAAGAAAAGGAAAGAGAGGAAGCAAGGAAGCAGAAAATGAAATGCAAGAAAGAATGAATGAAGGAAGTAAGGGACGAAAATTAATAGAAAGACAAGAAGGAATCATAAAACTAAGAGAAAGAGAAGAAGGAAGGAGGGAAAGGAATCCAAAGGAAGAATTAAGAAGAATTAGAAGGAAGAAAGGAAGGAAGGAAGGAAGGAAGGAAACATATACATAAAAGGAAAAAAGAAAGGTTGGATGAAGCAAACGAAAGAATGAGAGGAAGGAAGGAAAATTAATAGAAAGACAAAGAGAGGGAGGAATCGAAGGAATCGAAAGAAAGAATTAAGAAGAATTAGAAGAAAGACAAGAAGGAAGGAAGGAAGGAAGGAAGGAAACATATACATGGAAGGAAAAAAGAAATAAGGTTGGATGAAGCAAACAAGAAAGAAAGAGAGGAAGGAAGCAGAAAATGAAGAAAAGAAATGAAAGAATTGAAGGAAAAATGAAAAAATTGGAAGAATTACAAGAAGGAGAGGAAAGAATTGAATATTCTATAAAAACAGAGGGAAGGAAACAAGAAATGAAAAGAAAGAAAGAAGGAAAGAAAGAAGGAAAGAAAGAAATCCTTCTCGTTGCTGAGCGACTCTGACAGAGGCTGATTGAAGCGACAGAATGAGGTTTGTACAGAAACTGATGTCTTATCGTGAATTGTGAATTTTATCTTAATAAAGTGAAGCGAGCTGGAGCTCAGCGTCGAGGACTGCAGTTAGTTGGAAGCAGCTGTGGATCTGGCCGTTGGTCCGGCGAGCTCACCCCCCTCCTCGATTGGACCTCCATCATGCTGACAGCCCGGTTGCAGCTCTGTTCGTGATTCAGACGATGAAATATCAGCGGAGCTCGCCGTCTCCTCTCTGCATCCATCCTGGCTGCTTTCTCTGCTGCTCAGCTCCTCCGGCGCCGCTCAATCAAACCCGTCTCCAGCAGGCGAGACGGGACGTCCATCCATTACAGCTCAAACACACACAAACCGTAATGATCTGCATCATCTCCATATTAATACATGTCTGATTAGCTATTCTCCATCAGTGGTGGACAGCTTTAAGCACAAACAGCGTGTACGCGTAGATTTAGTTAGCGCTCAGTGCACCACCTAAAGGATTTAATGTCATCAGGAGTGATTGTTGAAGTATCCAGATCCTTTACATCAGTAAAAATACTCCAAAGCCTGCATGTTACTGCTGTAGAGGTTTACGGTTGAGCTCCTTTAACTACTTTATACAGTTCGGTAGTTTAATCCACAGCAATGCGTCATAGTCTATAACATCATGACATGCTTGTGTCTCTAAAAAGTCAACTTTTCATGAGAAAAACAGCCAGTTTTCACTCTGTGATGATGTATTTTCCAGCTAATCCAAGAGGGATTTAAAATAGTTTATTTATCTCAAGAAGTTGGAGAATTTTCTCAACCCACAAAGGAACGCTTAAAGGTCCAGTGTGTCAGATTTAGAGGCCCCTATTTACAGAATATGACGGAAACATGAGATAACATTCGTAACTATGCTTTTCCTTCAGTGCATTAAATAAGAATTGTTGTTTTTTGTTGCCTTAGAATCAGATTTTTATGTCTACAAACACTGCAGGTCGTCTGCCACGGAGTCCGCCACGTTGAACCGCCACCATGTTTCTACAGTAGCGCAGCAGCTACACCGCTAGATGGCACTAAATGACGACACGCCTCTCCTTTTTAATCCTTCAATTTATCAGAAATACATTCAAAACCAGCCATTCGATGAACTAGTGACGACTACTAGATGTCCAATGTCAGCTGGGATCGGGTCCAGCCCCCTGCAACCCTGATAAGGATAAATGGACCTTCAAAATCACCAAATTTAGAGAGACGTGCTTTTCACTGGATAGGAAGGGTATGATAAATTCTAATCTGAAAGGAAATTAGTAATTAAAGCTAATTAATCAAAAGGTTGTAGAGTTAAAAGTCCAATATTTACCTCTGTGATGAAATAGAGTAGAAGTAAAGTAGCATGTAAAGACACAGTGACTCCCTCAAAGGTTTGTAAATGTGCCTTTAGTGACAGTCGAAGCTTCACCAGACTTCCAGCAGACGAACAGAGAATCCGACAGTAGCTGCTAACGGCTAGTTAGCACGTCGCTCTCCATGTTTGCAGTTGTCACGGTGACCTGTTTCCACACAGCGCGTAGCTACAAAGCCGCGCCTCACACAGATATCTGTTGTCTCTGTTGCATTTTTTAGATTTACTGCAAGGGTGGGTCAAACATACACCAACAGAGACGTAAAAGCAACAAGCCGAGGTTTTGAGAGATGTACGCTCTCCGAATTCGCATACTTACAGACTCACACATGCTGTTTTGAAGTCTGTTCACACTGTCAGTAAGGGCAGACTGCAGCGTACATGGTGCGCTCATAGCGGTCGAAAAGTTGAGCGTGAAACACTGGACAGTTCTCGTCCGCAGTGGTCGCCATTTCGGTGACACAGCAGAAGGGGAGAGTGCACCGGCGTCGTGAAATGGCAGCTGAGGAAGGAAGCTGCTGGAGCTGAAGCAATTGTGGTGAATACCTCAATGTACAAATGTAAGTTGTACATATGTTTTATATTTATATTTTGCCAGTCAAATGTTGGTGCTAATGTAAAGAAAAAGAAGCGGTAAGATGTTGCGATTGTCCCGACATCCACAGTGAATATTAGCAAGCTACATGAGTTCACTGTTGTTGGATGACATGCAGCATTGTAAGGCAGGAGGTGCTCAGTCCATTCAGGAAATATTTCAGGATAAATTTATTGTCTCTGAGCTTTTTTTAGGGAGTCCAACCAACACCTGCAAGAAAGTACGTTGAGTATGAAGGTTGACAATCATCCACCCGTCTTGCATAACTGCTTAATGTTGTCAGGGCCGCAGGAGCTGATCCCAGCTCACACTGGGCGAGAAGCAGGGTACGTCATGGACAAGTCGCCAGTTCATCAGCTTTGAAAAAAATAAATATATAAAGTGAATTTTATAAAAAAAAAAAAGAGATGAGTTTGAAATCGGAAGCTCAGCGTGAATGCCAAAACAAATGCATCGGAAGTTATTGTTAAATATATGCTGAAACCCAAGCTGCCTTTTCACACACACACACACACATTCACACACACACATTCACAGACTAACTACACCGTAGAGACAAATCCCCAGCTGATCTTTCCCATGAACATGTCTCCCTGACTCAGGACTCTCTCTCCCCTCCCTTACCCTCTCACCCGTCTCTCCCTCCCTCCCTTCACCACGGCCCGAGCTCGCTCAGAGCGCCTCAGCTCCCACCGGGGGCCCACGGTGAAGGATTGCAACTATTTTCTCCACACTGAAAAACCTCAAACACAACAACAGCAAGTTAGTCATCGCGACCTGCCATAACATCTTGATTTGTGTTATAGCGTGGGAGCTGCGATACATACACACACACACACACACACACACACACACACACACTAGCACTTCAGCAGCACCCTTTGAGGGATCAACTCATCAGTTGTGCATGAAAAAGACTTTTTTTTTTGGTTTTTGGAAGCTCCCTGAATCTTTCTCTCTCTCCCCTCCGAAAAAATGATTTATGAGGCCGAATCATTCACAGCACTCACTTCCTGTCAGTGAAATCTCCAGACGTCCTCCTCTGTTTTATACTGTCACGTCCCATCTAGATGGCTGGCTGTGGAATTTAGTGCACGGCTGGATTAGTCTTGTCTGCACATGTGTTTCGCCGCGGGAAGCTCTGTACCGTTTGACCGTCCTTGTTCGGTTTTAACTGCTTTTTTTCTTCTCTTTCATGCACAGACTCACTCTGTGTTTTCTTTATATTTCTTAATCATCTCTTTGGCAGTCTGTTAAGCATTCATACTGACAGAAATACAGTGTCCCTGTAAGACGCTCAGGCTCCTAAATTGTGCAAACCCTTTTTGGCTTCGTCTGTTGGCTTGACGACTTCCTTTCCGATGCCGCTGTGATATTTTACGGCCTTCTGCTCAGACACTTGAAGATGCTGAAACACTTGCACAAGAGTAGACAGAAACGAAGAGAGGGAGAGAGTGGCCCGGTAGTATTTCAGTGACTTCAGCATTCATCCCGACTGAAAGATCCACTTTTGCCTTTTTATTGCGAATTAACTGTAGGCCTCCAAGTAGCGCCATGCTCGGGTGATATTTATTGATATGCAACAGCCCCTGAGCGCCTAATTGGCTGTTTTGGAACTGACCCGACCTGCGATGGCTCCCTCGGCTGCCAGCTTCTCCTCCCAAAATGGCTACCCCCGACCACAAGCCTTCGGGTTGGCCCGGCACTTTTCATGGAGCTCAGCTGTAAATCCTCTTTTTTTCTTCTCTCTCCTTTCGCCTCTAACGTCTTCATTACCAAAGTCGTTTTGTCAGCACACCATTGAGCGTAACAGAATACCATGCTGACCAACATTTAGGTCATTTCCTCCTCTTAAGACCAGATATTGCGCTGCCGCAAAGGTAGCCGGATTGCCAGATTGGAACCCTGGGTTGCCAGATTGGGGACCCGGCTAATCTAATTAGAGAGTGAGGGAAAGAGGCCCGAGGGGCCCGCAGGAGAGGGACTGTGGTGGAGCCAGGACTGGTTCCCCCTTTTTGAAAAACTATGCACCGCAAAATACAATGTGGTAATGTCTGCGGGCCTAATTCTTCCGGAGGGGAGAGAGAGCCGGACTCTGTCCTGCAGACAGCCACATCCCTCGCTTCAGAGGGAAGAAAGAAGAAGAAGAAGGGGGGGTGCAGCAGAGAAAAAGAAAGAGGGAGCACAAGAAAGAGAGTCCGAGGATGATTTATGTCCTGCTGTGCAGACGCAGAAATAAATCCTAGGGACCTAGCGCAGAGGGGGAAGCAGGCCATAAAGCACAGGATCAATTCAGAACTGGTTCCCTTTTTTGAAAAACCCCAAATGAGCTAAAATCTCCTCCCATGTCAAAGCCAATCGCTTTGTTTTATGTCATCAAGGCCTTTTATGATAGTGTTCCCATTCTTAAGAGGGGAGGCGTGGCCGCCTGTCTGTTGATGACATACGAGGTTCAGTCTTCGGAGTGAACTCGGGGGCTCTCGGAGCTGATAATTAGGGGTCTTCGGTGGTGAACGTGGTGATAGCTGCGTGGGAGGCCTCTTTTTTTTTTTTTTTTTAAAAGCACCGCTAATTTGAGCTGTAGAAGTTATTGGGGTTATTGCACCTCGCTTTACCTCCAGCTCTCGGCGGTGCGTGGGACTTGAACGGTGTCTTAGATGTCACACACACACACACACACGTACGTGCACCTCCAGGTGGCCGAGAGCTGTGTGCGTATATTTCACACCCACTCTGCTACGATCAATTTCACCTCCTCGCATGCGTCCAGTTAAGTGTGCAACTTTTACAAGGGGAGCGAGGGATCGGTTTCAAACTCCCCCAGAAATCCCAGCTTCTTTCCATCTCTATTAAACGGACCTGATGTTGACCAGTAAAATGATCGCTATGCTTGTATGTGACCTCTCCAATCTGCTGAGGGAGGGGACGGGGGGACACGGAGGCAATATTTATGTTATAGTGAAGTCAAGTTATAGCGCCTTTCAAAACAGTAGTTACAGTTAGTGTTTGACAGGAGGAAGTCAAGACAGAGAGGAATTAGAAGAGACAAATTAAACAACGTCCTTCAGTTTAAATGTGTTAAACCAGGGCTTCCCAAACTTTCAGTCCGCGACCCCCAAAAACAACGGTACCAGTGATTTGCGACCCCCACTGTCCCCAGATGTCAGATGATTTGTCCTTGTTACATGTCGTAATGTTTAGCACAATGCTAATAGACCTCATCTAATGTAGTTGTTGCTGCTAATGTCGTTAATCTGTCGTAATCACATCAGAGGTCAGAAGGGGCAAAAGGGGTCAAAACGTAACTACTTTTTTATGTTTTGCAACAATTATGGCTAAAATATGCTATTTCTAAAAGTTTTTCAATTTTATTTAATTTCTGAAAATCATCTTGCGGCCCCCCCCCCCCGCCCTTGCTGTCTCGTGACCCCCCAGGTGTTCCCAACCCCCACTTTGGGTACCAGTGTGTTAAAAAATGAACACAATCCACAAAAAAACACAAAATAGATCTACAGTTCTTTTTTTTTAACAGATTTGCAAGGAAATTATCCAAAAAATTTCATTTTTACAAAAAATAAATGAGATTAAGTGATTAACAGCAATATTTTTTTATTTCTTGAATGCACAATCCAAGAAATTCTCATGCACATCAGAGATTTAAGCTCACATGCTGTATTTTTATAAATTTTTTTACCAAGATGGCGCTGTGTTAGTGGCAGCCTGGAGGAGATACTGAATGCACGATGGACAGTAATTGCACAAGTTATCGTACAGAGTTATATGTATATTTTGCACAGATAGAGCTGTAGTCTTCCTTCTCTTACACTTTTAAATATATTCATAGTGTAGCCACTCGTAGCCTGTGTGTGTTGTAATACACGTAACTGAGGTTGCAACACTTGAATTACCCTTCAGGGATCAATAAAGTCCTCTAACTATCTATATCAGATCTAAGGAAGCCAAGAAGAGCTGTGCTTGTGAATATTTTTCTCAATGTTATCTAGAGATAATGAGATAATCAGCCCATCGTCACAAGAAAATAAAAGATTGTTTCCTATTTCCTCAGAGATCGACTGATTTAATGTCATGGTGTATTTATTATTGGTCAGACTTTACTTTGAGGTCTAACACAAACTGCGTTGAACAGTCAGATCAGTCCTCGTCATTTAAGGAGAAGATTTGCAACTTCAACTTCACTGAGAAATCTGCCTTTTGTTTTCTCTTCCATATAAAGCTGCACTTAAAATAGATCTTGTTTATTAACAATGGATCAAATAATGGAGCTTTTTTTTGCCCTTTTTAGAGCTTTGTTTTGATTTTGCGGTCTGCACACTCTTTCACTTTCAACAGCTACTTTTTAAGCCACAGCAGGCAGCAGCTCTACACTATAACTGCATTAAATATGATTTGCAAATATTTTAAATACTTATTTAGATGATTTATTCTCATGAATATTTATTTGTTTTGTACACTGGGTGGGAGCAGGACTTTGTATTTCCAATTTTTGTTTTTTTTTCTTGTAAGCCTTTATTTGATTATGTGGCCACGTTCCCTCTAGACTGTGTGCAGCCAGTGAGGTATGTTTATTTACGTTTGTCTTGTCATCTCTGACGTGTCCATGTTAAATGTTTATTTTCTGTATATCGTCCTGTAACAGTTCGACGGTGAATTGATGACAGTGAAGTGCAATTAAAAGAGGAATAAATCCATCAGTAAAGGAAGAGCTAGTGTATTTAGTGTATTTAGTGTATTTATTATTATTTATTATTTATTTATTTAGTGTATTTAGCTAGTATATTTCCTGGAGGCGGTGATAACATGCTCAGCCCAAACAGCAGACAGATAACTGTGAAGCATTTAGCAGTTTAAGAGACAAAGAGAGAGATTTACCGGAGGAGTTGGTGGCGACCAAACCGGAGCTAAAAGGAGAGCGACTACTGGACAAATGTTTAATAATGTGCGTGCATGTTATAAACTACATGAATAAATAAAATGCTAATGTTGCTCTGTGTCTGCTGGATGTAAATATGCAACTTTTCTTCATCAGCTTGTTTCTGCTGACAAAACCAATGAATGCAGCTTTGATACAAATTTAATCTGCATATTGTGCTGCTTAGTTTTCCTTCTGTTCCTATCAACTGCAACATTTCACTTGAAGCTTTAATCACATTAAAAAATAAAGAAAGGGAAAACAAACTTGCTCCATTGTTTTGCAAAAAATGTGTTTCCCCTAAAACTTACTTCCTCTCTGCCTGATTTCAACACCGTGCAGGAGGAAA
This sequence comes from Argyrosomus regius, assembly GCA_946959425.1. Taxonomy (NCBI): domain Eukaryota; kingdom Metazoa; phylum Chordata; class Actinopteri; family Sciaenidae; genus Argyrosomus; species Argyrosomus regius. The sequence continues at coordinate 25,598,198 of OX336884.1, forward strand.
AAAACCTTTTACAAACTTTTAAGTGATTCTTTAGATGCTTCACAACACGATGCTGCTGATCTTATTATTACAAATTATTATTATCATCCATAAATATTATTATAAACCACACACATCCGTTGATCCTGTGAGGAAGTTGCCGGCCTGCAGTGTTCTGGATACTAATGTACTCGTCATTTGCTGAGCAAATTTCCCTCATTATAATTTCATTGTACGGGCCTCAAGGGAAACACATTTTTAGCATGATACAAATTCTGGCACGACACCCACTCTTCCTCTCTCTGTCTTTCTCACACATTGTAAGACCCCGCACACAAAAAAACAAAAAAACAAAAAACCCACCAACCGTCCCCGCCTCCTCCAATCTCTCTGACGTTGACTAATTCTGCTTTGTTGTGATTAAAGCCACCAGATGCTGCGGAGAAACCGGCCAAAAAAAAACCCCCTGTAAACTCACAGCTCTTTTTCTATCGCCCGCTCTTTCTTGTGGAGAGCGGCAGGAATGTCAGCCATCTTCCCGTCCACATGGGACGCCACAACACACTGGCTTTTTAAGAGCATGTTTACAGTGAAACGTTCCGCTGATGTGGGATAGATTTATTACTTATTTACTCTCCGGCTTGGCCCGGCTTTTTGTTGGTCCGATTTCTGATCACTTTCGATGCCTCACGCCAGACCACGAAGTGATGGCGGCATGTAAACACACCCGACACGAGCTGGAATCCAGGAATGTGTGTGTTAGTGTTTGTGTGGGTGTGAGAATGAGGCAGGCAATCTGTGTATTTATACCCACCACGCCTGAGAGTGTGTGTGAATGTGTTTTTGTGCATATGTGCGTTAATTACTGTACATGTGTGCATAAATGTTGTGTTAGTGTCCTTTTGTTATCCTTAATTGTGTGTGTCTTTTAACTCTGTGTGTGTTCCTACATATTTGTGTGCGTGTGTGTGTGTGTGTGTGTGTGTGTGTTCTGCCTCCCCCTCAGCATTGTGTAATTAGTCGGTTGTAATCAGCGCCTTATAAAGGATCAATCAGGTGGAAGATAAACAGGGCCTGGTTGTGTAACACACTTCATTAAGAAGGAAAATGAAGCTGTGTGATCACAGAACATTGTTACAGTATTTACACTAACGTCTGCACTTTTTAATACTTCTAATGCCGCGATTAAAGGTTATTCGACCTTTGCAAACTTTAGGGACGCAAATTTGAATTCAATTTAGCAAATAGATTGTTTTAAAGCAACATTGTGTAACTTTTCTACCATAAAATAACAGATTTTAAATCATTTTGATGCTACACTGACTTGACATCTGCTCTCACACTATGTAAACTTTGTGCCTCGGGTACGATACAAGAAGTACGTGACGCTTTACTGCCGTTATTTTGGAGAAACTGGATCATATTTTATGAAGAATGTTACATTTACAAAGTTTCTTAGCTGCAGTGGTTGTACTACAGGCGTTTTTGGACCACCGGGAAGAAGAGAAGGTTTTCAGGCCCGGGATGCGGGGGAATGCAAATGGGGAGCGGAGCTGGTGTCGTGCCAGAACCAGAGCTGGGCAAGTGAGTGATGTAACCGGGCTCAGCAGCCTCTATGGACATGGGAGAATAAACCAAAGGCGATGTTGATGGAGGAAGCTGAGAAGAAAAGTGTGCATGCTGGCTCACTGTCACTCTGTCACTGTCATGGCTTGAACAGGACTGAACCATCATTAATGTTGTGACAAGTCTAAATGTCAAGTCTAAAGCTTTAGCTGTCTGTACACTGCAGTTTAAGGTATTAATACATCAGTTTCAGAGTTTATTATACAGTGAGAGGACTGAAAATCTGTCCCAAAATTGCCTTTTTGAAATGTTTATTCTGTCTCGTAAAATAAAGGAAAATGTGGAGCGTGCACAAAAACAACAAGAAGCCAGAAGGTTTAAAATAAAAACACAATGTTCAATAAAGCTTCACAGGCATCTGAGACATTTGTGTTTGATAATTAAAGAGTCATTTTGTCCAAGTCTTAAGGAAGTCCCATTTTTCTTTCTTTCTTATCAAGCTTAACATCAGCCACTTACTGATCTGAATGTGTCCTCAAATGACGAACAAAGTTTGATGTTGTGGTCCGGCTTCAGAAATCTTTGACGAGCAAGTCTTGAATCCCTTAGTGACTCTTGGCACAGGCGTGATGATGACGATCTGATCCATCGACCATCAGGTAGCATCACGAGGAGTTTGACTGACAGGATCGTCATCCAAGCATGATAATGTGCGCTCACATACCAGGTAATCTTACACAAACACTTGTAATGTCAGCATGTCAAGCTATTTTAATATTTAAACTGAAAACATAAAATAAACACAGACCGGGAAGGCTTGTAACATGACATTAATTTATTTGTCATGTATCTTCTTGCACTGTATCCGAGTCCGTGTGTTATAATATGTAACTCTTTTCTGTATGTTCGACTCAAAGTATTGTTTGCATACCGTGCGTGGGTTTTTTTTTTTGGACAGATTGTCCGGAGAGTTCTTTAATTGACGAACAATAAAAACAAACAGTCTCCAGCTGTTGTTTGTATACTTGGCAAATATCTGTGAAATATGCAGCAAGAAACACAAAATTAAATTTAAACCAGAGTTTATTTCTTCAGAGTTTATTCATTCAAGTCACAAAATATTGATAACGAAGCCAAGATCACATCAACAATAAGTTTTTGTTCGACAATAGTGAAGTCTTTGTCCAAAATGTCATATTTTCTTAAAAACACGATGATTTTGCAGTTACTTAGTGAGAGTTTTGTAGATTTTCAGAATGTGAACCGTCATATCCTCGCTGAAGGTTTAACCGTACAATCTTTTATGTCAGTCTACACTTGGATTTAAGTTTCTTTATCTCTTTCCTGGCATTATTCTCTGCTCACAGGGGCATTGTCAGCTAAACTTATTTTAAGAGTGTCGTCTCAAACATCCATACAAATGTTAATAAAAGTCAGTTTTATGGACTCTCTGATTCATGTGGCGCTCGTCCCACACTTGTTCCTGAGCGAGTCTGTTGCTTCAGACTGACAACATCCCTATTGTTTCCTGCCTGCATGATGAAATGCACTAACGCAACAGTCCCAACCCAGGTGCCGTTCTCTTCCTTACCATTTGTTTCCTAATACTGATTAATTGCGATATGCTCGCTCCTGAATCCAGCTCAGATTTTTCGCGTGGCAGCAACAGTTTCTGTCACAGAATAACTAGCAGAGTATCCGCAGGGAGTTGATATGATTGTTCATCATCGCCACTGACTCATGGATTAGTTTTCCGCGTTGATATTTCTGGCTCTCGCTTTCTGGCTTCTTCTATGTTTTGGAACAAAAACAGTATCGAGATGCTTTCCAATGCCTAAAACCAAGTGTGGAGAGTTTGGCTGTGTAGGGCTGGTGGTGCTGGAGGTTTGTGGTACTGGAAAATAGTGGCAGAGTGATACCTCTTACTTTCTCTGTGTGTAAAGAGAGGCTGACAACCATCCACCATGTCAGCTTCAGGTGTATTTCTCTCCTAAGTAACACCGTGTTACTGCTGTTAGGTTCCAGATACAGGTCAGCTGCACTGTAGCTGACCTGTATCGTTGTAGCGTCCTGCATGTCCAGAGTTCACTAAGTTATCTGTGCAAATAAGCAGCTGGCGGTGAAAACAAGCCAATATTGAGCCCCGTCTCTAAGCATAAAGTAACGTAAGTGTTTTTCCTGCATGCCTCTACGACAGCCAATCATCATCAGAGTTTGTTACGGGGGATACTGCATGCTTATTGGCTCACTGACACCTGAAGAGATTTACGGCTTAGGTATCGAAGCACGGTAACCGATACTTCCGATAAAGTATCGAAGATCGGTACCCAGCCCTAATAAAGAGACTGTAATGTTCTTCAAATTAATACATGAAATGTGTGTTTTCTGCATTTTGATCTTTTGATTATTGGGCGGCCGTGGCGTAGAGCGGGTCGTCCACTAATCAGAAGATTGGTGCTCCGATCCCGAGGACCTTTAGTCTGCATGTCGAAGCATCATGGTTAATATACTGAACCCAACGGCTGTGCCATCGGTGTGTGTGAATGATTAGCTCATTTCTGATGATGTTGGCACCTTGCAAGCGCCTTGAGTGCTTAGATGACTAGACAGGCGCTCATGTGAGTACAGTCCATTTAGTATTATGTCATCTCATCTATCATTGCCTTCAAACACTGTCTTGTTAATCTCGATGAAGCAACTCCTAATATTGATGACATTCACATTTTGTTTTGACAGTTTCCTGGAAATTCGTTTGAAAAATTTGCGCTACATTTGCACGGAAAGTTGGCGAATGTTGTTGCAGTTCCTATCAGTCACCAGTAGATGTCGTCACGGGTTATTTGTGGATCCGGGTTGTCTGCAGTAAATTTCTCCGAACGACGACGACACAGGCCGTTAGTGCTGCATGATTGAGAAAGCTCTGTAATAGACACACATGATATCACCATGCACGGTGTGACTGTAGACCTTCTGTCCACATTAAAAGTTGCAGTTCCTATGGGGTCATGGTTGGCCTGTAACATTCCAACAGGAAGTCCCACCTCCTCCTCCTCCTTTTGTTTTAATGAAGCCCCTGGGAGGTTCTGGAAAGCCCTGGAACTGAATACAGTCCATCCCGTCCAAACCGCCGCCTCCTCTTCAGTCCCAGCGAGCTTGGACCAAACCCTGCTCTGCTGCCTCCTGCACATACACCACTGCCCCCGTCGCCACGGCAACTGCAAACAGGACGGAGGGAACAGGGTCCTGCTGAAAAACGGCGCTATGGTTTCAACAGATGTCACGACGCAGGCTCGGGCTCACAGAAAAAACGCTCGGCTCTGGTCAGTTTCTAGCGTGACTCTCCGTGGATCTGATCCACAGGCAACACATTTTATATATTATCAGAGTCAGAGCTCCATATTCTGTTCTTCTGCAGCACGGGTCGTCATTTTTAACAAGGCAAAACAGCTGGCCCGAGGTGTCACAACATAAAATTCAGGAAATCGACACTACACTGTAAAACAACCTATCTAACCCGGTCGTCATGACAAAGGGGGGGTATTTGCACCCATACAGCATGCCTCTGTATCCTCCTATTGTCCCGTCCATGCGTCATGTCTACACCAAGCGGGCGGCTCAAGCCAGTCTCCTGATTGGGCGACGACATGGGATTGTTCTGGACCACAGTTGGGGGAAATGCTTGGGAACTCCACTTCCCAGTGTGAGAGGAGACGGAGAGCAGAACGGCTCCCCGGAGGCGCAGCCGATGACCCCGCTGAGTGAAAAATATGCAGAGGTCACCGGATTCCTATTGGGCAAGAGCTAAATATGACTGACACCGAGCAGCAATAACCCTTGACTCCAGAGCTGCTGGGGAGACACGCTATTTATTTGCAGGCAAATAAATGTCAAGCAAACAGTTCTGCATTTCAAACATGCCTCAGAAAAAAAAACTGGGATGTAAACTGAGAGGAGGAATTTCAGCTCAATCAGAGCAGAAAGTAAAACAAGTAAAAACAAACAATAAAAGAAGTGCAGGAACATTTTGGAGCTCTTCGCAGCCATCTGGAGCTGCAATATTAATGTTTTAATTGTGTCTGCAATGATTTAATTCACCACAACTGACATTTTTTTTACTACCCCAACTTGTAGCTCAGAGACTACAGATGGAAATGAGCTATAAACAAACAAAAATAATAAATTAATTCATAAATTTATGCTGTCAGACAGATGTCATTTGCCAGAATGCTGTCAGGAGGCAAAAATGTAAATACAATGCAAAGTAATGGTGTCACGATATCCCGATATTGATGATAACTGTGGTAAATATTGATATCATGTTAATAACACACATATGATAAATATATTAAGCACTTCTCACGTTATTTTAATTTCTTTAAGTTCTTCCTTTGTGGTTCAAACTCAGTGTAATTGCTCTTTTTATACCACCTCACTTGTAATTTTCTATAGATATCGCGATAACACTGTTATCTTGAATTCACGATAAACGTGTAGTGAAAATCTGACGTGACGGCTTGAAGATTACACACGTCACTTTCATTATTTGCCGTCAGCATTGAGAAACACATCAGCACTCGCTTCCACAGTATCAGGATGTGACGGCAGACTTGTTTAGGAATATGCACCACAAGATGAAAATGAAAATAATCAGTCTTAAAGTCTTAAAGTCGAGGCTGATTTTCTAGTTTCACATGGGAAATATTGACAGTGTCTTTCTGTAACTGCTGTCACTTGTTTTGTTAAATTTTTACAAACAGTTTTGGTTCATTTTCATCTTGTATCATGAAGTTAATTTTGCTTTTAGCTGTTTTTAATCTTCACACACAGCGATGATAGATGTTAAATTAAATCAACATCAACTTCCTGCAGCGGTGGAAGAAGTATTCAGACCTTTAGTTAAGTAAAAGTACTGATAGCACACTGTGGAAATACTCCACTGCAAGTAAAAGTCCTGCATTTAAAGTATGAAAAGTAAAAGTACTCGTGCAGTGCAGTAAAATGTTCCCTGTCAGGGTTTTATGATGTTTTTTAATGAATATATGATATATGTTGCATTTTGCTGCTGTAGATGTTTAAGGTTGAGCTAATTTAACTACTTTAATCTACAGCAATGCATCATGGTCTATAAGATCATCATATGTTTGTAGTCTCACTGTCCTGTGAGGACTACAGATCCCTAAAAAGTCAACTTTTCTTGAGCTCACCGTGACGGCCGCTCTGCTTTCTGTCTGCAGGGCTGCAGACCTGTTGGGGGGTTAATCATCGGCATGAGACACACCTGGTCCCACTGTGCTCCACGCATGTAAAGCCAGAGCAGCAGCCACACCTAACCCCACACACACACACACACACACACACATACACACACACCCACTTCTCTATTGTGGCTTTTGGTTTCCTTTTGTTTGTTTTTACAGAACAACATCCATGAAGCAGTCCAAAAGCAGGAGACACACGGGTGAACTCTATGTTAAAGTAAGATATTAACAGATGAGAGGAATCTGTACAGTCAGTGTAGGATGAGTGAAGATTTGTTTTATGGATGCTGTGCTGTAAAAACCAAAAGCACATGCACGATGGGGCACAGCAGGCCCAGGTGTGTCCCATGGCACTGATTAACCTCCCAACAGGTCTGCAGACCTGCAGACAGAAAGCAGAGCAACAGCAGAGTGAACCACAGAGGCCGTCAGAGCAGCTCCGCTTACAGCTTTGTGACGATGCATTTTCCAGCTAGTCCAACGTTTTATTTAAATAGTTTATTCAGCTTGAGAGGTACTCTACTCATCTGTACTCAAGTATTTCTGCTTGTATCAACGTTAAATAATCGTGAGCAGCACATCACAGGTCGACCATAGAAAACATGAGTTATCTCTGCATAAGTGCTGCACTTACAGGCTTGTCAACACACACACAAATGCCCACACATGTACACTCACACACCTCTTTCTTCGCCTACCAGTAGAGGTCACTGTTCTCCTGCTGCACCCTGTGACCTCAGAGAGTGTGACGGCTGCACTTTAAGGGCCTCGGGTCACAGTGTGGAGACCTTCAGTGAATCAGTGAGCAGGTTCACAGAGTCTGCTGCTGCAACCCCAGAAAACTACAAGATCATCAACACCTGAGTAATGCAGCAATAAGAGCAGAGCAGGCAGAGGAGCAGCTACAGAGAATGAAGCTCTAATGTAGTCATGAGATTTTAAGGATTACATTTCAGATGGACAGTATGTTTGTGGTGGTATTTTTCTTGAGTCTGACAAAATGCCTTTTGAGAATTTGATTTAATTATAAGGCCAAATCAATGATGCATTGTGCCAGTAATCAAAATTGTCAGTTTCCATGAAAGTTTTTCTCTTAGCTGAAGTTTGCTGTGGTGAAAAAGGCCTCTGATATTTCCACAGTCGTTCATCACGAAGCGCCTTTAAAGAACATCGCAGAGAACCGATCCGACAAATCAACTGTCGGCTGCAGAACAAAACAAGTCAAAATAAAAGCCCACACGCTTGTTAAATGACAGGGTGTTAGCCAACAACGCCACAGCACAAACCTCTAACTCTAAAACCTCCAGCTAGATTATGATAATGTTTATTAATCAGCTGTAGCCTTGTCTCGTTAACGTGCGACCAGAACTTGCAGGGCGATTTTAACAGTTTGCTTTGGCTGCAAAATAAAGTATTTTTATGTCCTTATCTGTCTCAGGAAGGTTAAAAGTCAGTTCCTAAATCTTAAAGACAGTCTGAATACGATGGACCAAAGTCCCAGAGATACTCTATAATCCTAAACACATTTATCATAGAAAATACTTGATGATATTTTAGTTATTAGTGTTTTTTGTTTGTATTCTGTTCAGCTGATACTCTGTGAGGGAAGTTTGTTTGTAAAATTGCTCTATTAATATAATTATTAGTGGTAGTAGTACTTTATTTGCATAGAGAATAAAAACACTAAACAAACTGTGCAGAAGAGGATGAATTACTAATGAAATATGAGTATAAAAAACAAGTTATTATTATATAAAATTAGAATTAAAGTACTTGTGGTAGTCTTAGCCGCGCTCACGGATGAACATCCCCCACATCAGAAATAGGCGACGCTGTCTGGCTGATATTTGATCAAATAAATTAAAGTCCCTGCAGGTGTTTTCAGTTATTCTGTCTGATTAAACATCTGGTCAGGCTGAAACTGTCTGAAGCTGTGCTGGAAATCACGTGACAGCCGTGTTACGAACAATAAGGCGACGAAGGTGTCATTTCTCCTGACCGAACAGGTGCAACAAAAACCAACAACAGGAGAGTGACGGTCACACCCACACGAGTCTTTAAAAGAGGACAAATAAGTGAGAACACCTGTGGAGGTGTGTGAATGAAACCGAATAGCTGATATTGGATATTACGAACAAACAACACCTTCTTCTTCTTCAGAACAACAAACAAACTCTTGCAGCTTTACTTTCTGGGATTATGGTGCTCTATTCTTCAGATCTGCAACCAAAGTATCGACACAATCACAATCCTGTCTCCAAAAAGGTTTTTAATTCTTGGCTGGACTTCGTTTTGACTGAATGAAGCTACATTTATGTCCACAGGGAGGTGGTCGTGGTGGGTGGTTGGACTCTTTAACCCCAGAGTCCGGAGTTTGTATCCCATGTGTGGTTCAGGCAACAAAAGGACTTTGGTTAAGGTTATGAAAAGATCGTGATTTCGGTTAAAAATCAATGTGGATTTTTTTCCTGTATTAAACCCAGACCACAATCTATCTTTAACCAAGTGGTGCCTCAACGTAACCATAAAAAGCTGATATTCTGCAAGCTTGAAAACAAACGAATTAAGTTGTCACTGAACATTTTCCTGATACGTTCGACCCGCCAGAGATGCTAATTCGCAACAAAAAACGCAATCTGTACGACCTTTCCTCCTTTAGTTGCATAAAAACGTGGTTTCTACGATGCATGGTTGCAAATCAAACACCACCACCGACCTAACGTGATATAACTGCATGACGATGCTTAGCAGAAATCAAACTGATGATTCTGAGCCTGAATTATGTGTTAATGAGATCCACCAGCCCCAACACATTGACTTAACATTAGTCAGAAAGCAGGCCGGTCCCCTGTACAGTAACCTAACGGAATAAACGCTCTGGGAATCGTCCAGAAACTCTCAGGAACCTAAAGAGAGAAGGAAGCCGTAAAATCATAAAAAGGTTGACTTCACTCTTCTGAATGATTTGCCTTATTGGAACAGCATGTTGAAGCCGGACCATCAGAGGGACGCTCGAGTGATGCAATATGGGCCAGAACCTCTTCCACAGCCATTGGACTGATCCGGCAAACGTTATGAGCTTTAGTGTTGTGGAGCAGGAAGTTTAGCGTGTAGGGGTGGGTTCAGTTGGATGGTAGGTGGGCGGACGATCCAATTGAACAAATAAAACTCACTAATGGCCCCGTTCACAAATCGAAAAGTCTGGCGTCGTTCCCCCCCGCGCCTGGCACCCGCTCCCACCACTCCGCTTGGAGATGGCGAAGGAGTGTGAAGGGGGTGAAATGAAGGAGGGCGTTTTTTTTTTTTTTTACAAATTTAGTCTGGGAGGAAACGGGCTTAGCACTGTGGCTGGCTGGAGCCGGTGCCGCTTTTGGCGGGTTGTACCCGGTCCAGATTTAAATGGAGGCTTTAGTGCGGGCGACCCAGAGCCGTTTGAGGTGTGGTCTGACTCGGTGTCGAGGCCCTGCACAGCATCACACACGTCTACTCAATGCCTTCAAGCTGGAGGCTGGAGGGGAACCATCACACACCAGGCACCAGCTCCAACCGCCCCCCATTATAGATGATGATCTCACTCACTCGGCTGTCCGCGGCCATTACAGACACAGAAAGTGGCCACCTAAGAGCTGCAGTGCTCGCTCAATGCAACTACTACAGCACGAAATCAGACTGTGGAGACGGATTTTTACAAAGATATCATCATTTCAGATGAAATGTCAAGTTTTGAGAGAGAAAATCAGCTCTTTTTGGGCTCGACGTCCACGTTAGTTTGAAATGTATTAGATGAATAGAAGGGAAATTTATTTTTCTCTGCATGTAGCAGCCTTTGATTCATGTGAAAATATAGTAAATTACAAAAACTGGTACTCCAATGACAGCAGTGATATTTAAAATAAATTAAACATTATTTTAAGTTTAAAATGGCAGCTCTAAAACAACTCTATGGAGCGAAATTGTGATTAAAAAGTGTGTTTTTATCCCAAAGTTTAACAGTGCTTTACTGTATTTAAAAATTAGCCACAACTAAAAGAAGAGGAACTTTTTAACACCATTTTTCACTCTCATTCAAACTGCAGAAGAGCAAATACACAAATGTTTTGTCCATCCGACATTAAGTGAGCTACAAAGAAATACCAGACGCATTCAAAGCTGTCAACATTTTCCTTTTATGCTTCCACGCTGTCACTTCCCTCGAGGAGGCTGCTGTTCTTCTCGTGTAATCGAGCTGTAAATGGAGACAACATTTACTGTCTCACTTCGTCATATATCACTGACATCCCGCTATCGTCCGCATACAACGGACATTGTTCCTCACGGCTGCTGTAAATCTGCGGCTCGAAGGCCTCAAAGGAAACGAGCAGCGACGACAAGTTCCCTCGCCGCTGCCGCCGCCGTCGGGGCAGATGTTCATCTGCAACACTTGCAACTGTCACCATCCCCGCTCTGTTATTAGTCCGAGGATCAAACCGAGGAAACATCTCTGGAGTGAACTCTCCAGTGCAATCACATTACCAAAAGTTTGTTGGTTAAATTATGGCTAAAAAGCGACCTACTGTGATAATTTTGTCCTCAAACACACACCGTACTCGCAGGCAATGATCTTCAGATGGCACCCTGTGTAACTTTAATGCCAGCAAACATTTTATAAGAGCAGGATGTTTTATAAAAGGTGGAAATATTATATCTGAAAAATTTCCATTAAAGTCAAAACTTTCTGCTCTCAAAGGCCAAAATCCTGCAGGTTTATTTACCAGGGTGACATTTGTTATTTCCAACAGTCTTATTTAAGATATATTGGCTTTAACACTGCTACAAAATCACATCAGTTCTGATCTTACTTTCACTTATTGGCACGCACGCTTTATATATCAGGAGAGGCTCGCTGAGTGTTAAATGCTCTGAAATGTTTCCATATTAGCCGGAGAAAAAAAAAAAAAAAAAAAAAGGAGGAAAGTCTATTAATGATTACACACACACTGGGTCTTTTTAAGCGCTTGTATTAGAGTCTGAGAGTTACATCAAAGCTCTCTACAATAAAGTGTATAACACATCGGGGGCTGTTAAATTTAGGGAAGGGAGTGCAGTGATACAGTCCATCCAAGACTGGAAATGTTGCTGCAGTTCTGTGTTTTCGTTCAACTATAATCGTCAGTAATGCTTATATTTACTTCATTAAGTCTTTTTAGGGTAGCACTTCACTTTAACCTTCATATTTAGCTTTTATATACATTTAATAAGTAGTACAAGGCTTGTACTGCACTTTTGTTATTTTTCTAGGTTGCTGTGTGTTCTAATTTTGTCTGTATATCTTTTTTAATTGACTTTGTGCTGCAGCCTGCCTGTTTTTAATCTCAATGGGACCTTTCCAAGTTAAATAAAGTCAATAAAATAAATAATAACCACACTGTATTGTAGTTTTACGCAGCTATAGGGAGATTTTTTATTAATGTACAGTCTTTGTCAGCAATTATAACTTCTCCTGTGAAAAAATAAATCAGATTATAACAACTATATTGTTATTTATTATCTGTTTATACACCAATGGGGAGCTTTAGTTGTTGACATTTATTAATAAACACTTAAATCTGCTCATTTGCATTCTGGTGTGTCATAAATTATTCATTCTATGTTCACATTCTGCTTATTTAATGCAAAAAAAGGTCATTTAAAGTGAAGTGTCTGTGTTTTTCTTCATGTTTTCGGAGCTTTAATGTGAAGGCCGCACTTTTCTGTTGTATTTAACGTCTATCACTGCTGTGCATCTCTGCAAAGGCCAACACTTTCTCCAGAAGTGCAGGCCGCTTATTTTCCAAAAATAAAAACTTTATTTTCAGAAAAGGACTTTGTGCTTTGCAGGTTTGTTTTGGTGACAGTGTCACCGAGCGCTGTTTGCTCTGTAACCCTTCCTGCCCTCGTGACGGACAGCCACAGGTTCAAGCAGCAGGTCCACCTTTCACTTTCTGTCTACTGCGGAGAAAAACCTCCCCCGACCTCGCTCGGCCTTGCAACAACGCATACACATCATAAGAACCTACTCACCACTATAACCTCTTCACCTCCACCTTTTTTTATTCTCTTCATTTCGCATGTCATCACGTAAACGGTTCGACAAATATGTGCTCCTGGAGGCCTGCACAGGTAGTTTTTTTTAGGATTATGTCATCCACGGCTCGTGCCAGTATCTTTAAATGAGAGTCCAAATAAAAAGTTTCCAATTGGATTTGATTCAATTCAGGCATCTGAAACAGCATTTACACCGTCACCAGGAGCTGAATCCAAACTCTGGACATTTATTTTGTGGTTAGCTGCTCTTAAAGGAATCACATGTATTCAGGCTGAGAAAGACAAACAAGGAGACACTCGAATAAATTAGAAAAAAATCACAAAATAAATGAGAAAATGAGATTTAATTGATGCATGTTATGTGGAATCTCAATCCTTTAAGAGGTGGACAACTTGTAGCTAATATTTTCACAATAAAAGTCCAGGACTGGCCTGATATTCACACACACACACACACACATGTACACACACACACACACACTTACTCACACAGTGGGAGTTTTTGCCTCATATAGCCCATGAGGGGAGAAGTCTAGGATTGACTGCAAACACCCACGCCACAGGCCATCACTGCAGCGAGACCGGCGACAGGATTGGAAACACGTGTGAATTAATACCTGCTCAAGGCCCTGAGCAAATATATAGCCTCGGCTAACCTGCTAATAGCCTTAATTTGTAAGGTAAACAGTAGAAGAGTTTGACACTCACTCACCTAAGGTGCCTTTCCTCTTGCTTGCGCTGCCTCTGCTGCCTTCGGAGGCTTTGGAGGGACTGTGTGTGTGTGTGGTGGGGGGGTTTGTGGGGGCAGCGACAGCGGCAAAGTTACAGCCTGCCTCCGCCATGCTATCTGTTAAAGTAATTTTCTCTCAAAGAGGAATTGATTTCCTTTCTCAGGCGGCCTCACAGCGCCTGTGGCACAGCCTGTGTCATCCACCCGGATCCCCAGAGTGCAGAGTTATTGTGACTGATCTGTGAGACCTGTCTGAGCCCAAAACTCTGAAACAAGCGACACACTTCTAATTTGTTTTTATATATTAGTAGCTTTAAATCTGAAGTGTACACATTTTAAATTAGTGCCATGTGAAATATAATATACAGTGCAATTTTAGACGTTTGAAAGAAGGAAATATGTGAGAGGTGATTATTTATCTTTAATTTCTAATAAAATATGTCCAATTATTTAATATATCTTAATTATACTAACTGTATAAATTATACAACTGAGATATTTTAATTGCATGCACGAAAATCAGATTTTTATAATTTACTCATAATTTCTGCATTAAATAAACACCACACACTCACAGATGAAGATTATTTCTCATATTTTACTGTCTGTCTTTGTATCAGAATTTATATAAATGAGTCTGAGTGCAATTAAATGTGTTAAATGTGTTTAAGTTTGATATATTTTTTGCATATTTCATTGTATTAATAAGAATAAGAGGAACCGGAGTGAGGGTGTCTTTCTGTCGGCTGGCCTTTATTCCTCCTTCACGTCTACAAAAATGACACTTTTATGGCCAAAATGATTTAGCAGCACGCTGATGCGAGCGCTGACGCTGTGTGATGTGAGTGTTTGATGTATTTTGGGGTTGTAGGTGGATGAAATATTTCATCTTATACAAACTCATAAACCATTTCTGGGATTTTTTTTTCTTCCTCGTGTCGCTCTCGATGCTGCGAGCCACGGATATTATTTTATCCATGTACTTCTTTAATATAAATAAAATGTCACAGGTTCTGTTACATTAAATAATACCGTGTTGGATGTTGCTGCGGTAATTAATGGTGATTTAAAAACCAACATATTTGGTGTTTGTGATGCTGTTTTTGAAATAAAAGCTGTTATTTGAACTTTGTGACCTCGTATCGAAGGTCAAACTTTTATCACTGTGTTTATTGATTTGATGATGTGAGGTGTTTCATTTCAAAATAAGATAATCATCTTCATAAAATGACTGGTTGCACTAAATTATAATGAACTTTGGTTGTTTTTTAAGGGTCGTAAACTTGAACCTTCATTTCAGACTGAATATTTTTGCATTGCACTGAAGATTTCCTCAGTTTCTGATTTTTATTTTGGATTCAAACTTTTATATTTCTTGAAAAGTAGTGGAAAGTCAAACGTACAGTGACTAACTACAGTTCTTCTTAACATCTCAGGATTTCCACGATACACTCGCAGATAAAACAAGGGGCAAAGAAAACCCTGCAGAGGTCTGATGGGAGCGGCGAGCGTCCTCGCCTTCCTCCACAACACTAACAGTATTTTAAAGGGTCAACACTGACAGAGACAGGGTGACACGCTCAGTTAACCCCTGACACCTCGCCCCCATATCCCTCCACACTCTCTCACCTCCCCCCCAATACCCCCCCACCCCCTTCCCTCCCACTCCTAACCCCCCTCTTACCCCCTCCAGCCCCACCCATGAAACATTAAGGCTGTTTTCATGCAAGAAAAAAAAAAGAAAAAAGATGGCCACCGGAGGTCAGCTCCAAGTCCAAAATAAATTGCCCTCTTTCCTGAAGCTCAGCCATTTTAATAGTACAGATTTATTGTGCTGTGCTTTTTGGAGGGTGATCATATGTATGTGGTCAGTAGCGCGTATGCAGTCTGTGACCCAGCCTCCCTCTCATGTTACACCCTATTTATAACATCCCCTCCGCCGGCTCCCCTCGTTCTGCAGTTCCTAGGAACCTCCTTCTGCTCCCAGCCTCGAGCTCCAGTCCCCTGTTCCTCCTGACATCTGAGAGGCTCTGCTGCAGCTTATCCTGGGCTAACTGTTTATCCTGTACAGCCTGGCAACTGGCCGCATGCTCCGGATTATCACAGGACACCCATTTCAAAACACACTTTACTTTCTGCCCTGACTATTCGAGAGTTTTTCTAACTGAAGGAAAAAGTTCTGGGATAGTCCAAGGGGGGAAAAGGAGAAGCATCTTGGATATGTGCTTGTGATCTTTTTTTGTTTTTGCTTGATTTAGTAACTTTACCCTTTTTTTTTTACTTGCCCTTCTCGCCTTTCCTGGAGGGCCGTGTGTGTGTTTGCACGCGATGGATCACACACTGTTTGGCTGCCTGCGGAGCCCCCACGCCCCGGCTCAGGCCCTGCATCCCGCCTTCACCCAGTCTCCCCTGACTCTGCACGGACGCTCGGACCACGTCTCCTACCCCGACCTGGCCTCTTCGTCCTCCTCCTCCTCCACCTCCTCGCCATCGCCCTGCATCATCTCCAGCTACCCGATCGACGACGGCCTGTTTCCCGGGCAGCACCACCACCACCACCCCCACCGCGGCCACCTGCCCTCCCAGCAGCATCACCACCCGCCTCAGCACCACGCATCTTGGCATATCCCACAGATGCCGTCACCCGGCGGCAGCACGCGCCACAACCTTTGCCACCCGCACTCCCACTCATCCCACGATAACGGGCCAACACCCCCAGATCTGGGCCACCCTGGTGGGCCCAGTATGTGTGCCAGCACCCCGAGTCTGGGCAGCGGCAGCACCCCTACGGGGGCCTCCTGTGTGCCTGCAGACTTTGGCAGACAGACTCTGTCACCTGCTGAGGCCGAGAAGAGAAACAGCAAGAGGAAAAGTGACAGTTCAGGTAAGAGGAGCTCAGATTCTAACGGCAGAGATCTTTACTCCTCAGATATCTCTCTACAAATATTTGTGACACATGTTCCAACATCTCTTTGTTCAGTCTTAGTCACACACCATCACATAAATATCGGCATTTTTAAGAAATTCCAAGCAGAGCTCAAGAATAACACAAACATCTGTACTTGTCATTATAAATCTTTCAACACACTGTTGAGGGATTTTTTTTTCTGCAGCTCTGATAGAAAAACAACAGTTTGTAGGTGTCGGCTGAAGTGTGGAGCAAAAAGGCCACACCGTCGCTGGTGTGGCCTTTTTCACGTCTGATTATACTGCCGCCGTGTTTTGTTTTTTAAAAAGAAAAAAACACATCTGGTTTGTTGCGACGCTCTTCAGAGGGCAGAGAAATGAGGCACACAGTAAAGAATTAATGTCATGGATTGTAAAAGACTACACCGGCGCCTCGCGCCACACTAAACACCCCGACAGACTTCTCTCAGGCTTTTTTTTTTTTTTTTCTTGTCTAAATCTTCGCAGTTAAAATAAATCACAGTCTAGTTTACGGACGTGAAAATGGAAGTGATTAAAGTGTGTGATGCAATATTGATTCATTTGAAGTTACAAGG
This sequence comes from Argyrosomus regius, assembly GCA_946959425.1. Lineage (NCBI taxonomy): Eukaryota > Metazoa > Chordata > Actinopteri > Sciaenidae > Argyrosomus > Argyrosomus regius. The sequence goes on from OX336884.1 coordinate 25,615,297, forward strand.
ATTATAAATTATTTTAATAATCGTACAAGTAAACTGTTATTACTTGATGCTCTGACACACTTGAGACAGATTAAATAAAGATAAATACAGATTTATCAGATGGATTTATGAATATATATATTGAACTCTGTGTTCTGTGCAGTAGTGCTGTGAGTGGTGTGAGCTTCAAGGCCACTTTTTTTGTTTTTAGGATATTTGTGGCTTTGTAAAATTTGCAACTTTGACCCCTGAGGTACGTTCAGGTGATCTCATCTCAAACTCTTAAAAATCGCTGTCTCATGTGCAACATTTTTGAAGATAATCTGCTGATTATGAGGCTGTTTTTCCGGCTTCACACTGCCCTGAAATAGGGACACAGTCCTTGAATAACCCGTGCAATAATATACATAAATTTGGAGATATACCTAAAAAGAAAAACAAACATTTCTTTGCACACTCGTGAAGAAATCCCTCTTTTTCAGGGCTTTACCCAAATAGATAACACCTCCCTGATAACCTGCAGGACATTTCCAACCTGCAGTCACCACAATAATCAATCACTGCATGACAAACTGCCGGGTCGGGTCGCCGGAGTTCTCGAAGGGAACGTGATATTAGTGAGAGCTCTTAAGTTTTCCAGGGAAAGTGTGCTCACCGCTCTGGCTATCCATTTGAGGATTGCAGCCCCGTCAGCGGCGATCCTGCACCCTTTTAAAGGCCTCTTTGTATGCACAGCATATCACCTGCACTTGACCACTTGACTGATATTCCCCGCGTGTGATCGCTTTTCGCTACAGGATGCTGGTGGTCACCTCCAGAGAATTAGTCTAGTCTCTCTGACAGGCCCGGCTGTCGCTGCAAGTTTTACAAAAGTGAAGTGTGCAAATCATGACAGGATTGAAGTGTAATTAATAGACGACGTAACTGCACTGGAAACATGTGTTTGTAATAATTTTTGGTTATATTACAAAATACTAGAAAGAGCGGGTAAAATTCACACCACTTACTGATCTAACATGAACTCCAGATGTCGTAATTATGTGCTGAATGACAGAAGAAATGAACATGAAATGACAGATTCATGCATATGTAAGAATACGAGGAATAAAAATAAAAAAATGTATGACTCGCATACTTTTTGAGAGCCTAGACGACTTGTATTTGTGCTAAATTTCCTGTTAGTCACACAGAAAAATGTTGCAATTGTATATTTTAATCCACAAATTCAACAAACCACCTCCTATTTCCTTTCCTCCTTTGTCAAAATCGTTTTGGAAAGCCGAGCCTCGCTCTCCAAATCCCTCTTTCCTTGTAACAATAGTTGCTGCATACATTACATGTGCTGTGCATTCTCTCCACGCTAACACCAATCACGCTGATTATTGGGCCCTAACCGGGTTGCTGACTCAATCAGCTGTCTAAATATTACACCGCTGCCAGTTGCATGAGATAGAGGCCTGATTAGGTTTCACCATCTGGACCAGAAACCCGAATTTAGATACAGAAATAACAACAAAACCTGAGAGCTCATTTCCATGCTGGGGCTCACCTCTTTTTCTGCGCGCAAAAAATATGAAGCATCTCAGCTTTCTTGTGTCTAATACTCGGTTGTGATTGTTTCCTCAAGGAAGGCCGCAGGGTGGGCTAATGAGATGAGCCAGCTCTGCTTTGGTATTTTGGGTGTCTGGTTTCTGCGGAACCTGCTCATTTTTTGTGGTTCAATCTGGAGAGTTTTTTCAGCCCTATAGAGTGTCGTGTCCGGGGGTTGGTTGTTGCACTTTGCAAGCGAGTGTCTGGGTTATATTTGTGTTCTGTGCTCGTCCTGTCGTGGGAGTGGTCGTCCCTTTTAAAAAAAGTTACTAGATTTTCTGCGTGGAACAATAAAAGGTGCTTGAAGTCTTATTTTGTTGAGGCGAGCGTCGTAAAAAAGGAGGAGTGAGGTGACCGAAAAGTCTCTCTCGCTGGCAGACACTGTTTTCCCCCCTCCAGAAGAAGAAGAAGCTCCAGAAAAACATCGAGGATGTGTCGGTGCATTCAAGTTCATTCTCGTGTGTGTAATATTTTACAGAGGAGGGAAATAAAAAAATCACCACTTTCACTGACTGGAAAACAACTAACACGCAAAGAGAGAGACTTTTGTAAAGGAGACATAACTTTCTGAGAGGGTCGCTCCTGCGCCGACCTCGGTTCATTTGGGAACCCTAAACGACATGCCCTGTCTGGGTGCGTGTATTTTTCTCATATTATTCCTCCTTTTTTGTGGAGAGATGAAAGTTACAGCGGGGACCTAATTGCTGTGGTGTAGTGGCTGTGTCATAAAAGCCCGCCGCTCGTTTTAACTCCGGGCCTGCTGGTCTGCACCAGCTGGCTGTGTTATTCTTTTATTTCTCTTTACACAATGTCTGTGTTTACCAGAAAGAAAGAGAGAGAGAGAGAGAGAGAGAGAGAGAGAGAGAGAGCGGATAAATACGTCTGAAGGCTCGCTTCAATCAGCCACACGCTGTTTGGAGCGCCCCGGTTTTGAAATTACAGGGAGGGGAAAAGGCAAGGTCAAGGGGGGAGCCGGACACAGGCTGTGGGTCAAGCAATGATCTGTTTCATTTCATAAAATTCATGCGGGAATTCTTGCAGTTTATATATCTGTTTGTCCTTGGCTCCAAAAACTGTGCAAGTGCCATACAAATATAACTTTTTTGTAGAGCAGCTTCTTCTCTTCGGCGTCTCAAGGGAGTTATTTTGCTCTGAAAAAACACACACTTAATTAGAAGGAAGATCCTCTTTCTGACGGAATAACAGAACCAACAGGGGTCCCTCCGGGTGGAAGTCTTAGGTGAGGAGATAGCCGCTGCTTTGACTTTGGCTTCGGGCTGCGCTCCATTTGTGTGCGAGTGTGTCTGACTGTTTGGCTTCGACGCCGGGGCCTGCTGGATTAACACACACGACAGAACAGGACCGCAGATGAATTAGCATGCAATCACCGCTGCCTTCAAGTGCAATGTGCAACTGAAGCGTGTCCAACAGAGAAACCACAAAAGGGCTGCTCACAATAGGAAAGTTTTGGAGGGCAAATTAAGCGTACGTGTTTTCTTCGGAAAGTTTCTCGAAATGGCAAAAAAACAAAAAGCATTTTTTTCCATGATGATGATGAGCCGAAGTGGGGATGACATGTGCCGGGGGATTTCTAATTCCAAATTTTTATCATATGTTTACGCCACATTTCATATGTCAATAAATTCATATGTTGCAAGCGTGTGCCTGGCATTCGGTGCTCACACATGAAGTATGTTTTGTTTTATTTTGAAGGCTTGTTACATTTCATCTGCAACATTTTCAGGTAACATTTTATGTTATGTAAGTTGTGTTTTCGAAGGCCTTTGCCTGCAATTTACCATTTTTTTCCAGCTCAAGACTGCAGGAAATTTATTGTTTTACTGGCGTTCTTAAATCTGCAAAGAAAATATGAATCAAAATCTGAGAAAACAATAAAAAAAAGAAACTAGAAAATATATTTTATGTACCCTGCAAACCTTTTTGTTCCATATTTAAAAATACATTTGTAGCAGCAGATTCCTTCAAGACAAATTAAACCCATGTTGGCAGTCTAAGAGCCAGCCTATTGTAACAGCACAGCTGCCACAGTCAGACACACATGTGTAGCTGCCCGTGAGTCCTTCCAGCCACTTAAAGTTTTCATAAACAATGACTGAACAATAAAGTGTGATTGACAGCTCCCATTGTTTCTCTTACCTCGCCCTCTTTTCTTCCCCCCACCCGCCGACTTGCACCTGCCACATAACATTTGCCTTATTTTTATTTTTGTTGCATATAAATCTGCCCTGAGTGGAACAGAAACCTGTGTGGTGTTTGGTTTCAGAGTCCCAGGACGGGAATTACAAGTCAGACGTGAGCAGCAAGCCCAGGAAGGAGAGGACGGCATTCACCAAGGAGCAGATCCGAGAGCTGGAGGCCGAGTTCGCCCACCACAACTACCTAACCAGGCTAAGGCGCTACGAGATCGCCGTCAACCTTGACCTCACCGAGAGACAAGTACGTCCCCCACCCACCGCTGCTTGTTTCCCCATGGGTTCAGACATTACTGAACCCCCTCCACCACCCCCACCACCACCACCTCCTCCCAGCATTAGCACATTAATGCCATGTTGTGAAAACAGACTCGGCCTCGGGACGGCGACGAGGCTTTTCGGCTCGCTACTGTGTTTTTGTAACTTCGGTTCGAGGGGCTATTGTGCTCCAGATGTGGCTGTGCGACGGGACTATCATATTCCAGATGTTCCTGTCTATTCTTTCAAGCAGGCCACAGTCGAGGCAGGGAGAGAGACGGGGTTTGGAGGAAGTTGCTGTCTAGCAAGTCACTTCCTCTCCTCCACTACCCCTGCAAGCACAAATTGGTCTCCGAGCGTGGGCCGGTCGCTGTAAAACGCATGCACATGAAATAAATAACAAGAGACAAATGGTTGGGGGAAGGAAACGCCGTACAGCCTGTTGTTCTCTGACACCCGTTTGGAAGCTATAAGTCACGTTCAGTTGACACCTTGCCAAGTGATATTTTGCAGCGTGATTCAGACTGGAGTGAGAAGCGAACACAGAGCTTCAGGTGATGCAAATCACAGCTTAAAACCCCAAAGATATACACGTGTGAGCTGATCATGCGTTTGTGAAGATTTACGTCTTGCGTCATGCTAAACTAGAAAGTATAATAGCCGAGTACATGCAAAACTATGCTGCAAACGCTGGTAGACCTTTCTCGCTGTGGACATTTTGATTTAAACAAGTGGAACTAACAGCTCCAACGGCTCCATCCCATTTCGTAACAGAGCCGTGTTATTAGTTACACCTGCTTCTCCTGCAATCACATTAAAATGTCCGCCTGCAGTATCTCAACATCTGGTAGCAAACTGCCATTAATCGCTCGGCTATTGATCTATTTCGCCGTAGTTGAGAACGTCAGTAACGCTTTCAGGGTCTCTGGTTCAATTCCCACTTGGGGCCACCATGTGCTAAAAATGTACAGTCTGCACCCAAAGGCTTCAGATAAAAGTGTCCATCTAAGGAAATCTGCTTCTCTTAGTGAATAAAAATGTCCGTGGGTGTGTGTGTGTGTGTGTTAAAGGCCTCTCAAAGTAATGCGAGTGCTAAACCTGCACAGTTGCATTTAGTTTCTTACTCCTCAATCTGAAAGCGAGTGGAAAGTGTGACATAAAAAGTGATAAATGTATCATAAATCGTGTCTGCTTTTGCTTCAAATTACAAAAGGTGTAAAAAACTTTGAAGGAATACGTCTCTATACCACCGAGTCAGGCCATTTAACTCCGCGGGGCCACCAAGCACACAGTTTGCCATTGTAATTCCACTTGAGCCCTCTGCCCAGACTGTTGCAATTAATCTTTTTGTGGCTCAGAGCGGCATAAAAAATGTGCATGAAATTTCTTCTTCAGCTCGTGCAGCACAAGTCGTGTGTGTGTGTGTGTGTGTGTGTGTGTGTGTGTGTGGACCTCAGTTTTGTCAGGGAAAGATAGTGAGGTAAATATTGGCGATGCAAACAGCTGGCCGAGGCAGTCGATTTACGCTGCGTGAGCTGTTTGGAGAAATTTGATGGATGTTTTATGTCTCTGTAGGCTGTGAAAGCTGGAATCATTTCAAAGATGGCAGAGGTGGAGCTACACGGTCAACATTTTTTGCATGTTTGGAGTTTAAACCAGCATGAAGAAGGGAAAAATCCCCCAATGAATTAAAGTTTTTCGGATGAACTAACGCCCAGTAAGCATACATCTTTAGATGTGTAAACATCAGGATCAAAACAAGCATAAATCAAGTTGAAAAATTAATGTTTTTTAAACCTCTACATTCACATAACTACTGTTTCAACAGCATTTAACACATATACACTGTAAAAAAGAAACTGTTGTTTTTACGGTAAAAAACGGGCAGAATTTTACTGTAATAAATACGGTACAACCTTTTCTAATGTTACAGTAAAAGGATGTTAGTACTGTTGCTTTCACACACAAATCCACATTTTTAAACAACAGTAAAGGACTGTAAAAATATGCCATTAAATATTACAGTGTTTTACTGTATAATTAACAGTCCCTAATATAAAATACTGCTTTGTTTTGAATAAATTCCCTTAAAATGGCGTCTAAATAAAGGTGTTTTTAGTGTATACATACTTCATGGCATATTTTACGGTCTTTTACTGTCGAATGCTGCTCATTTCAACCAATTTAGCCCAGTTTTAACTTCCAGTAGATGACTAGACATCTTTTGAATTGCAAACCAAATCACTCCAATTCAGTGCTTGTCCTTTAAAGCATATATTTCATCATCAGTGGTGTCTCTCTTGTTGTTGAGCAGTCCGTTAGTGCTCCATGGAGGCTTAATCGAGTCGAGCGGTTCTTCTTCTATCAGAGGCTAAAATGGGCACCGAGGCCTTTGACGTGTTGTGATTGAATAGTGCCACTACAGGTGTAAAGTCAAGCCGTACAGGGACAGTGCCGTTGAGTTTAAATAGTGCGTGTGCGCACGTAAACCTTGAGGATCACATGTTCAGTTTGACATTAGAGCCTGGCACATATAAGTGATCCTTTGCTGGACTCTCACCACTCATCCACCCACCCCTCTCCACCTCTCCAGCTCTCAGAAAAGGCCCCGAGGCTTGTAAAGAATCCGAGGTGATACTCAGCGTGGCGTACGCCCCTGACGTTTAAGACAAACGTTTGTGCTGTCAACTAACTTCCTGACCATGTGACCGCTCGGTCCCCCCGTCCGGAATGACACTCCCCAAAAATAAACCCACTCTACCCCTGCGTGACACCCCCCCTCTCTTTCCTCCCCCCCTTCAGGCGCATGTGTCGACACTCAGAGGGCCTCTGCTGCTGCTACTTGACGTGTAAACCGTTTTAAGCAACAGCTTAATCATCAATCTGAGAGACGTAAATACGGTCGAGGCTGTTGAGTCAGGGAAAAACAGGTAGACGCCAAGTGGCAGATGGAACACTACATCCACACATAATTGCCGCTGTAGGAATAGCTGCCAAACCTCTAGAGAAGGTTGCCGTCGAGGCAGTAAGGCTTCCTAATTGCTTTTTGATTATTTTGGGTGACTGTTTGCTCTCTCCTTGACACTTTCTGTCTCGCTTTACCACCCCCCCCCCCACCCCCTGTAGGTGAAGGTGTGGTTCCAGAACAGGAGGATGAAGTGGAAAAGGGTGAAAGGCGGCCAGCAGGGGGCGGCTGCTCGAGAGAAAGAACTGGTGAATGTGAAAAAGGGGACGTTGCTGCCGTCGGAGTTCTCTGGCATCGCGTCGCTCCACCACTCGACGGACTCCTTAGCCAACGAGGACAGTCACGACAGCGACCAGAGCTCCGAGCACGCTCACTTATGATGCACACACACACACACACACACACACACACACACTTCGTCCTCCCCCGACCTCCCCCCACCACCCCCGTCAGAGTATAGGCCCTGCCTCTGCCTCAGGACCGTCCTTAGAAGGACTGCTGTTTGCTGATTCGCCATCGTCATACAACGATGCTAAATAAGTGTACAAATGTACAGAGAAATGTGTTGCATAATTCAGTCATCACGCAGGCAAATGGAGGATGTTGACATATTTCAAAACGGCCATTGGTTAAAAAAAAAAAGAAAAAAAGAATTTAAGATAAAAATCCAAACACACAAACTCACTTTAACATTTCGGAAATCATATTTAGTCAAACTGTTGTAAACATTCCATGTTGTGTGCCTTCAGAGAAGCAGGCTAATGCTTTGATTTGCACTGTTGAACATGCAGTCTGCACTTCAGTCGGTCTATACTGTATAAAAATGTAAATTACGATGTAATTGATCAAATCACGTGCCAGGAAATCTAATTTGCCTAGCTAATATAAATGATCTGTAAATAAATCTCAGTATTGTCTCTACCTTAACGATAATTTTATACCCACACTATTCAGCTCACGCAGTAATAAACACTGACAGTTCTTTGTTTGCCTGGAGATGACATTTTGTAAACAAATCTGAAACCTGAAATAAGTATTTTATTAAATCCTTTCAGGGAGAATTGCAGATTGAATAAACTTTAACCAGTGGTAAATGAAATCCCATATGATTTTTTTTTCCATCTATGAATCCAGACTGATGTATGTGTGTGCGTGTGTGTGTGTGTGTGTGTGTTTCGTGAAATGAAGCCGTGATGAATTAAACATTGCAGAAAGTGTAGAAAGCTGGTGATGGGGTTGCATGCTAACTTCACCTTTGCCTCAGGGCACGCTCGGGACTCCTGCCAAGAGAGAGAGAGAGAGAGAGAGAGAACCCGCAAAGGATCAGATTGTGTTACAAAATCCAGTTGAAAATAATTTCATGACTTGATCTCATCTTTCACCACATTGTGATTGTGCATTCTAATTTGTAGAGCAGGAACCTCACACAGCATGTGAAAGTTTTTTTCCCCCGCCCCACAGGATGCAACTGTAATTCAGTGCAAAGTATTCACAAATATGGAGGACGCTCACCTCCTCCACTATGCACAATCAGCCCAGTTAGACTATAAACTTACATGCATGAGTCATATCATGCTCACCTCCAACTTCATCCAACTTCACCTGGAGCGTCCAACTGCCGTCTCACTCCTGATGGTTGGCTGTTTAATAAAAAAACAACAAAAAAGTGGCTTTAAACCTTCAATATGTGCATTTAATTTCATGCGTGAAGAGAGAATCAGCTGTCCTGATGTGCCAAACGTTTGGATCATTGCAGTGTGCCATCATAAATCTACTGATCCCTCCAACAGGTGACATTATTTTATTACCCCAACTCACGCTAAGAGCAGATATCAGGATGTGTAACCAGGCCTCATATCTTGTAGAGGGCGACCAAGTAATCAAGTGTAACCAATGTGTAACCAAGCGAGGCCATTTATATATATATATATATATATATATATATATAAATGGCCTCGCTATATGTATGTATATATATATATACATACATATAGTGTGAGTATAAAAGTCCAGGTAAGTCTTTCAGGGTCATTAATAACTGGTGCTGGGCCTGCAACACAGAGAAGGCTCAACAGTGTGTCCCAGCATCCCACGACCACGGCAATCTATGAGACATGCTAATTGTGCTAGCACAAGGCCTCTCTAAGTGAATCAATTAATATAGCCGAGCGAACCAGCTGACTAGATAGGTTAACTAACATGCTAAGTTAACTAACAACAAGAATGTTGCCCGCTCCCCGAGCAGACAGTGTAAAACGTGGACGTACATACGTATACGCGATGTCACCTATAGACGGTATGAAACGTGGACGTACATACGTGTACGCGATGTCACCTATAGACGGTATAAAACGTGGACGTACATACGTGTACGCGACGTCACCCATAGACGGTATAAAACGTGGACGTACATACGTGTACGCAACGTCACCCATAGACGGTATAAAACGTGGACGTACATATGTGATGTCACCCACAGTTTTCTAGAGAGTTGTTGTGAAGCTCGAAATGTGGTGGCTCTGGCTGCCGCCATCTTGGTAGTCCTGCCTCCAGCGGCTTGGTGCCAAGCTAAGCTAACTGTATCTTTATACTTGATAGATATGACCTCACAGCTAAAACATTAATCCACAAAATTATTATTATTTGAACGGTGTGGAGAGGCTTTAATGAATAATGGAAGCGTATTGCTGCAGTATCACGTTATAACGTGAAATGTATCACAATAAAATGTGATATTGATAAATTTAGATGTTTCCAGTGTGCCGCAATACGTTTCCGTAACGAATAAATGAAATAACAACAAAATAAACATTTAAAGGTCCAGTGTGTAGGATTTGGTGGCACCTAGCAGTGAAATACAGATCGCAACCAAATGAATACTTGCCCATGCCTTAGCTTCTCCTTCCAAGCATGTAGGAAAAGCTCTAGCTACAAAATTCATATCAATTCATAAAGGTAATATCTAGATCAGTTGTAGTTTGTCTGTTCTGGGCTACTGTACAAAAATGGTGGTGCAAAATGGCGGACTCCATGGAAGAGGACCCGCTCTCACTGTAGATATAAAGGGCTCATTTTAAGACAACAGAAACACAACAGTTCTTATTTGCAGGTGATTATACACAAATGAAAACATTCTTATGAATAATAACTTATGACTAATCTTACACACTGGACCTTTAAATGAAGCAAAATAATAATACAAACAGACTTTTTTTGGTGTGTGGTTAAAATTAGAGGTCCTGTGGGGAGGAGACTGTGCCAAGGGGGAACTTTCTATTTTTAAAAGTCTAGTTACAGCCCTGTTGAGTACTTTATACTTTTAATACTCACTCAAATCTTGCATCTAAATCACGCATGCACACGACACAAAGGGCTGAGTGTTGTTGTGAATGTGAGTAGATGGATAAGTTGACCTTGGGTAAACCTCCGCACTCCCTGTTTTTACAACTTATGCAGGCTGCTCGTGTCAAACTCTCGCGAGATAAAGTGACACGGAACTCCTCACCTCTGCTCGAAGTACGTGAAAAGGCAATGTCGCCTTATATAAAGGGAGCGGCGCTGCAGTCACGGTAGGTGCACACAGTCAGAGAGTATCCTGCAGCTTTAATGTGTCACCGCACGAGTGCACGCTGAGAAGTTTCATGCTCATCAGCTGTCAGCTCTGCTGTTAAGTAACTGACCTACTTAACTCAGCAGAAGAAAAACAAGCTCGTTAAACGGCGGATAGATCCGAGTTTAACCCCGGTGTGAGCGTAATACCTGCACAGGTAGCACCTGTAACTCACCTGGAGCAGCAGCAGCAGCAGCAGCAGCAGCGGAGTGCACGGTGTTTTGGCCATGGCTGCAGCTGTGGAGCTCGGCTCGGTGTCCACGGGGCTCCGGGCCATGTTTGCAATGCTCACACCGAACGAGTCATCTTTTGAGAAGGTGGAAGACGTCCCTAAGTATGTGCAAGAGGTGAGTCTCACACACTGTCACGAAATATGTGCTGATTTGTTGTATAAAGGTCCCCTCAACCATCCATCCCATCTCTGTGCAAAGACACCTCAGGTGACCTTTTACTGTCACCTGGAGGAAGATCTCAAAGCTTCTGCTTCAGACAGGTTATCAGTTAAAGAATAATAAGAACTCAAGTCTCTCATCTGTGAAGTACGGTGGCCTTGAAGTGCAAAACACAAGAGTAAACCACAACATGCAAGAGGTGTTATTTGCTGTGTGTTTCACGTCTGTAGTTTATATTTACAGTCAAATTTGTGTCCATGAAGTGATCAAACAAAGTGATCAGAAGCAGAGATCTGCATAAAAATAACACAGCGTGCATGATTCATTACTGCACAATAGTTACACTCAAGTATCAGATACTTAAATAATCAGTTCATTGTTTTTGTCATCAGACAAACAACCATTCAAACGTGCAATTTAGAGTCACCAATTAACCTGTTACCTGTATGTCTGTGGAAGGAAGCTGGAGTACCCGAGAGACCCCCACAGACACGGGGGGAAACTATTGTATTTTATGTCTTAGCTTGTTTTTATCTTCTGTGTGTAGCACTGTTACTGTTACTAATGCTGCTGAGCTGACCTGTTTTTCATTTCATTGCACTGTTGACCCTGTGTTCACCTACAAATGACCAATAAACCTGAAACTGAAGTGAAAATGCAGAAATCCACTGGTTCAACCTGCTCAAATATTTAAAATATTAAAGATTTGTTGCTTTTGTTTGTGTTATTAGACAGTAAATAGATTATCTCTGAGCTTTGGACTGTTAAAAATAGCAACATGAGTCAAATTTAAGATTATTTTATTCTGTAGACAAAACAATGAATTGATTAATTAAGAAAATAAGATTTAAATTAATTCAAAATTATGATAGTTGATCGTTTGTTGCAACCAAAACAGCAACCTCAGGTCCGCTGATCAGGTTCGTCTTTCTGGATTTTTAAATTAGCAAACTGTGGGTGACGTCACACATGAGCTGTCCATTCTTTACACTGTCAGTAGTTGCAGCCCAAGTATCAACATTAACTTGTGTAATGGAGCGGTATGAAAATGAAAAAAATATTTACATCATCGATTAATCTGCGGATTATTTCCTCGATTCTTTGATTGATTAATAGCTTTGTCTATCAAGTACGGTGGCCCTGAAGCACAAAACACACAACAGTAAATCAGAAAACACGAGGTGTCATTTACTTTAAGGTTCAGTGTCTTTCACGTCTGTAGTTTCTATTTTTCTTGAGAACTTAAAACAAGGTGATCACAAGGAGAGGTTTAATAATAAGTTGTGTAACTGATGAACAAAACGCAGTGTGCATGATTCATCGCTGCACTTTATCCTCCTTGGCTTGGAGGGGGAAAAAAAATGTCATCATGGAAAAATTGGAAATGATTTGGAAATTTCACCGCAGGAGGCACGTTTATTGAGATTTTCATGCAGTGCTCTCCTCTCAGCCGGTTCCTGAGGTCTGTTTTCACGACGATAAATTAAGATTTGTCCGTATTTAAGTTCTTAGATTTGAGGATGGATTTGATATTTCTATCAGCAGTAATCATGAGATGTGTGAGTAACCTGTTCATTGTGTTCACAGTTCAAACCGGTGTTGTGTAAGTTCACACTTCACAGCAGCGAGGTCAAAGTTCAGCTCACATAGATTAAAGCGTTCGGCACTTCCGTAAACTTTAAATGAGTTGTTTTGTTTCCCTCTCTCTTCAGTGTTCTCTTAAGTTCCACCTGTTACCGTTTCCTCGCTCTCCTCCAGATTTTAGACAAAAAAAGTTAAAGTATTTGGTTTTTAGGTGGCACCTTGGTCACATTAGCTAACCTGCATCCCATAAGCTCATGCTCTGCAGTAGTATTATTAGTACTATAATACCAAATGCAGTATTTTCTGATCATTTGGGCATTAGAAATATAATATATATAATATTTTTAGCATGGTGGGCTACCAGGCCTGTGCTGTTATAGGAGAAAGGGCAACTGTAATAAAACAGCAGTTGAAGGTGTACTCGTTTCTCTCCAGTGTAAGAAACCTCTTTCCCTTTTCACAGTGACCAAATGTCATTATGTAATCAAGCCAAAGTTTGTTTTTACAGAGATCCTTTAAAGTTTAAAGGTCCAGTGTGTCAGATTTAGGGTTCTCTATTAACAGAACATGGCAGAAACTGAATATAATATTCAAAACTGTGTTTGGATTAGTGTAAAATCACCTGAACATAAGAATCATGGCTAGATATTACGCGACCACCGTAGTTTCTCCTTCACACTTGGACGAGGGGGGCGAGTGGAGGGGGTTGCAATCAGCTACTACACTTCTAGCTAGATGGCACTAAATCCTGAACACTGGACCTTTAAGTTTCCTCAGAATAGTGAGATTTTATGATCTTATTTTGTGTTCTGCAAAGTTAGCGAGGTTAATTTATTCAGTCTGAGATTAAGATAATAAATCACATGTAAGTCAGTCACACAAAACCAGTCACGTCTTACACAAACGCACTAAAACAACCACAAATCAGTAAAAATAATGCTTCAAGTTTTGTTGCACTTTATTCCACTTGTGTCTAAACTATGAGAAACTTCAGGCAGTGAACTGTATTTCATAAAGATATTCTGATTATATATTAAATCTAACTTCTTGTAGACGTCTAAAGTCTACTGAAATCTACTGAGTAACTTCCCACGGCTACTTAATGCACAGTGTTTATACCCTAGTTTGGGGTTTCTTCTGCATCTTACTGTCAGTTTACAGTGTCTGAGCTGTCGTTTATTATGGCGAATGTCTGGTGCAGGTTTACCAGCACATGTTTGTCATGAGGTTTTATGGGGCACATCAGGGGAGGAGAACAATTACCCCCACAGCAGGAGTCCTTATAATCCACTACCAACCGTGATTAAACAAATTTGTTATTGCTGCAGGGCTCGATGGCGATAAAAGTTTGCATGGGTGTGTGTGTGTGTTGTGTGTGTGTGTGACTCAGCACAGTTTGTGTGATGTGTCATTAATTGTTCTGCACAAACTGCTACACTCTGATCCCAACAGGCCAGATTAATTAGAAAAAACAAAACACAATCTTCTAATTTTGGAGTTGTTTGGAATTATGGCTTTGTGGGTAGTTTCCAGGTCTCTCAGCTATTCGGTGATTTCAATGCAAACACAATATTTCTCTCAGACAGCGGTGATAAAAGCGTAGTGTCAGCCTGCATGTTTGCAGCCAACGTAAGTCATCCGTGACCTTATAAAAAAAAAAAAAAGTCTGTTTGGGAAAATGCAAACATCTGGTCCACAAATGTCATGTTCCATGTAATTCCGAATTCAGAAGAAAATAAAATTATTAGATGCCACAACAAACAATCCACACAGGATGTGAGTATGCTGCATATAAAATAGTCATTCTGTCGTGTGATTTTTGTTTTTTTTGGTCTATAAAAACATTTTCAGTTAATGCGAGATCAAAAAGAGAGACTTAAAAATATCTCACTCAAAGAGAGGAGGACAAATTATGAATTACAGCGATGAAAAGGCTGAAGAAAAAACAATAACAAAGACGAGCTTTTTCCCCCCCGCCCGTGCCACGGCATGAGAATCGGCTTGCCCTTGCTGAATAATTTTGTCCCGAGCTGTCAAGAGCGCTGGGCTGAGGAGGTAAAACTATCTGCAAGACAGGAGAAGAATAAAGGAGGGAAGGTTTTAGGCCGGTGTCCAGAATGATAATCTCTCTCTCAGCGGGTTTGGAGGAGGTCTTGCCTGCGCTGTGAGCCCATTTGTTAGCTGCAGCTCTTGCAGCCCTGCTGCCAGATGTTGGGAGCGTTGCGTGTGATCGCGGGTCCCTGGTGGTGCTCTCGCCTCTGCTCGTGCACACGCATTCACACACCTGCATGTGGATATGCACACACACGCACACACACACACACTTCCTCCCTTCCTCCCTCCCCACCTGCAGATGTGCTCCTCTGTGGTCCCGTCACGCCCTTCATTCCTTTGGCAGGCCCATGTGTCCCAGTTACGACTGCAGTCACTTGGTCAATGAGCGCCTTCAAGCTAAAAGCTAACCAGCAGGTCCGACACGCCGCTGAAGTCGCAGTCGTGACCTGTTTGCTAACTACGTCCCTTGCTAATTGGTTCCATGTTTGACAGACCCATTAAGAGGTTATTACATGTTTCCAGTGCAGTTAGAACAGAGGCCTGTCACTGACTGTTTGGTTAGAGCTTACCATTTATTTAGTTGAAGCTGAAATGTGAACCAATTTTTTTTTATTGCAACTTTTTGGAAAGTAGAAGTTTGAATTTAGTTTGAAAGTCATGTGGCATCTTGTGCAAAAAAAAAAAAAAGCTGGTTATAATTAAAAACACCCTCTGCTTGTTTGTCTTGATGGATCACACATTTGTCAGCCATATTGCTGCAGCATGTGAGGTTGGTGATACAGAAAACATTTTTTTAAGAAAGAGAAGCTTCTTAATTTAACTTAAGTCACTTAATGTAAGTTAATATATAGTCTTTACTATACCATGAAACACAGTGAAGAGATCTGAAGCCTGCATGGGTGGAGGTCAGTCTTGTAATGGAGACACAAAAACTTTTGATTTGCACCTTGCAGAGTGGAAAAAGTTATTTTGGGTTCAAGAAGTGTACGTCCTGTTCATTTTCTGCATAGACATTAGATATTAGACATAAGATGGCTGACCCTCCCTGTCGCTCCAAGGCTTGGATGGACATGAAACCTTACTGGTTGAACCAGATGAGCAGCTGTCTTAGAAAATGTCTGGTTCTTTCAACAACAACAAAAATTCCAATGTACAGGCCTGTTTTTAAAGAAGTTAGCCCAACATTCATGCATTTCTATAGGAAACAATCACTGAGCTGAAATATTGCAACTTTAAGCTAAGGACTGCATTTTATCGAAACCTGAAACGCGTTCAGAAATCAAGTTTTGCTTGCAGCTTAAATGACGAGACTTTGGAAGATTTGAATTTGGAAAGACTCGCTCTGATTCACACCTCTGACTCACTTCTTCTGCTTAGCAACAGCAGCCAAGGCTCATGGGTATCTGTAGAGCCATTTGTCATTATAAACCTCTGGGGGAAAAAAGGCTGTAGTTAATGTTCAGCATCGACTTTTCTGGTTCAAAAATGTTGTAGTTGGCAAACTCATGCAGCAAAGACGAACCTTTGAGTAAAATATAAATGACTTATTTTCTTCTTACACTGAATTAATCTTGAAAGGTCGACTAGCAAGCTCGCTTTACCTGATAAATACACATCATTATGGCTACTCAGGCTAACAGGCTAACCATGAGGAGATGGGGAAGGAGGTTGGGGGATGTCACCAGCCTCCAAAATCAGCCAATAGCAAAATTCAGATGCAATAGCCACATTTTAACCAGTAGAGGGAGGTAGTTATGCATGTTTATAGCATAATTTGTGTAATTCACTAAACTGTCAAGAGACGAGATTACTTTTTATTTTGTCAGTCAACATCAAGACAATTGGATTTCGTTGTTTGACGTCTTCTCCTCTTTGTTTTGTCTGGCTTCCACCTGACAGCTCGAAATATGAAAATATGCGGTTTGTTAGCGCTGACGTTTTAACTCAACCAGTGAGATCATCTCTACCTCCACTGCAGCCCAGCTCGGACAAATGTTTGCCATCTCCAATACATGCCAATACATTGTGGCTTTAGACCCGCTGCTCCGGCCTTGCACAGTGAAACAAACATCATGGATCACAAGACATGAAAGCCCTGCGAGCTTTCAGCTCGTCTGCCAAGACAAATATTCAAGCTCGACACAACTGCTAAAAGCAACAGTCCACTTGAAACTGTCTTGTTTTCACAGTTTGTAAAAGTGCTGAATCATGATTCCCTGCGTGTGTGTGTGTGTGTGTGTGTGTGTGTGTGTGTGTGTGTGCAGGCCACTCCTTTCTTTGTAGGGCTGATGGTGCTGGAGCTGGTGGTGGGCGTGCTGAAGACAGGAGCCTCGGTAGTCACCCTCAGTGATGGACTTACCTCCATATCTGCTGGGATGATCTCCAGACTCCCATTGTAAGTGTTTAAGTAGTTCAAACTCTGTGATGCAATAAAACGTAATGTGCTTCTTGACTTATCAGGTATTTATGTTGTTATCGTAGCTGACTTTCCTCTTTTGAAGGAAAAATATGGCAGCCATGTGTAATCTGGAAATGTTTTTCTTGGTTGCTGTAGCTTCAAATGTTGCCGATTAAAGGATCTTGTCCAAAGTGAGGTAACGTGATGTGAACGACAGGAAGTAGGTGTGTCAGGTGGTACACAAGGGCATCATTACCTCTGGGGGTGGACGGAGACATGTCCCCCTCACTTTTATGAGTTTAATTAGTTTCACTTAAGTCTCTCTGAACATTGTCCACTTACTGCCATCCACCGCAGTCCAGATCAGTTACCATGAGCTCAAAGCTGCCCTTAGTCTGCTAAGGAAAGGCGCTTCAATGTTTCCTTTTCTTTCCTTTAACACAGGGCACCATCCTTTATGAAAGCGTCAGTCCCACGTCAATAACATTTATAAGTGCAGGCAGATTCTTTTTTCCTTCACGTGCTTTCTTGACCTTGTGACATTTTCCATCGAGGTAAAGGAAAAGTGTTTAGGGAAAGACATAGGATGTAAACTTTTATGACTGTCCGGCTGCAGCTGTTGTTGTAGCGGCTGTATGCGACCTGAAAGGAACACCTGCAGACGATACTCAGGGTTACTACTCTTTGTAGTAAATACAACATCATCCAACAGATGGTGCATTAACAATACACAGGTTTACACAGCATTCACATGCAATAACCAATTTTACTATATCTTTTGTGCTCACCACTCCTGAAATCAAACTTAGGCGCCTGCTTAAGTGGGCATGACACATGTGGACATGAGACAAGGTATGGCTAGACATGAACCAATAGCATTATTGCCAATTTACACCACCTTAGAATTGGGTGTACTGGATTTGGGGATTGTGAAGACTGAAAAAGGTCCAAAATACAAGGGTTGTGACCTAAATTTTGCATTTGGAATAGGACATTATTATATAGTCTGTCTCAAAATGTGGACTCCGACAGAAGAATCCTTTGAAATGGAGAACAGCTAAGATAGACGTGGCAGCTCTCCAGTGTGGTCTCAAACTACATTTAAGATTCAGCGATGGTTGGAGCGTCGACGTTTGATATTTGATCCTTCAGCATATAAAAGAATAGATAAGTCCATTAAGCGAGAGCGAGATGAACCAATGAACTTCCCTCGCTGTTCCTCCCGCAGGTTGTTGATGAGAGGCTGCGAGCTGACTGCTTACATGTACGTGTGGGACCGGTACCGCCTGGTGGAGCTTCCCTGGGACAGCGCCTGGACCTGGTGGTTCACCTTCTTGGGCGTCGACTTCTGCTACTACTGGGTCCACCGCTTCGCTCACGGTACGAGCGCTCACACCGACGTACGCAGCCCGCAGAAGACAGATCGTGTTTCATAGCTAATAAGTCGAGTTTATTGGATCTTTTTCACATTATTCATGTTTCTTTTGGCAATAGTTGTTTTGCCAAGCGTTCACTGCCGTGTAGTTTCTGTACTCTTTATTACATAGTAACAAATGTGCACCTCCTTGAGTTTTTTGGATGTGGTAGTAGACACCGAGCAGTTTTTAACGTGATACTCACCCAGATCATTTAAGTGAGGAACACTCGTCCCTCTGTAGGCTTAAAAAAGGAGCAAAGTGGCTGCGGTCAGCTTGGATTCGTGGTGTTTACTATGGATTTGAATACTGGCCACTTTTCCCTGGTGGAAAAAAGTATTAAAACGTCATTAGAAACTTGTAAAACCGTGCCTGCAGGACAATCCACTTCTCCACTGATCACACACACGTTTACGTATGTTTCCAACACGCTAAATAAGCTGCTTCCATCCTCATCCTCATTCATGCACGTCTTTTCTTGTGTTTCCAGCGTTAAGTCGATTTCCTTTTCCGACATAACTCAGCTACCTACCAGCGCCGAGATGAACAATCTCTACACGTCCTCTTTCAAGTGTCCCTCAGATAATACGGACCAAAAAAAAAAAAAACAAAACTACAAAGCGAGCTGATGATAAATGGTTATAAAATGTTGATTTAGTTGCCATCCCTGCAGGGAGGAGTCGTGAAGATAGCACACACATCATGCTTTCCTGGACGTTGTGGAGGAAGCAATTATTTTTGAGTTACATCCAGCTGGTTTAGAGCTGTGCAGATGTGAGAGGCCGTGGTCTCCAGAGGGCTGTGGTCTTAACCCGGAGCTCTCACAGCAACAAGCTGTATATAGTCATGGCTCTGAAGCAGCAAACGTCCTACAGCGTCACTATAAAAAACAGAAATAAAAAAAATATATATACCGGATACGGTATTTCCACACTTTGTGGCTCGACATATTTCCATGTGCGTTGGCTCACTGATGCACGTGCCAGATGCTCGGCTGCCACACAGCACACCGGAAGAGAGGTATTTATTTGTGGCCTGCGCTGATGTTTATTTGTGTCAGTGGTACATCAAGCTGCCCGCCGTCTAGTCCGCATAGTTTTGGATGAAAGTCCGCTGCTGCTGTGTGTCGGTGCAGAATCTGGCTAAACAGAAGCTGTGTTTTTTAGACCGTCTGCCGCGGCTCGCCAAGAGCTGCCCGACATGATTTTGAGGTGACTGAGAACATCGTCTCGGGATGCTTTTTACTCTATTACACCACTCCGCTTTTGACTCGAGTATTTTTAACTCCCACCATCATGACACAGGGCAGATTAGACATGATTATTGTCACGGCGGTGTCTGCGTGTCTTTTAATGTTTCCTATCTTGAGAACATAAACTCCACAGGAGCAGAGAATGTTATCTAATTGGATTTGGGAGCATTTTGAAGCGTTAGTTGATCCATATCGGACAAATTAACCATGTGCTGTAAAGAAAGATCTGGAGAATTTATGTCACAGAAAGTATTATAACACCCAGAGACAAGCAACAACAAAACACAGAATCTGCCTGATATTAGTTATCAATTAACCTGCTGATTATTTCTATGATTTGCCTTCACGTGACGACCAACAAAGATATTCAGTTTGCAGCAGAGAGCAGAGAGTCTATTTGCTTAACTGATTAATTTGTTATCATAATACTTGCTAAATCATATTCTGACGATCGACTAATCAATTTATCGTTGCAGTGTTTCTTCATATCGTGGGCGAACTTCAATAAATCAGATCAGTGAACTATATAACAAAGTCAAACACAGTCAGAAGAAGAATGAAAACATGTTTTCCATCGAGAAAAGTCTTCAGTCTTCTTCCATTGTTGTCTTCAAGCATTGAACTCCACCCGTAGTTCACGCCGTACCTGCCAGTAGTTCCTTATCGGACACTGATTTGGTCTGACTGTGTTCAGACACACAAGTGTATATCTTGTCTTGTCTTGACATTTATTTGCAGCAGTAAAGACAGATTTGTCACTCTAAGCATATTCAGAGCTGTTACAATTAAATGAGTGTGAACTTCTTTTACATTACATTGTTAAGACTGAAAGAAGACTGGAAGAATCAGAGACACTCTGAAGCCATGAGTGAGGAACAGTACAATAATACGAAGGTTTCTTAAAAAGGTAAAGCAGCTTATTTTCAGTCTTCTTTGGTTTTCTTAAAACAAAATGTCTGAATCTGATAAACAGAGTGAGAAACCGGATGACTCAGGCGTTTTCAAACCTGAAAATCAAACCGGTGTTTCACTGTGATCGTGGTGCACTGGCATGAAAAATCGATACAGGTAGCTGTGTGCCCTTGAGACCAAAATAATTAAATCCAAAGTCTGCCTGAAACTGAATATGAACTAATGTAATCTATTGGAGAAATCTAATTACTAAGCTGAACGTTGTAGAGTAAACACAAATAACCTGGTTAACTGTCTTTTACATGCTAATTCGTGTTGATTTGGATGCTCCAAAAATAGCGTCCTGAAATCTTTTATTCTCTTTTCATGATACTGTGGCTTGTGTGGAAGTTGCTATCTGAATCAATTACATAAAAGACAAATTTTGTCAAAGTGCAGACATGTCAATAATACTTTGTTTACTTTAATGAAGACTGGAATCACATCAAACGATTACATGGCACGGCACTGGACACGCCAAGTTCACAGAGGGAAGCTCTTGCAGGTTGATGTAGAGCAGCAAAAGTGTATGTGCAGCTAAAATATCTTCTAGCAACTCACTTTCATTAACACTGTATCCACTCTGTATCCACGAGTAAGTATCCTTACAATCAGGCCAGTGTGGGTGTGGAGGTCTTTGGGATGAAGACAGTTAGCAGCTAGACTAAATATCTTGGCTCCAGCCTAAAGCATAAATTTAAATCCTGATACCAGAGAGTTAATCAGGCTGACCTTTGCCACTTTGGAGTGAGGGCTGATCGGGGCTGCTGTGCTGGAGTGCGTGGGTAACAATAGCCTGTTAAAATGTTAACAGTGTGGGGTAACAACTTGGATCAAACAGACAGGTGAAGCTCCCTGCGTTCACGGACTCATGCTAATTTCATTTTTGGCGAAGTGAAGCGTAAGTCAGACTTTCCTCTCTGTCAGCAGGAGTTGGAACACGAGACAAATTAGGAAGAACAGGTAAAAACATACACACACGTTATAAATGTCAGATCGTTTTTGTATTGTACTGTGAATATGTGGAAGAGTGTGTCATGTGCAGGCTGTTTTATGACCAATACCGATACTTCAGTACGAGTCGGAGTGTTAGCCTTCAGCGTTTGAGCCTGAATAATCACAAACAAACTCCGGGCTCGTGTTTTGACAGTCCAGGAAAACCAGGTTAAGCTGCACACATTGATGTTTCAAGGGGTTGGCGACCTTATTTTTAGAAGTACAGTGGTAATGTGAGTAACATTCAGGAGGAGGTTTTAATGATGTGTGTGTGTTCCCGTCGTTGCCCTCATTGTCTAACGATGCAGAAGAAATGACGTCTGCAGTATTGCATATCTGCTCGGTACATTTGGTCGGAATTCTTTTATTTTTGAGCTGCAGAATCATTTTTATGTTTAAAGAAAAAAAAAAACTTTCCCACTTACTTTCATTTCCTCTTCTTTCAGCCTGTTGGGGTTGTTATTATGGAACATTGTGGGGTCGCAGATAATTGTCTGGTGCTGAGCGCCCGCAGCGCTCGCTCAGGATATAAGCTTTTCCCCTTGTTACCATAGTCCTCCCCGACCGCAGGACAGGGCCAGCGCGGTCCTCACTCCTCACTCTGGTCAGCCGAGGTCATCTCGGTCAACCAGATTTTGACCTCGGGGCTCTTTCCAGAGTAAGGATCAACCAAAATATTCTACCGTGTGGGATGGATGTCGCCTATAATGAAGCACTGAGGAATGAGACAGATGTAGGATGCGGGTAGAAAGTATTTTTCAGCAGTTTAATGAGTGTCGAATTGTCGTGTAAACGCTGCTTTAGGAGGGCCCGTCTCATTTTATTGCGCGCACATCTCGCTTCAGAACAGCGGGAACGCTGCGTCTTGAATCCTATTGCATCAAGACATATGAGCTATAAATCTTAATATTGCATAATAAGGGAAAGATTACAATAGAAATCTGCAAAAAGAGGCAGAAGTGACATCCTCCGCTGGGAAATACGAGCCCTTATTAGCCTCAGCGTAAAATATCATTTTCAGTTTAACCAGATTTATGGCCAGTTTTTTTTTTGCATAGTTTCCTCTCTCATGACTTCCACATGAAAGTGCAGCTCAAAGATAATTAAGTGGAAAAGTACTTTGAAAGGCCATCGGTCGCATGCGTGTGTGCCGATGCCATCTCTTACCGAGGACGCATGACGACTCGGCTCGGCTCTTGCCAGATGCTGCGATCTTGGAGATAGCAGCAGATTGAAAGGAAAGTGAGCTGCCCCTGTCTGCAGGCCTGCAGCTCTGCATGAAATTCAGGAGTCTCCCTTTTGGCAGAGGAGCTTGTGACTACGACACAATTGTGGTCTTTGTTTGATTTGGTTTTGACCTCAAATGAAGCTCTTTCTTGATAACAATATTAGCTTAAACTCGTATCATTGGTGCATGATGCAAAGATGAAAGTTGCTGACAATGCCTGAAACAACACGAGCCATGCTGCATGTTTAACCACTGGTTTATGTATTAGCAGCATTCGAATCCACTTTTTATAAACACATTGGTTCAATAACCCGGTGACTGACAAGAATAAAAAACTAATGCACCCCACAGTTTCTCTGCTGCTTCTCCCTCTGGTCCTCTTTCACCATCAGACAAACTATATACGTTTAAAACCTTTCTATTCTGGAAACAGATGGTTTTGGGTGAACGGGCGACCGACTCAGTTCGAATGTGGCCGTGTTGTTGACAGGCCTGTTGATTCTGTTTATTCTAACCTTATATCGCAAGCGCCACTAATAGCAGCTCTGCTCTCGGGGCAGCATCTATATCGAGGCATGCCAACCAGGCTGAAGCCATTAATCAACCAGTCAGCTGTCCGTACTCTGATTATATGTGAGGTAATGGAGTTACGCTGCAGTCGTCTCACCACGCTGGCTGCTGCTGCTGCTGCTCTGTGTCACACTTATAGCTCTGAAACGTCAGAGGATCATCATCACTTCGAGGTCCCGTTAAATAGTTACGCTACTTTGCTGTTAAAACAGGATGTTTATCTTAAAGATGTAATAATGCAATGTCACATGTGCTGTTCTACTGAATATCAGCACGGCTGTGGTCATAGGTAATCACAGCTGTGCTGATATTGAGGTAACGGCTGAAAAAAGCTCTTATTTTAGTGAGAAATCTTCGTGTTTGTTCATCTCATTCTTACGGTGGCCTGCCATGCAAATAACGCTGGTAACCAGTTCTTGAGTTGTTGTAGTTTGTACAGAAACACAGTTTATCTTTATGGATTTTATTGATGCTGAATTGACAAGATGACTGTTGGCATATGACGTCCTCAATCTCGCGTTTCTAATGTTTTGTCAACACTAAAGAAACACTAGGTAACTGTTAAGTATGACAAAGTTGTCTGACTGCTGTTAGTTGTCGGTTTGATCAGTGGCTGTGTATTGATGACTGATGCTGGCATTTACGTAATAGAGGTGTAAGCAGAGTGATAAGGATAAGGATAGAAATACTGGTGCTAAAAGCAAAAACTTGCTTATTGTTTTACCCCAGCAGGCTGGTCAGTGGACGCTGTACACCAGTTTTGCATGTGCAGGACTTTACAGTCAACTCAACGCTTCTTTTTGACCTTTAAAATAAAACGGCCTGAGAAACATTTAACATTTTACGAGTTTTAAACTGTCACAGTTTGGTTAGTTTTCGGCAAAATAACTACATGGTTAGGTTTAGGAAAAGACTGTGGATGGGGTTAAAATAAGTACATAAGTGATAGGTTACGATAGTTCTTGACTCTTTGCTTCATGTAGCGCACAAGCAGTGGTCTCCTGGGCGAAAGTCTTGTGTTTGTTCGACCCTATCTTGCTGATTATTTGGGGGTAGATGATCAGTCTGTGTGACTGGATGAAACATCTGTCCATCACACTGTATCGGGGTTGAACTTCAGCCAATCAGATCAACAAACCAAATAACTGTATCTAATCTAGTTCTGATAGAAATGAGGAGAATGAGGACACTGCAGAAGAATACTCATTCCCACTCCTAATATAGTTATTATTGCTCTAATTATTATATTATTACTTGTTATTGCAACCGCCATTGTAGTATTTTGAACACCTGGCGTTAAGTGTTGCACATGTCGTAGCTGCCGGTAGTTCCTCATAGGACGCTGATTGGTCTGTAACCATTGTGTTTTGACACAAATGAATAGTTTGAAGCCCGGAAAGATGGATTTTTTGCATGATTTCATGATTTCATGAAACATTCTTTGATTGAAATGCAGATCTAAACATATAATGTGTCAAAACTTTGTTTAAAAACTGTAAAAACACAAATATTTGAAGCAAAAATAGATATATCTATAAAAATATTGTTCATTATATTCATGCATTCATTTTTTT
Organism: Argyrosomus regius; assembly: GCA_946959425.1. NCBI lineage: Eukaryota > Metazoa > Chordata > Actinopteri > Sciaenidae > Argyrosomus > Argyrosomus regius. Next base: position 25,640,327 of record OX336884.1, read on the forward strand.
TTTGCTCTCCTAGCACCTTACTACATCCTCTGTATCTGTTTGCTGTTGTGTCCACACCCCTCCCACTCCTTCGGCCTTGCAGACAGCAGCCGTTGTTAAGACAAACAGATGTGCTCAGCACTCCTCCGCTCTCCTCCGCTTGTCCTCCGTCCCCGAGGAGACGCAGCCGATGTGGATGTTATTGTTTAAAGAGGAGCTCCTCTTGGCTGTGTGGCAGGGTGGAGAGGGTGGGGTGTGCGGGTGGAGTGGAGGGGGTTAACCTGCCCCTAGGCTCCATAAATCTTCACCGTGACGGCGAGTTCCTGGCCCGCTTGCAGGTTGCAAGGCTGACAAAGGAATCCGGGCCCCCGCTTAGTTTGCAGGTTCTGTCGGTATGGTATGGGTCAGGATGTGGGGGGCTCGCTCACGGCAGCAGAAGAGACCAAGTGAAAGGCCTCATGGGAGGCAGAGATAACATCAACAGTGATCTATAGGTCACTCTCTGTCTGCTGTGAGCGCGATGAAAAGAGAGCGAGTGGGGAGACTGAAGCTAGACATCACAAAGGGATAATGTCCACAGGGCCTGCGTGTACGGCATTAAAACAAAGTGTGGAAAAGAAGAGTGTGTTATGATCATTGAGAGGGTCGCTGAGCTCAGCAGAGGCCACAGTCCGGCTGTCTGCTGCCCTCGTGTGCTCCCCTCGCCGCACGGACACGGACTTCCCTCCATCAACAGCGTTGACAGATGAAGACATTTCCACTGCTGACGCCGCGGAGGGATAAAGCTCCACTGATTGGAGGGATGACGTGTGAATATGAAGGATGAATATGAGCTGTAATGCCTCACATGTGGATTACTTTAAGTTTCAGAAGAGAGTTTTTTTCATTAGCATGATAACTTCAGTGCTGCGTGGTGAGATCTGAGGTAGAAAGGAAGTCCGATAGGGCAAGAAATCTGAGTCAAGTGATCAGAAAGGTTAAAAGCTAGCGGCAGTTTTGCTATTTATATTTAAGCCAGTAGAGTTCTTGAATGTTGCTGCAGTTCACTGAGAACTCAGATGAGCAATTTGAGCAGCTCGATCTCAAAAACAGAAAGAAACTGACAATCACAAGTTGTTTACATTTAAAAAAAACTCAACTTTCTCTTTAATTTCTTACCAAATATGTGAAATATCAGAAAGAAAAAACTCTCCCCTAGAAAACAGCCTCCGTCTGGGCAGTGAGAGCCGGGTAAGTCCCCTCTGTGTACTGATGGGCGGGATGATATTTCTGGTTCCGGTTATTGATGACATCTAGGGTTGCAAAATTCTGAGAATTTTCAAAGTTGGAAGCTTTCCATGGGAATAATGGGAATAAACCAGGAATTTACAAAATTGAAGGTTGGCCCTTAACAGGGAACTTAAATATAGTTGGGTAAAATATATTTTAGCATAATCTTGACTAAAACAAGCAGATTTCATGCACACTTGAATATCTGCTATTCCTCCACCACATGTACAGGTGATTTCTGTACCTGGACCACACTTTAGAGCCCAGAGCACACAGAGACTATTGAAGACACACATTTGAGCTTGTGGACTACATAATATTGTTCAATAAAATAATTAAAACTTGATAAAGTTCTACTTACAAGTTTGTTGAAATGTCATATTTTTAAATTGTTTTATTTTGGATGCATGTCTGCTTATGACGAAACAAAATGTTTATATTTATGTTTCGATATGATACAGTTTGTTAAAATTACCCACAATTTACAGTTAATTCCCATAAATTTCCATAATTCCCATGTAGTGTCTGATTTGGAATATTTCCAAAATTCCCCAGCTTAACTTTCCACTCCTTTGCAACTCTAATGACAACTTAAACTATCTACAAAGCTCAGGACTTTCTGTGTTTCCAAACCCTGGGAATGATTTTAAAATGATGGCTGGTCCTTGGCGCTGTAGTGAAATATGTAAAATGGGTCAAGCCACATTCTGTATTTCACAAAAAAGTAAAAATTACTATCAAACTGTGTGTAGTAAACATCTATGGGATTTTAAGTTTTGCAGAGCTACTTTCTGGTACAGTACTTAGTGTAACTGTGAGAACATGTAATGGTGCAGTGGATGATTATAGTCGATGTTTTGCGGTGTATCTGAAAGATTTTATCAATTCAGTTTGATTTTTATATAGAGCCAAACTATAACAGAAGTTATTTCAGGACACTATTCTGGTCTAGACAGTACTCCATATAAAATTATTTAAAGAGACTCAACGATTCCCACCATGAGCAAGCACTTGGCGACAGCGACAAGGAAAAACTCCTTTTTAAAGAGGCACAGAACCGGGCTCTACGTGGGCGGCCATCTGCCTCGACCGGTTAGGTTCAGAGAGAAAGAGAAAGAGAGAAGGGGAGCGGGGATATGACTAATAATAATAATGTTAGCAGCGGTGGACGTCAAGCATGACCACGACAGCAGGTGCAACCACGATCCACGATCCAGGCGCGACCACGATCCATGGAAACCTTTTATCATCCTTTACATTTTGGTTTCTGTGCGCTCATTTCTTCTGTGTTTTTTGAACTGCTCTTTCCAATACCGCTGTGTACTATGACATCCTTCCCCTCAAATTTCTTTTTCATGAATTTTGTGTAATTTGTTTTGTCTGTTTCGGCTGAGGCTGACCTACCTACTGTACATGTTTAAATGTAACGTCGCCTCTGCGAGAATGGTGAAAGACTTTGCGGCTGCAACTAACATCTTTCTCTCGATTTGTCATTAAGTCGAACTCTATCCAAGAAATTCCTCCTCGCCTCTATGGAAGATTTAAAATGCCTAAATAAAATGAAATACAATACAGCCTGTCATTATGTTTGCATTTACAGCATCATGATTCAAATCTTGGCGTGGACGGTCTTCTTTCAGAAAGAAAAAGTAGTGCTGGCAGGGTTAAACTGCCCCCTACTGGACATTATTATATTAAGTATTTAAAACCTTCCATAAACTCTGGGTTCTTATGGCATTAAACATAAAATATATCATGATTACTCCTTTGTGTTAATAATTAAAACACTTTTGCGTCTCGGTTTGGATTTCAGGGAATCGGATAGTTGATGCAATCGAACCCTCTCGCTTTCTATACGTAGTTTTTACACCCCAGTTTGTGAGAGCTGCAAGTGAGCCTGACCAGGGTTAGTGTGTTTAGTTTAGTGTGTGTGACTGAGCTGTGTGGACAGCATGAAGTATGGCAGCGGCATAAGGGAGTTGGCCGACTGTCCCACTGAGTCCGGCGCTCGCTGTTTGGGTTGGCACTCCATCCAAGAGCCCTCCAATCCAAACACTGGAGGGCTGTTCACAGGCCATTACCCCTGTGATTGACAGGGCAGCCAACCACTCAGAGGGCTGCACATGAAGGACGACTTGTTTGTCCGTGCCAGGAGTTTGTCGCTGAGGGTGATGATCAGGCAGCAGATTGATGTAACCGTTAAAGCATTTCATAAGGTCTCGGCGGTTAAACAGTCGATTATGACCTCTTTCCATGCTGATTATTTTTCTTTTTCACCAGTCATACTTTCTTTTTATAGCAGCATTATCAGGGTACAGTTTGATATTGGCGCTTGACGCTGCAGGCTTCGACTGGAGCTAAATTTATGGAGCTCAATAGGACTTTGGTTGTTGCGTTTATGCGACTCCCGTTATGTAAGCACTGCTCCTGACAGGGTTGAGATGGACGTAAACAGACTCTTGTTAAAGTCTAACTCAGTCACGTAACATGACTGATTATGACTTATAGGTCTTGATTATGTGTCATGATATAAATCAACAGTACAATCTAAAAGCTTAGAGTGAGTTACATCACCTCTCTCGCAGCCTGGTGGTGAATACCGGTACAATACGGCTTGTTTTAGTCCCCCTAAATTTAGAGTAACAGATGAGATACATGACAATATACTATAGGTTATATCAGAACACCTCAGGGTGCATTATCATGTTTATACTATAGCCACTAACTGTCATCCATGGTGTCATGCTCATTGATAAATCCATATACACCACCATATAACTACCAAAAGAGACATCTGATACAGCACAATTTCTACACATGTCCCTTTATTTATAGCACCTACACATGACAGTTACCAAGCTGTTTTGTTAAGTGATGCTACTCCTGCCATAGTGTGCTAGATTCCAGGCCCGGGATCTGTATCTGCAACCAGATAGGAGCAGTCTGAAGAATGGGTTGAAGGGTTGGCTGTGGTACTGTGTGCTCAGCATGTGATGGCTTTTTGCTGTTGTGGTCTGAGAGGTTCGGGGTGGGGAGACCAATAATTTTGAAGGCATGATGCGTGTAAGTTTGTTCCTATTGGAGGCAGTTAGCGTGTTGAAGAAACAGGGGGAACAATAGAAGCCAATGGTTTGGACTTTTTCAGAGCAGCAACAGAAGATAAGAGGTAACAGAAACTGCTTTAAGTCTTTGTTGGCAGCGTTGATGGATGTCAGTTGTGTGTTGTTCAGAGTTCAGTTTATTGTCCAGGGTGAGCGTTGATGGCTGTTATCCTCCAGTTAGAGGAATAACGTATTTAGTTGGCGAGCTCCATGAAAAATGCCGACAGAAAGGGTAAAAAGTGTGGATGAAATGGACGTTGCTGTACGATTTGTTTCAAGTTGACTCTTAAATTGTCTTATTTTAGTAAAATTAAGATTTGGTTAAGTTTGGGCACAAACAATTGACTCTTGGTAGAAAATTGGATGCGAACAGCACTCTTTATTGCCTTGAACACCTTCTTAAAAGGTTTTGTGGTGCTATAACAACATTGCGTTACAGTACTCATCAGTCATGATTCACACAGCCACTAGAGGTCCCTATCAGGTGAACATAAACACGGTGTGTTAGGTGTTAGGAATAAATGACTAATGCTGTCGTTATTATTGCGAGAGCAGCCTCAAAACTGTACTAAGTGTCCATCACCTGATTAGCGTGCACTCATGCTTGTTATTCCTGAGAAAGCGTGAGCCGAGGCTCGCTGGAGGCCAGATGGAAGTGCCGTCCTCAGCGTTTCTCTTGCTCTTGCTGGGAACGTGGGCTCTGTGGCATTGGTTCTCACCATTAAAGGGGCTTCCCTCCTGAATAGGCCCTGCCAAACTATGCAGTGTCCCGCCGAGTCAGAGAGATGAGGACATGGGCTTGCAGTGAAGCCTAGCGGTTCTTACTTCCTATCAATGACAACGAGCATCAATCTTAACCGCCCTTCGTCCAGGTCCCTGCCAAGCACGATTCCAGCGAGCAGAAAAAAAGCAAAAGGACTCAGGCTGCTGGAATTAAACAAAGGCTGGATTATCCTCTCAATGTGTCTCTTAGCAGGACAGTTCATCTCTGAATCCCCCCATGGTTCGGAGCGGAAGAAATGTCATAATTTTTTCTGCTGTAGTTGCAGTCAGTCTTTTCCTTTACCCTCCTCCACCTCTCCCTCCTCTCACACTCATGCCTTGTCTGCACGCTGTCCGTCATTTACTTTGAGAGGGCAAATAAAGTTTGAAATAAAATCCAACCCTGTTGCTTCCATTTCGGCTCACCCCAAAATACGCCATTTAACACCGTATGTGACACCTCCGAAAACACTCCCTGTGACATTTATTCCTCTCACACCTGATGAAATCCAGCAATAACCCCGTTAAATAAGGTGTGGAGTATTGCTCAGGGAGCAGTAGTTTTTTGTCTCAAAAAAAACGCTTGAGGAATTCCGCCTCGGTTTCATTGATTGGAAACGAGTCCGGACAGATCGTGGTACTCCTCTGCTTACACTGTGCACACACCTTCAGTTCAGTGCAGTGTGTTTGTTCAGGTGCAGCCGACCCTCGACCCATCGGGACCGACGACTGCCTGCCCCGATACAATTCACAAGTTTATTAAACAGCAAGACAGGCGTACGGAGTTTGAAGGAATGATTTTTTCTAAATAGAAAGAAGTAATTCCACATTGGGCGAATGTGAGGCTGCTTTCACACCTCGTTTCGTTTAGGACCTTTCAGTTTGATCCGAACCAAACGTACAGGTGTGAAACCTCCTGCGGACCACGGTTCAACAGTTGAACCTTAGTCCGTCAAAAAGATGTGTTCTCAGTTCTGATCAAACTGACCGTGGTTCGGTGTGTTTGGATGGTTTGTACTATATTTAGTCATATTTTAGTATGAAGCCTCCATCTTCTGTTTTTCAGACTCGTTTCCAAATACTTCCTGTATCTTACAAATCAAAAGCCTTCTAGGATTTCAGTAGACAAAATCTTTTAATTTCCTGCAAGGCTTTTATTGTGACGTGTGAGTTCTCACACTGTACTTCATATGTAGCTAGTCTACTGTCTTTTGACACTACAGGGACTGAAATAGGACTTGAAGTTGGTGATGCTGGTAATAATGCCGTAATATTATTATAGTATTATAATGAAATCACTTATTTCAAATGTATGTTTATGTATGTGCTTGGACGCTGTTACCATGTGAAAACTTCACCACTTCAAGCAACATTCTGCGAAATACACTTTATTCAGTATCTGTCAGAGAGTCAGATGTTAGATAAGAACATCGATGCCACTGTCATTTGTTTAAATATCTAAGCGACAGTTAGCCTAGCTTAGCATAAAGGTTGGACACAGGGAAACAGCTATCCTAGCTCTGTCCCAATGTAGCAAAATCAGCTTAACAGCACTCATAAAGGTCACTAATTAATACATTTATATCTAAAACATGATGTCAGAACAACAACTTGTTTTACAGCGGGTTATGTGCTGGATCATTTCTTGGCTGGGAGCAGTTGTCAGGCAGTTGTGCTAAGCTAAGTGACATGAGTGTGGCGTCATCTTAACTCTTAAAATAAGCAAATTTCCCAAAATGTCAAACTCGGGATGATCAAGCCTGAAATAAGCGTGTGTGTGTGTGTGTGTGCAGGGACACACACATTCATGCAGATCATGTGTGACAATTTTAGCTTCTGAGCCACCCAAATGTGACCACATTCATTCACCCTTAATAGCTCTTTTTTTACTCAAGTTTAATTGTTTGATAATTGATCCCTTAATCACAAATCCCACCACGCATCAAGGCTCCCTCGTAAAACTTAAACCTCATTTAATAACTCGGGCTGCTTTTTATTACAACAAATACATTACTATACATAGTCTATATGGGGCCTTGTGGTTCCGCAATATTTGAAGGTTACTGTTCTCTCTTGTACGGCTGCAGAAGCCAAAGTGGACGGGAGGTGCCAAAAAGCACAGACCAGACGGGGTGGTCCGGAAAACAGCCCGGAGATCCAGTGAAACTTAACAAGCATGTTCCCTTTGGATGTTAAAATGAAGTGTAACACAGATATTAATGTAGCAAGTATCACAACACAGCAGAGGAATGTAAACTGGAGCACTGGGACATCAGGCTGGACGCTAACCAGCTGCAGCCGAATACCCCCGCCGTCATAATAGCCCTAAAAAAAAAGCCCCCTCCTCTCCACCAAATGGCCAGCCTCACTCAGGCCTCGAGCTTTTCATCACCGCTGCCCAGGAGCGGGACCGAAACGACTCCTTCTGGGGGATGAAAGTGTCTAGTTACTCATCTGGGGAGGGAACAGAGTTGATTTTTGAGATAAATCACTTGGTGGTGATGAATATGTGAATACATGTGAGGGTTCAAGGCCCGTGCATGAAGCTCATGAACTCTGTAACACATTAATGAGCAGGTGGACGAGGTGATAACTTAAGATGACATTGGGACTCTCTGACTCCTGTTTTATGATGGATCTGTGTCTGTTTTCTCCAGAGGTGGCCATCCTTTGGGCTGCTCACCAGGTTCACCACAGTTCAGAGTATTACAACCTCACCACCGCCCTCAGACAGTCCCTCACCCAGCAGTTCACATCATGGGTAAGATGTCACGTTTATGTCGAAACCGGCATCCACACGATTGTTCTTCAAATCTTTATTATTATTCCTACACCTTGGCACCTAACTACTCCTACATACTTTGTGCTACAGAAACCATTGAAATATCACAACGTTCAGCTCATTTAGGACATGGTGGCTGTTATTTTACTCATTCGTAGCATTCGTACTTTTTAAAATATTCAACTTTTCCCACGTTCAAATTTTACATTAAAATGAATGGCACAACAAATCTTTCTACAAACCTTCAACACTTTCAACTTCCACTACTCCCACATACTTTGTGCTACAGAAACCATTCAAATATCACTGTGTTCAGCTCATTCAGCACATTATGGTGTGTATTTTACTAATTCACACCTTTCATACTTTTTAAAATATTCAACTTCAACAAATAACAACAAATATTCAATATTCAAGATTTTTACATTAAAATGAATGGCACAAACTTCAAATCTTTCTACAAACACTTCAACTTCAACTTCCACTACTTCTACATACTTTCAGCTACAGACTTCAATCAAACTTTAAACTTTATTACACTATTTTACTATTTTTCAGTTCATTTCACATTTTTGCATAAGGTATCCACACCGCATTTTCCATAGGAAACCCAGTTTTCTAGTTTTACAACTATACAATACATCAATGAGCCACACTATTGCACTGGGTGGCATGTTCCTTTATTACGTATGTAGTTTATTTTGAGTCGATCTCCCATACACAGTCCTGCTGCTGTAAATACTGCACCAAATCTGCAGCTTAAAATACACAATTTACTCCTGCTAAAAACTAGAGCGCCCAGCAAGCCCATATATTCTTAACTTACTGTTGGTCTTAAATTGCTTTGTAAAGATTTACATCTTCACTAGGTCACATTCTGACCTGGAGAAAGTCATTCATTCACTCATTTTTCGACTGCTGCAACTCCCTTCTCTCTGGCATTAACCAAAAGTCACTCTCTGGTCTCCAGTTAGTTCAGAATGCTGCAGCTTGGCTTCTTACTGATTTTAAAAGATGACGCCACATCACCCTTCTCCTCTCCACTTGCTTCCTGTTTGTTTTTAGAATTGATTTTCAGATTTTACCGATCACCTTTAAAGCACATCTGGGTCTGGCTCCATGTTACATAACATGTCATGACATGTTGACCCCTTATCAGCCAGTCTGCAGCCGTAGACCCTCAGGTGAGGCCCTTCTGGTGGTTCCAAAGTCGAGGCTTGAATCTTAAGGTGACGGTGCTTTTACCATCAGGGCCTCTCAACCTCAACCTGCCTGAGGAGATAAGGCATTTTTGTCTTATTTGTCACTCACGACTTATTGTTGTTTTTAATAATCAAAGTTTGTGCTTGTCTGTCAAAACACTTATAAAATGTGCTCTGTAAATAAAGTTATTGATATGTTATTCAGTAGGAACCAGTGTGTTTTGGGGCTGAGTACCAGTTTGTAGTGGTCATATATTTCTTCATAATTGTGAGCTGCAGACCAGTGTGAGCACAGCTGTAGCTCACAGATATATGTTGATTGTGTATGAAAAACAATCTCATAACCTAATATAGAAAATGTGTGTTTTCCACCAGCATTCACACATCAGGAGCAGTGATGAAACTGTTAGTAAGGTTGTATATCAAAGATTTTCAGGCTTGAAACGTCCCATCTGCTGCACATAAAAAGGCTCGATGTGTTTTTTATATTATGCAATGTGTTAAAAAAGAAGACTTTTAATAGAAAACAGACATGATGAGGTTTTTGTGAACATATCGCAGCAGCATTCATTTCTCTCCTCGTGTCTCCTCCTCAGATTTTCTACCTGCCCCTGGCTCTGGTTGCGCCCCCCGCGATCTTCGCCGTTCACATCCAGTTAAACCTCCTCTACCAGTTCTGGATCCACACGGAGGTAAACGTTTAAACAGATTCTGTGATCAGCTGGACTTTTGTTGAGGAAAACACTGAAACAGTGTCACAATCTGGAGCATGAACAGATTGATGCAGTTAAACTCAGGAATAAGATAATGATTAACATGATGTTTGTGTTGTGGTCCAGCCTTAGAATGAGACTTCTATGTCTACAGACACTGCAGGTCTTCTCTCAGTTAGTCTGCCATTTTGAACTACCATGTTTCTACGGTAGCCTAGAACGGACAAACTAAACACTGGCCTTATGTAGAGACTTTCACATTTTTCCAAAGGCGACAGGATTGCAATCAGCAACTACACCACTAGATGCCACATATACTAATACACAGTGGACCTGGAATACGGAATGATATAATAAAAATACGTTTGTAGCTGTTTAATTGAAGCAGGTAGTTTTATGTAGACATATAACATAATATATATTACAGTGATTATGTAATCCCATCCCATGTCACCACATATTATAAGTATGTATGAAGTGAAATGTTGCGGCTGTTGCAACTACCAAACAAATTTTATATTTGAATCTTTCACACAATTATTCTTGGGCAACTTATCTGACAATATACAGTATGTGTATATATATATGTATCTCATAGTGGCTGACCTTTGGCTCAGGAGAGTTAAAGTGTCCTTGAGCGAGATACTGAACTCCAAAATTCTCCTGAAGGCTGTGCCATCAGTGTGTGAACGAGATATGTAGTGTAGAAGCACCATGAGTGGTCGGAAGACCAGAAAGGTGCTATATAAGTACAGTCCATTTATCATTTAGTGTCAGTCAAATTAAAATGATACTATCTGAAAATTACAGAACAGAAATGGTCAGCAGATGTTTCGTGTAATCCAAATTTAAGAATGTACAGTCTGATTCAGAGTATTGTTCATCCAGAGCACAGAGGTCTGTTTGTGCCCGGTTCAGATGGATGTGGCATCTCACCTCTAGTGGTGGAAACCGGACACTTCCACTCAACTCCAGAGGAGGATAGAAAGTGTCTCCTGTGTGATCTGGTGGAGACTGAAAATGAAATGCACTTCTTGTTCCATTGTAATGGATCACAACATTAGATTCAAGCTTTTTGCTGTCTGCAGAAGGTCCTGATTTATTTTCTATGTCGGATGAATGCAGACTAAAGTGTTCCACTTTGCTCAGTTTGTGATAAACGCCAACCGGCAACGTGGGAGGGCGATTTATGTTTGATGTGTTTAAAGGAACAGTCTGTGCCTCAGTTATGTCTTATAGCTGTACTGTCTAAAGAGGAGGGTGTGTTCATATTTAGTTTTTACATTGTTTAACATGCTTGGTGTATTACTTGTTCTTTTGCTCTTATTATGTTTATTGCCTTTGTTTGTTACATTTGTAGTGCCTTCTAAGTCCGTGCATGCTGGGCACAATGTATGTAAATATGTTGTATAGTCAGTCAACGTGTAGCTTTGTATGAATTCACTGTTCCATTCACCTTCGCCGTGCACAGTTAAAAAAGGTAATACGACTGAGAAAAGTCTGTAAAGTTATCTTTTCTCCCCGTGCCATTACTAATCCGTCTGCTAAGCCGAGCCTTTGTGGACTCATTGTTTCAGCGGAACCTGCATTCAATAAAAAATAATGAGATTTTATGAAATATTCCAAACAGAAGCATGACCACTCTCTCTGCCTTTTTAAAGTGACTGGGAGTATCACTTTTACAATCCCAACAATCTTTAGAGGGAATGAATGGATTTGGAACGCCTTCCATCTTTTAGTGCACTATTAGTGAAAACAGTCGTAATAGTCACAATTTTCTGAAGGGATATAATTTATGCCTCCTTTATGGGCTCTTTTTTTTTTTTTTTTTTTGATGTCATGTAATTTATTGGCACGCTATAGCACTGCAGCAGTCCAGCCTCAAGAGCTGCAAGTGAAGTGGTGGAGACCCCTTTTCATTCAAGATGAAACTCTCACGCTCGGCTGCCAGACGCAGCCATTACATGGAAATAATGAATCACTGAGAAATTCTGTCCAGCCGTGCACATTTCTCCAGACTTGAGAGGTCTGTCGTATTGATGCGAAACATCAAAATATCGTAAGAGTTGCGGCCAAAAGAGAAACATGAACTGTGTGAAATATGCTCTGTGACCTCTGTAATCTTTAATGACTCACTAGTGCATCTGTTTGATATCTAAGAAGAGAAAACGCTTCATGGTTGGTAGTTTTATGCACAAAATGAACTCTCGATGCATTCACTGCATGCTTTCTTTTGTCTGTGTGTGTTATTGGGTTTAAACATTACCATTAACATCTCTGCTCTTGGCAGCTCTTCCTCATCCCCGCTATTTGCTGTGCTACCAGTCCGTAAAGACTTCAATGAACCATTTAACTTATTTGAGCTCTTTGCTCTGGAAAACAAACAAAATATGAATATTTAGGAAAGTATAAACTTTTCACGGAGGGGTCTTGAATCATCCAGTCGGGATTTATTTCGCAATAACGACCCCTTTGCTGTACATTATTCAGTTTATTACACGGCTGCTCACAAAAGAAATCAATAATTTGACACTAAATATTGATTTAAATCTGATTTTATTGGTTTATTTTAGTGCGTCCTCTGTGGTCGTCCCGAGTCTCAGATCAGAACTGCATCATTAGCAGCAGTCTGATATACAGAAATAACAGAACGTAGAATGTCGTAATTGAATTGAGTATTCTTCTTCCATCAGTTATCCATGGTAGTCTTTTGGTCTTTGGTCCTGAAAAAGATATAAGCGGTCTAGACCTGAAGTTATTAGTCAATCGACAGACAATTGTTTGTTTTTTTTAAGCAAAGAATCTGCATTTTCTTGTCCTTCTTATATTAAACTGAATATCTTTGATATGGTTTTGAGTTTACTGTTTTATTTTGTAGTTCTGCCCTCTCTTGTGTGATCTCTACTTCCTGCCTTTGTTGTGATTTCCCGCCAGTTCTGATTCTGTTTCACCTGTCCCTCGTTTGTTTCACCTTCGTTAGTGTCACCTGTGTCTAGTTGTCCTGTCATGTGTTATTTTGTCCATGTGTTCCTTTGTGTCTTTGTCTGATCAGTTTCCTCTTCGGTCACCAGCAGGTCAAAGTTTCCACTTATCCCATGAAACCTTTCATCAACTAATGACTGACTGGCACAAAATGTTGGACAGACATTCGTGATTCCCAGATGTGACCCATTGACTTTTTGTCTGGTACCACATCTCAAGTATTCAAGTCAAACTTTTCCCATGGCCTACATTTTTGTCCAAGAATTTAATTTAATTTAATTTAAAATTGAATAACACATTCACGCTCCTCAGAGGATCAACCCTTTCTATTTTGGACCCATGACCTTTCATCTTGTACCACCATCAGGACAAAATGTCACTTCTGCACGCAAGATATCTGGTTTAAAAGTCAGATGGTGATGAAACTTACAGATCATATTCTATATATAGAAAATTTTAATGTCAATCAACTTTATTTTATCATTTTATGACAGCTGATCCGAGACCTTGGACCTCTGGAGTGGGTCTTCAACACCCCAAAACATCACAGAGTCCATCACGGTGAGCTGAACATGGTTATATTTAATGAAGTCTGATCATCTTATTTTTTTAAAAACTGACATAATTGAATGATTTTTTAAGAGTTTAAATGATTTCTATCATCATCTCACTACATGTTATCTCAACAGGGAGGAACCTTTACTGCATTGACAAGAATTACGGAGGAATTCTGATCATATGGGATCGATTATTTGGTAAGCAAAATAATCTTTAATTAATATTTGCTTGTATTCTTGATTGTCTTTTCAATGCATCCATTTAGTTACTGCTGACTAGAGCGAGTGTTAGCATGTGACAGTGTTATCTACATGGTATAGATCTGTGCATTGGAGTTTATTGGATTAGTACCAAACGTATTGATACTCCACTGCTGGCATGTTCTTGCGAAATAGGTTCATCTTTTATTACCACCTACTCTCTCAAAGAAGAGATTAGCTGTCAAAGTTCTGCATGATTGTGTGTTTTTGGTGTCATAGTTCAAGTACCGTGTACTTTAACACTTTGATGTGTTAAAGTAGACCCAGACTGTGCTAATATATAACCACACAGAGAGATTTCTGATGCTAAAGTTATGTGTTTTAAGTTCTTAACTGTAAATTATGTTTCTTTTTATTCATAATTCTTATTATTGATGTTTTGAATCACCTTTATATTCAATTTTATCTTCTGTGCACAACTTTTATGACTCATAAACAGATAAAAGCAGCCCGTGATGTCAAAGTCTCTCCCGAGCATTCAAAGATGTTATTAGCTAAATGTTTTTGCTGTTTGTGTCTGTATCGGTGGCTGTAACGTCTGCCCTGTCATTACTTGTTATTGAAACCAAAAGTTGTGGTATGACCCATTATAACAACAAAATGAAGGGAAACAGTGACTCTATAAACTGTAGGTCTGCCTGTAGCCTTCACACTCGACTCAGCAACTTTGCACCAAACGTCGGTTCGAGGTAGCTGATTAAATTTTGAGGTTTACATTACCCAGAAATCCCTTTTGGCACATTTATTTCTCTCTTTAGCTGCTGCAGACAGTTTTAAGAGGTCGATTCCAGAAGCTATGATCCCAATTTTTTTGGATAAATAAATACCTTGATTAGCTAAAGAGTCAGATATTTCCCTCAGGAGTTGGTGGAGACCAAAACAAAGCTAAAAGTAGAGCGATTATTCGCCAGGTGGATGCTAATGTTATGATGTCATGGCCTTCTCAGGTACTTTTGCTCTGGAGACAGACAAAGTGGTGTACAGCCTGGTGTTCCCCATCAAAACTTTTGAAATCCTCTACGTCCAGGTGAGTCCCGTCTCCCGTTAGTGGCGTAGCAACCATGAGCCGGCCACCGGTCACCTCCATCCATCAGAGTATAAACACCTTCAGATGAGGCGTGAGCTCATGTTTCTCTCCTTGGCCCGAGTGGCAATTTTGTAACCATAACATTATTACTTTACTCCAAACAAACTGCCCAGCTGAGGTGAAGGAGGCCAATAAAACGAAAATGCCTGGAGGTGGATGTTATGATTATTTTTGCTGCCCTCGCTGTTGGCAGAACGCAGCGCGAGCGACGTCCGGGCCCGATGACGGCAGAGACGTTTCTACTCAGGATTAGTTAGCGCAGCTCCGGCTTAGTTAACATTGATCAACTAAATGTAGCGTTTGATTGTATGTTGATGTTCTGACTCGTGGGTGTTTTTTCTCTTTCAGTTACACTACTATTCGTACTTGTGGAGAAAGTCCAACGCCTACAAGAAAATCGTCAATAAGCTGTCAACGTTCATGAACGGTCCGAGCTGGAAACCTGGTAAACCTCGGCTAGGCGACCACGCCGGCAATCCAAAGGTTGGTGGATTTCATCAACCCTGCAGGAGGCATATTTTCACAATAAAAGCCTCAGGGTTCATTACACGTCCTCTTCTTTTTGACACAGGCAAAACAAAAAAGGGCCAAGATGACTCAGAGCATTCCTTATTGAAGGATTCACATATTCTCCAAAGTTTTACAAGGAACTGCCACATCAAATAAAAGCTGCAAAGCCTTTGTAGAGGGAACACAATAAGTTCATTTTCACCGTCTTTAAACGAAGTCTGCGGGATTAAAACCGCATGCAGTCGAGTGTAAACGTGCATGTGTGTGTGTGTGTGTGTGTGTGTGTGTGCAGAAAGAAATACAGGCTCCAGTTGAATGCCCCGGCGGTTAGCTTTGAAATAACGCTGATGGTGTCACGTATTTAGTTCCCTCATGCTTCACACTCCTCTTTGCCTTTACAATTAAATCGGCCCCTTAAATGCAGCGGGGTGAGTCTAAACACGGACAGAGCCGGAGTTTAACCGAAATATCTTGAAAGGCTTCGTGTTCGGCGGCGGCGGCGGCGGCCGCTCGTTGATATCTGTGAAGGGAAAGGAGAGGAAAGAGTGAAGGAGAAGGAGACGGGGGTCGAACTTGTTTCAGCTCTTTGAGAATAAGCAGAGCCAGCATGCTGGAATACCTACAGGGCTGGGGATGGGGATGCGGGGGGGAACCCACATGCGGTGGTTTGGTTCTTCAGGATCTTGGGAAACCCCCTGAATGAGAGACAGGCATCTATTTTTTTCCCCTGAAAACGATGCTGTTTCAACATAAAGCCCTCAGGCCTAATTACTTATAGTTAAGAAGCACATTGAGACAAAAACAGGTCAAGTGACTCAGGGAATTCTTACAGAAGGACTCATATATTCCTCCGTGTTTGGGGGAAACCGCTACGCCCAATAAATCCTGGATGACTTTGTAGATGGAACGCAACAAACTAATTTTCAACAGTTTTTTTTCTTCTTCTGAAATTCAGCCTGAAGGAGGCTGAAAAAACAAAAAAGACTTTTTTGTTATGGAGAAAATAAACACGTAGGAGGTAGAAAAAGGTCATCAGGGAGGTTCAAACGTGTTGCTCCATAACTTTTATGAGTGAAATTATTGCGTTTCTTTTCAAACATTCACACTGACTCACTTCTGATTCCTGTTGTATTTGTCATCTCCCTTATTTCCTTTTTTTTTCACATTCCCGCCCTAATTCCGTTTTTATCGTCCTTTCAGTGTCAGTTAAAGTTATAATCCGTCATATTTTCATCATGTCAAAACTCATTTTTAATCCTGGTTTATGGCTCTTTTTCAGCAGTAGCTGTTCACTGTATGTACATCCTGTGACTGCCTCTCTGTATAGAAGTTTTTATTGTTGTTGGCAGAGTCCCACGCAGGATTACACAGGACGGCATGCAGCACAAACTCAACTTGATTTCAGAGTTCGACAGCCAGTGATCAGCATTGTTGTTTTGAGGCGTGTTTGCTGCCCAGTGAAACTCGACGACCTGTTATTAAAATGTGCATTCCCATCAGCAACCATCAGGTGTCGCCAAATCTAACAAAGACGAAATCTGATGGATTATAACTTAAAGGACCGGTGTGCTACGACTGAAAGTGTGTGTAAGCAGGCGAGTAAAGAAAACAAATTAAGTATCTGAAAGAGTCACAAATAAATGGTTATAAAGTCATAGAAAAAGGTCCATAGCACACACAGATAAAAACAAAAATACAATAAAAAAACAGTAAATGTGTAGCAACACATTTTATGTGTAACGTTTGGCTAGCTCTACATCATTGTGTAAGGTTAATGAGCAGTCCCATACCATCGTTATCGGCCACGTAGGAGCGCCACAGGTGGGCAGAGACTTGACCAAACATCTGGGAAACAATAGACAAAGCTGAAATAATAATTACAGAATCAATATGTCTATGTATGAAATAATAATTGTAACAACTTCCACTTTTATATGATGAATATTGGTCAATATCCAACAGGTCATCAGCTCCAATGGTCAAATAATACACATTGCACTTCATGTGTTTCTGACTCTAAAGTTTCTATAAACATGATGTTGAATGAGTCGTTGTTGCGTGCACGCCGTCCGGTGTGAGAATCTGTCTGCTTCCCAGAAAAAAAACGAGCGATCGGGGAATTAAGCGTGTTTTATTTTCCATGTGCAGGTTACCGGAAAGGAAGTGCCTCATGATCCCAGCTGGTCGCTGCCGTTACAAGTGTATGTGGTCATCCATTTCCTGTTGGTGCTGCTGACTTATCACGATCTGTTTGAAAACAAGATGGTACGTATGTGTTACTGTGACATACATGTATGATTTTAAGAAGTTTAGTCTGAGACTTTTCAGCCCTGCAGGGTTGAAGCTGGTGACCTCCTGGTCACACGCTGGCTACTGTTATGTTTAGGCTACTGTAATCCCTCATATAAAGTATGACAAGGTGGTCCGGGGGCTCTTAATTTAAGACTGAGGGCTGCGTGTTTGTTTGCCAACATTATTTCACCCAATTATGCAGTTTGTTGTGGCTGGTCCATGGTCGAGCAGAGTCCTCTACTTAGCCAGCAGGAAAAGACTAGCTCGGTCTAACATCATGACAGGATGACTGATCGGCATTCCCCTTAAGAACAACCTTTGTCTATTATTTTCCACTCGACAAGCCAAAAGACCCCCTTCCTCCGCCTTCAGAAAAAAAAAGAAACAGGTCTCCTCAGCAGTTATCTTTGGAAGCCTTTTTTCCCCAGGCATAGTTTTGGTTAGCCAAAAAGTGCTGTCACGCCCAGCCCCTTCAAACTCCCAAATAAAACGTCCTGTCTTTTTGTGATCGCTACCTCCATGGTGCTCCTTCAGTTGTGGTCCCCCTCCCCTCCCCACCACCTCCTCCTCCTCCTCTCGCATGCACACACACACACACACATCCACCCACTCCTCCCCTCCAGGGTCGAGGGTTCCCCTCCCTCTCGGCGAATGAAACACCAGCTGGTGGTCCAGCAGTGAACACAAACGCCTTAATTGTCGAGTCAACCATTTCCCAACCCAAATAGCCTTCAGGATGCAGCAATCAGGACTTGGAGGGAAAATAACAAAGTGAGCGCTCTGGCCCAACAATAAATCATGTCACTGTTACGTTTGCTAGGCACTTATTTAGCCTGACAATTGATGATACACTGCCGGACAATTTATGGGCTTTGCGTTAATTCGAAGCCACGAAAACATGGTTATTTCAAACAAGTGAAGCTACTCTTCAATTACATCACCAGCAGGCCAGCGTGTACGTTTTTTATTATAGGTTTGCTAAACAGTTACTATTAGAGGCAGAGAGGGGATTTTGACCGAGTCATAAAATCTCATCTCAGAACAACTCTCACAATTTGGAGCTCGGTATCTGCTCTGCTTTAAAGTTATAATTTGAAGCAGAACAGAGCAACAAAAAAAGACCAAATATTTGACTAAATATAGCAACCGTAATGAACTTAATAATGTGCAGTGTCACTTCTGGATGCACGAGGAAGAATGTATTGTTTTTAATCGTGGCACGCACAAACCAAAAGGTCTAAGGACAGAGGGTGGTGCTCGCTTGCACGGATTGTAATGCCCCGTGAGGCAAGCTGCGATTTCTGGGGCTAAAATTGGACTTCACTGGAACAAAATGGCAGCTTGTTTGTACTTATTTATTTAACACCAGTGAGTCAGCATTTGCTTCCCCCGGGGGGTTGAGAGGCAAGAAAACATGGCACAAATATGTGGCTGGATCGTTTTCTGCAAATCAATCCTCATGTTTAGTTTTAATAAAGATTATCAATAGTGCAGGGTGTGTGTGTGTTATCTTTGCGACTCTGTGTGGTAACATTTCACAACTCATCCACTGTGCTGGTGTTGTTTTCTCAGCGGTAAACCCGTCCAGCGAGCTTTCATGAACTTCATCATCATAACAGCTGCAATAATGGGCCGAATAATGAGTTAATCTGCTCCGTCTCCGGGGACAACAGAATAACACAATCAGTCCGCCGCCACCAGATGTTAGCTTTCGTTTCTGTCCTCGGCTGCGGTTTTGACGCTCAGTCACGTTAAAAAAAAAAAAAAAAATGGTCGCGATGAATGAAGCGAAGACTAAAACAAATTCTGTGAATGTGACTTTTTGTGGAGGATTTTTTCTCTCGAGCGTAACGTCCACACAGATAAGTTCACGTAACCTCCTCGTACCGACATAATTCTCCGCTCATTACACCTCCTTACTAAAAATAACTGTATCCGTAGCCTTTGAACTGTGACGCAATGATCACTCAACTTTAATAAACTCTGACAGTCTGGGGGTGACTCTTGTTCCTGCTCTCCGATGGATGGATCGATGCCAGATTTCCCCCGGTTTGATTCACGGAAATCATAATCACATCATCCCTCTGCGTTCCCATGTGAGGGCTCAGATAATATCGTTCCTGAGGGGGGGGTTATAGATTACGACTATTGGATAAACACAAAGACATACGGTTTTATTGCATCCTGTTGATGGGTTGGTTTTATGTTTACTATATATGGCCTTTTGGGTCCATACAGTATGGGAGCAGTCAGCGAGATTTGGCTGTTAGGCTCCGGATTGAGTGTCGGAGAAATATAAACCTAAGCTGACAGCCCACTGCATCCTCAGGAGACACCGGGCTTCCAGCTGCTGCCCTCAGCCAAGGCCGTAGGTTAGAGAACTCGAATGAGACCGTACATCACGTTCTGTACTCTGTGTGTTTTGTGTGTGCGCGTCCCAAATCGCTTCAGAAAAAGGTCAGGGAGAATCTGCATGGGATTTCTTGCTCCGATGTTGGTTGTTTTGGCTCCGTTTTGGGGCTATCGGGATTCAAACTGCAGGCTCTTCCACTGTGGTCAAGTCCCCTGTCAAGACCCATCTGGGATGATTAGAGCGTCTATGTAAACTAGGCATGTCAGTGTAAAGTAAGAGGGGGATTGCATTTGCTGCAGGATACTGTATGTGCCAGTACACTTATTCTGAAGGTCAGACATGTTTTGGTTGGCACTGCCAAGTAAACAGTCGAAACAGCCGTGCGGTTTATGACTGCTCTCCCAGTAAAGTCTCCTGTGATCGTAACTTAACCAGCCATGATATTAATTTAAGGTTTAGATTCTAATGTATTTTTTCCCAACCGCATTTCTCATGGCATGCCATCATGTGTTGATCCTAGATGCTGTCTCAGTTAACCGTTCTCGGGATGACCGGCTACGTTCTGCTCACTCTCACCGCCCTGGGCTACATCATGGATCAGAGGTATGGCGCGTTACAAGACGTTCACGTATTGATTTCTGTGGAAGCGTTTCGATATTTAATTAGCCAGTGGAAAAAATGTGGAGGTAGGCAGAGTTTGCTAAGAAGCATGAGAGAACGCTCTGGTTATTTATGGCAGCGGTTCCCAAGCTGTGGGTTGGAACTATCCCAGGGGATCACGAGATGAGTCTGAAGGGTCACAGGATAGTTAACGAGTAAGGAAAGAAGAAAAATAACCCCCTTCTGCTACAAGTGCTGAAATGATTAGACAATTAGTCAGTCGACAGAAAAAAAAGACAACATATGAATCGTTTAGGCTTCTTATCAGGTAAAAATGCTTCTTTAATATGAAGATTTGCTGCCTGATAACTACTAATAACTTTAAATTGAATATCTTTTGTGGTTAGCACTGTGGCCTCTCAGGGTTCTGGGTTCAAATCCTTCTGTGTTTTTAGCTTTTAATTTACATAAAATCTGAATATCTGACATTACAACAACAAATCAAATGAGCTTAAAATGGATTTTCTTTGTTTTCCTTCATCGTTTATGTTCCCAAATATGACTGGATGAGTTGATATTGGCACTATTTAAAAGTAAGCACATAATTAAAATGTAAATGTAAAAACAGAGGCATGTAATATTAAAATAAATATCATAAACATTAAAATTCTGCAGTCTGAATTAGGGCTTTAGCATCTCCTGCTGTTGTCATCTACTATGAATCACTTGACCTGACCACGACTCTCCTCGTCGACGTCCGAGGTCGAATCTATTTGAACTCCATCAGCTCTGCTCCCATTAAAAACCTGTAAAATTATTCCTGTAACATCGTCACAGCAACAGAGGTGAAGGCCAGGAGGCCAATGAGAGTGAAGGCATCAAGCTGAAATGTCATTAAGCCTCAGTGTTGTGTCGTGTCCTCTTGTTCAGGCCAACGGCGGCTGTCCTGGAGATGCTACGCTGCGTCGTCATGGTGACGATGCAGAGGTACAGCTGCATGAAGCCCCCGCTGCCTTCGCTCGCTGTGCCCACCGAGGTGAGACGACCTGTAGTCCGTTTGAATGCAATTAAAGTAAATTGCAGTCAGGGTGGTGCTGAAGTTCATCCATTGACAAATAGACCAATAGAGCTCACATTTAGCGACACAGAAAGGGCAGAAAGGGCGTTATGTTTATTGATAAGAGTGG
Organism: Argyrosomus regius; assembly: GCA_946959425.1. Lineage (NCBI taxonomy): Eukaryota > Metazoa > Chordata > Actinopteri > Sciaenidae > Argyrosomus > Argyrosomus regius. The sequence continues at coordinate 25,661,964 of OX336884.1, forward strand.
AAATAAAGTGTGGACAGGGAAGTCCACCTGATCTGACATAACTACGACTAGTCCGCTGATAAGATAAGGTAAGATTAAGATGTGCTGTTACAGCAGCTCACTATAGACAAAATGGATAAGAAAAATACTCATAAATAAAAATAAAATACTCTAAAATCTAAGATATACTAGGAAAAAAATAAAGTTATATACGTTATATACACCTTGGATGGATGGATATGCATGTTGGATGATTTCACAGAAATAGCACGTATATAAACATGATGTGTAGCCTGATTTGATGACACTTTGCACCAGAGATATTGTCTTTTTTTATCGCCTACATTACCCACAATGCAAATTTAACGCTGACAGTTGGTTGGAATTTTGGCTGTCTTATGCTAGTAGTAGAAAGATTGTTTTCATTTTCAAACTCGTGGTCTTCACCCCGTTCAGATTTCATGCCGTCATCCTCTGTCCGTCCGCACCTGTAAGCGGACATCGATGTGTAAAATCGATGGAGTACAGTTTAGCAGCTTGAGCTAGCATTCATTCTACAGGCCAATAGGACAAGCTAGTTCATAGACCTGAATCCTGGAGATCCTGATTCAAGGTGATGAGCATAAAACAATATAATATATATAATGCATTATCAGAGATGTCAAACATACGGGCTAGAATCAGGGTCCAGTCTGGCCCAGTTGTATTATATATTATGTATGTCCCACAGGACTTAAATAATATATTGTCGTTCAATTCTAAATTGCATGTGACCTTTGTAGCTCCACAGTGATAAATTGTAATTCACATATAAAGAGAGCAGACTGACTGAGTCATCATCTGTTTTCTAACTCATTAATGTTAATTAATATGAATGCTGTCAGAATGTACTCGTACTAAGAAAGGGACCAATATGGAGGTGTTGTTGTATTTTTAGGTTAATATGCGATGGATTTATTAGTCTGACCCACTTTAGATCAAAATAGACTGCATAGAGCACATGAACTAAAATAAGTTTGATACCCTTGAATTATATATATAAATATCTTTATTATAACTTTAAATACATTAAATATGTTGGAAAATAGTGAAAAGACTTTGAACGATATATTACTGAAATGTGGAGTTGAAGGTTCAAACAGTTTTTCACCAGTTTTCAGTCCAGGATTTTGTGGGCGGTCCTTAAAGGGTGGCTCGATGACACGCTGAGGCCACCCTGAGCAGAGAGATAGAGATGAATTAATCTCGCTTAGAGTGTTTCATGTGTCATTTTCTGAACTCATCTGACACGTTTCAGTCGCTTCATTATATCACAGAGTGGTGCCTCTTTCTCAAAATGAGGCACCAAAAAGAGAAACCACCTTTGACTGAGTATAAACACACACAGAGACAACAGGCAGCAGTTTAATGTGTAATTTGGCCAACTCGTGGAATTAATGTTAATTAGCTGCAGTTGTTATTTCAGCTGCTGATATTGACAGCTGAAACAAAAGGCACGTTTTATGATGGATGAGAGAAATGTGTTGGTCTGTTTTTCTACAGGTGGCAACATGATAATTAAAATAGACAACACGGCGGTCATGAGTCTGACTCTGCTAAATTTTGGACATTTCCTGCTTCTACAAAGTCCTGATATCGCCCCAGATTGAGGATTTAGGAGTGCTGGATTCAGTGGCTGAGTTAGAGCTTTTGATCAGATCACATGAGCTTCATCTGCACTTTGTTCTGTTGTCATGAATTTGTATTTTCAGACTCACTTTAAGGACTTTAACGCCTCTTTTGGAGCTCGTTCTCGAGTGTAGAAACTGCAGCTGACAAAACGGCCTCACTTCAGGGTACATTGAGTAGCTGTTCTGGAGCTTTTGATCATATCGCATGATCTTCATCTGTGGACTCTGTATTATATCTATATAAAACATTTTTCCAAAACTATTCGTCACGTCTCGTCACGTAATGACGTACCGTGGAAAAACGCTGAGTTTTGGCCTCCTCTCTGCCACCCTCCATTAAAATATTGCTGAGCGTGAACCAGAGAAGCAGTTTGTGTCCAAAGTATGTGCAACATTGAAAACTGTCTTCATATTTCATTACAGTCCAAACACAAAGTCAACACACAACAAGGCCTAATTAGCCCGCTGGTAGCTCATGAGTGGAGAACACATGTACAGTACGGTGGGCCAATTACTAAATGTACTGTAGTGAACACAAAAAAAACCTTTCCAGGTCTCAGTAACAGTGGAACGTTAACGAGACAAGTACTAACAGGAGTTATGAAGGATCATTTTCATGTATGTGTTGATATGTCATAATAACATACAGTAATCCGTAAATTAAAGAATCACTGTCTGGGAAACGCGTGTGTGAAAATCTTCATAAGACTCCTTGACAGCATCATGTTTCCCTGGTGTGTGTGTGTGGTGTGTGTGTAGCCTGTTTGGCTGTGATCGTGTGTGTTGTGTGGTCTGTTTTGTGTGTGTGAGCTGGGTGCTAAGTCCAGCCCTCGCGGCCCTGTGATCTACGAGTCCAGATGCGTCGCCCAATTGACCATAAAATTGGCGTGCCTTTCTGGCTCTGGCAGGCCCGACTGTAGATGGCGGCTGACCTCTCATTACTTGCCCTCCTTCCCTACGACTGCCTCCTTTTTTCCCCTCCTTTCCTCCCTCCTTTCTGCCCGCCCCCTCGCCGCTTTGCCATCCCCAGCCAGTGTGTGAACGACGAGAGCAACGCTTCTGGAACCAATTAGCGTCGTCTGCCGCTAACTAGAGCTGGCTTGATGAGATTTGCACGTGAGCGCTGAATCGCCGCTTTTTTTTTTTTTTATTGTCCTCCGACTTCCACATCTGCTGCGCTCAGGTGTTCAAAAGACAACTCGAGGCTTTCCCACCTTTTTCTCTTTCTCACCGTAAAAAAAAAAAAAAAAACGGAATAAAAGCAAAATGAATTACACGTTTTTTTTTTTTAAAGCCGTGTCTAAAATGAAGCGCATATCCAATTAGCTTCAGAGCTTTATGGGAAAAAAAGAACGTCTTGATTTACGCTGCACATGCTGCACGGCTGTGTCACTTTGACAGCGCTGCAAGTTTTATGCAGCCTTTTCCTTAAACGAGTCATTAGGCCTCATTTCGAGTCGCAGTAGATCAGCTCGGGCTGAATAAATGTCGTGCACGCAGGTGGGGCTCATTGAAAAACCTCACAATTTACTTGAATTGGTTCCTGACATATTTGTACCCTTTGCTCAGAACTACAGCGAAGGAGAAAAAAAAAACACATGAAACCACCCTCAAACTTTAAGGTACTTTAATGATATATGGGTCTGACGCGTGAGGTGAACGGCCAGCTCTTTGTTGCGGAGCGGGGCGTGTTTTGAAGTCGGGCCAATCAATTAACAGTCACTCGAAATGGAGGAGGGGGAAATTCACATTTAATTGTATTCAGGCTCATGCGACTGTACAGTTGGGGGAAAAGTAAAGGGGGGGGAGACTGCAAAAAAAAAAACTACAAAAACTAGGTCGGTTTGTGGTCCTTCAAACCCAGTGGTGTGATATACTGCACCCTTAAAGCTCACAGTGGTATTTATAGTGGCTCTGGAGATTTCCCTTGTAAAGCTGCAGGCTTGACCTGTAAACCAGGGCTGCCTCTCGCTCCCAGCCGCCCAAATTCGCCCCGCCCAAAAAAAAAAAAAAAAAAAAAAAAAAAAACTCCACGTCTGTGCGGCTCACATGAAGACCTCGCTGGTTCAGACGAGGCTGATAACCGTGTGTGTGTGTGTGTGTGTGTGTGTGTGTGTTTGTGTGTGTGTGTGTGTGTGTGTGTGTGACTGAGCTGGGCTGGCAGAGCACAGGAGGGGAGGGGAGGGTTGTGCGAGGTTATAGCTGTCTGTGCAAGAGTGTGTGTTTGTGGGGTTTCACACAATATGAACATCTGTGTGTGTGCATAGACGACTGCAAGTTGTTGAGAGTTTTTGACGCAGATGCTAAGAATCATATTTGAGTTAGTGATCCATCAGACGGTTTTACTTTTTTTTATCATAAACACATAAAAACGAAAAAAGATTTATCAAAGGATGACTTAAATATGACCAGGATATTAACTACAGGCATTAACTGTTGACAGAAAACATAAAGACAACAGTGATTGTTACATATTACACTTAAGTTTACTCATTTATGTTGATCTATTATTATTTTACATCATAGTTTTGAGCTGCTGCACTCTGTTTTTCATCAACGTCCCTGCAGATATTAGTGGTGCAACAACGAAACTTTCATCACGATATTTAGTCATTTTTCAGACATTCACAGCTGCTTCTGTCCTCTGAGACTGAGAGACTGTAGCGAGTATATTATGCTAACTGACACGACATCCTTTGGAAGCGTCTAGTGCTGTTGGCCGACCCGTATGCACCAACCGATGAGTCATCTCATTCAATCAGAAGACTGCAGACTGTGTTGATGTGCTCCCGTTAGCCAAACTAAGCTTCTTTTTCAGGATGGTGCTCAGTATTAGGGCTCCTCCTCGTGATTATTTGTTGATTATTCTGGCAGCATTTTCTCAATTTCATCTTTTTATGTTTGTTGGATGTCAACAAATACCAAAGTAATCAGTCCAGATATTCAGCTTATGTTGATATGATCTGCAAATACTTGGAATTTCTCTTAAAAACTGATTAAAATGATACATCGATGATTAAAATTGTTGATTTTATTTGATCAATGGAGTAATCATGAAGGACATTTTGGGTGAAATAGAGATAGATATATTAAATAAAAGGTCTTGATGGACTCTTTCTGTTCCCTAAACTAACCCAGAGTTATTAATCAAAAACCAAAAAGGCCAAACACTGAACACACTGAATTATTTAGAACTAAAAGGGCGTAAGTGCAGTGAAAAGATGTGAAAATATTGTTCATAAAGTATATCGTCATGCATGTTTATGAAGTGTTAATATTACAGATTGAATTTAGGGAAACGTCATGACAAAATGTGGTAATTTCTTTGTTTTGGCTCTCCTGTAAAGTTTGTCAAATGTCACTTACGCCCCTCTGGTTCTCACTGCTGGCAGCTCTACACCAAATGTCAGTGAATGAGGATCTTCAGCCTGGCTGCCAGAGGTTGTGTCACCTCAAAAGCCCTCCTAGATTTTAACCTCTGTGCATGTGGAGTTTACTTAAATCAGCACTCTTCTGACAATGTGTCAACAATTTAACTTCAGAAACACAGTTTTTATTGCAAGGCTGCATTGTAACGTCTGCTGTTATTTGATCCACCCTCCTGTCTCCGTGCGTGTCCACATACACACACACACACACGCATGCATTTCGTGCAGGATTGCAATGATGTAACACATAGTTGTGTTACTGTGTGGGCCCCCAGTTTGCCCGAAGGCAGGGAGACACGCTGCGCAGACGCTGAGTAATTAAGCAGCTCTTCTCTCGGAACGGCCACAAAGTGCTGGTGAAGTCACAGTAATTTAAGAGGAGAGCTCATAAAAATACACCTGTCTTCGGTTGAGAGAGAGTGCGAGCGTCTTTGAGCTTCCTGTTTGCCTGGATTGAAACCCAGTTTTCAGATTTCTGGGTTCAAATCCAGCAGAAAGCAGCAAAAACTTGCCGTCCTTTTGTTTTTTCCAAGTCTTTTTATTGTAATAAAGCAAAAAAAAAAAATCACCCAAATAGGATAATAAAAAGCTTTTTTATTTTACAGTTTGACTTAGATGTGTCCTTGTAATAAATTCAGTTCAAGAAGTTGATATATTAGCTCATGCAAGTTTGACACTTCAGAAGCAAATCTGACTTTACGTAATCCGGTCCAATCCAAAATATATAAAAGAAAACATCTAAACTGTTTTCACACCCCATTGAAGTTTCCATCTTTTCATCTCGGTGCTGATAGTGTGTTTTCCAATCTCAAAACCTTTTATTTATTTTTTTTATTTTGTCAAACTTGCAAGGGAAAGATAAATGCTCCATGACCAAAAAGAAGAGGTCAGAACAATATTATGAAGTTCATGTCAAACACAAAAGGCCCAGCTTTGGCACAAAGTGCGTTTTATCTTCAACGTGTCACCTGATTTGTCTGCAAAAAGAAAAAAAAAAAATCACACCCCCTCTTTCCCGCTATCCCCGGCCATGAGCGGGCAGATAAGAGCGCAAACAGTGAGAGGTCGGCGTTATCTAAGAGAGTCGTTTCCATCCGGCAGATCTCAGGTGCGAGAGGTCAGCTGCCTTTTCTTTTCTTTTCTTTTCTTTTCTTTTTTTTAAAGCAGGAATGTGTGGTAGCAAGAAGCAGCGCTGAGGTTAACAGGATTGTTTGGAGCAGTGGAAACTCAGTGAGCATGACATCATCTGAGAGCTCGCAGGAATGGAAAGGAAAGGAAATCTCCTCCCAGGGAGAAAATGGAGGGATTTGAAAGAGAAACGCTGGGTAGGACTGTTCCGTTGGAGTAAACAGCGGGGTGGTCGACCGTACACAGTGTGAAATATTATCACTCAATGTGCAGGGGATCGTGCCCGTCAAAGAGTAACCGCTTGGTTTATGTTGTCAAACCACTTGCCAGGTAAAGCTATGGAAATCTAACAGCAATTGGCCCTTTGGGGGTTCTCTAGCTGTATTTAGTTTGGCGTTTGTGGGGTGAGTTTCTGTGGCCAACGTTGACTTTCTTTTGAATTTGTCTTCCTATTTGTGCTTTAATTCATGGGTGAAACACAACAGTCATCCAGTTTATGATGCAGCTTCAGAGCCAACATGTGAACCTGATTGAACCTGACGATAGCTGCTCTGTTTTTTTTTTTCTTACTGTATTATTCCTCCCCTCTTCTAAAATGCACATAAAGCTGATTTCATAGAAGTGCAACGCCAATTTCCAAAGACGTCGGCTCGAAAAATTCAAAACATAACAAACGATAAAAGACTTTCATAAAGTTCAAATATAAATAAGTCAAAGATTTGTACTGTAAGATCAATCAAAGCGTCTCTGAATGAAGGCTTAGCGTATTCATTTAGTAATCTTTATTGCAGTGGAAGCTTTCATCACTCTCCTCTCGGTTTATTAATCTCTCTCTACGCCACGCTCATTGGCTTACTGGCTAACAATCACACGTCTGATATTGTAGTAAAATAAAATTCTTCATGGTTCCTTTTTCACAATAGTTCAAGCCTCAGCATCTTGCCTGAAGCGAGCTGGAAAATGTCTCTGGCTGCCAGAATCTGTGAGCCATTTGGGGGGGTTACAAGTTTGGACGGACTTCATATCTAAGGTTGCAAAATTGGAAATAGCCACTGTCACACAGAAACTGACTCACAGTAAGCTTATTCCATGCTGCAAAGGTAAAACATGCTTTATGCATATTTCCTACATTGACAAAGAATCAGTTAAGAAAGTTCAAGGTCGCATATTTCTTGGGATGCATCAACTGGACTTGTGATCTCCTGATACATGATCTAATCTCAGGCTACTGGCCGATAAGTGTCCGAGCCTCAAGCCTGGAAACCATTTAACAGCAGATTTTATTAATTTTTTTTTGCTACAGTAACCAAAACATAACATTTGGATCAGTCACGTCACCCAACACTTAATAAGGTCGCTATCTGCAATGATCCAGTGTATCGATCAGTGTTTTCCTGGCAAAGATCCCTCTTAGAGATCTTTTTCTGCTTTGGTGCACAAAAAAATTCTTTTGTTTTTGGAGCTTCCGTAGACTTTTGTTTGGCCGTCTCTGCCTTTTAAAACATATTCTCAAACCACATTTTAAGGCCCACTGAATGGTTCTCACGATGGACTCCGCAAACTTTTGCAAGCACCCGCAAAACTACAATTACGTAATTCTTGTTGGCTCAGCATTTAAAACTTCTCGGCCCACAGCCACGCTGATGATTGCCTTGTTGATCTGTGGTCCCCCACCCCCCTTCTGACCAAATCACTTCCTCTTCCTCCTCGCTTACCAAAATACACAAGCAATCAGATAGGAAACATATTTTTAAAGACGAGAAGAACCAGGAGGCAAGACACATGCTGCACAATGGTGGATAGAGCTGGATACTGGGTATAAACCCTTTAAGGTATCGACCAAGTTAACCCATCGAATGTTCTCTAATCAAACCATACCTGCGTTTGATCCTTTTGTACCCAGGGCTAGAAGGAAATTTCAGTTGCCCCACTGCCACAGCAACGACTAGCAGCTGTATACATCTGTGGTGGTGAGGTTGAGCACAGGTATGGAATGAATCCATCCATTGGCATCGGTATCACTTTTAAAGCCTCAATCCCAACGGACACGATTGCGACATGTTCCGGACGCAACACGGCCGGCAAAGCTGATCATGCCCGTTCCAGGCAATGTTCTTGATTTCACCAGAAGCACCCACGACGCCTTTTCAGAAGCATCTTAGATATGCAGCTGTTCTATTTTTGCAGATCAAGCTGGCCAGAAGTCAGACACACAAACGGCATCGTCCAAATCCGGTCAATTTTCAAAATAAAACACCTTGTGCAGACTCCTGATTGTAAAGACAACCAGAGAGGAAATCTGAGAAAAAAATGACCAAATCTGAGCAAATTAACAAAATCTGGTGGGCTCCACTTCTTCGCTTCCTGCTGGGATTTGAAGCCGCTTAATGAACGGACTCAAAACAGCGTTGTAGCCATGACGTCACAGAGGCATGCTTGGTGAAATCCAGTGGTTAGGGCACTGGTATTGTCTTTTTTAAACGGTACCCAACGGTGACATGCTAAAGTTTCAACAGAGAAACTGTGCGGCTGTTCCTGCACTCTACTTCAACAGCGACATGGATTCGTCCACAGTTCCCACCCAAATGTCTGAGAGCAACTCCAACAAGTATCCACGCAGCAGGAGCACACAGCGATAGAGGAGGTGGCGTATGAGTCCTACCTGACTTGCCCAGACCTTGACTTCTGGTTCTCCATGGTGCACAGGCATCTGAAAGTGATCTGTCGTAGGATCCTCTCTTATATATGACAAAGGCCTTCAACTGCTCTGGGCATTTATGAAGCAATAAGGTAACATCCTCATGCTGCCTTAGGTCCTCTCTACTTGTTGGTCTCTTGTTGGTCATATCCCGTGAACCGTACCGTCTCCCTCTCAGAGGTCCTGACCTGCCTCTCGGTACAGACATCCTTTCTCTTCCTGCAGCAGCAGCTCAGTTTCTTTAAACACAGCATCCCTTTGCTGCCTTTACGTCTGCTTCGTCTGCTTTCTCAGCCTTGCACCTTTCAGCCAGCCTTGTGGGCTGAATTATTGTCTTTGGCCTTGATTTTTTGTGCTGTTAATTAGTTTGTCTGATCCCATTTCAGATTCTACATTTGATTGTCTTAGTAAAATGAACTTTAATTGGGCAGTAGATCTTCATTTGCTGTGTTTATTGTTGTGTTAACACCTTGGACCAAGCTGGCAAAGATGGGACATTTTTCCTCCTTGTTGAGCTGATTACTGGCGTACCACTTGTGTTGCATTACTAATTGGCAATGTTGATTACCGCCTCTTTGGACTTTCCTATCCATGTGGCAGGAACACCGAATGGTTTCAAGAACAGTTGGCTCTGAACTCTACAGTAGGTTTGTAAAACGGAGGCTGTTATGATTTTTATAAATACAGCGGTTGGTTGGTTGGATGGATGGATGGATGGATGGATGGATGGATGGAGTCCGGATAAAGATACACCTCCTAGAGGCCGTTGGCGACTCATTCATCTGCAGTTGTTCTCCATGTAAATACAAAACAGGGGCTTGATTTTTACACAGGCAAATGCATCCTCCTGTTTGTCTTTTATGCCCACTTCCCGGACCCAAAATTTTTGCCAACTACTGCGCTCTTCATCAGCGAGTCCTGCGAGTGTGGCCACCCAGGGAACTGTAGTTAATGATGAGGTGAAAACTTCTCATGCAGAGGCTGAAGCGGTGCCAAGCTGCTGCGGTCTGAAGTGAATTAAACAGATATGAGAAGGATTACTCTCAGGGATTTGTCTCACGTTACCAACGAGGAATAACAAGGTCTGGATGAGTCGCTGTGACCTTGGTAAATGAGAGCAAACAGCAGATGTGAAATGGAAAACATCTAAACAAGTATATCATTCTAAATTGGCGTATCATCACACCGCTTTTGTGTTTTTGCTACACTTGCCATGCGGCGACTGCCGTTTCACGTGTTTCGTCTGGCTGCAATGTGTGTGTGTGTGTGTGTGTGTGTGCGTGGGAGTGTGACGGTGATATTTCTCATGGCTGTGCTACAGAGCAGGCACTACAACCAACTCTCTGGTGGGACATTAACCTGCTCGGCGTATCCTTCCTGAGTCCGCTCAAACAACCCGAACACAGAGACCGTATATCTGCACATAATGAACAGACAGGAAGTCCTCTTTGTATGCATTTGTACACGCACATGTGGACACGTGTGTGCATGTTCTTGCGTCCTTTAACCTGTCCTTTAAACTTCAATTTAAAAACGGCATAGTAAGCGTCTCTGCAAACTGAAAGCTCGAAGAAAACCTGGTAGAAAAAAAATCTGAATAAGACGTTGAAGGATGAAACCGTATTAACAGACATTTTCTACAGTTTATTTTCACCAATTTAGCGATGTCCTGATGTAGCGATCTCCACCCACTCCAGCTCCGCTCTGCAGCCAGCCAGGTTAAAACAAAAAAGGTTCAGGCTTATTTTCCGATACAGTTCAGTCCAGGTCTGGTGGACTGTAGGCAGCCATATGGAGAGAGAGAGAGAGAGAGAGGGAGAGAGGGAGAGCTCTGGAAACATCCCATTACAGGTCATATATCACATGTCTGACAGCAGCCATTCTGCCTTGTTTTCATTTCAATCACGAGTGCAGCTGCGTTGGAAGAACAGCGAGGCTCTGCCATGTTAACTCGCTGAAGGCTGGAAGACGGTCGCCAGGGGCACCACAATGCACCACCGGGGGGGGTGTTTAACGTATCAGCTCGATGCTTTATATCCATCAACAGCACCACAGAGTGACTCAATGTAGAGCTGACCAGTGTCGTTCTGAAGGTCGATACAGATGTTTCTGTGCTGAGCTGCAGATGTTATTTCCTATTTTCATGTTTCTCATCAGGCCAATTAAGAGTAGTGTTGAACAGCGTTGACATCACACTAAAACCACATTAAAACACAGATCAAGGCCTTTTTTCAGATGCTATTTACATATTTAAACAAGTATGTGTGTGTGAATATTACAGTGCTGTTGCTAAAAGGCTGTAGGCGTGTAATGCCCGTTGAATTTCTAATGTCTAATTTGCCGTCCTCAGATCTAACATCAGTTTTTTCAGGCTTAGAGATTGAAGATTAAAACATGATTGAATCTTTCTCTGCAAAACAGTTTAGCAATAACAAAATCCTGCACTACCTGTTTGAATACATGTAATCTCATATAGTTACTGTATGAACAGAGTCGGACACAAACATAAAAGCTGATAATCAGTTTCAGCACAGAATGAGTGTCTGCACACAAATTCATCTTCTCCTGCTGTTTGTGTTTCGTAACATCAGTCTGACATGTGCGGACAGCGTTTTTTAAAATCTGTGATTAGTTGGATTAACGAGCCACCTAGACGACATATCGTCACCACGTTTAGAACCTTATCGACCAATGAACATCTGTTTTGTTACATCGTGTATGTTGGATAGGTAGGAGGAGGATAGTTTGGGATTAATAAGATTTTGAGTTTTGATTCAAGGATAGACGACGAGCTCGGTGATCTCTGTGAGTCAGACTGATGCCACGTACATCAGTGTCAGATGAACATTAGCCTGGATTATGCTGATTTCAATCTACAATGGTAAAATAGCTTTGATTAGGCCGATGTGCTATTGATAGAGTTGAGGCTCGGACCCACCCGTACATCGTAAGAACAATTTATATCCACTTTTGCTCACAAAATATTTAAATATATTTAAAACAGCATGCATCTTTTCACGTCACAGTTTACAAAGACTGCAAGCCCATCTATCAAGAAAGATATGATTTGTTCACATTTTATATTTTACACTGATTCTTTATATCCAGCCTTACATAGATCCATAGAGTGTTTGACCTGAGTGTGGCGTCAGTGTTTAGTCCAGTATCACCTCCACATGCCAGCATGCAGTGTCTATGCAGACAGTATGTGTCGTATGGAGTGACACAAAAAGTGGAGGTGTGTGTGTCGATGGGTGTGTAACATGTCTGAAGTTTGTCTCTCACAGTTTGCCTTCTTATTACCCGTAATTGTAATCGCTGCCTGACTTTAGCCGAGTGTTTTAGTCGCCTGACATTAACTTTAAAACTTAAACATCTTTTACTTTGCCATGTGTAGAAAGTGAGAACTTTATTCATATTCTGCTTCTGCAGAACCGCCAGTGTTGTTCTAGTGTTATCATAAATCCTAACGACTTCTGTGAATTTTTAATTAATTAAATTAAAGTTTCATTGGATGTAGTGTTGGACAGATTGTTACAGAGAAAGAGTCGTCTCCCCTCAGCAGATGAAGCTCAGCAGAAGTCAGAAATCGTACAGAAACCACATGTCTGTGGCTTTTTCGTATTACTGCTCTTAACAAAGTACCTTCTGCCCAAAACAAAGTGAGTGTGAGTCGATCTGCTGAGATCTCTACTTTGGGAGCCGCTGCTGTCTGGCTGTAGTGCTTATTTGTAGACGATCAAACCCGCTTCCTTCCACTATGTAATCTGTCCCACATGGATTTCCTACAGTCCATTAAAATGTAGCATGGTGGGGCGAACGAGGAGAGATTGAAACAGAGAGAAATAGGTGCCCTTCCTCTCTGCCTCGACATGCGGCTTTGATAGAAACGTCCGTCATGTTTCGGTCTGTTTGAGTGAAATGTGATTTGCGAGGATCTGCCAAGCCTCTCGATCCCAATCCGTCTCCAAGACAGACACGATGCAACTTCATGTATTTGTGAAGTTTTAATCTTCCGTCTGCTTTTCCTTCAAGGAGTTTCGACTTTTAGCCGTCACGTTCAAACTGTTTTAATCAGATTTATCAGGCTGTGAAACGACTTCATCCAGCAGAAGTCAGAGGTCAATGTGATTTTTACTCCCATGAGAAACAACACTACCCACAACCTCTAGTAAAAAGCTGTTAGACAGATCAGCGTTACCATAGAAACATTAAAAAAATATCACTTCATTTTCTGCTGGTTTATTTATTTGATGTGGCGTTTGAGTATAAACAAAAGAAAAAGTCAGATATGTTAACACAAGAAGTCTTTTGTGTCTTTCTCATCTTCTGCCAGTGTAATTTTGTTTAAGAAACTTAATTATCCTAATTATCTACAGTGATCCAAGTGGAGGAAGTATTCAGATCTTGTACAACACTGTAAAAATACTGCGTAAAACAATCCTATTACATATTATTTGCAAAAAAGTATTGAAGTATGCACAGAAAAAAATCTCTATTTTTATAATTAATGATGAGTAAAAGCATTTTAATGTTGTAGTTTCGTCACATTTCATCAGCTCATCATGTTTTATGTGTAAAATCTTAATTTTATGTAGTTTTCATGTAGTAAATGTAGTGGAGTAGGATCATGAAGTGGAGATACTGCAGTACAGTAGAAATACTCCTGAGTAAATGTACCTCGAGGTGTTTCTTTTTTTTTATCATTTACTTTGATTTATCAGCATCAGTGTGACTCTGGGATCTGTGGGACTGTCGTGGTGCGTGAACCGGACAAAGATGATTTGGTGTAAAATAAATAAACAGACTGCGACCTGACACACCTGACACACCTGACACACCTGACACACATTCAGGTGTGAGGCTTTGCCTCTCCCCTGATGCACTTTTAAAGAAAGAAATATTACATATTGTTTTGCATCACTGTTAAAGAAAAAGTATTCAGATCCTTTACTTCAATAAAATTAGCAATACCACAAAAAAAAGTAAAAGTACTTGATTACAAGTAAAAAGTCCAGTAATCAGTAAACTGTATTAAAAGTATTAGAAGTCTTAATACAGGAGGATGTTGGTGTTATATTACTACTGTTTTATACTATTGTGTATTATTACTGATGCTTTAATGTGTGTGTTTTATACACTGTTGGGTAGTTTAATATGTTAAAATGCATCATATTTTATAATTTTGTTAATTCATTTTTTTACAATCTTCATCTGAAAAATATCTAAAACTACATCTGACAGATCAGTGTAGTAAAATGTTTAACGTTCTCAATATTTACCTCTGAAATGTAGAGAAATAAAAGTATAAAGTAGCAGTACAAGTACATAAAATGCAGTACAGTCTGAATCCAGTTTAATAATCTTGTGATTCATGTCTTTAAACTTCAGATATTTAAATGATGTTTGGACAGTGGATAGGAAATGAACGGAGGCCGTTGTTTTGAATCTTTACATCCTTGATAAGTCGATTCGTTTCCTTTGTTTGGTCTGTCGTCTCTCAGCAGGGAGGCAGTCGTCAGGTAGAGAGAGGTAGAAACTCAGAGAGAGGTCTGTGTTGTATTCTCTCTCTCTCTCTCTCAGAGGAAAACAGCTGCCGTGTCCACGAGGAAACGTTGCTTTTTTTCCCATCAGGCTGTTTTGCCTGTGATGGACAGCGGTCTGGTTTTGGCTTGGGCTGCGATGTAGGATGCAGTTTATGGGCCAGAACGCAGCGAGGGGTGGAGGCGAGGGCTGTTTCTGGCAGAGCCCCCCCTTCGTCTCTCCCCTCTCTCTCTCTCTCCCTCTCTCTCTCTCTGAATAGCGAGGGCGCCCATGACGGTGGCCCCTCTGACCCCGTGGTGAGAGCATCAGGGGAGAAGACCTGCTCCTTAACCTCCCGAGCTCTCCTTCTACTTCGTCCTCGCTGTTTTCTTTCAATTAAGAATTCACTCTCAGTGTTTGTCTTTCTGTTCGCTGCTCGTAAATAGATACCCGTCGTGTTTTTTTCTTTCTTTTTATGTTATGATAATCCAGCTCGCTTTTAATCAGTGTAACAGTTTGCAGCCAACTTCCAGAGGAAGTGAGAATAAGTGCAGACTCGACAGGGAACCGACATTAAAACTTTGGATCTGTTTTAGCGTTAGCAGCTCTGGAAGACAAGGTTAGCCTCATTAAATGGAAAGATATACTATAATTACATGACAGAATTAATGACTAAATGATTAAAAAATATGTGAGGAAAAAAGTTTCAAAGGCTACTGTTCTGCAGCTGTACTAAGACACTATTTCCAGCAATTTCGATTATCAATAATTATCATTTTCTCATGCAAATGTTAAAATTTGACTGGCTTAAGCTTCTCAGATCTGAATATTTGCTGTTTTTCAGCTTCCTATGATCATAAACTGAATATATTTTGAGTTTTGGGGCGTTAGCTGGACAAAATAAGCTATTTAAATATGTCAAATAAATAAATATATTTCATTTTTTCTGATATTTTATACACCCAACACTTAAAACACTTAAATCCGTCGTGAAAATTCTCTTTAGTTGCAGGCAGATATCTTAATTTCATTAAAAATAGCCTTCCAAAACACATTTATCTAATGCAAACTCAAGCTGTCGAGCTCAGTGACACATTATATCGTCACCTCAGCTGAATCAGGATATCTTCTGAGTGCCTACAGGGTGTCCTAGTCGTCACTTTGGAGGCCTCTCTGACTCTCACCCCCTCTCGGTCTGTCTGTGTGTGTTGTCCAGGCCTTTGTCTCCCTCTCTCTGCTGTACTGGGCTCTGCAGAGCGTCTCTCAGCTGCTCAGCATCAAGAAGAAGGCCGACTGAGTCGACGACACGAGATGACAGGAGACTGAATTTCATCTTTTCGAGTCATAATTATCGACATGATTCCTTTTGAACACATTTTAATAAGCTTGAACACACCTCGTCTGTATGTGACATCCATCAGCATCACGCTGAAGACGGTCCTTTCCTCGTCTCACTTTGTAAAAACCAAAACTTCATCATGTAAATTAGCCACAAGCTAACAAAGGTACTCGACATGTCTCTCTTTTTTTAAACATCTCCTGCTTTTGTTTAAAATGAACTTTCTAACAGAGATGCTGCTAATTGAGCCACTAATCAACTAAAATTTTTTTATTCCTCTGAGCTGCTGCTGTGTAACGTTTATTGCCTTCAACTATGCAACATATACCTCAAATAACGCTGCTCTGACTGATACCTGTTGATTTTACCTTTGACTTGCACAGCCCTGTACAGTATATTGCTTTTCTCATTGCAATAAAACTTTTGTAATTTTGCTCGACGTGTCTCCGTGTTTGATTTCATAAAAATACACACACACCAGACAGAATATAAAAAACACAAAAAGGTGGAGGGTGTGCAGAGTGTCGGTGTGGTCGAGTGACAGACAGTCCACAGCAGGTGGTGCTGTAAGCGCCAACAACTTAACTTGTTTGCAGGTGACGCCTTCCCATCACTGAGACATTAAGACACACTATGACACACAATGTGACCCAATACGACAGCTCTGCCATCAACTTTTACGAAGCTTATTATGTTTCAATTTCTGCTGACACAGTCAGAAAGACATGAAATCTACTTTATGTTTATTACTGAGGGCGTAGTTTGTGGTGTTGTTGTACAGGAGTGTATTAT
Source organism: Argyrosomus regius (assembly GCA_946959425.1). Taxonomy (NCBI): domain Eukaryota; kingdom Metazoa; phylum Chordata; class Actinopteri; family Sciaenidae; genus Argyrosomus; species Argyrosomus regius. Next base: position 25,678,521 of record OX336884.1, read on the forward strand.
ATCAAAAGGTGTTTCTAATATCACGCTCCTCTCGTGGATGTAAATAGGGTGGCCAAAATAATAGAAACACCTCTCGATCCAATGCAGTCTGGTTAAACACCACTACAAACTACAACCTCAAGAAGAAACAGATACCTAAATTTATACCTCAAAACTGAACATTATTATGTTCGTAAAGGTAGAATTTATAGCAGATTGTACAGGTGTACCTAATGAAATGGCCAGCGTGATTATTCAAGTACTGAAGTCGAGCTAAAACAAACACCCAACGAAGCAGCTGAAAGAGAAAATGAACAGAGTAACAGGTGAGGTGTAACAAATAATCTATATAAAGCTAAAAAAAAGTCTGTATAATTTATATATATTTTAATTCAGTGTGAGTGTGTGATCTTTCCTTGAGTAACAATCCGTGTAGAAAGAAATCTACTAACTTGTTCTGGAAGCTTCTTGGTAAGATAAGTGTATTAATATAAGTGTACTTAATATATATAAGACTTCAGTGATCTCACATCAGAGACGTTCACTTGTTACAGCAGCTCATAAAACACAAGGTGGATCAGAAAATACTCATAAAAATAAATAATAAACGTTATATACACTATGAATACCTTACAAGTATGCAGATTTGCATGTTGGATCATTTCACACATGGTGCGTAAGATGTGCATATATATCTATATTATATTAAAAAAACATCTTTATTAAGCATGAGACTGTGCCAGTCTTAAATATACAGCTGTAAAACACTTCTGTCTCATAAAACGACGCCTGAAGACAAAATAAACACTTGTGTGGTGACATACAGTGAATGTGACAACTTCAAAACATGACGATGAGTTTGTGGAAACTGCTAATTATGTTCATGTTTTTATCTTGGTGCTAAATTACACGACATTCCCTCGAAAGCAGTGTGTATACGTAAGCATGTATGTTTATCTAGCGGTGTGAAATCGTGTCGTAATCATTATAAAAACATAACAGATTGCAGATTATGTAAATGATTGATGAATGAATGCTGATTTTTGTGAAAACTGGAGGAGCGGAAGCAGCTGCGTGAAGATTCATAATGTGTCATGTTCACAGGTCTGCAGATGGCATTACCATACTGTACGTACGTGCAGAGCGCTCAGGGTGGGTTCAAAACTAAAATACCACGTGTCTTATCTAATGTGTTACCTAACAGGTGCAGGTAACATCTGTGATTACAGAATGGGATCATTTAGACGTGTTTGTGTGCTATTAAAATAAGGAACTTTAGCAGATGCACAGAAATATGATCCTGTGTTCATCAGACCATCGTGGGAGCTGAAAATCTACTAAAACCTGCAGGTTTGAGTCACACGGGGCAGAAAGCTGCTGTGGCTTCAAACTGTTCAGGTCTCAATCAGTGATGTCACTGATTTCCACCTGCTGTGACATCACTGATTAAGACCTGAACAGTTTGAAGCCACAGTTTAGGACCTTTAGGGCGTGACCAGACATTCAACATGTTCACAGGTTTGAAAACCATATGGGGATCACAGAGGACGCTTTATTTTTGCTGGTTTAAACTAAATTTATGCAGTCTCTGTTGTCCAAGCTGATGCTAACAGCGAAAAAGGAGGTCCGGCTTTCATTCCTGCAACATATGCAAAGGAAAATGTGAGTGTTTTGAAGTGTTTTCACCTGCTGACCCTCTTTCACCAACAGGGAATATCAATAAGCAGCACGAAAAGGTGAGTATCATGACTGAAATTAATGTTTTTATTCTGCATTTAAGATTTAAAACCTCCAGCCCGTCTGTCTGTCTTATCATCGTCATGGTTTCTGCTCAGTGGGATTCAGATTAATTGTCTGAAGAGACATCAGGCCTTGAAAAAGCAAGACAACATGACTGAACCCAAACATAAGCCTGACTTAGAGTACATGAGGTAAAAAAATGAAGGTCAGTATGAACTTCATGTTGAGTTAGAAAAAAAAAAGGAAACAAGTCATTTCCGCTTAAATGTATTAAATACAGACAACTCACACATTAAATCCACGAATGTTTGTCCAAACATTCCCACATACTTCTGCTCTTCAGAGACCTGTTACAGTACTTATGTTGAGCTCCCACTCACTTGTTACTTCAGTTGGATGTAGTTTGACAGACGTCTGTTTTCGCATTTACCTGCTGAAGAGGGGGGAAGTTTGTGCCCACCTTAAATCTTAGTTTAACCCCAAAGCTTAAGTTTATATATATACGAGATTTAGAAGATTAGTATAGCAACACAAAACATGCTATGTAAATATATATGCATGTCATGTGAGTTCAGAGAAGGGACCAAGACTTTGGCATCAGAAGCGCTCAGGTCTGTGAAGAGAGCAAAAGGTCGGTTGATTAAAATGTGATCTGGGAACTCATTCCCAATCATCTGATAAGAATTAAACTCTTTACGAACTTTTTAAAACATATATCTGCATTCACATAAAGATATACGTTTACAGAGGTTAGCAGAAATGTGTTCAAACGGTGGACAGACTAACAAAAAGCGGAGTCTGGCGGAAGCAAAACACATTTGCCGTTTGTTTCTCTCCACTTCTAGATCCTAAATGAGCAACTCTGAAAACAAATTTATATTTCAATTATTGATACCAGAAACTGTGAAAGAAAACTAACTATTACTGCGTTTAAAGGACAGTTCATAAGAATAACACAGATGGTTTTGTGAGTTGTTCTCTAAGATCTGCGTGTTTTTGTTAATGGAGTCTGGTGGCAAGCATAACATTTGTTTGTTTTGTCCACAAATTTATATTTCAACATGCAACAACCTTATATATACGTTATATTGTGACACTTGATACCAGAAAATGTGAAAGAGAAATATTACCGTGGTTCTTTAAAGACGTGATGATCCGTTTTTGTCAACGGAGTCTGTTGGCAATGCATTTGCCACATTTGTTTTTCACTTCTAGATCCTAAACAAAATATTTCCAAACAAATTTATATCTCAGCATACAACAAACTATCGAATATATTATATATTTAGTCAGCAAGTGACATTTGATACCGTAAGGTGTCAAACAAATGGGCCTTTAAAGACCTGAGGTTTGCCTTTTTAAAGGACAGGTTCACATTTTTTCAAGTCTGTCTTAAAACAGGACTCACCCATTAATGCATTTAAATTTAAATTTGGGGTTCTGTAATTATTCCTCCTCTTCATACTCAACTTTTCTGTGCGTTTCCCCTGCAAGTTAGTAAAATCAAGTTGGTATTTATCAGAGTTAGTATTTTTTTTAGTATGAAATTCCCAGAGTGTCTAAAAAAACCTTTTAGAAGATGTCAACTGGCTAATATGTGCAGCTGACTAACTGTATTAACTCTTTTATTTTCTAATATCATTATCTACAGTCTGTTTAATCCAACATGACAATACTGACCTGTGACCTGTTACACTTTCTACTATCATCTGTGCCGTTGTGCTCTCTGCTTTTTAATGATGTGTCGGGTTATTGAAGCGATCCAACAACCAACAGCACGAGAAGCTGACGTATTGATCCCGGCGTAGCAGTGAAGGATATGGCCTTCACCTTTTACATGAAATCCTTCTAATAGGCAGTGAGGGAATTCTGCCCGGGGTCTCGCTTAATGGAACAAGGAAATGTCGCTCAAGAAAAACGATCAATGGGACAGTCAATGAGAATTAGATCTCGCCGGGCTCGCTCTAATGTAAAAAGGGAGCATAAAAACAAACCAACAGTCATTTCATCCTGGGTAGCGTCATGGCTGCTTCTTAACAGCCTCTGAATCATCTGTGTGATGACTCAAAGTTTACCAGTTTATTTGATTAATAAACAGACAGAATCGAAACACAACACAGACCCATTTAAATGAATTATTGATGATTTTTTTAAAGTTATGACGCTCTAATAATACATTTCAAAGACAGTTCAATCTCCAAATTTCCTTTTTTTTACCTTAAAAGATAGTAATATTCTGTCACTGCTCTCTTCTTCTGTGGCACTCAAGCCGATTGATTCCTACTGAAGATGTACAGTAAATGGAGATGGAGAAATGCTGATGGAGAGTCGACTCGGTGTCGTGCCAGAACTGGAGCTAGGAAGAGAAAAGAGAGTGACCGAACAAGAAGCCGCCGGACAAAGAGTAAATCTGGGACTGACTTTTAGTCGTTGGTGAAATAAAAGGCTGAAAGACAGATGCAGAGCTGGGCTGACTGCTGCTGGACTAGTCAGTAATATTAGCTGGCTGCTATGTCTTGTGTTGTTGACCTTGCGTGATGTTTGGCTGTTGTGGTTTCGCTAGTTTTCGGTCAAGTGTTGTTACTTCGAATAGCAAGAAAATACTGCACCATTGACTTTGGACCAGGTTTTTATTGGTCAATGGTGCAGTCGCTTTCTGCTGGATCAAGACAGCAATGCACCTGACCACTCCTCATTTTAAGTGCAACATGGCCTATGGGCACACAGATGGGTGCAAGTACATTAGCTTCTTACGTAACGTGGGCACTGGGCTTGAAAATGACAACTGTGTTGGTCAGAAACTAGCAATGACATTTGGGCTGTGCAGTAAGATAGAGGTATTTAGTCTTGTTAATAGTTTCTGAGTCAGAGGAAGAAGCTCTAGACAGACAATACTTATAGTTTTGAGGGATGAAATCTTCTTCTCCTGTTTTCCTTCACACCGCCAGCAGAGAAAGGCAGAGGAATGCAGCTCCTCTGCCGCTCCCCACGAGATGTGAATGAAGATAATCGCATGCCAGTTCGATATCATCACATCACTTGTGTTAGCGTAAAAATGTGTTCTGCTCACTGGGTCGGGGACAAATCACATCAGCAGTGGTCAGGAAAACCTGTGAACGCCTGAATGCACCAGACAACATCACCTTTGATGTGCCGGCGACTGCTACTACTACAGTAGCTGGAGTAAATGATGAATGCACGATGGTGCTTCCCCTCGTTAGTTCACCTGGTTTCAGTGTTATCATGACGTAAAAAACATGGGATGAGTTTGAGGGATACACTTACAGTTTGTATTTACTTCAACATGACTCAGCAAGTAATCTACCTGGAATGTAACCTTGTTTCCAAACCACAGTGTTTGCAGACCAGTCAGTGTCCTATGAGGAACTACAGGCGGCTACGGCATGAGCTACAGGCGTGGATTAACACTAGAAAACTTTGAAAACAACAATGGTAGCTGCTAAAGAGGTTAGCGTAGAACTGCAGAGTCTCAACTGGCAATCTCCATGGCTATGAAGTGAAGCCAATGTGGAAGAGTGCAGTTCCTCAAACGTCCACTTGAGGCTGGTTCCAGAAGTGAGTCAGTCTCCATAAGTCCCCATGTTGAAATGTCCAACTTCACAGCAGAAATAAACATGTTTACAGCCTGGTACAAAAAACAGTTTTGGTCTCTATAGCTAATTTCCCCGTTCATGACAACTGTACTGAGGGTGAATTTTTATAGAACTCACCTGTTCAAATTATATTAAGGCTTAAAGTTATGCAGGATTAAGAGCGTGGTTGCTAAGATTGACAGATAGCTGGCATTATAGGTAGCTCGTTTGAGCACCCAGGGTTCATTCAGCCCGCCATGGGGCGGCCAGAGCCAACATTGCTTCAGTAAGAGTTTGTAGTTTACATCATATTCATTCATTGGTCTAATTGGTTGAAGTACGGCAATGTTGAAAAGGTTTCCACCAAATACTTCACAGTTGGTTCTGTGTAACAAACCGTCTGATGCAGTCAGGTTACCTGGAAGATGCACGTTCACGTGTTTGATTAGCAACTGCAGGGCCTTGTCGGCAATAGTTCAGCCAGCACTGCATCTACAGAGTGGACAGTCCTAGATCAGGGGTCATGGACTGACATGATGATGATTGACATTTTAACTTATTGTACGTCAACAGTTCATCATTAGAGGCAGCAATGTCCCAATAAAGAGTAGAAGATGAAGAAGAGCATAAAAAATGAGTTAGTAAATGTGTTCACCATGTTTCTGGTGAGAAAAGTTGAATGTCAAAACAACTCGACCGTGTGCCTTAAACCTGAGAACACATGACCACCAACGCTGACAAGATAAAGAAAACCAACTCCACATTAGTCCCACCCAAACTGTTTGATTTGCTGGCAATCTCTGGAAAGTGCAGTTTAAAAAACAACAGCAGTGATAAGCGTTCAACATCAAATGTGGAAACAATAAAAGAGAGATTTAGCTGATTATCAGTTTAAAGTCTACAGATATGGGTTTTATCGTTGTATAAACACACCACACATCAGCTAAAACATCTTATTTTTGTGTGTGTGGCTCCTCTTTTTCTCGTTACACGGCAGATTGGGAAGAGCAAAGAACAAATGTGATTCGCTCCCTCAGTGCTGCTGAATGTTCCAGTGATTCATGCTATGATAATATAGTTCAATGCTCTGCACCAACTGTCTGCAGGGGGACAGAGAGGAGTCCCACTACACACACACACACATGCATGAGTGCACAAACGTGCAAACACACACTAGACGTACACGCAATGAGGTATGTGCCATGCTCATTATACAGTATTTATGTGTGTTCTTTCACCTCGTGGACTGTGTTGCCCTGTAGGCTCAACTGTCTGAACCAGAGGACGGGCTGGATCAGTGTTGCAGTCGAGACTGAGACAAGACCAAGACTTTGAGGGGTCGAGATGAAGTCAAGACCAAGACCAAGGCAGGATGAGGCAGTCAAAACCAAGATTAGAGAGTATATAGTCTACTTAGGTAGCTAACGTGGAGCTAATATTCGCCTCTGAGACTAAGACTGTGTAATAATGGAACTAACTACATGACTCATCACTGTGACGGTGTGATTTGGATGAAGACATATTGTAAGACATATCCAGTTAAATCCCTAGTTTGAAAGATTAAGAAATATCTGGTTCTTTGATTAAAAAGTCAAAGTATGAACATAAAACTTCAGGGTAAGCGTTGACTACGTCTTCCAAAGTGCATTTCAGCAAGAAACATCCAATCACTGAGCTTAAAAGTTTGATACGGACATCGCTAATGGCAGGTGAAAGCTAAAGATTAGTGTTGATGCACCAGCCCACATCCACCCATGGCAACCTTCTTGCCCATGGCAACATCAGCCGAGGCTCATGGGTATTGTAGTATGTTAAAATAAATCAATCTGGAGGACATAGCAGGCGTCACGGTGGCGCAGTGGTTCAAAACTTGGCTGGGGCGTTTCTGTGTGGAGTTTGCATGTTCTCCCCGTGTCTGTTCTCTCTGAGTACGCCGGCTTCCTCCCACAGTCCAAAGACATGCAGTTAATAGGTTAATTGGCAACTCTAAATTGCCTGTAGGTGTGAGTGTGAGTGGTTGTTTGTCCAGGGTGTACCCCACCTCTCGCCCAAAGTCAGCTGTGATTGGCTCAAGCCTCACCGTGACCCTGATGAGGATAAGCGGTTATAGATAATGGATGGATGTAACAACGTAGCAGTGACCACACCATCAACAAGATACGTTTGAATGATATTTTAACAAAACAAAAAGATTGTCAGTGAGTCTTCAGCGTGTTGCTGTGTTGTGGGGAATCCACCTTAGCATCTGGGCATGGCAGACCGCTTCAGGACCCCGTGGAGAGGAGGAAGGAGAGGAAGAAATAGGAGAAAGAAACAGAAGGGTGCAGAGTACGAGAGTTAAAGAGGAGGAGATGGTTAGGGGGGTACTTAGGAATGTCGGAAGCGGCACGGTTGAGGTTTGGTCCTGCTCCTGAAACTCTCCTAAAAGCTTTGAATAACCTGCATGAGACCCAAGTGGTTCAGTAACATTACGGATATCACTCAAAGGAAAACTTTAAAGGGGGAAGAAAAAACTCCCACTTTGCTACTCTGCTCCGATGAATCAATGTAAAACCAGGGGTCATAAAACCGAAAAATATAAAATTTTAATTTCTCCTCTTTCAGTTGTCACAGGAGAACACAGGGCAGGTGCTTTAGGGCAGATGTTTATGCTGCACCAGACAAAGAAATGCAATTTCATTTCAGCTGGACTTTAAATATTTAAAAAGAACGCTGACTTGAAGCTTTGTGATGTTTTCCCTTACTAACTTTACAATAGAATTTATCAGCTTAATCACAGCCGCCCAGGACATGTTACGATTTCTCAAGAAAAAAAAAATCATGTAAGCAATGATTACATTAATGTATTTCTTGGACTGACATATGTGCCTTCAAAATACTGAGTAAAAAGCCATTTTATGTTCTCTGCAGTCGGGAATGAAACCCTTTTTTTTTTAAACTATTAGTCCTCTCTGAGACATTTCCTGAAAACGACAGATGCCCACAGGCTAATATTAAACATTTGTACATCAACGTCAGTCTTTCTTCACTCTTAATGCTCCTTTGCTTCAGCCTCGGGGACGTATAATCATCGAAGGAGACCCAGCTGTCTGTTACCTAGCTAGCATCAGCCTCCTCCCTCCCTCCCACTCCCACCCCAAAGGAAGACCCAGGGTCAGCCTGTGTAGACGCATAGGACAGGACCTTACATAATGGTCCCATTATGATACATGGTGTGCTGCACTAGACTCCACACTCAGGCTGCTATTTATAGCACAGAAGTGGGGTAGAATTGATATATGTGCTTTGGACTGCTGTCACAGTCAGGGGTGGGGGGGTTCGTGGCAGTGGTGATGGTGACAGAGTTGCCAGCTCTCTTCTGAGTAACAGGGTGATTTGATTGGGTCTTACAAGTTGTAATGTTGATTTGCATTTATTTATTCGACAACCCATCTGCTCACAGCAGACGGTTCAGGCTGTGATATATATATATATATAGATATATATGCATTCGTATCAGCTGTTTGTGGTAAACACGGACAGTTCTATATGTGTATTTATGATTATATTACTAACAGCCAAGCATCAACAAGGTCAACAACACAAGACATAGCAGCCAGCTAATATTACTGACTAGTCCAACAGCAGTCAGCCCAGCTCGGCGTCTGTCTTTCAGCCTTTTATTTCACCAAGCTCTCACCAACTACTAAAAGTCAGTCCCAGATTTACTCTTGTTGCTGCTTCTTGTTTGCTCACTCTCTCCTTTTCTCTTAGCTTCCTCCGTCAGTGTCCCCTTTGGTCCTTTCACCTCTGTCATTAGGTCCATAGAGGCTGCTGAGCTCGGTTACATTGCCCACTTGCCCAGCTCCGGTTCTGGCACGACACTGGCTCTGCACCCCGTCAGCATCCTCCTCTTCCCGGTGGTATACATACACTAACACTCTCCTGGTGGCCTGGCAGCCCAGCTGACAAACTGAGCTAACATTAGCTAACTGTAGCTGCTGAGATAATATATATTGTAATCCATATTGTCTTCAAGCAGACAGGACAAACAATATGACGAATAGTCGCTGGTAAAGGACACACCGGTCCTGTCCGGTTATGAATGAGGCTGCTTTCACAATATTTAATCCTTTGTTGGCAAACCATTTTTTTCCATCTCCAATCTCCAGCGGTTATTAAAAGCCTGCTTCAGGCGTGTGTGTGTGTGACCCTCAGAGAAAACACAGTAGACTGTAGACTCAGACTGTTCATGAAAAAGCCATTAAACAAACTGTCAGGTTAATGTATGACTGCAGAGTTCGGTTTGACCACAAATCTGCCGAGCCCTCAAAATGATGCATTTTCCTCGACTGCTGCTCGACGCTTAATGTTAGTATGTGACATTTGAGCGGGCCGCACAGCACGAAGAACAGTCGCAGGAAGGTTTGAGTAGCGTTTGGCGACCAAACGGTCCCAAATTTGGTTTTGATTTTTTTGTTATTATATAAATTATAAAGTCTAGGTCAAGTCTAAGTGCTATATAAATACCGTGAAACAACTTTCACAGTATTTAAACAAGCTGTCAGGACTTCTGTAGGCTTCTTCTGATGTCACAACTATACAGTCACCGCCTTCGACATGTCCACACTCTGTTACCTGTGGCTGGCCTGGACCTGCATCATCCAACAGTCAGCCAATCAGAAGAGAGGCTCATTAATATTACAAAACACTCTGTTCTTGTAAGAGAGTAGGTAGAAAGACAGTTAGTAGATAGTTTTTGGTACTTAAAACCACAAATATTATATCTTCTTAAGTATAAAAGCACATAAAATGTGCAATTTAATGATTTATTTTGAAGGGTTGACCATATCTTTGTTTAACTGAGGTAACAAGTCCTTGCCTTTGTCTTTTGATACTGCACTAGATGTTTGGGTGGTTGGGTGATGAGTTCTTCTGGCCTGTTTTGTGACATTTTTAGTCGTTGTGCTAATTTATGGTGTTAATTTGGCTGACATAGTAACATGAGTGTTTTTGACAGTCGCTATCATCGTTAATCTCAGTTCCTTTACACATTTTTGTTGTTAAGAGGTGTTGTCTTTCACTACATTTTACTCTTCTGTCTCTAACTCACAAATTTAATTATATTTAGTTAGTTACAGTCAGGCTCCATGAATTCTGTGTAGAAGTTTTCATTTTTAAAATAGAGGTTTTACTATTTTTCTTGTCTCATAATAAATCTCAAAATGCCTTGTGAAAACCTACTTGGCATAAACAGATTTCCGATTGTTATTTTTGGCAAGAAAACAGCACTTATTGGCAGCATTTCACTCTATTAATGGAGACAAAAGGCTTAGATTAGAATTTTCATTGATGCAGAGTGTGATGCAGTCAGTTACCACGGTGGCTACGTTAACCTCCCTGCAGTATGTCTGACCCACATGCATAATGACCTCAGGAGATCATGATGATGCAAGCAGTGACAGGCACGTCTGTCGTGCATCTTTTGCGTCATCTGCATGTAAAACACCACAGAACAAAAACACCAGAGAGAGAGAGACAATAAACTGTGTGTGCAAAGAACCGGCTGTAGTACCTTTTTAATTAGAAACATATCTACAATAAAACCCCTCAGAAATACAGAAGGCTGTGTGTACAATAACTATTAATATCTCACATTTTGCCTTATTGTCTAAATATAGATCGTTAATAGATGGGAAATTTAATTAATGTATGCATGTATGGGCACGACAGAACACACTATGAGACTATTTCGATCTTTTAGACGTTTCTAATTCTGAGAACAAAACATGGCACAAAAAGAGAAATACTACTGGTACTATTCTTACTGCTCTGGCTACTACTGATACTGCTATTGCTGCATCATGCTACTGCTACTAATACAACTACTAATACTAATACTACTCCTAATACTGTGGTAAGTAGGTACTGCTACTACTGCTGTTACTGCTACTAATACTACTACTACTGCTGTTACTACTCCTACCAATACTACTACTACTGCTGCTACTACTACTACTTTAATAATAATATACATATTAATAATATATGATGATAATAATAATAATAGATCAAGGTCTGCTTACTAGCTTTTTCCAGTGCTTTCAACCTCTCACAGTCTTCCTCAGTGTGTGTGTTTGCTTGGTTAAGTTTAAATGAACTTTCACAATAACAACCAGATGTTTTATTTCAATATTATAGCTTCAGTTTTCAATATTCTTATAATAAGAATAGATCAGATGACTACATGTGATGGAAAGGAGTCTCTTGTAATAAATCCAGAGAGAATTATCACCCAGATCTGCAGCTTTCTTCGGCGTTATGAAGCATTTTAGCATCTTTTCAGCTCATTGTTTTGGTTCCACACAGTGCAACTTCTGCCACTTTCAGTTCTAAAAAAAACTACCTGACTGCCACCAAACAGCAGTTAGCGACTGGCTGGTAAACATAGTGGAGCATTTAACAAAGCCAGATATTTCCCTCAGGAGTTGTTGGACACCAAACCAGAGCTAGGAGGAGGTGGCCAGGAACACGACTTTAAATGAATGATCATGTAGCCCTGTGTCTGCTGGGTGCATAAAAAGCAACTGTTTACTACCACGTTCACTGTTACAACTTTATAAGGTGGTAATATGTCAGCAAAGTGTTTACAGCTCATTGCCTCCAATCCAAACAATGGATTAGTATTTTTTTTAATAGTTCATATTTATTTGAATGTAATCTAAATATTCAGATGTCCTGTAGTTACCCATTGCCAGTCACATGTGAAGGATGTGTCAATACTTCAACTGCCGTTGCCTCTCCGACACAAATGTAAACTACCACATGACCTACACAGACGGCCTGGAGGCAGCACTAAAACACAAACGTTATTGGCACACTGGTCAGCCACCATCCACCCACACACACGCCGCCCATATCTGGGTCATTGTTCCGCGATCTTTGATGAAACTCAATACATGCTGAGGCTTGTGGGTTAGATTAAATGGCGGTTCCTGTAGGCGGAGGGCTATGTGAAAGGTGCGAGCAATGTAGGGTTATCTAAAGGTGGGCTAGTCAATGAATTGAAGATATTAGGTTGGTTCCAAGAAGCAGTGTGCTCATAACTAAGACCTTTTTCAACCTCACAGCCTTGTTTGAAAGGCAGAACAGCAGGGCAGAAACTGTTATTGAGTAACCTTTATGTCTCCTGCAGAAGGGTTTTGCTGTGAACATATGCTCTACAAAGCTAGACATTTATACTGCACAGCAGCTCCATGAGCCGGAAGTTAAATGTCTGCCTCATGAGCTTCTAGACTGTATTTGTTGTGAAGTGGAGAATATTACAATGAAAACATTGGTGTTCTTTAAATGATCTGTATACAGCATTAGTCTAAGTTTAAACAGCTTAAAATGACCCATGTATAAACAGTATTGTCTTTAGATGTGTTTGGGCAACACTTTATATGAATTAGTTCATTGAATCCTTTAGAATTGTAGTTTGGACAGCTAACAATACATAAAACTGGGCTTGGACACCTGGATTCGGCCTAGAGTCAGTGTTTGTTACAATATATACAAACTTCTCTTAAACTTAAAACAACCACAGTAGAAAGAAGACATCTTTCACATCATCCCACTGTAATGTTTGGAGTGCCACAGGGCTCTGTACTCGGTCTATTGCTATTTATTAGGTTAATTTTGCTAAAGAATCTGTGATTTCCAAACAATTTCATGCTTTTTAATTTTTGAATTCTGTTCTGTCGTAACCCCGTCTCCTAGAAATCACATTTATGAACTCAACTGTGTTATAACATTTATAAGGACATGTAATTGCAGCAAGGCATTTTTTTTGTGCCTAAACACAAATTGTTAATAAAGTTGCTATAAGTAAATTGCATTTCAAGTGGATATTGTAGAAGAACTTAAACAAGACTTTATAATGTATTTATGGTGGCATTACGTCTGTCATACATAAACATAATTTTTATGAAACATAGTTGATCTCAGAGTTTCGGCCTTTTCTTCTTCAGTTGACTGAACTAGTTTCTTTATATTGTCACCATTTCTTAAGTGGTTGTGTACGTGTGTCATGTTGTGTATACAGTATCTGTATGTCCATAAGCAAATGTCAGTTTGCAGTATGTGAGTGTATACACTGTGGTTTTTAAATGATTGTTATAAATATTCATTTTTTCTATTGATTTTTCTGCTTTATTGATCTGTTTAATGTTAATGTGAGTAATCTGAGTATGCATCTTTTAATAATCAGATTTTCTAAAATGTCTTTGTATTTTAATTTCCTCTTTTGTTCTTATTTCTTTGCACTTTCTTCATCTGTATGATCATTGTGTGCTAACTGGAAAGATTTCTTACAGCTCATGTGCCGATGCCGCGGCTCTAACCTCCTTCATTACTATTGATCGGTTGATTGACTTCCACCGAGGCCACCTAAAGAATCTGAGCTCATTTCGACACATGTGCTCATCATGCATCTCTCTCTCTGGATAAGAGTGTCGGCTAAACGCCTAAAATGTCAATGACACTGTTTGGATGGATGAACATAATTACCTCAAGTAGCTGCACCTTCATTTAAAAAGATTTTTTATACAAATAATTATACAAATGAAGTCATTTTACCGCTTTTTCTTCTTCTTTGTCGCTGGAGCATTAGTGCAAACATTTGACTGGCAAAATATAAATTTAAAACATTTCTACAACTTACATTTGTATATTGCGATAATCAAGGCAACCGCTTCAGCTCAAGCAGCTGCCTCTGCCACCATTTTCACAATGCCGGAGGTCGTTACCCTTCTGCTACGTATCCAAAATGGAGACCATTGAGGGCGAGAAGTGTCCAGTGGTTTAACTTTTTTGTGCACCATCCGGGTATTCACAGTTAACGCACTTATGCATTTCTAAATACCAAGCAAAATATGAGGTACACGAAATGAGACACAGCATCTGTGTCTACAGTTTCTCTGGACTTAAGTATATCATCCTCCCAGGCCGTACATTCAACAACAGTACACAGCTGTTTTCTAACATCTTTACATATGTGCACATTGTATTATTGTTACACACAATTATTATTATCGCATGCACGGTAACCACAGCAAATCTACTTTTTGAATGGAACATTACACGTCACATCAGTAGGGGTATAAGGGATAATGTGGTGAAGGTGGATGGTATGTCAAGAACAGAACTGAATGATGCACATCTGAAGGATTTCGAGGCGGGTATACCCACAGCAGACAGAAATGAGTGTGTATGCTCTGTATAGCTACGTATATCCTGCACTCCAACTGCGACACTGTGAGACAGCTGGAAAGCTCTATAACATGCATAGATCTCACACTTAGAATTCACTCCGATACAGCCCACTACACTGTAAGGAGTCATTTTGGAGCCACAGCCATGGTTTCTGATCCCTTTATCATAAAGACCTAAAACAAGATGAGAATGTACAGTCTGTAGGTATTTTACTGGCCGTGCACTCTCTATATGAATGCTTTCAAATCTTCTTTATGTCTTTGTGTCGCCAGTAAACAACATCTTCCTCCACCTCCTGTCCTCCTCAATCATCCTCACTCCTCTCTCTGTCTCTGTTTGTCCCCATTTTATCATCTTCTTCAGCCCCCCCACCCTCTCCTCCCTCTCTGTCTTCATCTTCCTTTTTCCCGCCTTCTCTCGGCCCCTTTGGAGAGGAGGATATCCCACAGGTTGCCGCACTTACCGCCTGTCGCGTTGAATGCTAATGCAGCCGGCTGATGCGTGCCACAGTGACTGAGGAGTAGAGATGTTTTTTTTTTTAAAGGAGGAGGTCGGAGGTGGGGAGTAGTGATGAGAAAGACGGAGAGAAAGCAGAAGAGCGTAGGACCTCCAGGCTTTTTTTTCTTCTTCTTCTTTTCAGGGGTGGGAGGGGATGGAGTGACTGAGGGGAGGGATGGAGGGATGTGACGTGAGCGAGCGGGAGTATGGAAACTGATCATTGCAGGCAGAGCAGCGTTGGTGCTCTCCCCCTCCTCCTTCTCCCCTCTCTCTCTCTCTCTCTCTCTAACCACTCCACATCCCCAGCGATGCTGCTCTGACCAGACACCGCCGGAGAAAAACAAACACCATCCACATACTCATACACTGACATGCAGCAGTGAGGGCTGCTGCTGCTGCTGCTCTTTCGTCTTCTCTCTTTCATCCACTCACGTTACATCTAATTACAACCCCCCCCCCCCCCTCCTCCTCCTCCTCTCCTCCTCTTTTCCTTGCAGTTGACAGGAGCACCCAGAGGAGGATACAGCAGGAATGTGACTGTGAGGAGCTTCATCTGAAAACATCTGCCTGGAGGACTCCACCTCCATCTCCATCTCCATCCACTCTTTGGTTGGTTGAGCTCTGCAGCAGGTGAGCGGCATGTTGATATCACATCTCATTCATGGTGCTGTATGTCGCAGTGGCCGCTACCTTACTGTATCTGTGTGTGTGTGTGTGTGTCAGCGGCGTCTTCAGCTTAAGATCTTCTGTCGGCGTGGTGTCAACACATGGATGCATGAATGACAACGAAGCCGATCTGATAACATTTGTGGAAATGGATTTTGATTGTTGAGAGGATGCCAAGCCAGGAGTGTTGAGGAGTGAGGATGCACTGCAGTTAGACAACACCAGAAAGAGAGAGAGAGGAGAGAGGAGAGGAGGATGATTGCAGTGCAGTGCACAGCAGGAATATACTGCACACATCAGTGTGATATTAGAGGTGGACTCGCCGTCTTACTGGAGATTTAAGATAAATAACAATCGCCTCCTTTTATTATTTTTTCTTGCTGTCGGTGCAAAACATTAAACAAGACGTCGCAGAGCGTTTTTCTAGTTTGCAGCTCCAGCGGCAGATCAAAGTTTATGCGAGGGAGGCTGATTCCCACGCAGCCAGTGTGTTAACATAGAAACACTGTGCGTTGGCTCTGCTTCCCCTTTGTTTGTGTTGTCTATATATTATTAATAATGATGTTTATATTGCTTTTGTTGGCTCTTTGAGGTAAAAAAAAATGCGTACATATGCTTGTGTGTTCATGCAAATCCAAACTAAAAAGCACATTCATGTATATATTTACACACACATTCATCCTCCGCATGAATGCACGTCCACTTGTTGATCCAGGCTCATACACGCACACACACACACACACACACACACACACACACAGATGTGAGTGACACCTACACAACAATTAGACAAGAACAGGAGGGCAAACAGCCGAGCCGTGGTGTCGTACTGTTAATCGGTGACAGTGTATTGAACTGAAATTACAGCTTGACACTTTTTGGCTTTTCATGTTTCCACCCTCTGATGTGACGGGCATTCCTCCTGCGCCGTGGTTACACAATACAAACACGTAAAAGCTGAAATTAATTCAAAGTTTATGCATGTTTTGGTGATTCATTTGACTGATTTGACTTTGTTTTGCCTCTGGTGAAGTGCATCACTCTGTCTTTAAACACTAAAGGTTCCAACAAACCTCCAACCAAACACTAGATATTGGACTCGGTTCAAAAACGCCAGCCCACAAAGGCTGATTTAGCTTGAACTCGATCGTGTTGTCATCATAGCAACCAGCCGGGGCTGATGCGAGGTCATTTGAAAAGCAGCACCAACGCAGCTTTGAATGATTTTAATGCCCAAATTAGGCTCCTTTTTTTTTATTATTATTATTATTCACCCACTTTCCTTCCACTTGTTGAAAACATTTCACGCTGCTTCACTCCAAGCCAAACAGTCGAGCCTGGCAGAGGATTCTGGGGATTTTGTTTTGTTGGGTTTCTTTTTTTCCCCCCAAGAAATGAACATACGTCACTCCCGTATGCTGTTCATACACAGCTTCCTTTGTTCTTATCAACAGATAACCAAGTGTTGCAGTAGAACAAGTGCTTGCTCATGGTGGGAATTGTTGAGTCTCTGAATAATATTATAAAGTGTGCGGCCTAGGCCTGCTCGATGTGAGACCAGAGATAACTTTGGTTATGATTTAGCGCTTTATAAATACAATCAAACTGAATTTAAACTTCGAAAACCCAAAGTGAACGGGATGATGGGTAATATATCCACTTTTCCAGACGTTGCAGTGACATTTTTAATGTCACATTATGTTATTTAACAGAGCGTAGCCGTAATACCCCTCCTGGGTTGAGGGTTTAATTATCACAGAGGTATTTTGTGACTTTTATTCAATAAATCAAAAAAAATTTTTATGTTGCTCAGGCATAAATAAATTAGTTACAAAACAGACATCTGTTATTTAATTCCCCCCTTTTTTTTTTTTTTTACATTTTTAACTTAACATTTGTTTCCAGTCTCTAAAAGGTCTCCATCAATTTCTATCTGCACTCTGGATTCATCCCACACTGGCTGACAAACATGAATGTCAATGCCTGAAATGTCAAGTCCTCGCAACAATGTTGAAAAAACACTGCGATCAAGAGACAAAGGGACATTTTGGCTGTCGGCCTTGAAATGACAGCTGCAGAAAGAGGAACAGGCTGGAAAACGGGGGAATATGATACATCCAGAATATCAGTTTTGATATCTGTGAGCTTTTTACGATGCAGAAACAAACAGTCGTTTCAAACAGGCGTCTCCAGCGTTTAACCTGCTTTGTCACTCCCATTACGTAAAAAAAAAAAAGAGACGTCTGTATGTGTTAATGTGGCAGGTGATCTGATGTCTGATGTCTGTTGTTGTTGTTGTTTTTTCCAGTGTGTGACGCCCGGCTGTGTGTGTCGCTGCCCGGGGAATGCTTGGCGGACAGAGAGACCAGGTCTGAACACGATGAGCAGCCAGGACAAATGGGTCACACTGACCCCGGCTGAATTTGCCCTGCTACAAGAATACACTCAGTGTGAGTAAAAGAGCTACTCTCCGGTTTGTGTCTGTGACTGTGATGAGATGAGGTGTCTCTCTGTATGTGTGATCCTATTCTTCAGGAAGAAGTCATTTTCCAGGTGACATACTGACAACAAAAGCTTCATCTCTGGGATCTTTGCTAGCTAATCGGATAAATACGCTAATTAACATTTTGATATTAAAAATAGATAAAATGACTAAGTGTGATGTGGAAGGTGGTCACTCGTAGTGACAAAACCACAGAGATATATCACCCAAATCTGCAGTTCCTCTCACCTGTATGGAGCGTTTTAGCATCTTTCAGCTCATTGTTTTGGTTTTCCGACCCGTATACTGTCTTTATTCACTCTCACTGCTCCCATCAGCCCTGTTTGCAACATTTAAAGGCTCTGATTAAGCCTCTGAACGCTACCTTCTCAGCACCAAACAGCAGATGTGGTGTAGTAGTGTAGCATTTAGCACAGGGGTGTCAAACTCATTTTAGTTTATGAGCCACATATAACCCTAATTTGAGCGCAAATTGGCCGAAGCAGTAAAAGTAATTTGCGTAACAAGAAATACAAACTTTTTACTTTTACGATGAATGAACCGTTCATTTATGATAACATGATAAACAACCTTAAAAAGTGCAATTTGTCAACAATATGTCTCCTCATGTTTTTCCTCATTCAGTCTGCCGTTACAACTTACAGACAATATATATATAGTATTTTAATTTTTACAGTGAGCACTAAAAATGACTTATCTGCAATTTTCACACAAAGTCCAGTGGGTTGCATTGAACCCTTCAGTGGGCCAGTTATGGCCCGCGGGCCGTATGTTTGACACACCTGATTCAGCAGCTAAAGAGACATTTTCTCAGGAGTTGGTGGAGACCAGACCTGAGCTCATGTTACAAGGTGGTAAACTTTATGTCAGTGGTGTGTTTACACCCACAAGTAGTAAAAAAAAATCAATTAACGTCAGTTTAACAGATACTTGTAAACAGGAATGTATAAAAATGCCACTTGTGAGTGATTCAAGTCCTCGCTGTCTCATCTTGCATAACGAGGCCTCCTGAATTTGGACTTTGATTATGTTACTGGCTTGTTATTTGTATTGTGGCATGACGTCTAATACAAGTCAGCAGAGTTGCTGAATTTTAAATCATGAATTGGAAAAATTCTCATGCTCCAACAGCAGCCTCGGGGTCTTTATGTCGCTGTGCAGGTGAATATCATCATTACATTTATTCTCACATCTCTCTCCAGCTGTAGAGATATTTTCTCATTCTTCCCGATCTGACACTGCTAAATGAGTTCAGTTATCACGAGGACTTGTAGTGTTAAATTCTTTTTTTTTTTTTACTCTTTGGTGACATTTTTTATGAATGAAACTTTCCCACAAATGGAGGGAAACTGGTACCCTGAATTTGTGGACGCTGGCCAAGGATCAAGTTTTGTGGTACACCTGCTCATGAACAGGTGGCATTCATCACACTGAAGCGAGTTTGTGCAGTGAGGAGGATCAGGATGCAAGAACTGTTCCTGCATGAGGCCTGCTTTGTATTTGAGTTGTTTTCACTGATTACATTTGCATCTGATAATTTGCTGCTGTTTTTCAGCGCTGCTTACTGCCTTTGTGATCAATGTTTAAAAAACAGCACTTCGTGAAATACTGCTGTGTTACACTACTGTGTAATACGGCTGTGGCTTAAGAGGTAGAGCGGGGCGTCCACCAAAGAACAGAAGATCGGTGGTTCGATCCCCGGCTCCTCCTGCCTGCATGTCAAAGTGTCCTCGGCCAAAATACTGAACCCCGACGTGCTCCCGAAGGCTGTGTGAATGAATTAGCTCCAGCCTGATGAGCAGCTGGCACCTTGCACGGTAGCCAATGCCATCAATAGCTCCATCAGTGTATGAATGGGTGCGACATGTCGTGTAGAAGCACCTTGAGTGGTTGAAAGGTGCATAATACACTTCTAACTGCATGAGTTCAGTCCAGATATACTGTAGTTTCATGACATGTTTAGCATAGCTGCTAAGCCTGCAGGCAGAGGGTCACATGTTATTTCTAAAGCAGTCATATTTAAGCAATGTAAGTGTAAAAATAGTATAATGAGTATTCAGGGAATGCATTCATTATTGATTAGCAACAGCTGGACATCAGAGACGTTTATATCTTTATCATTTAGCTGGATACTGGTGGCTAGTTTGATTGTTAATGAGCTACAGCGTTGGAATAAGGTCATTTTCCATCTCTTTCAGTGAAGGTTAGCTGTCTGCTGAGCTCATAATAAATTCTCTCTACAAAATATAGTGAGATTAAATTCACATCAGTCTTCTGCTAAGAAAGCAGAGCGATGCATTCCCCCAAAATGATGACACATTCCTCTCCTCACGTCTCTCCAAAAGTTCCAAAAGTCATCAATTCAGGTTTTTGGAAAGTTGGCATGAAACAGACTTCTGTTTTTCATTCAGGAATCCTCACACGTTAACATCTGATAGCATCAAACCGCCGGGTTAACAATAACACGAGTGTCCCTCTGTCTGCTGTAAACTGCGGTATCGCTGTGGCTCATCTCAAACATCCCTTGTTCTAATGATAAAATGCCGACCGCACGTTCGTCTCGCTGATGTAGGAAGCTCAGGCTGCCCGAGCATTTAATCTGCCGCGCTGCCGTCTCGGCTCTGGATGATTCATCCGCAAACCAACAAATGGCTCCCCCCTTTGCTCACCAGACTGTGCTCTGGATGCCTGCAGTTTATGTTACGCTCCAAGATGTTGACACGTTTCATCATTTGAAATGGTACCAGGGATGGAAAATGTGACGATATACCTGGCAGGCTGACTGCGGGATGTTGTGTGCACCACCCACACATAGTTTCTGGACGGACTTTGAAAGTCACAGTAAATCGTTTGTAGGAAGACAAACAAAGGGAACCACAGACAAGAAATAGAGTGTCCAACTGCTAAGTGCTTTTTGTGTCAACTGTCCTTGTAGGAAATATTTTCAGAGCTATTTTCAGTGTCAGACACGACATCTTTGAGGCTGACGCTTTTATTTGCTATTCAGTTCCCCGAGTATGAATCTTAATAATTAATGCTTTTCACCCAGGATCCCTCGTACCAGTGTTTCACTTGGTAATGACATTTCTCCCTTTAATTGCTCTGTGCCTGGTGACAACATTGTTCCTTACTCCGAGGAACTTCCCTCCTCTCCCTGCGGGATGCTACACTCACGCACCAATCAGGATGTTGCTTCTTGTTTTTTTTTTTGCAAATATTTGCTTATTTAACGGGCGGCTGAGGAGTTTGTAGAATTAAACAAGAAAATGTTAAAATTGTGTGCGTATAAAAAGAGTCTGAGTGTGTGTGTGTGTGTAGATGTTTGCGTGCAGGCGTGTGTGCACGCTAGACAGATTTGGATAATCATGTTTCAACGAGCTTTGTGTGCGCCGTGCAGCTACAGGTTATAAAATATCCCATTCTCTGAGCAGCAACAAAAGGGGCATCACGTTGCCTCACCTTCCCCTCCTCGTCTCTCCCCTTAATCTCGCCTCCTAGTGCCGTATCTCTCCCTTCCTTCTCATTAAAGCCAGCTTCGCACACTTTCATAACGTTTTAATAGCCGCGCGCCGTGTCAGGCGCCGGAGATCTTACTCGCAACAATTACAGAGTTTGTTTTTATGCGGTATAATTGCTAATGTGAGGCTGCACAGAGGGAACATTCTTGTACTTTTCAAGGTTAAAAAAAAGATTTTCAGCGCGTTTATGAACATGTCCTCTGATTACTGTGTGCCACGCAATGGTTAAATCATTAGCCCGACTGAGAAAAATACATTGTGATTCCGTCGTGCCTGCTAAATGTGACAAGCAATCAGTGGATACATAATCACTCTCCTCTCCGTAATGGTTTTTTGGGTAGACGGCACGCTAATAAAGATGGTCAATAACAATGACACACACTCAGCCCGATGTGAGGCATTTATTTCCAGTCATTGTTGGTAAAAAATACATCCAGAGAAAATCAAAAGATCCAAAGCCATTAGAGCAGGGAGGCAACAAAAAGCTGTTAAGCGGGATTCAACTGTAACGTCTGAATAGAGGCAGAATATCAGCAATTAACTCACAGCATCTCCAACACAATGAATGTTATAGTTTATGTCTACTAACTTATGAAGCCTGAGACAGTAAGATCTGATTTCTTTGGATGTCCATCCAACTTTTGTAACTGCTTATCCTCATCAGGGTCGCACAGGGCCGGAGCCTATCCCAGCTGACTTTAGGTCCTTGTCTTGTGACCAAAGCTCGCTCGGACACAAACTAAATTGTGGCTGGTTACATGAAATAAACAAAGCCAGAACACAACAGGTAGAGTATCAGGGTTTAGTCCATGAATCCACCTGGATAGTCTCAGTTTCAGAGACATTTCAGGCTCACTGTGGAGGGTTTGCCTGATCCAGGTGTCTGATTGGCGGCAGCATCGTGACGCCGGGCTGTGTTTTTCCAAAACTTCTCTGCCGCCGCCAAAACGGACTACACCCCCACTCAAATAAATGGGAAAACCTGCGCCGGATCCTGTTCGAATGCAGCCTTACCCTCAAATTGCACCGGCCACGGAGCTATACGCTGACGTTCTAGTGAATGTCTCAAACCCCACCGGCCCTGCTGTGGTGTGTTTCAGAAGTGTCCCAGAAGTGGGCCTCAGCTCGGCTTCGTGGGGAATACGTGGCTGGTTTTATCTTTGACTGATGCCGCAAGCAACCCGTGTTAGAATTTGGCCAATTTTCAAAATAAAACACCCTCATGAAAACATATCTAGCATATCTACACATTTAGAAGCACCTAAACCAAAGAAAAGTTAACAAAGTCTGGCGGGTTAAACGCATCGCCGTGGCTGCAATGTGACTTGCCGGGTGGGGTTTTGGGGTTAGGGTGAGAGGTGGGGTACACTCTGGGGTCACCAATTAAATCAGATGTAAACAATCAATGTTGTATCACTCAGCCTGAGAGGACACACACACTAGTGCCAGTTTCACTAAGTCTGCTAACTATACCCCCCTTTCTTACCTGCGAGGCTGAACTCCGGCTGACTATGAATCAGTAACATGCTGTGCAGTTTCATGCACAGCAACTTTACCTCAGGGCCGCTCTGCCTGCTCTGTTTAGATAATGGCACACTGGAGTTTTTAGTCCTGCAAACATTGCACCGGTGCAGAACTGCTCCAGGAGCACACATAAACGCGAGGAGCCAGAGATCCGCATGTGAGCTAATTAAACCCGCGAAGAGGAAGAGGTAAAAGACAAGGTAGCTAATATGAAGCCCCGAACTTTAACAGGCGTCTTAATGTAATTTGTGATGAGCAGAGAGCGGCTTATGCTTAGAGATGAACCAGGCTCTCCAGTGCATGTGAGAAAATGGTACTTCTAATTAACTTCTATAACATTAGAGCCCGGTATCTGTGGCGCAGCAAATTGATTTAACAGTATGGCTCATAAACGCTCTGCAGCACACAGTAATTATCACAGCCAATCGCAGTCAGATCGAGTTATTTTTGTCTTTAAAATCACCCCCCCTTTTTTTAAAAAGCTAGTGGGGAAAAAAATCCACCAGTGTGATGATTAAATTTCATCCTGTTTTTTAAAGGTCCAGTGTGTAAGATTAAGATTATTTTGTTACCTTAGAATGAGCCTCTTTTCATGGAGTCCACCATGTTGAACCGTGACACCCATAGTTTCTCCTTCAAGAGGAGAGGAGAGGGTGAGGTGAGGGGGTTACAATCCACAATTATGCTGCTTAATCTACATACTGGACCTTTTTTAATCTAGATTTGTCCTGTCAGAGGTAAATAGACTAATTAGATACTTCCCTAAACAAGCATTTTTGGGATTTTAAAGATGCTATATTTAATATTTTTATGTTAAAGATTGATCATAAGATGAATGCCGTATGAAAAAGATGTCTCTGATAGTGACAAATCCACAGATAATTATTACCTGGCTCATTATTCCTTTACTAGAATCGGTGGAGAACAAAAACAGAGCTAGAAAGGAAGAAATATAATATGAAATATTAATGTATATTGGACTTATATCCGTAAGATGGCCAGAAACATGACTCTAAATGATGCTCATGCTTTGTATCTTCTGGATATGTGGCAACTGTTGCTATTGCTGCTAACAAGTTCACATCAACTAAATTTGATAAGATATCGATGTCGTGCTTACAGCTCGTTTTTACTGCGTCCAAGTTGTCCCCCCAAAAAATCAGTAAATTCAGGTTTAAATAGACTTTAAACATCGCTAGCTTATCTTGGTTAGCTTAATTCAGATTAGCTTCATAGCTGAGGTGAGGTAGCTTCAAAATTCTTAAGTTACGTTGGTATTTTTATGTCTTTAATGAAGTATTTCAACATTTTGGGTAAGACACGTATCAGTGTTAGCTTTATTTCAGAAAGTGAGAAGATCAGTGAGTAGTCAGGATAGAGTTAGCCTCGCGTAAAGTCTGCAGCAGCCTGGCTAATGCCTCTAAAGATGACTGTATTAACACACATCTCATGCTTTTAACTTGTTCATGAGCAAAACTCTATAAATCAGTGTGTGGTTTTCTGTCATTTATATGCTGTAACTATTTTTTGACTACCAACAGTTTATCCCTCAGGGCAGTACGTCTGTGCAACATCACCAGCTGTTGCCCCGTTGGTAAATATAGTCGGTGGTTTTGGTCGCTGTACAAGCGTGTTGGTACCAAACCTGGCAACCTGCATGAGTCGACAAGACTCCGGGAAGCCGTGCACAGTCACTGCTCCTAGCTGCGGTTCACCAAGATATAAATCTAGCATGTTACTCCCCCCTGAAACCACCAAATGTCGCTTTGACATTTCTGTTTGTGTACAAGTTAAGCTAAGTATGAGGTGCAACGTGTTAATTAGTGAGATTTAGAGTTTCTGGCCAGGCTAGCTGTTTGGCCATGCTTTCAGTCGTTTAGCCAGGCTGACCATGTTCTCTCTGTCCTGTTCAGGTCTGTATTTAATGCACAGAAGTCAGTCTTCTCATCTCACTCCCATGCATACTAAAAGTAGTTTATCACTAAAACTACTAAAACTTTGCACCATTATGTACAGCAGATGTGAATTGGTGTTGAACTCCTAACCCTAACCCATGGCCTTGGTGGTGTAGACCACTTATTCACAGCTCTGACTCACAAATGGTGGGTGTGTTTACATGCAGACATCATGATGCTGCATGCACGCCGAATCTATTTTTTTTGGTCTGATTTCTATAAATATGAAGTAGCATCATGGAGGTCTGCGTGTCCAAAGATGGCTACAAATGGAGGTTGATAAACCAGTTTAATTTAACTCTGGGCTCCGGATCAGAGCAGAATCTGGGTTGACTCCAGGGTGTTTATACCTCCAGAAACTCTGGGTCTCTGCTCTAGAGCTCCCCAGCACTCAGCAGCTGTCTGTGGGCGAGCAGCTGCTGTGTCACTCCACCCTACCTGGGCCTGGTCCACGCAATAACGTGACTTTTCCACTAAAAGTTCAATATTTTGTACTCACATTAATTCATGTGAGCTTCATATTTGCGTTGCCCAGTTCAAGTCAGTCGTGTCGCCTGGTGCGATTGGACACTGACTTTATATGTCAAAAATTGTATTCCCTTTCTATGTGAATGTGTGCAGAATGTATGCGGAAACAAGTCTGTGTCCAGACTTGTTTCTGTTACCTTTTTTATCATAATTTGCGGTAACATCATGCATTTGTTGTTGTAAATGTACATTTAATATAAAATATAAACAGACCATTTAATTTTTCTTTCCTCAGACTCCACCAAGAAGCTGAAGGATGTGCTGCAGGAGTTCCATGGAGATGGTGTGCTGGCTAAATACAATCCAGAGGAGGTATGTACAGTTTATATAACAGATAGTTTATAGTCTATTGAATCCAAATGCAGTCACGAGCTCCCCCGTACACACACACACACACACACACACACATCTAACTGCATATGCTGAGGTATTTCTTGTTGTTTCACTGCTCTTGCAGACAGCTGAACATATTGAACATACTGTTTATTATCTCACACGTGTTCGATTATGTTGGTAATCATTTCTTGCAGAATAATTCCTCTGCATAGATTTTGCACTTTTTGTTATTTTGACACGCGGCTGAACTGCGAGCTGCCGTTTTAGCCTGAAAAGTAATTGAAAGAAAATGAAAAGAAAGAAACATTTCATGGTTTCATCACCACGATAACGGCGTTTCAAGGTTGGAATTTTGTATTTAGCTTTGACAGCAGCACACACTTCAAGTAAAGGGACTAAAAGTATCAATATACTTTGTTTGATCCACTATGCATGCTTGACACTCTTATTGTAGTGGCATTAAATCAAGAGAGATCATGTTTGTGTACTGCTGGATATTTAGCACATTTATAATGAAATAACTGCACGATTCATCCGTGACCGTGTTTGTTTCTGTCTTTCTACAACGCCGCGGGGTTTAGAAGCAGGAGATCCTCAGCCAGGTAATCTCATCCTCTCTTTTATTTATTGTTTGGCGTGTTTTTTGCTGAGTGCTCACATCATTTCTCACTAAATAACGCAACTCTCAAGAGGCGGTGAAGCAATTAAAAAAACAGTTTTTTTTATGGAGAAAAAAAATTAA
Organism: Argyrosomus regius; assembly: GCA_946959425.1. Classification (NCBI taxonomy): domain Eukaryota; kingdom Metazoa; phylum Chordata; class Actinopteri; family Sciaenidae; genus Argyrosomus; species Argyrosomus regius. The sequence continues at coordinate 25,705,337 of OX336884.1, forward strand.
AGGCAACTCTAGAGGACGGGCGAGCATTTTTAGGAAAAACACAGATTAAATCAAATAATCAGAAGGGTGAACGTCAGCCTAAATGAATACTAGAGGAGCCGACAGCATGCACACTGAATTCTGCATTGAAACCACTCGAAAATAGATCTTCACCGCCCACAGCCCGAACATTTTAGACGTCTTTCTGAGTGCAGAAATCTGTAACATGAACAGGAATCACATATTTTCACCCCCCTCATGTTGAAAATAATCTGTATTTTCCGTGAAGCCTTTAAGGCGACGGCTGCAGCTCAGCATGACAAACAACACGCTCTATTTCTGTCGCGGCTTTTTAGGAGATCGACTTTGAGGGCTTCAAGGTCTTCATGCAGACGTTCCTGGAGAGCGAACTCCCCGAAGAGTTCTGTCAACACCTCTTCATGTCGTTTAGCAACAAGGGACCCAAACCCAGTCCCTCATCTTCTGACAAACCCAGAGTCTCTGGTAAGTGTAGAAAGGAAATCTTTACCCTAACAAACCCTCGAGTTATAAACACAGCGTGTTTTCTGTTTTGTAGCTACTGATATGAAGAAACAGCTTTTTGTTGCTTAAGTGCAATGAATCACTTGTTCCCTCGCAGCGTTTCTCCAGTGACTTTGCTTTCCCTTCAAACTTGGAGGGCTTTTCTTTCTTTGTTGTGTTAAAAAAAAACATTTCTGCTTCTGTTTTCTGCCTTCAGATGACAACACACTTCCTGCCAAGTCCAGCCCGGTGGCACACAATGTAAATTGTAGTGTAGAGGATGCCAAATGTCTTGGCAATACTTTTTTTTTTTCGTTTACAGCATTTCTACTCATATTTCATTCTGGTGTGGTGAGTTACTCATATTGAAATAAGACAAACCCACCTGTAATGTTTTCAAGTATCTTTATCCATTTTGAGTATTTGTTTTTAGGCCCCAACAGCTTCTTTACAGCTTAATTCAACCGGGCATGGATGCGACAGGTTCCGTGTCCGTCGCAGCTAATTGCAGCTGTTCTAGTCAATGTTTCAAACCCTACCGGTTTGTGCCACAGTCCATTTCAGAAGCGGGTCTCCACCGAGCACATAAACCAGGAAAAAAATGACCAAATCTGAGCACGTTAACAAAGTCTGGTGGTCAAGATGTTTCTGAAATGTTCCTGGTGGGATTTGAAGTCGTGTGAAGAACGGACCTAAACAGCGTTGAGGCCGCAATGTGACAGATGTGCCCGGTGTGATTATTATTTTTTTTTTGGTGTGTGTGTGTGGTAAAGGCTAAATTCCATCGGGTACGGATGACGGTGACGCGTTTTGTGGCCACCTCGGCCAACGGAGCTAATCACGGCTGTTCTAGTCAATGTTTCAAACCCCACCAGAAGCACAGAGGTCTTTTACAGCAGCGGGCGGCTCTCCGCACAGGTTTTAAGATATATTTTGGGCATTTTATGCTTTTTTGACAGTGAAAGATGGAGTGATAGACAGGAAATTGAGGGGAGAGAGAGAGGGGAATTTAGCCTTGATACATGGGGCGCAAGCTCTACCAGGTGAGGTACCTGGGCGCCCCACGGCTGTTCTGACACCTCGAGCAGCCTGCATCAATCTGCACAGAGCAGATCGAGCTGGCAGGAAGTTAGACACAGAAACGGCATAGAGAATCCGGACGATTGTCAAAATTAAACACCGTGTGCAAACTTCTGTTTGTAAAAACAGCCAAAAGGGAAACAATGTAACCACGAAACCAGGAACAATTACGTTGCGGAGACGTGTCTGGTGTGGTTTTCGCTGCTCATTGGAAATAGGCCTCAAAACAAAATGATCATATCTTACATCCACATGAAGGAGAGGAAGCAACTCAAAAACCATCAACAAGACCGTAAAGCAAATGTTTATGGATGGTGCATGACTAACTGTACTTCAGGTAAAAGTAACTGCGAGTGTGTACGGTAACTTATCAACAGTTCCAACACATTTTAAGGACTGGGCTTCTTGCCAACACGAGAATTATGAGCAGTTTTTGCTCATTAAGTTAATAACTGCTGCAGTCTTAATGAGCTACAGTTGAGCATGTAGCGTGTAAACAAACTGTAGTTATGGAAAGATGTTGATTAATGTGTTTGACTCGCATTACTACAGCAGAGACCGTCATTGAACCGGAGGATCTTTTTCTCAGGTTAAAATAAAGAAATGATTCCCGGTCACTGGCAGCATTCAGTGGCTGGAAACTGAAAAACTTCCCCTCGGGGATCGAGCAGTGCTGAAGCACATTTACAGCGAGAGGCGAGGTTTGCCAGAGTGAAACCGTAAATCTGTAATATCAGCGGGGGAATCCCGTGCTGGCATAATTACAAACTTAAAAACCTTCCTGTAAGCGATACTTAACCAGCGGCGTAGAATAAAGTATAAACAATTAGTTTATCATCATAAAACAAGTAATCCATATATGAATCCATCAGCTGAACTTATTAATTTAAAACTATAACTATTTAAAATTATATTCTGAAATAGTTGGATTGTCTTGTCTCAAATCTAAAACCTTCTCACCTTCTGTCTCTTATATCTTCCTCTTGATGATAAGATTATTTAATACAAGAAATATCGTTATTTTTTTATAGAGTAAGTAACCCAAATATTCTGTTTTATATGCGGCTAAAAGCTGTAAAATCTAATTAAATCGAAGTAAGAAACTAATCACCTGACATGATACGTCCTCTGCAAGCGGCAGCCTCCGTGTCTGTGAAGTGAAGCCAACACAGGAAGTGCCAAAAACTGCAGTTCCTCAAACGTCCACTTGAGGCTGGCTCCAGAAGTGAGTCAGTCTCCATAAGTCCCCATGTTAAAATGTCCAAACTTCACAGCAGAAATAAACATGTTTACAGCCTGGTACAAAAAACAGTTTTGGTCTCTATAGCTAATTTCCCCGTTCATGACAACTGTACTGAGGGTTTATATACAACTCACCTGTTCAGATTATATTAAGACTTAAAGTTATGCAGGATTAACAGCGCGGACACCTGGCCTTCATTGATCCAGTTGTGTTAACCGTAAGTCCTCCCACCACCCGACAAGCTCATCTGTGTACAGACAGGGGACCAAACAAGTCCCATCTGTTATAACCCGCTGCCATCTGCACACAGAGGCCTTATTAAAGCGTCTATTTTCTCACACAAGTACGAGAAGCAAACAGCATAATTACTTGTTTGAGACGAGTTGTAGCTGGATGTAAACTCTGACTTTATGAATAAATAACAGCAGCATAGCTCTTTGGTGATGATAGCAGACTCAGTGATGTGCCTTCAGCATGCTGGCTTGTATTATCTCATGAATAAAATGAAATTAATCTCTTTTGTTTTTATATGGAGCCCTGCAGTGTCCACAGAGAGACAAAATATATACACGGAGGCCACAATAAGAGCGTGTTATGCTATTCATACGTACCAGATACAATTCGTTTTCATTCATAACTTGGCGGCACGTTATCTGAAGACTACTAACTAACAAACTAATATGTAAGTCTTACACATTTATGCTTATGCATTAGATGTGATGAACAAATAAGTAACCACATCATGTCAGACTGCATCCAGGAGACATTAAAACTCATTAACACTCCTTAATTAAACACGTTTTTTCCCCCGGAGGTAATGATGGAAGCATAGACTGTATAAAACATGGACGTCGTATCCGTGACGTCACCCACAGGTTTCTGAAGAGTTGTTGTGAAGCTCAGTGTGGTGGCCCTGGTTGCTGCCCTCTTGGCAGTACTGCGTCTGCCGCCTCCTGGCTAATCCAAAAATTGGCAAAGACCTGAGGCGGGCCAAATGATGCCTGGGAGACCAAAACTGTTTATTTCTGCTGTGAAGTTGGACATTTTAACATGGGGACTTATGGAGACTGACTCACTTCTGGAGCCAGCCTCAAGTGGACGTTTGAGGAACTGCAGTTTATGGTACTTTTGCATTGGTTTCACTTTGCGGTGTCGTCTCTGCGCCACAAACACTTGTGGTTTGTTGCAGGCTTGTGCTTGTATGCAGGTTAGATTTCAAACTGGCGGCTTCAGAGCTGCTGAAAACACTCTGTGTGATATTTGGCACAGGGAGTAAATAGTTTGATCATCATGCATTGATCTTTACTGTACTATTAAACACAGTGAGATAAGGTTGAAACATTGAATCCATTAAAATCACCTGTAAGCATACAGCCATGCTCTGAATCGTGTCTGATGAGGCTAAAACTGAACTGTTTGTTTTGTTTGCCTTTCGGTGAACCGAACACCGCCCACCATTGATCAATACGGCCGTATGACTAATGTCAGGCATCCTAACCCAGCGGGCTGTTGGGCTAACATTAGAGGCATTGTGGAGGATGTTTTGACCTTTCATCTCCATCTCCCCGCAGGGCTGAAGCTGATCAAAGCCAACTCGACCCCTCTGAAGACGCCCGCACTGCCCCAGCCTCTGGACATGGTGCAGCTGAAGGACATCGTGTGTTACCTGTCGCTGCTAGAGGGCGGGCGTCCCGAGGACAAGCTTGAATGTGAGTGTCGCCCCAAATTACACGACTTTTGGTTTATCTGTTGATGCTCGACAAGAATCTGAAGTTCAGAGAAGTCCTAATACAAGATTTATGATACAAGAATGCTCAAATAAAAACAACCGAGGGAGGCAGGAGTAATGTCACTGCCTGAGTTAAACCTCAGTGGGTGGAAGTCGTGTCAGACAGAAGCTCAGTAAAAAAAGACAAAGGGTTAGAGAGGACAAAGCTAATACCATGAATCTTTGCTCTGCTGCTTTGTGGGAAAAATGCAACATCAAGCCACTCTAAGCAGCTGATTGTTTTATTTAACCGCAGCAGCCTTTAGATGTATAAGTAATCTTATCTAAGAGCTGCCTCCTGCAAAGCCGAACATGCAGACTGAAGCTCCATTCGGACTGGATTTATTGCTCTAAGGGAGGTGGGATGATGGCTGGTCAGTGATTTTAATTCACTCCCATCCCGGTAATTATTATATAACCTGCTGTTAGTCAGTGAACTCGCTGGTCCTCCTCCGTGTTAATCCTGTTCTAACGGGGCTTCAGACGATTTAAGTTTTATTGAGGTTAACAATAACAATTCTTCACCCCAACCCAATCCTTATTCATTACGTACACGTGATGCAGAGTCTGATTACAGCTGATATAATTAGCTGAATAATCAATAAGTTGATACAGAAGATGCTAAACGTTTGCTAGTTCCAGCTTCTCAAATATGCACAGAACCACCCGGGGAGTCGTCCTTGAAAACAGTTTGAAAAGTGGCACACACAACAAACTGAACCGTCTATCGTCTATCGCCATCTATCACGGACGAACTTCAATCAGATCAACAAACATATCGAACATATAATGCAGTTAAACTCCAGCAGGAAGTAGAACGAAAGCATCTTTACCACCAAGACAAGTTCTTTGCTCTCCTTTCAGTGAAGAACAACTTTGCTAACAGCCAAACATCAACAAGGTCACCAACAGCAGACATAGCAGCCAGCTAATGTTACTTACTAGTCCAACAGCAGTCAGCCCAGCTCGGCGTCTGTCTTTCAGCCTTTTATTTCACCAAGCTCTCACCAACCACTAAAAGTCAGTCCCAGATTTACTCTTGTCCGGCGGCTTCTTGCTCGCTCACTCTCTTTTTCTCCGCCTCTGTCATTATGTCCATAGCGACTGGAGAGCCCAGTTACGTTACCGGTTTGCCGAGCTCAGGTTCTAGCACGACACTGGCTCGACTCCCTGTCAGCATTCGCCTGCGCCCCTGGCCTGAACACCGACTCACAAAGACACCTGATTATACATCAGTGTAGCATTAAAATTAATGGAAAAAATAACTGTCAGAATAATTAAAAAGGAAAATGAGCCATACATCCATTTACATCAAGTACACACAAATGAACAAAACATCAATAAGTCTTTCATATTTATTAATTTTCCTGTCTATGCTGACCTCACCTCTCCATTTCTCATTGTGCTCTGAAGGACTTTCCTCCACCCAACTCAGGTTTATCTCAACCAATGAGATTATTTCTCTCCGTCTCTTCAGGCTCTGTGAAATGATTCTCCAAATGAAATCCTGTCTGTGAGGTCAACATGACATTAGGACATCAACCTGAACAGGCTCCGAACCTTACAGAGTATTTATAAAGACTAATACAGACAGATGTTACAGACATGGCACAGTCTCATATGAATCTTCAGTGTTGATGTAGGCCGTCATATTAATATTTATTTGTGTTTTCTCTTTCGTACCTCGTCTTTGTGTACCTGTGTGTTTTGTGTATTTTATTTTTTCTCGGGTGTATTTGGTGCTTAGTGAGCACATTCAATCAAACCGTGTCTTTGTTGTGTTTTCTGTTTCCCCTCCGGTGAAAATAAGAACTGAAATAAGCTCCTTCAGCTTACAGAAGTTGTTATCCTGTTTTCAGGTTTCAAAGGTGGAGCTTAAAGTTTTGATTTACCATCAAATACAAACTCAGTCTACTGAACTATTTCCACCCGAGAGAAGAAACAGATCAGGAAAACCCGACTAGAACTACCGACGTCCGACTTGCAGTGGATTTATAGAACTCACCTGTTCAAATTATATTAAGGCTTAAAGTTATGCAGGTTTCGAGGTTGGCGCTCATACTTTTATCGAATATCAAATACAACTCAGTCGAATCATCTCCGCATCGCTGATGAATCTTCCCCAGAGAGAAGTTTGAAGTCGCCTGTTCACAGTTTATTGACACATCTCTTAATTGCATTTATCACATCATTTATTCACGAGGTTACATTCCTTAATTGGACATTGGACTTTTTTTTTCCTCCGTGTTGCTGTAATTCTCATCCATCTGCTGAATAATTGAACAGCGTAGCGCTCGTTAAGCGCAGGGATGACTAAATAATTCAGATGATGCTGCCTGTGTGTGAACACATCATGGATTTAACTATGGATGATGTTTTATTGAGCGCGCTCTCTCTCTCACTCTCCAACACTGTGAGCCATACAGTTGTTGTTATTACAGAGGTGGATGGCTCCCCCTGCTGGTTTCTTTAAGAACTGCTCTGATGTCAGTGCAGCTTGTTTGAGACGTTTCTGTGCTGAAGTTTCTCTTTCGGTGATCCGTCCTGTTTCTGCACTGCAATAACACATTTGTCTTGACAGTTTCTCTCTGTAGTTTCCCTTGTTTCAGGTATTTGATTGTCAGTATCACAGAATAAGGCAAAACCAAGCCCTAGATTAGGGTCAACTCTTCAAACATAGTTTAAAATCTCATCTCATTGGCAACATAGTTTAAAATCTCATCTCATTGGCAAATTTCTTGCTTCTTAGGAGTATGTTAAACTGGATTAAAGATCAGCTTTAGCCAACACAAGCCGTCACTAAAGACAGATTAAATTAAATTTTATAAAAGTTTCCAAAACAGCATGAAAAATTAAAGTATGTGAGATGAAGGAGAACTTCAGCATAATAAAAAATGATGGAGAGCAAACAAAATACATTGGAAAAGTTAAATACAGCATAAAGAAATAAACTGATAAGCAGCTACACGTACAACAACTGTGGTACACGACTTCCTTCGAGTGGTACGTGATGAAATCTGTGAAATAGAAGAAATGAATTAGATTAGAATGATTAGATAAATGTGTTATTATATCAACCTGATACATGATCACGTTCATGCACGTAGTGTTTGCATACATCCATGATCAAGTTACAAGCTCAAATTTTGATGGCGAGATAGTCAACGAATGATTCAATAGGACTGAAATCAAGGCTGCAAACAAGAAATATTAGAAATGTGGATCAGGATCAGGAGCGCCACTTTTCCACTAAATGAGCTCTGATTCTTGAACCAGGTCCGTTCAGGATTCAGCAGCAGTAAATAATCATGTCATGATGATGGTGGGACTTGGAGCGCCTGATATTTTCTGAGGTGGTACACGTGTAGCACCAGTAATGTAATAAGTTATTATGTTATTGGCTGGTTGTCCCTTTAACTGCAGCTGATAATGCTGCATTTCTTCCAAATAAAATATTTTTTTGCAGTTTTTTGCTCATCAAAAATAGTTATCGTGGACGGCGTGGTCGTCATATTCATTCATCAAGGACACGTACAGTACTATGCAGCACTCGCTCTCCTTAATTGCGCTTGTAAGAACCAATTTGAGATTTATTTGTTGTATTTTTTATTTGGAGTATCGATACTTATTACATTATTGCAAGTTATTATGTTATTGGCTTTATTACATTAAAAATTAAAAATGATTACATTATTGGTTGCTAGATACGTAAAAAGTTTGAGAAACACTGATGTAGACGTCTTTAAAGCAGATTCAGGATTTTAAAACAGTCACATCAGTCCAGTCCTGCTTAAAGCTTTGCCAGAACTATAATGATGACACAGAGTGATGAGTTCATGCTATGAGTGTTTGATTATGCACTGATTTAAAGATTTTAAAGTGTAACATGTCATTTTAATGGTTGCTTAAACCATCAGAGCTCATCAAGGGGCCGGTGTTGGAGGTTTTAGTGTTCCTCTGTGCTTGTTTCTTATAAATAAACTAAGCTAAATTAAGTTTTTCACATGTAAATAAATGGAATAACTCGAACTATAATTAATTTTAATTGAATACAAGTTGATTCACCCTGCAGACACATTCATGTATCATGTGTTGCGTCTTAGTTGTAAGGCCAAATATAAACGTCTTCTTCCTGTTAGTTATTTTCTCTCCTCTGTCCGACACATTTGTAAGTTAACAACAATCCTCATCATCTTTTACACTTTATTACCATTCTGGGGCCTCTTTGGGTCACCGCAATCACCTCCCCATAACACCATCAACCTCCACCCAACACCAGACGCCAGCGTCACCTCCTCCTCTTCTTCCTCCCTCTTCCCCCCGAAAGGTCACACACACACACACATCCCCAACAGGAAACTGGCAATTAACTCCTCGTTAGTGGCCTGACGAACCGCCGTCTGACGTCAACTCCTTATGATGTCAGCACACCACACCCTCTGCTGCTGCTCCTCGACCGCGCTCACATGGAGGTGGAGGTGGAGGTGGAGCTGTGGTGGCTAAGTATAGCCATTAGTATGGAAATGAACCGCAGCTAGGTCATGTTGTTGTTGTTGTTGTTGTTGTTGTCACGATTCAGTTATGCTCAGACTTGTGAGTGTTTACGCATCACCGTGATGTAAGAGGAAGAGCCAATCACAGCCGGGATGTGGGAGCTGTCTGTTTCCATGGTGACGCTTTTGAGTGGTAATTGGGGGACACTTAAAGTTGCAGCGTTCAGACGCTTTACAACTGCTGAGACTTGTGTTTTGTGTTTTGCATGCAGTGAAGCACACGGTGACATTAACACAGAGCCAATAACTGCCTCTAGTGTTCACTTCAGAGGCTGGAGAGCGCACGGCGTTCATGCTAAAGCTTGACATTTTGTTTTTTTTGTCTCCACAGTTATGTTTCGCCTCTATGACACAGACGGAAACGGGTCTTTGGACAGCTCGGTAAATATTTCTCCTCACTTTACGTTCAGTGTTCAGAAGTGCAAAACGTCCAGATATGTTCAGAAGTAACAGCAGCAAGACAGACAGAGACACAAAATGTCTTACAACCAACAATTATTCTTATTTTTGATGAATCTGCACATTATATTCTTAATTAATCAACCGTTACAATCAAATATATTCAATTAATTATCATACAAGATGGAAAGAGAGTAAACACCTCACAAAATATTTAAATGACTGTCAGCTCTAAATTTTTGTGCATTTGTAGGTTTGATGTTGACAAACTGATAAAAAGACACATAAAAATCTGTCCGTCTGTCTGTCTGTGCAGAGAAACATTGGTGTTTTACAGATGTTCCCTGAATTATTTCAATCAACGATACAAAATATACATTTATATGATGAGCTACATATTTAATCACAGATAATTATTGTCATTTTACACAAATTTGTATGTAATTTAAGAAAGCAGAACAAATGCTGCATAAATATCATTAAAAATGAGAAATAACTGTGATTTGTCATCACTGGCGTGATAAAATGACAGCTTGGTTGTTGATTTACAGATAATGTCTGTAATTTTGTAGTTTTCTGTACAAGTTTAACAGAAAACTACTGTAAAAATGTTCCATAAATTTAGGATTTCTAACAGTGTATGTATTTATTTGTACTGTATCTATAATTACTGTAATAATAATCATTCTGGACGCGTTAAACCTCGACACATGGTCCAAGTATATGAATGGACGATGACAGAAAAGAGGAATTAAAGAGAAAATTGTGCGTTAGGCGGTTATATTTATGAATGAAAGAGCAGCGGTGCTTATGTGTGTATGTATAGGAAGTGCGTAGGAGGGAGTCGGGGGTGGAATTAGAGGGTTAAAGAGAAGAGAGGGCAAGGGTGGAGTGGGTGGAGGGGTCTTGTAATGTATCCCGTTATTAGTAAGCCATTATTGGCTGAGAGAAAAGCGGAGCGCAGAAAGACGATGTTAATTTACTGTGACCCACATTGTGCTGCAGATTTGAGAGAGAATAAAACGGCGGCTTGTGACTCTTGATTTGCTGCTCAACAATATTAAAGAAGTCCAAAGTGCATCGTAGTGATTCAGTATCCCGCTAGATATTAACGTCACCCTCCTCCCCTCTCTGCCTCCCAAAAAAAGCAACCATTGTAATTAAACCATCAGCCTCGGAGCTCTTCCCACGCTGCCTTTGTTTTCCTCTGTGCAACTCTTCTGTGCGGAAGAATGACATTCCCAACCTGCTATTACACGCTGTTTATCAGTCTATTCACACCAGAGACGTTTAGTGACATCGACTTGTAAGGCTGCAATATAACAGAAAGGTAAATACAGTATTTCTGTGCCTGTAATGACTGTCTGTGGTCTCGCCGCAGGAGCTGGAGCACATTATCTCCCAGATGATGCACGTAGCCGAGTACCTGGAATGGGACGTGACCGAACTGAAGCCAGTAAGAAAAGACGTTTCACCCAATCAACAGCAATCTGTATTAATTTGGATTTAATCTACTGTGAACAAGCAACAGTGACATTTTTTAGCATCTGCAGGCTGAATTTTAACAATTAAGAGAGCACACTTATTATACATAGAGCTGAAACATTCATCTTCTGTTTGTCCGTGCTGTAGATCCTTCAGGATATGATGCAGGAGATCGACTACGATCACGATGGCACGGTGTCACTGGAGGAGTGGATCCAGGGAGGCATGACCACCATCCCGCTGCTGGTCCTGCTGGGCCTGGAGACGGTGAGTCCACAGAGAGAGGCTACTTACATTTGCTAGTGATGCTAGTCTACTGGAGCACCCAGCTTTGACATTACTGTGTCTTTAAAGCTGACATACATCTCGTACATCCTGTGTCCATTTTTGGGATTTAGCACCCCCAGTTTCAGAGTGTAATCCCACTGTGGCAAATATGGACAGCTGTACACGTGTATTTGTTCTGATTACATACTTATGATGAACAACTGGAGAGTCGACAACTTTGCTGACAGCTAAACATCAAGCAAGTGCAGTCACTCTGTCCTTTAGACAAATTATTAGCCGGCCTGCTCGGACTGTGAGCTCAGAGCATCGGGTGGAGTGTTAGTGTTTGTACCACAGACGTTTTAACCCACCGGGAAGAAGAAGACGGGGAGGTTTACAGGCCCGGAGCGTAGGCGAATGCTGACGTGGAGCGGAGCCAGTGCTGTGCCAGAACAGGAGCTGGTTCAAGCGGGCAACGTAACCAGGCTCAGCAGTGTCTATGGACGTTGCAATAAGACAGAAACGGACATTGACAGAAGAGTGAGTGAGCAAGAAGCCGCCGTACAAGAGTAAATCTGGGACTGACTTTTAGTGGTTGGTGAAATAAAAGGCTGAAAGACAGACGCCGAGCTGGGCTGACTGCTGTTGGACTAGTGAGTAATATTAGCTGGCTGCTATGTCTGCTGTTGTTGACCTTGTTGATGTTTGGATGTCAGCATAGTTGCCGACTACAGATTTCATATTTGCCACAGTGGGATTACACTCTGAAACTGGGGGCATAATGTTGCAGTAATACATGCACAATAAAACAAAATAAAACATGCTCAACATTCAGTACAAAACCTGTAGTCATCACTATCCTCCACAAGTTGATCAATATGTATTAAACACGCTGCTTTCCACTGAAAAACTGCAGACAACACTCATCAGAGCTGTTTTTGAAAGCGTCATTATGAGAGGTTTGATTTTATTCTTTATGTCTGAGGACACCTGATGATGTATACATCCTGTGTGACAGTCACCGCACTGAGGTCTGACTTCCCCGAAACATCTGGACAGATATCACAAGAGCGAACGTGTGAATTAACAGCTTCCGCACCGTAACTGAAGCGTAAAGTCGCCATGATTATGTTAAATATCTGATGTATATTTCTACACTGATAATGTCTAGAAAGTTGACACACGTTGGTATTTTAAGAAGTGATATTTTAAAATGTTTTTAAACTATTTTTCACCACCTCCACCCCTCCAAAAAAAAATCTCTCACTAACTTCAAGTGTAAATTGACTTTATCAGTCTCTCCTCGGTGTTTCTCCCCTTATTTGAAGATTATCACTCCGAGGTCACAGGAGTATTTTTTTACATCTACTCTCTGACGGCTCACTGTAAATTACCATGCTTCACAGTGTTGGCTAAGTTACTAAAAATTTAAATGAACTTTACTGTACGCGATGAGGCGATTTAGCGAGTACACACACACACACACGTATCACAAACAAAAACACACACTCCTCATCAATAAACAGTTTTCTGCAATTCATAAATTAAAGCTCACACAAACTCTGCAGTGGTTTCCTGAGAACATCCTTACTCGTGTGCGTCCCTGCTGCTGCCGTGTGATCCCCAAACTAATGAGAGCGACATCACGTCCGGCTTCAGTTCATCTTTTTTCCCACCAGATGGAAGCATTCGACCAAGCATCACTCCCCCCCTCCCTCCTCCCTCCTGTCGAGTGTCATTTTTTTTTATGAATGAATATAACAGCAAAGGGAAGACTGAACAAACCTGTCCTCTGTCTTTTTACTGCAGTTTGACTGCACAGCTGGAAGCACTGAAGTCAAACACACAGACACAAATAAAAAAACCTGAGAAATAAATCAGATAAAAACTGACGATCCTCCAACCAGGATATAAAATTAAAATAACGAAGCAGCCAGTTAATCAATCGATTAATCGCTTTCTCTCACTGCAGAATGTTAAAGATGACGGGCAACACGTGTGGAGGCTGAAGCACTTCAACAAGCCGGCCTACTGTAACCTGTGTCTCAACATGCTAATTGGACTGGGGAAGCAGGGACTCTGCTGCTCATGTGAGTAATTCACTCGCCATTAAGGCTTCGACAGACTGCATTGATTTGCGTAGGCCGATACAGACACAGTGTAGCCGGGGCCGGGGCCGTTCATTCTGTTCGTGTGTTGCAGAGCCGATATTGTGGACGTTACTCCTGTGATGGTTTAAAAGCTGTTTTAGCTGTTTTTCACTGCTGAAAATGGAAAGCAACGAGGAAAAAGACAAACAAGCTGCTCCAAAATAGTCTAAAAAAACCTTTATTCCGTGTTATTTTATTCTGAAAGTATAAAAATGACTCGTGTTTCGGCCTCAGTGGATATTTTGGAAGCTATTTTTGACAGAAAATTGGACACAGGTGCCTTCAGTGGAGCTGAAACTGGAGTGTATGTCATGTATAACTCTATAAAAACTCTGAATCTCTTTCCTCTGTGTTCTGTCTTTTCTTAGTCTAAAATCTTAAATTGCTTTTCTTATTTTTTCTTCCTCCAGTCTGCAAGTACACAGTCCACGAGCGCTGCGTGGCTCGCGCTCCGCCGTCTTGCATCAAAACCTATGTCAAGTCCAAGAAAAACACAGAGGTGCGTCCAATTGGAGTGTTTACCAGTCGGGCACGCTTGGATCAGCGATGCTCCCCGGAGCTTAGGACGAGAGGCTTCTCTTCTTCTAATGGAATTAAAACAACTCAGTCTGCCACTAAGCATTGCTAATCACCAGAATAAGCCTGCTTTAAAGGCGCACACGGCGTCATTTCTGTTTGTTTCTTTCTTCCGTCCTGCTTGTTTTCTTTCCCCCTCTTGCTTTCTTTAATTGTCGTGTCACTTGTGCCTTTGTATATATCTTGTTTTTCTGCACCATGTTTCTTTTCTCACTTTCTTTCCCTCCCTGTATGCCGTCTCTCCCCTCTCTCCGCAGGTAATGCATCATTTCTGGGTGGAAGGGAACTGCCCCACCAAGTGTGACAAGTGTCACAAAACCGTTAAGTGTTACCAGGGCCTGACTGGGCTCCACTGTGTGTGGTGTCAAATCACGGTAAGCCGCCACCCGAGGAGAGGCAGCCACCTCCTCATTATATTCCCACTGCTTCTTGTATTTTAGGGTTTCGTTTTAGCACCTCTGATACCTTCGCGAGTCATTCCACCAATTTACACCCAGGAAACACTTGTTTGTGGCTGCAAGTTAATAGAAAATAAAACAGAGGCAATGACACATGTAATGCAAATAAATCTTGGAAATGTACACATGCAACATGCACTGTTCCTGACACGAGTTTGGCTTTTTTTTTAATAACGACCGCCTCCGCCTCCGTCACCTCCTCCAGCTCCATAACAAGTGTGCCTCCCATGTGAAACCCGAGTGTGACTGCGGACCCCTGAAGGATCACATCCTGCCCCCCAACTCAATCTGCCCCATCATCCTGGTAAGACTTTCACTCCTCAGTGGTCAGCGGGTCCCGTGGGCTCGAGTGAGCCTGACCTCGTTTGACACCGTGTTATCTGAGGATGCAATCATCAGCCTGTGTTCTCCCACTGAGCTCCGAAATGGCAAAAAAGCTTTGTTTCTTCTGTGGCAAATTATTTTCAAAATGGCACAAGTCTATTTCAGGGGGGAGAGACTGCACTGAAAATGGCTCATTAAGTATCTCGAAAACAGAGATTATCCACTTTTTGTTCTTATTTTGACTTCTATAATAAAAAGTATCACCGAGATTAACTCTATTCTTACAACAACCTCGACTAAGAAGGCAACAAAGAACACTGTTACAAGAGTTTATACATACTTTTTGGATTTATTTTGGATTTTATTCACCATGTTACAGCAGGTAAATCATATTTTCTGCAGTCTTTCTCACACTCCCAGAGTTGAAATTTATTTGGAAAGATACTAAATCATTTTTTTATTTGTTCATTTTTGCCCTAAATGTGATTTTAAGTAAATGACCTCAGTGCCCTCAATGATACCGGTTACACAGAGAATACAAACAGCAACATAAACTGTCACACATACTTCCTTTAAATTTGTCTTCTAATATTAAAATCACTAATTAACCACCTCCGTGTCTGACCTTTGACCCCAGGAGAGGCAGTCCACGCTGAGGAAAGACTCTCGGTCCAGCCAGTCGAGCCGAGGGAAGATGCAGAGAGCGAACTCAGTCACGGTGGACGGCCAAGGACTGCAGGTGAGTCTTTTTTTACCTGAGTGTCGACTTCACTGAATACAACAAAATCTGTACTGTGCACACAGAGGAGGTCACTGACATTTCATCTGAACATTTATTACAAACTGATCTCAGTCATAATACATTTATAAGTATTTAGTATTTATAAGTAATTATTTCCAAAGTCATAGACAGACATATTTCAGCAGATCTTTACTAAGCTGTAAACACACTCCTTCATGAGTAAACCACAGAAAGTAATAAAGTAACTAAACTTCTTTTCTACTGTTATATTCATATCATATTATTGTATTCAAAGTGCGTCACACGTTCACAGCAGAGAGGACAAACAAACATAAAGAAATATAATCCTGAGATTCTTCACTTAATATTTCTATTTTCTCAGTTTTCACTTTTTACTCCTCTACATTTATTTGATAACTTTAGTGATTAATTCTGCTGCAGATTTAGGTTAATAATACAGAAATGATTATGAATTATTATAGATTAAGATCAAACTTTAGTGAAATTTATTCAGTAAAATTAACTCCACCTTTACCAGCTGCAACATTAAAGTCATGAACTTAATTGAAACTTTGACTGACATTAATGCATCAGTAATTATAATATAAACATCATAATATGATATAAATTATCCTGAATTGGGCCGATCTGTATTTTTGATTCACTATATTTTGATGCATTTTTACTTTAAGTGAAATTTTGAGTATTTCTACAGTTTGTAAAGTAAAAAGTAAAAAATCAGAGAACTTCTTTAACAACAAATGGAGTATAAATTATAAACAGGTTATAAAAATGTGCTCAGGTGGAGTTTTTTTGTTCCACGGATAAAACAGCGATCCCACTTTTGTCTCACACCTCGACTGAAGAACGTTTAACAATATCTGAGCGGCGTCTTGATGCAGGATGACGTGTTAAATGTTGAACCATGCAGGGATTTTTAACAGACTAAGTTATAACATGAACATGGATGTACATCAGCAGAGATGTTTGTTTGAGGCCTTTCTGAATCAGCAGCCGTCACACGTTTTCCAGAGAATCAACGCCTCAGACGTTTTCTCGGTGTTGGTCTCACGTACGATGGGACTCTACAGGCCCTTGCTGGTAATCAGTATCATGCAGCAGAGCCCAGTCCGGCCTGATCCTCTCTCTCTAATATCTGTCAGCCAGCATGCTGCCGATGGAAACCTGCCGCTGTCTGTGGCGACTGCTCGTCTACGCAAAGGCTGGGAGAGAAATATGATGAATCATATCCCAGGCACATCCATCTCTGCCTCTCGCCGGCTAACCAGCATAATAATCAAGATTATTATTTATAATTACAGGAAGTAATGGATCACTCTGGACTGGACAGGGAGCTCATTAATTCACCCTTGGCCTGCTGGGATAGCAGACAGGGGGAGTTAAGCGCTTCATCTGTGTCAGGGTGAGCACGGGGCGAGTTGTTGCAGAGTAACTGCACGATTTCAAACAGGGGGCCGCTGGATTAGAGCTTGTTTACGTGGCGCTTTGTGACTTCGGCCTCTACGGCACCGCGGGCTCCGTCTGTCCACGGTTTCACCACCACCACCACCACCACCACCACCAGCACCGCTCAGAGAAAATCCCGTCACACGTCACACGAGACAAACTGCCCTGCCAATTAGGGAGCGGTGACAAATAATACGACTGAATTGTGAATCATGAGCCATCAGGTTGAGAGTATCGATCGGGGAAGAGATAGATGGGTTGTTTTACTGCACTGTACATCCACGGCTGCCTCGTAACTGAAACGCTCATCACAACTCCGACTAAAAGCTTAATATCAGCTGCATTTTGGGTAAAAATGGAGTGTGTGTTACTTTATATTTGACTTTTTGTCAACGAGAAACACAAAAACTATGAACTGATGCTGAACAAAGTACTGATATGATAGAAACACTCTGTTGCACCGGGGGTTAGGGTTAGTCAACTTAAATGTGACTTATTTTTGGAAATTTGGCCCTAAAAGTTCATTTTATCACTGCTCTCCTTTATAATTAACACCAGATTAAACTTGGACACAAAGACTTTGCCATAGTAGCCAGGTGCCACTCGAGCATCTCTGCAACCAAACGGGGGGAAAAAAAACTACAAACTGGATCCGATGACTGGCATCGCTTTGGAAGTGCTGCAAACACGCTGCTCGCTAAAATATCTGAGGGATATGGCTTGAAAGTGAATTCCTGTGAAGCATCCTGCAGTCTCCAAACACCAACCGGTTTGTTTTGACATCTCCCATTCAGATCACAACAATAGAGGGCACTCATCCTCTGCTAGTGTTTGTCAATCCGAAGAGCGGGGGGAAGCAGGGAGAGAGGTAAGTACACAATCTGTCTCAACATGCTTACAAGAGGCCTCTAAAGCCTCGCTCCTCAGCGGCGGAGGGGAAGAGCAGCGGCAGCAGCAGCAGCATGGCCTCTGGCTGCCAAGTGCTTTAGGCTTACCGAGTCAAATAAAAACACAATAACATTAAGCTAAAACGCCGGCCGCCTCCGCCGTCACATCACCTCCCCTCCTCTCCTCCTTAGACACCCTCCTCGCTGTCACGTCCCTGGCTGGTCCCCCTTTTCTTTAACCCAGGGCTAATTGGGTTATTACTGAAACATATTCATTCACTCCTTATTACGCCGGCCCTCATTTGTTTAAATTATGAGATCAAAATATGACTTCAGCCAGTTGATATAATGAAATTGAAATTAAAATGAATTAGTCTTTCTAATGGTTTCTCCTCAAGGGGACTTTGGGTATGTCCCACCCCTGCTGCCCAGTCCACCGCCTTGATTGGACGTCGCTCTGCGTCGACGTTTTCAAGGCCCCGATCTGTGATTTCTCCATGTTTTCTCATCTCTCTTGATATTCACTCCTCCTGCAGGATTTACAGAAAGTTCCAGTACCTCCTGAACCCGAGACAAGTGTACAACCTGGCCAAGAATGGACCCATGCCGGGGTACGTTGTCGGTCATCAAACGGCACTTCAAGGGAGAGGTTCAAGCCTTGTCTTGAAAACAACAGTCAGGTGCCCGTACGCCACAAAAAAACTTTAGCTGACGTCAATATGAGGCTGCAGCTGTCTCACTTTGACAAATCAAAGTGAGTCTTTCAAAGTTTTTAGGGGTGAAATTCGCTCTTTGTGCAACTGTCCTTCCACCACGGCTCAGGACTGAAACACACAAGAGAGATTTTGTACCAAAAAGACAGAAAACTTTGTGAGACACACACTTGCTAGGAAGATCCTTTAATTCTTTAAAGCTATCTCAGCGTATATGGACAGACCTGCCCTTTAAGTTTGTCAAATATGTCGATTTTCTGTGTGCTGAGTTGTTTAAAACACGATATCTGACGTAATATATGAAATTAACGACTGATCAGTGACAAATAACTCACAAAAACTGCATGAAAAGAACAAAACTGAGTTAAAAATGTACATTTTCTCACTACTGCAACTTAAAAAATACATCTCAAGTCTCAGTTTATGTTATTTATTCATTAAAATGGAGAAATGCACTGCAAAAAAACAAAAATTCTTGCATAATTTCAGCATATTTTAGGTCACAAGATGATGAATCTTGTTTAAAAATGACAAATAAATGTTAAAGTTGTTGCAGAATTTGTTCCTCCTCACATCAAGTTGCCTTTCAGACATTTTTAAATTCTTAATTATGACGTGAACATCGAAAAAAGAAAGAAGAGAAGACAGAAATCATCCAGCGTCCGCTAATGATCTTCTGTTTACAAACAGGCTGTTGTTGCTCACGTATAATTTCCACCATCACATGCAAGAGAGGCTTTTTTAATATTAGACCCCTCGCTCACTTCCCTCACACAGCACAGACACAAATGAGGTTGAGTTCACACATAACAAATCCTGGAGACGGCAGCGTCATGCTGGAGCCTTCGGACGAGCGGCGGCTCCATATGCATAAGCCTTTATGTGAACGGAGAGCCGGCTGACTTCAGATGACTGACGGATAGAGAGGGGTGAAACTCTCGCCATATCACATGTGATCACGCATACAGACGAGGGAGCTCTAGGTGCGGCTGGCGTCGGGTTTCCTATGGTTCACGTCTGTGATTAAGAAAATGAATGCATCATTTACATGCGCGAGGCTCCTTTCGCTTTGTCGTAGGCGGCGGTGGCGTCTGGAACGCACAGGAACGCCTCGCCGCCGTGCTGCCACGTTGTTTGGCTTTGATTAAATGTGAAGACAGAATCTTTGTGGCTTATAAAAAATAAATACACAGCGGCACACGCAAGGGCGCAAAAACCTCCAACTGAGGCCGGCGCATGCTTTCACGTCACTCCGAGTTTTCCAAGGAGCTGACCTCACGTCCACTCTTTCCATCGATGTTCCTGTATCCCCCTCCTGAGCTGAACCCAGAAGCTTCTCCCTCAGAGCTGACAACTTTCCAGATGACCTTGCCCCCGCTGTAACCTTGTTAATATTTTGTCAAGTGTACGCACCGCCGCGCACATTAGCGGAGGTGAACGGTCACAACGGTCGGACACTGCAGGCCGAGGCAGCCGCACGCACTGCTGTCAATTAGCTGCCTTGCTAATGCAATTACAGCAAATTAAGTGTTTGTTTCTTGGTATTTAAATATCCCCAAAGTTGCCTTTCATGTTCGCGGCCGTCTGTTTTGCGTCTAATATGGTTTGTGGTCCCAGTTGGAGAGTAATTGAGCGAATCATTTACCCGCCATACGAGGCTCGGAGGCTGGCTCATTCAGTTAGGGCTTTGTTATTGTGAAGGAACGGAAGAAGTTGGACTGAACATTGCCTGTCATGATCCAATTAGCCCTCGAACAGGCAGGCTAGCTCGCTGAATGAATAATTGTCAATGCGACATGTGTTATTTTGTGGGATTAGAGGGGGTTTGCAGTGAGGCAGTGATCTGCACACAGTCTGTTATGTGAACACTTTGTTGAGAGAAGCTTGTATGACTTAATTAACCTTCATTTCTTTAAACACGTGAACAAAAACTCATTTTTTTAATCATATTTTAGATCAGAAAGAAAACAGAGGACTCGTTCTTTGTTCTAAAATAAAAGTGTAAACACTTGAGAAGGAAGCAGGAGAAGGAGGAGTGAAAGTAACTTGACTTTTCAGTCTCGTTCAGAGACACTAATTTGAATTTTTATCACTTTTGTTGCAAAAGATTTACAAAATAATCCCAGCAGATTAAAGATATATGTTGAGTTGAATTGAAATAAACATATAAAACGAGCCCTGATCTTCTGATTTGGTGTCCTGGAGGCTCAAAATCAGCTCGATACTTGATCCTGATTTTATTAGAATTGCAAACACTCACAGTCCGGGCAGCCCGGCTAACAAACTGAGCTAACAGCAGCTGCAGTTGTCAGCAGTTTACTTCACGGTCCGTCATAAAACTCTGTAAATCACAGAGAGTTGAGGCGGAGCAGCTGGAGGACATCAGAGTGAAAACCAGAAAACATTTTCTCCATAAAATATGATCCAGTTTCACCAAAATCAGTGAAATAGTTGGTGTTTCTTTCATCATCCTGATGTTGGATAACAACATTTGTTTGTCTGTGTGACTTTTTCTGACAAACAACTTGAATATATCTGTTCAGAGCAGCCCGTAAAACATATAAAACATGAAATATTTCTTTATTTGGTGTAATAACAGAACTTTATGGCATGATTCCCACAGCTCGTTGAAATCCTTAAACAATTTGAATTTTAAGGGGGAAATCAAGGCCTTGAAAGTTTTTTGACATAAATAGACTTTAATAGACAGGGGGCACTTAAAGACGTCACATCTTCAGGAACAGCAAAAAATAATTAAATGAATGAATAAAAAAAATGAACACATCTCCCTCAGTTGCATCAAGTTCTCAGCATTGTAACTGTAATTGTTACAAAGAGACGGATTATCACCTCCATACTTTTCTACATGTTTGGTCTCAATAAGTTTGAATTTGAAATAATATTAAAAGTATTAGTAGCAACATGCAAGACCCCAAACAATGAAGAAGTGAAGTCAGTGTGAACAAAACACAAAGTTTAAATCCTTCAACATTATATCTGTAGTGATACAGAACAATTTGGGGTTATTCTCCCAAATACTCAACGACAGTGACGGCAGAAATAAAGTAAAAGTACATAAGTATTATCTCCAACATGTAATTAGTTATTATCAAAAGTAAAAGCAGCTGTTCTTTATTATATATACATTCTGAGCCTCTGACAGTTTAATTTAAATGAAAATATCAGAGCAGATCAACTCATAGACGACACACTTTCTTTAAAAGAGGTCACGAACTGAAAAGTCTGGTTGAATCTTTAATAATTTGTTGAATTTTATGAACTTATTAGATGTTTTTTAATGTAAAATCTTCATTTGAAAAGTAACTCATAACTGAAATAAGCACCGATGAACAGAGCCGACTGTGTTTGTTTGTTTGTTTGTTTGTTTGCAGGCTGAACTTCT
This sequence comes from Argyrosomus regius, assembly GCA_946959425.1. Lineage (NCBI taxonomy): Eukaryota > Metazoa > Chordata > Actinopteri > Sciaenidae > Argyrosomus > Argyrosomus regius. The sequence goes on from OX336884.1 coordinate 25,727,353, forward strand.
TCAGAGACGTTCCTGATTTCAGAGTGTTGGCCTGCGGCGGGGACGGCACCGTCGGCTGGATCCTGGACTTCATAGGTACAGGAGAAATTGTACATTTCATAATATTTGACGTTATTGTGTCGCTGTGCTGTTTACATACAATCAATTATTCTGCCTGCATTACAAAATCAAAAACCTCCTGGGGCGCTTCGGTATATTTACTCATGCCGTCGTCCGTGTCTGATCACGTACGGCATCGTGGAACTCAAACACTCCATTTCCTTTTTTTGGAAAAAATTGCATTTATTTTTATTAGTTTTCCAAACCAGCAGCACTCTCTTGTTTTTCAGCCTGAAATGGTCAAGTTTGTTTCTATGGTTCGTATGTAAACACTTTAATTATGTCCAAGTCTGCGTATTCAGGGGAGGTAAAATGGGGTGATTACGTGAGTTGGAAAACAACATGCTAGTCATCATTTGAGGGAGGGAAAAAAAAAAAATCACCTGGCCTCCTCTATTTGGTCTTGAAGACGCGTTACTTGTTCTGGCTCTCAAAAATTGCCTCAATTTTTTATCAATCAAAACAAAGAGAGGTAATAACCTTCAGGCAAAATGTGTCTCTTGAAATAGACGGCACAACTCAACATTCATATTGACTTGTAGTTTTTACAAGTAAGGCTGCAAAATGGATTTGATGCTTTTCTTTGCGAGTCTTCGCACTGACTTTTGTTTCCTTTTTTTCCCTTTGGCCTTGTTTCGCACCTCGTCGTGATATTTGTCCCGCTGCTCCAGATAAGGCCAACCTGGACAGGAACCCCCCCGTGTGCATACTTCCTCTTGGCACGGGCAACGACCTGGCAAGATGTCTCCGCTGGGGAGGAGGTACTGACAGAAAATAGATACATTGCAGTGAAACACACACACAGCTTCAGTTCACCTTATTGGATTCACAGTTAAATATAATATAAGTATACCACACTATAAGCTGGGGTAATTATCATAATTATTATTTACATTGTCGTAAGGAAGCTCAGGGAGTAATGATAGAGTGCTGAAACAAGGATGGAAATAACAATTATTTTCATTTACAGTGATTTTTCAGTTGATTCATGTCTAAAAATAATGTTAGAAAATGGTCAAAACAAAGAAATACATAATAATATGAAACCTAAATCAACTTGTAATAGGGAGAAACGGTGATACACTTTATGTGAAGCAGAAATGAGAAAGTGAATCAGGTATGAAGACTTCAGAAAATGAAAAAACACTGTTGGAAAATCATAATTAGATTCTTTATCACACATAAAGTAAAAAGCAAACATCCATCCTGGACACACTGTGAGGCAGTAAATGTAGAACACTCTCGTGTATGTTGGTTATGCTCTCAATTTGTGCAGTTTTGGGGAGATGTTCACGTGAATATTGTTAAAATTCTGAGCTATGAAATCTCTAAATTAGTCGTAGTGTTGTGTTTTGGTGCTCTACAAAGAGAAAGATGCTGCAAAAAGGCGATGACAGGAAGGAGTTTAAAGTTGAAACACCAACACAGGATGAATGGCTGAACTGTGACGGGCGTATATAAGAAGGAACTGTAAGAGATAAGAGCTTAGGAGGTGAAGTGTCAGGAGAAATGGACAATGTTTGCATGTCTGTGACAGGACGCGACAACAGGTCAATGAAATAGCGAATGTTACGTAGATTCTGTGGATCCGGGATTATCTTTTTGTGTATGTGTTTGGTTTGTGTTTGTCTAAAAATAAAGGATAAAAAAAAAAGATAATATATATTATAATATTCAGTTTACAGTCGTGTGAAACACAGAAAAGCAGCAGAGCCTCACATCTGAGAAGCTGCAGACAGAGAATATTTGGACTTCTTGCTTAAAAAAAGATTTTCAAAGTAGTTGACAAATCTTTTTCCTGCGATTGATCGAACGTTTGAGTGTTTCACTAAATTAAACTACAAGAAGTTTGACACCCAAACCCAAGGATTCATTTTTTAAAAGCCAATATTTGAATTTCTCATTAGATTTATTTATAATTATTGTGTTTCCCTTGATTCTTGTCAAGGTCAAAAAAATCTCTAAATACACCGGTAGCATCATGAAATTCTCCTTTCGCACATTTTAAAAACATTATTTTAGCATCATTTTTAGGCAAAAAGCAGAAAAAAATCAGTTAAAGTAAATGATCAATCTCTAATAAAAGTTTAGGATCAAATAAACATAAAACATACGTCTGATATTTAAACAAACAGCCAGTTTAACACATCTAATTTGTTTCTCTCCTGAGGCTATGAGGGCGAGAGCCTGCTGAAGATAATGCGGGACATCGAGAACAGTTCGGAAGTGATGCTGGATCGCTGGAAGATTGACGTCACGCCCACAGACAAGGACGAGCGAGGGGACCCGGTGCCTTACAGTATCGTGAACAACTACTTCTCCATCGGAGTGGTGAGTCGCAGTCATCTTTGTCATGAGTTCATACTGAAAAACCCAGAAGAGAAAGATCTTAAACTCAGAAAACTGGAATATGTGATTGATTGGAGTTGAGAGGCCACAGCTGACGCAAACAGGAAAGAAAGTCGAGTGCTGAGTCTCATAAAACGTCTTTCAGGTTGGCCGACACCTCGTTGTTTTGTTTCCTGCTGCAGAGAATAAGAATTTTATCACCGCTTTCATTTTATCGAGTAAATAATCTTCGGTTTGCTGAACGTAGTCGCTGTTATGTGTAGCTGTGAAGTGATTAACAGCTGATTGCATGTCGCTGAGCAAAAAAACAAGACGCCTCTCACGACAAAAAAAAAAAAGTGAGTGCGATCAGGATGAAGATGAGTCAACTCTCAGCCCCATGTGGAAAAAATAAGTTTAACTGTTTGATATCTATCTCAAATCATTTGTATAGTTTGTTTATATTATTTAATCATCAAAATAAACAAGATGGATACTCAAAAAAACTGAAAACCAGTGAGCTCCTCATGCTTCAAACTAGGAGTGTTGTTTTATTGATGCAGATTATCATGTTCATAATACACACTCTTTAATCATGTTTGTCTCTGTCTGTCATGACTCTCTCTACCTCTCTACACCCGAGTTTAATTCATTTGACAAAAACAAGAGACAAAACATAAAGATGAATCTGACTCACAGCATTATGATTATTTTGCTTTTCAAAATCTATACAGATGTTGCGATAATATCTTTATTGTGACTTTTTTTGGACACGATAATCAGAAAATCTGATATAATTCACAGCCTGAAGTGCAAAACAGGGTTAAAACTTTATTAAAAACAAAATGAGATTAAACAATAAGTAAAATATTTGATAACAATATCAAGAATTAAAAACAACGGCAATAAAACCAAAAGGATAAAATATAACTTAAATTTAAAGCCAGATTAAAAAGAAGTCACGTTTTTATCAGCTAACTATGAGAATACAGTTATTCTTTTCTGTTGTATCGTTTATTAATCTTTGACATTGTGTTGAAAATCCACAAATCACCAGATAAAACTACACCAGATAAACAAATAAAAGCATTATTTTACACTTTATTTCCTATTTTTTCACTGCAAATAATAAAAATACTAATAGAAATCTTTATTTACAAATCCACGTCACACAGTGCTTCATAAAAACAAATAGAAATCAAACACAAGTCATAAAATGATCAGACTTTCCAACCAGGAAAACCATTTATGTACTAAAACAAATAATAACAGCACAAAGAAGGTGATTATTGGTCTCTTTAGGTTATTCAGAATTGTGTCGCACCATCATGGAACAAAAAGCTGTAGAGTCTGTAGTAATTTCTCCTCTTGATGTCTTATAACTTTGGATCTTTTAACGCAGGTTTGTATCTAAAAGGTTCCACAAAAAGCTGCACAGTAACCGTCTGTGCTCGACTGTGACTGCAGGGCTGCAGTCGTAGGTAATGGCACACTCGTGCACACATGGCACCTTTTCAAATCTCTTCCACACCACGGTGAAGTTAAATCACGGCGACAAAGAGTCTCAGTCGCAGAATAGCGAAGGTGCCAGTAAACAGCTTAACCCGAATACAAACTTAAACAGAACAAAGGCAGAAGACACAGACGCCTCGACTGACGTGCTTAAATTAAATTCCCTCTGTCGGTAATTCTTGGTTCTGCTATTAAAGGTCGAATCTGAGAGAAATGCACCTGCAGTAACATCATAATCAGTCCATTTATTTGCTTCGATCACATTCTGGTTATGTCTTTATTGAGATGTGCTCAAACCTCAAACATCTCTGATTGACAAACAAGCCTTGTTGTGTATCTGCATGGTATTAGAACTGCCCCCTCCTCCGCCCCCCCTGTCCATCTCCACCATAATGACACTTATTTCACGTAGCTCATGTTAGCCATTACTGATAAATGTCAGGGGGGAAATATGGTAATTGACATTTGCAGGTGGTAGAGGAGGGAGCCACTGGATGTTGTGAGATTCGTACAGACGTAAGTGATGCATGGCCTTACAAATGTTAGTTGAATAACACCTCCAGCCTGGGCCCCTAATGACGATGTTAGAGGATATTAGAGGACAGGTCTTGTTAACATTGTGATAGAGGAGAACAATGGCTGTAATCTGTCTACGGGGATGAACATATGGTGATGTGTACAGTGTGAAATAAATGTCTGAACATCCATCCTGATAATTTCCAAGTATAAATGTCAAAAACAAAAGAAGCTTCATTTTTTCTGTGGATTTTGTAAATATTTTTGTCACTGGAAGTCAGTCACGGCTTCTTTTGGACATTTAACTTTAGTCATTCGGCTTCTTGTGCCAACCATAGACAGTATAAATATGGACGCATCCATGAACCACAGGTTTCTAAAGAGATGGATGTGAAGCCCAAAATGTGGCGGCGCTGCCGGCCGCCATCTGTTAATTCTGCATAACTTCAAAGGTCCAGTGTGTAGAATTTTTAGTTGCATCTAAGTGGTGTTATCGCTGAATTGCAATCTCCTCACATCAGTGTAAAGGAGAAACAGCAATTGAAAGGTTGCATCTAGAGTCAGTATTTAGTTTGTCTGTTCTGGGCTACTGTAGTGTTTCAACATGGCGGCCTCCATGAAATAGAGACCCTCTCCCACTGTAGCTATAAAAGGATAATTCTAAGTCACAAAAAGGTGATTATACATGCATGAAAACATAGTTCTGAATATCATATTCCATGTCTGCCTTATTCTGAAAATAAAGGCCGCGAATCTTACACACTGCACCTTTAAGCCTTAATATAATTTGAACAGGTGAGTTCTATAAAAATTCACCCTCAGTACAGTTGTCATGAACGGGGAAATTAGCTATAGAGACCAAAACTGTTTTTTGTACCAGGCTGTAAACATGTTTATTTCTGCTGTGAAGTTGGACATTTTAACATGGGGACTTATGGAGACTGACTCACTTCTGGAGCCAGCCTCAAGTGGACGTTTAGAGGAACTGCAGTTTTTGGCTTCACTTCACAGCCATGGAGGTTGCCGCATAAAAAAGGAGATTTACTAGTTTAGTTTTAACAAAAATTCAGTATAAAACATGTAAAGAAACAGATTTTACATTTATTTTGCACTATATGAAGCACTCTGCTTTCTTTCAACCCCTAAACAGTCTCTCTCTTTGCAAGTTTAAAGATACATTAAATCTCCACCCGATCTGGCTGAAGGAGTTGTTGATTTGATTGAAATCTACATAAAACACATCCAGGCTAAACCCTAACGCTAAATCAGATGTAATTTATAGTCGTGCAATAAAGTTTTACGGTGTAACTCAAGCAAAAGTGTGAAGCCCAACAAGATAGGCGTAGGGCGTGTGATAGCAGCACAGGGTGATCTTCCGTGTACGACTGTAAACATGGTGAAGCAAAAGAGGAATGATGTTGTTGGTGCTGCGAGGTGGGACTGTGAATCAGAGGAAAGGTCACCGTCGTTTCTAAGCACAAGAGAGCCGGTGTCACACACACACACACACCGCCATTGTTTGTTTTCATTCTTGTTCCTTGACTAGCACCTCCTTCCCAATGACATCACGCAGGTGGTGAAATACGGCAAGCTGTGATTGGTCGGCCGAGTCACAGCAAGACTTCGTGACTCCGTAGTCGCCTAATCTGACACAGACGTAGATGAAAACGTTCTGCGAGACGCAGATTGCATGCCAGTATTCTCTTTAGTCAGTTCAGTAATGAGCGTTACCTGGATGTAAATCTTGTCCTGGAAGTACGTGCACATCCAGTGTGGCTTTATATCACAGAGTGAATGAAAGAACGTAAACACAGCGGCTGTGATGAATATGATTAAAAGCATGATGCAGCCTGGACACATACGATACATCCACCTGCTGTAGTAGTGCTGAAGTCTGACACTAAACCACAGAATCTGCGGCTCTGACCGCCACCATGGTGGAAGTCCTGCTTCTTCCACCTCCCGGCTAATCATCAGTGGACCTAAGACGGGTTAAATGACGCCTGGTTGCTCAAACAAGCCAACTGTATCGGCATCCACCTGTCAATCAAAGCGTCCACGCTCTTAATTCTGCATAACTTTAAGCCTTAATATAATTTGAACAGGGGAGTTCTATAAAAATTCACCCTCAGTACAGTTGTCATGAACGGGGAAATTAGCTATAGAGACCAAAACTGTTTTTTGTACCAGGCTGTAAACATGTTTATTTCTGCTGTGAAGTTGGACATTTTAACATGGGGACTTATGGAGACTGACTCACTTCTGGAGCCAGCCTCAAGTGGATGTTTGAGGAACTGCAGCTTTTTTGGCACTTCTGCATTGGCCTCACTTCATGGAGGTTGCCACTTGATGTGTAATGAAAAAGGGGACTATTAGCTGATGTATACATGGACGGAAATGTAGTCAGCACATTTATTTAGCCTCAAGGATGCACACAATTAATTTAGGCGAGAATATAAACATAACACATGACACATGTTTGCTAAATTACAAGAAAACTCCACAGGGCGTCTTTTTAATTCTGACTTGGGGACAACCAAGAAGAGTCAGCAACACGTCAAGCCAAGCGACGGAAAGAAGAGGCGAATCACGGTGAAAAGAAATTTTAACATGTAGACGAGCGTCTTGTTGTCGAGTTGAGCAAAGACGCGGTGTGATTGATTCTCTACATGTCAGAAAAATGCACTGATTTCCAAAGTACTTGTCATTTCACGACTCTTGGCTCAGGAGAGAAAAAAATTCACACCTGCAGGTTTTAATGCCTGTCTTTCTTTCTCGAACTCCTCACCTCGTGCTGATAACTACAGCTAAAATACCCCCCAAAAAATAACACTAAGTTTTGACGCTTTAAGTTGATTCCATGTCACTGAACAAAAAAAACCTCAGCATTAAAGGAAATCATCTCTGGCCTGGCTGCTTCATAAAGTCATTATAACTCCTGTTGTCTTTGCTCTGTTAGCGGGATTAGCACCTAGCAGGCGTGATGATGACAAATGAAGTTGTTTGTGGGGGATTAAGAAGATTTTGAGCTCTCTATGGATTTGAGTTGTGACACATTTCACATCAGATTCTTTTCTCTCTTTTTTTTGCTTTCCGTTGAACAAAAAAAATAAATAAACACAATAAAGATTAAGCGACAAGTCGAGCTGATAATTACCTCAGAGATTATGCAGATTTAGAGTAGATTGTTTCTGTAATGACGCCGTCGAAATCAAAAGATCAGCAGTAGCTGACGCCGCGGACGCCGAGTGTCGCCGCCGCCAATGAATGCTTGAGTTAAATGTATATTTGTCTGATTGCTCTCATAACTCATCATCATCAGTGTCAGCGGCTGATGAAGAAACATCCTCGTTTGAACTTCATTTTCCAAGAAGTCAGGTGATTCTTCCAAAAAAAGATTTTTTAAAATTCGTCCAACCTAACCTTCTGCCACGGCCAACGGTTGGATTGAGAATTAATGACGCCATCCCTTTGGGAGGATGTGGAAGTGACGTGAAGTGTAATGATCTCAATCAGGGCCAGGGGTGAGAGACAGAACTAATCACTGAGCGCGCTCCACTACCATAATGCAGTCAGTCGCCCTAATGACCCTGGCGCTCCTGTCAAAGCCATTATTCTCCCCCGTAGTGAAAGGCACATCAAACCGCTGGGGCCCACTCATAATTGGACTAAACTTTGAGCTATGAGAGGACATTACACATGTCCTGTATTAATTTGGGTGCCAGATTTTTACATTGGTAATTATTTGAGGGCAGCTAGGGGGAGAGAGAGGGAGAGAGAGAGAGAGAGGGAGTGAGCCGACGACGGCCCACCGCCGCGAGGGGGTCAAGGCTCGAGGAGGTGAATGTGTCCTACATGCGACGGACGCGTACCCTTTTTATTTAGACTCTATGGTTTTGTTTTAAAATCTCACCGCAAGGTCCGTTTAGTAGATATTCTGAAGCTCTCAGTCATGTCACATGATCTTCATCGGCAGATGGACTTTGGCCCAGTGGTCGTGGTGTTGTCGAGCTGAGGTTCAAAGTTCATTCCTAACCATGGAAACCACTGGAGGCTCACCATGTGGTGCATTTAGTAGCTGTTCTGGAGCTTTCAGTTATGTCACATGATCTTCATCATCATCAAGACAACATGAAGGGTCCAAAGACTTCTATAGATGCAGACGATCCGGTGCTAAAAGTTGTCTTAGAAGCCTCGGAGTCAAACAAAGGTATCATATCCTTTATGAGGACTTTATGATAAAATAATCACATTCTACAGAATTTATTAAAAATAAATGGGAACACGAAGGTCTGCACCTTTTAATGACACCTAATTATGTCACGGCCCTAAAGTACACTCTGACATCACTGCGGCGAGGTGAGAAATTAAACCGCTTCACAACAACCTATAAGATAAGTGTAGGTTTAAATTAAAGCTGTGCAAAGAAATTAAGTTAATTAAACACCTTCTAACGCCTGTATTCAGTAAATGTGTGTGTTATATATGTGTTCATCTTTGCGGTGCAAAAGTTTGTTACACTCTAGATGATGAACGTTAATGTAACGTTGAGGTAATGGTTATTAAAACAGCTGTAAAGCGGAGTGATACATGTAGTTATCAGCACTTATATGACTCTTGTCTTATTAAATTACTTGTATAACATCCAATGGCTTCAAGACGGAGATGAAGTATCTCCACAGCCATACAGTATATATCCCTACTGAACAAATATTATTCATATCACTGTTAATATATTTTATTCTTTGTGACGTTGCTTTCATCTGTACGGCAGTGTTAGGCCGCTGCACTTAAAGCATACAAACGCTGCGTGACAAAGGGCTTTATCCACTCCTGGTTGCTTGAAATCGCTGTTTACTGTTGCAGAAGCCACAGCTCCACTTGTACAGATCTCAGATAATAGACCCCAAACCAAAGGGGAGACAACCTCTCCTCGCTTTTGCTCTCTTGTTTGCAGCTATTGTCCTGTTTGTAAGAAAATCAAGTTACACTCTCTCAGATATATCCATCATCTCACCTTTTCTGGCTCGCGTTGGAAGCGTGAGGTGAGTCTGCGGGGATCTTGAAGGATTCTTTTGGTCTTCTGCTTACAGCGTCTTGAAGAGACATCAAGAGGAGCTCCATTGATTTTTTTTTTTTTTCTCTTTTGGCTTCTCCTAAATTTTTGTACAGAGAGCCAGCAGGGGGTCCTCCCTGTAGGTGCTGTTTCAATAGTGCCACTCAAAATGGAGTGGGTCAAAACAGATTGCTTCAGTGGGAAGGAGGAGGGAGAGGAACAAGCCCAGAAAGTTTACAGAAACTCACTCTTTCTTTCTGTCTTGAGATGAACAAGTTTGCTGTCTTTATCGAGAGTTTGGCCTCGCCAGCATCTTTCTGCTGGCGCTGACTTAAAGTGTGAATTAAAGGAAATTACAGCATTGTTAGTCCCTGTGTAGTTTTTTTATTTGAGACTTTACAATCTGTTCTTGAGGTTTTCTGCATACTTTATGACATAACTGACCCCATTTATATTTAAGTTTACTGATAATTACTTCTTAAACACCTCGTTTAAAGGTATCATTATGGTTGTACAGCATATCAACAAGATAACAAGTTTTGTGTTCCAATAGTACATTTAATAAAGTAATTTTACACACGAGGGAGCGCTGTTAGACTGAATATCAGCACTGCTTCGGTCGTAGTTAATCACAGCCGTGCTGATATTCAGGTAACAGTCAAAAAACACTTAAAACACCTGACAAATGGTGAATTAACTGTGTTTTGAGTCGGTGTTTAATTTTGGCGTGTCTGATCACCAACCAGCTCTTAATTTAGTGATATTTTTTTTGACTCCCACTGAAATAATGCTGGTAGTGAGTTCTTGAGTTGTTAAGACGATAAAATCCAAAAATGTAACGCTTGTACAGAACACAGTTTTATCTTTATGGATGAATTGTTTTCTACTTTTTGAACAAGAGGGAACACCACAGCCCTTTTTCTGTTTTCTCTGGTCATGCACCTCCAATTTAAAAAATGTTTGTCTTCTACTGCAGCCCAGTTTTGTGAAGAAAAACATCTTTACAGCATCTCTTCAAAATATTCTTTAAGAATGTGGTCAAACTGCATTTATACCTGTTCACAAAGACAGACTATGCCTTAGATCAAACTTTAGTTAGATGTTGAAATTAATCTAAATGAAGTTCTTGACTTCAGACACTAATTAAACATTATTTGATATGCAGCAGAAAATAGTTTTAATTTAATTGTTTACCTTTTAGAAGAGTTTAATGATGCAAAAAAACATCCAGTAGCATAAAATCTCAACACTGTTCAGACGTGTAGCAGGGTTCAGCTGTTGTGACTTCAGGACATCTGCTAACTCGTCAGTCAGACTAAAAGTCAGTCCCAGATTTGCTCTTGTCCGACGGCTTCTTGCTCAGTCAGTTCCTTCTTCTGTCAGCGTCCCCTTTGGTCTTTTTGCCTCTGTCATCATGTCCGTAGAGGCTGCTGAGCTCTGTTACATTGCCCGCTTGAACCAGCTCCTGTTCTGGCACGACATTGGCTCCGCTCCCCATCAGCACTCCCCACACCCTGGGCTTGAAAACCTCCCCTACCGGTAGTACAAACACTAACACTGAGGAGTGTCCTGGCAGCCCGACTAACAAAGCTACAGTTTGCGGAGCAGCCGGAGGACGTCAGAGGGAAAACCAGAAAACGTTTTCTCCATAAAATATAATCCAGTTTCACCAAAATCAGTGAAATAGCTGGTGTTGTGTGACTTAGATAGTGTGAGAACAGCGCCTAACACCAACGACCAGTCTGAAATATCTCTGTGAACCCGGCTCTAGGTCATGACACGAGGCAGACCACCTCCACACAGTCTACACCCTCCATCAACATCCTGATCCAGATGAAACACACAGACAAAGAGGTGTGAAGATGTTCTCCGTCTCATTTTAAAGGACTCTTCGGCATCGTATGGGTTTACTCTAAATATATATCCTGATCTGTAGTTTCACAGTTAAACACTGTAACAGTCTTAGCAGACTGAGATGGTGTTAATGTACTGGTGAAGTGTCTCTGTCAATCACACCACCCTAACATGTAACATACATACACTGTATCGCCTTAACACCAAGAGCTCCAATGAGGCTGCACTTTTTGCCCTAGGCCACAGAGGGAGAGGGAGAGAGGGTGAGAGGAAGGTCGAGAGTGACATATAGAGAATGAGAGGAGAGAGAGAGGAGAGGTGGAGGATGGGAGGGAGAAAACAACTTGGTTGCCAGGGTGTCGGCAGCATCCTGTAGGTTAGGCTGGGAGCTGTGATTACTCACAATGTGTGTTTAATTAATTAGCCTGTGTGGAGACAGCGTGCTGTTCATCAGGGTTTCTGTCAATATCTCTCCATCCCGGGCTCAAACCCGCCGCCACCTCCCGCGAATAACTTCTTTCACCTTATAGAAATATACACAAGGGACACGCGAGGTGTAACTGTGTCTGTTTAAGGAGTTGGGAAAGTTAGTTAACGAGGAGGAGGAGGATGTCTGGGATGTAAATAATTAGATTTCTCTTGTGGATGTTGAGCTGCTTTACATGTTAGCGGGATAGAAGTTTAATCACAGACGTCATATTTCTAAACTGAAAACAGAGCACATTATGGAGCTGCAACACAGGAGGAGGTGGAGGAGGAGGTCAAAGGTCCAGGCTTTAAATCTGAAGAGATGAGACACGATATGAAATAAACCTCAATGCTGTTTGCAGCACCTGAATTAAAGATTTGATTCTCTCTTTCAGGATGCCTCCATCGCACATCGTTTCCATGTTATGAGGGAGAAGCATCCCGAGAAGTTTAACAGCAGGTAAGTTTGTAATTCAGGCTCGTTCAGGATACTAATACTGTCCTGTCTTTATTTTGTTGAACACGTAGCTGTGGTTCAGGAGGTAAAGTGGGTCGTCCACTAAGATTGCTGGTTTAATCGCCGGCTCCTTCTGTCTGCATGTTGAAGAGTCCTTGGGCAAGATACTCAAACCCAAATTGCTCCCGAAGGCTGAATGTGTAGTGTGAAGGTGCTTTGAGTGGTTGGAAGACTAGAAAGGGCACTGTATGAGTCTCACTTGTAGTCAGTTAGCTGGCTTCTCCTAAAACTGGACTACAAACATGGATGTGACTGGCAGCTGCAGCATGACATCCAGCTGCAGTGTTTGGATCCTGGTAAACTTTGGCGTTATTTTCCGTATTTTACGCTGCTAAATAGAGACACGACGCGACTCTTTATTTCTTTTGCTTTAATCCATGTGGACGTATTAAGACGAGAGAGCTGGAAACAGATCCACCTCACAGCCTCGTTATCAGTTGGTCCCCAGTGGCCACTCATGGTACTGCAGCAAAAAAAAATCAACCCATGGGTCTGTTATGAAACATCTGCTATACAACAACTGCTTTAAATTAAGTATTTGTTAAGAAGTTTTTATATTTGTGAAACTTTTTAGAACTTAAATTTTTTTCCTCTGCATTGGGCGGGGCCAGCAGGAGAAACACTAATGAGCATGTGCAGTGGACCACTTAAACACAGTTAAATACTCGGCGTAGGTACCGGATGCCCTCAAGGTGCTGCATTTACAGCCAAAAAACATGAGGACATTATGATTGGCTGCACGTCAGAAAATGCTTGTGCAACCGTCAACAGAAATGTCTCACTCGTTAGCTAATTTCATCATCATTTTCATCATCAGTATTTGCTTAGGAAACGTATATAACTTAACATTCTGAATTAATTTTCCAGAGTTGATGATGGAAGTAGCTCAGAGTGAGCCATCTTTGCTTCCTTTGCATGCAGAGTTACACATGCGCAAATATCGGACAATACAGCCAGTCATGAAGTGTGAATATGTCGGACGTCTCGTCTGTACTCGTTATCATATTCTAGTTTCAGTCTAAAATCCTTGAAGGGTTGGAGACTTAAATAAAACTCTCTGCTGCATCTTTTTATCCTGATATATATTTTATATTTGCAAATATGCCTTTGAGATTTTAAATCTTACAACCTGACTTCACAAGAGCCAAATTATCATCTGTCTGCCTGCAGTGTCTAATCACACCTTTGTAACACAGGTTTGTGATAAAACATGCAGCTTTTAACACGAATTTCACATGAATTTTTACATTCATGTTACGTTTGACATTTTCACAACACTGAGGTGATTTTAAACATTCTCAGGAGACCTGAGTGACCCTTTAATGATCTAAAAAATGATGGTTTTGTCCAGGTAAACACTTATTTTTCCAGGATTTTTCAAGGAATTTAAGGCTTCAGGGTCCTTGGATGTCTCTATTTTTTAAAAACAAACACCTACACTTCATCTGCAGAACCTCTGCGTGGCCCCTCCACTGTGTTAGTTGCTGTGGAGCTCAGCATGACGAATGGCCGGGCTTCATACTTAGCATGTGTGATTACCTTGAGGAGATGCGTTCACCTTTTGGAGATGAACAAATGTGGCATCTATGTTTCCATCAATATTTAACGTCTCCCAATACGTCTCCACTAGCGCCAGGGAGTAATTGCAGGCCTAATTGAATTTGCTTGGCTAGTTTGACATCATGGATCAGTCAGACTGATGACACGCAGCCTCCTAATAATCCCATTTGTACTCATTATCATATTTTACCCCGGCCTTAGTACAACATTTAGCCAACTATCCTTCTGCTGCTCCAACATGCAGATACGCCGGCGAAAAAAAGGGAAGTGAAGGCGGCTTCAGATAAACACAGGCCTGTTGTTCGATGGTTACCGATGGTTACGGAGGAGAGACTGTAAAGTTAAAGACCGATTAAACAAAGAGGGCGTTAGGAAGTCGTCATGTTGCGATGTCGTTGACCGGTTTTACTGTTTTTGTCGCGTTGCAGACATACACGCGGGACACACAGACGGCATCTCTGTTGTTTTACCCCGATTTTAAGCCCCTTTTGTGAAAAATGATTGAGATATTTTAAGAAAATTATTCTGTCTGTTATTTGAATCCAATTAATAATTCAGGAGGGGGAATGGGTTTAGGATCTCTCTATTACACACTATCCTTGCCAATTTCAATAATGCATGATTATAGTTTTTCAAGGTAGCATAGATTTTGTTGGATTTGTCCAAAGGGCTCGTGTCCATTGGAAGTATATTGCGACTTATCACTGAGTCATTTTCCTGCAGCTGGAAGCTCTTTTTTTTTTTTTTCTCAGGAACTTCAGTGACAATAGAAGCAAAGTGCAGCGTGTCTCGAAGGAGGAAAGACTTTATTTCACTCTCATCAAGTCTGTTTTTGTCTGGAATGAATGAAAGGAATAATGAGCAACCGCTAACAAGCTTGGAGCACCACCAAACTTAATACATGAATGAACTGAGAGAGCGTTCAGTTAAATAGAAAAGTGGTAAGAACAGCAAGCTTTTCTTTTAGTGAGAGATGTTTAAAACAGCAGTGTGCAAATATTTTTATTCGGAAACATCCGACGACTGATAAAATATACAATTTAAATAACAACGGCACGATGAGATGAAGAATGCGACTGAAAGTTGTTTAAATCACAGAAAAACAGAACAGATGCAGCATCGTCATGTTCAATATCACACAGCAGTGACACCAAACCAAACACAGGTTTTATTTTAAGGCAATATCTGATTTATTTGATCAAAAGTTTTGTAATTTGAAACAAAAATGTCTCATTTTCACACGTTTCAAAGACAAACTGTGGATTTACTTCATATTTTTTAATCTCTGATGTAATAGTGGGAGGCAAAAAAGATGATTATCAATATGTAGGCTTGATTTTGAGCACAAAAAGTTTATATTTTAATATATATATTATATTTTTAGTGAAATATCTTAGACTTTAGGCTGTGGTTCATGAATTAGTTCATTTCCGGGTAAATAATCGACTGTTTCTGGAGGCTGGAGGATGATTTGACATGAATTAAAAGTACAAATATTTTAATATACTAATTATTTTTATACATTATTTTAATCTCTTTTTGCATGCGAACAAAATGCATTTTATACTGTTAGAATATCAGCCAGAGCACCGCTGGACAACATCTTCTCTTTTTCATGGATTAAATGTTTATTTTAATATATTTCTATCATATATCGTACACATTTTAACCTTGCTTAAACTGGTTTCAAAGTCAAAATAAATAATAAGAAATACTAATGAATGGAAGATTATAGTAGATTAAGCACAACCTGGAATAAGAAAAATGTCAAACGTTGAATTATGAGGTGTTTAATCTGACGTCTGTAATGACTTCCCATACGTATCATACGTATACGTTCTGTCACTGCTTTGACCTTAAAGAATCTGAATATTTAATCAGCTTTAATTACCAACCAAACAGCATCATGTAGCTCTTCCTAATTATGAAATGAGGAGGTTTTTGTTGATGAAATGCAGGGGTCATACGCTCGCTCTCCCTCCCCTTCATTTCTCCGGTTCTATCCATCTTCTGTATTTGCACCTTGGGGTGATTACCAGGGCGAAGGTGTGAAGATTTGACACTCGGCAGATAGATTCATTTACTGCCACTGCCGGACCTGGAGGTGATAATGAGGTTGAGGATTAAAAGCAGACAATCAGTCGGCCCGTGACGAGGGCTGCGCCACCTCCTCCTCCTCCCCCCCCTCCATCGCCACTCCTCCTCGACCGCCTTGTTAAAATATACTACTCCATTTTTTTTTTTTTTGCTGATCTCCCGTGTAATTACACACTAATCTCTGACTCTGAGGGAAAGAGACGGATGGAGAGAGAGACGAGGAAAGAGAGGTGGAGAAAGAGAAAGAGAGGGTTTAGAAAATTAAGAACTTTGTCTTATTCTTCAACGTCGTCTCTTTAATTCTGTTTACCAGTTCTCAGTTCTGACACTTTTGCCCATTGCTGAACTTCAATTCAATGGAAAGAAGCAGGTGATCGTGTTTCAACGCTCTCCACAGGCGTCTAGACGCCCTTACTGATGTGTTCAGTATCTTGGATGTTGAAGGGAAACTGTTCAGGATCTTCATCTCTGAACCCGACTTCAATCATTCAATGACTTCAGTGTCCGAGTTGAAGGAAGTTGTATCCTCCTCCCTAAAAAGAAGGAAGTCACTGAGCATGAAAAGTCATGTTTTCTTTGTCCATTATGCAGATAATTAAAAGAACTTATGTAATGCGAGTAACAACGTTATGTTTGATTAGTAAATGTATGTGATAACTGAATTTAAGGAACAGTAATATGTTATATTACTGTGACAGACAAAATGTAATGTGATTACAGTAATGGTTACACCCAATCCTCCTGAACTACGAGGCATAACACGTTTATTTTATCCGATCTTGTTACCGTCTTCGATGATTTTAAAATTCTACACGTTGTGCAACTTCAACTTCAAGTAATTCTGCATAATTTGACGGCATTCTGCCACCAGGAATTCCCGTTCTTACGTCTGATGCCAGCGTTCATAAAATTCTCACTCCTGACCACATCTTCACACGAGGAACAACGAGTGCCCGGGGGCCAGATGAGTAACCATGACCACAACCCCCGCTTTATCTCCAGCTGTGCATGTCACAACCTTCACACTCTCCCCATGATTCCTGTCGGCCTCTCCGCTGTGAATTATCCAACAACAGCAATAAATCTTTAAAAAAATCAAAATAAAGGGGAGTGATTGTAGTTATAGTGAATAAGCTAAGATTAAGTTACGGCTACGGTTTGGCATCTACGACGCTTGGTTAAGGAAGACGGTGGTGACGGGTAATAAAGGCTCCTTAAAAGGATCTTTTAAGTACAAAATTGGAGTTCTCATCCTGTAGACGGAAAGCCTCTGCACGATACACTCAGCAGCGCTGCTCACCATAGTCGGGAAGTATTTTAAGGACAGAAGGAAGAACTAGCTCCTCAGGATGTATCCAGCCGATGAGCCAAACCAGACCCGCCAATAACTGATACTCAGCTTACTTAGTTGTTTAATGCAGCAACTTTGCGCCCATTTTTACTCCATACAATCCTCACAGTCCAATTTTGTGGCGCTCTTCAGATCATAATTTGAAAACTTGCCTCCATGCAGTTTATTTTGCTTTGCACACTAATCAGACGACATCAGATCTGAGGCAAAACATCTGATTTGGGACCTTTCGGCTGCAGCGTGAAATCTGCCGCGGCTTCACCTGCGATGTTTGTTTATTTTGTGGCATCAATGATGGCGCCTTGATGTTCCCATGATATTTGCTCTGCATACCCAGATCTATTTTTGGTCCTGAGACATCTAACACCGTCAGCGTGCTTCTCCAGAGCCGCTCTGCCCCCGTGCGCCCACAGGCTCTCGCTGTGCTGTGTAACCATCCTGAGTTAACCTTTCCTGAAGGCACAGGGAAGCCCAGGCATGGAGCACTCTTTAGCATAATGAGTATGTTCATCAAAGCGCTGCGATGTGCTGGATGGGGCCCGCCGGATTCACCAACACACGCACCCATCAACACACCCATGCTAATGTGTGTGTACGCATGTACGTGTGTGTGTGCGTGTTTCCTGCTGAGCTGGGAACAGGGCCACAGGTGATGCCGCTCTAATTTACACATGCACACGCACTCATTTACACACACACACACACACATGCATGGTGGACCTCAGTATAGCGGACGCCCTCGGACCTCATTTGAGGATGAAATCGTTTATGTGACCAGAGTGTCATTTATAATTAATGACCACTTGTGTGTAATTTAGAGAGATCTCACCTGTGGCCCTGTCCCCAGCTCAGTGGGAATGCACACACACACATGTGCACACACAACACAAACACATTAACTCAAGTGAACTTACACACACACAGGGCTCTGCACATACAAAAGAATGAGCATATGATCTATTAACAAGTTGACCCTGATAACGACAAACTGAAGATCAACATTAATTTCAGCGATCACTGCGGCTCTCTGACATCTTTAGTTTGCATAGTATGATCTGTTCAAGCTACATTGTGCAGCTTTTATACCATAAAATATCAGATTTTATATCATTTTGATGCTACACTGACTTATGATCAGGTGCTTCGGGTACAATACGCAAGAAATATGCGACATTTTACGGCACTAAGTCACACGCCACCAACTATTTCACTGATTTTGGTGAAACTGGATCATGTTTTATGGAAAAAATCAACTCTCTGTGATTTACAGAGTTTCCTGATGGACAGTAAGTAAACTGCTGCCAACTGTAGCTGCTGTTAGCTCAGTTTGTTAGCCAGGCTACCCGAATTATGAGCTCAGAGCACCAGGGGAGTGTTAGTGTTTGTACCACAGGCGTTTTCAACCACCCGGAGCCGGTGTCGTGCCAGAACAGGAGCTGGGCAAGTGGGGCAATGTGACCAGGCTCAGCAGCCTCTATGGACATAATGACGGAGGAGAAGAGACTGAAGAGGACGTTGACGGAGGAAAGATAAGAAGAGAAAAGGAGAAACTGACCAAGCAGGAGGCGAGAGCTTTAAAATTAGCCAAAATGTCAGACTCGAGGCTTCATGTAAAATGTTGGACGCGTGTCCTTTATTGACAACTTCTGGGTTCTTTTGGGTTGAAACTCTCAAACATTAATGAGGAATGATAACCGACTCTCATCTACAAACTAACAGACTAAAATCAAGTTTTCCCTGCTGACGTGTTGCTGGAGGTGTCAGACTTTAGATAAACGCGCTGTCGAAACACCTGAAGTCTTGTAAACAATATGAAATCATTAATTAACAGTATTGCTTTGTTAACTCCACGTCGGGTATCTAACAGCTCCCGAAATGACTCCTTGGCTCTCGAGTGGAACAGTAGGCCTGTCGCAATTAAGACTGTGTGTTTCGTTTCAACTTAAATTATTGTAGTTTTTAATTGATCAACCCCCCCTTCAACACACACAACACACACACGGTGAAATGTTTAATTCAATTACAGGAATACCTGTAAAAATTAATAACTGATATATCTGCACAATGGAGGGTAATCCAACACAATTAACACATTAGTCGAGTTCAAGCACAGCATTTATTCATGATCCAGGTATGATCTATATTTAAGCTTAAATGATTAAACAGGCATTACGTTTTTTATTATAAGACTTCATTTGCAATTTACACATCTGTGAGAACTGGTTGCTGAAACATTGTGTCAGATTTTCATGATTATATTTGTCACTTGTATGAATTTGTATTACATACTGGAGACATACAAGATACAAGATACATACAAGACTGGAGTATATCAGATCTGGCCTTTTGTGGCAATTTTTGTGTTTTACGTGACTAATGAATACAAACGTATGCTAATTTATGTTATTGAATACTAATTTAGCTCATTTATGATCAATGTGGTAACAAATACTTTGTGACTGAACTTTACTGGTTTTAATAATTGTACACAGCTCGTCATCTTATCTTTATTTTGTGGCTGTGAAGAAGAAAAACTAGTTTTACTTAAAGGTCCAGTGTGTAGGATTTAGTGGTGTCTAGTGGTGTAGTTGCAGATTGCAACAACCTCCACTCGCCCTTCCTTTTCCAAACATGAAGAAGAAACTACGATAGCCATAAAATGTCCGTGCCCATCTTGTGCCAAGGTGTTTGATTTGTCCTTCCTGGGCTACTGTAGAAACCATATGGTTCAACACGAAGCACCAGCAGCATCTGTAGATATAAAAGTCTCATTCTAAGGCAACAAAACCATAAAGATTGTTATTTTCAGGTGATTAAACACAAATAAAAACATATTATATTTCACTTATGCCATATTCTGTGATATAGACATTTATACACCTTAAGAGGCAACTTTGTGAAGAGGTGGATCTGAAATGTCACTAAGTTTGGGGACTGTGTTTCTCAGAGGTCCAACATTACTTACCACAACAAAACTGTGGTTGTTTTGCTCTTCATACAGAGGTTTAAATGAACCAGTGACATTATTTCTTCCCCGCACTTCAGCTCAGTTTGCAAAGCTAAAATAAAAAGGAGAAATATTTTAGATGTCGAGCTCATCTGTTCACTTTTATGTCATTTTAGCAGTTCAGGTTTTGTATTTGTTCGTAAAGATAATTTCTACTGGTATCAGTAGTTTTGTTCATCATCTCACCGCAACAGAAAGAAATACATTTTTTCAAACCGCCTGCTGCATCTCTGAAGGCAAGACGACGCAACTCGGGTCATTTCTCAAACTGCCAGTCGGGAGTCGGAGCGCTCCAGGCGGTGTCATGTTAAACAAAACAGTGCATTGATGCAATGCACAAAGAGTTGGTTATGTCAATGCGATATTTATCACCTCTGATCAAGAAGAAATTAGTGTGAAAGTAAGGTCGTAGATCATTGTGGGTTAGATTAAGTGTCAGAGGGGAACAAAAATCAATGGCTGTGTGCCTCGCGTTCAGTGTGGCCGGTAGAAAGTGCATTCAAAAGGTGCTGTGGCCTCGGGACAGCGACGCTACGCTGAAGCTTATCGCCTCTGACATCCTTTTAATATGTTGAACAACCGGTGGAGGGTTGATGAACATGATCGTATCGTTTAGATTCAGGCTATTTGAGCTACATTTGTCTTTCTGTTGCTGCTCACCTGTCTCGTTTCCCACCTTTCTTCACGGTGTTGGATGTTTTTCTAAAGCGCTCCGTGGTGTTTTTCTTTCTCTCAGCCGTACACTTTGTATGCCCTTCTTTCAGTTTTGTTTCCCGATTTGTTTGTGCAAATGCACGACACCTCAGCGGCTCTGGAAACCTGATGCGCTGTTTTCTTTTGGTGTGCCAGCTGCGACTACTACAGCTGATCTCACATGCACACCGCTAAAGTTATTATTGCAGTACACTTTGCATTGATACACTGCAGGTAGGATCACAGCAGAGGCCCCCGCGGGAGGCTCGGTGAATTATAAACCTGCTACATACAGACACAAATCACGGGACATATAACGGATGAACTTCGAAGATATCCTGGAAGAGCTTAAAGTCAGGCAACATTTTAAGGAAATGGGCACTTTATGTTCACTTTTATTGCACTTACTTAGTAAGGTCGTCCTAATCTACCTTGAAAGTATCATCTTACTCAAATGGACTCCCTATTAATCGTGAGACAAGCTGGACACTGTTGAAGACGCTCCTCACAGTCAGTCTGTCAGAGGAGTCCGGTGTTTAGCATCGCTCGGCAGATAACAAATGACAATCCGATCCGGCCAATGGGATGCTCCTAATTACCTAATGAACAGGGACATGAGGTGATTTGTTGCCATGGTGCACTTGTTAGGTTAAGTGGTGGGAATCGACAGGATGGTTCAGATGTTGTCTCTTACTGTATCTGTTATTAGAGCGTGCTGTACTTTTTCTTGTATTTGGCTCCAGTTGTCAGAAGATCAGTTTGGTTCTGCTGAACTGTAAGAAAAACCCAGAGGTCTCAGTTTATGTCGCCGTGGTTTAAAATTAGATGAGAGTCAATGGATTAATAGAGCTTTCTTCAAGGTGATGTAGGTCATTCTTTCAGGTAAACTCAGTAGGTAAACCCTGAATCAGCCGATAACAATGCGCTCAAGATGATCAAAATTGACGCAGCAGATCAAAATAAACTGTCTTTTTTATTCCATGTGTTCTCCTTTATCAAAACCGGTGCCTACATTACCCACAATGCAACTAAGCAAACTACAGTTTGGTTGTAGGTTCCGATGTAAAAATTCACCCTCAGTACAGTTGTCATGAACGGGGAAATTAGCTATAGAGACCAAAACTGGTTTTTGTACCAGGCTGTAAACATGTTTATTTCTGCTGTGAAGTTGGACATTTGAACATGGGGACTTATGGAGACTGACTCACTTCTGGAGCCAGCCTCAAGTGGACGTTTGAGGAACTGCAGTTTTTTGGCACTTACACATTGGTGTCACTTCAGTCTTCAGACCTAAATAGAGCTCTAGAGCGACAAAAGACTTTACACAACTGTTTTCATGTATGCAGTGTTACTCCTAAGACTTTGGACTTCCTCTTTAAGATGCTTTCAGATTTCACTTAATTTAATTGTCCAATTATGTTGGGGCTTTTTTCCGCAATCATCCAATTTTGCTACATACTTTAGCTGTAGCTGCAGCATCTAGCAACCTCTCTACCAAATGTGTCAATTCAGTTTTATTTTATTTATTTTTATAGTCCAGAATGCAATAGATGATTTGATCTTTACATGAGATACATTCAGTCATGGGATCAGTGAAACATCTCTTTATCTTAGGTAGAAAAGAGAATCCATGTCTTCCCATTGACTTTGTATGCAGTTGTGTCACTTCTAAAACTCACTTTGTGTTCAGTCTAAACACAACTTCAGATAACAATTCTCTGGAAAGCACCAAAAACACACCAGCTTCAACAAAGCAACAACAGAGTGACGGCATCCAAAACATTGCCTGTACTGTACCCGGTTTCACTGTCTCCATTAATCACCAACCACTAGTTTTGAATGTGCTAGCTAAAGTAGCCACCTTCATTTGTTTATTTGCAAAATTGCCCAGGCCTGTGTTCATGTGTTGGGACTACTGATGATGATGATGATGATGATGATGATGATGGGGGAGATGTAGGGATGTGTTGTTGTGGAAAGCCTCTCAGCATGTCCCCATCACCCTCCTGCCTCCTCCCACCTCCCCCCTGCTCCCATCCCTCTTCTATTGACCATGTTGCACATTATAAATCAACTGTGAGTTGGGCTACCTTGCAAGTACCCTAATGAAAGCTCATTTATAAAGTGGCTAAATGGTCCTGACAAAAGTCCTAATGAGGAAATCAATAATTCAGTGATTGTTACTCTTCTTATACTAATACGTCCCTCTTGTAGCGCTTTGATTCCAGCTAAGAGAAGGCCATTTTTTACTGTATTCAGTTCTGCGTGTCAGCACTGTTGTAGGTTTTTTTTTCTGTCCTTGAAGCTTTGTGATAAATTGCGTGTTGTCGTCTGTTGTTTCTTGGAAAGATGAAAAGGCTTTTGCGATCCGTGGGACGCCGTGACGCTGCTTTGATGCCTGAGACGCTGCCTCCCGTGATGCACATCGTTTTCCAGATGCTGTCTGCTCTTTGTCGCTCTTCAATTCTCGGTTTTAATCCCTTCACTGTCCTTAATCTTCACTTTTCTGCTTATTTTTTCTGTCCTGAATCCATTTCATAGGACATTTCTTATTCGTGTTAGGGGATAGCCTCTGTTGCTGAGCCTAGCCTACTAACTAAGCTTCTAGTCATCTATGCAACATTTCTAACTTCCTGTGAAGGTTCTCAGTCGTCCAGGTCATCTTTCTTTGAGATGAGTTAAATTTGGTGCAGCTGGACTTTAGTTTTAGATCCATGAAGACTTTCACCCTTTTCTTCAGGTATGAAGAAGCATCTTGTCTTTATGGATCTACAAACAAGTCTTGCTAACTGTGTTACGATGGTTTGTGTTGACTGTTGCACCTCTACAGATAGATAGTTTCTTCCAGAGACTTGTTTGCATAGCATCGTCGTCAGTTGATGCAGAGTTTGACATTGTCTAAACTTTTTAAAGAGCATGCTTGGTTTATAGTTAGAGCAGATTTGGTGACCACTAGTTTAATTTTCATGTCGAGCCAGGGAACTATCAGGTAGTCCATATATCGTGTACGTCTTTGGGACTGGTCCTCTGTACTGTCAGCTCTACAGATTGTCCTACTAGAGAAAACTGCAGCCTCAACAAGACCCACAAATTTGGTTTCATAAATATTAGATCACTGTCATGATCACCAGTCATGATCTGGAGATGATTAGTTTATGTGAAACATGGCTGTAACCAAATGTTTGCTTACCTTGAAATTAAGCTTTCCCACCTTATACCAATGCCCATGGTGCTCGGGCTACAAAACAAGGTCAGGGTGCCTTAATGTTTATGTCTATTTTCAATTTAACCTCCAAATTTCATATTCAATTCAACTAATTTGAGGCTCCTGTGTTAAAACATCTCCATCAACTGTGAATTGTTTGTCCAGAGTCAGTCTGATTCCCAATTTTTACAAGAATTTGGAGAATTTATTTTAATTACTGGTGATATCTTTCTGGCATTCCTGGTTCTACACGATGCTTTTGGTTTGTACGTGAACCTCCTCGCTCCGACACCCTTGACTCGATTCTATCACCCGGCATCGAGGTTTCTGCTCTGACTGTCTCTCTTGTCACATCCGTGGTGTCAGATCACTTTCTTATTAAATTTGAACTGACACTAGTCTGTCCTCGTAATGTTAGTGCTGATGTATTTACCACTCTCCACACTGCTGTGTGTTTTGTCTCCTTTTTTTTGGTGAATGGATCACACTCAAGTGTAACACTGGCATCCAGCGATAAGGTGCGTTACCACCGCTGACTATGTTTGAGTGTGAACATTAAAGTGAGAACTTAAAGAAACGGAAATGATTTAAAGGCGCTGGATAATTTATCATGTGTGTATTAGTAATATCAATATTTCCTTTTTAAATATCATGATTATCATTGTTGGCTTTATATTGTTACACCCCTATCCTGAACATTTGTTTATTTGTTTTATTTTAATATATTTTTATTATTTTGATGAGTCACATTTAGGCCCCCTGACAGGCTCTAACAAGTGCAAAAAAAACATCTCCATGTTATCTAAGTCATCTAAAAAAATTTAAATTTGCAGCCTCTAGGGGCAACTTTTTTACTGGATATTTATAGCCACTTCTTGTTTTAGCAGCAGAGAGGAAGTCATGTTCTTACTCTTTTTTAACATTTATTCAACCAGGAAAGGTCCAATTCAGATTAAAAAACTCTTTTCCAAGGGAATCCTGGCCAAGACAGGAACAAGAACAAGTAATTTAAACAGATACATGATGCACAGACAATGTTACAACACATAGCAATCTAGATTAATAATAAAAGTGCAGTACAAGTCATAAATTCGACAACATAAGATAAAGCAATGGCGAAAGAAATCAGATCGTTCTGTAAAACATTTCCGTCTGAGGATGCAGAGTTTTTAAACGCCCTTTCCCCAAGTTCAGTACGAGCATGTGGTCCAAACAACATGTAAAAACCCCTTGATCGCAGCGAGAGGTGTCCATCACACTTAGAACAGAGATAGGATGGAAGCAACCCAAGAAACTCCTTGTAAATATTAAAATATACTAGTGGGTCCTTGCCATTAATAAATCAAACCATTCTTTTTTAAAGGACAACAAAGCAAATTGCATAAAAAAGAAAGTTCAAATCCAGCCCATAACTACACCCAGTGGTCTTAACTTGTGCACGTGACCAACAATAAATCTTCTCCATCTTGGTCCCTCTCATGTTTGAAGCTAAATTGATGCATTGTTCTCATTCGTAACTGTTAAAGAAATAATAACCTCACGCTGGAAGAAATGTTTAAATCAGCTGCTCTAAAGTGTTTGTTAAATTTGTTATTTTGCTTTTCAATTCCTCCCGACTTCTTTTCAATTTTGACGTCTGGACCGCGCTGTGAGACATCTGTTTGCATGATTAGCATCAATTTAAAGACAAACAAAAATAGAAGATATGTAATAATAAAAGGGGTGATCAATATTTCAAAACAAAATAAAGATGACATTTTATTCGTGCAGTCATGAGAGAATATAATATGCCATGGCAGCGTGTGGACAGATGGTGACTCACCCCTGCAAGGTCATTGATCATCAGCCTTAACAATGGGAGCGTGTGCTGTAGGAAGCCCGGGGAGCAGCACCCCAGTCCTCTGTTAATTGCAGGGGCAGGTAGATTACCCTCTCACACCCCTCACTGGGCCTTAATGTTGGGCATGGGTACCCACCGGCCACCCCATGTGCTCCCTCAGATGCCTCCTTAACTGGCTTTAGATTCATCATCGTGCTTCAATATGTGATTAATGAGCCACATTATGCATTCTTTGGAGATTAATGACTGTGTGATTTTGGTCAGCGGTAAACATTAGAGGTATATTTCCTGTGGAGTTTAGAAAATCCTCTTTTCGAGCATGAATCAAACACCTTTATGGAGTGGTCTTTTTCTTCATCGTATATGAGACTATAGACGAGACAAGAGAGGAGAAGAAGAGGTATGACTGTACAAGCTTCAGATTTTGATGTGGGGGGAAAAACACTTCTATGTTTCCTCTTTTCTCGGTCCCTTTGCAGTTCCTGTTGTCTTGTTTCTTTCAGAACAAAGAATAAGCTGTGGTACTTTGAGTTCGGCACTTCGGAGACCTTTTCGGCCACATGTAAGAAGCTCCACGACTTTCTGGAGGTTGAGGTAAATCAAACCATTCTTTCATCAACTCTTTTATGTGAATCCCAAGCTGACATTCTTCATATTATTAGGAATAATTGAATTAAACAATGTGCACATAAATGCAGATAACTACTCCGGTAAGAAGAATGGCGGCTCTTATTACTCCTTGTTCCATAAATTGGTACAAATTTATACTAGTTTCAAATTCACCAAGACAAAGTGTTGATGTGTGAAGGCTATCTGCACACACCTTCCCACCCGCTTCTCACTGAACCTCAGTTCAACACACAGGTAATTAGCCCTACACGACCCTGCTGTGTGTGATATTGAGTGATAATGAAGATGCCATCTATACAGTTCATCTTCCCCCTTCTCAGAGCTATCCAAAACAGTGCAAGGGGTCTTTATTAATTAGTGCTGGTCCAGTACCTACAGTACCAGAGGAGAGCAGGTATGAAGAGCCGCGGTGTCACATCGATTATCGAGTATTACTGGCCTGACAGACGACGATCTTAGTGGATTCCTTTAAGCTTAAAGCAACACCCAGCAGCACCCCCATTTTCAGAGTGTAATACCACTGTGGTAAATATGGACAGCTGTACTCGAGTATTTGTTGTGATTATATTACTTATGATCAAAAACTAGCAAGTCGACAGCTTTGCTAACAGCCAAACATCAAGCGAGGTCAACAACAGCAGACACAGCAGCCAGCTAATATTACTGACTAGTCCAACAGCAGTCAGCCCAGCTCGGCGTCTGTCTTTCAGCCTTTTATTTCACCAAGCTCTCACCAACCACTAAAAGTCAGTCCCAGATTTACTCTTGTCCGGTAGCTTCTTGCCTGGTTGCTTCACCTAGTTGGCTGTCACTGCACTCCCCAGAGGAAAACAATGGCATAGCAAGTGCAGAGCAGGTTCAGGGTCAGGCTCAGACAAGGAAACAAGTTTATGTTTAGACAAAAAGACAAAAGAAAGAACTGTCTCAGGCTTCAGTAGAGAGAAACATGTAGGCTCAGTCAGTGAGGTATTGACAAATTTTGTCTCTCTCTAAAAGTGTGATGGCGTTACTCTGGACCTCAGCAGCATCTCCTTGGAAGGCATTGCAATTCTCAACATTCCCAGCATGCACGGCGGCTCCAACCTTTGGGGCGAGAGCAAGAAGAGGAGGGGTAACCGCAAGGGTGGAAAGAAGGGCCAGGACAAGAGGACACCGGTGCTCGACCCCAAAGAGCTCATGTTTGCAGTTCAAGGTAACATTGACGCCAGAAGTATTAATACATTTATAACATTTAAATGTTTATAGTGAAAATCATGGTCCCCAGAGGATGAATCCTGGTGACTCTGGTGATCCCCCTCTGTCCTACATTTTGTTTACTGCTGATAAGCAAATGTTAACATGCTCACAGGCTAAACTCAGATGGTGAACATGCTAAACATCGTCATGGTGACGTTGCCGTGCTGACTCAAAGTACAGCCTCACAGAGCAAGACTCTCACAGCGATAGACTCCGAGTGCTGTTTGAAGATGTGTTTGTAAAACTCATCAAAGCTCTGCATATGGTTGGTTTGCCTTATTGGACAATAATTCTGTACGTTAAACAGGTTTGACAGTGTTGACAGTTTGTGCCCTTGCTCCTATCAGACAGATCAAAGACTAAACTTAAGACCAAACTTTTCCAGAGTGCATGAATATTTCACCGATGACAAGGTGAATCATAGCTAGCGGGTTTTGTTTGCAAAGAAGAGGTACAATCATGTCACTGTTTGGAACTGTCACTTGTGTATTAATGGTGTGTGCAGGCTCCAGTGGACAGGCTCAGTTAATAGGTGAGGACTGAGGGAGGTGTTGGGCATACCCCTGAATCCATTTACGTCAAAAGGAAGCCCATCAATGGGGATGTATGAATGAACAAAGAAAGAATGAGTCAGCTGCTCTGTGCTAACTTGTGAAATTGTGTGAACCACTTGAAGGACGTATTAGGAAAACGTGTCTAGAAAGCTGTGGTAGAAGAAGTTTTCCAACCCAGAAAATATGGAAATATTGCAGATTGAGCTGCCATGTTTCTGCAGAAGCCCAGAACAGACAAACTCAACACTGGCTGTAGGTATGGCTTGTTTTTTGTACATTTTGCAGCCACCATTTGAGGATGAAGCGGCTTCAATCAGCAAGTACTCCACTAGATGCCACTAAATCCTACACGCTGGTCATTAAAGCAACATTATGTAACTTTTATACCATAAAATAACAGCTTTTAAATCATGTTGATGCTACATCAACTTGTAATGGTGAATGGCGTCTCCGCCTCAACTCTCTGTGATTTACAGAGTTTCCTGATGGACAGTGAAGTAAACTGCTGCCAACTGTAGCTGCTGTTAGCTAACTGTTAGCTCAGTTTTCTAGCCGGGTGTGAACAGTGAAGTTGGACATTTTTAACATGGGGGCTTATGGAGATTGACTTGTTCTGTAGCCAGCATCAAGTGGACGTTCGAGGAACTGCAGCTTTTGGCACATTCTCACAGGTTGAATGAGGTTGTCGCTTGGTGTTTACACTGGTACCACAGGCTTTTTGGACCACTGGGAAGAGTGGTTCAGATGTTAGGGTGATGTTTGTCTGTCAGCAAAGTTGTTGATCATCATAACAAATACACAAATACACAGTTGTCCATATTTAAGTGTTATTACACTCTGAAACTGAGGGGAAATTGGTATTTTTGCAATTTAATGTTGCATGTAATGTTGCTTTAAAGCTCAAAGCATCACTTATGTTGCTTTCACACCAGTATAGTCCGGTGGACTCGGTTCGATTGGGCTGGGAATGCTGAAAAATTTCACACCTTCATTTGGTTTGGTTCACTTTCCCACTGCACTTTTGAAAGCGGACCAAACCGCCTAGACGTCGTCATGCAGTTACAACAGCTGTAAGTGAACCGCACCAGGGTTCACTTGCAAGCGGACTGAGACCCACGTTTTCAGGCGGACCAGAGTTCGCTTGTTTAGTCCGCACCAGAGTTCGGATGAGCTTTCACACCTGCCGAAACGAACCGGACTATCCGAGGAAACAAACTCTGGTTCGTTTAAAGCGGACCAAACAGTGCTGGTGTGAAAGCGCCTTTAGAGCCTCACAGAGATGCTAGCCAAGCTGTATACTCAGTCATGTGACAGCTGTGAGCAGTTGTCGTGAAAGGTTTAGTTATATTTTTTTGCGCACACCAAAAATGTTTTGTTGTTGAAACATATTTCACTCCCGGTTGACTAAATTCTGTAGAAGGTTTCAGACTCTTTTTTTTTTTACTTGTCTTGATATCTATCTTATGTTGAATGCAAAATCATAATCATCATCAGAGAACAGGACTAATCACAAGGACATACATACATATTTTTCTCTTTGCTGTTGCCATGAATTCTGGATTTCTTTGGTTTCATGTGTTTTATTCTCCATCATGTCTAACTCCTGCACGCTCAGGTGATGCGCAGTATGTTTTTAGGTTCCATGGTGAGATGATGTGTTTGTACTCGGGGATGGAGTGGATGTTACAATCAGTGTCGGGGCTTGAAACATGGCGAGTCAGTGAGGATCTCCAGACGTGGCTGCCAGCGATCCCTTATGAGACTTCACCGGTCAGAACATGACTGATGGAAAGAAAAAAACAAAACATCTCTGTGAAGCTTTATTCAGGTTTTTTTTTTTTACAGTAGCTGTTAGACCTTCAAAGAACATTGATCGTTGTTCAAATCTGTCCGTAATTTACAGGACTTGTGATCATAAAAAGTAAAATAACTTCCCTAATGCGATGATGTGACTGTACTACAGTGTGGTACACAGGAGGGCAGACTATGAGGGAGATAGTTCATCAATTCAAAGTCCAACCTTGCTGCGATGAACACTCCATTAATCCCTGAATAAAAATCAATCAGTTTGGTGTTTGTGGTTGAAAAAATAAATAAAAAAAGGCCTCCGTCTGATCCCAGGAAGGCACTTAGTTTGAGAGGGGAGTGTGTGTGTGTTTGTGTGCCTCTACGTCTCTGTGTGTTTGTTTTGTTTTGTTGATGTGTGTGTGTGTGTGTGTGTGTGACCTTGCGAAGGTGCCCTCAAGGTGAGCAGCCTAACTTGTCAGATCAAGACAAGTGCGTATTTAGAGGTAAACACGGGAGTGCATTAACCCAGAGGGGGCACTGCCAAGCACGACGCACGGATCAAACTGTTGGCAGGGATTATTGTGAGTGTGTGTGTGTGTGTGTGTGTGTGTGGATTGGTGGGTGGAGGGCGGCTCGGGGGATAAAAAAACTCTGACCTTTCGGGAGCTGTTAAATCGTCCCGCTGGTGACGCCAGGAGACAAGCCCCTCAGGTGGAAGGGAATGGCTGCGGAGTGAATTATTTAGAATGGGACTGAGGTTTTTTTTTTTTGCAGGGAGGGGTGGGGGGAGGCTCGGCGTCCATGCGTGGGTTGATGCTCGGGACTGATGCCTCGTGACAAGCCCCATGAAGCTTTCATTGGAGGATCAGCCTCCACACACCCTCCTCCTCCTCCTCATACTCCCGCCATCCCTCTTCAGTTCTACTTTCAGCTGATCGGCTGCTCTCTGCTCCCCTCACCCTCCGTCTCTCTCTTTTATCCCTGTTGCTCCACATGTGTCAGAGTGCAGCCAGCGGCCTCGACAGGTAGTTGTCTGACAGTGACAAAGACGTCGTTTCTCATTCCGCGCTCTGACGGGACGACACGGCTGAGAATAAAGCTTTTTTTGTGAATCTCCCATATGGACATTCGTTCATACGACTGTCTCGCCCACTTTGCGCTGTCACCCTCGCCTGTGTGTGTTTATCCCAGCCAAATATTGCCTTCATCACCTGAGTGATGTTGATTGCGGGTTGGGTAAGCAGTGATTCATTTTATATTTGGCGACAGGCTCCTTATCTTACGTATTAATAATTCAACCTTCTTGCGTAAACAGCGAGGTGACTCCATTTTTCTCCCCCAGTTTATCTCTGGGAAGTAAACATGATGGCTTTTTCTATATTTAACAGAGTCCCACTTTTGATTATTGCTCCAGGTAATTCATTCGGACGTCTAATATAAGAAATAATGGTCCGTGATTCAAAATAAAAATGGAAATTTGTGGAAATAGATTACGTTAGATGAAATATCTGACTTTCAGTCACTAAGACCTTTATTGAAATCTTGTGTTTGCAATTCATCCAGTCGAAAAAATAATTTTTCACCTTTAAATGCATCGTCTCAGGTTTTGTCTAAGAGAAGACGGTATGAGAGTTCATTTTGGGAAACACAGACCGAGGTGTCAAAACGACAATTTGTGGTTTTACAGGGGGTTTGTTATTCTTTTGTTATTTTTGTAGAGATTAAACGCACAAGAACGTGTTAATTAGTGAGCTTTAGAGGTGTCGTTAGGCATATTTTTTATATCTTTTTTGGACGAGCTGTTTCCACCCGCCTCTAGTCTTTATGCTAAGCTAAGCTAATAAGGTGTGTTTCCCCCAAAATGTCAAAGCTTTTCCTTTAAATCAGCTTCTCCGTCTGCAAAACAGTGTTCTTTAAAAAGAAGCAAATATATTCTAAGCTGGATTTAGTTAAATAACACCACAGGTCACCTAGAAGTCATCGGTTATGCCCAAAACATGCAGGTCAAACATATTTTTGCTGTGTTCAGAGTGCTGACCTTGTTATATTTGGCAGAGAGGCTCTGTCGTGTTTGGGTATACTGGATCTTTGTAGCCCCGGGCAACAAGGAATCCCTATCGCCGTGGTGACGCTGTCCATCTTACGTGTCAGCTCAGGCCTGTGTGAGCCGTTTGCATTAACGTGAGAAGTCACAGTCAGTGGTGGAGGAGGAGGTGGGAGGAGTGGCTTTAAAGCCCCGTGTCAGGAGGTCAACCTGCTGGGTATGTGCACACACTCTCTGGAAAGCGCTGCACTCACAGCCCGGCAAACCGAGATAGGTGCAGACGCATGTCCATCACCATGGTGACAGCTGGACACCACAGCTCGGCGGCAACAACAACACCTCACGACAACGGTGACAATGCCTGCGACACTCCTTCAGGGAAACCAGATAAACATGACAGCGACGGAGCAGCGGCGGCGGCGACAGCGAGCTAACTCGCTCGCACGCACCGAGTGCCTAAAAATGGGTCTTAGTTTCAATTAGTGTCTGCGTGCTCCCAGCAGAGAGGCAGCAGCTTCTTAATTTGCGGAGGGACGAGTCGATGGAGAGTCAGAGGCAGAACGGGCCGCTGAAACAGATGGGCCCTGCGTGACACTGGGCTTCCAGCAGGGGCAAAATCAATGCTCATAACTGCAAAACAGAAGAGAAATTAATAATTATATTATCACAAGATTGCTTTGCATTGCCGGTGCAATCTAATTAATAGCTGTTCTGTTTGGAGCTTGTTGTTCTTGTTGCCTTTTTTCTTTTTTATAAAGGCTGAATGTTTCAGAAGTGTGAAGTGAGGAACATCACGTCATGTTCTTTCTTTTATTTTCTTAATAAATTTCCTTCATCCCTCGTTTTTTTTTCTCCTCTCGCTCCCCGCGGGGGTCTTCTATCTGCTTATAACAGCAACATTTAGAGGCAACAATGAATTTCTTTATTTGATACTGACTCATTTATTCAACAATTTTCCACTTGATAGCCACTCAGATAGTTTCACTTTTAAAGGCACATTATTCACGCTTACAGTACGAACACAGTAACAAGCGTACAATATGTAATTACATACTTTTAAATATTAATCTGCAGCTTTTACATGAACACAGTTTGTTGGACTTTAAAGATGTGTGTTTGTGTGTGTGTTTTATAGACTTGTCTGACCAGCTGCTGGAGGTGGTGGGGCTGGAAGGAGCCATGGAGATGGGGCAGATCTACACCGGACTGAAGAGCGCCGGACGACGCCTGGCACAGTGCTCCTCCGTGACCATCAGGTCAGCGTCCAACTGGATTTTGTTAGCATAAAATCAACAATGTTGTATCCTCAGGTGTTGAAATATTTAAGAGTTATCGCTTCCTTGTCAGTTGAACCGGAGGCCCGGTGCAACATTTTAAGATTTAAGATTTTTTTTTTTTCACTTACAGAACCAGTAAATCTCTTCCGATGCAGATTGATGGGGAACCTTGGATGCAGACTCCCTGCACTGTAAGTAAACACAGAGGAGGTTCATGCAAACTGGAGCCTGTCAGCTAAAACGATACGTAGTGACATATTTTAGGGTCAAAAAATCAAACTAAATGTCTTTTTTGTGCAGGAAAAACATCATAAACACAATACTTCTTTGCATGCAGTACCTCTGAGGTAGACTGTTTAACAGGAGCTTTAAGAGTAACTCAAGACCAGACTGAAAAAAAAATTTCAGCTGCTATTCTGGTTGAACGTTTCAAGTCTGTAGCACCTCTGACGACACCCATCCTCCATGTTGTGTGTCATAAGTGTGATCTGTTACACCTGTAACTACATGTAAGGGTGATGTGTTGGTGTACCGATCAGAACATACTTCTAAATCACTGCAGCAGGATGACAACTTCACCGACAGTTGACGACTGAGAGAAAATAAACTCGAGTGCGAGTGTGCCAACTGAGCGTTAGCAGCTCTTTAGCTTGTTAGCTGAGCTTGGTCGCTAACGTGAAGTTCACAATTTAAAAGTCATATTTGTCTACAAACAATTGCTCTTGTTGGAGCATGCTTAACTCGCTTAACTAAATGGTGCAACACAACTAATAAACTGCAAGAGCTCTCTGTCCAGTCAACACTGTCAAGATAGCTATCGATCAACAGCAAGTTTGCCAGTAAAAGTTTGTCAAAGTTGGAAAATTCTTTAGTTTTTAAATATTTTTGTTGAGCCACCGAGGATAATACATTCAGTAAATCATTATATCAGTGGTCCCTTTCTTCTATATATTCATGTACAATCATAGATATTAAATAGATTAAATAAAAGGTTCAAGCTGTATAAGATGACGGAGATCAAGCTGTATAAGATGACGGAGATCAGGCTGAATGACGCCTGGTTGCTCAAACAAGCCATCTGTAACGGCACCCACCTGTCAATCAAAGCAGCCACACTCTTAATTCTGCATAACTTTAAGCCTTAATATAATTTGAACAGGTGAGTTGTATAAAAATTCACCCTCAGTACAGTTGTCATGAACGGGGAAATTAGCTATAGAGACCAAAACTGTTTTTTGTACCAGGCTGTAAACATGTTTATTTCAGCTGTGAAGTTGGACATTTTAACATGGGGACTTATGGAGACTGACTCACTTCTGGAGCCGGCCTCAAGTGGACGTTTGAGGAACTGCAGTTTTTGGCACTTGTGCATTGACTTCACTTCACAGCCATGGAAGTTGTCCCTTGAATCCTTGTATTAAAGTCTTGTATTAATAAATAAGCCTTGATACTTTGGGGATGTTCCCAATTAGCAATGCTACAAATTTTAAATCTCACAGTGCTGAATTTAAAACTTGATCTTACATCACATGACTTGTTCATGAGGGAACAATGACTGACATAATTATGATGTGAATGTCAGATTTTTACCCCAGTTGCTAATGTTCCTATGCAGTGTGATTTTCTAACAGCACGATGAATATAAAACTTCAATAAAGTCTCACAGGACTGACAGATTGGGATCTAGTGCAGTATCTGTCTCTTGTATTTCTCCCACAGATCATTACTTTGTATTTCTGTGCAGTAATTTATGATAACAAATACTCAACTTTGTCTTACTTCTTCTAATTTGCTTACCGTCTACGTCTCAAGTAGACAAGTGTTTGCCCTCTGTGCAAGTTGTTCTTTTTTCAAAATGAAACTCCTCAGTTTGCGTTGATTACGGTTGTGTTTAGCTTTAATTACAACGCCACTGCAGATGAAGTGCTGCCGAGATTTACATATGGATCGGCTCGGGCGAAGCTTAAAAAACCCGGTGCATGACAAAACGAGTAGCCTGAGAGTGCTCTTGCATCCGCTGGTGCGACTCAACAGAGCAAAGTTAAGGCTCTGACAATACATAATTGTGCTGCAATGATTTCCACGGCGGGTTATTCGTACTGTATGTCGGAGCTGAATTTGAATCTGTCGACCTGTTAAATGCTTATAAAAAACATCACAGTTGTTGGGATGTTAACCCACTAATTATCAACTACAACAACTATGCAAATGCGTCTCGGTTCCCCTGCATGCATAACATATTTAACACCATCAAACCATTTGCATTTTGAAGGGATGTATGATGTATCAGTCTCTTTGATAACTAGGTCTGAATTTACTGATGGAAACTGAAATTTTACTTTTTCCAGACCTGTACATGTATTTTCAGATTCTGGCAAATAAAATCTCCTCTTAGTTTACTTAGCTTGGATGATTTTTGATCACTAGGGAGTACATTACATACTTAATTCATTTGTTCTAATCATCTTTAATTTTTTAAGAGCCCTGTAACTGGGGCTGTTGATGCATATAAATGCTTAATGTTGCATCTTTTAAAAACAGCGCACTTATTCTCCAAATTTATTTCAGGTATTCTTTCACATCTTTCTATAAAAAGGTTAAAAAATGTTGTGCTTTGTAAAGTACATCAGAAACATTAAGATCAGTCACATTTAATGACAGCAGAAAGCCTACAAAAGCTGGTAATTGCTACTGAGTCAGAGTGCAAGTACAATAAATGGCAGCTTTGCTTTGAAGTTGAATGTGGTCGCTTTTAATGCAGATGGTAGCATTTCCTCTCCCCATTACTGCGCTTAGACTCTTCGTGGAACAGTATAATGAACTGTGTGCTTAATATGACAACCCTTGATGGTTGATATTTGTTGTTCCATTGATCTACAATTTCAATCTTCAACAGAAATGGCATCGCTGTTGGTAAACAGGATATTGTCAGATATTACAACCATAAAGCTCATAGTTTATATGCACCATAATGTATGTTAACATTCGTTATCTGAGACATGAACCCCAGCGATTCTCAAAGTTTGCCAAAAGTACAAAGACAACATTTGACAAGAACCCATATGGACCCACGACCCATATGGGACATTCTGTTGTTGTTGATGCATGATTGTAACAAATTCTGCAGGGAGATGGCATTGGGTAAAATGAAACAGTGGCTAGAGATGTCATTGTTTGATAATGATAAAAATAAAATAAGGTTTCTCATGATGTTTAGGACTCAATGGACCCCCTTTCAGAACCTCTGTAGTTCCCTCGAGAAACAGTGATTCACCTTAAAGCTGAAATCTTGAAATCAAGTTGCCTTCTCTTAAATGAAACATTGGGTTTATTTGGGTTTTATTTTGCCACTGAGCAAAGTTTGATTCTGTCTTTGTGAATTAAACAGTAACTGCACCCAGGGTAAATATTCTTTCTTGCACAGCCAACAAGTGGCATTGCATGTCCACATCCTGTAGAGTTGCATTGCACTATAGTACGACGCCACATCACAGCTCATAGTCCAACAGACAACATCCAGTTGTGATGCTGGGTGTAAGTTTAATAGACTCAACCTATACAGTCAGCTTTATTGTCATTGCACATAACAAAATAGAGTGCAGAGGCACTCGCTGAGGGCTCATCCGGGATTTGAACCCGGGACCTCTCATACCCTAAGCGAGAATCATACCCCTAGACCAACGAACCTCAAAAAGTAGAAGTTAAACAAGGCATAAAGTCTAAAGGCCTTACAGCCTGCACTGTGATTATAGAGCCGTAGTCTATCATTAGTGGGACTAAAGATGTAAACCTTCTCCTGATCTCAGGACAAATGGTCTCAGTAGCAGACAGTCTCCAACACAGAAATTCTCCAGTTTTATAATTTCCAATGGTGTCCCCATTCAGATGGCTATATTAAAGCAGAGTTTCTGACCACAAGTTACGCTATGGAGCAGTGTTTTTAATCGTGTTTCCATGTGTTGTTAGTATCTCGTGGGAAAACAAACAAACATTTTCCTTTGCAAATGTTTTCGGCAGGGAAAATGCATGCAACATATTTGTTATCCTCAACGATACACTAAATTAGTTTTTGTGGGAAACAGTGAATGTAAATATAACTCTGTTTGTTTACAAGAAACTATGCAGAGTCAGCTTTATTGTTATTTCACAGAGAAAAGTACTAAGACAACAAAATACAGTGCAGCCACTCTTCTACACTAAGGCCTCGTCCAGGATTTGAACGCATGACCTCTCACACCCTAAGTTAGTATCACACGAATTTCATGCTGACAAACACGAAATGTAGCAAAGGCAGAATGAAAATGACTGCTAGCAAACCATGAATGTAAACTGTTTACAAGCTTCACTGTCACAGAGTCATTAGTCATGAGAGCAGTATTTGCAAGTAGGGAATTTGTCTTGTAGTACTGACACAACAAAACGCAGTACCATCAAGGTCCTGGCCTGAGGGCTCGTCCGGGATTTGAACCCGGGACCTCTCGCACCCTAAGCGAGAATCATACCCCTAGACCAACGAGCCACAAAATCTAGATTTTAAACAAGGCATAAAGTCTAAAGGTCTTCTGGCAGCCCTGAGAGACTTGACTGTCCATTACACTCTGCACAGCTATCATAGAGCCATAGCCTACCATTAGTGGGACTTGAAATGTAAACCTTCTCCTAAGGGTAGCACTTAAAATACAAAAACTCTTGACAGCATGAATGAGCTCTGTAAATTTCATGCCACACCAACTAAACTTTGATGTTCTTTTCTGTAAAAGTGGAAATTCTTGCTCAAGAAGACCAAAGAGATAGACTTAAGGGACACACTGACCCAACTCTGACTACATGACTAAATGTAAACTTCCTTCTTTCTAACACCAGATTGAGATCGTCCACAAGAACCAGGCTCCCATGTTGATGGGACTGCCACAAGGCCGAAGTTTCTTCTCCTCCATCGTCAGAAGAACACGCACCGAGAGCAAAGACTGATCTTCAACGGTTCAAGACCTTTCAAGTCCTCACGAGTACACCTGCAGAGCAGCGGTCACAAGTTGATCATCACTTCGGCCCGTTAGTGAAGGGGGGTCTTTGACGCCTGTTTGATAGCCCAGCGTACAGTAGCAAACTGTAGGTTCAGTATGTATCGCCTGCAGCATGGAGACGTCACTGAGGAGTCCTCAATTAATCCGAAATGAGGTGCGCTTAGATCTGACGCTTTGGTCTACGGTGTGTCGTGTAGTTTAGCTCCAAAAATACTGAAGCTATTTCGGGAAGTCCAATTTTATAAAAGTCTGTTTTTATTTTTGCTGTTGTGATCTGTGCCATGTGGGAAAAAACCCCACAGATGAATGTGTTTTGTGATATGATGTATTTATTTATTTATTTATATTTTGCTGCTATTAATGTTTTTTAACAGTTTTTTGCATTTGCATACCCCCGATGCATGATGGACAGTGAACGAGACATATCTGGAGTTTGCAGCTGATCTTTCCCAAGTGTTTCGTAAGAAGTGAAGTTTCTTTGCTCAGCATTTTCTTCAGAGATTTTCTCATGAATGGCTTCAAGTAGTGTAAAGACAGAGAATCACTTTTGCTTTCTTTTAATGGTTCCTGCAAGTCATCCTTGTCATGTTTTTGATCTGCTGTGTTGCTGCTCCGTCAGTGAAAAGATTAGGAATGATTATTGATCGTCATAAAAAATGCATGACACTCTTTGTTTCACGTCGCACGAGAGATTTCCGGACAGTTTTACCAATTGTGTGCACACTTTCTGTCGCATGAGTGACCAGGATCTGTTTTGACACTTGTGGAAATTGATCGTTTTTTGTTTTTTTTTTAATTTACATCTACAGTGCTGCTCGGTTTTAATCATATCATATTTTATCTATAAAATGGCTGCATTTTTATGAGATCCTGTGCTTTTCTGAACAGGTGCTCAGGTACTTTTAAAGTGGAAAAACAGTAAAAAAGACAACAGAAAAGAGTGTAGTGTTCAGTCAGGCTGTGTTGACTGTACAGTTGGATATTTACAAAAAGCAGTTTGACCTCCTCTGGTCATTGATTTGCTCTGACATCTACTGTT
This sequence comes from Argyrosomus regius, assembly GCA_946959425.1. Classification (NCBI taxonomy): domain Eukaryota; kingdom Metazoa; phylum Chordata; class Actinopteri; family Sciaenidae; genus Argyrosomus; species Argyrosomus regius. The sequence continues at coordinate 25,767,048 of OX336884.1, forward strand.
GAGTGTTTACAGTCCGCTGCGCATACCAGCGTACATTAACCAATTAAAGTTTAAATACAAAATGACTATTGACATATATATTGTACAAGCTTGATTTAAAGAATCAATACTGAAAATCAATCCCATCCGATGATTACAGTTTTCAGAGGCATTTCACAGCCACTCGTGCGCACATGCTGTCTATAAAATAATTCGTAGTCAACCTTTGAAAGCTTTTCTTTCATTTTAAACTGTTTATTTCATACAGTACCAGTCAAAAGTTTGGACACACCTGCAATTCAATGGTTTGTCTAAATTTTTATTACTTCCTACATTTTTATTACTTCCTACATTGTTGAAGATATCAAAACTATGAAATAACACATATGGAATTATGTGGTAAACAAAACTTTGATGACAGCTTTGCACATTCTTGGTATTCATCTTCATGAGGTCGTCACCTGGAATGGGTTTTCCAACAGTCTTGAAGAAGTTCCTATATATGCCGAGTACATGTTGGCTGCTTATTCTTCTCTCTGCGGTGCAGCTCATCCCAAATAATCTCAACTGGGTTTAGGTCGGGTGATTGTGGAGGCCATGTCAACTGATGCAGCACTTCATCACTATCTTTTTTGGTAAAATACTCCTTACGTAGCCCTGGAAGTGTGTTTGGGGTCATTGTCCTGTTGAAAAACAGATGATGGTTCCACTAAGAATGGTATGGTAGCTTGAATTTTGAATAAATTGCCAACAGTGTCACCAGCAAAGCACTTCCACACCACCACACCTCCTGCTCTGTGCTTTACGGTGGGAACCACACATGTAGACACCATCCACCTATTTGATCATGAAGGCCTGATTCACGCAGTATTTTCTGAACAGTTGACATTAAGATGTGTTTGCTACTTGAACTCTGTGAAGCATTAATGCGGGCTCTAATCTGCGGCTCTGTTAATTGGTGATTTCAAAGGCTGATAACTGTAATGAACTTATCCTCTGCAGCAGAAGTAACTTGGTCCTCCTTTCCTGGGGTAGTCCATGTGAGTTTCACCGTAGCGTTTGAGGATACATTGAAAATTCTTGATATTTTCTAGACTGACTGACTGACTGCATCATTTCTTTAAGACTCGTGTCTTAAAGAAATGATGCACTGTCGTTTCTCTTTATTCAGTTGAGCCGTTCTTGTCATACAGTAGTTGGATATAGCTATTTACTGTATGCCAACGCTGCCTCTGAACAGCACAACTGATCGTCTCAAACTTATTAAGACGGCAAGAAATTCTACTAATTAACTAGAACAAGGCACACCTTTCCAGGTCACAAACTCATGAAGCTGATTGGGAGAATATCAAGAGTTAGATCTTTGTTTACCACATAATTCCATATGTGTTATTTCATGGTTTTAACATCTTCGGTGTTAATCGACAATGCAGAAATGAATGAGAAGGTGTCCCCTTATATAAATAAATGACATTATTCTGGATGGTAATGGTACTGAATCAGTATATTTCTGTATTTAAATAGTATTTATCTCATATCTCAGATAAATACGCACTTCAAATACTCTGAGATTTGTTACAGACTTACCGGTGTGACACACACCTGATAAACGTGTTGTTTTTAACAGAATTGCACTCCTGCTCCTTTTCTGCGAAGAATTTTAGGCTCGACAGTTTCAGTCTTTAAAAGTGCCATAACCCAGAGGAGACCGAGAGGTCTGATGAGTCTCCAAACTCTCTCTTTGCTTTGTACTTTGCAGCGTTTGTACAGTGAGGTTGTATTTTTGTACACAGTATTATTTATTTTTTCCGCTTTACCGCTTCACTCTAGAACTCACACCATGTTGTTCTGCCTAAAACAAATTATGCCTGCCAATGTTGACTGAGAAAAGTGATAATGGAAATAATAAAAAAAAAGCTTTTGTTGTTTGACACAGTATTCTTGGTGTTCTTTGACCTCCTAACAGACTTTATGGTGAAGAAAAATTATCTCTAATATTAATAATAAAAAAGGATTCAACTGTTTTTGGACATGTTTGTGGAAATTGTCATCATGCTCTCATTCTGGGTTTTGTCATGCTCCTCAGTGCCTCCTACAGACGTACAGGGTACCCTTTGCCGGATGTATGAGACGCCTTTTTAACGCATGATTAATGTAGTTAAACAGTTGCAGTTTTGGTAAGTTTGATCTTCCCCTACAGTCAGTCTTCGTCAGTCGCCTCTCTTTCATGGGTTCAGTTTTAGTGATGGAAAATGACCAAAATGTCAAAAAAACATAAGAAAAAGAAGAAGAATCAGCAAGATCTTATTGTTTGGAGTGGCACTTAGTTTACTCCGTTTCCTCTGTGTCAGATGGGTGGACACTTGCACTTGAACTGTGTTTCTTGGCCCTCAGGGGGGTTCAGCAGGCCTGACACAGTACTTCACTTCACATCCACTTCACCTGCCTGGTAATGGAACCCTGCCTGGATCCAAGATGGCATCAGCGTGACCACTGCTGACTTCCGATATGTCCGTCTTTCAGTCAAGTGTTTAATGCAATGGTAAAGTTCCTTTTCAGGGGTTTATCCCAGATCTGTCGTGTATCAGTGCAGGGTAATCTTTGTTGATTGTTGTCCTGTACAAACACACGTTTTTACTTTCCTCCATTACTTGCCCTCCTCCTTATAACTCCTTTTATACATAGACGTGCCATAAAAATCTTGTGGACAAAAACATAATAGTTTTATCTTTTTTTAAACTGATAAGCTGCTTAAGTTTTACTAGAATGTTCAGGCACAAATAACCACTAGCTAATGGCAGCTAACATTACCGTTAGCAGCAAGTAGCAAGTCCATCACGAAAAAATTACCTTGGTACACGTTAAACTGGCCTCCGTCTGTCTTTGTTCACTGGGAGGCTGCTGTCACACATAAACTATAAGCTCACAGAAATAATAAAAGGCCAACAGTCTAGTCAAATAAATTTTAATTATATCTCCAAACTACATTAACTTAGTTGACTTTTTAAATTAGATAGTTTTAACATACTGTATATTAGGCCAGTGTTAAGTATAATAATCTGTTGCTGGACAGTTCTCCAAACTTAAGGCTTAGTTGACACATAACATTAACAACAGTTGCATTTGTAACTTTAACAATAATGGAATGAAAATATTAAGAAAGTGACATCTATAACGTACTGTACATTAAGCCAATGTTAAGTGTAATCATCTGTTACTGAATAAATAGCCATTTAGAAAACAATCACAAAAATTGCTGTCAAGCTCAGACGTTGCGTTAGCTCAACTGCCTTTTCAAATTAGCCAGCTAATTTGATGTAACATTAACAATGGTTGCATTTGTAACTTTAATAGTGGAATGACAAGTTTATAACATACTGTATATAAAGCCAATGTTAAGTTTAATAATCTGCTGCTGAACAGTTCCCAATTTTGGAAACAATCACATAAATTGCTGTAAAGCTCCAACCTATGTTAGCTCAACTGACATTAACAACTGCATTTGTAACTTTAACAATAGTAGAATGACAATATGAAGTCAAATTGATCTAATTTAATGTATGTATTTTAACCCAATGTTAAATATTATATTATGTTGCTGAACAATTTAAATAAGCATTAAGGAAACAATTCAAGCTCCAGCCTACGTTAGCTTAACTGACTTTTCACATTCATTAACTAGCTAATTTGTAACTTTAATAGTGAAATGACAATATTTATACCTTAATTTATTTTTAAGCCATTGTAGCCAAGTATAATAATCTGTTGCTGAACAGTTTTAAATATCGCTTTAAGAAACAATCACAAACATTTGTGGCAAGCTCCTATCGTTACGTTAGCTTAGCTGACCTTTTAAATTACCCAGCTTGTAAGATAGCCATACAAGTTCAATGCAGCTAAACTGCTGCAGTTTTGTGTTTTGAGCAGTAGTCAGTATTATATTTAAAACTTTTTATATTATAGCATTTCCCTATAACAACAAACTGTGGCTGTACTCAGTTTTTTGGTTGTTTTAGCCTCCTTGTGTTAGGTTAAAACTTTAGATTTAGTTACTCCTCTTTTATTTAGCATGCATGTTTGGCTTTTTTTTTTTTTTTTTTTGGAAGCTGTCCTCAGTTTCGCCTGGTGACCTGTGCTTTACTTCCAGGTCAGTGCCTTCTGCGGGTCCTCAGCACTCCCAACAATGTATCCCTTACAGGAGAGGGGAAGAGCTGGCGCTTCAGCAAGTCCCTCTGGAGGCTCTTCAAAACACAGTTACCATGGACACAAACTTGACCGGGAGAGGAGTGTGTTTGTGTGTACACCCTGTGTGTGTGTGTGTGTGTGTGTGTGTGTGTGTGAGGGGAGGGAGTGTGCAGGTGCAGTTTGCATGTGTGTGTGTTTAACTTTTTTTCTTTTTTTTAAAAAAAAGCATTAAAAAATAATGCATAACTTTGTTGCATATTTTCCAAGTCCAAACTTTTTTGCGCATGACGCTTTAATGTTACCATTGATCTCTCCGCGGTGCTTCACTGCCTAGTTTGCAGCCGTGCGTGATTGACTGCCAGCAATCTGATCCAGTGAAAGACATTGACAACCAATAGGAAGCGGCAGTGCGGCTTGTTTCCATGGGAGGCCCCGGGAGGCGATGCCAAGCCGCCGCTAGAAAGCGACACAGCGAGCGGGTAAAGAAGCGTCGAGCAGCAAGCCGGGGGACTGTGTGGAGATCCTGCAGCCGCTCCGTGGCACTCTACAAGCGGATGAAAAAAGCGAGGTCGCTAGGTAACTGCACACACTTCATAAGTTTATTGCACATTTCGCTGCAGCAGCCTCCAGCTCCGGCTCGGCTCGGCTCAGCTCAGCTCAGCTCGGCTCGCTCCTCTCCGCGTTTACGCACGAAATTTGCAGATTGTCAACTTAACTTTGCAGCATCGCCGGAGGTGTTGTCGGGTAATTTTTCGGGTCTCAAATCAGGCGCAGGCTCCTGAAGTATACATGAATGAATGAAACTGGCTTTCGTGGCTCTGTGTTTTGTTTTGTTTTCCCGGGAAAGGTGGCCGGGACAGGACAGGACACTTTGCAGATCGCTCGGCGGCGCACGATGGATGGATTTCACGACCAGCAAGTGCCTTATTGTAACTCCAAAGTGAGTGATCGAGCGAGAAAACATCACATATCACATAACATCATATTTAATGTCTTTTATTGCTGTAAAATCTGCCTCTCCCCCCTCTGCTGCTGCCATTTCTCCCCTCAGGGACCATTTAAGCGTCATTTAATACACAGTGTGCACCATGTTACTACTTGTTAATGAGTCAAACACAGGTTCAGGCTTTGAGGAGTTCTTGCAGTTGCACATGTGAATCACTGATCCGGCATTGAATTGATTTGTTTTTTTTTCTCTCTTTGCAGAAGCTGCAAGACAAGACAACGAGCTGCCAGAGGCCGGCACATGACAGAAAGAGAAAATTCATTAAGTCCAACCTGGCTTTGGACACTGAAGGTAAAGAGGAGGAGGTGGAGGGGAGAAGTTAATTTCACGGCTCCTAAACATTTAGCAAAATTCAATTGGCTCCGCGGCCACCTGTGCTGCTAACTATACAGAATCTCAATTACAACACAGCGGCCTTGTGATGATGCTCACGAGCCTCCTGTCAGCGGTCAGAGGCACACACAAATTGACTTGTTAGCCCGCTGAGCTCCACTGGCTTTAACGGGCATATCATAATGAAGTCAGGTTGTTTCTGATGCTTCTCCAGGGCTTTGACTTTTTTTTTTTTTTTTTTTTTTTATAAAAGCCTTGTTCTCTCTCTCTATCCAGAGCTCTTCCAGGACCTCAGTCAGCTGCAGGAGACTTGGCTGGCAGAAGGTGAGTGTTTCAAATCTCGGGGAAAAAAAGGAGGTAAAAATGGATAGGTTGTGAGTGAGAGTGTGGGGGGAAGAGAGAGAGAGAGAGAGAGAGAGAGAGAGGAAAAAAGCTGCCTGGAGTTACTTGCCTAGCGTCGCAGTCCAATTAAAAGCCTGTGTGGAAGAGGCACCTTGTGTGTCATGCATACATTAGAGACTGTGAGCGAGGGGTCTTGAGGGAGACCGAGGAGGCTCTACCCAGAGAGTGTCATCACAAATTACCAGGAGAAGGCTCTCCGACGCTCACTGTCTCTTCTGCTTTTGGCAGGAGCTAACGCGCTGCACGCCAGCCACCGCCACCACCTCCACCTCCACCTCCACCAGAGAGCTCTGCTGTAGCCTACCAGCTCGCTCTCTCTCTCTCTCTCTCTCTCTCTCTCTCCTCCCTCTCTCTCCTCCTCCTCCCTCTCTCTCTCTCTCTCTCTCTCTCTTTGCCTCCCTCTCAGCACACCTCTCTATCTTCTCCAGCTGTACCATCACCTTGTCTTCTTCAATTTCATTTCTCGGCTGCAAAAAAAAGAAAAAGAAAGAAAGAAAAAGAGAGAGGATGGATCTATAATTTTTCCTTTTTGTTTTTTTTTTTTTAAATCGCAGACTTCCAAACGAGCTGAATCAGTCAAAGCGAAACATTCATCCATTTCTTTGCTTCTTTTTTTTTAATATATATTTTTTCCTCTAATGGCAAGACTTGCTCATTGTGGTCTAACTGAGACGTGATGCTTCAGGATTTAAGCGCGAGTGTCCTCTTTCCACCGTGTCTGCAGCACCGAAGTTTTGGTTAGTGGTGAATATTCTTTTATTTTTTTATTTATTTCTCAAACTCTGCCGTGTTTTTATTATTATACGTGCATGTGCATGTGTTCCACTTTTTTGTATTTGCATCTTCGGTGAGAGGTAAACCTGCTTTGAATACTGCATGTTAATCTGAAAGTTTATATCTCAGCACAGTGAGAAGTGGAACATTTACAGAGTTATTGGAAGTAGTCTGTGCTCCAGATTGAGTGTAAAGTTGTGAGAAAGCTCGAAAATGGTGATTTGAACTAGTTTTTGCACGTGTTAAAATTTAAAAAGTTCAACAAATTGACAGAAAATACAGTATTTTCTCTGCAAATGGGCCAAAAACTGTGCTGCAAAAAATATCTGTAACACCATCCTGTATCTGCAGTGTTATAAGAACAGAAAAACTGAATTATTTCATGTTAAAAGTGTGAATTAATTCATATAAATTCATTTTTAAGCTCAAGTTAAAAAATGAAAAATCAGTTTTAATGTGTTTAATTACTTTTAGGGTTATTTTCAGTCCTTTAATTAAAATTTTGATAATTAGAACTGATGGAAAAATACAGATTTTTACTGTAAAAAGACAAAATTGTAAAGTTTTTTAATTTTATGTTGTTTTATTTGTGTGAAATAGTTCAAATTCGACATTTCTATCACATAATTGCAGCATTAAAATGCCAAAACGCCCCTTTTAAATATCTATTTAACAATATAAGTGTGCGCTGAGGCATAATTCTAGTTATAAAGTAGAAATCTCAAGTGCACAGTATAATTGAATCAACTTTAATACTTTTTTTTTTTTAAATAAGGATTGAGTCGTAACACGTCCCCTGGAATATTTTTTAGCCTCACACAGGTGGATGAGACTCTCAATGATTCATAAGCTCCATCTATTCTTTAACACATTTTGAAAAAAGAAAAAAAAAAATGCTCGCAGTGCGAACTGGAAGCTTTTAAAAAATGAAAAGTATGCTTTGAAACAGATATTGGAGTTAGTCGAGCCGACTCCTGAGCAGCAGTTAGATTACGAGGTGGCGGCTGGGCGCGCACCGCGGGGCGTGTAAGAAAGAATAAGACACGATTTTAATATTTCAGTATCCAAAGTGAGGAAAGAGACGGCGAGCGGCGGCGGATGATAAGAGGTATTACCGTTAAGGATTACAGTTCTGCCTGTCATGGATCAATGTGATGATGTACGCTTCAAGATTGTAGATTTAATGAATGACTTCCTGTCCATTAAGATGAAAAGGAATACCTCCCCCACCCCCCCCACAATTTTCTAAGATTTATTAGTTCAGGTAATTGGAACAAGACGACGAATTACGAGAGACAGACTGAATTTCCGACTCTGAGACCGAGAGGTCGAGGTGGTCCGTCAGCTGACAGCCGTACGTTTGACACCCACAAACCACCTCCGCCCTTTTTTTTTAGACTTCTTTAAGTATTTTTCCTGCGAGGAAAAGTCTCAATCTTCAGAGATTTGATTTGTTTATGATGGTTTCTGGGCCCACAACGTAATTTCACTTTCAAACTGAGTGTTGAATTTGTTTAAAACTCAGGAAATGCCTCCGACAGGCCTCGTGGTTACAACCTTTACAACTTCTCCTTTGTCATCTTGACTCCGTTTTACCCTTTCTGTCCTTCTCCCTCTCTCTCTCTCACTTTTTTTTTTTTGTTTTGTTTTGTGAATGGCGGCAGATTTCCAGCTCTGCCGTTCTCCCCAGGAGTTTGTTGCAGGGGATAAGCTGGCTCATTCACAGACTGAGGTGACTCATCCATCCTGTACTTCCTTTTTGGACACAGAGACACACACTGCTGCCTTCTTCTTCTTCTCTCTTCTCTCTTATGTTTTTGTTTCTCGTCTCTCCTCTTCCTCTCATCTTCGTCCCCCTTTTTTCCCCCAAGTTAGGTTTCTCTGAAGTTTTCTGGGAGTTTGTTTGTGTTGTAATCAGAAGACGAGAGCTGTTTTCTTTCCACCTTTTGTTCGGCGTCGTGTCGGTTTGCCAGATCTGAACATTGTGGTTCAAAAATAATGATTAAAGTGTCGCAGCTTTTAGAAGATCTGAGTGTAATTTATTACGTCTTACGTCTTTGTATCTGTTTTAATAGATTATCAGCTGCAGCAGAATCTGAGGTGAACTCATTTTCTACCTCTTTTGTTTGATTTGTCTCTTCACCTGCGTGACATTGTTGGAAAATATGCAGCAATTTCTCCTCTTGATCTGTTGATTGTTTACTCTCCCTCAATTCACACCTCTGAAGAGAAAAAAAAAAAAAGCTCCCCGATCATATCAAAAGTGACAAAAATGGAAAATCAGTGATTTTCGTTGAAGATCTCAAGACTCATGTCGAGACATGTTACGGATGCTGTGATAATGAGGACCAACCTCATTGTGTGTATAAATAGACGTGCTAATGACACATTTAATATCTCCTTTTTTTTTTTTTTGGCTTTTTCGTCGCCGGAGAGAGTTGGAGGAAAACTTGAGGGACGCGGAGAACTGTCACCGAGTGTAAATACGTGTGATATAAATATGTACATGCTTAATTGGAGCCAGAGAGCGGAGCAGGCTTCATTATTTTAGCATTAGCCCGAGTGCAGGGGCGTTCGAGGCGCAGGTGAAGCATTGGGGAAGGTTTTGGAACAGACCTAACTCGGTAGGTACAGGTGGATTCACCAGTAGGGAGGAAGCCAATTAGATACTGTTAACAATGGGTGTTTGGCTGCTGGCAAGGAGCGCGAGCCGAAGGCTGCGGAGCAGTCAATGGACAAGGCGACCTCAGGAAGTGGAATTAGGAGGTAGACGGTCACCTATAGCAAAAATATTATCTCCCTCGCAGGCTGGCAAACGTTGCTCCATTGTACGACTTGAAAACATATCGCTCAGAACGTTTCAAGGTTATTTTGGTGCATTGATTTGTAATTTGATTTTATTTCAAAGCACGCAATAAAATCTTTTTTTAACCTTTTAAATTAAAATCTTTAAAGACTGTTTGAGATACGAGCGTGTGTGTGTTGATACAAGACACAATAATTGCGTTTGTTGCAAACAGTTTTGTTATTTTAATTTAACCTTCGATGGGAAATCTTTAAAGTGCAATTTTATGATACAACGGGACAATTTTCACGTGCTGAGAAAGATGTAATAGCTGCAGAGCGGTGACTAAAGGGACGTCGTGATGAGGTTGTTTTGTCACGTAAAGAGATGATTTGTTTTAAGGAAAAATAATCTTGTATATTTGTTTTTTAAAAAAAAAGGCTTGATGTGGTCATCTGGTATTTTTGGTCACGACCTCAAGGCTGATTTTTTTTTTTTTTTTTAAAAACAATCACAGGCACCGAAGACAAACAAAGTAGCTCTTGCCCTGATTTCCTGTAAAACATATTTTTCGCAGCTGTGTGCTTTTAACCGACAACAGAGGCAAACAACGCTCGGGATAGGCCAACCTAATATCCCTGGAGACTGTTTGCCAGAGGAGGGTAGAGAGCTGTGATCAATGCTGCGTTGTCCATCAACATCAGAAACAATCATCCCCTTTCTTCTTCTTCTTCTTCTTCTCCTGTCTTTAGCTCAAGTTCCCGACAATGACGAGCAGTTCGTTCCAGACTTCCAGACTGAAAACTGTGAGTAAGACACCACGTCGCTCGTTCTCTCTCTTTTTCTTTCTATGTGTGTGTGTGTGTGTGTGTGTGTGTGTGTGTGTGTGTGTGTTTGTGCATGCGTTAGTGCTGGTGTTTGGGTGTGTGTCAACATCTGTGGTGTGGTTTTCTCTCTCTCTCTCTCTGTCGTCTCGACTGGTGTGTTTGTACTCGGGGAGAGAGTGTGTGTTTTTCCGTGTCTCTCAGTACCCTCACCTCCCTCACCTTTGCTCGCACAAGTGCTCTCTGGAGAGCTGCAGCAGTCTTACGGGTCTGCAGACAGGTGCATGGGATTGGTGGTGGTGGTGGTGGTGGTGGTGGTGGTAGGTGGGGGTGTCTCACTCCTCTCACTCTCTCCTCTCACCCTCTCTGTGTGTCTCTATATCTGTCTCTCCCTTCCCTCTGTTGCTCACGTACCTCTCACCACCACTGAGATATTATTGCGCTGTGATTTATTTGCATAAACATCAAAATATTGTGATAAGTGATATTTTTAAATCCAGGTAGGCCAAAACTGCTGTCAACTGATGATTTAAATAAAAATCTTTAATAAATGCGACTAGGTGACCCCTAAGTGCCTACCGTGCAGTGTGGTTCGAATTTCTAAATCAGGCGGTGTAATATTAGTAAATACCACATTTATCCTCTTCAGAGTTTCTAAGAATACTCCCTAAGAGACGAATGAAATCGCTTAACCCGAGCTGATTTTACACTGGAGGTAATGCGGTTAGTTAGTCGTACTTCACCTGGTCGTGCACGGTGGTTGCACACTGGTGACTGGTGCACTTGGCACGGTCCACTTCTGGAGGAAGTAGTGCCAAGGTAGGGACAGAAATGGAGTGAGTGGAGCTCAGTGGGACCCGGAGCGAGCACATGTCTTTCAGATGAGCCAAAACGCCCATGAAACTGTGAGAAAAAAGGCACCAAACAAAAAAAAAAAAAAAAAAGTCTTCTCTGTGTCCTCAACGCCCTTTAACCTGTAAACTAAAGTTGCAGAAGTGAGCAACCTGAACTAGAACAAAGAGAGGAAAATAAAAAGGTCACGTGTGATATTTGCGTTGGCGAGCTCTTGGGTTTTATAGCACGTTGTAGGTTTGATTCAACAGAAATGAGTCTGGATCGCAGATCTTTTAACCCCTTATGAGCCAGATGACAGCCTGAGATCCTCGAGCTGGTTCCTGTTGGTTTCCTAGATTAAAAACCAGAGGGGGGTCTATTTTTTCTCTCCTTTTTTTTTTTTTGCCTCCTACACCTTGAAACAACAAACCTGAGGAGCTCAGGCTGACGAGACCAATACTGTTTTAGCTTTTATGCTACAAACTTAACTGAACTTTAAATCTAAATATCTTCATTTTGCTCATTTTCTGATTGTTCTTAGTAGATTTATTTGTTGAGACATTTTCTGGAGCTCAGATTAAGTAAATCTGAGTTTTGAGGGGGTAAAAACAATCAATCCCCATCCTTCCTTTTGTCCTTGAAATATTTTGCCCCTCATTTCTCTCAGTTTTCCATTGTTCACAACACGCAACAGTTCCCTAAACTACAACCCCCGACCGCTGGGTGTGATTTAGCGTACCCTAAAATCCAAGATGGAGGAGCGGCTCGGCGTACAGTAGAGAACCAGAGGTCACCGAGACTGTCCCGTTGTCCTTCAGAGGTAGCCAGGGTGGGTGGCCACGGTGGCAGGAGACTGCTGACCATCTGAATTGTCCTGTTGGCAAACCTGCAGCAGACTGGAGAGGCACTAACAGATGGCGGGAGGGTGAGGGCACCGTGGTTGGGCGCACGAGCAGGCATCCCAGCCGGCAGCTCTCCCATATGGGTTTCACCGAGTCGAGAGATGGAGGTGAGATAGAGAGAGATGGACGTGGAGATGGAAAGAGATGGAGATGGATAGTTGGGAGGAAAGAGACAGGCAGTGAGTTAAGGGTGAAAGTAATTACAAGTAGTAAATCTCATTACTGCAACAAAGCAGCTTTGGTGGTACGCACCACTGGCAATGTACTAGTTTCTCCTTATAATCAACAAATCCCATGAAAACACCAAAACCAGCATTAAAATAATCTTACTATCAAGTATTATTGTGTATCCAGCAGCTAATACATCGTCTACTCCTCTTTATATTTGATATATTTGCTAAAAACTACAGTGCAGAGCTGTTTTAGGAACTCGCGTATAAGATTTACGGTACATCTTTACAGTACGAGAATGCTTGGGGCTGTATTTTCAGATTATATGAAGCATTGTTGCTTTTTATCTTAATAATTCAATAAGAAAAATATAGAATAACAGCCGAATTATATGAATAATTATAATAATTTAGCAGCCTATTTTTGTGAGGGTCTACTTTTACCTGAGGATACTCAGCTAAGTTACAAAATAAAATCAAATGCCGTCTAAATTTTGACGCTTTTTATGTGAACGTTAACTCGTCAGTTGTAAATTTTATGTAAATCAAATGTGAAGCTAACTAACGTTAACTGTAAAAACTGAGAAATGCCTTTGAGAGTAGCACAGTTAGCATTAGCCGAAAAGTCGCTAGTTTGCTATCTCTGCTAGCTAGCTGGTAGCATTAGCAAAATAAACAACTAGTGTCGCAACAGTAATATTTTTTTCAGCGTAAAATATTCTAACACAAGTTTAATGATCTTATTTTTAGGCAACTGAATCCAAATATACAAAAATATGGAACTAAAGAACAAAAACAAGAGTAGCGATAAATGTTAGCGCTAATATCCTTTTGTTGTTTTGTTGAATTAGCTACTTACTTTTACTTTACTTTTAATTATTTGCTACTTAATTGAACATAAATAGATTTTTTACACTGGTATTTTTACATCTGCTTCAATTAAATTAAACAGTTATATTAAATTTTTAAAGTATTTTTACGTATACGATATATGTTATACGTTTTATATCCTGTTAATTTGAAAGCTAAAAGGTGGAAGCAGAAATAAAAAAAAGAACTCTGTGTTTAGGAGCACTGTATCTTCAAACACTGCATCAGAAAAGGCATGTTTGAAAGTGTTATATTATCTTATGGCCTGAGATTTATCACCTCTCGAGAAGCTACGGCAGTTTCGACTTTGCACTCTCCATCCGTGCAGCACAAGAAGCAGCATGTGAGCGGCCTCGAAGCGAAAGTGTCCTCGGGGCTGAAGGAGGAGGAGAAGGAGAATTTTTCTTTGTCTCAAACTCTCAACACAGATGCTTACCATTAGCATAACTTAGCAGGGAACGAAGAGATAGAGGAGGTGTAAAATGAGGCCACACGTTACCGGCAGATCTGAGAGCTTCCATCATTTAACAGCAAAGGCGAGCACCTACAGTAGGTGAAAATGGAAAGGAAGGTTTTTCACTGTTGCCAAAAGACGTGTATTTTTTTATGAATGGACCAGAAAATTATCTGCCAAACGTAGGCTCTGGTTCTGCCAAAACACACAATTTGTACCTGAGAATAAACAACGTTCGAGGCCAAGAGTTGTTGATAAGTTACTCAATAGATTGCCAGGGAAATGACAGCTGAAATTTAATTATTAGACTCAAGTTTTGTAGTAAAAATTAAAAATAAATCTTAAATCTTGAACCATAAACCTTTCCCTGCATGTTTATTCCACTTAAAACAAACAATTACTATTGAATCCGTCCACCAAAGACCAAAGAAAATTGCAGAATATTTGAGTTAATGGCACAGAAAAAAAACCAAAACATTTGCATTCAAAATAGACCCAGTAATTGTTCTAACTGCTTCTTCTTTTAAACATCCTACCATCTTGGTTAATCAATATGTAGATAATGAGAGCAATCAAGCAGTGATGGGCATGACATTCTGGACTGAAAAGGAAGTCTCTGTTTTAGTCAGAGGCAATGCCCCTCGCTATTGATTTGTGTACCTTGGCACCCCACTGACGAAAATCTATTGTGACATTTCCATTTCTAATTTAAGGACCCTGTGCTACAGCAGCACGCAAGGCTGTTGTTATGGATGTTACTTATACATTTTATATGTAAATATGACCCAGAAACTGATGTTTGTTCAGTAAAGAAGTGTAGTTCAGCATCAGGTGAGCTCCAAACCTGAAGACAATGCAGTCAGCTGACCTCAGGAAAAGAAATACATGTATGTTTATTGTCGTCGGTAATTAAAGTGACACTGATCGTGATCCCGACAGACAAAACTAAGGTATTGTTTTGACTCCGTAAGCCCTTAACGAGTCCCCGCCATGCCTCGCGTCGTCGAAAGGTCTCCCCTCAGGAAGTGTCTCTTTGACCTCCGATCGATGACCCGGAAAGGTCAGGCCCCCAGCGAGGGCTGCGAACAACCCCTGAGCTTTGTCATGCCGGGCCCGTGTGGCCCCGTCCCCCCCCTAGGGGTCTGCTCTGCTGTGCGTCAGATGGGGTGTTGGCAGATCGACCCCTGCTCGTACGGCAGCTGTCAGTCAGCCTCGTGAGAAAAAACTCCCCAAAACATCCTCCATCCTCCTCTCTCAGCTCCTCGTAGCCTCAGAGACCTTCCTGACTAAATACTCCCCCGAACCGCAGACTCTTTTGGGTCATCGAATGTCTAAATGTTTGTACTCTAGTCGGAGCAGGAGTTGATGGATTTCTTCCCTCCATTCATAATTTCTGGTCGCTCTTGTTTTCAAACTCTCAGCCCGAAACGTCAAAAATCATCCCCTTCAACCACGACCGGGCCCCCCTTTCCCTCTCCCTCTCTCGTGTCCGCGAGGCTGCTTTGTGTGCAGTCGCGGTGAGACGGCGATTGGCGAGGCAACCCGAGAGCCTTGGCTTCATTCTGACTGACTGGGTTTTCGTCAGAAGCGCAGCCAATTGGATTAGCGTTGATCATGACTTGAGATGATGGGATGTTAATCAGGACTGATCAGGCACTTAACAGCCTCTCAGATGCACCGGGCTCACTGTAGAGAGGGGCCATAGGTAGAGAGGAGCGCAGGCCTGCCCTCCTCCATCCTCCCTCCTCCATCTCCTTCCTCTCAGATCAATGAGCCCACGTTGTAGTCGTCTGGAACGTATTGACAGCCAGCTGAAAGCAGATAGAGCATTTGTCGGAGCTCGCCGCACACCCGGTTTTATGATTGTCATATTTCACTAACAGAGTCCCCCTGTCAGGAAAACGGCCCAACAAATGAGATTTGAAGTGAGCTGTTTGTGTAAGTGATGACCCGAGATGTCAGATCTGTTGGTGGACGGATGCTCAGTCTTTGGACTTCTGTCTTAATCAGGCCTGGTGCACGTCCATACAGCTTTGTCCTTTGTCAGATCATCAACTAGAGGTACATTAAGGCAGTGATCAGAAGCAGCAGCAGCATTTCTTTCCTAAAATGTATTTATTTGATCGTTTTTGTCCGTTTTTTTCGTGTGAACTGAGGCTGGAGGTGTTGGCTGAGCCTGACATAAACATCTGCTGATCCTAAAATAAAGAACTGAAGTTGCTCGTGCCTATTCCTGCTGTAAACGTCTGCAAAAACATACCTAACAAGTTCGACAGTGGACTTGCCTCGTTGTCGTTCACTAAACTAAATCAGTTTCTCTCTCTCTCTTTCTCCGTCTTTTCTTCCTCTCCCCCGGGTGTGAAGTGGCTTTCCACGGACTGCAGCTGAAGATCAAGAGGGAGCTGCACAGCCCGTGTTCAGAGCTGAGCTCCAACTGTAGTCAGGAACGGTCCTTCAAGCTCCAGTATGGAGAGAAGTGCCCGTACAGCGTCAGGTGAGGCACCGCACGACACCGACCGAACTCATAAAATATCCCTCTGAGAGACAAACAGCAGTTTCACATTTGCACCACAGAAAGATGTTAGAGGAACAGCTGGTGTTGTTGTTATAATGAGTATTTTTATATTTTACACTCTGACCAAACATCGGCTTATTTTAGGGACGGTGAATGATTCTTCAAATGTTCAGCTCCACATTATATTTTTTATTTATCTGAAAATGAGACGTAGCTGCTTCATCTTCATTTGATTTGACCTGCGAGCTCCTTTAACGACCTCGTACGCAGACTGCGTTTCATAAGCGGTGAATCGTGTGTGTGTGATTCATTCGCTCACCTGGTGACTTCATATAAGGTACATACACACACACAAAAAAAAAGGAAATCTCATATTTGGCAGGACTTCACTTGACATCAAAATCTCCACAGCGCATGCCAAAAGATGGCGTGACGCTCCGTGATATACTGAAACAAAGTCAGCGTGCGTCTGAGCTGACGTTTGACGAGCGCGAGAGATTTATAACCAATAAAGTGCAAATTTAATTTAATTTAATTAGTTTTAATCCAACATTTGTTTGCGAAACGACAGATTAAAATGTCATTCCCTTCGATCTCGGTCTCTCAAATATCTTTTTCTTTGTTTATCTGTAGTATCCTTCAAGTTTAAGCAGGATGTGGGTAACCTCTACCGTTGTGTCAGGTGTCGTTTGACAAAGAAAAACACACCTAAAGCTTATCAACAACAGAATCTGATGCACAAGTGTATGGATAAAGCCTTATTCCAACACAAGTAAGCCATAACGATGAATTCTGTCATTCAAAAATGCTCCATCGTCACCCAAAGCTTACATATTCAGTCAGACCAGAGGGAATCAAACCCCCCAAACACTCGCATTAAGAGGCTCATGGGTGATGTTGTCCTCTGTTTGCCGCAGTGCCTACGAGCAGAAGCAGCCTGCAGGAATGAAGCCCTCCAGCCCAGTGACGCCCCCCTGTAGCACCCCCGTGTCCCCCCTCCATCATGCCTCACCCACGGCGGCCCCGACACCCAAACCAGACAGGACCTACACCCACATACCGCCGTCGTCACAGCCGCTCCCTGACAACGCCTACTCTATGGACCACAGGTACTGCGTGCATGCAGCCCCGCGGGCTTTTTTTTTTTTTTTTTACATTTACATCACATTTGCATGTGGTGAGGCTTTTAGCTGGAGGTTGTACTACTCAGAACAGATTGTAATGAGGTCACAGCTGTGGATCGGAGTTTTAGTTACAGTACAGACTCGTTGGCTGGGTGGATGTTCAGTGGGAGGAGCCACAAAAACGGAGACGTAGCTCAACGTACTGAGAAACAAACATCTGAATGACTTCATACAGACACATTTGATCTTCTGTATTCAAGATCAGATCAACCAAAGAGAGTTTTTTCCAGTTTTTCTGGTCCTGTTGAGTAATCTTTAGAAGCTGAAGGAGGTCAAACTATCCAATAATTCACAAGAAAGATGGAAGTCTAAAGACGAAGTATCAACTCCAGATTGTCACCTCAGTCTCAGTGTCAGCATTTCTTATTTAGATAACTTGACTGGATGTGTCTGTACTTTCATAGGATGAACGACAGCTGCATTTCTTTTGTTTTCACTCACCTGAAATCAGCTGTGTGAGCTCCGTGTGAGGCGTTTGAATCCACACTGCAACAATCAGCCTCTTAGATCACGATGATTTTGGTCTTATGGTTGAAGTGAATATAAAGTTTACAGCCACAGTTTGCTGAAAACTGATTTTATTTTCACGTTTGCAAGACTAATATATTTTAAAAATTGACATTTGACTGTTAATTTATAGATTTAAGCTTCTCTGCCCTGCTGTTTGATTAAATTGTTTAATTTCTGATCTAATTTGGGAAGTTTATTCTTGATTTTGGGGATTTTTGTGTCATTTAAGCTTTAAAAAGTCAGCAGCAGCAGCTATTTGAATAATCATTTAAGGTAATTAAGTAAGTTTTCCAAGAAGAAATGTGGAATATTCTCTTGATTTATCGTTTTAAATGTGAGATTCTTTGATTTATGTGATATTAAAGTGAATATTTTGTAGTTTTAGACAAATAACTCATTTGAAGATGTCAGGAAATACATGAGGAGCATTTTCTGATATTTTATAGAGCAAAAGATTCATAGTTAGTTACAGCCCCGCTTTCAATGACAACTAGTAAGTTTACATTATTTTGTTACATATTCTGTTGATTTATAAGTCAGATAGCTTAAATAGAGTCATGAATGTATTCTTTTGTCCTAACCTGGCGTTCATTGTCATCATCTGCTCAAGTCAAAGTCAACAACATGAACTTTCTGCCTCTCATGATGAATCCTCTGGTGTTTTTCTTCTCAGATTTCGACGTCAGCTCTCGGAGCCGTGCCACTCGTTCCCCTCCCCGCCGACGATGGCTCGGGACGGCCGGCCCATCTACCACAGGCAGATGTCAGAGCCCAACATCCCCTTCCCTCCTCAAGGCTTCAAGCAGGAGTATCCCGACCCCCTGTTCGAGCACCCGGCCATGATGGGGGCGCCGCTACCGCACGCGTACCCCGCCACCATGATGATCAAACAGGAGCCCAGAGACTTCACCTACGACTCAGGTGAGAGACTGTGTGTGTGTGTGTGTGTGTGTGTGTGTGTGTGTGCGTGCGATACTTTGATCTGCTCTGGTAAGTGAAACGAAACAACAGCAGCCTCTTTTCTTTTTTTTTTTTTGGCTGCCAGAGCGTTATCATTTCAGGAATGGGAGAAGACATGGGAGGCGGGGGTGGCGTTTATTGAGTTTGCCCATTATTAAGGCAGGGGATCTGGTTGGGCCGGGTGTCTGTGCCGGTCGCCATTTCCTGTGGTGCTCTAATAGAAAAGTGAGGGGGGTGAGGAGGGGGGCCTATGCCTGGTCACAGTCCAAAATCCGCCCTCCCACGCTCGTCCGCTCCCTTCAGTTTAGAGAGTAAAGGGACCTAATCATCAGCCCGCGGCCTCTGCAGAGCCCGAGGCTACATCAGGACATGAATGAACATACGCCGGACTGCCGGGTTCATTCACAAGGCGCTCAGATAGAGAGAGAGAGAGAGAGAGAGAGAGGACCCAGGAGAGGCCGGAGCTGGAGGAGAGGCTGTGTGACCAGTCAGGGAGAAAAAGCAGCCTCTTCCCATGGCGATGAGTTCTTGGAAAACACTGTGGGCCTCTTTCACGTCTCCGTTACGTTAGACTTTCTTTGTTTTCCTAACAGCAGCTCAGCAGTCAGGGAAAAGCCAGGAAACGGCGGATTTGTGGTGTTTTTTTTGTTTTTTTTACGAGTGTGTAGCTTCTAAATATGAATTAACAACACAGGAATCTTACATCCTGACAAACTAGCTGTCAGATTTTAGCAGCAGTTTGTCTCAAGATTATAATCTGTAATATATAAGATGATTATCGTTTATTTTGAAATAAGTTCACATTTCATGTCTGAAACCAAAAGATATTTAATTTATAATGATAGAAACAGGGACTGGTAGTGTGCCAGTGCCGAAATATCGATAATCTCCTGGACAAACGATACGGCTATCTGAATTTATGTAACTTTACATGAACAGCTGACAGAAGATTCAAAAGTGTGAGCTCATGTCACTAAATTTAAGGAAAAAGCAGCTAAATATGATCATTTATGAAATAATTTAACTTATTTCTGCCAAAACCGTTTTAACCGTTTAATCTTTAACCTTTTAATAAGAATCCCTGGTTATTAAATCAGGAAATTCTCACAAGTCTGAAGCCATCTTTGCCTGATAAATACCTGAAATAATTCATAAATAATCAGAATTGTTGCTGCAGCAGTAAAATAAAGTGAAACTCTCGTTATACACGCTGAAGGTCAGACTATAAAGATCATAAAGAAGCTTTATTTTGCTTTACAGTCCAGCGTTGCGTCCACTCCTGCCCCGTACTGCACTGTACATCTGAGACGGAGCATCAGGGTGAATTTATTAGCAGTCACAGCGGACCATGTCGACTGGAGCAGGCCTGTTGGAAAGGATGGGAGGGGAGCTGGTAATTTCATTAGCAGCAATTTCCTCTACAAGCCCATTACTTTGATGAAGTTCAGAGAAATGTTTATGGGCCTAAATGAAGGGCCTCAGTCTGTTTATCGAACATTCACTTTGTAACCTGTTTGGACGTTTTTTTTTTTTTTTGGATCTCCGTGATGTCTGTGTTGTGGGAGGTTCTGACATATCCGCTAAATGGATGGGTCGATGTGGACGGTGCTGTAAAGCAAACGGGCTTCTAAGTTTTAGAGAGTTACGTGATGAGACGTGATTTTATTAACCAGATACAGAATCTCTCAAACATGATACTCCTGGTTTACGGTGACTGTGTCAGCCAAAGATCGATGAATATAAGACACAAAACTTTAACTTTAAATCTCTTGAAAACTTCAGTTTTCTCTGTTATAATAAACAACAAACCAAACATCTTCAGGCGGCGATACAAGACGTATACCACGGTGTAAAAATACAAACTTTACCTGAGTAACAGTACACATACATGGGTATCAAAGTACACTTAAAGTACCAAAAGGAAAAGTATATATCGCCGGATTATCGATGCATTAATGTGTTCGTCACTTCAGTGTTACAGCTGGTAAAGGTGGCGCTAATTTGAGTTAATTTAAATAGTGCAGACGAGCTTAATGTATAATATCACATCATAACTGATGAGTTGATTTATATATTTTATTTAATAATCTGAATCTGTAACTAAAGCTGTCAAATAAATGAGTGAAAATATAAAATCGGCTTCCAAAATGTAGCAGAAAAACTCAAGTACCTCAAAATTTCACTGCAGTACTCGAGTAAATGTACTTAGTTACTTTCCTGCTCTGTCTTTGGCGTCATTTAACGCTGAAAAACCGCTTCATCAGGACTCCGTCGGTGCGTTTTGATCAGATTTGATCGACTGCAACGTGAACAAACAACCTCACGATCACATGTCGCTAAATCCTGCTGCCCTGATTGGTGTGTGAAACTTTGTGACGTCACAACTAAGCCCCGCCCTCGTCGTACAAGAAGAAAACTTTAACGATCACACGGATCGCACGAGATGCTGTCACTCATGCTGAGAAAATAAGCTTTAAATCAACATTTTAGTTTGTGTGTGACGTCCGAACACCGTCAGCTCTGTGCAGCTCCGATCAGTAAAAGTGTGCAAGCATTATGACAAAAATTACATCATGTCAGCTCGTGTTTTCACACGAGCGCCGTGTTGTAAATCTTCCCTCTGAGCGGAGACGCTCGGAGCGTGTGTTAGCGGTGTGATATAGTGAGCTCGCCCCGTGGCTGCGAGCCATCGCGATGCCGCTTTGCCTGCAGGGCTTATTCTTTAATCAGAGCCAGTGGTGCATTGAGTGAACAGGCTTTGACTGCTCTCAGATAACTGAGATAGTGTTCTTAATGCTGCCTTCGGGCCCTTTAACACCCACTCTCCCATTCTTGCCCCGGCTTTCAGCAGAAGTGCCTAGCTGCCATTCTGTCTACTTACGGCAAGACGGCTATCTGGCTCACACTAACAGGACTGAAGGTACCAACGATGATTCGAGTCAATGTTGTGATGGTGCACTTTGGATTTTTGCTGAACATCGTATCAAACGCTCCTCTTCTTTTCTTTTTTTAAATCTTGTTTTGCAGGTTGTATGTTTGACAAAGTGGTGAGGCATTTCTACGACGACACCTGCGTCGTGCCCGAAAAGGTCGAAGGTGAGAATACATTTGAGTACCGCGTTAAAAAAAACGACTCTGTGTCGCCGTCATGTTGGTAACCTGCTTCCTGTTACGTGTCCTGTAGGTGACATCAAGCAGGAGTCGGGCCTGTACCGCGAGGGCCCGTCGTACCAGCGCAGAGGCTCGCTGCAGCTCTGGCAGTTTCTCGTGGCTCTGCTGGACGACCCGTCCAACTCCCACTTCATCGCCTGGACCGGCCGCGGCATGGAGTTCAAACTGATCGAGCCAGAAGAGGTGAGAGGCGACAGATGTTCACATTTTGTAACCTAAAAATCTAAAAAAATCTGATTTTAAGCATCTTTTTTGCAACAACAAACAAAAACGACATTCATTTATTGTTTTAATTCTTATTTTTCACACTATTCTTGCATTTCGCTGCACGTATAGCTCGTGTATTTATGTTTGAATCCTCGAGTCTGTCACTGTGTTGTAAGTCAGTGGATAGAAAACCGTGAACAATTATGATAATTGAAGAAAAATGCCAAACAGTTTCTGTTTTGAGCTGCTGAAATGTGATAATTTGCCGCTTTTCTCGGTTTTACATCGTCATACGCTGAATATCTTCACGCTTCGAGACGCCAGCCTGACGAAACTATTTGTTTTGATCGCAATTTTTCACTGTTTTCTGACATTTTACAGGCTGAAAGATTCATCAGTTAAATGTCAAATCAGCACGTTGACTGATGATAGAAATAATCTGCAGTCGTAGCTCCAGTTCGTCGTGTTACAGTCGTATCTGTGCCTGGAGGAAATGTTGTTTTTCAGCGCGTCACAGCTTCGTGTTAAGACGATGTCGAAGGTCGACGTTTGAAGTGGGATGAATAAAGTTCTCCGCTCTTAAAGTGGTCGAATCAACCACATCCACCCGACTGACCCTGCTAAATATTTCACAGGACATATTCCTAAAAATATAACCCCCGTGTTTGACGGTTGGGCCTTTTGAAATGGAAACAGAGGCTGGTTCTGTGTGCGCGCGCCCACATCACACACAGTGGGGCTCAGTCACTGTTGCTCGCTGTCGGGGGATGGAGGAGGATGCGGGGCGCAGGCGGGGGGTGGGAGTGTAGAAGGGAGGAGATAGAGGGGTATCTGGCAGACGTCCACGCAGCCCCAACGGTGTGTAGAGGCACGGGCCAGCTGCAGCTAACAGGGGGGCCCATTCATGCCATCAGGTGACCAAACGCACTCGCTTTGGGACGCCGCAGACAAACGTCGTGCTAGCCGGCGGCAGGTGTAGCGTGTTGGCGAGAGGGCAGATCAGACGTGTTTTTTTTAAATATTTCTGGAGAAAAAAAAACTGAGAAAGACGAACGAAAGGAGAGAAAGTGAAGAGAGGGAACGAGAGTAAAACTGCAGAGGAGAAGCTGACGAGAGCGCTGTGGGGTTTGGACTGCGAGGCCGGGTGGTGGGTGGTCTGGTAGACAGGTGCTGTAACATCTGCTGCCTCCTCCGCTGGGTGTGTGACAAGCTCCTAATGAACACATCCCTGGTCAGGTCTGCTCAGGCTTGGACGCACTCTAATTACAGTTATTAGGAGAAAAAATATGGATTAATAAGTTTGTTTAACATTTCAAGCTGCCCGCCACCGTCTTGTCAGGAAATCAGGTCGACGGCACGTTTGTTTGTGTTTTGACGCGTCTGCATCTTGGCATCCTGTCCTCCTGTTTGCGTTCACTGACTTTGTGTCTTTGTGTTGGTGTCTGTCTGTGCGGCACGAAGGTGGCACGTCGGTGGGGGATACAGAAGAACCGACCGGCGATGAATTACGACAAGCTCAGCCGATCGTTGCGCTACTACTACGAGAAAGGAATCATGCAAAAGGTAAAAAGAAATCTTAGAGTAATAAAAAAAAAAGAAAGAAAGGACGTCCAAACATCTGTTCTTTCCTGACATGAGATGAAATAAGATGAAAAGTTTGGAGCTCATTTACTCGATAAAAGCCTGATTGACACCACCTGTGTTAAAGGAGGAGCAACAGAGCTCACATAAGGAGGTGGAGCACCTCAAACGTGGTGCACCTGAGGATCAGAGTCCCTCTCTCCAAGAAATCAGCCAACTTGACCTCGGTCGAACGTCAGACTGCAGCTTTAAAACATCCCTGCAGCTTTTTTTTTCACCGCCATCCACAATTATTATTACATTTTCTCCACCCGTGAGCAGCTCCTCCATTTCCTTTGTGCGTTTTGGGTGATGAACAACAGCAACGACGCCCAAAGATTACTTATTTTTTTTACTTTTTCCATCCCTGTTTTGTTTGTTTTTTTCTCCCCCAAGATGAACACACGGGGCGGTTAAACGTCAGTGTGCGGAGCTGAAGAAGAGCAGTGTTTAGATGGGACAGTTGGCAAACTTATTAAATATTTTATTAAAGATCAAGTTTAGAGAACGTTTTTACCTTCATCACGTTGGTGTCTGAGGCACCGTATACTCACATTTGTCTCGATTTGAAGCTTTAAACTCCAAATTTATCCATAAATATGAAGATTTTTTTAAAAATTAGGTTGAAAAATGAAGAATTTGTTGAATATTCAGCCTTTTTACCCACTGAAGATAAACGTTTGTATTTGCTAGAGTAAAATATGGGTGTAATTTTATGTTTCTATCCACTAACAGTAAATATATTTAATATTTAAAGGGCGATAATGATTTGTGTACTTGTTTTAAGTCAGCTCGTTTATTTCCCGTCTCCGTCCAGGTCGCCGGCGAGAGATACGTCTACAAGTTCGTGTGCGACCCCGAGGCCTTGTTCTCGATGGCGTTTCCCGACAATCAGCGGCCGGTGCTGAAGACGGACATGGAGCGGCAGATCAACGAGGAGGACACGGTGCCGCTGTCGCACTTTGACGAAAACATGGCCTACGTACAGGAGGGGCCCTACTGCCAGCCGCACCCTTACAGCGAGGGCTACGTTTATTAACGTCAGCCTCGACGACCAACCACACACACACACACACACACACACACACACACACACACACCTACGCTCTCCCCCTCCTCCACCTCCCTCCGTACACCTGAGACTGTCATGTCCGCTAATTCACAGTCGCTGCGGGATTAAGACTGAACACACACATGCAGCGGCGGAGCTTCCCTTCCTCTCTCCGTCTAGTAAACACATCCTCCTCCTCCTCCTCCTCCTCGTCTTCTTTTGTTTTGTTTTTTTGCTCTTGTCTTTCTGACGTCGAAGCCGCACAGCAGGACGGAGAGTGCACTTTATGGACAGGAAACGGTGCGGCGTCGACCTGCCGGGGGGGGGGGGGGGGGGCTCGCTACGTGGCTGGCTTTTGTTTGTACATTAACGTGGGAATCTTTCAGTTTTTTTCTGTTTTTTTGTTGGTATGATTCGGAGCATGTGGTGAGACAGGACTGGAGCGGCTCACTCGCAGCCGTCAGCCTCCCCTCCACCCCCAAGAACTGAAACTTCCTGCGACTCGTCTGCAGCAGGACGATCGGAAGGACGATCACTTTTTGATCGCGTCCTCTAGCTCGCCCCCCTCACCTTGTTGTACTCTCACGCTCATTTAAGTGAATACCGGCGGCGTACGGTGTTTTAACGATACTTTTAACGTGATTATAGACTCTGAAAAAGTAATGTGATGATAAAAAAAAGAGACATTTAGCTACCATCAGTGAGAACTGCCTCACCACCAGTTTGCGCACAGCACCTCTTCTCCGCCCTCCCCTCCTCCTCCTCCCTCCTCTCGTCCAATCAGACTGTAGATCTCATCACGTAGACGTAAAATAAACTGGAGCTCGACGGCTGGAAAAAAAGAAAAACAACGCGGGTTAGCGAAGACGAGATGGATGGAAACACTTTCTGTGAACGGCCGAGAGTTTAGGATTTAATCAATAAAGCGACAGGCCGCTGTAAAATAACTCATCCACTGTAAAACTGTTTGTTTTTTTCTTTGTATTCTGAAAGCAGCAGTCATTAGTTTGTCATTCAGGTGTTCAGTTATTAATAAAATAAAAAAAGAAGTGATTTTATTGGCTTAAACAATAAAAAACAAACAAAAAAAATCCAACTTACACTCAATATTTTGTTTCCAGGTGAACACGAGGTGTATATTTTCTGCTTTGCCATCGATAAAGTTGCTTTTGTTACAAAAAAAAGAAAGAAAGAAAGAAAGAAAGGAGGGAAAAAAAAGGTATAAGAAATATTTAGAGTTTTATAATGTGATGGGAAAAAAATTCATGTTATAACAAACATAGTGTTCCATTGTATAATCAGGTAAATGCACATTTTGTTGCTGCTTCAAATTGTAAGTGTATTTTCTAGTCTGGAGAAAAGAAGAAGAAGAAGAAGAGCAGCGGCTGCTCTGGACTTTTTATTTTGTTTGTTTGTTTTTTATTTTCTTTAAAATTTTTTGTTCGATTTGAGCATTAAAAAAAGAATCTGGTCAGTCTGAGTTTTGTTTGTCGAGGTGTGTGTGTGTGTGTGTGTGTGTGTGTGTGCCGTGTTTGTGGGATGGGATCGGCAATAGCAAAAATTCTGTAAAATTCTGTAATAAAACAACAAAAGTTATGGACGCTTGTCGGGTGTTTTACGTGGTTAACCGTCACCGATGTGGGATTAAATTTTAGCGTGATGACGTGCTGCCAGAGGGAGATGTTGGATTAAAGGCTGAGAGGAGAAACCGGAGGAATTCAACAGATTGACCGAATGAGAAGGGAACCGGGAAGTGGGTGGGGGGACCGTCTCTTTGTGGCTCTACGTATTAAAGCCCCCCGTGGCTGCTGTGTTTGAATAAAAGACGGTCAAAGAGGGAGCGAACGGATGAGATGTGGGGTGGGATGAGTTCAAGGCACGAACTTAGTGATAAAAACTTCATATGAAACATTTTGTTGCGCTTGTTTTTGACAACTTTTTGGTGATTTCCACACTCAAATTCAACATGCAGCGCTTGTTTCTCGGTGGAAAGGTCATAAATTTACATGCTGGAAGTGAAAACCAAAGAAATGTGTGTGTCTGTGTGTGTGTGTGTGTGAGAACACTAATAGATTATGGACTCTTGTCAATTTCCAGGTTGGAGAGAAATCTCCCAACCACAAAGCATTTAACCAAAGTGACACCTGAGGAAAAATCAATGGCTAATTTAAGACAGCACTTTTTTTCATGGAGGTGAATTGCTCCTGTCCTTAACAAGAAACAGGAACACTCCCTTAAAGTTATTATTTCCTTCTGTAAAGTGTCACTATCGCTGAAAATCAATGACTAATTTAAGGCAGCATTGTTTAATTGGTTCCACTGATGGGAAAAATGAAAACGGATGTGTAAGTAATGAAAAAACACGACTTGCCTTAATTTGTCAGAGCAGGTTACGAAGCCGACCCCATTACAGTCCCCACGCTTAGGTTTCTTTTATTGATTGTCTGTAGCGCGGGGAATTGCCCTTAACTTAAAACACCTGATTGCTTCCCCGAGGATATTTAACAACATCTAATCCGACGTGAACGAAACCCCGAAAAAAACAAAAAAAAACAGCAGTGAGCCTTTTTAATATGATGAACGACACTTCTAATTTGGGTTCTCCCTCTAAAATGGTAATAATCGGGATAAATAATGTACAGTACGCGCACTGTAAGTGCTTCAGGAGAAGCTTGTAACAAACATAATCAAAGTATAATTTCAGAGTTTTGCTCCTCGCGTGTTTGTACCGTAATTTTTAAAATCACTCATAATGTCCGAGAGCACACGGCTGTTCCATTTTTTGAGGAAGCTGCTCACATCCTGTTTGTGTTTTTTGGGTGATTTTAAGGATTTGAACTCTCCACAACTTAAACTTAA
The DNA here is from genome assembly GCA_946959425.1 of Argyrosomus regius. Classification (NCBI taxonomy): domain Eukaryota; kingdom Metazoa; phylum Chordata; class Actinopteri; family Sciaenidae; genus Argyrosomus; species Argyrosomus regius. The sequence continues at coordinate 25,794,643 of OX336884.1, forward strand.
TATAATAACTTTTATCATTCACCTTACTAACCTATTCATACGCTGGGTCTATTAGCATATATGTGTTCGTTCATGATTGATAAAACGTTCATGCATAATGGAATAATTTAGCTTTTTGTCAAAAGCGGCTTATTATTTGCATATTAATGCTTCCAGTTTGCTCAATATTTTTTAATTCTCACAAATTATTTTGGTGAAAATTGTCAATTATTATGAAAACAAAATTGGTGGACCCCCCTACAGTAGCTCTGCGGACCACCTAGGGGTCACGGACCCCAGGTTGAAGACTGTTTTATGACATATTATATTTAAACTTGACTCGTGAAATCTCCTGGCAGTGTTGAAGAAGGCTTTAAAACTCAGTTTAAACTTCATAAAATTAAAGAATAACGTGTGAAAAATCCAAATTATGACAACTTTTTACAGACTTTTAACTGTAGTGGAAAGTAACAAGCAAGTATGTTTACTCAAGTACAACTGTGGGGTACTTATTCACCTGATAAAGTAACTAATTACTTTGCAGATTGCAGAATTTAAACCCTCAAACAAACTTAATATACACACACAGTGCAGAAAATGTGCTCCATCTGAGGAAGGTTAACCTGCTGCTTCTACATGTGAATGCATCAGTAATAATAATCCAATAATATAATAATGTAACACAGAGGACATGTTGCCCACATAATGAGAATAATTGCTGATATTATTACTCCTCCCTGGTCTCTAACAGGTGTCTGGTCAGATGTTATGAGGGCGTTTAAGGGAAGACGTGCTTGGTCGTGTGGTTTGTTCTTCTGCTGTTCAAATGAACTTCACGGTTACAGACCGGACACAAATGACTGCGGTTTATTCAAACTCACATCATTGAAATATCATGCAAACGCCCCGGGCGCTTTAAATATGTGGTGAGCGGTGAGTCGCTGACGGATCGCTGCTGCAGCGTTTTACACCTGCGTTTTATCAGGATGTGTCTTAAGGTCACTTTGCAGGATTCGGGATTGCCTCTTGTCTTGCACCTTGTGAAGATGTTTGTGTCACTGAGGCTGAAAATCACCATGCAAATCCTGTTATCTGGCCCCATTTCAGGAGATCGCGGGCCTCAGCTATCAACATATTTACCATTTATGGACATATGCTTTACATCCTGTGCCACCGGCCAAAAATCCCTCCCATCCTCTGCTAATATTCTGTGTATCTGAACTGTGAATCGAGGTCCTCCCCCCCTCACTGTAACAAACAGATGGCCGCTCGATCTTGAGTCATCACAAACCCATTACGGGAGTGACTCGTCCTCAGCCCGGGCCGCCTCGATTCGTGCCCTCGATGGCTCTCTCTCTCTCTCGCCGGTGTTTGCTCAGGCTCTTAAAGTCGTCCTCGTGCTTCATGACACGCCGTGTTTGCTCAGGTTAAATGGCTTGTGTTTGGCCCCGCGGAGTCCCCCCTCTGATTGGCTGTGACACCGCACTGTTTGACGAGCGAAATGACACCGAAAGCGTAGAGAGAGGGCCCCCGCCGCCGCCGCTGCAAATGTGTTTGGCTGTTTGAAACAAGTTGGCTTTTAATACAGTGTGTTTACATACCAAAAAGCCCTAAGTGTGTTTCTATATGTGTTGCCAGGGTCTATCAGTGGCCAGACCAGTGAGCATAAATCATTCAGGGGTAATTCAGAGGAACAACAGAGGCTCTAAAAGGAAAAAAGCATGGGAAATTATAAAGCCTCTATAATGGAGGCCCCTATTACAGCTGCTGGTGCGGTTTAAGACTACCTTATAAATGGTTTTATTATCCAGGAGGCACTATTTTGGCCAGCCAATCAGAACAAAGGGCTACATCTGTCCAAAAATCACTTAGCGAACTCTATTTTACTGTACGCCTTGAACACAATTCTGGGTTGTAATCATCAAACTTCCCCGAAACATCCCCCCATTTTCTTCCAAAGTTCCGATTCCCAAATCTGAAGACTGAAGTCTTTTTTTTGTTTTGTTTTTCCATTCTAGTTTTTTTTTCTTTGTCAATTACAGGAGACGATGTGCTGTGCAGGACTCACTCCAGCACCGTGTGGATCAAAGGTCCCGGAGAAGCTGCTGACTGACTGACTGACTGATGCTGAAACCAGCGTCGTCCTGGTCTAATTGTTGTTTTTTTTTTAAGACGGTTTCAGGCGACGCCACCGGTTCCTCACTCATTACACTCTTCTTGTTGATCATCTTCCTGATCCGGAGCAGATGAAACACACATAAAAAAGAAAAATCCACCCCCACCCACCACCACCACCCCTCTGAAACACAAAAGCCTGTGACAGTAATAAATAGCCTCCGTGATCCAGGTTTAGAAAGCTGTGAAATTGGATATTGAGATGCTCTCCGGAGCTGCGGGTCGGGAGTAGTTTCAGACTAGACTGTGGGAATCGTCTAATCCGATCACCGGGAATGTAAGACGGGGCTAATCGCCTAACGGGCCCCGGTCTCTTGTGCCCCACGGGGCATTGGTGGTGAGGGGTGGAGGTGGAGGTGGGGGTGGGATTGATGCCGTGCTCGTTTTTTGAATGGGGATTTATCAAGTCTTTAGTTTCACAGACACTAAAAACACTTTTATGTCTCTCGCTTGTCAAAATGTTGGTACATTAGATGAGCGATGAAATGTTGCTGTTTAATGGAGTCTGTCCGGTGAACATGAACTGCACAGCGACGGAGGAAAGACTTCAAGGAAGCAGTTTTATCATCAAATCATGCAAGTTTTAAGGACGTGAAGGTTTTTAATTCCCTTTCTTCGTCATTAACAAAACTTCACGCCAGGCCGACGCTAACACGCATCCCTGTACGTACGAACTCGCCTCAGACGGCTGAAGTTTTGTTACATATACGTACATGTCGGTGCTGGCTAAAGCAAAAAATAAATATCTAAATAAATATTCAATTTAAATGAAGTCGCCTCGTGATGTTGTCTCATTTCTGTGACTTTATGAAGACACCCAACGTTTGTGCAAACAGCTTTCATCAGAGGGTGATGAAACCTGATGAAAGCTGTTTGCCGTACTGTTTGGTGTCTTTAATAACCAAAAAAAATAAATAAAAAACGAGAACACGGCGTGCGGCTACTTCACTTTAATGCAAAACTGGATATTGGCCACTGATGGCGTTCACTGCCGGTGATTATTCTCTGATCAAACATGAAGGAAAACGGCAGATTGAGTCGATTTAGTCACTTAATTAAGTTCATATGTTTACAATTCGAGCATTGTTTTATGTAACGTATACACACGTATCTCTCGCAACATGCAACGTGCAGTAGGTCTGTTGCCACTGCAGAGACAAACACTTCGACCAAGACATAAAATCTCCCCAGTAGCAAATATTTTGAGGATAAATTTGTTTTCCTGCTCAAAACGTGTAAAATAAAAATCATTATTTCATCCTCAAGGTCTTTTTAAAACTGCGTTTACATCACGAGACGCAAAAATACTGAATTAAATCCATCAAATCTGGTCGTTATGTAGCGCAGGAGAATCTTTGCTGCCTTTAAATCAGGAATTAATAAACAAGAAACGTCACTGATCGATAATTAAAAGGTTACAAAGGAAGTCAAGTTGTCAGGAGGTTCACGCTGGATTATATGATTTGATATACACGATTAAGTATAATCTGGATGTTAGTGCAGACTTTTAGGGGTCAGAAATGTTCCAAGATTTGTGACCTTTTCGGTATTTTCTGGAGATTTTCCAGCTACTGAAGAAAAGCACAGATTATTATTTATCAATGAGTTCGGTCTAAAAATATCAACATTGGCAACTTCCTCCAAAAGTCCCGAATGTGCGGCGCCCTGGACCCCCGTCTCTCTCTCTCTCTCTCTCTCTCGTTCTCCGGCTCTGGCCTGGCACGCCACCCGTCTCTTCACCTTCCACAATGTCGTTTGATCTTTGCGTCGCTGTCGACGCCGCGGATCAGCATCACGACAGACCTTGTAGCCACAGCCACCCAGTGAGGTGGCCAACCATCTGTCACCGGGGCCCGGAGACCTTGGGCGGCAAAGGGCCCAACCCCTCCTCCCCTCCTCCACCACCACCACCACCACCTCCTCCAACCCCTCCACCTCTCCGCCCTGCACACTCGCCCCCCTCCCAGGGCCCATTAGCTCTCCCTAATGCAGCCACTGTAGCTCCGAGAGGGTCCCTAACAGGCACAAAATGGACTGCTACTTATCCTCCTTAATTCCCAAATGAGTTCTCTTTAGCGTATACATAATTCATTTCTCCGAGTCACTCACGGGCGCCTTTTTTTTCACCCGTTTAGCAAATACTCGCGTCAGGGTTTATCTTTGCGGTCTTAACAGTTTCAGGTGTGTAAAAAATGTGATCGGAGCTGCCGTAAACCACGCGGAGAGATTAATATGTGTGTGAAATAATGACGTACAAAGAAGAAAAACAGATGAGTCTGGTTTCCAGAGTCATGCAATGTGATTTAAATAGCAAGCGAGGAGCCTGCAGAGCCTGGAAAAGTATACTAATGTAGTCAGATGAAGATAGATATTACAGGGGTAAATTTAGACCACCTCACATTCATAATACCTAATGCCCTTTAAATAGGCTTAAGAAGAAGACTCGAAATAGGCTCTGATAATTAATTATTTCCAGTAGATTTCATGCTCTTGCTTTCGTTTCCACGGGCGTATTAATTCTCTCTCTCTGCAAATATGTGGCAGTCCTGTCAAATCTACTAAATAATGCACTTGTTACGATACACCTTTAATTTCTTTGGAGGAGAGAGAAGTTCAGCGGAGGGGGGGGTATTCGCCGGTTAAATTGAAAGCAATGTTTTAGTAATGTTTTTCTTGCACGAGTTGAAGCACGAAGACGAATGAAGAGTAAAAAACGAGACGTTAAACGTGCAAAAACAAAGATTTGTGAGTTTGCACCAGATTAAAGTTGAACATAATGTCAAACATAAATATAAATATAGTTAAACTCGTTTCCAAGCATGAGGTCATTTAAAAAAAACACCATAAAAGCTTCACGTCTCGGCCCCTGAATTAGATCAAATGTACCGAGCACACAGAAAGAGTTCACAGCCGCTCGAAAAATAAAAACCCTCCCGTGGTAAACAGTCGTATTTAAGGCTCTATCTGAAAAACACGTCATAAATAGAAGTGACAAAGATATCTCTGGCTATCACAAAACCTGCAAAACACACAGGACACGAGCACACACACCCTTCTTCTTCTCGTAAAAGCCGCCACGAGAAACAAAAGGCGTAGTGTTGATAGCGCCAAAAAAAATGGCACGTGTCCAGGATCTCTCTCTCTCTCTCTCTCTCTCTCTCTCTCCGCAAAGCCACGGGATGAAGAGACGAGCAAATACATTACTACTCGAGGACCTGTAATACACACACACACAGACACAAAGGCTTTTGCAGTGCAGGCCGTGTGGCAGCGAGCTGACCATTACCAAACCGCTCATGTGAGAAGAGATTCTGCTTCTGGACGCCCCGTCGTCTTGTTTTGGCAACAGAGGGCAGGGGGACCGAGTGCTGAGCCAGGACAATATGTTTTTTCAAATGCCCCTCAGCCAATATTTATTTAGCTACAAGCTGGCACGTCTGAGGAGCAGCGAGCAGCCAAGACGGGCTCGCACAACCGTGATTTTCAAGATGTTACAAACATCAGGCTTCGATATAATTCTGACCTCGCTAAATGTCCGATAAATTACAAACAAAGAGTTTTGCGCGGGATGACTGCCGCGACGCCACGTTTGACGGCGCCACCGTGAGCGGACGGCGAAGGCACAAAAAAAAAAACAACAACAAATTGACAATTTAGTTATTTACCAAGAAAACAGATAATAAAACAGTTTTCTCAAAATAAGAAATCATCCCGTCCTGGCACAATTTGAAAGGCCAATACAGGACAGAAGAGACTGAATAATTTTTGGTAGCCGGCTGCAGATTGTAAATGATGAAGAGTGAGGTGCAGGATAATAGCAGAGCTCTGCATACTGTAGGCTGGTGGTGGAAGGAGAAAGTGGGGGAGAAAGAGAGAGAGAGAGAGAGAGAGAGAGAGAGGGCTCTTTATTTATTTCTTTCTCGCTTTTAAAACAGATGGTTCCTTATGTGCCGAGCGGAAGTGTCTGTTAACTCAGTTGGCTCACTATTGGTGGCTGCCGGCCAATGACAACAACGGGATCGGGGAGTGTGAGCAACAGTGCAGTTTGCTTTCTTCAGATGCTCTGCGAACAGAAGGATGGCAGCCTGCAGATACTGTTGCACGGCCACCCAAAGCCCGGCGGTGCCAAACGCAGGCACCCGTCGTCGCACGTCGCGGCGGCACCCCAGCTCCGCCTCGCTGCTGCAAGTGTGGGTTACAGGACGAACAGAGGCCGAGAGCGCGGGGACGGGTTCAAGTTCTGTTGAATATTCAGGTTATTTTACAGGTTGTGGATCAGAATAACACCCAGAGGAAGTCCAAATCTTGTCAGGAGCTAAAACACATAATATCTACATTGATCTCCGTGTATTCAAGTTTATGCAGTGCTGTTTACTGGTGCAAATCACCCATAATATGCTGATACCAAGTCCCTTGTTGACTGTCTATACTGCATCCATCCTGAAAGCTTTAGTGCATTTTTGCTCAACAAGAAAATAACATTTTAATACTTCAGATTACCTCTTTAATATAGAGGAGAAATGGAGGTTAGAAAGGGTTAATGCAATTCTTGAATTTTGCTGCAGTTCACTGAGAACCGTCACTCAAATGAGCATTTTTCCTACCCAGTCAACAAACAGCTCGACCTCAAAAACAGAAAGAAATGTTTTCTTCCTCTTTAATTTGATAGCAAATATATGCCGTTTGTGTGATTCAACCTCCAAAAAAAACATCAGAAAGAAAAAACAAATACCAGTAAAATTTAGTAAATAGATATTTCTTTATAAGAACAAACAACAGTACAGCTACAGGAGAGTAAAATCAAATTATATGTGGAAAAGTCACTACAACCCGGTCAGTCCTCCCCACCGACTCTTCGGCGAACACCCTCCATCTGGACAGTGAGAGCTGGATAAGTCCCGCTGTTTATCTACAACGACAATGTCATGAAGTTTTGAGCATCCAACATTGTTATAACAATCAATGGTACAAAGTGTCTTTGGCAACTTATAAGAGAAAAGATCTTTGAAAAGTTTGAGTCAACGCTGACGACTCTTCGGCGAACTGTCCCCCAGAAAACTGCCTCCGTCTGGGCAGTGAGAGCCAGTAAGGCCCCTCTGAACGTAATGATGTATATTTCTGGTTCCAGTTATTGAACAGGAGGTTTAGGTCTTTAAAATGACTTCTCGATCCAGTTTTTGCTGAGCCGTAACAGCATTTCCCTGCTTCAGTCTTCTCAGAGTCATTATTTGCATGATCACAAGGGATTACTTATCAGGCAAATATTATAAAACCCCAATAAAGTAAGAACCAATGGACCAGTGGTGTTGTGATTTTTACATTACTGTTGGATCAAAACAAACCTTCTGTTGGGTGGTTTACTACCCATTTCTACTGGGTTAAGTTTTGTGTCAGTGCTGTATTGACCCACACTGTTTTCTAGTGTGTAGTGCATCTTTCTAACCCGATTGTGCCATTTATTTCTGCACAGAACCGTCATCATTGGAAACTGACTTTCAAAACATACAGGCCAGATGATTGGATGAACCATCTGTCTATCAGAGGCTTCAACAACAACTTCAACCAATCAGATCAGATCAGAAAATCATATAATGCAGTCAAACTCTTTCCGAAGTCAGTTGCTCTTCATTCAACAAAGGAACACACTCCAGTTCTGATATAACTGATGCTAGCAGCATCTACGCTAACCTCGGCCGCCATTGTTGTCATGGATTCCAGCTGCCTTGTAAGATTTTGTCCTTTACATGGTGAGATGTGCAGCAAGGGGAAAGGTGGTCAAGGTGGTGTTTTAAGTTATCTAACCTGAACCAAAGTTTGTTTTTTTTGCCATAACCATGATATTTCTCCTAAAGGGTCACCGTAAAAATGTGTTTTACTTGGATGTTGAGCTTCACAGTGCATGTATCATTCATATCATTCACGCATCTGAAATCTGAGTTAAAGATTTGGACATACGAGCCAATCATGAGTGTGATGTGGGAACCTGAAGCCTCCAGCTGCAGATAATGGACTTTTTAGTGACGTAGGGGACATTTTATGTCCAGCGTGTTCATAGATTCTGGACTTTTCAATGACGGGGAAGGAGTAGATGTAACATTAAGATTTCTTTTAACACGGTATTCAAACTTTTTGTGGAAAAACAAAATCAGATATTAAAGCAGAAGTCTTAAAACATGTCGGGGGGACCTTTAACCCTCCTGTAAATGTAAAAAGACAAATGTTTATCAATCATAATTTTGCAGAATCGCCCAGCATCAACATTTAAGTCTAATATTTAACACACTAAAGTCAAACTGGAGGATTTAAATGATGCATCTTTATCTTTAAGCATTCTGAACTGCCTTTGTGTCCCATAAAAAAAAAAAATCCTACCTTGCCTCGTCTGACAGTCAGAATAATTACATTACTCATGCACTCTATATGTCTTCACACCACGAGGTCCGGGAGGCGTAATCAGCCTATAGGAAATTTGTCTAATTAACCAGCTGATTAATCAGTATGCTAATTAAACTATATTGATACAGTTCTACGTATCTGCGTCGAGGCCTGGCGAGGGATGAGATCAAATCAAAGCAGTGGGACAGTTGCCGTGCTAAAAAAGAAAAAAAGCCTCCGCAATATGTTCCTCCACGGCGAGGAATAAACACACAGAAACACTTCTCCGTCTATCCATATGGCTGAGTTTGTAGTGCATCTGGCTCAGCATGCCTTATACAGTTACCAACCTACATTTTCCAGTTGTATTCGCACCTCACGACGCCACGCGCAAAGTGAAAATTAAAGGCAGAAGGCTCGTGTTACGGGAATAATTAAACGGAGGCCAAGTGAAGTCACACTCCTCGTGGCAAACGCGCTCCAACCCTCAATTACTCACAGTGAACAAAGCAATTAAAAGGTCTGTCCTATGGAGTTACCTGGGACTGGATAGTGAGCTGTCTATAGTGAATCCCCCCGAGGGCCTAAGGAGCTCCGCTAGCCAGGTCCACACAGGTAGGTAATTACTATTGATCAGCCGGCATTAGAGCATGTGAAGAGACATTGTTATTTTTGCCAGCGCTCTATTTTAGGTGTCCACCGACACAGCGGGGTTGTTTGGTAGCTGATAGAAAGAAGTCTAGACGCACAGACGGGGTTGCAAATTGAGAAAGATAAAGACAAAAATCAAATTTATCAACTCAAAAAGACAGGATTTGTGACTAAAAAGTCACGTTCGTGGTTCAATAAGCTAAAGTTACCTCTAGAAATAATTTCTATGTCGGATCACACGTGAAGCGGCTCTATTACAGCTGTGAGAATCTATCTGTAAACACGACTTATGTTGCTTTGTGATTGAAGGGTGTTACGTACAGTATACCATTTGTTTCCTGCTTTACTGAATAGTTAACTGTGGAAACAGACAGGAAACAGGGAAGACGGAGAGGAGGGGAGGTGGTGACAGATGACAAGGCTCCATCTTTAAATCACCAGTAGAGTGAACCGGTAGCTCAATGTAATGACTATAAATAAGTTAAATAAGACGTTTCTGGTGCAGAGCTTGTGTTTGAACGCTTACAAGCGACGAGAGATCAAAATCTGGATGTTAAATTGATATTCAGCTTTCATATTTTGCAGTGTTAGGTCAGGGTTTAGATCGAGATTGGATTTACGGAACAGTTTGGGTTGAGAGAAGAGAACTTCGTATCCGTAACCAGCAGATTTTTTAACAAAGATGAAACCTTAAAGTCTCTAATAGCTGTGAGCAAACACAAACAGCAGGGTTTTAAGTCAGTGCTGCTTTTTAAAACTCATCATAAAGCCATCTGAGTTTCCAGTGAAGTGATACCACACGACGATGACGAGATGTTTCCTGTAAAAGATGCAGAGCTGGTCATAATGATGCTGCAACGCTGCTGCTGCTGCTGCTGCTGCCGGACAACAATGTCAATACTGGATGTTTCTGCAAAACCACAGATTGAATTTGATACTAACATTACTAAAAATTATCGGTTTCTGCAACTAAAGTATTGTTGAGGTGAGATAAAGATAATGGTTATGACAAATAAACAACACAGTATGTTGTTTCCATGTGTTCTTCTGATCTGATGCAGCTATCGACAGGTCAGAGGTTTGGTTAAAGGTCCACTGTGTCAGATTTATGGGGCTCTATTTATAATATGCATAACTCTGATTAACATTTTGTTTTAGACTTTTATATCTACAGATGCTGCAGGTCCTCTTCCAGAGTCGGCCATGTTTCTACAGCCGTACAACGGACGAACCGAACAGCTGGCTCTGGTTTTCAAGGCCAGAGGAGGATGAGTAACTTGATGTCACTTGATGTGATGGATGTCACTAAATCTGACACACTGGTTGGTTAAGGTTCGGTTAATTGAGGCACAAAAACAACTTGTTTAGGTTCGGGATCCATTTGTCCAACCCAACCTCCTCCCTATGCAGACTTTCAGGCTCTAGATAACAACATCCTGCTACGTCCTTTGCTCCATAGACTGTATAAAACATGGACGTATTATCAGTGATCAGTTTATTTTCAGTCCTGGCTCATGGCTAATCTAAAAATCGGCAAAGACGTGGCTCGTCGGTGGACCTGAGGCGGGCCGAATGAAGCCTGGCTCAAACAAGCCATCTGTAATGACACCTACCTGTCAATCAAAGTGGCCACGCTGTTAATTATTCATAACTTTAAGCCTTAATATAATTTGAACAGGTGAGTTGTATAAAAATTCACCCTCAGTACAGTTGTCATGAACGGGGAAATTAGCTATAGAGACCAAAACTGTTTTTTGTACCAGGCTGTAAACATGTTTATTTCTGCTGTGAAGTTGGACATTTTAACATGGGGACTTATGGAGACTGACTCACTTCTGGAGCCAGCCTCAAGTGGACGTTTGAGGAACTGCAGTTTTTGGTTGCCGCTTACTTCTAACAGACAAAAATCAGGGTAAGGTAACAAAAACAGTGATGTTGGTTAATGACCCAAACTCTGCTCTCCAGAGTCAGACGTGCTACATGCCACCACCCTGACCTCCACCCTCTCTCTCTCTCTGCTTTACTACATAAAGGACACACCACTTCCTGCGTTGGCACCGAATGTTGGCATTGCACATAAATCGTGAGGCGCCAAATCATCCTATATGGATGCTGGACTGAGAATTAATGAAAACCTCCAACAATGTAGAGTGAACTTCCTGTGTGAGCCCCCCCCCCCATTAGTGTGTGTTCAATATACTACTATACTACAATCCCTGCCCACACACACACACACACACACACACACACACACACACACAATGCTCTCTTATTAACTCTGCAGCAATGGACTCATTCACTCACACACACATATTTCCATTCTCTCTGACGAGGGCAGTGACCTCGGGACAGGGTACACCCCGTCACCGCGACCCACGCCTGCCTGTCCACACACACACACACACACACACACACACACACACACACACACTTGATTGATTCAGATTGATCGTCCCAGCGTCGTGTTTAGTTCCCGAGCCAAACCGAGTCACCGCCGGATCGCACTGATGATGTTTACTTCGTTTGACTCCTTGACAGAGCCATTGTCTCGTTCACACTCCCCTCCTGAGTTATTTTCTTCTCTGTCGCCCACTTCCTCGTTTTTCTCCCCCCACTCCCCCCCTTTCCTTCCTCGCTCTCTCTCTTCCCTCACTGCCTTTCGTGTTGCCTCACTTTCCTCACTTTGCTGCCTTCTCCGCTCTCCTGCAGCTATTCTTAGCTGGGAGCTGTGTGCAGTGACTGTCTCTACCTCACAAACAAAAAACCTTGAGGGAAGAGTGATTAGAATACAGGTTTGTACCTCAAAGCATTGACTTTTTCTTAGAGAGACTCTAGAAGTCCGTCCAAAAAAAAGTGCCTGTACTCCGGGTCCTTGGAGGCCTTTCAAAGTTTAATGTGCTGTAATTGAGACTCCAACAGAGGATCCAAAGAGTCTTCCAAGAAATGAACCTCCAGCATCAAGCACGCCGCCATTTTAGGCTTGACTTAACAAGATATTTTCTTCAGATGTCGCCTTTTTTATTTAAAAAAAAAAACTTTTAAGGTATCCTGTTTTTCACAAAAGTGTCATTTTGTATGACAGAAAAGTCTTTTTAAATTAGAAAGCTGTGAGATTTTCACTGTTTCCAAGATCAAGAATGGACTTTGAATCAAAACTTTTAAGCCAAAGAAGACAAGAAGTCCTAAAAGTACTCTACATATATCTACATTTCACGTCAACTGGACACACTCCATCTGATTTAATATAGCTGAAAGCTCCAGAACAGCTACTAAATGGACCTCGAGATGAGTTGATTCTTTTTTCAACTTTCCAAGATCAAGAACGAACTCTGAACCTCGACTCTGAGGCCAAACGTGAACGATAAGATGCTTGGAAAAAAGAAAATTTGAATTCATATATTTCCGTGTCGTTTGGGCAAATCCCATCTGCCGATGAAGGTCATGTAATACGATCAAAAACTCCAGAGCAGCTACTAAATGGACTTTGAGGTGCAACTGCAACATAGACGAGAACATATTTAGATATCATGCCTGGAAAAATGCAAAATTTGAACATCAAGAATGAACTTTGAACCTCAAACATGAACGATGAAGTGGTTCGAGCACCTACATTTCTGCATCAATTGGGCAAATCCCAGCTGCTGATGAAGATCATGTAATATGATCAAAAGCTCCAGGACAGCCACTGGAACCTGACATGAGACTGTTTCAGAAACTGTTTTCAAGGTCAAGAATGAACTTTGAACCTCAAATAGATAAGGTGCTTGAAAAACACATTTCTGTGTCAACTTGATAAATCCCATCTGCTGATGAAGTTCAGCAAAATATGGCCAAAAGCTCCAGAACAGCTGCTAAACTGGACCTTACGCTGGTGCCAACTGTTTAAATGATCTTAAAGGAAATAAAAAAAATTTATTCAATCGTCGATATTGGCGTCGATAGATGATAAGATGCTTGGAAAACCAGAAAATCTACATTTTCCTTTGGCTGATGAAGAACATGTAAAATGATCAAAAGCTCCAGAACAGCTACTAAACGGACCTTGAGTTGCAACTGTCTTTTTCAAGGTCAAACGCTGAGCCTCAAATTTGAACGATAAGGTGGCTGGAAGTTATTTTAATTTGAACGTCTACATTTCATATCTGTTGATGAAGATCGTGTCATACGATCAAAAGCTCCAGAACAGCCACTAAATGGACTTTAAGCTGTTTGCCAACTGTTTAAAATCTCAAAAGGAAAAATAAAAAGAAACAACATATTTTAGATTTGATACGTTCAGCGTGTAGAATACCAAAGCTGTAAAACATTTAGTGCAGCGTCTTTCCTGTTCAACATCGACACATCAATCAGGAAACAGAAATTAATTTCTTAATTATCAGATTGAGTCAGAAACAGCTCTGTGTCTGTTCTGCTGTGTGTGTGTGTGTGTGTGTGTGTGTGTGTGTGTGTGTGTGTGGAGGACACGGCTAACGAAATCAAGCCTTCGCAGGAACAGAAAAAAAAAAGAAAAAACAGGCTCAACTTCAGCGCTCCTTGGCTTTAATTCTCATTGAAGCCCCAAATTGACATGTCTCCCTTATGATCTTGACATATTATTAAGATTTAATGGTGGAATTATGATCATTAAAACAACATGACTGATACAGGGGGCAGATGATGAGCTATTCATTTAACCTACTCTTCCTGTAATAATATTGAAACAGACAGTCTGCCAGTTATTAGATCATAATTAGCTGGTGCAATCTGTACGGAATCCGAGGAAATGACGCCAAGTTAGCGGCGCGGCGGCGTTCAGCCCGAGAGAGAGACATGCAGACGACGACGTTTTTTTTGTTGTTTTTTTTACAGCCGTGTTGCAAAACTACAGCGGAGGGAGTCCACGTTTGAATATAATGAAGCAGATGGTTGTAATGAAAATAACTGGCACCGCTTTAATGATAGCGACGCCGCCCGAACATCAGGCCTTGTTTTGACTGACGTGACGGCGAGTGTTTGTGCGGCGTTGAAACCTTTTTTGTCCTCTTTGCTATAACCTCACACATACGATAAAGAAGCTCTGTGCTTTTCATGCATGGCTGCCTAACACACCCTGGCTCTCTCTGATTTCCATAAAGTGTGTGTGTGTTGGTGTGTGTGTGTGCTACCTACATCAACTGTGCCAGTTTAGCGATGAAAAATCTGCACCCTCAGCTGTTTTTTGCACAGAAGAGAGAGAAAGTGCACCACACTGTAGGCGTCCCCTCTCTCTATCTCTCTGCGAGCTCCCCCCTCCGGCATTTCTCCAGGTAGCATTCGCCAAAGTTGTCCTATTAATAAGCAACATATTTGATTTTCAATGTGGAATCGCATTGTCTTATCCCCCCGCCACCACCATCACCACCACCACCACCACCCAGAGAAAAGAGAGGCATGAGATGAGAAGACGTATGGTCGGGGCAGAATTATTCAGAGGAGTCGGGGAGTGTGGGAGAGACGTGTCACGCCGCCCTGGGGTGCCCAACATGCTTCGGGGTGGGTGAGAACGCGGAGCCGAGAACGTGGTGGAGCTCGTCGGCTCAGGCGCCCCAGGTGAGCCGAGGAGCTGAGAACGCCGAATCCTGCGGTTCAGAGATTTCGTTTTTCTCGTCGCAACGTGAGATTGTTTACCACGTAGAAAACCGACAGAAGCTCCAAACCTGTAAATAACCAGAGAGTTTTCAGGGTTGAAGAACTGAGGAGAATTAGATAACCTGGCAAACATCGGTTTCTAATTAGAGGCTGGAACGAGCGTGGCCGTGTTAACGCGACTGTTCGAGAATACGCCTATCACCACCTCTGAAGATCACCAATTAACACGTCGTATGTCGGAGCCATCGACATATGTAAAGATGGACGACGCATCTCCACTTCCTCCTCTCTGCACAAACATGAAGCCAGAATATTCCTGATACGTGACGTCATTTGGAGTCTGCTCGCTGTAGTGATCAGCCCGACGGCATCGAGGCCTAAAACCAGACGTACCAGAAAACACTTGAACATCGAGCTCCTTCAAATGACAGAAACCATCTTTAGGAGAAAGTTTGTGTGGTGTGTACTTTGATGTTTTTAGTTTGGTGAAGGGTTTATGACCTGTACTGCAGCCAGCCACAAGGGCACGATTGAGATGTTCACTGTTGGGTAGCTGTCATGCCGTCCATGTAGATAGTTGAAGCCATATACAAGCAGAAATCTAAACAACAAGTTGTGGTTGCTTATTAACTTTCTATATTTTAACTTTGGAGAGAGCCCAGCGGGCCGTTTCCCCCTGTTTCTGAGCTTTATGCTAAGCTAAGCTAATCACCTCCCGCCACCAGCTTCATATGCACAGATATGAGAGAGTTCATAATAATAAATGTTAGAACATTAAACCTATATTGCAAAATTATAAATACATAATTTAAGTTGATGAGTAGTTCAGATTCGAACGAACGTGTTAAAACACCAAAATCACACAATGACACAAACAAACGAACTGATCGAGGCAGCGGTGGGTCAGCATCTCGTGTATGATGTGACGTAAAATTAGTGTTTTTGTCAAAGGAGTCTGGTGGCTTTGAAGAGAACATAGATCGATATAAATGCTTCAGTTTCCAATTAAAAATGGATGTTTGATGACCAAGTAAAGCAGTGAAAATACTCGAAATATAACATACACCCCTACCTGGTGTCGTCTACTGTAGGTAAACACTGACTATGGACAAATACCTCATACAAGCCCTACTTCGAAAACTCTAAACTGACCCTTTAATGCTACGTGTTGCTGAAAGGAGCCAGAAGAGCACGTTCCGAGATAGAAAACATGTTTAGAAATCTGTTTGTGTCATTTCACAGTGGAGGAAGAACATGGTGGAGCTGACCTGAACTCACTCTGTATTCAACACTTTCCTTCATAGATTTTATTTTTATAGTCAGAGAGAAGTTTAATTCAAATTGAAACAGTTTTATCAGGAGACGTCGGTCTTCAAATCATCGAATTATAGAAACTGTAAGACACGTTTACTTTCAGATTTATGTTTTAAATCATGATTTACAATAAATATTTGCCTCGTGACAAAACAACTTAAAGAAGTAAGTCAAGTACTTCAATAAAGTGTTAAAATAAATGTTTTCTCTTCATTTATTTCCTCAAACAGGTGTTGTGTGTCTATGAGCCTGATGAGGGTTACCTGGGCTCTTCCTCCACACCTGTTACCTGTTACCCATTACTGCTCTTCCAGTATAAAGCTGTGTGGACCTGCCGTAGCTGCTCTGTTTGGCGCTCAGACCTTTACAGGTGCGCTTAATTCACCTGTGCACTACTTAAACTTTTATTTCCGTAGCCGTGAGCCGTCGTTCATTGGAAGTTTCGAGTCTCCTGCCAACGAGGCGACTGTGTAACTCTCCGGTAGGATGCGGAGACTCCGACGCGAGCACGTCTCGGAGTCACAAAGTTCGGAGACTATTTGCAGACAAAACAATAACACGAGATGGGAGCCTGCTGCTCTGCCCATTGCTGCCCTCGGTTAGGGAGTGGTGAGCAGCGGTGACTGTGTCCTGTGCTGATTACAGTACTGATGGGCCTCCGTTTGTCACTGCTCTTGCTAGCTCCAGCGCCGAGCAGCAGGGTTCCCTGATTACTTAATTGCTTGTAAGAGCTCATTAAAGCTTCCTATCCATCATAAGTCGTATGGCGAGTATCAATTTCAGAGTGAGAGATGGAGAGAGAGAGGGGAGAGATGCTAAGAACTCTGATGAGCAATTAGTGACGTGAAACCGCCGTCGAATTGTTATAGTTTCATTTTCTTTGGAGAAATATGTGGAATTCATCACATGGATGGATGCTGCTGTGTTACCAAGTGATAAACACATTGCTAATTTCTCTCTTCTACACCTCCTGAAAGTTTCAGAGTGAGGAGAGACAATAAAAGATGAAGTTGTGTGGCTGCAACGCAACAAAAATACATTAAAAGAAGTGGAAGAGGTTGTTTGTTTTTTTGCAGATTTCCTGCAGATCAGATTCACGTCGTCGTGCGTCAGGATAAAAAGATCACACACTCACGTCGGTTGAATCCTCGGTCGTGATGTTATGGACTTTTGCCATCTTAATTTTTTGTGTGTGTGATCCCCCAAAAAAGGGAGGATTTAAAAAAAAAAAAAAAAGCATGCAGTAATTTGGATCCATAGCTTAGAAGAGCTTTACAAGATACTCACAATCTTACCAGGTGCAAAATTAGAATTGGATGCTGTTCGTATTAATTGGTGATCATTTGCAAAGCGGGTGGAAAAAACGTCTTTTGCCAAGAGCAAGTCTTACAAGCCCCCAGCTGGGGTTGTCAGGGGCAGGCTTGTTGGCATTGTGGCAGCATATGTTTGGTGCCAAGAACACCATTGATTTGCATTTCTTTTATATGAATTTTACAAAGCAGAAATGCTCTTTTGTGTAGAAGTGATCCTAAAAGTGAGTGTTGCAATTAATCACAAGTGAAATTTATCGGCTGATGAAAAGCCATAATTCTACTTGCAATCTTTTTTTTTCTCTCTCTCTCTTTTTTTTTTTTTTAAGAAAAAGTGGCAGCATCTGCAGCGTGTGCACTCGCACTCGCGCTTTTTGATGAATGTGCCTTTAAAGCCGTGCAGTTTGGCTCCATTTAAAACTGGCTTGAAGGAAGAAAAACAGCAGTGCGATCTTTGAGATACTGCAAACGCCATAAGTCATGAAAATAGTTCTTCTGTCTCAAAAACAAGCACTGCATAATGTCGCCCGAGTGACGGCGAAAACTTGAAAAAGTGCTCTTTGCATGATTGAAACGAGACTGTGACACGAGCATATTGATATTAAGTAAGATCTGAAACTTGTCTAAGATTGTCTCGATTGTCACGTGACGGAGAGACGCTAATAACTCCTTTCAGATATTGATTCATAATTATTTGATGCACCTACCGCACGTCATCAAGACCTATTGGGACATCTAATTGATCCAATTAAGCAATTAATTCTTTGGTAGGATTAGAGACGATCAGCCTTGTATGTGTAGAGACGACACCGGCCCTGCCAAGAGATGGACAAGCTCCAGGTTTTTTTCTTCATCTCCAAGATGGCTCCAGATGGGTTGGGGGCTCGAGACTCATCTGTGGCCAACTGGTCCAAACCTCACACTGAGACTAGCCTACAGTATCAGAGAGCCACAGTCCCTGCACAGTGCTCATGTTCCTGCGTGTTGTTGTTGTTGTCAGTGTTGGGAAATCATTATTAAATGATGTATTTCCCTCCTTACCTCTCTCCTCTCTGTGGTTTTAAGGTGTCCTCTGGAGTTCTCCTGTAAACAAACAGTTGGTTTCTTCACTAAAACACGCCGTGTGTGTGTGTGTGTGTGTGTGTGTGTGTGTGTGTGTGTGTGTCCTCGAGCTCTAACAAACATGTTGAATGCATTTATCTCGCTGTTAAGATGAAAAAACAGCTTTATTCAAACATCCAAACACGGTCGTACCAAGCAGAAACCTCGGTGGCTGTGAATGGAAGTGCCCGAAAACTGCAGGTCCTCAAACGTCCACTTGAGGCTGGCTCCAGAAGTGAGTCAGTCTCCATAAGTCCCCATGTTAAAATGTCCAACTTCACAGCAGAAATAAACATGTTTACAGCCTGGTACAAAAAACAGTTTTGGTCTCTATAGCTAATTTCCCCGTTCATGACAACTGTACTGAGGGTGAATTTATATACAACTCACCTGTTCAGATTATATTAAGGCTTAAAGTTATGAAGTATTAAGAGCGTGGACGCTTTGATTGACAGGTGGGTGTTGTTACAGATGGCTTATTTGAGCAACCAGGCTTCATTCAGTCATCTCAGCTTCACCAATGATCCACGTCTTTGCTGATTTTTAGATTAGCTGGAAGGCGGTGGAGGCAGGACTGCCAAGATGGTGCCAACCAGAGCCACCACACTGAGTTTCACAATGGCTCTTCAGAAACCTGTGGGTGACGTCACAGGCAATATATCCATGTTTTATACAGTCTGTGGGTCGTACACGTTAGTAGAGGACGAAATATTGAACTCTCAACCGTCAACTCTACGGAGTTTTAGTCTTTCAGCTTGTTTTCCTCGGTTTAAGAGTTTTTGTGCATTTCTTGCAACATCAGCTGTTTTAACCAAAACTTACTGTACACTGTGCTGCACACAAAATCTTGTTCATGTTAAGTTTACAGGTTCCCCCCAGAATTAATGCAGATCTACTGTAACATTTGATCCTGGTTAGTGGTTTAATAGTGTCAGCAGCAAGAGCATTTCAGTTCGGCAGCAAACATGCCACGAGTTTATCTACTTTGTCTGACAGAAGAGAAACTTATTATTTATCTGTTTACAGCTCAGCCAAACGTGTGAAGTGTGATCTGAGATGTTTTTAATCAAGAAGAAATTCAAGAATAACTTTACTTTGTCATCTAAATGTGCAACGTTTGCTGTTGTTTGCATCACGTTTCCTGAGAATCTCTCATGTGTGGGCACCAATTGGGAATTTGAAAAAGGCGGACTCCAGAGATAACTCACACTATTGACACTACATTGACTTTTTAAAATAAGAATCAATTTTATTGACCTACATGGGCCATAGATGATATCAAAAAGGTTTGATATGACAGTAAAATTATTGATAGTTTCATTTCAATTTCCTAGCAGGGCACATGTGACTGATTTTAAAAGAAACGAGTGTGTAAAGAAGAAATATGTCAACCAGTGCAAATGTTTTTAATATTTCCATAACATACAGCAAGAGGCTTTGGCTAGACCAACAATACTTGTTAGTAGGGAGTTATTGTTATACTTTTTTTTTTTCTGACTAAAAAAAGATCTAGCAGATCACTCAAAACTGCTCGTATGATTTTAAAAAAAAAGTATTTTCTGTTTGTGACACTCGTGCGAGAAGCAAACTGTTGGTCCAACAAACTTTCCCAGCCTCTGAGCCTACTTTGTGTCCTCCAAGAGATCCCCCAGTGATCAATATTAAAGAGGGGAAGGACAGAGGGCTCCGTAGATATAACTGCAGCCCTCCTCCCCACTGGAGCGACTCTCTCTCTCGCTCTCTGAAAGCCTTGAGTTATATTCCTGTAATTAGCTAAGTATCCACACCGGCTCTCTCTCTCTCTCTTAACACACACAGAGAGTCCCTGTCAGCTTCATCCCCGTAGATAGAAGATGCAATCAGAAAAACAGCAACGAGGGAGGCGAGGAGGGAAAAAAAAAAATGAACGCATCAGAAAAAAAACTTTAAACAATGACCGCACTTCTCGTGTGCAACTTTTTTTCCCCTTACACCTTTAGTTTTTTTGTTGTCTTCTGTCACGAGCATAAGGGGCAAGAGCAATGCATCCCCTTTTTTCCTCTTCCAAGGATAATGATTTACAAAATGCCTCTCATCAAAGAATTCATTAACAACGAACGTTAATTAAAAAATAAATGAGTAAACATCAATATCAAATCTCAGCACTGTGGAAGGGAATACATTATGCAGAGTAATGATGTTTGAAAGGGGCTTTAGCACCTCTGTGGGACTCTTTTAAACCCCTTACCTCTTAGGCAGTTGCTTATTTTGCAACCCTTTGTTGTTTAACAACAAAGAGAATGGGCTCTCATAATGTTATATTAATCAGCGGATTAATATTTCAATTTGATTTGCTTTATAGTTGAGGTGCTGTTGGCATTTCCATTTTCCCTCCATATGTGCAGCGATGTTAAGTGGTATCATTACCATTTTCTACCTGGGGGTTCTGGGAGATAACAGGCACCAGTGATAGCTCTATTCTGTGGAGGGAGAGGGAGGTTTTTGGGGGGCGCTCATGCATTTTTTAAAAGGCCGTGTTTGGTGTGTGTGTGTGTGTGTGTGTGTGTGTGTGTGTGCCTTCACATCCATTATTCTCCAATGTTGCATGCAAACAGCTGAGTCACAGCCTTTCTGTCCGCCACAGGACAACACGAAACAACAACAACAGCCTCAGATTCGAAATACGATGGCGTCCGCTCGTACGCAGTCAAAGAGGGTTCGTGTGTCGTGAGTTGAGTTTGACGGACGTTGTTCCTGCAGATGAAGTCAAATAATGAGTTATGATTGAACAGGACACAGAGCGAGTCGTCACGACCTCGTTCAGATATGATATGATGAGTTTATAGCTTATAATAAAGTGTCTTCTGAACTCTTACATGTGTACATCTTGATTCATGTGAAGCAACACTGTGTAACTTTTTCTGCCACAAAAATAACCTCCATGCTACATTGACGTGTAATCAGGTGAATGGAGTCCACGCAACACCGACTATTTCACTGAGTTTTGGTGAAACTGGATCATATTTTATGGAGAAAATGTTTCTTGGTTTTCCCTCTGACGTCCTCCGGCTGCTCCACCTCAACTCTCTGTGATTTACAGAGTTTCCTGATGGACAGTGAAGTAAACTGCTGACAACTGTAGCTGCTGTTAGCTCAGTTTGTTAGAGTTTGAGCTCAGAGCACAGAGGGAGTGTTAGTGTTTGTACCACAGGCGTTTTGGACCACTGGGAAGAAGAAGAGGAGGGAATGCTGATGGGAGCTGGGCAAGCGGGCAATGTAACCGGGTTCAGCAGCCTCTATGGACATGATGTCAGAG
Source organism: Argyrosomus regius (assembly GCA_946959425.1). Lineage (NCBI taxonomy): Eukaryota > Metazoa > Chordata > Actinopteri > Sciaenidae > Argyrosomus > Argyrosomus regius. Next base: position 25,816,450 of record OX336884.1, read on the forward strand.
AAGAAAAGACAGAAGAGGACGTTGACGGAGGAAGCTAAGAAGAGAAAAAAGAGAGAGTGACCGAGAATCTGTCGGACCAAATCTGTCAGGCAGAAGTACCTCCAGTTGTGTTGTTTTATTTATGTTTAAGCTCCAACCATCTTTCGTTTACTGTACTGGATGAAGTTAGGTGAGGTTGCACGGCAAAAACGGCTGCAGGTTGGTTCCTCTGTCCTTTTAAATGTATTGACAGAGAGCACAAACATGACGATCTAAGAGCTCATACAAAATCACACGATGTGCAGCGACACAAAAGCAGTTCCCAATATTACAGACAATTATAAAAAGGCCGCCCTCTCTGCTGCTAAACATAACCTGTATGATCAGTGTCAACTTTGCTTTCAGTCTCCAGCTAATCACATCCTATCAGCAGTACACGTCTTAAAGAAAACAGACGAGCAATTAGGACATGGATTATTTGTCATAAACACCATTCACTGCCATGCAAATGCAAACATAATTGCCCAGCAGACCTTGAGTGACAAGTCATTAGATGATTGTTCACAACGGTTGATTACGATATGACAGGCGTATCTCGCTGGAAACATAACTGAAGTAAAGTGTTGACATCGTTTTTTAAGAGGCCTCGGCTCATCACATCCAAACCTTCAATAAAAAGTGACAGAGCTGCAGCAGAAATATTTTAATTTAATGTTTCCTTGTGGCTGTCAAACATCTTCAGTTTGTACAGACGTGGACGGTGCACGCTGGATTTGAGATGAAATACTATGAGGTGCTGGAGGAGTTGTAGCCATAGACTGTGTAAAAGAAGTGGACGTAGCCACTGTGATGTCACCTTGAAGATCGGCGTTTTAGCCGTCGCCATTTGGGGTTTTTTTTCTTAGCCAGAAGTGACCATATTTGGACAAGAGGGTGGAGCCAGAGATAAGCAAGTTCCCATTACATAAACACTCAGATTAACACCGGCACAGTCTGTCGGAAAAAAACATTTTAGACGACTAAAATGTGACAATTAACTGTCATGAAACACTCAAAGTTTGAGTCATGGGTATACATAGCTTCGCCTCTATCCTTTCATCGACGTGGTAGTCGCTTGTCAATCAAAGGATAGCCACGGCCCTAAAGCATGCCATGATTTATCGTCTACATCATGCTGTGTGGAAGAAGACTTAAAACTTGTGATTGAGACCAAAAACTCACGAGGAAAGTGTTTACTGAGGTCATAATTAATGGTGGAAGAAGGCTCACTTCTCATAGACTTCTATTTTGCAACCAGTAGAGTCACCCCCTGCTGGCTATTAGAAAAAATACTGATTTAAGAGACTTTTATAGAGTCTGATACTATTAAATATCTTCAGTGAACTTTATTAACTTGTGCAGTTAGTTTCTGCGGTCTAAACTTTGTATAAGAAGCTCTACAGGTCCTGCAGTGGTCACCCACACCCCGATCTTTAACGGGGCACCCAGTAGGTCACCTGACAGAGCGTGAGCTCCACATATCAAGGTTAAAAAAGTCACTCACTGCAGCGACACAGGTTCGATTCCAGCTTGAGTCATTCCCTCTCTCTCTCCCTGAATTTCCTGTCCATCTCTCAAGCTGTGACTATCAAAATAAAGCAGGAAATGCCCCAAAAATATCTTTAAAAAAATAAAAACGAGTTGAGTTTGAATAATTAAATGAATTCACAAATTCTTGTTTAATTTATGTGTATTTTAATGTTCTTATTTCATATTTTTTAGACTTTGTAGCTTCATATTTGGCCTGTTCTAACATAATATCATAAAATCTCTTCCTCTAGATATCAAGGCAATGACAAAGAACTGTTAAATATAAATTTGCAACAAGAATGCATGCAGAAAATTAGTGTGTGTTTAATTATTTCCTTCTTGAACAATGAGTGGGTCACCACACGTATCATCCTCTAATAAATCCTCAGTGACCCCTGTATCTACACGTGTGAATAGGTGTGTGTGTCTTGTGTATGCAGTTACACGGCTGTTGACGTGTGTGTGTGTGTGTGTGTGTGTGTGTGTGTGTGTGTGTATGAGCACGTGCACTGCTGCCCTTCATAATCAGGGGGTCTGAAAGAGCCTCCACTCTGCCAGTGAATTGCTCACAGCTGTGGGCCCCTTGTCGCGTTGGCAGCCTCGGCCCTGTCATCGTGCGTCCGCCTATCTGACCTGCTAATTTGGAGCATATGTAAGTGCTCTTAAAGTGGCGGGCCTTTTGACATGCCACAAACAGCAGCTGTGGCAGCTGCCCTGAAGGAAAGCTTTATTTAATTCAATTACATCTTTTGGAGATATGTAAACGAGGATCTGAGGGGCTGGGAGAAGAGGAGGAGGAGGAGAGGGAGGCGGAGGAGGGAAAGGTGGGTGACTGGGAGGAGAGAGGAGGACAGGAGGGTGGTCTGTCCTCACCTATCCTCATCACCATCCCTCTAGCTTTCCCTTCTCTTACCCCCCAAAAGACCCTCCACCCTGTCGCCTCCTTTCCAACTTGAAAACCCAAAAGTGTCGAGGCCCAGGTGGCTTGATAGGCAAATGATTGGGTGAGTAACTGTTGCAAAAAAACCCTCACCTCCCCTCTTCTCCCTTCTCAGACCCCCTTCACCTCCCCCTACTGCTCACTGTCTCTCCAGCGGGGGGAGTCTGAGGGGGGATAATCAGGGTCAGGATCCTCTGCCACACTGATCAGTACGTCTCAACCCCCGGGCAGCCCTGCAATTAATGCGCCGTTGAAAGGGAGCGAAAATATTCACCATCTGGCAATTAGAGCTCATAGGCTCCCTCTTTTCTGTCTCTCCTCCTCTTCTTCTTCTTCTTTCACCCCCCCCTCCACACTCTCTCTCTGGGCTTTAAATGCAATTGTGATCTTATTCTTGTTCCAGCTCCAGCGCCAATGCTCGCACTGGCCCAAGGCCCATTTGCCGCTCTGAGAGCCTATATAGGAATGAACGAACGCGAAGATCGCAATCCAGGGCAATTCAGAAACCCCTCTCAGTCCCAAAATGGAGACATAATAACGACTCTTCTTGTCATTTTTCTCCCCCTCCATTGCACCACCACCTCCACCACCTCCACCACCTCCTCACTCTGCAGAGGATTCATCCCCATCTCTTGCTCTTCCAGCCCCAGCTGCTTCTGGCCTGAAAAGGGGCTTGAAAGAGAGGCTGGGTGTCATCATGATCAAATTAACTCTTTCTCTCTGGATGGGAGCAAAGGTTGTCAATGGTACTGTCGTCTGTAGTTGGAGGTTTTTTTTAACACATCAATGATGTTATGATTAGTCATTTTGCTGCCGACAATGGCCGCCAAATGCATGTGAATGCCCTTTCCCGTCAAAGAGGAGCGGAGGGCTGGTTGAAAGACATTGATTTTGAGTCAGACGTGTTTCCTTTTTTCTCTCCTCTCCTTCCCTCCCTCCTCTTCCACACACTCATTGTGAAATTCAAATCTGGGGATGACAAACAGAGTGATTACATTTGATCTGGCTAGTTTTGAGTTGCAAATGTGCAACCTCGACATTTGGCTAGTTTGAAATCAAGGTCTCGGTGGGGGACAATGGAGAAGCAAATTTTGAGGAAGTAGCAGGTCGCGGATACCGCAGCAGCAGCAGCAGCAGCAGCAGCAGCAGCAGCAGAGACGCCGCCGCCTGTGCAGGCGGCCGAGAGGGTTTCCCATCAATCGAGAAAGAAACATACTTTCTGCAACATCAAGACCTCCGCGAGGATGTTTTTCCTCCTCTCGTGTAACAACACATGTAAGGTCAGCGACTTCCCTTGATCAGCTGACCTCAATCTCTGCCGTCTTTTAATTGCTATACCTCGATCCCTACAGCAAGCCGCCACTGCCGCCACCGCCGCCACCACCGTTGTGCTTTCCTGTAACGCGATAATTACACATATTGAATTATTAAAAGTCATTATCAAAGCTCGTGCTTAACTTGTTTTGTTGTAGTGTGAGGTTCCTGTGATCTCGGGCAGTCATTACTTATTAACTGACTGGATACTTCTTCTTTTTTGTGTGTGTGTGTCGACGCGTGGCGCTCTCATCCTGTTTGCCCTCGTTTTAGCTCCAACTAAACGGCGTGAAATAATATTGGCGTTACATCGAGCAAAAAAAAAAAGAGTATTTATTGGTGAAATCATTATCATAAAGGGAGATTAATTAAACCAGTATTTTGAATCAACTGTTTACATAGCAGAGGAGTGTGTTTTTTTTTTTTTTTTGTCTGAGATTAAATGGCGCCGTTTCTTCGGGGGTAGATGCCCCGATTACAATTTCAACCCAGGCACACGACCAACCAGTGCATTAACCTACATTACACCGCTGCCAGGTGACAAACCTTCTCCACAGAGCGATCTCCGAGACAGGTTTAGTACAGTAGGCGAGCTGTTTTTGAGTTCATCTAGTTTAAAAGCCAGAGCTACTCGTACCTCTACGGGAGAAATATGGTGGAGTAATCAAAAGTAATTTGATCAAATACAAATGACTCAGATAGTAACACCTGAACTCCACAGGTAGGTACTGGATAAAAACACTCTAAATGTAATGAATAAAGAGTTTAAAGGTCCAGTGTGTCAGATTTAGGAAGCTCTAGTTGCAGAATATGGCAGAAATTTAATAGAATATACATAACTGTGTTTTCATTAGTGCATAATCACCCAAAAATAAGAATTGTTTTTGTTACCTTAAAATTCGACCTTTATATCTACAGATGTTGCAGGCAGAGGACCGCCATGTTGAACCGCCATGCTTCTACAGTAGCCCACATCGGACAAACTAAACACGCATTTCTACAACACCACTAGATCACTAAATCCAATACACTGGTTCCTTACATAGTTATGTGTTTAAAGGACCACTGTAACGTCCTCCTGACGGGCCTCCATCCCTGTCAACACGGAGGCGCGCCTGGTCTACAACCCAAAAGGTCACATGTTACCCGGCTGCTCATAGAGTTCTACTGGCTACCTGCAGCCACCTGCATTAAATTCAAATCACTAATGCTGACTACAAAGTAGTCTCGGGTTCACAGACACGTTAGCTCCTCCAATGAACGACGCCTGGCTCTGCCACCCGTACACTCAGGACAATCCAAACTTTTTTCGTCTGTTGTTCCCCGTTGGTGGAACGTCCTACCAGTTCCTACCAGATCAGGGGCGTCCCTCTCTACCTTCAAAAACCTCCTGAAGACCTCCAACTCTCCAACACTACCAACAACTGGACATGATAAATCTATCCCCCTCTACAACTGGACCTTGAATCTATGTGAGCAGCTGCCATAACGGCGGCTGGGGCGGCTGTGGCTTGGACGTAGAGCGGGTCGTCCACTAATCAGAAGATCGGTGGTTCGATCCCCGGTTTGATCCCCTCCAGTCCCCTCCTTGGGCAAGATACTGAACCCCAAATTGCTCCTGAAGGCTGTGCCATCGGTGTGTGAATGTGTATGAATGGTTAGCTCCTCAAACTGATGAGCAATTGGCACCTTGCATGGCAGCCAATGCCATCAGTGTATGAATGTGTGTGAATGGGTGAATGAAATACGTACTGTAAAGCGCTTTGAGTGGTCGGAAGACTAGAAAGGCACTATATAAGTACAGTCCATTTACCATTTACTAACACGTCGTTGTCACCTCGATTGTTTTGCTTATTGGAAGTCGTTTTGTCATTCTAAGTGGTTCTAAACTGACAAGAATCATTAATATTCAAATCTAAATATTTAAATAATATCAGTACAAATCACTAACGCTGTGCGGATACTTCTGTTAGTACACTTCTATGTAGTACACTGCGTACTGTCGAGTCCAGTTCAGATGTTCACTGTAGTTGTGTGAGTTTATTGAAGCATGCGGACACACTGGTGAACTTACAGACACACAGAGCTCATCTGACATCAGTGAGTTGACCCAGAGCAGATGAAATGAAGCACTTTTATACAGTAAGACAGCCGTGATCAAACAATATGTAAACGAGGGAGGGAACCAAAGGTGAAGGAAGGTAACAAAGGGCAGGAGGCAGGAAAAGGCTGCCCCGAGGCATCACTTCATTTAACAAGTCTCCACTATGTAAATGTGTGTTTTCTTCATCAGTACGCTGTGTACTTCCTCGTGTAGAGCTCTGATTTCAGCAGGACGGCCGTTGCACTTACTGGAAATCTTCTTCTTCGCCAAATTGCATCTGGACGGATCATTTGCGCCAATATTTGACTGCCAAAATAAACATATAAAACAACTTACATTTGTATATTGAGGGCGAGAAGTGTCCAGCGCTCCACGCTCGCGAGTGCACCATCCGGGTACTCACAGTACACTGTATTTTGACAATATTTGACATGTTGTGAACCATTTATGTACTCAAAATATCAAAGCATAAGAATCCAGAATACTAACGAACTCTTCATATGACAAACAGTAAATCACGCCGTGTTTTATCTGGACAGTAACACGTGTATAAACTCACAATGACCTGCAGTGTACTCGGCACCATTATCGTTTTAGAAAACGCAGCGTCAGCGCAGAAAAATCCGACCACAGACCTTCTCTCTGTTCTTATTTTGCTGTCCCGAGGTTGAAAACAGACTTGTAAAAGTTGCAGGGTTAAAAATACACCTCTTCACAAACAGCTACTTTAAATTTGATTACACAAACTCCTCCTCGCGTAATTGAACGATTCATGTCGAATTTACAACGTGCGAAAAAACAGACGACCCACAAAACAGGTCTCAAAGCTCCGGCCTAAATTTAGGCTCTCAGGTGAACGTTTGTGGACAGGTACGCCTGAAATACCCCCGAATGACCTTCAGAACCAACCGCCTGCCTCTAAATTCAGCTCCATCCAAATGGAATCAGAGTATGGAAATAGAAAGACAAACATTGAGGGCAGAAACCGTGACAGACAACTGTGACCTGCGTGCCATTTTTCTAACCCCTCCCTGCGCGGAGATATCTCCTGGAAATAACCCAGAAAAACAGGTATTACATGTCAAAACAACATATACAGGTCTGAGAGACAGACTGTGGATGAGGAGCTTTCATGAGCACTTAAACAAATCCGAGACGGGTTGACCACACATGCTGAAGGTGGAGGTGGTGGTGGTGGAGATGGTGGTGGAGAGGGGGGGTGGGACAACACCGCAGCAGCACTTCAACACAGGGCTTTTTTGCACATGCAAATGTGGCGCTGGTGTGAGAGGCACGCCAAACTGCAGCCAGGCAGAGAGAGAGAGAGAGAGAGAGAGAGAGATTCGGGTTTGAACCCTCACCTGCAGGACCTCCACCCAAACAGACCACAACACACATCCACCTACTCTTCTTTTATATTCTCCTTTCCGCTCTTTTGTTGCTCCGTATTTGTTTTACAGCTCAAGAGTGGGGGTTGATTTCACCGACAATGACTGCTGGAAGAAGTACTCACATCCTTTTGTTAGTTTAACGAGAGAACTGGCTTCATTTAATGAATAATAACTTTATATTTTGTTATATCTTTTAGAGCAGGAACTATATTTTATAGAACACCTTACCTGTGATATTAGTGACTAAGATAGGCGGAGTGATCTGAAGTGAAACCTTGCCGTGATGTGTTGCAGGTTGAAGCGGACGTTAAAGAAAGAAGATGTCCCACAGCCTGAAACTAATTTAATTTTGTGCAAGTCAAGTTTATAGTTAACGCCAAGAGCAACCAATGTTACATTAGTAAAAATATATCTGACACAATAATATCTAAAAATATAGTAAAAGTATAACTCAAGGAAAAAACTTGTGGATCTGCCTTTTCTGCTTCCCACTTATCAGCAAAGTCGTGGGGCATCGGTGGACCCAAGGCGGGCCGAATGACGCCTGGTTGCTCAAACAAGCCGTCTGTAACTGTCAGTCAAAGCGTCCACGCTCTTAATTCTTAATAATTATAATTAATATAATGTAATTTGAACAGGTGAGTTCTATAAAAATTCACCCTCAGTACAGTTGTCATGAACGGGGAAATTAGCTATAGAGACCAAAACTGTTTTTTGTACCAGGCTGTAAACATGTTTATTTCTGCTGTGAAGTTGGACATTTTAACATGGGGACTTATGGAGACTGACTCACTTCTGGAGCCAGCCTCAAGTGGACGTTTGAGGAACTGCAGTTTGTTGGCTTCACTTCACAGTCACGGAGGTTGCCGCTTGTTAAAAAAACATAGTATTTAAGCTGATTGTATGTTTTGCATGTCAGATATTAAACATGCAAAGTCACTATAACTGTCAAATAAACGCAGAAGAAGAAGCACAGCGCCACTGCAGTTTATATGATTTAATATCTGGGATGTTTTTCTAACACGAGAGCTTAAAATCTGATAATTTATCCTCCTGTTTGTTCATCCTGTTATGTTTCCTTTGTGTCTTTGATAACACCTCTTTTCATTCACTCATTTGTTCAATCGCCGGCTCTTTTCATTGTTTGCCCTCAGATCTCTCCTCCTCTTTCCTTTTGTGTCCAGTCTTTTGCTCTCTCCCCCTCACACACCTCCTTTTTTCTCCTCTTTTCATCTCCTTTCCTCTCTCCTCTCCTCTGGATCTTCCCACTCGTCAGCTGCGTTAACTGATCTGCCATTTCGAGCACTCGCTCTCCTCTCTACCCTCCTCTCCTCTCCTCTCCTCTCCTCTCCTCTCCTCTCCTCTCCTCTCCTCTCCTCTCCTCTCTCTCTGCTCTCCTTTCCCTGCGTTGAACAAATGGGTAATAAGCGCCACTTTGTACCTCTCTCCTCTTTCAGATCCAGAGTGAAGAGTCTGATTAAATAATCATTGGAGAAGCGGTGTGCGTGCGGCTTTCCCCCTGCTCCTCACCTTGGGGACATATTGTCCCCTGTCACTGAAACCTCGGGGACAGAAGGCTCCGCCGTGGGGAGGCTCAGCGGGGGAGCAAGGGGCTGATGAAACGAAGATCGGGTAATGAAGGCATGGCCCATGGCTTCCGTGGCTCTGCCATATGTTTCACCAAATGCAAATTGCCCCCAATTCAAACAACTTTTTCATCTTGATATATGCAAATGTGTTTATAAATACTGGCTTATAAATATAGCATTACAGTTTTTTAAGGAGGGAGCTTTGAATCATTTTCTCCCTCTCGCTCTGGCTGTTGTTATGTGTGGCGGCGGTGGCGGTGGCGGCGGCGGCGCAGCGTGACAAGCTTTAACGAACAGTGCTCGGACCTGGCAGCGCCTAATGGTGTCCTGGGGGACAGGAAGTAAGGGGGTCAAAGGGAGGGGAGCGCTTGACTGGCCTGCAAAAAAAAAAACCCAATGAGAGCGGCCCCGGCGAATCGGCCTCGTCCAATTAAAACGAGTCCGGTTATCGCGGGAAGCCGGCGACAAATCAAAGTGGGCACATTTACAAATGAGCGCGACGAGAGAGGCGAGAGGTGGCGTTTGAACTTTTGACATATTGATTGGTTAAACGGGTGAAGGAGCGCTGTGGATAAGTGGATTAACAAATAAAAAGTTTATTGTGTTTACACGAGTTCTGTCGAGCTGATCCTGTGGGGCAACATCACCTAAACAGCTTAGATGGAGTGTGTGTGTGTGAGAGTGTGTGTGTGTGTGTCGTGCTCAGAGCAATGAACCCAAAACATCAACATCAAAGAGGCAAAATGTTAAATAATGATAAAGCCTTGATTGCAGTCTAATTAGCTTGATTGAGCTACCCAAGAGCTAAACTGCTTCTATATTTCTGCTCTGACCTGGAAAAACTTTGTGACACATCTTCATCCTGCAGAAACACAACAAAAAAAAACATTTTATCTGGGTTTAAATATTGATTATTTATCAGTTATTAACTGCATCCTCCTGTAACGTGTCACGTCAGGTCACACGCCGTCCGTAAGCCTCCTGTATCTCTGTCACTCACGCCTGTTGGGGGACAGCTGACGGTGTTAGCCGCTCCAGGTTGGGGGTGCAGTCAGGTGTCAGTCGCCGCGGTGATGATCAGATTGTCACAGTCCCGCTGGTTCCCTTGGAGACGGCACCTGAGTCGATGTCCGTGCCAACATCTTCATCATCACCCGCGGCAACAGCAGCTGGCGGCTCTGGACCGGACCGTGTGGCCCGACGCGGGCCAAGTGGGTCAGACCTCACCGAGAGGGTGGAGGCAGTCGACCGTGAGGCCTGTTGTTGTGGTAGTCGGGGCGTGGTGCATCATGGGAGGACTGTGTTCTTCACACTCTGGCTCGAGGGCGTAGGAAAGGTTTGTTTGTGAATCTGTGAATGAACCGGTGACGGTGAAGTTCTTCAACTACTGAACACATCCGAACACGGTGAGCAGCAAGCGTCACTAACATGTGGGACCTTTGCTCTCACACCTCCGTTTAAGATTCCCTCGTGTTGCAGGTTTTATTTCCCGCCTTATGTCTGTGGTTCATAGATCAGTGTGTCTCAAACTTTTTACACCACATGCTGCCTCAGAAAATATTTGTTTCTTCAAGTATCACTATTTTTTACAGACGATAAAATCCAGCTGTTTAGGCCGACCCTGTTCAGCTACAAACAGTTCACATAGGAGGAGGTTTATTCCTGATAAGAAGATCATTTATTGTTGACTGAGCTGATTTTTTCCTGTTTAGAGCCACGATGGCTCGATCCTCTTAGTATCTCACGTCACATTTTAACTAATCGTGATGTGTGCACTTTGTAAGTGAAGGTGACGACATGTCAGGATGATACTGACACAAGATATTTCAGGAAATGCAAATTTTATTTTAAATAAGATTCACGCGATATCTTCGTTTAATTTCATTCAAACTGTTGTAGATGGTTTCATATGTTTATTTTATTATTATTTTATCAGAGATTCCTTACTGCAGTACCTCTCTCCAGTGGTTTGAGAACCATTGGCACAGACTTTTAGCCGTGCACAAATGTTGCAAAGCAAACTGAGAATCCTGAGAATTAAATTCTGCTTTAAATGCCACCAAGAGTCATTTTCCAGATTCAAGATTCAAAGAGGAGCTTTCGATAATATCCAAAAATATCAGCTTTCTCAAATTTTAGATGTTAATTCTGAGCACTTTAAGGATTTATTGGTTAAAAAACTGAGCCTGAAAATTAATTATTAACCTTAGTAACTAAAAAAAAAATCAAAAATAATGTCACCACAAAAACAACTATCATGGTGAGATTATTTTTCTGTACCAAAGTCCAAAAATGAATTTTGAACCTCAAGCTGAAGAGAAGAGCGCCAGTGTTTGTTCACTGTGGACGTGGAAGAAGAAAGTGGAAGGGAGTGTTTCGGTGTTTCCGCTGGTTGGACACTGGTTGAGTTTATTGGTAGAGCTGGTGCAGACATAGACATAGACAGACATTATAAAAGAGACGTCTGTAAAACTGTTGACAGGACACCTCCTAATGCAAACAATTATTTCTCTTCATAGTGAGGATGAAAAATAAATATTAGCCCAGAAAATCTTCTTTTTTATGCTCGACACGATCGCCTTAAAGGTCCAGCGTGTCAGATTTAGAGGCTCTATTTACAGAATACGACAGAAATGTTTTCATCAGTGTTTAACCACCTGAAAATAAGATTTGTTATGTTTTTATTACCTTAGAATGAGTCATTTATATCTACAGACGCCGGAGTCCACCATGTTTCTACAGTAGCCCTGAACAGACAAACTTAACACTGGATCTAGATTGCAACTTTCACATTTTTAGCTGCTACCATAGTTTCTCCTTCAAGCTAAGAAGGAGAGGATGAGGCGACGGGGTTGCAATCAGGAGCTACACCACCATTAAAACCTACACACTGCACCTTTAAGCTCCTTTGGGGCTCATACGCGCGCTCATCTGTTGGGTTATATTCTCAGATTTACTGGATGTGAGGATCATGTCATGAATTTGCATGTGGTTCAAGTGATGGATGTGATAGATTTAATAAATTCTGGCCAAGAAGAGATGAAAGGAAGAGTTCAATGAAAGAAATGAAGCAAATACAAGGCATGTTATGAACATAAACCTGTGCATAATCGCTCAATACACTTGATATATAAACAAGTTATATTGAATCCAACAAACCACCTGTCATAGGAGTTACATGCCACCATCCACTGTTTGATGAGCTGTAGTTAAGTCAGTACTTGCTGACATCACACACATTGTCCAGCTGATCAGAGGCCCGTGTGAGTCCACCAGTCTTCAGGTCTTGACAGATGAGTTGTGCTGGTTACTGTAACCTCCAGGTTCACAGTCAGCTCATTAGCCCGAGTGCTCTGCTGCTAATTCAGGCGGGTTACGAACTGGATGCTAATTAATCACACTGACTGAGGCGACCTGGCATGCTACTGCAGACAAAGCAGTGGTGAAACGCTGCTGCTGCCGCGGAGGAGGCGTCGAGCACGGCAGAACAAGGGTTACTGCGAACGCTGAGGGCAAAATGATGAAGGCAGAAAGCCGGAGAACGACGGGTTCACCAATAATTTTAAGGTGGATGTATGACCTAAAAACAGCCATCATCCACTAAGATCATGTATAAATCCACAGATGCTGTGGTGTGAGTGTCAGCCATACATCAAACACTGAGCGTTCCTCGTGTAGGTGAAAGTTAAATGAATTCTTGATTAACCACCAGCTAAGCTAAATGCACCTTGCTCCGCATGATTCTTAATTAAATAAACTAAAATCAACACTTGATTTTGTGCCAAATGAAGATGTTTGTGCTCTTTTATTTTTTTTCAAAAGCTTGAAGCATATATACGTTTACCCTGCACTGCCTTTAGTGTTGACGGGTGGTAACCATGCTCTGCTTGTGTCAAAGTATAATATAATAAAAAGACATTTATCTTAAAGTAATATTTAGTTAAATCCATTTTTAACTCTCCTTTTGACTCTTGTTTTGTTCTCCACCATCTCCTCTATAGCTGCTAAATGCTGCAACTTTGTCAGCCTGAGAAACTGAACCGAAACTATAAAGTTGTGGATGTCATAGAACCAAAACAATGAGCTGAAAGATGCTAAAAAGATGCTGAAGGACAGTAAGGATGGTTTGGATCCATCGCTATGGCTGACCTCTCTCACATTACACCAAGTAATGACCCATAATATATGTAAAGATCTTGCTCTGTGGAGCTTTAACCTTCTTAAAACTACTTAAAACCCGTTGTTTTAAGAACCTACAGTAGATTTAGAGACGTTAGGAGTGTTGTTTCATCAAGGTTAACACCTAAATATGACACCATCTTCATAGACATAGCAAATGTATCTGTTAGGCACCATAAAGAATGGGTTTCTCCATCTGTGACAGTACAATGACTTAGAAATTTATATAAAACGAACAGTTATCTGTAACTCATCAAGTCTGGCTCATGTTAGACAAACTTCTCAGTTCATATTTGACATTAAAATACATAAAACTTTGGTAAAAGATTAACTGGAAGTTGAAGCTGTGACAGACAGTGTGGAGCCGAGCGTGCTCATCAGAGTTACAATGGCTCCCTCTTGAGGGTTCGGTGTGAGGAGACAAGAGCGAGAGAGAGAGAGAGAGACTAGAGGAAGTGTTTTATGATTTGTAAGTGTCCAAATAAAGAATAAAATACACATTTAACAAACAAATCAAATAAAACACAAACAATATGAAGCCTAAGAAACTCTATTAAAGGTTTTCCTTTGGTTGCTTCCTCTGGTTATGTAAGTCAGTCTCTCCTACAGAAAACAAGATGCCATCTCCTTTATCCACACATGTATCGAGGGTACGTCCATTCTTCATCCTCCAAAGTCAATTTATATTCAAAGAACTTTATTTAGTCCCAAACAGTCAACGTTAACTACGTACACATAAAGTATTTCTCTCTTCAAGAATCTCACCTACAGTCAGAAGAACTGCTTTCAAGTATTTGGTTTAATTTTGGACAGTCCCATACACACATCCCTTCTAAGCATTTAATAAAAGTTCAGTGACATCAGGGGACCAACGGTTTAGTTTGACCAGGCTAATGTATGTTCTCATCAACCCTTTGTATTGTAATAACTTCATTATTATATTAATGGGTTGTTTTTGGGCCCTCTAGCCTGTCATGGTGGACTCTTTATCATACGACATTAAAGCTGTAGAGATCTCTCTCTTCCTGTTTAGGTGTAGAAGTGTGAGATTTTCAAGATGCGATAGTGGTGATTCAGATATTACGTTTATGTTTTGATAATATAAAGAGCCTGTACAGTTTTACCTTTTACTGTTTTTATCCTGTGTCGACTCTTTGTTTTATTTTGTTTCATATTCCTGCATATTGATTGAAACTGTTCTCATTTGTTTGTTTGTTTGGTGAATATTTGGACAAGTGACTTATCTGTAGGTTTTTTTATGAGCGGATAAACCAAACTAAAGCTAATTATAATTATGCAGGTTTGTCACAGACATGTATCCCATCTTAATATTACAAATACTGTCATGTTTATCAGTGTAAAACATTAAAATAATAAAGTAAGTGATGGTACTGTATGTGGAGAGCTGCTGTCTTTATAGTCACAGTGAACACCTGTACAAACACCTACATGTACAGTATCAGACTGTGCAAATATAACTTTGTGTGTGTGTGTGTGTGTGTGTGTGTGTGTGTGTGTGTGTGTGTGTGTGTGTGTGTGGTCCCTGGAGCCCTCATTAACACCACAGTATCTTGACTGAAACGAAGCACCAGACAGCTGCATTGTTGATCACATGACAATGAGATGGATGTGTTGGCGAGGCAGGCAGGGCTGTATAAGTGTGTGTGTGTGTGTGTGTGTGTGTGTGTGTGTGTGTGTGTTTCAAACCAGTATTAGTGGGGAAATCATGTGGCAGTAATCAAATATTTGTTCCAGACTGATTCATGTGGTATTACTCACCAGAGTAATACCACAGTAATAAAATACTGTTTAAACAGAAATATGCTGCAGGTCACGAGGAGAGCCGGTCGTCATATTTGTACAGCAGATGGCAGCAGATAACAGTCTGTCAGTGTGAGTCAGTGCTGTTAGTGTAAAAGCTTCAGTCACACGTCACTGTAAACACAAAATAAACACAGAAACACCCGAGATCTGTGTCTCTATTTTTGTTGCTACTGCTCCTATAATACTATTTATGACCACTGACCACCAAGTTGACCACTACTGCTACAGATACCACGACTGTTTTCTAACAGATAGAAGAAGAAATAACTCAAGAGCTACTTTTATGATCTTGCTTTTTAATTAATTTGATCTTTTTCAATGTAATTATACTGTGATGGAGCTCAACACCCACTGAGAACGTACCAAAAAGAGTTGCCCCTTGTCCCTGATTCTGTTGGTGACATTCATGGACTGGTGCAGCCGGGGTGAGGATGTTTGGGAACCTCAGGATCTCATCCATCCATCCATCCATCCATCCATCCATCCATCCATCTATCCATCCATTCATTTATCCATGGTCTGGTCGTGGTGTCACCAAGTTTAGCAGGGCACTCCAGGGGGGGGATCCCAAGGTGTTCCCAGGCTAGATGTCCCTTCAGCTGGTTCTGGGTCTGCCAGGGGTCTCCTCCCAGTTGGACGTGCCCTGAGCATGTCCAAAGGAAGGCACTCAGGAACCATCCTAATCAGATGTCCGAGCTCCCTCCGGATGTCCGAGTTTCTAACCCTATCTCTAAGGCTGAGCCCGGCCACCCGGCAGAGGAGGGTCATTTCGGTCGCTTGTATCTGCAATCTCATTCTTTTGTTTACTACCTAAAGCTCATGACCATAGGTGATGGGTTTGAACGTAGATGGACCCTTCTCCCCCCAAAAGGATTTTGGTTCCAGAACCAGTGCTATGCGTGAGTCCATCTATATCCAGCTGCTATCGCTCTACCTCCCGCACTAGCTGTGGTTCCTTCCCTGCCAGCAAGGTGACGTTCCACATCCCTAGGACCAGTCAGCAATGCTGGGAAAAAGCACACCCAGGTCCCCGGCTTTGCCTGCCGCCTGTCTGACAAAGCATCCGACTGCTATGCCTCTCCCTGCGGGTGGTGGGTCCACAGGGTGGCAGCCCCACGTTGTTTTTTTGGTGCTGTGCCCCAGCTGGGCCCCATGGGCCAAGGCCCAACCAACAGACACTTGCTGGCAAGCTCCTCTTCCAGGTCTGGCGCCAGAAGGGGGCCATGGTTTCCCTTATCCAGACGAAGTCCTGCAGCTCCTTGAATTTCGTTTCATGGAAGTCTTTGTGCATCGCATTTGGTCTGATCCCTCCCCTGGGACCAATTTGCCTTGGGTGACCCAACCAGGGGCTACTGCCCCGGACAACACAGATCCCATGGAGGATCACATAGATACGCAAACCCCACCACCACATTAAGGTAGTGATTCTTTGGGGTGAAGGAGTTCAAGTATCTCGGGGTCTTTCTACAAAAGTAGCATTACCTTTGATACAAAGATTGCAAAAGAAATCAATGACTACAAATACAGAAACAGAGAGGCTGTTTGTTTACGTCACTGCAGAAGTACAAGCTAAAGATCATCAGTTGAGTTTGTGAGAAGGGAAACTTGCCCTTCACAGGAAGGTCAGAGGTCAGGAGCTCTTGTGTAGGTGTTAGGATTCATTGTTTCTCTCAAGGACACTTCAGCAAGGCAGAAGCTGCTTGTCGTCACGGACTGTAAACAAACCAATCAATCCAGCTACAGTGCTGATGATACTACTCACACCCTGCTGCCATGAAGGTGACACATAGAGGAAAGCCTAACTAACAATCTGTCACAAGTCTAATTAAGCATAGTTTTGTATTGTTCTGGACTCAGGAGCAGCAAAACCAGCTTTAAACACGACATGCAACATATTATCACCATATGGTCAACGTCTTATTGGCAAACAGTTGCTTATTTACACATCCAGCACACAGGAAGCAATACTATCATCAACTGGAAGTCATATTTCTGTTGTAGGCTTACATGTTAATACCGGTGCAACCGTGCGCCACTGTTGATGTAAATTAGCAACCTAGTTAGCCAGCCTTTTGCTAACATTGCATATCAAATGTAATTAGCTAGTAACAACTGATGTAGATTAGCTAGCTAGTTAACTAGCGCTTTGCTCTGTAACTAACGGTTATTGGTGTAGATGAGTTAGCTAGTTAACTAGCATTTTGCTCTGTAGCTCAGTAACTAGCTAACGATGATTAATGTAGATTAGCTGGCTAGTTAGCTTTTTTGCTAACAATAGGTAACTTAAGATGTGATATGCTTTTATCTTAGGCTGACCAGACGTCCCCGATTTCCGGGGACAGTCCCCGTTTTGGGTGACCTGTCCCCTGTCAAAGCTGTCCCCGAAAATGTCCCCGATTTTGACACTGAATGGGGGAAAAATATGTGCAGACTCAAACACCAGTTATTAGTCGGCGTTCAGACAGGGGCAGGCAAACCGGACACCGGCGGCGTTTTTCAATTCATTTCAGTGGAGGGTCGTGTGTTTCCGCGCCGGCAGCCCGCAACGCAGGGGTTGCCGCAAAAAACGTCGCCGGCGTCCGGGAGAGAAGTTGAACCAGATTCAACTTTTGGGAAAACGGAGCCCCACGTCACGCTCCGGCCGCCAATCAGACACTCAGATCGGTCAAACGTCCACAGACAGCCTGAAATGTCTCTGAAGCAGAGACTATCCAGGTGGATTCACGGACTAAACTCTGATAATCTACCTGTGTGTGTGTTCTCACTTTGTTTATTTCATGTACCAGCTTCT
Source organism: Argyrosomus regius (assembly GCA_946959425.1). Taxonomy (NCBI): domain Eukaryota; kingdom Metazoa; phylum Chordata; class Actinopteri; family Sciaenidae; genus Argyrosomus; species Argyrosomus regius. The sequence continues at coordinate 25,834,130 of OX336884.1, forward strand.
AAATCTGAGTCCGACTCGCAATTTACGCCGCAAAATATAATGACACGAAGAAGTTTAATTTGATTTGTGTCCGATGATTAGAGAGAGAGAGAGAGAGAGAGAGAGAGCGCTTTGGTAGAGAGACATAGAGTAACAACACAGAGAGCGAGCGCCGGCCTCGATAAAGCTGTCATTAATCAGAGAAATAAAAAGTTATTTCCTTATTGCTTCACAGCGGTTACATTCAGCAGGTACAGACACGCCCACGGCAACCCACCTCAGAATGAAAAGATATCACACTGGGTCTCACCATCACACACAGGCAATGCCAACCATGTGCAGTTTCTGTAACCACACCTCTACCTGGGAAGGCTTCAACTCTCTTATAGTCCGATACTAACTGTACAATATCTACTGACACTGAGCTGTGATAATATAACACTGTGCAGGAAACATTCTGCATACAGATAAAGTGTTTGTTTAATTATAAATTAAATATTCTATTAAAATCCATAAATGATCTGTTAATAAAAAAATAAACTAATGTTATAATATTTTTTTCAGGGCCCCTGTCAGTCACAGGCCCTCAGAATCATCCTAACTTTTTGCCCCCTAATGGCGCCCCTGACCTTTTGTGTAATAAAAGCTGGTTAAAATACATGAAAAAGTACATGTCCCCGTTTTTTATTTCATAATGATAATATTTAATGATTTTTCACCGCCGCATTGAAAATGTCCCCGATTTTCATTTCAGAAATCTGGTCACCTTATTTTATCTTTTAACCATCCTCAAGATTTAGCTGTCTTTTCAGCACATACGAGCCTAGCACATTAAATGTTGGTTCATCACATGATGCCATAATACAGTATACATAGCCTAGACATTGTAATTCAACCCATTGTTGATATAAAAATGTTGATTAGTGACGTTTTAAAGTAAAACATCTTGGAGGCGACCTCAAAGTATTGCTACAAGTAGGCCGAGTACGACAGTTTGGTCTAGATTCTACATGAAAGGTGTCCAAAGATAAAGAACACTGAATTGAATGTTGAGCCAGCCACTGAAGACATGATAACTTATTTGACATTGCAGTTTACACTCAGTCCCACAGGCTGATTTTACATAAATTAGCCAGTCAGCTTGTGTCTACACTAGAGGACGAGAGCACTGAGACTGAGTTAGCAGCTCACCAAAACAAATGTCTTGACTATCAACATCCCCTCAGTACACGATGCTGTTAACCCCCCGCGGTTCAGGAGGCTGAGCTACTACTCTCCATTTAACTCCCAGACACACACACACACACACACACACACACACACACATAAAAACACACTCGTGCAGCTCGCACTCTCATTTCTCACATTATGAGAATTCCCTGCAGACACTCATGTATTAAACAACCAGGGAATTGAATGTATGCATGGGCTGTAATTGGCGGATTATAAATTCCTACACACTGTGGCACTGTTGACTTTGCCATCTCTGATCCCCGAGTGTATTCATTTCAAAGGCCTCTCTCTATTTGTAGCTGTTTTGGTGGTTAAAAAACCACAGTTTAATGTGAGTCCTAAAGCCACCAGTCTGGTGAAATACACACACATTATAATTGGGTCCTTTTTTTTACGCGGCGATAAATTATGCATGAACTTAATGGTCGGGGCTTGTGGCCCCTGCTGATGTGGGAACAGCCAGGGTTTGAAAACTCTGTGGGGAATCAGCAGAGAAAAATAAATATATATATTCATTATAATCATATGTGGCTACTTTACTGTGTCCTCCTGATCATTAGATGAAAGTAAGCAGTGTGAAATTTTTTCCTTTCTCACTTTTATGTGTCAGCACGAGCTTAAAAGTTGATGTGTTCCTGCACATGTCATTCATTTTTACACATTTTTACTGCACCCTGTGCAAAGCGAGTCGTGCTGCGTCTGATTAGAGTTTCTTTCAAAGTCATTACTGAGGTGAGAATAAAACTGCAGCTTCATCCAACCAGACAGCAGCTACAGTTAAAACCCCGCCAAAGGAGTCTTAAGTCCTTAAGATTTGGGGAACAAACAAACTTCCCGACATGCAGACACATGCACGCCTGCATGCCGCACATACACATTTTAAATGCGGTTTCAATGCCGCAGCGGGGTGGAGAATTAACCACCGGATAAATGCTGTTAAATATTGGCTGTGACAGGTTTTTCTACTTCACCAGCCACGTTGGCAGGAAACCAACAATTATTCTGACGTCCTATCCGCTTGTTAAAAAAAAAAAAAAAATAGATTTGGGCATTAAAAGCTGCATTTTGGAGGCTGGTGTGAGAAAAAGCTGTTCCCCTCTGATCACAGGTCAAGCAAATTATATTTCTTCTCCTTTGCATGTCATACTTGTCTCATAATTCATTATTCGTGCCTAAGTCCAAAGACTTTTACAGCTCACCGTGTGCTTACATTGTGAGGAACATGTCAGGGCTTGGTTTGACAAATAGGACATTCCTGGTGCCACCCATACTTAAAGTGTGGAGAAGGTGACATTTTAGCTGTCGCTGTGTTTAACAGTAGTCTTGGTCATGTTGTTACCAATAATTAATGAACAGTGGCGCTGAACATCGAGCAGTTGGAAACCTTAACGTGGAAAGTCTTGCTCGAGATTCAAGATTTACACTCAGGCAGGATTTGAACCAAGCGGCAACCTCCGTGGCTGTGAAGTGAAGCCAGCACTAAAGTGCCAAAAAACTGCAGTTCCTCAAACGTCCACTCGAGGCTGGCTCCAGAAGTGAGTCAGTCTCCATAAGTCCCCATGTTAAAATGTCCAACTTCACAGCAGAAATAAACATGTTTACAGCCTGGTACAAAAAACAGTTTTGGTCTCTATAGCTAATTTCCCCGTTCATGACAACTGTACTGAGGGTGAATTTTTATAGAACTCACCTGTTCAAATTATATTAAGGCTTAAAGTTATGCAGAATTAAGAGCGTGGACGCTTTAAAGGACAGGTGGATGCTGTTTCAAGTGGCTTGTTTGAGCACTCAGGCGCCATTCAGTCCACCTCAGGTCTCCAGATGATCCACGTCTTTGCCGATTTTTAGATTAGCTGGGAGGCAGCAGAGGCAGGACTGCCAAGATGACGGCGACCAGAGCCACCACACTGAGTTTCACAAGGAGCTCTTCAGAAAGCTGTGGGTGACGTCACGGATACGACATCCATGTTTTATACAGTCTATGATTTGAACACACAAGTGACATGGATTACAATCTGCAAAACTGTCTTTTGTTTTATAAGACCACTGCCCCCAAGTGGGAACCACAATGGACAAACCAAACATAGAAACCTTTTGTGTTTTGCAGCCATAGTTGTTTCTCCTACATGCTTGGAAGGGGAGGGTGAGGCGATGGGGTTGCAATCAACAAGTACACCACAAGACACCTCTAAATCCTACACACTGGTCCTTGAAGGTTTACTGTTTGTACATTTAATTCTAAGAGTTCTTAAAGACCTGCAGACATCCTGTAAAGTCTGTTTAGAAAACTCTCTTTACCAGAATAATCAACCCCAATGAACCCTAATTGATATTTTCATATCCACAGTGATTGTATAACATGAAAGGAGTTGTTCTTAGAGACTCAGCTCAGTTCTTCTCAGATCTACAGAGCATCTTTCACCGCATGGTTTCAGGTATCTTGGCCTGTTTTGATTCAGTCTGTTTGCTCTCAGCCACACAGTCAGAAAAATGCTGAACGTACTGTTTGTCGGCTGTTTGATGCGGGGCAGGTAGCAGAGAAAAGTCGCTCCTGAACATCGTGGAGAATCTAGCAAGATTGATAAAGACTGATCTGTATCAATAACTCAGTTTCGGCCTTTAGTGTTTGAGCAGAAACAGATAAAACTCTCCCATTTGCACCTCCACTGGTGTCTTCAGTGATGATATTTAGACACATTTCAGCAATAAAAGCCAAAAAGAAAAAGACTTAAAGGTCACAGCTTTCTCAGCGCTCCCTTTTACAGTAAATGTGCACTTTGAGTCTCACCTGACTGCCGGCTGCACTGTGCCAGCCTCAGTGTGTTACCGCTATGCACACTCCGCACCTCTCTCAGCGAATGCGGGGGATGTCGTTACAGATGAGCTCGCCGCCGCTTCGGATTTACCAGTTAAACCAATTACTCACAAGGTCATGGGAAGTCCTCACGTTCGAGCGATCGCTGATAAGTTTATCAGGCTCGTCTCCAAGCCAAAGAGCCTCTGAGTCACACAGAAAGAATGGGAAAGTTGCTTTACGGGAATGTTAGCGGAGACACAACAGAACGGCGTGTTTACGGGTGCAAATACACTGATCTGCAGCGAGAAGCACATGGTGGTTTATTCAGGTTCGCCTCATTTAGAGCGGTCATGTCAGGACTGTGTGTTACAGTGGGAGCGCTGTACTGTGAAGTATGACCCTCACATGATTTGGATTGGACACACACACACACACACACACACACACACACACACACACACACACACTAGTTCAATTATTTGTCACTTTGATCTTTTTTACATTTGAAGTCCCCTTCAGGATGAATTTTCATAACTTTGGTGATCCATGAATTTTCCCTCTAGTGCCGCCATCAGGACAAATTTTTCTACTTTAAATATTTTGGTTTATAGACAAAGATCTACACAACTAATGACGAACACATGAGCTTCAAATGTTTCATGTGTTTAACTCATAATTAGCTAATTATAACCTGCTGCACGTGTGTCGCATACTTTCATACTTACACTTGCTATTTTGAGTACATAAATGCATTTACACTGTCAATCATGGAAAAATACAGTGTACTGTGAGTACTCGGGTGGTGCACTCATAACGGTCTAAAAGCTGACACTTCTCGCCCTCATTAGTCGCCATTTTGGCTACGTAGGGGAAGGAAAGGGACCACCGACATTGTGAAAATGGCGGCTGAGGAAGAAGCGGTTGTGATGAATACTGCGATATACAAACCTAAGTTGTACATGTGTTTTTTATATATATATATCTTGGTAGTCAAATGTTGGCGCTAATTTTCCGCACAATTCAGCGAAGAAGAAGCGATAAAATGTTGCGATCGTTGCTTCTGGTAAGTTCACAACGGCCGTATTCGAATTGAGACAACACTACCCTGTTGAAACTTGAGCAACTTCCTGTTTTTTAGCATCCACAGTTGGAAAAAAGCTCAACTAATCGACATCTTAGCCATGAATAAAAAGTGTAATGTGTAAAGTGGAAGTTTTTATGTCAACACAACGTGTTTTCTCAATGAACAACCAGCTAATGAAGGCTTTACATCCCTCAGTGTAGTAGGATTACAGTGACATATAGTATATCTGCATGGAACAGACTTAATTATGCGAGCAAGTGGTACATCTTTAGAAATGCATACACTGAAAACTATATAAAAAGTACCTATAATGTTTTTATTTTACATTTTTATTGTTTCAGCATAATAAACAGCTTGCAGTGTCTTATTAAATAGCTGTTGTGCTAGGCAGGAAAATAGGTAGTACTTGCAGTTTTGGGTTAGATATTTTTATAAACTTCAACTTTGCATTAATTTTGGAAACACTCAGTAAGATCTGCAGAGAAAATAGCAACTGAACTACTTTTCAAACTGACCCTGCAGCAGAAAAAAAATACAGAAATTGCTGCCATTACAACGCTGCACGGTCGTGTGTAATGATGCACAATGACTGTTTTGGCGAGTGACACAATAGCGGTGATTAAAACGTATATTTAGAGGTGATGTTGGTTTTCTTCCTCCGTGAGGAAAGTGGATCACAAGTTTCATTTTTTTTACTGTTAAACCAACAAAACAACTCTTTGTGATCAGCATTTACCGCTGTTTCCCACTCCTTTCCAACAGGTCATCGTGTCGTGATAGGGACTGTTATTCATTCGGGGAAAGTTTGCTGAGCGCAGGGACCCAAACCACAGAGGGATCATTAACAGCGTGGAGCAGTTTGCCACATCCTCAGGCCTCTTTATTTTGGTCACAAAGTCATTTTTAAAAGGTGCAATGGAGTCCTAAAGACTAAAAACAGGTCGCATTGTACCTGCCTGACAAAGAATGTAGAGATAATCGAGTACTGTAGATCTACGGTAAAAAACTGGCACCTGTTGTTTGCCTGAAATTTACCGTAATAAATACAGTATAACCTTTTCTAATATTACGGTAAAAGGATGTTAATACTGTTGATTTCATCATATTAGAAAAAAATATATAAATATGACATTTTACCATATTAATAAGTTTTTTTCATCAAAGAAACGTTCTGCCATATAATTGACATGAAAATACCATATGAATGCCATATAAAATAAAGGTTTTGCCTTTAAATATGATGGTGTTTTACTGTAAAATTAACAGTCTGTTACTTAAAATACTACATTATTCTGTATAAATACCCTTAAAATGCCACTTAAATAAAGGTTTTGCCATGAAATATTAGTGTTTTACTGTAGCTTTGTACCTTTTGACACTAAATAAGTTGGTTTCGAGAAACGTACTAATATCAGCTACAATAAATAAGTGTAATCTGGGACATTATTGTGACCTGCAGGGTTGCAGACTGTATCCTGTAATCATAGCATCCCCTTTTTGAATTGTCAAGGAGCTTTTGTTGCCATCTCTCTCTTCCTGTCCACATTTCATATCACTTTACTGTCAATAAAGACTCAAAAACAACGACTCAAAATCTGTATGAGACCGGTTCAAGTTCATGACATCAGAAAAGTCGGTACTGGAGTCAAAACAACTGAAAATGACCTGCGGATAACCTGACAAGGACCTCGAGTGGCTGTGTGAATTATGGTTTTTGTTTTAGAGTCACAAAACCTCATAGAGGATGGTTAGATCAACAAAGTTCGACTTTTGATGCAGGAAATTGCTGTTCATTTCCTGTTTTTTCTTTCTAATACATGATATTACAAGAAAACAAAGTTTATTATGAAAGATAAAGATCATATCAAAAACACATACAGAGATAAACAGCTCCAATGGTGAATGATGGACTGATATTTCTCAGTTTACATCCAAGTGTTTGAGTGTCCTTATGTGCACTTCCCCTCATTCTCTTGTGGTTAAGACCCTGCAGTCAAACCCGATGAACATACATAATACATTTTCCTCTTTTTGACAAAATCTGCGACAGGCCAGCAGACAAACAGAGCACTAATGATTGTTGTTGCTTAACTTCCAAACCCATAATTTGGGGTTTTGAGTTACACTTTTGTCCCCGCAGGAGTGAGCTCACAGCACAGCACCTGCTCGGGAGAGCATCAACAAACCGTGATGCAGGAAGTGCTTTATTATTAGCCCGCTGGCTTTTGTTTCTGTGTTTGCTCAGTGACTTCATGGTAGACTATGAGGTGAGTAATGGAGGTTTGTTTGCTGAGAGGGTGTACCGAGCACGTCAGCAGAAAGAAACAAGGTTTGGCTCTCATGAATCTGAGCTTTATTCCTCTTTGTTTTAAGGTTTGATAGCAATGAAGCTTGGATCTATGGACAACAGTGTTGGTCTGTTGTTTAACCACTTTAATCCAGACTGAAATATCTCACCAACTACAGGATGTAAAGCCATTGACTACTGTACAGACATTGATGGTCCCCAGAGGATGAACCCTACAGACGTTGACTGTTCAGAGTTAAATGTCTCAACAACTGTTGGATATATTATCATGAAACTTTCATGCCCATCAGCCTCAGCTGTAGTTTGTGTTTAGTGCTAATTAGCTAAAACTGCAGTTCCTCAAATGTCCACTTGAGGCTGGCTCCAGAAGTGAGTCAGTCTCCATAAGTCCCCATGTTAAAATGTCCAACTTCACAGCAGAAATAAACATGTTTACAGCCTGGTACAAAAAACAGTTTTGGTCTCTATAGCTAATTTCCCCGTTCATGACAACTGTACTGAGGGTGAATTTATATACAACTCACCTGTTCAAATTATATTAAGGCTTAAAGTTATGCAGGATTAAGAGTGTGGATAATTTGATTGACAGGTGGATGCTGTTACAGATGGCTTGTTTGAGCAACCAGGCATCGTTCGGCTGGCCTCAGCTCCACCCACACTCCACATCTTTGCCTATATTTAGATTTTTGAGCTTCATAACAGTTGGTGACATCACGGATACATTGTCTGTGTTTTATACAGTCTATGGTTAGCAGTTTTGATGTCTAACAAACATATTAAGCAGAACATATAAATACATACTCTGAGTCCAACCTCATAGAGCTGCTAGCATGGCTGTAAAGTCTTTGCCTTTTTATCTTTTAAGTTCAAGAACAAAAACTTGAAACTATTGGAAGTCAAGCGTCGCCCTCTTCTCTTAAAGATAGCTGTCTATTTTTAGTGGGATACTTCTCAAAGATAGTTTCCCATTACTCTTCACTGATATATTCAGCGGTTCCTAAATACCCATCAAACGCTGTGATTGAACAGGAAATGAATACAGTCCGACCTGCCATATTGTGCTTGAATAATTCAGGCTTTCATTTGGGGAGACCACTTGCAATCAATCAGCGGCAGGAGAGACGGGACATCCCTATTATGAAATGCAAATTCTTGGACACTTCATTTGATCAGTCTGCTGTATGCTGTGAACATGGATGGCATGTTTGCTAACAGGCTTATTGAGAGCACCAAACCACAAAGACAGTGTAGCCCTGATTAAAATGTCTTCCCATCCTTATCACAGCTTGGATCTCATTATATAATTGTGTAGGCCATTGTGTTTCCTGGTCAGCGAGCATACTAACTAAGAGGGAGAGCGGAGGGAAATCCACTCTCACCTCATTAGGATGCAAGTGGGGCTGAGGTCTCCGATGGATGTGAAGGCTTTTGTTTGTGTCTGAGTTGAAGTAGGACCCATTTGTCCCGCTGTCTCAACAGGGACACGGGAGTTTAATAGCTGGAGGTTGACCCAGTTGCCTTGTCTCGCCTGTGTTTGTCTCTGAGAGCGACTGCGAGTGAAAGAGAAAATTGGGGGTAGAGAAGAGGTAAAAAAAAAAATGGAGGAACTGGGGTATGCCCCCTCTTTTGCACTGCTGAGTGATGGGACAGCTGAGAGCAACTGCGCGGCAGCAAAACAAACCCACATTTTCTCGCTGCTTTCACTGCAGAAATAGAACAGCAGCATCCATGAAGGCATGTGCAGCAACTGAAGCTAACTGAAGGGCGAGATGCTGCTGCAATCCTACTCACTTTACAAGCAACCCTAAATAAGTCATACAAGAGATGTGAAAGGAACTTTTCATCATGCTGACATGAACAATAACAATAAAATCTTGTTTTCTGCTCTGATACATTCTCATCATCTCCTGCCCAGTGCCAAATGAGTGCAATCAGACAACATGAGCAACTAGCTAATGAACAAAGCAGACACTGATCAGCCATAACATTATAATCACTGACAGGTATGGTGAATAACACTGATTATCTCGTTGGCAGCAGCTGAACGTTTTGTCCTCAAAGTTGATGTTAGAAGCAGAAAAATGGGCAAAGGTCAGGGTTTTGCGGAGGCAGTGTGATCTTTGGGCAATGTTCTGCTGGGAAACTTTGGGTCCTGCCATTTATGTGGATGTTACTTTGACATGTACCACCTACCGAAGCATTGTTGCAGACCATGTCCACTCTTTCATGGAAATCATGGATCTTCCCTGATGGCAGTGGCCTTGCCAGAAAGCAGAAACGGTTCAGGAACAATGACGTCAAGGTGCTGACTTGGCCTCCAAGTTCTCCAGATCTCAACCCAATCAAGAATTTGTGGTGTGTGCTGGACAAACAAGTCCGATCCATGGAGGCCCCCACCTTGCAACTTGTGCGACTTAAAGGATCTGCTACTAATGTCTTGGTACCAGATACTACAGCACACCTTCAGAGGTCTAGTGGAGTCCATGCCTCGACGGTTCACGGCTATTTTGGCAGCAAACGAGGGACCAACACAATATTAGGCAAGTGATCATAATTTTATGGCTGATCGGTGTTTATTTTTGTATTGTCTTGCAGAGGAAGAATTTAATCTTTTGGGACCCCAGAAAAAATGTTTTATGTTGTGCCCACTTGATACCAACTTGTGCACATATATGAAAACATTAATCTCTCAGGACTTAGCTATACAGACCAAACCAGTGAGCGAATATTGGGGCATTCATTTGGAGGCCAGAAGCACGACTGCACATAAATGCTAATGCTAATGTTGCTCTGTTTCTGTTGCATGTGTACTTGTACTTGCTGTTTGCTAACATGCTACCCATAACAACTTTATAATGGTTTTGTACCTGTCAGGTTGTTTTGATGGTTTGTGCCCCCTAGATGCCAAAAATTGAAAAAAGCAGCTTTAGGTAAAAGTAGTAATATTTTATTGTTAAGAAAATGTAAAATTCATGAATTTAAAACTTCACTTACATAAAAGTATTAGCATTAAAACATGCTGATGTATTATAAAAGTAATCTTTGACCATTTATTTACTTTTGCTGGCCTAAAAGCAGTCAAACTTATGTACATTACATCTAGAAATACTGGAAATAACTTACAAAATGTGTGCATGACAAAAAAAAATACAAACGACATGACCTTACTGTCCTCAATGAGCTGTTTTTATTTAGATTTTTAGATGCCAAATATGAAAATAATGCTACAAACTATCAGTAGAAAGCCTCCGAAATGAAAATACTCACTTTAAAACTGAGCTTGAGTAAATGTACTTAACTTGGCAGCACTAGTGAGATCTATAAATGTGTGAATCTGTAAACATACAAGGACACAGCGCCTTGTTATCTGCCATCCTACTGCCTTTATTTCACCGCCGCCATCAGAAAGTGTTGTTGACATCCTCGAGACATTTATTACCTTTTTAACTCCGTGTTTTACAACCTGTTCCTTCCTCTTATATGTTGCTGGCAATTTCCTCCTGCGGTGCCATAAAGTTCATCTTATCATATTTCAGGTTATCATATCAGTCCACAAGTTGTCCTCGGGGTGTTTTTAGCAAAAAATGTGTTATCAGCTCTCGAATGTAGATGTAAAATAAAGCTTTACGCCGCCTTATCAGCGCCACCACTCATAGAAACGCCAACATGTGACGAGACAAAAGGAATCAAAACAGAGGAGATATTTTGTCAGCATTCCCAGATTTGGTTTGAAAGCGTCCTGGGAATACAGAGAAAGACCTAAAAATGTCACATTCTGTGTCATGCTTCAACATGTGGTGTGAAATCCTCTTGGCAGCGTCAGTGAGTTAAGGTTAGGAGGGGAAAAATCGCTGAAATGCAGATGTTGACAATAGCTGATGGGGGATTGTTCACTACTAGGTTTTTCCTTCCCAGAACTGCTTCTGCCCACGTGTTTGTCCGTCAGTCAGCATGCAGGGCCTGCAGCAAAGACTTCCTTCAGGACGAGGATACACCTGCTCTGGCTGAACAGGTCGTGTTGTGCCAAACACGTCATGGCCGTTCCCTGTGGGGGGAGCCTATTGTGCTAAAAAGCTGCTGAACTTGTAGAACGCTATCCAGTTGTCAAGACACACCGTCACATGCTGTTCTGTTCTGTTGTTTACTTTTCTCTCTCTGTATGAATGTCATGAGGTGCAGATCACGGCTACAAAAGAGTCTGAACCTGTAACATGTTCTCGTTCGTGGCTCCTAAACAGTTCACACAGCTTTACAGTAAAGGTGCAATGTGCATAATCTTAACATAAATATATTATAGATTACATTTTAAAGCAACATTACGTAGAAATTGGTAGTTTCAGAGTCGACAACTTTGCTAACAGCCAAACATCAAGCAACACAACACAACACAACGTCAACAACACAAGACATAGCAGCCAGCTAATGACTACTGACTAGTCCAACAGCAAGAAGCCCAGCTTGGCGACGATTTCTTGCTCGCTCACTCTCTCCTTTTCTCTTCTTAGCTTCCTCCGTCAACGTCCCCTTTGGTCTTTTCTCCTCTGTCATTATGTCCATAGAGGCTGCTAAGCCTGGTTTCATTGCCCGCTTACCCAGCTCCGGTTCTGGCACGACACTGGCTCCACTCCCCGTCAGCATTCCCCCGTGTCCAGGGCCTGAAAACCTCCTCTTCGTCGCGGTGGTCCAAAACGCCTGTGGAACAAACACTAACACTCCCAGGTGCTCTGAGCTCAGGTAGCCCAGCTAACAAACAGAGCTAACAGAAGCTATAGCTGGCAGCAGTTTACTTCACTGCCTATCAGGAAAATCACAGATAGCTGAGGACAAAATATGATCCAGTTTGACCAAAAATCAGTGAAATAGTTGGTGGTGTGTGACTTAGTGCCGTAAAGTGTTACGTACTTCTCGCGGGTGATCGTACCCGGAGCCCAAAGTTACATAGTGTGAGAACAGATGTATGGGGCACTCATTCCCCTGTCCACACATCAATGTTGCATCAAAATGATTTTTTTTTATGGTAGAAAAGTTACACAATGTTGCTTTAAAGTGCTAGTATGGTTACTATAAAGAAAAAGATTGGCAGCCTCTTTTGGTGGCGCGCTGAGTTAGAGTTTGCTAAAATATAACAAAACAGGAAATAGGTGCTATTTTGGGAGTCTTTCTGCAGAAATTTAGACTGAATTGTTATTCACTTCATACATTTTAGCCAAACATTGCCTTCAAGTTAGTCACTTTTGTTGATAGGCAGGTTATTTTGTTTTGTTTTCTTCTACCTAGTCAGTAGTGAGTGACATATCCGTCCGGGTGATGCCATGTTGCTGTTTTTTATAAATGCAGCTAGCTAGCTTTGTAGGAAGATAACATCCTCTTTCTTAATCCTGCCTACAAACGCTCTGATTGGTGGGTTGTTTGTTCAGCTGGGGGAAACAACACCAGAACTTTCTGATTCACTGAACAGGTGATTCTCTACAAGGGTACATGGGATATTCTGAGAAACACCAGCAGTGCAGACTACCAAAAAAACACATAGTGATGCCTAAAAATGCTACAAATATCACTGCTAGAAATGCTAAAACAACAGTACAGTAAATTAACTGTAATCAATCTATCACTGAGCATTATTATTTTTCCTCCCTTCTAATTCCATTTCCTGTTTCTGTGTCATTTACTTTCCTTCCATTCATGTTTTTTTCCAACGTCAACATGCATGACATACGCTCAAACCACAGCTGGAAGAAAGAAAAACTTCCCCTGAAATCCCCAGACTGAAGTTCCTGTAGCGTGCTTGACAGGCAGATAAAAAAGCTTTCACATTTTGGACTCACGCCAGTCATTACGTAAAAAATTAGATTTTCAAAATAAAGTGTTTTGTGTGCATCTGTTTTTAGACGCTCAGGGTAATCAGCACAGTGATTTAAGGGGCGCCACTGAAACGCTGCTCATGCCGAACAAGGCGTCATCTGTCTTTTTTTCTGTGGTTTCAGACGCAGGTGAAGGTGGACACTGGCTACTTTTGAAGTCTCTGCTTTCAGTCCTCGCTGTGTCTCTGAGCTCAGGGGGCCTCGCTGCAGCATATCAAACGCTGCCCAAAGACAAAGCTACTTTGTGTTTTTTTTTTTCATGGCCACAAAGATAGATTGCTAATGAGGCTCCAGTCTCGAAGCTCAGATCTGACTTTGGGACTCTTGTCTCGGGTTTCAGCTCGCATTGCAAAAAAAAGAAGAGAGACTTTATCAGACTGCTCTCGTTTCTCCAAGTGAAGCTCAAAAGGGATTTTTAAACCTCAAGTGGTTTCTCTGAATATATTTAAAGACAGAAACTGCATCAGTGCTGAATTTGATCTTTTTCGGTTACCTTTGTTGTGCATATTGTTCCGGAAATATTCATGCAAGCAACATTACTTTAAAGAAAATGTCATGTTGACATGTTGGAGAAGGTTGATTTCTTTGTTGGGAGTCAAATGTGGTTGTTTAATATTGATGAGCAATCTTAAATTAATTATTATGTTAGATTTCATTTATTAAAGACGGCTGCTGATATTTCATTTTCCATTTTGTATCATAATTAGTAATATATTTAGTTTTACTGTAACGTATCATGGTGATTTATTGAAGTGTAGACTTATAAATGTGTTTGTGGGACAAATTTAAATGTAGAAACAAGCAAACAAAGTCCGAAGAGTTACCTGTTGACCTACAAAAGGGGGAAATGATTGTAAATGAAGACGGGTGACAAACCGGTTTGCAGAGTTGCAGTTCAATGTAATCCATCTTCACAAAGACTTGCTTTGTCAGTCCACCAGTCGGTGCACATTACAAGAGCTTTACAGAATAATAACGTGAGTCTGAGTAATAAAACACAATCAAACCAACGCCGCTGCAGTAAAGACTAACTTTATAATGTTTTGTTTAGACAGTCAGAGTTTTCATTGAAACCTGAACTCAACATAATGAGCTTCTCAGGTGCAGTTTATTCTCGGCTATACAGCCTTTAATACAGAATAGTGTTGGTGTTAAGACCAACTAAACCAAGATCAAGTCATCACCAAGACCAGAGTGTTTTGAGACTGAGACGAAACCAAGACTTCGAAGGGTTGAGACCAAGGCAGGGTGAGACCGAGACCAGACAGTATAGCCTACTTAAGTAGCTAATATTCACTAAATCTCTTTGGGTGAGGCCTGGTCCCAGTCGCCTCAGTTAGGGTTTCATTGCAGGATTTACACTCTGGACGCTGTTCTGTAGATTAACTTCTTGTAGTTTAGGAGGTCAGCTTTCATTGACTGCATGTGAAAGTGGATGAGGAGGGTTGACAGCCATTAACAGTACCAAAATGAAATTTTTGGTACCAAACCAAGTTATTGAAAGTTTTAGCTCCAATCACAGAGATGACGTTAATAAATAAAGCAGACAATGCAGTGATTAGTGATTAAAATAAAGAGAAAATACAACAAATAGAACATGTGGGCTTCTGGAGACTTGTTCTGTCACAGTCACAGAGGTTGCTGCTTGATAAAAACAAGTGGATGGAAACACACCTTATGACCGCGACAAAAACCAGCCATCTGGGCATGCTTCATACTGTTAGACAGTGTGTTTATATTACGCTTTATCTCTGTCATTCCTGAAGCTTAGCCACATTTGTTAGCATCACCATTTTGGAAACACCCACAACAAATGTGTGCTGATGCATCTGTGACTTAAAAATGTTGATGAAAGCGAGTAGGTCCAAATGTCAAATGTGAAAACTCAGAGGAGGTGCAGCCCGGTCCATTGGGACTTGGGAACCAGATGGTGGCCGGATCAAGTCCAGCACGGACCACAGTATGGAGGGTGGACTGGTAGCTGGAGAGGTGCCAGTTCATCTCCTGGGCACTGCTGAGGTGCCCTTGGGAAAGTCACTGAACCCTGGGCACCTGGGTACCAAAATATGGACCAGTACAGGTTATTCATACTCAACCCTGGCTATGTTAGTGTCATTATTTTCAAACCCCAACCACAGTTTTAACTATTTGTCACCAGACAAGTATTTAACGAGTGTGCTCTGTGGAATAATCACAGACTCTGAAGATGAACTCATTAGGGCAGCGACACATCCATGTAGGTCAGTCAGTCCTATGAAGGACAGAGCTAATTACACGTAAAGGATTGAAGATTACTCTGCTTTAACTGAGCTGTCAGTCTTTTCTAAGGAGATCAGATGAATTCACAAGGACGACCCGTCGGCTAAGCCACGGGCTCAGAGAGTGGTCACAGTTTAATGGAGGAGGGTCAGTGTGAAAGCAGGAATTTAAATGCTTTACAGCAGAGCTCCAGTAATAAAAAAAAACCTAATTATCTGACAGATTAATTAATGATACAAAATAACTTGAATGTGAGAGAGAAAAAACGTATGTCTGACAATATTTATCATAATGTACACGGTGTTCCCACATGCTGATAGGCCTTTTACATGTTAACGTTCACTTCAAGCAGGGAGATTATGCAAAAAAAAAAAAAAAATCAGACATGCAAGGTTTAACCGAGAGTAAAAGGAGCTCGAACAAAAGAGGAATGTGGGAGAGAAAGTGATAAGAGGCTTAACGTTGGCTCAGTGGCAGTGCGTGCTATGTACAGTGAATTTACTGCCATATGGGGCAAAGAGAGGAAAGAAAGAAGGGAGGCGGTGCAGCGAGTTCTTACTGTACTTTAACCTGATAACCATCAATTGTTGTAAATTCTTCCAAGGCAAGCTATCTTAATCAACCACTGCAGATACTTGGTTTTTACTACCAGTTGAAGTGTGTATTTTATCAAGGAAATCATAAATGTGTCTGCACATACTGGTATTTCTGTCAGAGCTGCAGTAATGATGAGTAAGAGCTGTGAGTAAATGACTGATTAAAGCAACATTTTGTAACTTTTCTACCATAAAATAACAGATTTTAAATCCTGTTGATGTTACACTGATTTGTAATCAGGGGAATGGTGTCTCTGTCATTTGTACGTCTGTTTTTATGTAACTTTGGGCTCCGGGTCGGGAGAAGTACGTAACGCTTTACGGCACTAAGTCACACACCAACACTGATTTTGGTGAAACTGGATCATATTTTTACGGACAGTGAAGTGAGAACTGTAGCTGCTCTTGGCTAATGTTAGCTCCGGTTGTTAGCCGGGCTGCGAGCTCAGAGCACCGGGGGAGTGTTAGTGTTTGGAGAGCAGAGCCAGTGTCGTGCTAGAACCAGAGCCGGTTGATGTAAGCAGGTAAAGTAACTAATTCAAGTACAGTAGAAAGTAAGTACATTTATTGTAGTCATGCATTGCACTTTTGCACTTTGAGGCAAATATTATGTATTATATTATATTTATTTGTAACTTTAGTTACTTTGCACAATCAGATTATTGATCAAAACTATAATAAACAATTATAGTATGATGTATTTTTATGGATTAAGCCGTCCAGCAGTACATAAAGTGATTACATTTAGTCCCACCTTTACCAGCTGCAACATTTAAGTGATATATACATTAATGCATCACTAATTATAAAGCACTAGTATATATGATTCATAATATCATCAATCATTCTTCATACTTTTGTACTTTTACTGAAGTAAAGGTTTGAATGCATGACTTGTAACAAAGTATTTCTCCACTGTGAAGTTGCTACTCCTTCCACCACTAACTGACCTCTGACCAATAATTGCTGCACTAAATTTGTTCACAAGGAAGTTTTCTAAATCAGGTCCTGGAGCCGGTTTCACTTGTTCATAAGTCACTTAAACCCAGTAACTATGTGTAACTGTGACGAAGCTAACTGGACCACATGACAAAGTTAACTTGCAAAATGATGTCCCCCTTTGAAGACTGACACGTCTAACCACTTAAGTTAAATATATCATTTGGCTCCCTAAAGTTAGTCACAGCTCTTGATGTGATTTTGTGTTTTGCTGCAGATGTTTCCTCGCAACCAGTTTACACAGTTGGGAAGTCTTAAAGTTTACTAGCTAAGACATTCTTCAAATTTAAATGTAGTTAAAGTAGCTACAGTACTAGTTACTAAGAACTGAGCAATGTGTTTACGAATAGTTAGTGCAGAGAAGGCGTGTTACTGGGGGCACCATATGTGCCGAGTGAGCATGACTTTAATTTATTTTGATTTATGGCTCTGAGGGCCAGAGGACGTAACCCTGCTCACCCCAACTCCCTCTTTTCCCCTCCCCCCTTCCCCTTAAAGTTTTACACCGTGTAGGAGTTGTGGAGTCTGGTTCTCATAGAAAACCAGCCGATTGTTCCACTCCACACTCCGGCCTCTGATGCAGCAGCAGGAGGACAGTTGATAAGATTTCCGATGGGCTCGAATGTTGACTTTTTTTGAGTTCTTTTCAAAGATAATGGGCTAATCTAGGGTCACCCCGAAGCTGACAAGACAAAGTGTAGCTTCTCCATCTTCAGACGTGAGACCCCCCCGAGGCATCCCGGAGACTGTGGCGTAGATAAGGAGCATGCCTGCGCACAGACGGGCCGTGAAACCCAGACTCCGAATCAATCTTTTCTTATCTGAAACTTCTGCTCAGCTGTGGGGCAGATGGTCCCCAAACACACACCACCCTTCAAAATATCTCTAATCAGTGTAACCAGGCGGAAAACTTCAGCTTCATAAAGCTTCAGGCTCCTGCGGTGAAGAGCCAGCTCTGATTGCCATGGAAATCGAGGCAGATTGGGAAGCTCTGGACCGGCGAGTCAGGAGTGTTAATCATGGAGGAACATCAATATAACAACCCCCCCGCCCTCTCCTTCCTCACCACTGCTAAAAAGGGCCCGGTTCATTATTCAGCCTTTCTTTGCAGTTAATGAACTCCGAGTTGAGACTCCTCATGTTGTGGCTGTTTAAATACCTCTGTCAGTGTTATTGCCAATATCAGGGGAGTCGTGCTGTTTATACCAAGAGGAGGTCAGCGGCGGTGAGCATCATTACACGAGGAGAGAGGAACAACAACAACACCAGTGAGAACATCAACGCCCCTAATTTAGAGGTGGAATAAAATGCTGTTGTTTAGGTTTCACTGCAGATTAGATTACGGCCCAATGTGAGTCCAATAAGAACAATTTGATTTTGAGGTGAAGTGGCTCATTGAGAGCAGCGACAGTATATTTGGTGTCTCAAGAGGCTCAAGAGGAGAGGACAAGAAATCTTATCAGCAACGTAACGTTGGACTGAAAGTCCTGGAGCTGGTGTACGGTCAAATTTAGCCTAGTTATGTAACACAGTTAACTACACAACCATTAGCCTAAAAGGACCAACTGATAAAATTAACTTGCTAACTTGAGAGTTGCTAGCATAATCGGATATTTCCCAATCGTTCTTCCACATACGTGTACATATACATACATCTATTAACAAAGCAAAGTTATATTTACATTTACAAAACGGTTAGCAGTTCATTTGAATTTAGCGATAAGCCCCAAGAGGCCGTGGTTTACTAACGGCAGCTAGTTAGCAGCTAAAGTAACAGTCAGTAACAGTAAAAAGCCATTATGTTGCTAAGCTAACAAGCTACAAGATAGAAAAATGCAGGAAATGCTACACAATGGTTGGCTGTGAAGAACCAAGTAGTAATATTAGAGACCCTCTGATTCCCACCAGAACTGCTAACTACTACTAACTGTAGCTGCCATTAGGTAGTTAGCTTAGTTAGTTATGCAGGTAGCCAGTCCAAACTGAGCTAACGGCAGCTAGTTAGCAGCTAAAGTAACAACAAAGCTATCTGTCCATCAGGAACAGCTAAAGGGTGGCACAATGTAACCTTTATTTGGCTAATACTTGTTGCCACAAGAGTAGGGCAGATTGTGCCTTTGCCTTTTTTTGTTGTTGTTTTACGTGCTAAGCTAACAAGCTACAAGACAGAAAAAATGTTGCACAGTCGTTGGCTGTCAAGAACCCAATATGTCATTGCAAAGCCTTTCCAAGGATAGCAGTATTAGAGACCCCCTGATGTCCTCCAGAACCGCTAACAACTACTACTAATTGTAGCTGCCGTTAGGTAGTTAGCTCAGTTAGTTGTGCAGCTAGCCATCCCAACTGAGCTAACGGCAGCTAGTTAGCAGCAAATAAAGCTATCTGTCAATCAGGAACAGATATCTGGGTGTTAGACACATCGTAACTTCTCTTTGGCTAATACTTGTTGCTTTCTTTGGTTGGGTTGGTGCAGCTAGTTAGCTCAGTCAGTTATACCATTAGCCGTCCTAAGCTAACGGCAGCTAGTTAGCAGCTAAAGTAACTGCTAACAACAAGCTATCTGTCCATCAGGAAACTTTTATGCTGCTCTGCCTGACCTTTTGGTGATTCACAGAAGAAAATATTTTCAAAATATGTTTCACCAAAATAAATGAATAAAGTTGTGCTTTTTTACAGTTATTCTTGTTTTATTTGTGGTCTGATGAACGGTAAACTCATTAAATTCAGTGCCCCAGTTATCTATTTCCCAAGCTAAGTCACTGTAGCTTTCATATGCCGTCCAACACACCAGCAAGAGGACGAGGCTGTGCTCATAAGCACAGGGTGCTGCCCAGTCTAGACAGACCTGTCTCCACACTTTTAGTGCTGTGCCAGCTATTTGCCCCTCGGCAGGCTTGCTGCTGAAAGTTGGCCAATCAGAGGATGGTGGGCTTTTAGGGACGGGGGGGCTTAAAAACACAGGACCTGAAATGGCTTGTTTCAGACAGAGGATGGACTGAGTAGCTGCATAAAGGGAGAGTATAACATGAATAAGGATTTCTTTGAACTGTGAATCATGCAACGCTACTCTTGTGGAGTCACAGAATAAAAATATAAAGCTGGAAATGAGCATAATTTGAAGTTTTAGTGGTTCGCTTTCAGTATATCACTAATTTGACACTAGCTTGTAGTAATTAAATTATGAATAGCTTGTGCAACCCAATCTTAGAGCATCAGCATGACTCAAGAGGTTATCAGGCCCATGTTATGTGGTTATAAAATGTCTGAATCCCACACATGACCTCGACTACATTTCTCTGCCCCTTCTGGACCCGTACACTATCTCACGAAGCAGACATGCAATTAAAATATCTTGAGAAAAGACGCGTATGACCGCTGTGTGAACCCTTTTTTTTTTTTTTAGTTTGGGAATTCATTTCAGGGCTGACATCGCAGAGAGGCGTTTAGGTGAATCACACAGTATCTGATTTGAATTTCAATTATCACACAGAGGGCAGAGTGTCTAGACAAAACAACCGTCCTAAGTCTGTAGTCACTAAAGAGCTTCTGACAAGTGTATCAACCTGCAACAGATGCATTGAATAATTTAGGAGGCATAAACTACACACTCTGGTGACATCTGACCTTAAAAGTCTCACGCTGCAGTTTATTTAAAGTGCGATGATATGCAGAAACGTCTTTTCCTGTTAATACAATGTTGATGCTTCCATATTTGAACTAAAGGTCTGATCATGACCACGTTGTAACTGTTATTTTCTTTTTTCTCTTTTAGTTCTAAGTTCAAAACCACTGGCAGTCTAAAGACTGGACAGCGTAAGCGTGACGCCATCTGTAGGTTTCCGAAGAGCCGTTGTGAAGCTCAAAATCTGTGGCTCTGGACATTATTGGAAATTAGCTATAGAGACCAAAACTGTTTTTTGTACCAGGCTGTAAACATGTCTATTTCTGCTGTGAAGTTGGACATTTTAACATGGGGACTTATGGAGACTGACTCACTTCTGGAGCCAGCCTCAAGTGGATGTTTGAGGAACTGCAGTTTGGGCACTTCTGCATTGGCTTCACTAACGAAAATAACAATAACATAAATAACAATCGCAACATTTTACCGCTTCCTTTTCTTTGCCGAAGCAGAGTATTAGCACCAACATTTGACTGCCAAAATATAATTATAAAACTTACTTACATTTGTATATCGCGGTACTCACTGCAACCACTTAGGCTCCAGTAGCTTCTTTGGCTGCCATTTTCACAATGCTGGTGGTCCCTTTCTTTTTGCTACGTAGCCAAAATGGTAACCATTGAAAGTGTCCAGTGTCCCACACTGCACCATCCAGTCCCTCACAGTACACTGCATTTTGACAGTGTGAACACACTTATGTACTTAAAATAGCAAGTGTAAGTCTGTATTATGTGGAGTAGTACTACTTTTTTTTTCCATCATCGCAACGTTTCAACCACTAAACGACTAAATATTTGAGCATTTCTGTTAAAGCTTGTTCTGTGGTTAGGAGGTTTGTGGTTTCTTACTTGTAAATTGTGTTTTTAATGTCAGATTCAGCAGATCACGTAACACTTGCTGGTTCCACAAAGCACTGAATCTTTGGGATCCTAAATCTTTCAACAAATTTGGGGCCTCTCATCTGTCGATTGCTGAAACTCCACTGAGTCCTCTGCTCACCATGAATTTCCCCATCAGTCAGTATGCGAACATAAAGCTTTGGAGACCGCAGCCTAAAGCCACCGTAATCCCTCATGCCTAAACAAGACCAAAGACAGATTTCACAGGCTTGTGCCTCACAATACCCAGACTGGAGGGGGGACACAGCTCTTTGTGGGCCAGATTTGTGCCTGGACATGGGCGCGTTATGGACGTTGAGTGGGTGTAGCTGTGTAGCCAAAGGTTCAAGGTCAAAATTGGTAGATAGAATGAAAAAGTCATTTGCCCATCATCGTGTGCATGCACCCACGCACATATACAGATTTCCCCCTATTCCCATTCCAGCTGCCGACAGTCACTCAGAGAGTGAGAGGTGAAAGAGCAATCATCACCTCCACAATGAGGCTTTCACACAGGCTGAGCCGAGGAATGTCACTGCATGAGCGCTGTCGCCCATCCATGGCGGAAAACACTGTTGCAGCACACAAGTGATGCCTAATAGTTTAAACTGTTCGGATAAAACAACATTTGGCTGTGCATGGTGTCCAAGTGACTGCTGATTTTGATTAAAACGTACAGTTTGACAGATTTGGTGCAGATTATTTGTATTATTTACAACAGTCCTCATTTTGTCTTTGATATTTACACTGAAAGTGTTGCACTGGTGCTTTGATACACTATCTTTTAAGGTTTTAACAATGACTTTGCAACTGAAATCCCAAACCCTGTGAACAGAAACATAAAACAGACATTGCAGATCATGAGTGAGCAACTATACGACCCAACAGTTACCCGTATGTATAGATAGCTTAAGTTAAAGAAAAGTTTCATTTGATGCCTGATGGAGGTCCAGGACTGAAACACTAATGTATCTCTAATAAACTCAGTGCTGATGGTGTGCAGGATTTCATTTTCTGCCACACCAGGTGTGCATTAGACACTTAACACTAAAGGTACATTCAGACAGGTTCTAGCAATGAGTTGAAAATGCAGGTTTTTACCATTCATTTCAGTGGGGGTAGTCTGTTTTGGCTGATGTGGTGTCCACCAAAAAACGTAGTAGAAGTTGAGCCAGATCCAACTTTCTGCGGCCACCAATCAGACGCTCAGATGCAGACCAGTCAAACCTCCACAGTCGGCCAGAAATGTCTCTGAAACTGAGACTATCCAGGTGGATTCATGGACTAAACTCTGATACTGTACCTGTTGTGTTCTGGCTTTGTTTGTCTCATTAACCCAGCTTCTAAATCTGAGTCTGACTCGCAATTTATGGTGCAAAATAGAGACACGGAGAAGTTTCATTTGGTTTGTGTCCGATGGATGGAGAGAGAGCAGTGGTTGAGAGACATAGACAGTGAATGAGAGTGAGAGTGCTGGTTAACCAGTGAAATAAAAAGTTATTTCCTGGTTGTTTCACAGAGGTTACGCTCAGCACAAATAGACACAACCCCAGCAGCCTAAGTAAACCTAAGTTAACTCTGACTAGAAGCACAAGATATGATATGTTAGTGTTTTAGTAGCATTAACCTGGACTCACAAGCCAATGGAGTCATATTGAGTTTAAATAAACGTGCATTGCAGAACCAATCCAAAGTCTTTTGGACGGTGACGTGTATGACATTGCTTGGGACAGGGTAAGGAGGTTGAAGTAAGGGGCATATGTTTGTTAGTGGCTGTTCAGGAAGGTACTGAGGCCTCCTCCGATCTTCATCGGGAGACTAGCCTAAACCAAACAACACCCCCATCTCTGGTGTCCTGGTTCTGTGCTTTGTACACAAAGCCACCTGCTCCAACCTCCTCCCTGTAACTTCTGTGCGGTATAAGGA
This sequence comes from Argyrosomus regius, assembly GCA_946959425.1. NCBI lineage: Eukaryota > Metazoa > Chordata > Actinopteri > Sciaenidae > Argyrosomus > Argyrosomus regius. Next base: position 25,857,729 of record OX336884.1, read on the forward strand.
TATCATATTCCCCACCATGAATACCTTGAAAGAAAGTGTGGGCCATCTGAAGGCTTATTGGCCAGCTTTTCACCCCACCTTTGTGTGTGGCCGTTCAGAAGTGCTGTAAACCCTTTAGCCCTCAGAGGTGGTCAAACATAGGTTGGTTTCAAGTATATTAACGCCTTTAACAGTGCACACATTCAGGCAGCCTCCTCCTCAAAGGCATCCATTGTGATGCAGTACCAACCAAAACTAACTGAAGTCCACACACCTTGGCAAGTGCTGCATAAAATGGGCGTGATTGTCGGATTGTTGGTTGCAGAACGTTAAAAAGAAAAGGTTGGACGCAGACAACTCCAATTCATAAGAAAGATGGGAATGGGATTAGGAAGTTGTTCTTTTAATGTAGACTCTTCTGTTTGTTTGTTTCTTACTTCCAGGCCAGGATATGAAAAATCAGCAACACTAACAGAAAAATATCTTTGAGGAATAACCGCACAAACACTGAACATTTTTATTCAGGTGATAAAGAAACGTCTGTTTTGCCTGTGTTCGTTTCGCCACAGCTCACTCTCTGTCTCCATGGATCCTAAGGATTAATAAAACCAGCTTCTCTTCTCTGCACCAAAGAAAACAGGAGGGCACTTCTCTAGCTTCTCTCAAACAGCGTCTCCCTCCTCCTCCTCCTCCTCCTCCCCCGTCTCCCCTTGCAGGTGGCCCCGTTCGCTACTTTGAGCGAGGCTGCAGGGCTACGGGAGGAATTCACATGTAAATAGGCCACTCGCTCTCAATAGACTGGGGGAAGAAAAATGAATCCCGTCATGATAACCTTGCATAATAAGCAGGCTAAGGCGTATGCATATATTGCAGTGTCCCCTTTTTAAGTACACAATGGGATAAATCTAAAAACTCAGCAGAATAAAAAAAAAAAAGGAGGTGGATTTAAAGGAAAGTGAAGCCGTGCAGTTTGACACAAACTTTACTCTGTCATGGCCGTGCAGACAAAAAGAAGCTTTGTGGTATGCAAGTACCTCCTTCTACCAACAGCATCACAGCAGAACATGTCAAAAGAAGTCTGAGCATGCATGTGCAGCTTGTTAACAGCGTGTCAAGGTCAACACAGGAATTTACACATTGTCTTACACATACAGTACAAACCCATCCATGCACTCACGTTCACAGCTTTCTCTTGTCTCACACTTACGTTGACCTTATTTTACAGCGAGGATCATTTGAATTTCTCTTGAAAGCATCTCAAGGTTCTTTCTCAATGAAAATACAAATTATTTTGTAATATTCAACAGCTACAGCTCTGGATTAGACACCTCTGTAGCTAACGGTGGAACCACAGTATCACATCGCGGCCATGATGCTGTTTTTGGTTCGTTCTCCACGCGACTTCAAACCCCACCGGGAGCGTTTTGCCTGCCAGACTTTGTTAACTTGCTCAGATTTGGTCATTTTTTTCTGGTTTACGTGCTTCTAAATATGAAAGCGAGGTTACAATACAATCAGCGGTTTGCACAGGGTGTTTTATTTTGAAAACCGACCGGCTTCTCTATGCCTTTTCTGTGTCTTCTTTCCAGTCAGCTCGATCTGCTCTGTGCAGATTGACGTGGGCTGCTCGTGGCAGCCGTCGAAAATAGAACAGCCACGTATTCCCGGCTTTTGAAACAGACCGCGGTGCTTCTGGTGGAGTTTGAAACATTGACAGGAACACACGTGTCGCATCCGTGCCCGATGGAATTTGGCCTCATGGGATATGTTGTTGCTGTTGTTGAATGCAAACAAATGAATCACCAATGCATCTTTGTTAGAAATGATGCCTTCAAATTTTACTAGCCAGTACAATAAAGATATTTTTTAGCATCATATCTGTGTGAGTTGGCTTTCTCATCACTGAAAAATAAGACAAGGAAATGCCCACAGCTTGGATAAAGACAGGGTTTGTTTTGTTTTGCTCTTTACCCTATTAGCATACTCCATTTCATGCATTCATTATCTTCAGCATCATATCCAAAAACTGCTGAATGCCTTTTTTTCAGTGATTGCTAACAGATTGGTAACAGCCATAATATTACTTCTTATATGTATATGTATTTGTTTCGTATTCATAAAAGATATCCATGGCGTCAGTTTAGCTGAAAAGGTGCATGTATTGAGAGAGTTTCTATAGAGTAGTGAAGTGGGAGTTTGGGTATTTCGAGTATTTTGGGCATTCAGGGTTCATGAATTAAAAGTCCCATTCATTTTTTTGTTCAGACAATATTCAGTAATTAGCAGTTGGAGCACTTCCCAGGTTTGGATGAACATGAATCGGCAGTACAAAGCATGTTTGTCCTTTAAAAACTCCACTTAATCACCAGGTTTTGTGTTTGAATCTAATGAATAGCCTTGTATTGTTTTGTATTCTAGCAAACCTCATTGATTTTCTCTCAAGTCGACCCCTGACATACTTTATATTGCTCTTGTGTGCTCACTTTACCTCTACCAAATTGTACAAAGTACTTTTAATTATGAAAATCTATGGACAGAGGAAATAAAACTGATGTTTTATTTAATTTCTAACTAGTTTTTAATTTCAAACTACAACTCCCATGATGCAATTATGAGAAACACCTAATCAAACAATTAAAATTCCTTTATGTGCATCGACATCGATGAGTTGAAGTTTAAGATTACAGCTCTTGACCCGGTGTTGAACTAAATGTACCAACTAGTTTGGTGTTTTGCCCTCAAGCGTTCTGAATTTGCTCCAGCTTGTAACCGGCTTCCATGGCAACAGTAGCTGAGGCTCATGGGTATTGTAGTTTTTACAGTGTCAAACTGCAAAAACATATTTTCCCAAATTTAAGTTGAAATAATGAAGTCAGATGAACACAGATAACTCTATAGAGTTGTTAAATCATCCATGAGACTCCGTGATGACTTGTGTTCCCATGTGTTTGACGGGCGTGTCTACATCAAAGATATCATTAAAAGAATTTACAGTGCAGAGAAATCCTTTTTGAAACCAGCCGCTCCTCCCGGTTTGCAGCTCCATCATATGCTGTAGAAAAATCTCATCGCTTTACACCCAACACACACACATACACATACAGCAGAACATTTTGTACAGCATTCAGCAGTGTGCCGCCCAACCTGAAAATAACTGCCAAACTCGATCAAGCCTTAGGCGTCCTCTTGGGGAGAGCAGCTGAGACGGCTCAGTACAGTGTCAGAGCAATAATGGGTGGGAATTCTTGTATGGATGAGCTACTCCAAACAAGACTTTTTTTTTTTTTTTAATGTTGGCTGGAGCTTTTTTGTGCCAAGCGCACCATGTGAGGTTAAGGGGTTAATGGATCGCCCCCAGACAAGAGATTTATTCACCCTAATCCACCTTTCACTGAAGACTTTACAAGAACAGATAAAAGCTAAAGTATAGGAGGGAGCCTGGATAATTATATTACATACTGTATATGATCAAGTAAAGTGATTATAGTTGTTTTAGTCTGTCCATATTAAACCAAGTCAGCAAAAATAAAGCACGAGACAGGTAATGGGATTTTTCATTTGAGTGGTAATCCCCTGGTGAGTGCTCCAGCAGATCAAAAGAAATGTCCTTTAGTCTGCAGGAGGAGGAGGAGGAGGAGGAAGCAGGACACATGAATTGACTTACACACACTGAAAGCTGACATGGCTTGCAGAGATAAGGTAGTAGAATCAGGAAAAGTGTTTTTTGAGTTTCCTTCCTTGGCAAACAAGCAAGGAAGAGGCACCTGGTCCCCCCCACCCGTGACACAAGAACATAATTAATCATAATTTTGACAAATATGGGGCATTCTGCGGAAGCTGGCAACCAACAATCTGGGTTCAAATCCAGCCATGTGTGTCGTTTATTGACTCCAGTTAGCTGTAGCCCATAAAAATAAAATCATAAATTTTTTGGGGTCTATTTTTAAATGCAATTCACGCCCTGACACATCACCAAAACCACACATCACGGTCATGATTATCGCATCTAACCGGAACAGATATTTATATGGTGAGAATGGATGTTTAGTGATTCAGCCTATGAGTGGTGCAAACTACCAATCTTATTTTAGAGAAGCCAGCTGCTGCAGCCGCTGCGTCGTCGTCCTGTTGCGCTCGCAGTCATTAATTGTTTGAAAAGGAATGAGAGAGCAAATGGCGTTAATACACTGAGGGGGCTACGTATCCGCGAGCCAAAAATACTCCACTGCACTGCACTGCCCCTGGCTTCATAGTGTCCCTGCCCCAGCCTGTTGTGCAGGGTTTGTCTGGCCTCCTCTAGACCGACCTGACAACATTTTCAAGTCCCGGCGGACGTGCTGCGACGCATCGGTGCATCTCTGAACACTTATTGACACTGCAGTGGGAAAACAATTTTTTTTTTTGTAAATGGACCTTAAAGTTTTGGGTGTGTCGACACAATCATTGTGCAACCAATGTTTTCCTTTCCTTTTCTCTCCAAAGTGATAATTACAGAGTAGGTAGACATGAGCATGTATTTTGTTTTTCAGACGTTCACCATGTGACAGCACAAGCAAGTCCTGTAATGTCAGCTATTCATCCTGCAGCAACTCCACTGGGGAGAACTGGTGGTGTAGTTAGTGCCTTGCTAAAAGGGACACACTGACAGATGTTTTCACATATTGCTTTCTGTCAATAATCACCCCTCTCGAACAAGCTTCCACGCTCAAGCCTGCTATCACCCCCGAAAGAATTGAAGGTTACACTCCAGAGCGGCTCTTGAATAACAAAGTGGACGTAATAACAGCCTCCATACGAGCGTTGACGTTGCTCTAAATATCTTTTATTAAGCAAAACATAACCCGGTCTACAACTACAGTAGCGTCTGTTGTATTTTGCCCCAAACATTTTCAACACAATAAGATCTATTTAAAAACTGTAAACTTCATATGAAGCAATAATCTAAAGTGCTTTTTAAAAAAAATCAGTGATACAAGCTGGCAAACAAATCGATAATATGCATGGTAATACTTTTTCTTTAACAAAGGAAGTCCAGTGTAAAAAAAAGAAAAAAGAACATGGTATAATAACATAGAAAAGAGATGTATATTTCATCGCCCCTCTGGTGTAACAATGTTTAATCATTTACCAAATATCTCTTCAACTCGTAAAAGACTTTTCTTAAATTATTTTTGGTAATATCGTGTGGAACAGCCTTTAGCCATTCATGAAACATACAGTATCCTTAACTTCTATCACCCATCCAGACCCCGAACCCTCAGTGCTTTTTAAATCCTTTTAAACTCTTTATAGCACATCCACACATGTCTGCAACTTTCTCATCTTCATACTGTATTCCTTTCATGTGTCACTTCCTGAACAGCTTCATCACCAGATCGGGAATCCTAAAATCTCAATTGTGGACTGATAAAACTCAGTATGTTGAATCTGGACCTGATCCACCCGCGGGGAGAATTATCCTTTGTTTCCTTCACATATAACAGCAGGACGAGTCTGACGAGTTTATCTCTTTTTCTTCTGCTGCCGGAGAGCCTTTCTCCGTTTGAGGATCATGTCGTGGAGTCTCTCCAGGCCGTCCCTGAGTCCGTCTCCTATGATGGCGCAGGCTGGCTGCAGGTGCCACGGCGTCGCGGGGCCCAGTTCCTTCAACGCCAGCAATTTTTCGATCTCGGCGAGTCCCAGTGAGTGCCTCAAGTCCTGTTTGTTGGCTACCACCAACAGGGGCACCCCCTGGTTCTCGGAGGTCTTGGCGATTTTATGGAGCTCCGTTTTGGCCTCCTCCATGCGCTCCGCGTCCACGGAGTCCACCACGAATATGATGCCGTCTGTGCATCGCGTGTACGACTTCCACAGCGGGCGAAGCTTCTCCTGGCCGCCTACGTCCCAGAAGTGGAACGTCCCAGTCCTGTGGCCTCCGAGAGACAGTTTGACCTTCTCCGCATTGAAACCTTTGGTGGGCACCGTGTTCACGAACTCATTGAACTGCAGTCTGTACAGAACGGTGGTCTTCCCAGCGGAGTCCAACCCGAGGATGGCGATGTGGAACGACTGAAAGAATGGGATGCTCGAGAGGAGGCTAGGTTGCTCTGACAATCCGTTCCCCATCTTTCCTCATGAGGAAGGATTGGCAGTTCAGGAGATTTGATCCAATCGTCTGGCAGTAATCCTCAGAGCTGCTGATATTCCAAAATGACTGCAGAGGTTACCTGAAAGCACATTATTGTTGGTGAAACATAGGCTTAGAGAGGCAACAACACTTAAACCGAGATTATGTAACTCTGACTGAACAGCCACTGTGGCCACAAGCAGCAATTACAGGATAATGGGATATTGAATTTCCCTACATTTCCCAAGATTCAGTTGAATCTGTTGCTTTAAAGATTTATTTTTTTTTGGTGATCTGTATGAGCTATAACAACACATCTATCTATATCTATATCTATCTATCTAAAATAGAGCCTGGCTTATGCTGGATTTTTGGGGCTGATAAGAGTCAAACATTCCTAAATCGATGTATCGGTCGATATTAATGCACATATTTTGCAATGAGAGTTAAGATAACATAATTATTAAAAAGATATGTAACAGAGGTAGGATATTTAACCCTTTAACAACAATTTACTGGGCAAAATGAGTACACTGAAACAGCAAACTTCACTGGGAATTTAATAATTATACATAAAAGCCAACAAATACAACATAATTAATAGATCTAAATTACCCAAAGCATCTTTTTCTGCATTATGTCCTTTGAAAAATAAGTTTCTATATTGGCACATATCTGGCAACATATACACAGACACTAATATGTCTGTGATAGGTCAATATTGGCCAATAAAATTGGCCTAACGGTCTGATATATCAGTCGGGCTCTAATCTAAAGTTTGCCAACATAAGCCACCACAAGCTAGTGGTCATAGCAGACTACAGCACGGCTGCAGTGTATTAATTTGAGCATGGGTCCTCATGAGTTTCCATTTTTTTTAAATTTGTAAGATGATTAAAGCTGCACTGTTTATATTAACAACGGACATTAACAATGGAAACTTATGATTACATCAGCATCCAAACACATGAATATCATAGCATATTTGACTATTATGAATATATTGCTGACATTTTCTGACTCTTATCAGAAGATTTCCACAGGTTACATATTAATATGGACGATGACCAAACAGATAAGGATCAGTCAAAGTCCACATTGGGCCTCACTTACTATAAAAACATGCTTTATGACCAGGAAATAAGACTTATTTCCTGGAGCAATATACCACATCTAGTCAGACATCACAGTGCTGTTATATTGATATATTGCACAGGTGTGACAGAGATTGGCTTAATTTCATGCTCAGTCACACCTTAATGTGCTGTTTACCTGAATCACCGCATATGATATCACTGTAACATTCCTATAGATGTCTGTCTACCAGTTTTAATGTTATTTTAGGATGATACGCACCTTTAAATTGATTAAAAATAGAGTTTAGCTGCAATGACTATGTATTTTATCTGTATATATATATGAGATTGCACCAATTTTGCATAGGATCTGCACGGCAGGTGAACACATGCATTCAGTCTAACATAGGTTACCTACCAGTCTGAGCCATCTGTATAGAAAACACTCTAAATCCTCTCTGCGGTCCTCTCCAGCTCCTACACTGCCTTAAAATATCAGCTGTATTTCCACCTTTCCTGTATCGACAAGCAGCAACGACGACGGCCGAAAATCGCTTCCCCAGCAGCGGAGACACCCTCCCTGTCTTGTCCTCAGTGTCCCAGTGTGTGGAGCTACCGCTGATGACACTGCTGTCAGCCTGGATCAACGCCCACACGGAGCACTGCGGGCGAACGCGATTGGTGCGTCGACTCCTATCTCTGTCACCTGATTGGCTAAACGCGCCTGTCAATCACGCCTCTGCCCGGGAACCAAGATCACCTGTTGCTCGGTCTTGTCTGTCACACCATCTTTTTACTTTTAACGTTAATATTTAACGTGTTTGAGCCGCGAACTGATTGAAATTGATGTGTTTAAAGGGTAAGTTTTGTTATAAAACACGACTGTGGAGGCCACGAAGGTACATTTCATTTAAAAGTTGTACATTTATGCGTTTAAATAGGTCGAAAATGTACTTTTTTAGAAAGAAGAAGAAGAAGAAACGTATATTTCCACTAAGTTGCAAGACGTTTGACGCAAAACGTAGCTAAAGAGTCCAAAAAACACACTTTAAGATACGTTTTTACATACAATTCAAGCCAGTTAGTCTCCAATAAGAGGCTTCGTTATCATTCTCGGTGTTTTATAGCACATTTTAAACAATAAACGGACGTTTAGCGAGCATAGAAGCGCATAGATAAAGCAGAGCTAAGCTATTAGCCGTTAGTAACCGTTAAAAGTAGAATTCGAATTCGAATTCAAACGTACCGTTGGTTCAGTTCGGCGAGTCAGCGTGTTTTCCCTTTTCAGTCTGTGTGTGAGTGTCTGTCTGTGTGTGTTTAAGGGGACAGAGACTGTGTGTGTGTGTGTGTGTGTGTGTGCAGACACCGCCCCCCCCTCGTTCATCCGCGTGTTTTTGTTTGAACTGATTGGTCGCAGAGCAGGAAAAGCACCACGCTGACTGACCGAGCGACTGCAGCCTGGCTGCAGCCCCATCATGCATGAAGGATAACAAACAGTAAGTGGCCTTCCAGCCATCAGGCTTTTATATAAGCTGTGTCTGTCTGTGTGTGAACCGTTTCAGGTCATTATGGTTTGGTTTATTTTGTGGAAAAATAACGAAATATATAGGTCAGAAGTACTCACGTCCTTTATTTAAGCTTCTATTTTACAATGGCAAAATGAAATAACGTTTATTTTCTCAGCATTTATAGGGTAAGCATGTTTGCAGTGCATGTTTATGGCGAGGTTTCATACAAATAGACAAAACTCAGCATAAATCACACACAAAACACAAACAATGACACAATAAAATTATATTAATAATAATCATCAGATTATTTTCAACGTAAATTTAAATTGACATCCTCTTCACGATTACAGCCACCATATTGTGCTGAATTTAATACATAAGTACAAAAATAACTACATTTTACTAAGTTAATTCATCTCATGTAGAAGCCTGCTGGTTAGTTTTGCTTTGTTTTACTGTTTTTACTGTTTATTTAAAGTGTAAGATGGTTTACTGTTGCTGTCTCTAGATGGGCTTTTATACAAATACATAAAACTCAACATAAAACAACACAAAACCCAAACAATGACTCCATAAAATGACCTTAATCATCAGATTATTTCCAACTTAGATTTGATTCATGATCCATTTACAGCCACTTTCTTGTGCTACATGTAATCTATAAATCCAAAATAATGTGCTTATAGATGTGCATATAGATTTTCTCAGCATTTTCAGCCCAAGCAAATTGCAGTTTCTCTCCTATGATGGGTTTTCATACAAATACACAAAAGTCAACATCAAATACACACAAAACAACACAAAACACAACACAGTCATACAATAAAATCACAATAAAAGTCAATAATGATCAGCCAACCTGTTTTTTAGTGTTAGTAGAGTCTGTGTGTTTATTGTCTCAGGTTTCTTGATGGGCTGTTATACAAATACACAAAACAGCACAATGATGGAATAAAACTATAATAACAGACAGTGATGATCACCAAACCATTTTCAACTTCCATTTTTCCATCTACCCATACATTCATCAGATATTGTATAATTTCCATGTTATATATTAACGCTATGTAGTAATAAAACAAGTTATGTATGGTCCAGTTTAACTTATATTGGCCACAAATCTCTTACTGTATAAATTCCAGAAACGATATAATGAATAGTAACAACAACAAAAAAAACCTGCATTGATAATGTCATTGTGCATACAGTGGACTTATGACTCATGTTTATTTACATATTTGTTTGTTTAGCTTCTATTACAGGGGAGTTATTGAATGTCTTTGATAACTTTTTCACAGCACCGTAAAGAACAATGACATTAGTAAATAAACATTTATTAGCCATGCTGCAATAAGTTTAAAAAACACACATGTCAGCCTGTTGGTCATGTGTTTAATGCAGTGACATGATATTCTTTTCATTTTATATTTAGTCTGCGAGTTATGCACAGATGACTCATTAAACACGCATGTGCAGCTCTTTGAGATATGCTTCGAACATGTGCAGGCTTCACGTGTTTATGATTCTTGGAGTGCCAAACGAGCAGCTGTCTGTGGACCAGTGGGCTTTATAATGTGCTGCAATGACCTTCATGACACCACAGTCACTGCATCTGCCATAAGCTCAACGCCATAAGAACCACTGAGGATGTCAGATCTGTGCAGCTCATCTTGTGTGGAAGAAGTATTCAGATCCTTTACTTAAAAGTGAAAGTACTCTATTACAAGTAAAAGTCCTGCATCTTACTTCAGTGAAAGTACAGAAGTATCATAGCTAAATGTAGTTTAATGACAGTAAGAGTACTCGTTCTGTAAAGAATTGCCCCATGACTACGATATTATCTTTTGTTTTATCGTATTATTACTGCTCTAGCTGGTTAAGGTGGAGCTAGTTTTAACTACTTTATACAGTTATCAAGTTTAGCCCAGAACATCCCAACCTATGGTCCAAACCCCTCCAAAGGGTCACGGGATAAACCAGAGGGGTTGTGAGGTGATTAATGGGGTTAGAAAGAAGTGAAAATCAAGTTATGTTACAAAATTCTGTATTCATTTTTGACTTTTCACTAATCTTTGCTTTTGTGAAATAATATGAATAATTTCTTCTCTTCACAGTTCTACTTACTAGATCACTAGTCTGTCTATTTTCTAATCTTATTTGTTTCATGTAGAACGTTAATCTAAAAAGTAACTTGTAACTATAGCTGTTAAATAAATGTAGTTGAGTAAAAAGTACTATATTTTATAACTAGAGTAGAAGTATAAATGAAAATACTCCACAAATTGTACTTAAGTAGCATACTTGAGTAAATCTACTTGGTTACTTTCCACCGTTGGCTGTGTTATAACAACAATACTGCCACTTTGACATAGCAGAAACACATCAGCGCTAATTATGCTTAAGAAAATGTCTGTAATTCATTTATGCTTTAATATTAAGTAGATCTGAATCATGGCAAATAGAGTAAAAACATGCATTATCACTGAAGTGGTCTTTAAAGAATCTTAGATTTGTCTCTTCTGAACTAAAACTTCGTCTTTTGCCATCAGAACATGTATATTTTTACATCTCCACTCTCTGTGAGTGCAGTCTGTTAGTTTAAAGTGTTTACTTATTCAAGTGTTTAATTTTCCACATTACACTGTTAAAAAGAAAGAAAGACAAATATGCACATGTAAAAATGAATTTTAAAACGAGAGTCAGGATCTGTTTTTCCACGATCTCGAGAGTTTCTCCTCCACACGGTCCAAGAATGCGCTGTACGCTCCTCTTCTTCGTTGGTGTCTCTATGAAGCAGACAGAAAACTGTGTAAAAATCACCCTTTGTTAGGGTAACAAGTAATGTGAAATATAACAGGTAGCTTCAGTCAGATGATGTCAAACCAGAAACATTATTTGTTAAGTGGAGTAATTATTTACACTACACGTAGATCTTTGTTTGTTTTCAGTCATCACTCCTGTACAGTTTAAAAAGCATCTCTGACCACATTGTGCTGTGACAACTATAGCTGTCAAATAAATGTAAATACTCAAGTAAAGTAACATGTTGAGATGTGATGCCAGAACACCACTGACGGTGTAGGACGCTGATTTTGGAGGCCAGAGCGACGGAGGAAGTATGAGCCTTGCATCCCATTGAGGCTCTGCAGGTTTATAGGTGTCCATCGTTTTCTTGGTGTCCCTTGAACTGAAGTTTAACTCGGATCTGGAGGTCCGAACTGGAAAGGAAAGTATCATTCCTAGTTAGTTGTTTTGTATGATGGTGATGACGCTTTTATATGATGATCTGTCCTTCTAAAACAAGTCTTTACAAGTCAAAATCTGTCAGAGGGAAAGGGGAAGTTAATGCACTCACTTATGTCCATGTGCTTTAATTTTAATTTCAGGTTTCCAGGGTCTCTCTCATACGTAGTAACGATGTCTGGAAGGTCCTCATCAAGCTGAGGGCAAAAGTGGTAAAAAAGCCAAAAGTTAAATGTAGTTTTTACTTTTGTGTTTGTCGCCATCTTGTGGTCAAATCAAACATCACAGACTCCAGAGTAGTGTGCTGCACTCCAAGTTAAACTGAGTATGATTCTGCTTGAATTTCTTGTATTCACTCTGTGTGTTTACAGTAAACATCCAGAAGAAGGTGTAAAGTACTTACCGGTCTGAAGTCATGTGGTTTAGGGTTCTTGTAAGGCCCAGTGGGATACTTCCCAGCCTTGACAAACATCAGGTCAGACTGCAGCGCGTCAGGAGGCCTGTATGATGCGATGAACTTTGGAGGATCTTCTGACCTCTGGTAACTCTCATGTAAAACCTTTGGCAGAAATATTCCAGGTCTCCTCTTTGTTTCACCGTCTTGAGGTTCAGCTACGTTTGAATGTGTCCTTCTTTCTTTCTTTTGAGGATCTGACACAGATCTGTACAGTTTAAGAGAGAAATCTGGAGGCTTGATGCTCCACACGTCGATGTGGCTCTTGATCTCGGGGAGTGTGAACCATTTGCTTCTTGCTAAAGAGAGATTCTGACTTGCAGAGAATTTGATTTTCTCCTCAAAGCAGACGGAGGACAGAGGATGCATCAAACTATACGGAGCCATTTTAAAAAGTAAGGTTTCTGCTTACCTTGAATATCTCCTGACCTCTCACTTCTAGAGGATCACATGTTTAAATCCACAGAGTTTGAGGTTGTACTGTTGGTTCTTATGTCAGGAACACAGTGGTAGTCCCAGGAGAAAGTAGCAACAAGACAGTGGCACAAAGGGTTGATTACAGACACAACACATAAAAAGTGCTGCTTGGTAACGAGCCCCTTTAGCCCTCTTAACAAGAAGAATTAAGTTAAGTGGGCCGAGCTCAGGACATTCAACAAAAACAGGAACTTAGCAACGGTACAAACAAAGTCCTCTGAATAGAAGAAAGCACGGCATCCTGAAATCTTTGTACCATACCAATGCATTTAATCACATACTGATGGACATTGTTCATTGTTAGAACAATCCAAACATTCACAGACAACTGTCACATGAGTACAGGCAATATCCAATGAAGACGTACAGACAGGTACGAGTCTCCAAAACTATCAAAATAAAATCAAAATAATAAATTCAGATCGACCAAGAGTTCTATTTACCAGATCCTTCAGACGTAATCTCAGTCTTTCTGTACATTGTTACAGGAGGATGGAGGGAGCAGCACATTTAAAAGAAAGGATTGTCTCTACTACACCAGATTGTACTATTTCCTATAACTGCATAAATATATTATACATGTCATTGTCATTGTAAACTTCCAGTGAATTAGTAGTTTGTAGCAAGTTTGTAGTGATAGAAGAATTACTTAGATCCTTTAATTTAGTCGTCAGTATATTAATGTAAATATACTCCATTACAAGTCTTTCATTCACAATCCTACTTGTGTAAAAATGCAGAAGTATTATGAGCAAAATGTACTTGAAGTATCAACAGTAAAAGCACTTGTTCAGCAGAAAAATGATAGTTGATTCTGAAGCATCAATGTCTAAGCAGCATTTTACTGTTGTAGTTGGTTGAGGTGGAGCTAGTTTTACCGACTTTATATACAGTTATCTAGTTTAGTCCAGTGGTTCCCAACCTCAGGGTGAGGCCCCTTCAGATGATCACCAGATAAGTCTGAGGGGGCGTGGGATGATTAATGGGGTGGGAAAGAACGAAAAAACAACAAACAAAGATCTGAAACCCAGTTTATATTCACCCTTTTTGTGAAATAACAGATAACATGACCTATTTACATAAATTATTTAAATGAAACCATCGAAGAAGTTTAGAGGGAAAGTCATTCTTTTGGTGAAACTGCACACAAACTCATTAATATGGGAACCATGACAAGAGGCACCGACTACATGCTGCTTTTTCACAGCATGTAGTCACAAATCTAAAAGTTTGAAAAGCACTGGTTTAGCCTTATCATCCCATAAAATCTTAATCAGAGTAGCTGGTAATAATAACTGTCAAATAAAATGAAAATAAAATAAAGTACAAGTAACTCAAAACAGTACTTGATAGAGATAGTTTGTTGTTGTTTTCCACCACAGTAAGTCTGTATAATATCTTCACAAGTAACAACTGTGTATGAATTGGTAATATGAGGATATTACCATTAGATGGCAGTATTTCATTCAGGTAGTGGCAGTCAGAGAGCAGATCATCATTCATTGATAGCATGAGGTGCAACTTTAATTCTTTTAACAGAAGACACACCACAGTGATTTCCTCTGTAATTTGGTTCTTTGGTCAGACTGAGGCTGAGACGGCAGAACATGGCAAGAAAAGTCAAATTGAGTGAGAGGTGAAACGCTGTGACGAATAAAGGTTAGAGGTTGGACACATGACTTTAAATTTTAAAGTACTGTATGAAATAAACTGTCCCCTGTACTTTACCAGCGTCATGAATGTTTACAGTATGTACAGAGTCTCCACAGAGAGGCCAGGACTTGGCATGTAGAGATGATGCTTCTTCCAGATTGAAAGAGAAAGCTGTTTAATGTCTACCAATCACTACTTAAGAGATTTTTTTACTGACTCAACCTCCAAGAGAAGTCCAAGAGGAGTCTGGAAAGGAGCTTGTAGCAAAAGGAAGTCATTTTGTGTACACTCAGCACACTTGAGAAAGAGAGTCTTACCTTCAATGTGTCATCAAGTTTAAAGCTGCGCTAATTATTATTTTAAATTAGCAATGGGTCAAATGAATATGTGTGAAGAAAAGGTGTTATTCATAATAACAAACACAGTACAACAGTGCAGTACAGTAAAATAAATCGATGAAGCAGTACCAGCATTACTAACTGCTGTGACGCTTTCCAGGTGTACCGCAGCTGCCGGAGCTGATTGTGGCCGCAACAGCATCGAAAATCCAGTCAGTTTTCAAAATAAAACGCCCTGTACAGATCGTAAAAACTACTTACTCATGATAGAAGCACATAAACCAGAAAAACAACCAAATCTGAGCAAGTTAACAAAGTCTTGCAGGCAAAACGCGTCTGAAATGCGTGAAATGCATATACGTTACTGGTCGCCAAGAAGAAAGAGCCAATTATCCTCTATAATCCTTTTTTTCTCCTCCATAATAAGCTGCTCATATTTTTTTCTTTTCTAAAACCTGTTACATAAGTGTTACAATCGTCTGTAAACTTCTCGTCTCTCTCAGTCACTGTATTGGCCCAAATGTGTCATGAGGGGTCATTAGAAACACATCAGAGGTCATAGCTTTGATTTACAAGCGCCAGACAGTAAGCAGAGGAGCTCTCCTCATGCAAACACTGATCTGTATGCAGCGGCAGTTTCAGACAGTTGTTGCAGCAGTCACTTTGTTCGTGCCGACTCGGACAGCTGACACAAGGGGGCAAAGGCAACAGGAAACCCGAGCTGAGACCAAACAGCGCCTGTGAAGGAGCTGACCTCGCCGCCCCTGTTAAACCAGGCGCTGCCACCTTCTGAGGCTCCTGCTGACCTCTGGCCCCTCAGCTCTGTGTCTGAGAAACTCCTGCCATTGTATCCAGTGACATTTACAGCCACCGTGCAATCAGTGGCTCGGCTGAAACAATTACAGGAGCCTTTTGTCAGACGTGACAGCCTGAGACGCTGAGTTTGACCCTGCCTTTCAGAGGCCTCAGAGACGTCTCTATGTCACTCTGACAAAACGATGGAGCCTAATTGTATTGTTGTTTAAACACGAGAAAAAGTACCACAGATAAATCATGCTGTATCACACAGAAACTTGTGACTTATGGCTACGTAACGGCTGAAGGAACAGAAACAAGCCGAAACAGTATCAAAGACCAAGCTGAGGAAACCAGAGGTCTCATTTTTGGACTTTCTTGTATTCATTTCCAATGTCTGAATGTGTGTCATGACCTCCATCTGTTTTTACTGTTGTTTGAACACCGTCACCGAGGCAGATCAAAAGCTCTTCCTTCCCTTTTTTTTAACTTTCATTTTGGCTCAGACAGAGGAGACGACTGTAAATCAATGAAATGTCATAAATCATGAAACAAATAAATCAAAACTTTTACATTTGTTGTTTTGATGTGTCATTTTATGATTAAAGTGCCATTACTTTTGCAGTGCACGGATTTCCTTTAACTCCCACATCCGCTTCAGCTTCTGTTAGTGAATCCCTGTTTCCAGAGAGTAGGATACCTCAAAACAAAACAAGAACATTATAAACCAATAAAAGCACAACTCATCATACAGTACCAACCAAGGTGTCAACATCAGCTTTGGTCTCTTTGCCATTATCTATGTCGATAAAAGTCTTCATTTATTCAGACTGGAGGATTTGGGGAGTTACTGGATCAGAGACTGTACAGACATTGTTTGCATTGCTGGTACAGAACGTGGAGTGGTCAGTCTGGTTTGGGGTATGTGATGGGAGGCTGGATGTCGGGGGTGAAAGCAGAAATAGCTTGTGTCATGACCCAGCTGCTCTGAGGTCACATTTGTCTTCTACAGTAACTAAACACAAAGCAGTTCCTTCTGCAGCGCCGACTGATTACAAAACACACCCACGGTCAGCAGTTCTGATGGATTTTGCTGTCCGGATGTGGAGAGAAAAATAATCTGGGTTTCTGAAAATGCCTTGAAAGCAAGAGATCTCTGAAAGATTGCAAATGTCTTCTTTCTTTCTTTCTTTCTTTCTTTCTTTCTTTCTTTCTTTCTTTCTTTCTTCGTTATTTTTAGCCATGCTAGCGATGTGACTCCAGGAATGGCGGTCGGTTGGTCGGTTTGTACATGTATTCATGGTCCCCAGAGGAAGAACCCTAATGAGTTTGGTCATCCCCTGATTATTCCTTTAGCACCACCATGAGGTTGACATTTGTGTTTATTAATGGTTTGCCATGACATTTGGTCCAGAGATTCATGTTCTCCTCGAGATGACTTATAATAACTTTGGTGATCACTTAACTTTTTATTCATCAACTTCAGCTATACTTTGGGACAGCTAATGCTCCCACCTTTATCTTATTTTCTCATGTCTATCCGTCTTCAACTGATCTGGAATCAGGGCATCCTGATGGCCTTGGGGTCCAACATGTTAAACCTGGCCATGGATCTTTGCATTGTCATTTGTATTGATTTACTCCCAGATCTTTACCCATCTTTACCCTTTTCCCAGTTCATTTTACAGGCAATATTTCTTGCTTTTACTTAAATGTCCAGTGTGTGGGATTTAGTGCCAGCTAGTGGTGTACTTGCTGATTGCAGCCCCCCTGATTTTACCCTGTCTTTGATAGCATGAAGGAGAAACTGCGGTGGCTGTGAAACACATGTGTTTAGTTGGTCCATCCAGGGTTACTGTAGAAAAACAATAGACTTCATGGAGTCATCTGCAGATATAAAAGACTCATTTTAAAGTAACAAAAAGATAATGATTCTTATTTCTAGGTGATTAAAACATGTTTATGCGTATTATATTCAATATCTGCCAAATTCATTAAGTGAATCTCCCTAAATCTGACACACTGGACCTTTAAGTTGAATCCAAATCACAGTAATTTGATTTCAACTTTCTCCATCGTACCACCAAAATGATTCAAATGAATCTTCACTGGTATTTTGTGCACATCTTCCACCACTTTTGTTGCCAAAACATCACGTACGAGTTAGCCAAGAAACAAGCTGAGGAATCATTACATAGAGTTGCCCAAATCTTCTCCACGGGGGCCCAACAAAGGCAGTAGGGAAGCACCATCATCCCAATGTGCTTAAGTACTAAATAAGTACTTTCACCCTTTACTGAACACGAGCAGCCTCAGGTGGGCTGTAAATCGGAGTGCTGATTTAGTCTTGTACAGGTGTTGAATTATTCATTTCAGCTGATGTTCTTTTTTTTTTTTTCCTGCAGGTGATGGAGTGAGGAAGACAAAGAGGTAAAACTCAGACGTGGTAATGTTTAGAGTTTACGACTTATTTATCTGTGCTTGAATCATTTTCCCCAAGCTTTCCTGCTCTGCTTGTGTTCTCCTCGACGTCTTTTAAGTTGTAGAATCAGTTCTCCTATCAGATTAAGGTAATTATATGTAGTTTCCCTGCATCACATTTCCCAGGGGACACTACGGTGCTGCCATTATTCCCACGTCTGCAGAGCTCATTATAATGAGAGAAAATTGCACAAAATGAGCTCATGTGTGTAGATTTAAGTATTAAACAAGGGAATTACCCTCATTTATTTACCACCACTGCCATCACATTTTTTGCACTCTGGATTTAACTTATATGCTACAAACTAATACACGTCAAGTATGTTTATGTTCACTTGACATAGATTCATGTTTTCCATCCAGTTAGGCCGATTGAGATTTAATTGCCAGTTGTGTAAGAGGAGTCACGAGCAGACGGGAAGAAAAGTACCTGATGGCTATTCCAGGCTCTTAGCAGGTTGATGGTCCAGGAGATTTACGAGGGAGGGGTTATATCCCTCCTCTGCCTGGGAGTCAAACAGACGAGCGTCTCAACAAGACAGTCAGGCACCTCCATGTTGCGAAGACAGGAGCAGTCTACGACCTGCACAGCTGTCAGCTTCCCATTGGTTCTCTCTCTCTCCAGACCTGCAGAAATAATCGTCCAAAGGTTTATTTATCATTAATCACATAATACTGTCTTACTGACTTTATTGAAACCTCACAGTTTACTTAAACTGTCCACTTTATTTTTAAAAAATAGTCCTCCTGCTGATACTTGGCAAAATAATCAGCCTGAAACTGAGAAACTACAGCACAGTTAATTCCCCTTTTGGGCAAGCAGAGACAGATCTTAGATAGGAAAATCAATGTAGTCTGTTAGATAATGAACCGATAACTAATTAGTAGATATCTTAATAAATTCTGAATGTTTTGAGTCACTTTTCAAGCAAACATGCCGGTATCAGCTTCTAAAATGTGAGTATTTCCTGCTTTTCATCTTTGTAAACTGAATATCTTGTCGGGTAGCGGACTCTTGGTCGAACAAAACAAGATATCTGAAGATGTCGCCTCAAGCTCTGATGAACAGGTGGGCATTTTTTTATTACATTTTATAGGCAAAAATAAAATGAAAATAATCTGCAGATTTATCAAGAATGAAAATAGAAATTAGCTGTAGCCCTAAATCACGACACGCAACTCAGAAATAAAGTCTGGATTCCTGTTTATAATATACTTGGAGACTGCCTGGGGGAATTGGAGCATCTCATCCCAGTTGACAGACCAAAATAACACATTTTATTTCCTGCTTCTTCTACTCCTCGTCCCTCCTCAGTGAAGTAGCCACTGCAAACTGAAGCCTCCAGAATCAGTTTCTGTACAATAAAAACTGAGCCATCACTTCCTCCGTTTCTTATTTCCTCCTCTAAAGAGATCACTTTCAGCTCTTTGACAGAACAATCAGCTCCAGCTCTTCAGCTCCTGCCAGTGAAACTCTATATCCGAGTATCGAGGCTGCAGTTAAAGCGTGAGAATGGAAACAAAAAAGACTTGAATGTGATATCTGGCTTATCCAAAAATCCCACTCTTTGGCTGAGGCCGCTTTCTCTGAAAAATGCAGCATCTGTTTTAGCGGTTTGGAGTGGTGACTAATGAAATATCACTGGCTGGCCAGTATTGAGATCCATGATTAGACCATCAGTCTGCTTCTTTCCCCTTCAGAAAGGGAGAAAACTAATTTTGGTGCAGACAGTTTTACAGACTGAAGTCGACTCTTAGAATTTATTTTTCCAGACTGTATTAGACTAATCAGACTGATGAGGGTACGTCAGGTTTTGCAGATGTTTGGACAGTAGAAGTGATACAGAAAACAGAAGAAAACTAAAGTAATTTAGGTTTATGGAGCTGCACCATGATTCACCTCTCTGCATATAACTAATAAGAGTAAGATTTGGTTGTTTTCAATAACAGAATAAAGCTGTTGTGAAGCTCATCTGTGGCTGTCCTGCCTCTTCCGCCTCCCGGCTAATCTAAAAATTGGCAAAGACGTGGATCATCTTTGGACCTGAGGCGGGCTGAATGACGCCTGGTTGCTCAAACAAGCCATCCTTAACAACACCCACCTGTCAATCAAAGCGTCCACGCTGTTAATTATGCATAACTTTAAGCCTTAATATAATTTGAACAGGTGAGTTCTATAAAAATTCACCCTCAGTACAGTTGTCATGAACGGGGAAATTAGCTATAGAGACCAAAACTATTATTTGTACCAGGCTGTAAACATGTTTATTTCTGCTGTGAAGTTGGACATGTAAACATGGGGGCCCTCTTTAAAGCCAATATTAAGTTTGTCTTCTCTGGGCTACTGTAGAAACATGGTTATTCAACATGGCCGCCTCGGTGGAAGAGGACCCGCTCCCTCTGTAAATATAAACGTCTTATTTTAATGAGACAGAGACAAAACAAGTTTTATTTTCAGGTGATTCTGTAAATAGAGCTTCCTGGATCTTACACACCGGACCTTTAAGTATGTTTTGCTATTACATAACCACAAGATCACTCATGTCCAATGTTATATTTTCACTAGTCTAAAAATACTCCATTACAAGTAAAAGTCCTGAATTCAAAATGTTACATAAGCAAGTAAAAGTACATAAATAGTAACAGCAAAAATGTATGAGCTTTTTAATGTTATACTTTGTTTACTATTGGGTAGATTAGTAGTATAAGTACTGCATCATGTCTTGTAAAAAATAACGAGTAACTTTAAGTTCCAAGTACCTCAACTTAAGTACAGTACAGTAAATGTACTTAGTTACATTGCACGACTTGCCCTGTGAAGATTTCATTTCTTGTTATTTTCCTTGTTTCAGAGATCAAATCTGCGGATTAATCGATGATATAAATAACTGTTAGTTGCAGCACTTTAACCTTTCAGAGTAAGAGCAGTGTTTCTGTGACTCTCGTGCAGCTCAGCGGCAGATGTGTGCAGAGGTGTGGAGGTCCGGGTCATGAGAAGGTGCCCCTCCTAACACACTGTGATGCTGCAGCCCGCAGCAGTCTGTGGTCAGCCGCTGCAGTCCGGCGTCTCGGATCAGACTCTCCACTCCTCCGACCACTCAAAGTGACTCAAACAGAACCTGAAGCACCTCCTGCGGAGGATTTCTCCTCGCTTGTTTAACGGAGACGACGGCTGCGCTCCTGCTGCTCCGAGCAGACAAACAGCAGCGGGGACTTTTTCGGTAACAAAACAAACGGCGCCAAGGCTCGCGCTCGGTGCTCGCGCTGTTTGGTTTGTAAAGTCGCGCGCTGGGTCGCTGCAGGACGATGAGACTTGAAACAGTTTTGAAACTTCTTCCATGCGTTGTGTTTTTACTGCCCAACGCAATGCACGCACAGATGCACGCACAGACA
Source organism: Argyrosomus regius (assembly GCA_946959425.1). NCBI lineage: Eukaryota > Metazoa > Chordata > Actinopteri > Sciaenidae > Argyrosomus > Argyrosomus regius. Next base: position 25,879,235 of record OX336884.1, read on the forward strand.
GGTAAGACGAAACTCTTGAGTTTGTTCGACTATGAATTTCACAAAAATCACAATTTACAAATGCAATCACTAAGATCTTCAGATTCCTCTGCTAGTTTAAAGAGAAACGTCCTCATCCATCATGTAACTGTCATCCAAGGCCACATAGCTCCACGTCTCATGGTCAGAGTGTGTCTGTCATGGACAGCAGACTAACTGTCATGGGTCTTTGGCTCCGGGCTGGGCTGCTGGACTCTCAAGAGTTCCCCTCCAGCTGATGAGGACTGAAGTGACCAGGTGTTGAGAATGAAGGATGTCTATTGGAAGCTTTGACAGCTCCTGTCGTCTCCTTCAGCGGGCTCGTCTGCTCATCTGTCTGAAAGCCGTGGCAGACTCAGTCATGCTATCACCTTTTACTTGACCTCTCGGGGTCAGGGCCAGAAAACTCTGCAGCTGAAGCAGAGGCCGGTGTCTCTTAGTTACAGCTCGGATCTTTTTTCTTTGTGCTCTCACTTTTGTGGCCGTGCGGCTTTATGGTCATATTTTAACGTCTATGGTCACAGGCCTCTCTCCGTCACCTGTCTTCACTTCGACATCATGAGTTTAAAATAAGATGTGGGCACCGATTCAGAGGTCTGTAAACAGTCTAGTCTGCCTCTTTGGAAAAGCCAAAGATTGATGTGGATTTAAAGCAGATCACTCCTGATAAATCCTGAATGTATCTGACAAAAATAAAATCTAAATGAAAGGAAGTCCTAATCCTGCTACAGAGAAAGGAAAGGTCAGCAGGTTAAAGGTTAAAGGCGGACTTGATCATTAGAACAACCAATAAAATAAACCAATCAAATATAACAAGGATGTCATCAAAACTTTAAACAAAGCTGATAACCTCTGGATGTTCCTCTGCAGTGTTTTGTTGTGACCACATGAACCATTCCTATGTGTTTTAAATCTTATCCAAAAATAGTGTTGAAATCAAATTTGTTCGAGCTCATTGTTCATAGTCTCAACAAGTCTCCTTTTCCCAGAAATCAGCTGTCCATCACAGTTCAAAGAGACAAAACGCAGCCATTATTATAGTTATATCATCTAAGGTTTAGTGTTTCTGTCTTTGTCTTTGTCGGTTCTTAGATCTTCTTCAGGGCTGTCATTGACATGTCAAAGCAAGACAATCATTGGTGGAATTTATGAAATTAGGGTAATAATGGCTGCGTTCCATCTCTTTGTACTGGTTCCAAGGCCTGATATTGTGCTTGCAGACACACAGAGTCTGTTCATCATCAGTTATGTTATCAGTGCTTTGACAAGTCAAAAACTTCTGTCCTGTTGAAGCAGACAAACTGCTGTTGCTGTTTGCAGAAACTTAAAATGCATAATGAGCATAACTAGATTACCAACCAGGCAAAGTCAACATCTGCGTTGGAGCCCTGAAAACTCAGAGCTTGTTGGATCTATCTATGATCTACCTTGACTGGTATCTTGAGACCCCTTCAAACTCTAGTTATAAGACTGTCTGTTAAGATTGTGCTTAGTTAAGTTACATTGGTATTACTCTAATCACATTGTCAAGACAGATTGGGGACTAAGAGTATGTAGACATGACCTTCATCTTCACTCATCGCTATCTTCATGAATGCCGAGAAGCAGCTAGCCGAACAGAAAGATAACATCCCAATCACGCCTGGTTGAAGCAAATCTCAAATGATGATGTTTGGAACCAGTTAAAAGGGTCCATTTAATTTCTACTTAAAGTTCCTGATTCTTGTAGCCGCTGTCCATTCTCAGTTTCTACAGCCCCGTCCAGAAGTTCCCTTGACATCTTCCTTGGTTAAAGTTCTGTACACAGATGTACGATGTTCTTGTTTTATTTTATTGGTTGTTCTAATGATGCAAACACTCAAAGTGTGTTCAAGTGCTCGCCTTTAACCTTTCACCTCCTGACCTTTCCTTTCCCTGTAGCAGTTTTAAGACTTCCTTTTAGAAAGGATGTCTTTCATTTGGATTTTACTTCTGTGAAATGCGCTCAGGATTTACTTTGGAATGACCCAAGTAAACAGTTTCACTCCTGCTTTAAATTCACATTTGACCTCAAAGTTTGAGATTCTTAGAAGGTTTTGTAACATGATTATGAAGCAAAGAGAATAACGTATCCAACAGCTCTTTACCACAAGCTGATGAATACCAAGTACTTCCTCCCTTTTGTTACAACTAATGTGAACCCATATCTTAAAATGGACTATATGGACATCAACAGTCACATCCTGCTGGGAAAATCCATTAATAATAATGCTGTTAGGTTTGGCTCCAGCGCAGGTCTTCATCATTATCAGAGAGGTTGTTTTTCGGGAACTGGATTCCTCGTGTTGGTGTTTGAAGGTCTGAATCTGGTCATCATGATGGTTTCTTTAATAGCGGCTACTCACTTAAAACTCCAAGGTGTAACATTTAGGGAGGGTCTATTGGCAGAATACGACAGAAATGGAATAATATTCACAATTCATGTAAAAGCTGTAGAGGTTTGGGCCTTTCTCCAAGACACTGTTGTATTAAACGTTCTTCTGGTTGAGGCAGGAGATGATGGCTCCCTGATGAAGCCATGGATGTTTGCGTCTTACCTTCTCCATGTTTCTTGGAAGTAGGTAAAGTTGTCCCCTTCTCTGGCTGGATGGACTTCAAGTTTTAAGTTTCATCGCACTTTTTACATTTGTTTACTTCACTGTCACTGCTGTGGATGGGCTGTGGCATCTAGCTTGGATGCACCTGGGCCTGGTAGACCATAAATAATCTATCCATGGTCACCAGCCTGCTCAGTATCTTCATAAGCAGTTTTACCCTCATACAGTCTTACGTCGTGAGCATTGGTTGTTGGCATGTGTTGATCTTAAAAACAGTTTAAATGTCTTTCCTGATTCCTCTACTTGATGTTTAAAAGACGAAACGTCACATCATATTTTCATAGATGTCTATGCAAAATAATCTCTTTTATTCTTTTATTCAGTAAATATCTTCATTGCCTGAATGAAAAAGTCTGTGCAAACCTCAACACTGAGCAGCGCCGTACCTTTTTATCAGCTTTGAATTTGAATTTGAATCCAGACCAGCTGGACAGACGACATCCACAATTCACTATTTGGCCTGCGGAAAGCCTTCCATATATTTGATCATCGGTACTGACAGTCTTGGTGTACATCCAGTGCTTATGTTGTCTCTCTGGCTGCACTTGCAGTTCTCCCTCCAGAGTGTGCGCCGGGCGGCCACTCCATCCTGCAGAACCCCTACCGCAGCACCACCTTCAGCTCCAGCTGGCTGCAGCAGTCGGCCCTGCAGGACTTCATCTGCGACCACTCCCTCACGCCAGGCTGGTACCAGTTTCAGATTTTTGACAAGCCGGCGAGCATGCCCACCCAGTGTGTGGAGGTAAATGGTCTTATTTTGTAAAACATCTTGCAAAGACACAGACTGGAGGATTTATTAGTGAAATCTGACTACACGTGTGTGTGTGTTATTGTCATACAATATATGAACTATAAAGAATACGCCTTAAAAGATTGTTTTTTTAAGCTCATTTACAGAAAATCATCTCTACTTTACCGCACAGCTAACTATTTTGCAAATCCAAGCTGCTGTTTCTTAGGGTGGTAGGTGGATTTTTAAATTTTGAGCAGCTTTAGTCTTTGTGCTAAGCTAAGCCAATCACTGTTTGGCTCTACCATCATATTTAGTGTACAGATACGAGAGCACCATTAATCTTCTCATCTAACTCTCGACAACTAAATAACTATTCCTTCACATACAGAACCAGTGACGGTTTGTTGACCAGGTAAGTCCATTTTCAGCCGGTTTCTACATCTGCAGGCTGCTCCAATCAACTTCACCACTACTGTTTCTCAGTTAGAAGCTTCATCTCACCAGTCCTTTGCTTTAAGACACTGGTTCTCAAACTGTGGTACAAGTACAACTGGTGGTACACAAGCTCCCTGGAGTGGTCTGCAGGAGGAATCCTGTAATCGTACACACACAAAAGGTGTGCAAACAGTTGCCTTATTAGTTGTTTGGAGAGAGATTTTATCGACTCAAACTCAATTAAACTAAAAAATCTGTCAAATTTTATTTTACAATTCAAAATCAGATTTCCAAAAATTCCATGTCCTTGGTATCCCAGTGTTCCTTCACAATGTGCACACTGTGATCATAGTTGAAGGTCGTAAAATTCTCATGACCTCTGCATTTAAGGAGCGGTGAGGTCCAGGATCATCATGTTTAATTTAGTTTTATAATTACAAATATCAACACATCAGTCTTTAAAATCTCCCCATCTGTGACGCCATGTGGAGAAACTCTGAGGTGGCCTCTCTGTCCTCACCTGTTTGTTTTTTTGTCTCGATAAATAAAGTGTGCCAGCATGAATACATATGCACTCATGTACACACACAGCTATCAGTGTGTGTGTGTGTGTGTGTTCATGTACATATTTATGAAGGAGAGTGCAAGGAGAGCTGGAATGTGTCTCATTTCCTGCGGGCGGCCTGCTGTGAGGAGCCTGCAGGATCCATCTGAAGTGTCAGCCGCTCTCCGCCTTCCCAGGGCATCGCTGCTCTCCCCGGGTGATGGATAACCACAGGAGTGGGCGGAGGAAGGAAGAGAGGATCGCTGTGAACATGTGTTACATAATAAGGCGATGTCTTTATGATGATGGCGGATAAATGGCAAGATTTGTCAGGCCAAGGATTTTTCTCAAAGGGGGATTAACTGCGGCAAACTGTAGCTTTGTCAAACATCTTTTCACATTCAAATTTATGCCGTATTAGCAAATGCTGGTTTTGTAATTTGGTGACTTCTTTGGTGCAAAAATCACACATGCACAGTCACAAAACTGTATCAACGGTTTCTCCTCTGTCATCCAGGTGAACCACTGTGGGACCCAGGCTCCTGTGTGGCTGTCCCTGGGTGATGGTGAGTCCCTGCCGGGTCCTCTGGAGGTCAGGCAGCTGACGGCCTGCGCCGCCTGGCAGTTCTTCCCGAGCAGCAGCAAAGACTGTTGCATGTTCCGCATCCCGGTCACTGTCCGCAACTGTGGAGACTTCTACGTTTACCTTCTCCAGCCTACGCAGGGATGCATGGGATACTGCGCACAGGGTATGTCACAGCACAAAGATCTGTGTTTGTAATAATCTGAGTGGAATTATATCACATCAATGGAAAAATGAGATGAGCAGCTCAAGTTCGAGTCTCTTCTCTGCCATGAAGTATAATCTATTATGTTAATTAATGTTGATTTATAATTGAGTTCCATTATTGCTCTCTAACAGAGACGTTGGACGCTTCACCCACGCCGTCGCTGACCTGCGGCCCTGACGAGGTTAACGTCGCTGGAACGTGTAAAAGTGAGGATCCCGCTGCTGTGTTTAGCGCTCACGCCTGTCTCCTCGTGTTAGGTCAAACACCAAAACAATCAGGAGGTCGGGGAGTTGCCATGCGGTCAGGAATGCACCGTCAGCCCCCTCGCCGCTCCTCTTAATGAGCTGAGCATGTGTCCCGGCGTCCGCTGGGCCTCGTCTCCATGGCGACGGCCCTCCGGCCAGGTCGTGAATCACGCCAAGGAAAGGTTTTTAGGAAGCTGGCAGAGGTGGACGGAGGTTTAATCACAGGACATGTTCATTAACTTGTTTGATTCCCATGTTTCTACTTTTGATGCTCGCGAATTCAAGCTCCACAGCTTAGACGACAAAATGTTAAACCCACATGCGATAGCTGAACATCTCAATCCAAAACCATGGGACACTTTCCTCAAGATACCTGAACCTGAGCAGGGTGTTGGCTGGGATCGAGGTCAGGGCTCATTTCTTTATGGACCTGGCTTTGTGCACAAGGCCACTGAACGGCCACATAGTTAGCAGCACAACATTGTCTAAAATATCATTGTTAGCTGTAACCTTAAGATTTCCCTTCACTGGGAGTGAAGTGTCCTAGCCTAAACCATGAAAAACAGATTTAAAGTAGTATAATCCAAGGTTGAAGAGGAGGCTTATGGGTGTGTTTTCCACCTAAAATACAATAAAAAAATGTATATGATCTCTGTCTGCTTCTCTCCTGTCAGCAAAACAGCCTCCCACTCCGTCTGTACCGGCGATCCTCTCCGAGATGACAGGAAACACCGTCTACCTGAAGTGCAGCTTTGGCAGCAGCTCCAACAGCTCGCTGGGTTACGTGGTGGCCTGGTCTCGCCTCTCACCTGAGGGCAGAAAGGAGGAGCTCAAACAGGAGACCACCATCCAGACCTCCGCCTTTATCGAGCTGGACGGATTCAACCTCCGTCTGGGGGACAAGGTCTGATGATGCAGATGACACTGTGTTAACTGTTGAACCTTTACGCCCTAGTGTGCCTTGCTCTGCACAATGTTGCACTTAAGACAGAGCAGCTGACGAGGCGTCTCCTCACATTTGTAATAAAAACAGACGAACCAAGAAGAAAAAGACACAGTCTGATATTTTAAAGTTTTTTCAACAGGTGGCAGAAAATTGTCCAAAAAACTGTAAAGTGAAGTTAAACTCAGGATGTGAATATCTGGAAAGAAAACTGAATATTTTGCTGTTGGACTTTGATCCAGCAGTGACTTAAACTATTATCGAAGCCTGTCAACATGTCGTTTTGTCGTGTGTGTTGATCTGGACTCGACTATTAAACCTTTTTATACTTCCAGGATTTTTCCCTTGATGTGCTTTGTGTTTCCTTTTCCTCTCTCTCTCTCTCTCTCTCTCTCTCCTTACAATGCAAGCATCATAATTCACTATTTTCTAAAAACAAATCTCTCTCTCTCAGATTTACTGCTCCAGCTCCAGTTTCTTCTTGGACTCGCCCGAGGTCCGCGGTGCTTCAGTGGAAAGTCAGGAGTTTTATGCAGGGATTAGAGTACGTCACAACAATCTGAAGTTTTATTTATTATGTCGTCTTTTTCTGCAGCAAAGAGAGATTGTTTATCTGTGCACTTACATGTTTTTGCATGCATGTCTGTAGGTTTTTATTATATGTCTATGGATACATATTTAAAGGAATATTTCAACATTTTGTAAATTACGTTCATCACTTCTCTTGGTGAGAGTCAGAGAAGATACCAGTCTCATGTTTGTGCATGTGGAGCTAGAGCCAGGAGGCAATGAGCTTAGCCAGCAGCTAACAGAAGACAGACCAAACGTTACAGGATTATTACTCCTGCTCCACAAGACAAAACATTTCAAAACACCAAATTCTCCTCAGATTACAGCGTATTTAATTCAGACTTTAGTCAACTTTGCACTCAAGTCAGTTAGCTGATGCTCTCTCAAACGCCCAACAAAGTGCTGACCGGTTTTCTAACTGTTTGTATCGGTTCTGTGCAGCTCAGACCAGAGGTGAGCAGTGTATCCGAGGATGGGAGGCTGTATGAGTTGGTGGTTGAGAGCACAGTTCCTGTCCCATGTCTGGAAGAGTCCTCGTCCTCTACAGAGCAGTGCACTCTGTCTCTGCAGCTCAGCACGAGCAGTAAAGGTGAGGACTTACAGCAAGATAACGACAACCAACATGTAACTGACCTGATCCAGACGTGATCCAGATTTGCACAGGAGGGCTGCGGATGAGATGTCAGATTTTAAGTCCACTGGTGCTGTCAATCCTAACCTGCGTAATCTTCATCATGTAAATAATCCTCATTCCTTGTCTTGTTATAGATGACGGTATATTGGGTATGGATCTGTCTCTGTCCTCCTGTGTGGTGGATCTGACCTGGGGCCCCTGTAAGGACGGCGTCTGCAGCCGAGCTCTGATCCACTTCAGCCCCATCACAGACTTTTTTAAAGATGGCAACAGGACGACTCAGATCTTCGTTAAATCCATCAAAACACGGAATTTTCTCTGGAACGGATATTCACCAGAACCTGCAGAGGTAAAGGGATGAAAGTGACTTTGGAAAATTAAAAAGAAAATTTTTTAAGTATGAATTAAACTGATCTCTCATTTCAGATAACAGTGAAGGACGTCCCCTCAGCCTACTGCTACTCCTTCACTGATCCTCACATTATCACATTTGATGGCAGGTACTTCAGTCTCTTCTTCAGTTAATCAGGAAACAATATGTGTATCATAAACTTTAATTTAATCGTGTTTATGTGGCTTTTCTGTCTGTTTTTGCACTGCAATTTAAAAAAAAGGAGCTGGAAGCCGAACAATTCCCTGAATATTTTTGTTTATTTATCTACAGGCGCTATGAGAATTACCAAATCGGCACCTTCGTTCTGTATAAGAGCAGCTTCTGGCTGTTTGAGGTCCACGTCCGTCAGTGGGAGTGCGGCAGCGTCGTGCACGCCGCCTCGTGCGCGTGCGGTTTCGTGGCGAGGGACGGCGCCGACGTGATCGCTTTTGACATGTGCAACGGAGAAATGGGCGAAACCAAACCTCACCTGTCCGTGAAGAACAGAGACCTGAGCAAGAGCGGCATCCGCATCACCGAGTCCTACCAGGGACGCAAAGTCACGGTGAGAGAGGACGAGGCAGACACACTTCAAACATCTGATTACTAAATGAATATAGTTCATACTGGACCTCGTGCTCTTCATGTGATGGTGCTGAATCTCTGACTGTCCACAGATGACCTTCTCGTCGGGAGCGTTTGTCCGTGCAGACGTCTCTAACTGGGGAATGAGTCTGACGCTGAGAGCTCCCAGCTCAGACCGGAGACACACCGAGGGCCTGTGCGGGACCTTCGACGGACAGTCAGACAACGACTTCCACTCAGCAGGGGGCGCCACAATCGAGGATCTGCACGCCTTTATCTCTGAGTGGAGGTCAGTGTTCTGTAGAGTGTCTTAAGAATACATTATGTTTACGTTGACTTTTCAGCTTCACAGTTTCGAGGCTGTGATGATCCTAGAGGTCATTATCAGGTCATACTACAATGAAATGCTTCCTATGGGGACTGAGATCATCACACATGAAAACAATTGGCCTCACTGAATCCACGAGAGTCTCACCTTTCCTGACATACCCAATTCACGCAATTCAAATACTGTTTATGGACTCCAGTATGCAGAAATAGTCAAATAAACAAAGCAAAAAATAACACATTAACAGAAAACATGCTTGTTTGTAAAGGAGAGACTCGTGTGTACCTGTAGAGCTCACTGTCATTCAGATATCTGAAGTGAGAGGTCGAGGGACACGTTTGAATTTGCCAGTTTCTCCCTCGCCAAAACTCAGCCTGACTTTGGAGCGTTAATAGCTTTCTTCTAACAAGTTGTACGCTGACTTTCGGCTCGTACATCTGCATTAATCGCATCCACACTTGTTGCTATTTCATGAATGTAGCTTAGCAGGCGGGGTACATCCCGGGCTCAGTGAGCACAACACCAGACGTTAATGAACTGCTGTATAAATATGAGGTGTGGGCAGAGATTCAGAAGTCTGGAATCTGACTAACAGTTTATCAGCTGTTGGTGATGGAGTAGATTTAGATTCCAGTTGCTGCTATACATCTTATTTTGGCAAACAGTGAACATCCATGATGATAGTTACAGTACATGAGGTTATTATCAAGTGTACTCGTTTGGCAGGGTCAGTCATTCATCCCTTTTTGTAATTCTTCCTGTAAACGGTGCTTTTAGCTTCAAATACAAAAGATTTAATACTTCCTGTTGCTCTCAGAACAAACAGGCCTTTTATCTGTTAGCTATTTACGATGTCTCTACGTTTAAGTAGTCATTCAGGAGTCAAGCATCTTCTCCAAAGACTCCAAGATTTCCTCAGGAAGTTGCAGGACGTTGCGCTGCTGATAACAATATCCACTCTGGGAGTCCAGGCGTCCTCTCAGGTTAATTTAAAGACCCTCCTGTCAGACCCTGCTGCCTCTTCATCTTCTCCTTTGCTCTTTCAGACTCCCTCCAGGCAGCAGCCTGTTTGACAACGTGCCGTCCCATCTGACTGCTCTGAGCCCCCAAAAGCACTGTAACTGTCAGGCAGAGCCCCGCCTCGCATCTCCCAGAGCCCGATCCAAACCCGTCACCTCCTCCGACTCCTCCTGCTCTCATCACATCAACGTGCATCTCCCCGGCGTCATCCCCACTCTGGACGTCACAGCTGAGTACATCGGCTCAGTGGAGGTGAAGAGTGAAGGAAGTGAAAGACAGCCGCTGCCTCCAGGCCAGTCCAGCCAAAACACCCAGGATGGAGGCGGTGACGCTCGGCCACGTGAACGAAGCTCCCCCTCCAGAGCCTCCAGTAACGGAGCTTCAACCTCAGCTCACCTTCAGCGACGCAGAAGCCGGCGACAGACCCACCGTTACGTCTCGAACTCTCCACACCAAAGCCTCAGCCAGTCTGATCTGGAGGGCTTCACCTACTTTTTCCCAGAGGACCATGAAGCACCAGTCCAGCCAGACTCCTCCGTCACGTGGCCCACGCCTTCAGGACTGACGGAGCAGCAGGCCAGGACTCAGTGCCAGCAGGCCGTGGCAAACTCGAGCATAGCGTTAGGCTGCAGGCGCCTGTTAGAAGAGTCAATAGTCAGCCACGTGGCGGCGATGTGTGTCAGCGACCTGCAGCTGAAGGATGAGCTGTCGTGGCTGAATGCGACGTTACCGCTGCTGGAAAACGAGTGTGAGAGGAGGCTGTTAGAGGAGAGGAGGAGAGAGGAGGAGTACCAGGATGTTCTGTCCGTCCTGAAGTGTCCAAATCTGTGCAACTGGAACGGACAGTGCTCGGAGTGGGGGTGTGTCTGCTTCCCGGGATTTGGGTCATATGACTGCAGCATGCTCTCTGGTAACATACTAAACACACGCCGACACTGACACACACTTTGAGAGGTCAGATATATCTGTGTGTATGATGACTTAAAGGTTATTTTCAACTTAAGAACCCCAAAATACTTAAAGTACAAACTGTATCAGTTACTATGGCGACAGACACATGGTTTGAGACGTGCCGTAAAATTCTCAGGTGTAACATGTCCGTCTACACTCTCTGTTCTTGATGTTGTGAAGATCAGATCCCAGAGATCACCGAGCTGGAGAAGGAGGGTCTATGTGACGTCCGACAGGGAGACTGCTCCACCGTCCAGGTCTACGGTCACGGCTTCAAGGACTCCTACGAGCTCAAGTGTGAGTTTGTTAAAGAAAAGGTACTTTGTTTTTCTGTTTCTTCTTGTTTACACGGCGGCTTTGCTGTGCGTGCATCCTCTTTTCTGGCACTACTTCAAAAAATTAAATGATCTCATCTAAACTCTCTAATCAGATATTCTCTGTGTGAGAGCTGCTGTAGCTCAAGTTTACTTACCTTTCATGTTCTTGTTCTTGACTCCAGGGGCAGCGTTCTTTGTCACTGCACAAACATTAATTACGATTATTTATGCGGCTTTATCTCTTCTTTTATTGATGAATTTAATGTTTTTAAAGCAGTCATCTTTGACAAAATGGCAAAGCTGTTTTTCATGACCTTTGCTGCTGTGTAAATTAGATTTAAGGTGGATTTATAGTTGTGAGTTAAAGGGTTGTATAGTGTAATATGGTGCTCCTCATCAAAAACACAACGACACGATGGGGCTACAGTGGCTCAGAGGTACATTTAGGAGACGCCGTAACACACATCTAGGGTTCCAAAATTCCAGGAATTTTCAAAGTTGGAAACTTTTCATGGGATTTAAGGGGAATTTATGGGAATAAATGCAAATAAACCAGGAATTTACTAAATTGAAGGTTGGCCCTCAACAGGGGACTTAAATATAGTTGGGGAAAATATATTTTAGCATAATCTTCCCATGGAGTTTCCAATTTTGAATATTTCCAAAATTCCAAAAGGACAAAATCGTACACAAAGCAATTACATGGCAATCCTTACATATTTTATAACCTGGATGTAACTTTAGCTCAGATACGTGCAGCGCTTACGTCCCTCTGTATCATAAATAAAGGTAAAGTAAACACAGTAACTGTGGTGATGTAATTAAAGCACGATACGTCCTGATCATGTGAAATAGATCCGTCTAGTGTTGTGGTGGTGTTATCAATGTGTGAAATATCCACTTGCATTAAATATAAACCTTACAGCTCACAGTCCCCTCTCTGGTCACAATAAAGCTGTAATTGATCGCTGTGTTTTCATCTCATTCATCCTCTCCTTTGTCACTTCTTCTCTGTCCTTCTCGAATGTCTTCCTCTCTTTTGCACCTCCTACCACTCACGGCTTCCTCCCCCTCTATCTCTCTCTCCCTCTGTGTCTCTTGTCAAGTTTGTGGATGGGGAGTGGGTTCTGGACGAGCCCCAGTTTGTCCTGGCCGTCTTTCTGGATGTGACGGCTCTGGAGTGCCAGCTCCCCCTGGAGGACAGCCGAACTCCTGCAGACCTGGATTTTGAAACGGCGACAAACAGACCACTGGCCCGCTGGCAGATTAAAGTTAGTCACATCTACAAGCCGTTTCTGGTGAAAAAAACAATCCATTGACTCCATCCTCCCTTGTTGATGCTGGTTTCTCTCTTTCAGCTTTTAGTCCTTGTTTCTCTCTGGGCAGAGGAAAGATCCTCTCAGGGATTAACTTAGAGAAACGTCTTATTTTGCAAGATATTTCATCATCTCTGAATCTCCCAGTACGAGATTACACAATAAATCTGCACTAATGAAGGTTTGCTTATTTTTATTTGCTGGCAGCTTCAACATGGTTTAGGAGGAGAACGACACAACCGTGTGAAACAGATTTACACTTGTCCGGCGGCTTCTTGCTCACTCACTCCATAGTTTGCTCTTCTTATCTTCCTCCACCAACGTCCCCTTTGGTCTTTTCGCCTCTGTCATTATGTCCATAGAAGCTGCTGAGTCTTGTGACATTGCCTACTTGCCCAGCTCCTGTTCTGGCATGACACTGACTCCACTTCCCGTCAGCATTCCCCCACCCCTCAGGCTTGAAAACCTCCTTTTCTTCTTCCCGGTGGTTCAAAATGCCTGTGATACAAACACTCACACTCCCTCTGTGTTCTGAACTCAGAGTCCGGGCAGCCCGGCTAACAAACTGAGCTAACATTAGCTAACAGCAGCTACAGTTGGCAGCAGAGGGAAAACCAGAAAACATTTTCTCCATAAAATATGATCCAGTTTCACCAAAAACAGTGAAATAGTTGGTGGTGTGTGACTTAGTGCCATAAAGCGTTACGTACTTCTCCTGACCCGGGAACAGACGTACGAATGACAGAGACACCATTAACCTGATTACAAGTCAGTGTAGCATCAACATGATATTTCATGCTAGAAAAGTTACACAATGTTGCTTCAATGCCTTTTCTCAGTGATCCACAGTAATCACTCTTCTGCTGACGGCAGGTATCCAACGATGGCTACAGCTACAGCAACACTAAGATCCTGACACTGTACGATGGAGCCTGCCAGATCTGCAGCCTCGACACTGAAGTCCTCTGCACCCTGAGGGTAAGACACCTTTCTTGATAGGGATATTAATTTAATACGTGGATCAAAAAGCCGAAATACCTCCCAAAGATAAATTTCCCTTCATCCTTTAACTGTCACATCTTCACCGACACTCTGCAGCTCTTTTCCATCCGTGCTGTAGTAACCAGGTGCTGTGTGAGGTATCTTCAAACACAGGAAACAATTTGGTTTTTTTCCTCAAACCTTGTTGGACTGTTTCAACAAAACTGTCCTTGTTCTCCTGCTGCATGTTTTACAAAAACCTGTGCAGCTCATTGAAGTAGGTCAGGGTTGCATTTTTGGATAAGTGGCCACCAAACAGCGTGTAGAAATAAACACAGAGCATAATTTCTTCTCTTATTTATTGTCTTTGCTTCCCAGGAGAAAACCTGCAACATCGACGGCTTATGTTACAGCGAGGGGGAGTCCAATCCCAGCAGCCCGTGCCTCACGTGTCGCCCGGACTCGTCCAAACACACATGGTCCATAGCGGAGAGTATGTACATTGAAACGTCTGCTTTGCCTCACAGCTCGTTCATGTCATCACAAACAGAAGAAGTCGACACTGAGCACGGTGTAAAAAGTTTTTTAATGTGTCACTTCCTCAGCCGAGCTGCGGTTGGATAGCCATCACTGAGTTTTGTGCTTGTGGCTCGGGGCTGTTTTGATAATTTGTCAGCAGATTGGAGCCATTGAAGTCGCTTCATTCCCCCGGCGCTGATATGAGGACAGCTTACCTCATTGTTACACTTTCTGACCAACTTTGCTTCTTCAACTTAAAGTAGGTCGAACGGTGCTCTGCAGACTGTGGAACATTAACCTCACCTTACTTACCTCATGCACAAAGTTAATCAATCATTCATTTATATATTAGAAGATGGAGGCTGATCAAGACTTTATTTATTATTATTTCTCATTCCTTAAATTTGGTTATTAAAAAGTTTCAACTAAAAATATTAAAATAACAGAAATATAGTAAATTATAAACACTGTAAATTAAACTCGTATCCATAACCACAGTGTTATGGAGGCCTTAGTTGTCAATCAAACCATCCATGCTGTTAATCCTGCATAACTTTAAGCCTTAATATAATTTGAACAGGTGAGTTGTATAAAAATTCACCCTCAGTACAGTTGTCATGAACGGGGAAATTAGCTATAGAGACCAAAACTGTTTTTTGTACCAGGCTGTAAACATGTTTATTTCTGCTGTGAATTTGGGCATTTTAACATGGGGACTTATGGAGACTGACTCACTTCTGGAGCCAGCCTCAAGTGGATGTTTGAGGAACTGCAGATTCCATAACGGCCACAGAGGTTGCTGCTTGGATAAAACATGTTAATTAGCAAACTTTAGATGTGCTGATAGGCTAATTTTGTTACATTTGGACGGAGCCAGGCTAGGCTTTCCCCCTGTTTCCAGTCTTTATGCTAAGCTAGGCTAACCAACTGCTGGCTGTAGCTTCGTATTTAACGCACAGACATGAGAGTGGTATCAATCCTCTCTCATGCGTGTAATCACCTTTATTTCTGCTGTGAAGTTGCACATTTTAACATGGGGACTTACGGAGACTGACTCACTTCTGGAGCCAGCCTCAAGTGGACGTTTGAGGAACTGCAACTGAAATGGAATATAATATGTATAACTATGTTTTCATTAGTGTTTAATCACTTTAATCATTTTTATTCACCTTAAAATGAGACTTTTATATCTGCAGCCATGTTTCTACAGTAGCCCAGAGCAGACAAACTAAACACTGGCTCTTCACTCTAGGAAGGAGAGGGTGAGGCGAGGGGGTTGCAATGCAGCGACAAGATGCTGCTAAATCCTACACACTGCTCCTTTAAGTTAAGATGAGAAAAATAAGACTGAAAAATATAAAAATGCAGCAGAAAGCTGAAAATAGAGCTACTATAAAAGTGTTGATCTGTGATAAACTGTTAATTAAATACTGTGTGATGTAGCTGAGGCTGTATTATGATTTTTCATAGTTTAAATAACATTTTTCAGCTCAAATAAGAGCACATAAACCCGACTAAACATATCTGTATTATACTGTGGTCATTTAGTTGTAATGTGAGTCTGATTTATGACACATGGCAATGACAAATCAACAGTTTGTCACATTTCTAAGTGCAGCTTTGGACCTTAAAGACATTTCTCTCTTCTCATTGAGTCTGTCACTCACCACAAATAATGAGTAGGTCATCATCTTTATTATTATTTATGTCTTCCCGTCAGAGAACGAGCCTCCGGCGCTCCACTCGATGCCGTTCCGTCTTCGCTCCTTCCAGGGAGAGAATTTCTTTTACCAGCTTCAAGCTCGGGACCCCGAGGGCTCGGCGCTGCTCTTCACCCTGAAATCAGGTCCTGAAGCTGCATCACTGTCTCCGGACGGCCTGCTGACGTGGAAGGCCACAGCTGAGACGACAGACACGCACGCTTTCCAGTTTACTGTGACGGACGACTGCCGTGCTGAGACCAGAGGCTCCATACAGGTAATCCTTTTAATCCGGGTTTAATGTTTAGTTGTGTGTTCTTTTATGTATTTAATAAACTGGATCATTACACAGGTTGAGCAGCTTTACTGCAGCAGTAAGACTTCATTACACAACAACAGTTTAGTGGTGTATATTTGAGGAAGGATGTCAGTCACTCTGGACAGATAAGTGAAGAAGCCAACACTCTTCATTCATGATTATTTGTTGCTTCTTGCCACTAGAGGGCAGTAATGACACGTAGTTCTCGGCTCATGGTCACTCTCTGTATCACAGCCTCGTGTTACAGCATCATTCAAAGCAGGTTTTGTGTTTATCTTGTAAAAATGATGAAGTAAGAACACACAAAGACGTCGGGCTTACTAAATAACAGCAAATAAAAGAGCTGCAAAGCTTTCAGATTCAGATTCAGTCGCAGACGACAGTGAGACAGATTTAAACTTTCTCTTCCTCTCTTCTTTAGCAATAAAGCACCGTCTGTTTTCAGATCAGTGTTTCTGTCGTCTGAAGGGTGAATCTGTCTACCTGTTGTCCCGTCAGGTGTCTGTACGCTCCTGTGAATGTCTGAACGGAGCTTCCTGTGTGACCAACGTCAACCTCCCCGCCGGCAGCGGTGAATACCTGTGTGTGTGCCTGGACGGATTTAAAGGTGAGAGGTGTGAGGTGAACATCGACGACTGTAAACCGAACCCCTGCAGACTGGGCCGCTGTATCGACGGGCCCAACTCCTTCACCTGTATCTGCCCACCTGGAATGACAGGTGAGGATCGACCTGCAGAGCTGTGTCCTTCACAGAGCAAAAGAAGCTTTGGTTTAGAACACAGTGCACTGTAGTTTAACACATCTTTAATGTGCGTCACGAACACAGTGCAGTGCATGCTTTCATGGGTGTTTCATGTTCTTTCAGGCCGTACATGCAGAGAAGATATCGATGAGTGCGTCTCTCAGC
The DNA here is from genome assembly GCA_946959425.1 of Argyrosomus regius. Classification (NCBI taxonomy): domain Eukaryota; kingdom Metazoa; phylum Chordata; class Actinopteri; family Sciaenidae; genus Argyrosomus; species Argyrosomus regius. Next base: position 25,896,100 of record OX336884.1, read on the forward strand.
CTTGTTTTCCCGGAGTCGGCTGTAACAACACGTTTGGCTCCTTCATCTGTGGAGTCTGTCCACACGGATACGCTGGTGACGGGAAAAACTGCGCACGTACGTCTTCTACCACCAGTTTATTTTAAAATGGAGATTTTCATTGACAAGGTCACAAATATTCTACATTTTCTCATAAAAAGACCAAAAAAATGTCTGTTGCTGAGTTGAATGGCGTCCTTTTCTGTTGTCAAGGTAACCGAGACTCCGTGGTCAGAGAGGCGGCGACCACACCAGCGAGAGTCCCGCAGGTTTCACTGAGGCCCAGACCCTCGAGCCCGTCGCCGTGCTCTCGGCGGCCGTGCCACCTGGGTGTTCAGTGTTTTGAGAGCGTCCACGTCTCGGCGGGCTTCGCCTGTGGACCCTGTCCTCCCGGTCTCCATGGAAACGGACAAACATGCCTAGCAACAAGTGAGAGCGAAGCAGTTCTTGATTTGATGCCAGTGACACGACACTGGTGGTTTTTATCTACCATAATATGACATGTGATATTATATTATATTATTTAGTTCCATGTGGTCACCTCAGAGCTGCATGTTTTATTGCTGACACACCGAAGCTATATCTGTGTTAGTTTTTTAAGTCGTATCCTCTAACTTCCAGTATTTTACAGGTCAGGGGACAGACACCATTCACATCATCAAATCAGATCCAAGCAAGGAGATGACTCCCACCTCCTCCTCCTCCTCCTCATCATCATCGTCTCCCACCTCACCCAGACGACCCCCCGACAGGAGGACCAGACCAGAAGCCTCCGTCTCCGGCACCAGAAGAGTTTCTTCAGCGACGCCGCAGAACCAAGAGCCCAGCGGCGTGGAGCCGAACCCCGACCTCACCACCGGGGTCAGATGGGGGTCACCGCATCACCACGTGACCTGTGCCGACTCCCCCTGTTTCCCCGGCGTCCCCTGTGAGCCCACCGTCTCCGGGTTGTTCAGGTGTGGACGCTGCCCGTACGGTTACACTGGAGACGGAGTCGTGTGTAAAGGTACGTGACAGCTTCGTGAGGACAGTTCATGTTTAGGAATGATACGGGGACTAGAGACGTTATGAGGAAGAGAGCGTGACACTCCTTCATTGTGTTAAGTGTCTGGTGAGATGCCCAAAAATGTCACTTTTATGTAAATTATATGCAAATCCCATCATCTTTGTTTACATATTATTATCTGAAGGGGAGCCTCCCAGAAGGGCATCTGTACCATGCATCACACAACAGAGCAGAGTTGTCAGACTCATTTCAGCTCACATACAGCCCGGTTTCAAGTGGGTCAGACTTCAGTTTTAGCTGTGACATTGGACCCTTTAGTGGGCTGGTCCTGGCCTGTGGGCCTTATGTTTGACACCCCTACAATAGAGCTTGTTTTTGGTTTTTCAAAATAAAAGACAACACGTTTTTAAGATAAGCAGGTTCAAACAGGCATATCTGATGAAGCTGCTGCGTCAGTCCTGCGTGTGGTGCTCTTTTCACGACAACAACATCTCAAATAATCAGTTTAAATGAATTAATTTTGTGTTTAAAAGAAGGAAGACCTCGATGTTTCTCTCACAAATGAAAGGTGATGCACGCGTGTTCAGTAAACACTGAGTAGTTTAGCTGCTAAAGCCTGACTCGTCCTGGTCTGATCCGTAGCTGACTTTAGGAGCGTCATGGAGTGTCATCTCCTCTCGTAACGGATGGATTACTTCAACTAAACTTTGTGCTTTCAGCTGTGTGCAGGTATCAGTGTGGGAGGAACATGGAGTGCTCTCTGCCCAACACCTGTACCTGTAAGGACGGCTACACCGGATACAACTGTCACATCGGTGAGAGCGAGATCACGCCGATGAAACGAGTTCATTAAATCGAATCATTCATGAATGAACCTCTGCTCGTTCTGCTCATTCATCACAACGTCCGACGTCTTCTTCTCTCTCAGCTGTGTGTCGACCTGACTGCAAGAACCAGGGGAAGTGTGTGAGGCCTAATGTGTGCGAGTGTCCTGCAGGCTACAGCAGGCCCACCTGTGAGGAAGGTAACCTGTGCTAACACCTGTCCAACACAACACACACACACACACACACTTTGCTCACAGAATACTGACGAGTGTGCTTGTGTTGTTTACACGATGTGTCGGCGTGCAGCGAGCTGCGAGCCGCCTTGTCAACACGGAGGAACATGTCTGGCCAGAAACCTGTGCACCTGCCCGTACGGATACGTCGGACCCAGATGTGAAATCAGTGAGACGTTTTTGTGATGTCATTTCACCTTTTCATTCACGAGCTTGCGAAGCCAACACGGGACGTGTTCATGATCATCATTCATCTGTTTCAGTGGTGTGTAACAGGCACTGTGAAAATGGAGGCGAGTGTGTCTCTCCTGATGTCTGCGAATGTAAACCGGGCTGGTACGGACCGACGTGTAACTCAGGTACTCTGCTAGATGGCACAGAATTGTACCATACGACTTGAATTTAAAGCCCTCAGGTTGGAACTGTTGCCATGACAATACAACAAATCAGCAAACAAACATTAAAATCTCTGAATGTGTGTCCAGCTCTCTGTAAGCCCGTCTGTCTGAACGGAGGAACCTGCATCAAACCAAACATCTGCGCCTGTCCCAGCGGCTTCTACGGCTCTCAGTGTCAAATCGGTAAGACCGCGATGAAACCTGTGCCGCTGTTCAACCTCCTGTTTCCATGTCAGGTACAAGAATGGTGAAAAATGATATGTTGGTCCTTCGATATCTGACAAGAGCTGCAAAAAATCAGTAAAACCTGTATTTAAGTTTAACTTTTAGTCACTCCTCCTCTGTTTAATCAGTTATTCATTTAAAAAAAAGTTTACTTTGACGTTAGATCCAGAATTTCCAGAAATATCAGCACTTTAATACAAAGATATGAGCACAGTTATGTTTTTGAGAACAGGTTACTGTGCTGAGGGTTTATTTTCACTGATATTATTCATGATTATTCACTGATACGTCGACACAAACAGGTCAGGGGTCATGATCGGGCGCACAGACCTCGATAAGGAGCTCTCTGACTATTTAAAACAGCAGTTTTGTCGTGTGGGAGTGCACAGCTAAAAGGGGAGATGTTTATTCATACGTAATTATGTACAAGAGGCTGGAGGCCGTGTGAGTATTTCTTTGTATATTGTTGTTTCAGCTGTTTGCAGTCCTCCCTGTAAGAACGGAGGTCAGTGCATGAGGAACAACGTCTGCTCGTGTCCTGAAGGATACACGGGGAAACGCTGTCAGAAGAGTAAGTTACGTTTATAATGATTAATTAATGACTGAAGCGAGCGGCTCGTCTAATAAACACGTGAACAAATGTCCTCCAGGTGTGTGCGAGCCAACCTGCATGAACAAAGGAAAGTGTGTGGGACCCAACACGTGCTCCTGTGCGTCGGGATGGAGAGGGAAGAGGTGCAACATACGTGAGTGACTGTGTTTTACTCATACACACCAAACACACCACAGCTAATATTACAGGCAGTGTTTTCACTTCTTTCTTGGGTTAGCTTTAGGTTAGGAAGGTTAGTGTGTGTAAGCTGCTGTACACTGTGTGTTCACGCCTCCCTCTCTCTGTTCTGTCTGCAGCTGTCTGTCTGCAAAAGTGTAAAAATGGCGGCGAGTGTTTGGGACCAAACACCTGCCACTGTCCGGCCGGCTGGGAAGGTCTGCAGTGTCAGACACGTGAGTTTAAAACAACAGTCTGATCTGGACTTACAGTCAGAGTGTAGACAGGAGTGTTTACTGTCACGGTGTCGATTCCCTCCTCAGCGGTCTGTAAGCAGCGGTGCTTGAACGGAGGGAGGTGCGTCCTTCCCGACTACTGCCACTGTCGGAAAGGCTACCAGGGCCTCACCTGCGCGATAAAGGTGAGCACAGGAGTCACACTTCATCTGCGCACAGTACACGTCTCTGCAGCTCTAATGACTCTAATGAGAGGTTACATCCTCTCTGGGGCCCTGCGGCTCGCTGCAGCTCGTATTTCTTGCTCGAGTTATGCATCCGTTTCTTTGAAAGATAAAAACATGGTGATGTTTGAAAAACTCCAGAAGGTCATCCAACACAGTGACAGCTCTGGAAAATGTTTCTGAATGTGCAGTGGACGGAATATTTTCTAGTCTTTGAGCGGTAAGTGATACCAGGTCTTTATCTTTCAGAGAAAAAGATGCAAGAGAAGCACAAACTTTATAAAAATGCACGACCATATTGTAAAACACTTTGGGTACATTCAGACGGGATCTGCTGGATATTTGAGTCGGTGTAGTGTGTGCAGCGTCCTGCGGCTGAGAAGCTGAGCCAGATCCAACTTTTTGGAAAAACACAGCCTGACGTCACAAACGCAGCCTGACGTCACATCAGACCGCTCAAATCTAAACTCTGAGACTCTACCTGTTGTGTTCTGGCTTTGTTTATTTCATGAAGCAGCTTCTGAATCTGAGTCTGACTCACAATTTACGCTGCGAAATAGAGACGCGAAGAAGTTTGAGAGGGAGAGAGCGTGCAGTGGTTAAGAGACACAGACAGTGAGTGAGAGTGAGCGAGCGCTGGCATCGATAAAGCCGATTAATCATGAAATAAAAAGTTATTTTCGTTACGGTGATTCCCCGCAGCTCCTGATCCTGTCTGAATGTACCTTCAGGATGTAAAGACAGTCCACCATCTTGTTGTTAACGTTAAATTTGTTCACAGGCCTCACAAGCGTGACGGAAACGGAAACAAGACGTCGGATGAAAGAAGCCACAAAATGCACAAAGCGGGAAGAGAGCACCATAAATAATTTGAATGTGTGTGAATGAGCGAGTGTGTGTGTGTGTGTGTGTGAGGATATCGAGTGTGTGTGTGTGTGTGTGCACGTCTGAAGGCTAACAGAGGGACTTGATGTATTGCACTTGTCTTTGCGTCCCTGTATATCACTACCTCAAGGCTCAAAGTGACACACACATCTGTTAAAGGCATCGGCAGCGCTTACAAAAGACTTCGCAGACGTGTCGCTGCGCAGCGTTCAATAAATACACGACAAATGAATCTGTCCAGCCGTGATTCATCAGAAGATTTCAGCCAGATTATTGCCCGGTTCACCAAACTGATGTGCACTGTTTGTTTCTTAATAATAAATCTGCTTCAGTAATTACAACTAATTTAGACGGTACACATCAGTAACGTGTTTTATTTGTCTTTGGCCTGTTTAAGTTATAGACTGTTATCCATTTACACTGATACTAAATATATATGCAGTACAGACCACCTGTTTGGGTTTACACTTACAGATTACACTGTGGTACGAGTAACACGTGACTTAATAAAGAAAATGTTTCATATTTTTGTGCTTTTGTTTCGTTAAAGGGACGGCGTGTGAAAGTTAGTGGCCTCCAGTGGTGAGATTGCAGATCGCAGATCGCAATCCGAGTGTTGGAGAAGCTACGGTGGCCTTCATGTGCCAAAAGAGGTCAGACTGTTGAGGTTCCCTTAGATACATATATTTATATTTACTTACCCACTCCATATGTAGATATAAAAGGTAGTTTAAGGTGATTATTTATCACCTTATAAAGACAGTTATGGATGTTATATTTCATTTCTGATGATAGATCACCCTAAAAGTTACAAACTGAACCTTTAAATGAGCTCTTAAAACGCATAAAAGTCACTCTTTAATTCATTTAATGACACATTACAGTACAGTACATGAGAATGAGAACAGTTTCTTTAAAAATAATGATATAATATGGTAAAAAAAAAAGATGTAAAAACTACCAATGTTTCAGCTAAAATATAATAATTGTCCTCATCGGCATGACCTTCGACCTCCGGCAGGGTCGTCACACTAGTGGGACTTTTTCCTCTGGGCGCAGCGAGGGCCGGAGAACGGCGGGCGACAGCGGCATTTGTCCGGAGAAATACACTTCCCTCCGTTCAGGCAGGGCTGAGCGCACACGGCTACAGACAACAGACAAAAGACAAAGTGTTTAAATCATTTAGAAAAATCTGAGGAACACGTTTCCGAGTCGGGTCACATCTGGAAAAGCGCTGAGCTGAAAACCTTCCCCTCAGCAGGCGCTGTAGACGTTTGGCAGACTGACACTCCTCCTCAGTTAAGATGTAGACGTTTTACTGGGACTGTGAACTGCCTGAAGGGGTCTTAACTCACCGGTATGGCAGGCGCCGCCCAGCCATCCCTCCGGACAGCTGCAGATTCCTGGAGCCACGCAGATTCCCCCGTTCCTGCAGCCCTGAGGACAGATCGCTGCACAGGAAGCAAACAAACAGACCATCGTGAGACATTCCCAGCATGCCGAGGAACAGATCAGAGCTCCAGCTGGAGGTGACAAACATTTTAGTGAAGGCTGAGATGCTGAAGAGGCATTTTAGCTTCCTGCAAGGAGTCAGCCGAGGAGATTGATACCCCTCTCATGTCTGTATGCTAAATATATAGCTAAAGCAGATTGGCTTAGCTTAGCATAAAGACTGGAAACAAGTGGAAACTGTTAGCATAAAGACTGTAAACAAAGGGAAACCACCAAAATTCACCTAAAAGCACTGTTGTGGGTTTGTGTTTGAGTTGTGGTTTGACAAGCCAGTTTGGCCAGTTTCCCCTCTGCTTCCAGCTGTTATGCTAAGCTAAGCTAACCACCTGTAGCTTTATGAAGCAAATAAGCACATTTGTCAAACTATTCCATTAAAACATTTTGTGCAGATTAAACAAACAAGTAACATGTTAATTAGCGAGCTTTAGAGGAGCTAACAGCCAAGCTAGCTGTTTTACCCCCCTGTTTCCAATCTTAAACCTAAGCTAACGGCTGCTAGCTGTAGCTTCATATTTAGCGCGGTAACGATCTTCTTGTCTAACTCTGAGCATGAAAATGAAGCATATTTCCCAAAATGTCCGACGACTTCTTTTAAATTTCAGTAGTTAGAGATGGAGCCAAGAACTACTGTTAATCAGTAGCTTAGCTTAAAGCTAGCCAACGAGCCGGACAGCTAAACAACGCTACAGAAAAGCTAAAATTGCTAATCAGGTGTGTTTTACAACAAACACCTTGACAGAGCCTCGATTCTCTGCTGCTGAGCTCACTTCATCTGCCGCCAAGAACGTCTCAATCATAATTCACAAGCTGTGAATTTAAAAGTCGTTTAAATCCGCTAAATAAGACGAATTGCCGCCGTGTGTTGCTTCACATCTTGACAGCAACTTGGCCCGAACTGGAAAAGCTTTTTAAACGTGTTAAGTCGGTCCTCCTGCTGGTGAACGTCTCCAGCTGAGAGGCCGGCTCCATTTGGTGTTAATGAGGTGGTGGGGGTAATTAGAGACGGCTATAAACAGACCTTCTTGGCATTTCGAGCCGGTCCAGCTCGAGGGGCAGATACACTTGGCCACTCCGTTGACAGCGATGCATTCCCCTCCATTCCAACATCCGGCGTCACACATCACTGCCAAAAGACACACACAGATCACACCTATGATCACACCTATGAGCCGTGATTGATTGACAGCTGTAGGTGCATGTTACAGATGGCTTGTTTGTGCTCTGAGGCGTCATTCAGCCTGCCTTTGTAGTCCTGATGAGGCAGGACTACAAACATAGCAGTGGCCAGAGCCTTCAAACGGCTCATCCTGCTATTGGAAGCATGATGAGGTAAAATTAAAGACTGGAAATCAAATGTAATGTGTGTTTTCCTGCTGACCGCTTTAGGGGGTCTCAACCCACATGTTGGGAAACACTAGACTAGTCTCCACACTCATCCTGTCATTTTATTCTGATTTAACTTCATGTTTTGCTCAAAATTAGACACATTTACTCATAAAACTTTTGTTTGTTTGACATAAAATCACCAAATTTAAGACGTGACCTCAGTTTAGTCAGTGATAGACTCGTTTATGATGACATTTAAGCCACTGCAGACACTTTTACTGCACGTGCAAGAAGGAAAATACAGATTACAGGATGGATTCAGAACAAAATGCACAAAGACGATCACTTTAACTACCTGATATTTCATGTATGAGTCACAGGCTCACCTTTGTGACAGTATCTTCCTCCAAATCCTGGAGGACATCTGCATTTTCCAGGGCGAAGACACGCTCCTCCATTCTTACATTTGGGATAACAGTTGGCTGCATTCACACAAAGAGATTTTTACTTATTATTAATGACGTTTTGGCTTTATTTAGTCTCTTTTCTCATGTGAAAATCAGCATTTTATGTCTTAAAATCATCAAATTATACATTAAACTTACTTCAATATGAGAAAACTGTCAGTTTAACACTTTATAAATGAGATTTAAGTGAGGTAACGTCACCATACTGGCAGGTCTCTCCTTCATAGCCTCTGGAGCAGAAGCATGTGTTGTTGCGGATGCAGATCCCTGCGTGTTCACACGGCGGGTCGCACCTCGCTTTGGGGTCAAAAACAAACCCGACCGCGACTCCGCGGGGCGCGTCCGAGCGTCCGGAGCAAACACCGACAAGAGCCAGCAAGGAGGCGAACAGCACCGCAGAGCCGAGACCCGCAAAAAAACGCATGTTTGGAGGTGTTTGTGGTCGCTGAACTGGAGCGGGAGAGGAGGCAGCAGGAGCAGGAGCAGCAGCAGGAGCAGCAGCAGGCAGACGGTGGACGGAGAGATGGAGGAGAAAGTCCCACAAACGCCGAGACTTCTCCACGTCGCCCCCCCCCGCTCCTCCTGCACACTCAGGGAAACTACAACCAGAGCCGGGGAGGGGGGAGCGCGGCGGGGCGGAGCCGGCTGAGTGTCCTGATGCGGGGGCTGGATGGTGAGTTTGAGAGTGACCACAGAAACACAAACACACACAAACATTTACTTATTTATATATTTAGACACTTTTCTCCAAGGGCAATGCTAACTTTAGCTAAGTTAGCTACTAGCTCTGTTAACTTAGCTACCTAGCTATCTGCTAACATAATGCTAACTAGCAAATTAGACTAAATATGATAGGGGCTGTTTGCCAGCTAATGCTAATTAGCAAATTAGGCAAAATATGATGGGAGCGTTAGCCAGCTAATGCTAACTAGCAAATTAGGCAAAATATGATAGGTGCTGTTAGCCAGTTAATGCTAACTAGCAAATTAGGCAAAATATAATAGGGAATGTTAGCCAGCTAATGCTAACTAGCAAATTAGGCAAAATATAATAGGGAATGTTAGCCAGCTAATGCTAACTAGCAAATTAGGCAAAATATAATAGGGAATGTTAGCCAGTTAATGCTAACTAGCAAATTAGGCAAAATATAATAGGGAATGTTAGCCAGCTAATGCTAACTAACAAATTAGGCAAAATATAATAGGTGAGCGTTAGCCAGCTAATGCTAACTAGCAAATTAGGCAAAATATAATGGGAGTGTTAGCCAGCTAATGTTAGCATTACCTGGCTAGCTTTAACTGATGCTAACTAGCATATTTGGCCTAATTATATGTTATTATCATTATTATTTAATATTATTTATATATATATATATATATATATTGCATTGTTATGCTACTATGTTATCGTTTATTCAGTGACAACAGTTACCTTAAAATTAAAATAATTTTAGTATAGTTATATAGTTTTATAGTACTGTAGTTTTAGTTTTATAGTACTGTAGTGTTCTGTGTGTTGTCCAGTGTTTGACAAGTTTAAAATGTGTTTTTAATGCTGGGCTGCAAACTACAAAATCAAAACTAACGTCTATATAAGACATAAGTGAGAGAGTGTGTTTGCTGTTGTTGTCAGAAAGTTTTAATCGTTCAGTTTGTAAACACGAGGAGTCCTGACGGTGCACACGCTGTAGTGAGATGAAGAAAACTCCACCAGCTGAGAAAAAGCTTCAGTGTATGCAGTGTGTGCTTCTTACTGTCAGACAGAAAAACTTGTTCAAAGACGAGTTCATGCAGGACACACGTGGAAAAGACATTTCCTTTTACCTGGAGAGAGGAAGTCAGTCTGTATGAACTGTGTGGTGAGGAGGTGAGGAGGGGAGGGAGGCTCTGCTGTAATGACAATAACACAACCAAATCACATGTCGGCCTCCGTACAGTGAAACCTGTCGACTGAGAGTCCAAACAGCTTCTGCTCAACGATTTAACAACGTGCTGGTTACCACAAACGTTTGTTTACGGTGTTTGCCGATTCCACTGACTGTTTTTATGATTTAAAACGTCACTCAGAGGCACGTTTGTAATTAAAAATACACAAGTGAAACAATCAGGACGTAACATTTTATTTCTCTGATTAAACGGCGTTATCGATCCCGGCGCTCGCTCACTCTAATTCACCGTCTGTGTCTCTTAACCAACGCACGCTGATGAATTACAGTTGATTAACGAGCACGTCTTCTTCTTCTTCTTCTCATAGACAGACAGGCGTTTATATAAAATTATATCATCGTTTATGGATAATTGTGAGTATAAATTAAGCTTGTTATTTTACTGCTTACCACGGATATATATATATGTATATATTCATCCATTCGTGTACTGTACAAACCGGATATTAGTCAGCCGATATTAGCCTATCGTATACACACTGGTATTGGCGCGTATGTTGTCTGATAAGCGGTGATATGAGAACTTTTTTTGAGTCCAAAAATATCAAAATATTCACCATAATTTCACCACATGAAACAAACTTCACTGTTTCTGCATGCTGATATTAATATAAATGTGATAAAACACTGAACATTAATGTGTGTAATAGACTTATACAAAGGGAAAACCTGCAGTACTCACTGGTTGTATGTTTTTTTGTGTGTTTTTTTGGGGGGCTTCGTGTATTCCAGCGGCGCTCTGGTCCAAACCACTGACCTGGATTTCAGAGAGGAAGTGAGCTGGTGTTTTAACGAGCGCAGCAGATGTGAACATACCGAGACACACCAGAGACAAGTCCAACGAGGAGAGCTGGACGTACAGCTCGACCAGAGACAAGTCCAACGAGGAGAGCTGGACGTACAGCACGACCAGAGACAAGTCCAACGAGGAGAGCTGGACGTACAGCACGACCAGAGACAAGTCCAACGAGGAGAGCTGGACGTACAGCACGACCAGAGACAAGTCCAACGAGGAGAGCTGGACGTACAGCACGACCAGAGACAAGTCCAACGAGGAGAGCTGGACGTACAGCACGACCAGAGACAAGTCCAACGAGGAGAGCTGGACGTACAGCTCGACCAGAGACAAGTCCAACGAGGAGAGCTGGACGTACAGCACGACCAGAGACAAGTCCAACGAGGAGAGCTGGACGTACAGCACGACCAGAGAGACGTGATGAGAACAGAAACCTAGAAATATTTAGTCAGGTCAGATCTGACCTGTGTTTACATGGGAAAATAAGAAAGAAAGTTTTATTTACATTTATTAACTACATTTAGAAGTTATTTGTTTCTGTTGGAAACTTTCCATGGGAATTAATAGAAATAAACGGAGAATTTACAAAATTGAAGGTTGACCATTGAAGCCACATATTGATGATATTATTATTGATTTTATTGACCAGTTGTTATCATGACATTAGCTTACCCCCCCAATTAATAAATTACCCCAAATTTCCAGTTAATTCTCATATATTCCCATAAATCCCCATAATTCCCATGGAAAGTTTCCAATTTGGTAAAATTCCCAAGAGTCCCCATTTGGAATTATTCCAAAATCCCCCAGCTTAACTTTCCCATTTGGAATATTTCTGGAAATTTACCACACCTTTGCAACCCCAATGGAAACATATCTAATATTTTTTAACACCTGCTTGAGGTGTTTGTCCGACCCCGCCCCCCTTTTTTGTAAAGAGTCACATGACTGATCAGCTGTTTCTGCTCCGACAGTCTCCTCATGGCTCTGTCCATGATGTCTGCTCACAGATCTGATTTAACCTTTGTCACATTAATACATGAAACAAACAAACATCATACTTACTTCATGTTTTCTGCATCGTTTTTCACCATGGTGTCAGTTGGACTGACATCGTCTCCTTGTTGCGCCTTCTTCTGGTTTTCTATCTGGAGAATTGGCGCCACCTACTGCTTATCTCCTGAACCAACTCCTAATATTCACATAACAGCAGTCACTCGTTCATATTTTCTTTCGCTGAGTTAAATTCGGTTGATACGTTTGGATGAAACACGGCTGTTGTTTCCACCTTTACCTACAATAAACTTGAACTAAAATGATCAGTCAGGAAATTTATCACCAAATATTTGTATATTTGAGCCAAAATTAACTTCTTAAATCTGAATATTTGCTCCTTACTTTGTCTTTTGTTAACATAATCTGAACATCTGTGTTAATATTTGTGTTTTGGCGTCTCGGTTGGACAAAATTGAACATCTGAAGATGTTTCCTGTGAAACAGTGATGGACCTTCTGCTATATTCTGACATTTCATTTGTTTATCTTTAACTTTTTGTGACTTTAACGACCTCCATAAATATGAAATTATGTAATGAAATATCAGTTTGAGGATCCTCAGCAGAGGTGAGGCGATGCTATAGGTTAGCAGAGCACTCGGCACCACCCAGTGTGTACGCAGAATATTACAAACACGCCTTCAAAACGAGTCATGACTTTATTTTCAGCTTCATGCATGAAAAACACAAAACCACCGTCACAGAGTCGACGTATGCGCAGACAGTCTGTCCTCTGACGGCGACACGTTTTAATTAATCTGACCTGTGCTGTTCAACTTTTTATTGGAATAATTCACAGTCAGACTTCACACCAACACACTCAGAGCACCTCGGCCAATCCAAAAATAATACAAAGTGTTTAAAAGTGACAAAAGGAAGTCATGAAAAATCAACAGCAACAATCAGCTCATGAGAAATATTAGAGATGCAGAGCGGATTAAAATAGCAAACACAAAAAAAGGACAACCTCACTGAAGGTAAGAAAGTTGCTCCCACACCAGCAATTATTGATTTAACGTTTCCAAGCAAGCCAGAAGGAAAAGTATTTTACATTTACACATTTCATAGCCGACTAACGCTCCCACGTTAGCTATGAAATTAAAAACATCGTCCCTTTTATACAAAGTAACTTTCTACGCGACAGTCTTCACAGTAGTCAAATTTGCTTTTAAATCACTCGGATGAATGACGGAAAAACACGAGAGAAGACTTGTGCTGCCTCTAGTCGAGCTGAAAACTCAAAAAAACATCTGAAATGTGAGAATACGTCGCCTGTATTGCACTGTACAACATCGAGAATCATATCCTTAGGAAAGGAAACAAAAAGAGCTGAGAGAAGGAATGAAGAGAGGGTGTGAAGGAACCGCTCAGTGGTCTCATTGTAGCTAGTATTTTCATTAAAAGTGGTGTTCTCATTAATATCTGTCGATAAGGATTAAGGTAAAGTGCTTCAAGTCGTTGAATTGTTGAGGAGTGACGGTGTAAACATGATGGGAATGCCTGCCGATAATATTAAATCATATCTGTTTATCTCGTTGGCACTAGGGTGAAGAGTGGCGGTGCAAACCTCGAGGCAGATCCTGCAAAGACTCAAAGACCGTGGCAGGTAAAGCTTGTACTCGCGTGTCTGACGAGAAACCAACCAACGCAACTCTTCTAAACGTCACGTTTGACCTGCAAAGGGAAGAAAGTGGTTGGAAATCTAAAGAATGGATGAGCCACGTGACTTATTAAGAAAGGTTATGTCCCCGTCTGTCAGTGAGCAGACGTTTCCTACGTGGAAGTCACAGCAGTAAGACGTCGTGACGCCTGCGCTCCTTTATTGGTAAACCTGCCCGCGCCCGTGCAGGGAGGTGGTGTTGCCCCCACAGTCCACGTACTGGTACATCTCCTGGGAGACCTGCTCCGCGTGGCCGAAGTACGACGTCGTCACCGTCACCCTGAAACACAACCAGAGAGTCAACGGCTGCACAGTCAGACAACAAGGTAAGACGAGCCTAGACTAGCTGTTCTGGTGCACAATGTTTGGTTATTATACTTTTTACATTAATAGTGTGGAGGACAGAGAGCGTTACGTTGGCGAAACCTCACCGGGCACGTCGCTGTCACGCGACTTCAAACCCCACCAGGAGCGTTTTTGCCCGCCAGACAATGTTAGCTTGCTCAGATTTAGTAATATTTCTTTGCTTTATGTGCTTCTAAATATGTAAATATGTTTATTCCCTTTTATTAAAGGCTGTTTTATTTTGAAAAATCGACTCATTAGACTGCAGGATGTAAACAAAACAGTGTACGTTAATCCATACTTACTGCATCATGACCACTATGTTGTGAACTTTAATGGTCGGCAAGGTGCAGTAGTCACTGTAAGAACAGAATGATTAGTTATTTAAAACGTGTACACAGTACATTTATTTATGACTTCCAGAAAGATACTTACAACATATAACTCATCTCGTCAGCGATGGTGGTGGGCACTGTGTAATCAATCTGCAATAAACACAATTTATCAACAGATATTTATGCTAATTACAACAAAAACTAATGTAACTTAATATAGTTTTGTCCAATAGTCATAAATAAATTACGTAGAAGCCTCTGTGTGTCGTGAAATGTATCTGAACGTACCTGCCGTTCGTCCAGCGGTATGATCACTGAGCTGTTGTTCAGCTTGGCCTTGCCTATCACCGTCTTGGAGAACTGCACTTGGGCTGTGATGTTGGTCACAGAGACGGCGTAGTAGTTATTATTGGTGATGTTCAGAGTGCTCTGCATGGAGGAGGAAGATTAAAAGTGTCAATAAATAGCCAAAAACAAGAAGTAGCTGGTTTTTGTGGCCACTTGGGGGCAGTAGAGACAAACTGTAAACACAAAACACTCATATTATCACATTTTAAGTTGATACGGTGAACTTTGTTGACTATTTCCACCAAGCGCCTTGGACGAGCGCTTCACAGCCCCCTGTGAAATGACTCGTTCTACTATCTGAGTTTGGTCTGATGACTTTGGAAAGCTGCACAATTAAGTTATTATATCCCCATTTAAGCTAGTGGAGCTAGAGCTCTCACACACTGGAAGATCCGACTAATTTTACGCCCTGAAATCAAACTTTTGTGGCTTCAAGCACCGCTGAGCAGCCTCCTTAAGAAAGTCAACTCCTGAAGGAAATATCTGTCTCTTGCTAACTTTGTCTATCTGCTGCTTGGTGTTTCACCGGTAGCTTTTACAACATTTATTCTGCCTGCTGCAGTCGAAAACAAACACCGTGATATGATAAAGCTCCGTAGACTAGATCTAAGAGGGCTCCAGAGACGTCATCTTGCTAAATATCATTGTTAATATGAAAATAGTGATTATCTTGTACATTTCCCTACAGGGTGTTATCACAGTTTGTTTTAACGGGAGTACAGCTACACAATCTTACTGTGATGTTGAGATAGACAATGCGTTTGTCCAGGTCGTAGGCGACGTAGGCGGACTTCACTCCCACATAGGAGACATCAATAGATCGCGGGAACAGAAAGAAAACAGCCAGTCCAGACAGCAGCAGGCAAAGTGCCACTGATATCGTGACATAGAGCTTTCTGCAGCAGAGACAGAGAGAGAAAAGAGAAGTGAGACCCTGAAAACCAGCTGATGACTTCAAAGTCTGTCACGCCACTGTGTGTTCATTGAGTTTCATCATGCACACGGCGAACACAGTTAATCTTTAAAAAGAACAGACTCACGTCCTGCTCGGCCTCAGCCTTTGGTCGCTGTATGGAATCAGAGCCACGAGCTGATTCTCTTGGCCTGTTGAATAATTCAAAGAAAAGAGAAAAGCTGTGTTATTTGACTGTTGAGTAAAGGAGCGTGTTGTAAGGTTTACATGATGCAACACTACGGCGGTAGCGCGGGCGGTACGACGCCTGTGAATATCTCAAAGTTTCATTTTTACCACTGGCTGACACATTGTGGTTGGGTCGGGATGAGTGGTTTTGGTGGGTTATTCTTAACCCGGTCAAAACAAACAAGCCATGAAGTCATGGAGTATAAGGCATGTACTAAGGCCGAGGCAAGACAAGGACCAGAGAGTGTATACAGTACATAGATATGTAGATACGGAGTGAATTTCCCCGTTTAAGTATAATCTAATAGTTAATATTTGAAAAGTCTTTGGGTGAGGGATGAAGAGATTTCTGGACCTTGCTTTGTTAATAAACTCTTTGTAGTTTAGCCACTGTTATCCAAGCTGCAACCTGCAGCTGCAGTTCCTCAAACGTCCACTTGAGGCTGGCTCCAGAAGTGAGTCAGTCTCCATAAGTCCCCATGTAAAAATGTCCAACTTCACAGCAGAAATAAACATGTTTACAGCCTGGTACAAAAAACAGTTTTGGTCTCTATAGCTAATTTCCCCGTTCATGACAACTGTACTGAGGGTGAATTTATATACAACTCACCTGTTCAAATTATATTAAGGCTTAAAGTTATGCAGAATTAACAGTGTGGACGCTTTGATTGACAGGTGGGTGTTGTTGCAGATGGCTTGTTTCATTCGGCACACCTTAGATCCACGTCTTTGCCAATTTTTAGATTAGGCCGGAGGCGGAAGAGCCAGGACAGCCAACATGCCGCATATTTTAAACTTCAAAACAGCGCTTAGGAAACCTGTGGCTGTCATTGCTCTTAACTCTTCATGGTTTCCCTTTTTGGCCACAATAACATCGGGGTAGAGACTCGTACACATCAAACCTCAGGTTTTTGACTGTTATCTCTTAATAATACGTAAGGATGTTTCCTTCTGAGCTAGAATTGATTGTTGCATATGTGGTCGTGAATATTTCATGCTATTGAAAACTACGTTACGGTACACCGCTCTGCATACAGACTTCATCCCAGTAAAGGCTATTCAATAATCGATATCTATACATCTGGAAAGATTTACCTCGTGGGATTCTGCCGGTGCCCTGACACGTAGGACACGTGACGCTGTCCCGTCCGGTGAACTCCACGTACGGGAACTGAGACACATCCCCGCTCTTCCCGTCCTCCTCCGTTTGACCGTCTCTGTACTCGCCGTTTGCCGTTAACGCGTCTTGACTCTCGTCTTTGTGCTTGGCCAAGTGTGACTGGGACTTGCCCATGGCTGCAGCTGCTGTCTGTACACAACACAAAAGATTGCATGAGGTGGAGAGAGAGAGAGAGAGAGGAACTGCTGCCGGTGTATACGTGGGTGCAGCGGGATGTGCTGACTAACCACATGCCACTCAGCCACACGCCTGAATGCGAAATTGGACCTGGACGGATTCCAGGAAACATTTCCCTGGAGAGCGACGCTTCAACTGGTGCACTGTCCGCCATGAACGAGCTCTTGTAACACTTCAGAAATATGTGATGTCTCTCTAAACTATCACCAATAATTAACTCTGATCATTCTCATATAGAAGTTTACATGTTTGTCCTCATAATAATGTTCTCGAGGGCTGCTGCCTCGTCAATTAGGCGGCTTCTTGCTCATTAAGGCGTTAATGTAATAAGAAATTGATTGTCTCTTAATGGAGAATGAGTTATTAGTCATTATTGAATCCTGGAAACTGATAATCGAATCTCTGGCAGCACTCTTGTATTCATCGGAGGCGTAACAACATTATTATTTATTGTTGTTATTGTTGTAGGACGTTCGTCTTGTTGTGCTTTTTTACAATTAGTGTGACTTTATTATCTGTGGCAGACATCTCAGCAGTCACCTTGCTGTTTTGTGGTATTTGAATTAGAGCTCGGCCGATATATCAGGAAGAATATTTATCTCGAATATTTGTTTGCATAGTCATACGGGGGCAAAGTCCACATAGAAAGCACCGTCAGGCACGATTATTCAAACAAACACTAAACTATCATACTACGGTACTTAGAAGAAGATAAACAACCACTTTTACAAAAGTACTGCACATAAAAACTGTTCTAGGTACTTGTACTTGAGTGTTTTGCTACTTTATACTACATTTCAGATGAAGTATTTTAGTGCAAGTAAATAATTTGAATGCTTCTTCCAACACTGACAGAACTGTATCATTAATATTTCTTAAACAGGTTATTGCTGTATGTCTAGGTTAGATTAGATATGTCATACTGATACTTGTGAGATAGGTTTGTCCTAAAATGTACTGGTGGAAGAAGTACTCAGATACTTAAAGTAAAAGGAGCAATACTACTGAGTAGCAGTTCAAAAGTACTCATAATGCTTAAAAATGATGATGTATTCATGTGTAATTAACATTTTACTGTTGTAGTTGGTCAAATTTTTATTATTTTTTTATGATATAACAAAAGGTTTGTACATAAAATATAAGACTAACAACTGTAGCTGTATAAATGTAAAGGTGGAAGAAGTACTCAGTTACTTATACTACTTTGATACAGCAATACTACTTTGTAAAAACTGAGTAGCAGTTAGAAAAGCTATCAGCAGGAGTATCAAAAGTACTGCTTAAAAATGATGATTATACCTGATGTATTCGTGTGTAATTAACATTTTACTGCTGTAGTTGGTCGAAACACACGATTAACTTGTGCATTTATGTTATTTTCTATGATATAACAAATGTTTTGTACATAAAATATGAGAGCTGTCAGATAAATGTACTTTAAGTACAGTACTTTCCACCATGTTGGTGACACATTATACCACAGCTGCTGTTATTAGTAACTACTAACGTTACATTGTGTAACTTAAAGACAGACAGCATGAAATGAAGCAGAGATGCCACAGACAGACCGCAGGTTGTCTGCTTCGTGACACCGTCCAGGATGTCTGCAGCTGCCGCTGAGTGTCTACACACATCTTGTGCACGGCCCAGGCCGCCATACTGCTGAGCCTCCGCAAAGAACACAACGTACCGGCCGGAGGAAAACGGTTCAAACGGCTCCGTTGTTACAGCAAACGGCGACATTTTGTATTTAAACCGTCATTTGAACACAAACGGCTCAACCGTTTGTCATGTCGTCACGTATTCCTGACGTTTAACTAACGAACAGTACACCTCGCGCGAGTCAACGGTCGCTCTATGGAACGCTGATGCGTCACGCTTAAATACCCGTTACATATAAAGAGCACGCGCAGGCTCCGTGTGTTTTTTAAATGTGACCGTTAGCTAACGTCTTACCTGTTCGGTGTTTGTTTTTATTTATATTCGGACTCGGTTGCCATCCGCGGGACCGTCGCTGGTTTTGTTGTTGTTGCGGGTCACTCGCACCACGCACACACCAGTGAGGAATGAAGCCGACGGAACCGCCCCCTCCGTGTCCTCATTGGTCAGGCTCCTGTTTGGAGGTTATATAGCCCAGCAGGTTGACCGTGTAAACACAGATGGACGTTTATTACTGTGACACAGCAGACCTCTGTATTTAGTCATTTATTTGGCTATTCACACATAATCTGTTACATAATCATCACTATTCTTTATTTAGTTACTTTGTCCTATATTTATACAGTTTAACCTGCTTTTTAAAAAGCTTTTATTTTATTTTTGTCTATCTATTTATACATTTGTGTTTTGTTTTTGTGTTTGTCAGGGCTGTCGGGGCTCATTAGTGACACAAATTCACATACAAAACACTATACAATCACTATGTTAGTCTATATTCACCTAACACCATAATGTGTCCTGCGACGATCATCCTGTTTTCAAGTAAAACTACAAAATTACTTAACAAAACATTCAAAAGGAAGTAAAATCTTAGTCTGCAAAGTGGAGTGAAAGGTCAAATATTTGCGTCTTAAATAGAAATACTGAAGTACCTCACAACTGTACTAAATACAGTACTTCTTCTGAGAAATTGATCTGATGCTGTCATATATTAATATATTTTACTGTAGGGATATCACTAATACTACAGATAATGTATATTTCTCAATTATATTAGTTCATTAATTCAATTTTAAAGGAGCAATCATTTTGATAACATCATAAACAACACAAAACCTCATGGAGAGCTGGCAGAGATATTCAGTATACTGTTTAAACAGTACGGAGGCCAAAATTAGCTCCATCCTCAGACTAAGAGGAAACACAGCCAGCGCTCGGAAACTTTAGTCCCACACGACGTGAACCAGACGATGTAGGATGGCTGCAGCTCTCGGAAAATCTTGTCATCTGACAGAAACATGTCAAAGAAGTTCCCAGTGAGAGCGAGTTTTGCCACAACCACCGCCATTGTCACTCTTAATCAGCTCGAACTGACCACATTATCCCGTTAAGCTACTAATGACGGAGGTATCCCGGAGGAACCTGCAACTCAGAAGACTGAAAAATAGAACGCAAGAGGCTTGATGATGAATATAAACACAAAGATTTAGTTTCGTGGAATATATATTTATTAATTTATTTATAGTTAACATTCAAGTTTGTCTTTTTTATTTATTTAAAGTTGTCAGGAACACCGAACATCTTGTTTACTTGCAGCAAAATTAAAAACAAAACTCACTAAAACTCCCTTCCTTATTTCAAATAGTTTCACAATTACTTGGTAAGGAAATGAACTCTTTAGTTACTGGATTTTAATGTACATTTCAGCTCATTTCATATCCAAAATATTCATTCAAACTTCCTTCAAACAGCTCTAGTTGTTGTGTTTGCTGGTACTTTCCCATCAGCCAGTTGATGGCACTGTGCTGCCACGTGTGAATATATGACTCAGCAGCGGTGTGGCACTGAATCCTCTCGTCAACAACAACACTGTCATTAACGCCTGTGAGCAAACATCAAATTATAGTGATAATAGATTTACTTTAATCTCTTTTAATCTCTCTGATTTCAGAGGAACCACTCTGAGTAATGCATAACCTGGCAATGCTGAGGGAGAAGCTCACTTGGAAAAATAGCTAATAGAAATAATAACCTGGAATGCTTTTGCACCAAACTGATGCAGGTCAACTTAATACGTGCAGACATTAATTAGTACCAGACGGATGTGGTTTAACGGTTTATAGGACAATACAGATTTTCCACTTTCCTGAGCCGTCGTGCGCTGCTGTCTGCAGAAACCACCTGGTAGTCACATTAAAAAATGTGCTAAAAATAAATAGTAAATGCTGTTTGACACAGGTTGGCTTTAACAATGACCTACTTGGCACCGTGGACAAGTTTGTCATAGCGCCAGCGCTAAATGACAGAAATCAGCAGCGACAGTGGCTCCGAATATCCCCTTAAATACGGATTTGCCACTTTATAGAAAATATGTTTTTTAATGATGTGCAGTCACGGTGTTTTTGAAACCGTCTAGACTGTGAGTTTCACAATAAATAAATGGTTGTCCAGCCAGAAACAACATTAATTGTTGTTGGAGGACCGAGCTTGCATCTTCTGCTGCTGCTGCTGCTGATACAACAGTTTGGGATCAGAACACTTCCTCTCCTATCGTTATCTGGGTTGGAAATTACCACCAGCTATGTATCAGTAGGTGGTAGTTGGATTTGTCAACTCGCTCGGCACTTTTGGCAGGAAACCAGTCATTGTTCAGAGCCGCAGTTGCATCGAAAAAAAGGAGGCCATCGCTCGCTGCAGTTTGTTTTCTCCCATCTGAAACGTCGTGGAAAAGTTTTCTGGTTTTGGCAATGCTTTATTCCATGAGGGTGAGAGATTTTGAGAGTTTGATTGTTCCCTGATCATACTCCGACTTTCTCTGGTGTTCATTCAGTCAGTGAGTGACTCTTGGCTTCCAGGCGCCAATGTTCCTCACCTTAAAATCCATGACGTCTTGTGTGCTGTGATTGTTTCTTGCAGTTAGTTTGCACCACATTCTGACTCCTAACAAGCCACACTGCAGTTTTGCTGGAGAGCCAACTGAGGCATCATGGTGAGCAGATTTGATACCACCACCTGCCGAACAAGCCAACTAAAAGAAGAAAATGTGCCGTCAACACGCTTGTTATAAACTTAATGCTTGCCCATGGGGAAAATAAGAGTCTGTCCTCCTTAATCTCAGCATCCTCTCCCCTGTCAACGGCAACTCGCAGTACCAGTACAGTTGTGTAGTACACAGAGAGGACTAATTCATTTTGAATCACCGTGAGGCACATGAAAACACCCTCAGCACTAGTCTGAGGAGGCAGGTTAAAAAGTGGCAGCGTTGGTCCAGCCTGCTGTGTGAGGAAGCTGCCTGTGTGTCCCCGATAAGAGGGAGGACACGTCAGCCTACTTCAGGTGTCAGCACTTCAAAAACCAGAAGCAAAGCTTCAGAGGGAATGTGTAAAACTCCATATTGCAGAGGTGAAGTGGAGGATATTCCGAGTTTGTAGTATTTGATGTCCGGTGTCAACTTGTTCTTAACCTATAAAGAAGAAAAAATGAATCCTCGGAGCGGTGACTCACTGGATTTCCGCTCATGAGAGAACAGTTTTCTTTATTCCTATAGCAGAAGCACACACTTCATAATTAACTGACAAGCCTCTTGTGGTATATTACAGCAATTTACAGGGAGGCAACTTGAGTTATTAGGCATGATCATGCACATATAACGCCAAGCTTGTTTGATTTAATGGGAAATGACTGAGCATCACTTAGAAGTGTACACCTATCATAAGCTGTTGGAAGGCTGATAGATGAAGCACCGGCTGTGAAAATAAACAGAAACGACTGAGCTTTTGTTATTAACAACCTCTTAGATGAATCTCGATCGACTCGTTCTTAATTTCTTCGTAATAAGCGGAGTTTGAATGATCTCCCGATCTCGTAAAAATAAAATGAATAGATAAGAATCGCTGCTCGGATCAGCATAAATCTACATTCCTCTGGGTTCAAATATACAGCCAGAGTTGAATCATCCCGATAATTATCATAAAGTGGGATTACTTGACACAAAATCTTTCCGTTTTTTTAAATGGATTCTCAGTAGGAATGCAACGCACCCAATAGAGACCACATAAGCATGGAAAAATAGCATATTGAAGGGAATTTAACAGGGATTCATCATGGTCTGACCCAGCAGAACGAGGATTTATTTTGCACAAGACTCACCAGACATTTTTACACACCAGGAAGAAGAAGAAGAGAAGAGGATTTAAAACGTCCACACGACTGTACATGATGTTTGATTGTGCTAAATATGTAGAACAAATTGAATCCCCCAATTTGCAAATGGGGCGAAATGGGTTTGCCGTTGAGCGAATGACAAGAGCAGAAATCGTGATAAGAAAGAGGAATTTGAGAACTTGTTTTCCATTATGTTTCATGATGGCGAGTACATTTAGATGTTTGTTGCCTTAAATTTGCCACTCGCTTTTGTTGTGTCGCGATTATGTGTCATCAGACGGAAGATGGAAGAACTCAGACACAAAAAGTTCAGACAACAGCTTGAACAGCAGCTTCAAAACAAGAGCGCTCACTCTTACTCCTTCTTTCCCCTGAATATTTTCTTTATCATGAGACAACATTAAAAAAAAAGACACAGCATATAGCAGCTGCAGCAGAAAAGAGTCAGAGAGATGGGATCCAGCTGGGCTGCTGTCTGCTTCCAGGCATTTAACCAACACTCGTCACTAGCAGTGCTGTGACACTTTAGGAACCGGATAGACCCCAGCAGGGAACCTGTGAAATAATTCCAAGCAGATCTATCACGCTCGGGCAGTTTGCAGTATCCTTTAGTTGTTTCCTCGTGCAGCTAACCTCTGATTCATCTCTGGACAGCTCAGCCAACAGTGTCCACATCTGTCCAACGCTGGCAAAGCTCACACATGCATACATCCTGCAAGATTTGTGGTAGGCACTTTAGTAGTCACCACATTGTGACTAATAGATAATAAGCAAGCGGCGGCTCACTTCTTTGACTGCCCACTTTCACTGTTTTAGATTTTTCAGAATCAAAAACTGTATCACATAACGGTTGGGCGCCTGCCAAGGCGAGGCTCGTCGATGCACGCACCGGTTTCTGTCATATTTTGCCAGCATTTTGTCTGGAGGCTGATGGTTATTTTACCCTGCTTATAAAGCATGTCATCTTTGAGCACCATGCAGCATTTCTGATTAACTCCTGCTGGAATCCAATCTGATGCTCTATTTTAAAAAAGGAGAACACTCAAAAAAAAAGAAGAAGATATCAGAGGGATTTACAAAGAGGGTTAGATAATAGATAAGGAAGGGGAAGATGGATGAAATATTCCAGCATATTTTCATGTCTTAGTCAGGATATATGGCTAAAACAATGTAGCATAAGAAATTGATGGATGATGATACATAATGTAGACAATTATTTTATATAATAGATGAGCAGATAGCCAAGATTTGATATGATTTTTCCACCTTTATTGGAAGCTGTCAGGGATGTAGATCACTTTCCTGTCCTGATACACTCTCAGTGGTGTTCAGACTGGTGGTCGAATCAGGATCCCACACAGGTCGAGGTCAGTTATCTAGAATACGTTGCATTAATCCTGATTTTCGAGTATCTG
Source organism: Argyrosomus regius (assembly GCA_946959425.1). Lineage (NCBI taxonomy): Eukaryota > Metazoa > Chordata > Actinopteri > Sciaenidae > Argyrosomus > Argyrosomus regius. Next base: position 25,920,445 of record OX336884.1, read on the forward strand.
AAGCTACACTTACTGTTGTGACTGTCCAAACTTCAAACTCTTAGCTTATTGAATTGTTTAATACTTCTACTTACATATGGTTGTACAGTAAGAATCGTGTGCTCCTCGTCTCTTACAAACCTAGGGTGTGGTCGAATAGTCTATTTTGCTTAGGTAGGTTTCCTAACTGAGTCAAATGAAGTATTTATGTAGATGATGAGAGCTGTTTGAATTCTCTAAATGTTAAAGGAAAGGAGCTTCAGTGCTTCCTTTCTGATCTCCTTTAGCATACGATACACCGGACCATCCTTTACCAAAGGAAAGGAGATAATGCCGTCCCACAAATACTTTCCGCAGCCACAAATAAATCTACGCAACGGGTTGTCCGTGTTTATATATCCTTCACTAAAAAAAACATGATAAGGGCGCACGGGGAGAAGTATCTCAAATGCTTGTTTTGTAGTCCATCTTCTGAATTTTGTAGTTTTACCACAGTAACGTCAATAACATCCACCTTCACATCATGATGTAGCCTACTGTAAGTGCAGTCATCTTATCCTTAGTCCTTATGAATTCTCCTTCACATCTTTCCTTGATCTCATGACTATTCGAACGTACCCCTCGACTAATCTTACATAATCTAATTAAAACACCTGGTGCCCGTTTATAATTCGTGATACTCCCCCTAGTGGTTAAATAAACAAAAGTGGCTCCTACACTTACTGTTGGAAGAATGACAAGAGAAAGTCTGAACTTAACTCCAAACTGACTGTAATACTAAACTACACATTTTTATTTATGGATAAAGGTTTGAGCTGTGTCATAAAACACTGCTGCTCACTGAAATGATAACTATAGGACTAGAGGACATTGAGGTATCAATGTCTGGCACCCTAATGTTGGCAGCGTCGTGAGCCAGATGCCTTGGCAAACCTCGCCACCAACAAATTTAGCAGAATAGATGAACAAAAAGTGTCTTCTGCTCTCAAACTATAGTGACTTCATGAGAGTATTCTCTCCTACTTTTTCAAAATAAAAACCTTGTTTATTTTCTTTTCAAACTTGATGAAGCACCATACGCATTTCATTTGGTCTTGATTTACCCACAGTAGTGGTATGCGGAATGGGATGTGACAGTTTGCAGTTACTCTAATCTCCTTAATCACCTTTTAATTCAAATCAAATTGCAGCTTGATCAGAGAACAAGAGAAGCCAGGACGTGGACAGAGCATGCAGAGCTGGCTGGGTGGTTGTTGGTCATGAATGGCATAAACCTTGACCCAACGATGTCTTGGTTCTTGGGACATGGGGGCTGTGTGACAGTGGCTGTGAAGGTCAAAGGAGGCCCCATTACTGAGAAAAATCGACTTTCAAACTAAAACTGCGAAGGAAATACTGAATATATCTAAATAAGTCGGTTTTAGCTGACTGCATGAGATAAAAATGGCTCTAATTGTGTTTAATTGTGTCCGTTCATGTCATGCTAATTTGCACTCGCCACAGGGGTGTCCTGTTAGCCTAGTGATGGAGCATACCACATGACCTACAACTCCGACCAAGGACCTTTCTCTCTTGCCTTGTATGCAAGACCAAGACCAAGTCGGTAGTCCGAGTAGCATTGACCAATTGTGTTTAACAGGCTTCGGTTGCAACAGTCCCGTGACGATCTAGCTTTTTATTGTCCTTTTTTTAAAGTTCATTCTCGCTGCTCATCTGACTCATTGGCCCAAAAATCTGCTGGCGGCTACACCGGAAGGCCAAAAACGTTGGCTGTTGTCCTGCCTCCACCGTCTCCCGGTTAATCCAAAAAATTGGCGAAGATGTGGAGCGTGGGTGGAGTTGAGGTGGGCTGAATGAAGCCTGATTGCTCAAACAAAGCTGTGACTGCACTCACCTGTCAATAAAGACATCCACGCTGTTAATTCTGCATAACTTTAACCCTTAATGTAACTTGAACAGGTGAATTCTATAAAAATTCACCCTCAGTGCAGTTGTATTGAGTTGTACCAGGCTGTAAACATGTTTATTTCTGCTGTGAAGTTGGACATTTTAACATGGGGGCTTATGGAGACTGACTCACTTCTGAAGCCAACCACAAGTGGACGTTTGAGGAACTGCAGTTTGTTGGCTTCACTTCACAGCCACAGAGGTTGCCACTTGGTTTAAACCCTGGCCACTTTGAGTACAGATGTGGATAATTTAGTTTGTTGAACAAATATACTGATTTTGACAATTATTGATTGTTAATAATACACATGTGATAATATTGTGTAAATAATCCAGAGCCATCATTTCTGTTTACACCAGAAACATTGGCCATTGCCCCACTTGGCAAGCTCCCTAAACTTTACCAAACAAACTTATATTTTACAGAAAGTATTTCTCATTTGTCAGAAAGTAAACATAAAACTTAAAGGTCCAGTGTGTAGGATTTAGTGGCACCTAGCGGTGAAGTTGCAGATTGTAACCAAATAAATACTCATAGGTATTATATTAAAGGAAAAGTCCATATCTAGATCAGTGTTTCAGGTGTTTGTCTGTTCTGGGCTTCTGTAGAAAAATGGCAGACTCCATGGAAGAGGACCCGCTGTCACTGTAGATATAAAGGACTCAATTAAAGGCAACGAAACCAGAATAATTCATATTTTCAGGTGATTATACACTAATGAAAACATACTAATGAATATTGTATTCCATTTCTGCCAGTAAATACTCCTAAATCTTACACACTGGACCTTTAAGCTCCTGAATAAGCTATTGTAGTTAACCGCAGCACTGCAGCGTCTCCTGAATCTCGAGGTGGTCAGTGCGACATTAGCAAGAAAAATATTGGAATTTACTTTTAATTTGTTTTAGATTTAGTAAATAAATAAGCTCTGGCAAACTGGTTTTCTCCAATCATAAATGTTCTAATGTTACAGCTCAAAGATTAGCCTGACTAATTTAAACTAATTGTTGCGATAGAGGCGCCGCGATGAATGTAAACACTGGCCACTCACTTGTGGTGCGTCCTCCATTAATCAAAAAAAATGAAAGTGCATGAGTGGGTTGGGGGTAATTATTTATCAACATCCCTATCAACCCCCCACAGATGTATTCAGGTCACGCTGTGCTTTGGGAATGGATAAAATTCCTTTATACAATTTAGAAAATATGAAAATGTCCTAAATTGCGGCGAGGTTCTTCCACGAAAGCAAAGATTAATTTAAGTGTCATACATGCACAAACCATATAACCTTGTGGGTGAGCACGGGGGACTAAGGGCTGTCTCCACTCTCATTTTTGTTTAAGTCTTAGCTAAGAAGCATAGCAACGGCACATTGAGGAGTTAATGAGCTTTACATACAAACACAGACACGCGTGCACACGGAAAACACACACACACACACGCAGATTGCAGCTGAGCACGCACACACACACACACACACACACACACACAAGAAAAGTATATACTCTCAATAAAAAAACACCCGCCCACACACACACACATGCACATTCTTGCCTGTCAAATCATATTAACATCAGGTCAGGCTGGATTTTTTTGAGCTGGTTGCTATGGCAGCAGCGAGAGGAAAAATGGCCGTCCATGGGTCGTTTCAACAGGCGTCTCCGACAACAGAGCTGCAGCGGTAAGATTGGTGTAACTACGAGAGATTGCTCCCCTCCGCCGCGCTTAATGTAATGTGAGAGTGTGACTCAGAAATGCACGAGTAGCTGAAGTGCTCTTGATATATATGAAATGACTGCGATTCGTCACCATTAAAAAGGGGTCAGAACCTTTCAGGCCTCCACATCTATCCATTACAGTAGAGTAGAGTATTGTTATTACAGAATGAAGTTTATGCTTTTAATATTTCCACCGCCGCCAGGTTTGGTGTTGCATTGTCTCGGGTGTGAAGTTAAACTACATTCATGATTGTTTCCTGTTCCTATAGTGACTGTTGATACAGTTGAGCGGGTACTCGGCTGAAACGAGTGTGAGGTATGGATGATACTTATAAGAATCCTCAAAATAAAATGTGTCAATATTTGTTGTCTAATAAACAATAAATAAAGGAATCTTTATTAAAAAATGTGTTAAAAAACATTGATCTATAAATAGTTTTTTAATAAATATACCAACTGCTGATCAACCAACATCAGTTTCAAGCTTAACTATGTCCGGTTAGTCATGCTCATGTCTGGTTTAAACCATAGACTGTATAAAACATGGACGTTGTATCCGTAACGTCACCCACAGGTCTCTGATTGTGGAGCTCAGAGTGTGGTGGCTCTGGTTGCCGCCATCTTGACCAAAAATGGTCAAAGACATAGAGCCTGAGTTGGGCCAAACAAAGCCTGGTTGCTCAAACAATTCACCTGTAACCACCCACCTGTCAATCAAAGCGTCCACGCTCTTAATTCTGCATAACTTTAAGCCTTAATATAATCTGAACAGGTGAGTTCTATAAAAATTCACCCTCAGTACAGTTGTCATGAACGGGAGACCAAAACTGTTTTTTGTACCAGGCTGTAAACGTGTTTATTTCTGCTGTGAAGTTGGACATTTTAACATGGGGACTTATGGAGACTGACTCACTGCTGGAGCCAGCCTCAAGTGGACGTTTGAAGAACTGCAGTTTTTTGCACTTACATTTTTCCGGAGGTTGTTGCTAGGTTTAAATCGAGTACAGATACAGATAATTTAGTTGGTTGAACAGATGCGGGTGCTGCGATGATTTTGATGTTAAAAAACATAATCCAATATTTCCATAATTTCCACGCTCTCGCATAGTAGGTGGCAGTAATGCATCTGAATGCTGATTGCCAGTGTTTGGGTGAAATAAGAGTGTGTGTGTGTGTGTGTGTGTGTGTGTGTGTGTGTTAACTTTCTAATGTCACACAGTCCTGTAGCTGAAATATGCCCTCAGGTATCATCAAGTCTAATTACATTAGTTTTATTGGGCAAATGTCAAATTCATGACCGTCTATCTGGGTCAAATTTTGCCAATAATGTTATAGACAAAATCATGATGCCAGCTTTTTTTTTTTTTTTTTGCTGTGAAGTGAACAAGCGTGCCAAGACTTTGTGTCATCCCCTGGAAGCACGAGTTGTTTACAGCAAAGTGAGCATGAGCTGAGTCAGAAATTTAAATCCATATAATCAGAAAACAATAAACACATAAGAAGTGTGCACTTCAGTGTTTCCCAGTTCGCAGGTAGCTGTGAGAGGTTGCAGTGCCGGTCTTTTAGTATGTAGTTGGATATATGTAGTTCACAATAGGCGTGATGCTGACTGCGCCGTTGAAGCTTTTCTCTGAGCTTCCAGGAAGGTGCTGTGTGTGCTGGCGTGACGTAAAAGCAGAGATTTGGCATGTGGATTGAGTCTTTTTTTTCTGGCTTGGCAGAGTGGCCACTAAAAAAGAGCAGCCCTATCTGACCTCGTTTTGCTTCAGCCCCCTGTTTTTTTTTTTTGGTTTGCTTCTGATAATGACGCTGACCCATATTCGCTGCGACTATTCACGGACGGTTTTTGTTTAGGACACAAACAAGTTTGTTTGTCTACATAATGAAGTTTTTATCGAAATACGTCCAGAAGGAACCAAAATAAGACCGCCTCCACGTGCAGGAAAGTAGATAAAACAGTTGTAATATTCTGCTAAAATATGCTGCTAATTCTGATTAATAATTATATATTTTTAAGTGTTTGAGCAGCTAATCCTCAGGATTTAACAACCATCACCAAGCTAATTCGCAAAATTAACAATGAATCAATTCAGTGATGAATAAACTTGAAGATAACTTTGAAGGTTTTTGATTATTTGACCTCATTTATCGCAGCATATTTCTAATTATGTTGTTTATATAAGCACTTCTTCCCCACCTTTGCCCATGAAATCGGTTTTTAAGAGCAGAAAAGTTTGTTTGATATGCTAAGTCGTGTTCTTTTAGGATTGCTTGTTGGGCTAACTAAGTTGAATATGTATGTCAAGCTTTTTGCAAATCATTGGACCAGTAACAGTTTGTCGGAGGTCAGGGGAGTGTGATTGTGATTGTCTGAGCTCGATGGCGGTTTATTTTACACCCACATGAAGCTGTTTTGGAGTGTCAGAAAATCTTGTTTGCATCAAACATCTTAAAATGTAATCACATTAATTGCTGGAAATATTGCACAGATTCATAGTTTTTGCAGGTTAAACAATAGAAATGTGGAAATTTATCAATGGCAAGATGCAAACTTGGAAGATTTTCCATCGATGCAGTGACGGAACATTATCGGGAATTTGCAGCCTCCACAAAATTATAGTCAACTAACTGGAAAACGGTGGAATGGAATGGTCTCCATTGGGTTGGGAGCAAACTTTTGCCCGAAGCGGAGGAGTTTAAGTATCTCGGACTTGGAACACGGAGCGCAAGATGGACTGGCGGGTTGGTGTGGTTATACCGGAGCGTTGTGGCGCTCTCGATATTCCGGTTTATCTGCGGTCCAACCCTCACCGATGGTCATGAGCTGCTCCTTCGTGTCGAAAGGTGCCAGCTGAGGTGGATGCCACCTAGGTGCCTTCCTTTGGAGGTGTTCCAGGCATGTCCAACTTGGGACCGTATAGCTGATTCCTGGACTTCTACAATGACTGAGGATGTATTTTCTATATTTATAATACTGCTACCTTCATTGAGATGCATCGAGAATCGTCGTGCATTTGAATTGTTGACAGGTGAGTTAAATCGAATCATTTAAATCATCAATTAAACAACATCGAGGCATCGAGGATGTCACAGAGCTCATCTCTCACATTATCTTTGTCACACACTGCCGACCTCCTCCTCCTCATGGTGCATGTCGACTTAATGTTTGACCATCCTGCACACAGATGTAAACAAACACACGCCTCGCGTATACAAGCAGTAATATTGTGGTTTACTCTGCACTTGTTTGCAAAGTTCTCGTGTTTTAGACAGTTTTAGATTATATTTAATTATTGTGTCGACAGCATTTGAATGCAGCAGGCCCTGACTACACTCTGCTTTCACTGAAATGCTGTTGAAACTGATTATGTGCAACATATTTAGAGTTTTAATCTAAAGCCAGATGTTGTTCCACTTCCTAATGACTTAATGTTTACTCTGAACTTTCTGCATGCCTACGCACAAGTCATGCAATGAGAGCTAAAGTTAAACAACAAAGAGGTTCAATCAAATACGAGTAGAAACGTCTGCCCGTAGCCTCTGAAACAGATTATTAGTGTCCTAATGTGTTTGTCATTGACTCTGGTGCAGGTTATTTATCGTGTCCCACACAGCGAGCGAAGGGTTGTTGTTGTTGTTGTTGTGATGTTATGGTGGAATGGACCGGTATCATTAGAGCACCCTTGAGGCCACCCGATGTCACAGTGAAGATGTACACCAATTTGACTGGTGTGTATTTGAGGAAATTTATATAGAAAATGATATAAACACGGTTTAGCCTGTCCTGTCTCATGTTTATATTTGTCCATACAAACGAACAAAGAGTTTAAAGTAAATGTCTTCTTATCCAGAGAGGCTTTAATACACATTTTAACATATTAATCAAGGAGTTCATCAATTGATTAAACTGCTGTGTCCCATAGTGGAGGTTGAAAGTCAAGTCTGAGCTGAATACTGTAATTAATCAGCGGAGAATCAACAAAATAAAGCAGCAGCGTTTTTAGAAAACACACTGTGATGCTAATGGATGGTGTTCCAGCGTGTCATCAGACTAATTGGCTTTGGCTGGTGACCACTTGATGAGGTCGGCTGGGAGTGGTCAGTTGGATGCAGTGAACCCTTCATCTTATGGATTTCTTGCCTCTGAAGGTTTTCCTCCATGTCCCTGTTTTCCTACTGGCCTCTACTTTATGCTACCATTTAAAAAATATACACTTTGTGCTAATCTTCTCAGTATACAAGGGGTTTATTTCCAACTTTCTACTTAAATTATATTATTTGTGCCAAAACTAAAACTTGGAACTCTGTTGCCAAGGATTTATTATTTTAATTGTTCATCTTCTCAGTTGTATCCGGAGCTTTTTGCACATTTTTACAACCATAAGTAGCTCCTTTCATTTACGCTGCGGGCTCTATTTTGAGCCTGTAGTGTCTATTAACATCTCATTCAGAAGTCAAGTGACTTTAAACAAGTATTTTTTTAAGTACACTCCACTGTGCTTAGAAATATTACAGTGTATACTATGTAGTAGGGACAGTGCTTGGGGATCATGCATATGTTAATTTTTAAAACACGTGAGTGAAAAAATGAAAGTTGAGATGATAATTCTTTGTTGTTGACCTTAGCTGCTCTCAACACATTTTCTAAATGTGGACCTGAACATCTTCCCAATATTAAAGAGGAACCACGTTGATTTAACACATGAAGGTCACTTCAGTCGACAGTGAGAGCGCTACACAGCCTGTGAAAGCTGTTTTAACCTCCTCTCAGACTACAGAGAGAGCTTCGATAAGTCTGAGAAAATAGTTCCTGATCACATAATCAGCGTTATCTCAGTCTGACCTTGGAGACTACTGAATATGTCTGGCATACTGCACAATATATTATATCATCAGTGGTGGGCATTGAGGGCAGTTAACAGGCAGTAAGTAGGGATGGGCGTGAGTACTCGAGTACTTCTTTGGACGCCAGTATTTACCGAGTGCTTCTTTTTAGATCTGTGCATGTGCAGCTGCAGATAATGTTCAACGCTTTCAGTCACACATCACTCATTGAACGTTACAGGCAAAATGGTGACCAGGAATGTGAAGTTTGTAGATGAAATTAACGTGCAGTGCAGGCTATGCAACATTAAGCTTGTTTTATAGAAGATGCACGTGGTGAAATTAAGATCTGATCTGCAAAATGTCGAACAAAATGAACTATTTTGTTATAACCTAAAGACCAAGCCAAACCAGCTACAGCTTCTTTACTAGCAGAATTATTGAATTATTCAAATTATTGCAACATCTTGTGTTTGTTTTTATTCATGTCGGCTAATCTCTACAGTCTGTGCAGAAACAAAGATACAGTTATTGTTGTTGTTAGCCATCCACTGTCAATCCCATGGTCCCATGATGATGGGTTGAGTCTGCAGACCAATCAGAGGCTGTGTTTCTCACTTGTCGACCAATCAGAGGCAGAGTAGCGTGCTTCTTCATGGTGCGACGGATCTGAAAGGAATGCAACTAACCCCACAAAATTTGCGGGGGTGACGGTAATGAGCTCCACCTCGCTGCAGGGGTCACATGACCGCGGTATCGTGGATACCGATAATGTGGATGTACCTACTGGTCAACATCATCACACAATAAGTTTGCATCCGCAGTGACCTCACTGACAGTCCCCAGCATCATCTTCTCCATCCTTTACTTCCAAACCTCCTTCACTACCCGGTACTGGGTGGGCATGATCGTGGTCTCCCTGGGCACTCTGCTCTGCACGGACCCGACATTAAAGAGAAGAAGGTGGAGTGAAGACGACGTAGAGACTTAATGGTTAAATAGAAATCGTGTCAGACTTAGAGATGCTGTGGCTGTGGCGGTGGCAGCTGACGACGATTCAAAATATAGAACGTTGGCGTAGCTGCAGCCCTGGCGAACGCTCGCTGTCCGAAAGTAGCTCTAACTTTATGGAAGAGCACTTTCATGGTTACAACATGCACTCACCTTAGCAGCTCTCAGGATATAGGAGTGAGTTCTTAGACTGTGTGTTTCACGTAGCTGCATTTGAAATGAAAGGTCACACACACACACACACACACAGGTCTGTTTGTTCCTCCATAAGCAGGATCAGAATTGCAAACTGTACCTGAGGTGTTAAGGTCTCAAGTAAACTGGCCACAGCTCCTCCATGACTTTGTGTCTTTGAGTGAGTGTGCGTGGGAGAGCGAGGAGGAGGAGGAGGAGGAGGAGGAGGAGGGATGAATAAACATTAGCTGGCACAGCATGCATACTGTACATATTGCAGTCAGACGGAGAGAGAATTGGTGTTCACATCATGTAGCTCGCCGTGCATGCATATTACAGTAGATGCTGATGGTTTCTGTATATCCATTTGAACTCTGGGTAAATATTTATCTTGCCATATGGCTTTCAGTCAGATGTTTAGAGATGTCTGCAGTTATGCTCCCTGTATCTCTGATCTGTGTTGCTGGAGACTGCCGGGAAGACTTAGAAGTACTCTGACCTCACGGTTGATCTCATAAAGCCATTACCTGCCGTGTGCTTCCCTAAAGATTCTTTAGGGTGGCTTACAGGTCACTTCCTTCGAGATTGGATTACTTTGATGAGGCTTGCAGAGAGAGAGAGAGAGTTCGGCATCCTGATGTTTGTTAATCAGATCTCTGCTTAAGTGAACTAAATATTAATGAAGTTGATGAGCTGAGATGTTTTTATTTCAAGTGCTTTCATTTGTGGAGGTTTGGAATGAATGCTAGATGAGTCAGGTAGAACGGGACAAGCATTTTCAGACAGGGACAGATGGATGGGGCTAGAGAAGGTATAGAGTTGTTCTCTGGAGTCGTACCCTTACTTGCTGGGGATTTAAAGGAGCAGTGTGTAGGATTTAGTGGCATCTAGTGGTGTAGTTGTGGATTGCAAGCCTCTCGTTTCACCCACTACTTCATGCCATGAAGGAGAAACTATGTTATGCATATTATATTCAATTTCTGCCATGTTCTATAAATAGAGCCCCCTAAATCTGACACGGTGAGCTAACATTGGCTAACAGCAGCTATAGTTTGCATCAGTTTATTGGACCTTCAAGGTACAACTCTGTACCCTGTAGATCAGAGCAACGACTAAACGTCAATCTATAATTTACTCTCTTCAGGCTCTTCTCCTCTGCCAGTATGTCCACAGAGGCTGCTGAGTCTGATTACATTGACCACTTGCCCAGCTCCGTTTCTGGCATGACAGCAGCTCCAAAGCTCCTGTGGTACAAACACCAACACTCCCCAGGTGCTCTGAGCTCACAGTCTGGGAAGCCCGGCTAACATACTGAGCTAACATTGGCTAACAGCAGCTACGGATCGCAGCAGTTTACTGGACCTTTGAGATGCAACTGTGTACCCTGTAGATCAGAGCAACGACTAAACGTCAGTCTGTAATTCACTCTTGTCCGACACCTCTTAACTTCCTCTGGCATCGTCCTCTTCAGTCTGTTCTCCTCTGCCATTTTGTCCATAGAGGCTGCTGAGCCCAGTTACATTGCCCAGCTCCAGTTCTGGCATGACAGAAGCTCCAAAACACTAACACTCCCCCCAGTGCTCTGATCTCATAGTCTGGGAAGCCCGGCTAACGAACTGAGCTAACATTAGCTAACAGCAGCTACAGCTGGCAGCAGTTTACTTCACTGTCCATCAGGAAACTCTGTAAATCGCAGAGAGTTGAGGCGAAGGACACAATTAATAATTGATGAATAATTTTAAATCTGTTATTTTATGATAGGAAAGTTACATAATGTCTCTTTAATGTAAAATACTTCACTATAGAGCCGCCCTGAGTAACTCTGGTGTTCACTTTTACCGCAGGCAATCACTACAGCGGCTTTGTCTGAGAGAGATGTATGGGGAACATTTCACACAATGCAGCATTTAATCAAGTCCACAACACTGTGGTCAACGAATCAAACCTCAAGCTTTCCTTCCTCCTCGGGCTGCAGCGTTACATCCATTTGGTCGGCCGGCGGTGCGTGTAACTTGAATCTGTTTGGCTCTTTTCTATCACTGGACGACACTTTGAAGCATGCATACTGTAACTATAAATGAACTGTGATCTCGGTGTTCAAATGTGGGATGTTTTCTGTGTTTAGATTTGCACTGCTGATTGGACAGAAGGCCGTATAAATCTGTCCATATTCCTGCTGCTTATCGGGGTCAGCATCATGTTGGCAGCAGAGCTCCAGGCGGCCTGAAAGACGTATTAGTGATGTTACTGTCAAGCTCTCACTTCCAATAATCCTTGAATCGAGTCTCCGCTGTAGTCGAGTTCTGAAATTAATCGTTGCTCGGCTGTGCTCGGTTGTTGTTGTTGTTTGTCAGCCTGCGTGTGTGGTTTGAATCTGAGAGCTAGACCGGTGGTGTAAAGTTTTGTCTACAAATTCAAGAAGAGGAGGATTACTCCTCCCTCTCAGTGCCTCACCATTCTCATTCAAAGCTGGATGTTTTCTCCTTTTTTTAAATAAGCTTATTATGTTGGCAGCAGGCACATTTTCTAATCACAGTCAGTGAAGCTTCACATCTTATCTAGTGTCAGCATTCGCTGGCTTTGCTGCGCAGCTATCTGTGCAATTCTGTTTATGCTTTCTAAAATGTAATATATACTCAGTCTGCTCACCAAAACATACTGTACTGGAAACTGTTAGAGTTTATTTAAATGGTCAGATGGTCGGTTATATATTCTTCAGAAGAAAACAAAGGGAAGCAAACCAACAGGAGCTCAAATGCAGAAAAAAACACACACTGCTAAATATATTTATTTTCGTTGTCACTCCCTGCAATAGCAGTGCATCTCAAATAGCATAAGATGTCTTTAAAAACACACTGACAGTACTGCGGTGTCTGTTCTTCTGAGTATACTGCAATAATAATTGTATTTGTATTTCAAATCTTTGATCCGTTAGATTCCATATTTCTGTTTTACATCATAACCGTGGTTCTCAAACTGTCTGATTGACTGATTGGGGAACAAAAAAAGATGAACTCGAAGGTGAGGCAGGATGACTAGGAAAAAATATGAAATGAAAGTATGATATGAATATAAATAAACATGTTTAATTCTATCATGCTGACCTTTATTTCACTAAAATTAAACTTTAATAGTTCTGCAGTCATTTCTAATGAAAGAATTGGAGGGTAGGAGGCCGTACACGCCATAAAAAGTTTGAGAACCGCTGAGTTATAAGCGTTAAGTTTAACGACTTTCAACTATAATATGTGTCTGTCTGTGTTTATGTTTGTTAGCACTAATTAGCTAGATCCTTACAAGCAAAATGGGCACAGCAAATTAGATTTTAATGTGTAATTCGCCCAGTAAAAGGCACCAGTCAGCACGTCCTCTCCGGGTACTCCGGCTTCCTCCACAGTCCAAAGACACGCAGGTTAACTGGTGACGTATAGGTGTGAATGGTTGTTTGTCTCTGTGCGTCTGCCCTGTGATGAACTGGTGACTCGTACCTGCCTCTTACCCAACGCCAGCTGCGATAAATGTTTATGGAAAATGGATGGATGGATTTCTATTATTTCTTTTCAGCGTTTTCTCTGCCCTCCCTCAATTTAGCTGAAGCCCTCCTGACATCCCCGACTTTAAAAAACGCTGTTCTAAATAACTATCCATATTCTTCATTCACACATGCTGTGAGAAAAAAACATGAATTTTAATCTCTGTTCTTTAGTCTGAGGCTTCACCTCGTCAGTCTCCTTTTCAACAACCTCTTTTTACCAACATGACAGACACGAAGCACCAAACAGAAATCTCTGAATGGGGTCAACTCAAATCTCTATCTCCTCTGGACACACTAAACTAGATAGATTAGATTCAACTTGACTGTCATTGCACAAAGTTTTAGCATCTAACTAGAGTGTGCAGAGTGTGTACATATGTATGAGGATATATAAATAATAATGCAGATATAAATACAATTTATTGAAATAAATACACTAAGATATTACAGCTTGTGTAGCAGCACAGTTGAGGTATAAATGTAATTATTGGTGTCAGTTATCTCCGTCCATTACAAATTATATTTATAACACACAAGTTGAGTTAACTGACTTGAGATAAGACACCAAATTCACCTGTTACAGCAGCTCACAATGTACAAGCTACAAAAAGGTACGAGAGTTCTTCCTGCAGCGACCCGGTTCCTGAAAGCCGTCCAGAGTTACCAGCGAGTCCGAAGTGAGTTCATTCAACCACGTCTCTGTGATGCTACCTGGTTAGCGCCGTTAGCTCATCTTATTGAGTAAAGCTCTTACGTTCTCCATGATAGTCTTTTCCATCTTATCTCTCTGGGTTGTGACAACTTCTTCACTCTCACCCTCGGAGTGAGATCGTCACATGTAATGAACAAAAATGACGCTCGCATAATGAAGAGAACAAAATGAAATCTTCTGAATAGAAAATATACGCAGCAGTAATCTACCACAAATCCATTAAACCTCGAGTAAACAAAGCAAAGACAGTTTTTATTGCATCTGTCATAAAATTCATTATTAATTTAAACTTGCCAAGAGAGACAAGCTCATTCGGCTGTTAGTCATATTGCAGCAAGTTTGTGCTGTGTGTGTGTGTGTGTGTTATTATATTTCATTATTGTCTTTGTATTGTTTCATTTCAGTGTCTTATCACTGCACAAAGTAAATCAGCTCAAACAAACTGAGTTAAGAATAGTCGCGGGGAATCTGTGTGTGCAGATCCTCGAGCTCGACTCTCTGCTCCACCGGGGGTGAAGCACGCTGATCTCATTGTGTCACAAGAGGTGTAGTCACACACCGGAGCGTGGTCACCAACTCCATAAGGCGCGAGTGTAAGGGTGTGTTTTGACTTGTGAATTCAAAGTGCCGTGCCGAGGCATCGCGTCCCCTCCTCACCTCGTGAGTCATTCTCTGGAGACCCAGTTTCAGGGGAGTCCCGGGCTCGTCGTCTGTTTGACTTCATGTCACTGTCCTTTGCTTCGTGAGTCATGCTGTCACTGCAAATCAGCCCTGAACTGGAATACACGAAGATAAGAGCAAAAAAAGATAAGGTTATTAATAATTAAAGTATCTTTGTAGAGTTTCTGTTACCGTGTCGCAGCTCGTGTAACTGTAACAAAGTTATTTATTTTCTGGAATTTGGATCAACAATAAAAGGAGGAGATATAACTGACAAAATAAATATACATAGATAGATCTTGAGGGGAAATTCAAGCATCCAGTAGCAGCATGAGATATAATAAAAATACAGTAAACATACATTAAAATTAGACATATGAGATAAATCTGAATTTAAATTAAACCCGTGCAAAGATTTTTACAAACAGAAAACTACATAAAAAGATGAAGATTTTATAGAAATAAGAACTAGAAATGCAGATAAAAACCTGCAACCTGAATCATGACTTATGGTGCAAAATGTTCAGAAAATTGCCAATCTGTGTATTATCTTTTTGTGTCCTCCGTGCCATGACTGACCAAAGAGTTCCTGAGTCTGTCTGTGGAGCAGGATATGGACAGCAGTCTGCCTGGCGACGCTGTTGTGCAGAGGGTGGTGGACGTTGTCGCAGTATGGGTGTTATAATATAACCAAAAGAGAACTCTCTTAAAACCAGGGTAATTGAAATGAGAAAGAAAAACCTCTAGTATCTAAACTAGTTTCTAGTAGAAAATAGAAACGACACCCCTAACTCCAGTGCTTCTAACTAAAATATAATAATAACTGTGTGCAAATCAGTCAAATTAACTAAATCTAGCCTCGTTCCCAGGCAACAAACAAACCTCATCATACATACTCGTACTTGTTATGGAATTTTCTGTCCTTATGTTTCACGGGGTCACATGTGGCCCTTGAGGTCCTCGGCAGTAGCAGTTGTTTGGCTTTGATTGAGAACAGCAGATGCCAGCCTATCTCAACGTTGTGGTGTCCGGGGTTGAAGGAACCCAATGTTGCCTTCCTAGACATAATAGATAGCTTGCCGTTGACGTCCCATTAAGATAAACAGAGAAGTGTCTCCAGACTAAAATGTGTCTGACGGTAACACAAACATAAAAACATTCCCTTTGGCTATTTCTGGGCGTATAGTATTTGTGGTGTTGTACAGTCTATCCACCAGCATGAGTTGGGCAGAATGTGAGACCGACTCAGGCACTTCTGATGAACTATGAGAGTGTCTCTACTGTATTTCTCCTCGGCCAAGCTTCAATAAATATTACAGCATAAGACATCAGAGGCTCCTGAACACTTTCTTCCCTCCTGACCTCACCATTGACCATTGACCGTTGAGTTTAGCGATTTCTCCACAACAATACTCATCGAAAAAACGAGTCAACACAAGAGTTAAAGTTCACGATAGATTTCCGAGTACAATACCTGGGAGCCTGGGAATTGGAGGGTCGGACCAGGTGCCGCTCCAATCGTAGTCCTCCACAACTGGGACCAATCAGGGCAGGGCGACCACACACCAAAAACACTTCACACAGTCATACCCAAGACGCGTCGGCCGTTGTAAAAGTTCCATAAAACAACAGCTAACTGCTGTTATTGTTATGATAACAATGCATCAAATGACTGTAGAGTCACTCACACTGATGAATGTGCAGAGAGTTGAATCACTTGACTCTGCGGCTCCCCTTGGCTTTTCATTTTCAGCTCATTGTTTAGCTGATTCACTCTCACCGCCTCACCGTCTCTAAAAACACGACGCACTTAGCGTCAAACAACAGACAGACGCAGTTTGCAACAAGTGGAAGCATCGCTGAAGAAACTGCGGCGTGAGTTCTGGATGACGCTGAACTAAAGTGCTGGCTTTAATTCGTGTGGAGAAGCAGCTGAAGGAGGACGACTATGGGCTTAATTAGAAGTAGAAAAAAAAATCATACGATGTACGAAAGATGTTGAATGTTATGAGGTTTAAATGGAGCTTCTGGCTTAAAGTATATAAAGAGTTGGAAAAGTAGGAACGGGATGAAGATATAGTGTATGCTGGGAGCTAATCTGCATGGCTGTCTTAAGTTTGTTTGAGGAAGCAGCTGAAGGAGTGATGGTGAGGGAAATGGGAGTCAGAAAGAGTCTAATTAGTGTGATTGGGAGTGAAAAGTTTAATAAAACTTGTGGAATATTTTAAGGTTTGTTGAAATGCTGACGAGGAGAAGCAGCTGAAGAAAGCTTCCAGCGCTCACAGATTTAGTGTTGGGTTGTTTGATCTACGATAATACATCAGTAGGGCTTGGGTCGGTATGGATTTTATCCTGCCGTGCTGAATAAACATAACGTATCCCTGCGGTTTTATTGTTTACCACTAATGCACGAATGTGTTTCAGGTCAGGTAGGTCAGGTCTTCACTTCATGTGGTCATCGTCACGACCCCAGATCTTGTGTTTTACATGTGAAATATGAATTTGTAAAGCGACTCGCACCTCTAGCTGTCTAACAAATATAGTTACAAAGAGTTAGGCAGGCAAATTAAGTAAATATGTTTTTTAAAACATTCATATTGTCCTTTTTTTGATTGATACGTAAAGTTTTTCATTCGGCTGTTGACAGCTTGTTTGCTGAGTTTGTTGAGACGCTGCACCTTCATCTTAAATTTATCTCCACCGTCTGACTGAACTCCTCGAGTAAGCTCCAGCTTTACTCAGCGCACAGTTCAGAGAACCTAAAAAAACACATCATTTGAAATAACAATTCAAATACATGCATTCACCTGCACATTTATGTCTCAGTCTTCACTTTGAATGAAAGAATAACTCGATGAGCCTCAGTTAACTGTTATCTGTGAGATATCTGTTGTGCTGTTGACGTGTGGTGTATGATTTGTTCTTCTGCTCTTGTTATGTTTGTAGTCTTGTGCACTTTTGTTGTATGACAGTTGAAAAATAAATTACCTTACCTTTGTAATCTGAGAAGGAGGAACAACAGTTCTGGGGAACTCTAAGTCATTGTCAAAGTGTTCATTATGAACACGAGGAGGAACGTCTCAAAGGTCCGTCTTATCTGTAGCACCAGACAGACCACCGGGCACCCGGCATCCAAAAAACACAATTAAAACATGAAGCGTACAAAGTGTGAAGGCCTCTAAAGTCTCTGCAGGTCAGCATGTCAGACATAATATTAAAACTTCCATCATACACATACATTTTTACAGATGAATTCATGTAAACAGCAACAGTTTATCTCACAGCGAGACTTCTACTGCTTCTGGCCGGGTGTCAAAGAGAGTCAAACAGACCTGGATGAGGTTGTTTGGGTGGATAGTTAATATTTCAAAGCCTAATTTCAACAAGTAAGCTTTGTTAAACTACTAAAACGTTGTTGCATCATCACAATGCAAAGATGATGACCACTTGGAATCGTGCAAGCGTGGAACCAAGAAACCATTTTGAGTCTTAGTAGTTGTTGTAGTCAAATCTAGGTAGTAGCTCTGCTGTAGGTTATCGAAGTCTTATTGTGATGGAAGACAATGACGTCCAAGAACAGAAGAGATGAGTGTTAGCAGCCAGTTATATTTTGGGTTGTTGCTGCGAGAAGGTAGCTGTAGACAGTTCCATGTTGGAGGTTGGAGGTCTGTTTATGGCTCACGTGGATCTTTATGAAATTATGAAGAGTAGTTATTATCTGTGTTTACATTGTGTGCTTGCTGTAGCATCTGCATTGAGCTCCCCTTCCTCCCATCATCCCGTTAACATTGTTAAACTATCTTAAGTGTATTTTCAATATATTTGAACACTGCAGCTTTTCTTTCTTTTTTGTTTTTCTGATCTGAGTGTTTGGACTATTTGAGCAGTGAGGTGGAAAGTCTCTCACCTCTTTCTCTCTCTCGCTCTATCCCCGGAAAAAAAAAAGCCAAAAATAACCATCAAGAAGAGCTCAACCATAAGACTCACATGCATCTCTTTGATACGTAAGAAGCCAAGAAATATGAATCTGTTGTCAGTAAACTTATTATGACTCCAAAGATAATGGAGATGCAATGAAGGAAAAAAGAAGATTATCTTTGTGTGGTATAAAATCTGGATTTCAAAGGAAATATCAGAGTTATAACCAAGATCTCATGGATAATAATGCAACTGAATGTCTTCCTTCAAAGTTTTTCTTCAAAATACTACAACCTGACCCTGACACAAATTACATGCATCGCCCAAAAACATTGAAATATTAACCTCTTCCACTCCATGGCATTTTAAAGGAAGACGGGGACTCTTTAGGAGGAGACAGCAGGTCAACATTATA
Source organism: Argyrosomus regius (assembly GCA_946959425.1). NCBI lineage: Eukaryota > Metazoa > Chordata > Actinopteri > Sciaenidae > Argyrosomus > Argyrosomus regius. The sequence goes on from OX336884.1 coordinate 25,939,339, forward strand.
TGTCACACTGAAGCGGTATGCATCATCTGAGAGCTGGGAAACTAAAGATTAATTTGAGATGTAGCTCAACATTGTGAGTCAAGTTTTTCTAGTCATAAATAATAATAAACCTTTACGCGACTTAGCACATTGTAATCAGAGTGATGTCCATTCCCATGCTCTGTTGCAGCAGACAGTTTTTGGGTTGACACCATGTATTACACAGATTAGATGCAACATTTAGCGTCTTATCTAGAACCAGTGTTTAGTTTTGTCCTCTCTGAGCTGCTGTAGAAACATGGTGGACCACGTAGAAGAGTCTTATTTTCAGGTGGTTATACACTGATGAATTTGGGGTTCAGTATCTTGCCCAAGGACACTTCGACATGCAGACTGGAGGAGCCGGGGATCGAACCGCCAATCATCTGATTAGTGGACAACCCGTTGTACCTCCTGAGCCACAGCCGCCCCATTCCATATTATATTCCACCTCTGTCACATTCTGTAAGTACAGCCGACACACTGGACCTTTAAGCCCTATCTGTGCTCTGTTAAATGTGTCTGTAACCGAGGTCAGACACAGAAAAATGAGCTTCAGTTCTTTCCACTTATTAAGCTGCTCTGGCACACATCTCGTCAGTGATCTTCTACCTTTGAGACAGAGAGTCCAGGACTGACCTCTGAGTTCATCTGAGAAAATTTTTACACTGTAAGAGAGATGTTCTGTCCTTTTTTGGCTTTACATGCTGATCTCGGCTGTTAGAGATATAACTGCAGAGTCATTTTCTCCGAGCTGTTAAGAGATTATTAGACTTGTTTTGTATGTTGATCTGTACTATTGTTCCTCCTGTTCGTCTTCTCTGACGCCACATTATCCAGCTCCAGATTTTTTAGTTAGCAAATGGCTGACACGGCACTGATTGTCGTAAGAAATACTGATATCCATGGAGACGAAAGTTAGTTAGTAAGAACCCAACGTTGTGTTGGTAATCGTTAACACCATACACCTGTGTGAGCCACAGTCTTGTCTTGTCTTTCCAAAGCTCGGGAACACTTCACACAGTAAATAAGGACTACATATTGTAACTAGCTGGTGAATACTGTGGAGCATTTAGCAGCTAAAGAGCCAGATGTTTCCCTCAGGAGCTGGTGGAGACCAAAACAGAGCTAAAAGAGAGTCGATACTCAGCTTAAATCCCCCCGTAGACCAGGAACACCACTCTAAATAGATGATAATGTGGCTCTGCTAATAAATTCACCTTTATCAACTTAAAAATTTATATTTATACTGATTGATAAAATTGATCTGTATGTCACAATGTGTTTCTGATCCCCTCATTTGACCAAAAAGTCCTTTATTGCAGGTTTAACCATCATTTGTTGTGTAAAAACGAGTTTTCTCTCCACGTCTTGTCACAGGACGTTTGAACCTGCACAGCACCTCCTATTTGTTGCGTGAAAAACAAGTTGTGTTATCATTATAATTTTTTTGGTCAGTTTACCTTGAAATGGTGTTTGGCCTGCTGTGAGATTACTGCTCGTCTCTTCAATCCTCCTCTTCAGCTGTAATCAACAGAGCAAAAGACGGCAGTTGCACCTGGTGGAGGGTTGGCAGGCGGCCTCTCTCTTCATTTTGTCTCTCTGTGATACAGTACAATAGACTTCAGACGTGTGTGGCACTGATTCAGACACTTAACGGTCCAGTGTGTCAGATTCAAGGGGAGAAAATGGCAGAAATAGAACATAATATTATGTTTTCAATCATGTATGATCGACTAAAAAGAGTTGTTTTGTTTTTTCGCTGCCTTATATCTACACACCAAACACTACAGGGTGAGTGGAGGGGTTAACAGTTGGTTGCAATCTGCAACTACGCCACTAGATGCCACTAAATCCTCCACACTAGTCCAGACAAGGCGATGGAAAAGAGAGCAAGTTGCATTGCTGCATCCTTTTTTGTCGTTATTAGCTGAACCAAAGTCATCCTTCTTCTCACCCCTCCTCCTCTTCTGAGACTCCATTCTCACTCAAATATAATAACGATAAACAAGATTAAACGTCTCCCCTCAAGTCGGAGTACTTGCTTAGTGCAGCATTAAGGAGCCATTTCAGTGTCAGCAAAAACATGGAGATGAGCTGTTTTCACAACTGTTGAGTCTGAGGACGAACTCTCGCTGACAGATTGTGTGAACTGTTCTCAGCAGCAGAGAGACTATTTACAAAATTTGGATGCATATTTTACCATTAGCGAACAACTTTATCCCGTCTGTGCGTGTAAAAACACCCAAATATGCAATAATAATGCAGTATGTGTGTTAAAATCAGTGACCTTTAAGCCCTCCAGCCTGAGAATGAGCTTTAAATATACTATGATAGAAGATCTGTAATATCTACTCATGACATTTTGCTTTTTATCTGCTTTTAAAAGGTACGGAGGCCCCGAGCGGTCATACATTCATTTTATTTCCTCCGTTTTCTCGTGACAACGCGTCTCAAGATGTCATTATGTTGAATTAACAAATGTTATCCTGAGGCGATAAGATGATTTTCTCGAGATCTTAAGATAACAAAACTTTGTTTTCTCGATATAACGCCGTAATTAATTTGAGATCTCGAGAAAACCAATGAAAGTAAAAACAGAGGAAATAAAATGTATGAATGTATGACCGCTTGGGGCTTCCATAAGGAAGGATGATTTATGAAGTTTTGGATTTTAAATTTTAAAAGTAAAGTGATCACAAAATAGGGTTTTAATTTACTGTGAATGTGGACTTTTATTTGTTAATCGCTAAACTATTTTGATAATTAACGATTTAAATCGAACGTTTTCATATCAAACTTTCTGATTTCAGCTGCTAAACTTAGAAGAGTTGCTGCTTTTCTTTTAAATATGAAACTAAAATTAATATCTTTAGCTTTTGGACTGATAAAATAAGATATATGAACAGGCTGCAGTGGGCATTTTTCAAAATAAGACAGTGTCTGGTTTATAAATAAAAGTGATTGATTGATTTTTATTATCAGACACAGTAGAAAATAAACACAAGTCCAAGTCTAACATGGTAAACTCTTACTTCCAACATCCACAAGATGAAACAGAGACTTCAACATAAAATATTGGATGTTTAATTAAACAAACATAAGTTGTAGACAAAACAAAGCTTTAATTGAGGCTTGAATTTGCTGATTTGTTAAAACAATCTAATTCATCAGGGCGACACATTTTAGTAACGAAACGATCGAGCCCGATTTGAAGACAGCAGGTCGAGTCTTCATGTTGCTATTAGAAACCTGATATTGGCGCCTCTTTTGCTCTGATTACCAAATAACATGCTGCAGGGAGCGCTTCAGTGCTGATTTATAATTCAGTACAAGGAGAGCAGTAATGTTTTTTGTTGATTCACTGTGTTTGATTAATCAATTTTAATAGTTGTAATCTCTGGTGGAGTGATTGTGTTTTCTCTGTTATTATCTCAATCATCGTCTCTCTTCTCCACATCCACACAGTCGGCCTTTTATCAAACAGAGAAGAGCTTTACAGCTTTGGGAAAGTTTAGCCTCGTGGATATTTAGACAATAATAGACTAAAGCCATCAAAGATTCACATTTGTGACACAAACACCCGTCAGGAGGTTTGTTTAAATACAACTGTGATTTAGTTCCATTCATACGGCGTACAAAAGATCATCTAACTTGCAATAATACTTCAGTTTTTGGGTTTTAAAACAGTAAAAAGTATATACATGCATAAAAATAAAAGTTAGACTTAGAACCTATAGTGGTTCTTCATGGTGAGAACCTTCTTTGTGTCTGCAAGGAACCAAAAGTTTTAGTTCTTTCGTCAGCAGACACAAATGTAAACAGAATACCTCTACTCGACTGTACGAACTCACCCTCCAGCTCATCAGCTATCTAAAGTCTTAACACAAGTTTGTCACACTGATTTTAAATGGTAATATCACACATAGAAAACACAAAGTGTGTTCTGCAAGGAACCTTTTACCTTTTGTTTCTTCGATGAATCATTTATTATCAAGTTTCGGTAGTAAATCAGTAAGTTTTGTGTGAAATTTAATAAATTTAGTGTAAAAATGTAATTTTAAATGCAACACCGGGTAAATTACTTTTACAAATATGAATCGTTCACTCTAAAAAGTGGTAGAATATTAAGCGTTACAATTAGAAATGGCACCACAACAAGAATTCCTCCATACAGCCACAAGTCAGTCAAAAAGTTAAGTATATAGCAGCCATTAGTTAAGCCAGACATGTCAAACTCAAGGCCCGGCCCGCGAGATAATTTCATACGTCTATCAGGCAAGAGCCACCACACAGGTCAAGATGCCGTCATTGGTCCGAGACCTGTGCACCACCCATCAATCAGCGGTTAGCGGATGACCGCACAGCGACATTAAAGCCCTCCAGAAAATGGCCAAACGAAAGGTTGACTTTGAGAACAGAGACTTTCAAAGCAGGTGGGAGGTGTTCAGGTGTTCGCCTTGTTTGTGGAGGTACAGTAATGTGTCTTCAGTTACAGCCCACTGGGTGATTTGAGTTTGACACCCCTGGGTGAAGCCTTACTACTTACTTCAGGTTAACAAAAAAGGCTGTTCAAAGGTGTTTAAACTGTCCCTTTATTGTTGTTGTCACAGGTCACATTGCTGCAAAGGGTGACTTAAGGAACCAATAATCAGTATTCAAAGAAACTTTTAAAATAAGAGAGATTATTAAACATAAAAAGGTTCTTCTAAGCACCCAAAGTGCTGCAAACGTCACTTAAAGAACTCTTTTTATGCCATAAACACCAAAAAAAAAGGTTCTCAAGGATAAAACGGTTCTCCAGAGTATTACAGTGTGTACAATCACGTCTACACTGTCACTGAGGCAGAGACATAACGTGGCCTCGGTTCTTCAGGCCTGCCGGTAAATGATCCTGTTATTTCTTTAATTATTAGCCAAACAAACCCCCGATAAGAAACCACTCGGAGGAACGTCGGGCAACGCTTCAGAACAATTAAACATAAGCCCTCGCTAACTACGGGTTACCTTAACACACTTAGAGTGAGATAAGGTACGATGAAGCCTGAATCATACCCACGGGATGAGTGCTGAAGAACACTCTGCATCAACATTAACACAGTGTGGCCTGCAGAGAGCTAAATTATTTACTTGTATGGATTTGAGGTAATTATTCCACATGAACCTTCGTTCCAACGCCGGTCTCAAAGGACCTGACAGGCCGTGTCTAAAATCCAGTCATTCAGGAGACACAGTGAGATTATATAAAATGCAACAAAAGAACATTATTCTTTATTTATTTGTTTATGCATTATTGTCAAATCTGTTATTTATTAACACAAACTTCAACGTCAGGACTTGGACGGTGGTTTGAAACATTAAAGTCTGCAGTATAGACCAACGAGAGCAGCTGATATGTGGATTAAAAACACAGTATATGATGAGAATAAATGCATCTTATTAACAAGCCAACAGATTGTTATAAATATGCACACACACGTCATTGTGGTGTGTGGGTATGCATTATAAACCTCGTCAACCTAGTCAGCCACAGATGCAATATACACATATAATATATAATATATATATAATATACAAGATTGGTTTGTGTATGTACACTTAAAAACTTGAATAATTTGCAAAGTTTATGACTCTAAATTTTAAGCACTACAGAAAAATATAGCAAAGGTTAGTTCTGTAGCACACAGTGATTAAATGAATAAAATATATATCTGATTGATGAGTGAAGCATTTTTAAATCATAGCCTTCATCTCTTTATCATGTAACTGAATTTTCACTTTATTATATATTTAATATCGCTTTGGATTGGAAGAATATGACGGTATTCTACCCAAAATAATTCTTCTGATGATCAAAAAATAAAAAAATCGTGAAGGTTTTTACGTCCTTCAGTGTCCATCTGTCTGTTTATTATGTTCCAAAAAGTCATTTTCACTGGAAAACACAATTTAATACAATTTTATGCTGAAATATAAAAAGTTTAAACAGCTCTAGGAGCTTAAAGTAATTATTTATATTAAAATTCATTGTAATAATATTCATTCTAATTATAGTTGTAGCAGCAGAGTTGGTAGTAAATTATAGATCCCCTCAAGACTTTTAAATAGTTTTAACTCACAAATATTCTGCTTGTAATAATTATAATTTGATGAACAAAAAGTTCAGTTAACTCCTTAAATGTTAAACTCACATTAAATGTAGGACATCCACTCAATCCTTGCTGAAAACTACAAATATGCAAATATCTTTAATTTCAGTTGAACAGCTGGACGCAAGATATTTCCTCCTTCAACAATAAGGTCCACTCTTGGAGCATTGGAGGCTTGTGGGATCAGGTGGCATTTAGCGATTTCACCCTTTCCTTCCTAGCATGAGGGGAAAACTGTGATGGCCGCAAAACGCACAAAAAATACTAAAGTCTCTTTTTCGAGTAGTGTTTAGTTTGTCCGCTCTAGGCTGCTGTAGAAACATGGCGGTTCAACATGGCAGGGCACGGCATCTGTAGATTTAAAAGGCTCATTTTAAGGTAACAAAGACTACATAAAATATTATATTTATATTTTAAACGGACCAGAGTTGTTTCCTCGGATAGTCCGGTTCGTTTGGGCAGGTGTGAAAGCTCATGCGAACTCTGGTCCGCCTGAAGACGTGGGTCTCGGCCCGCTTTTTTCTTCTTAGTCAGTGCCTGTTTCGGGGCAGTACCGCCCCCCAAACGAGCAGCTGTTGTAGCTGAATGACGTCCAGGCGTCATGTTCTTACATAAAACAATAGACCATTGTGAGGTCACAAATCATGCTCGTACATACAGGGCTTTCCTTGAAAACAAAAACTATCGTACGTGATGAAGGTCAAACATCAAATAAGTAAAATATATCCTTTAAGGACACTTTTAAGTGTAGGACAGTCGAGTAGAGGTGCCACCTCTGTGCTGTGTTAGTTGTCTTTAGAGTCCTCGAAGAGTTGAATCAAACTAACTCTGTAATTATTCCACAGAAACACACATCGACGTCTAAATTGCCAGTAGTTACTCATGATAACAAACTCTAACTCCAAAATAAACTGAGTTTTCTTGCATTTTTTTTTTAAATCTAAGTCAATCATTTAAAATAAAGAATGACGACTAACGCTGATGATGGGAAGCTTCATCAGTTTTAAAGGCAGGCTTCACTTCGAGTTAGCAGCCAGATAATCGTCTGACTTTCCAGTCAAATTAAAGTCAACGTCCGGTCTGTTGATAGTGATATGTTAGTGTCACCCTGCCGATCTTCATACTCTCTGTGACTCCTTTTTTTCTGGAGATGGTGGCTGCTCCTTTCACTCTTTATTATTCACTATTTACAAATGAGATTTTTTGACCGAAAGATGTTCAATCTGTAATTACATAAATAGAGCTGACAGTAGTTTTTTTTTTTTCTTTCTTTGTCATCTGCTGATAAAGATTAGCCCGCCAGTCTTCAGATGGCAGGTGGTGTTGACTTTTCATCCTGCCAGTTCCACCCACATGTGCCCCGTCTTATCTGTTTCTCCTCCTCCGTCTGTCTGACTGAATCCAGTGCGCTGCTTCAAGTTGACATTTAACGGCAAAGACAGTGACATCCAGACACTAAGTCATTAGCTGACACTTTTGTTACGCCGTCAAGTCGTCCAGACTGACGGGAAGGTCGACTTTAGTGTTTGAAATAAGTTTAATGAAAGTTACTGCACCAAATATTACATTCTTTATGTGTTTTACCCTCATATATCCAAATATTACACAGCATCAGCTCCTCCTATGTCCCTCGTACGAGTGGAAGTTCTTAAAAATCCGTATGAAGCTTTAGACACGTAGGATCAGCGAATAACTATCGCTCATGAAGTGAACCGATGGCACCTAATTCCTGTAATATTAGAGACATAACCATATTTCTGAGGGAGCAGGACGGCGACGCAGCTGCATTTAAATCAGCTATGAACGGGTTTTAACAGAATTTCACCGTCTGTGTTTAAATTTACTACATTTGTTGAAATAAAGCCGCTAAATATGGAGTCCTAAGAGTGTAGAAATAAAAAAGAATACATCTGTGAAAGAATAAATGTGGAAATATAAAGACAAATAACACAAAAAATGTCACATTTATTTGTTTTTATATATTTACTTTGGAATAAATAATTGTTTTCTGTACATTTAATAACATTTATTTATTTTTATATTTAATTTTTAAATGTAAAACTTACGTCGTCCACGCTGTTAATTCTGCATAACTTTAAGCCTTAATATAATTTGAACAGGTGAGTTGTATAATAATTCACCCTCAGTACAGTTGTCATGAACGGAGAAATTAGCTATAGAGACCAAAACTGTTTTTTGTACCAGTCTGTAAACATGTTTATTTCTGCTGTGAAGTTGGACATTTGAACATGGGGACTTATGGAGACTGACTCACTTCTGGAGCCAGCCTCAAGTGGATGTTTGAGGAACTGCAGTCGTCTACACGTGATTCAGTTCAGCAATGTGATAAGGTTTGTTTGTGTTGCCATGTTCAAAATGTGGTTGTATTTAACAAGACCCACGTCTAGTTATGTCTAACCCTCCCCCTCAAATTCACAAACTTTCAAGGATTTCAAGGACCTGTGGGAACTATGTCAGTCTTTTGTAAATCTGGCACTAACCAGGCAGCTTCCCTTGTCCAAGTAAAACCAAGATAAAACCAGATATGACAGGCTGACCCTGCCAAACTCAGAGGCTGCCAGTCAGATTGTCCCGGCACGACCTCCGCCTGGCTTCTCCGTCAGGAGTGAAGGCAGAACAGTTGATACAGCGCAGGAACATTAAAGTCAGGCAAATTATTCCTCACACACACACACACACACACACACCCTCTAATCTAGCTGTCTGTTTGATTGAAGGTTGTGTGCTGGTCATCCTCGAGATTTAAAGACGATCTTATCCACGTACAGTTTGCCATTTAGTGTCATTCTCACTTACTGGTGATATTTTGGCTTTTTACTACCAACCTGTAATCATGTCTTGCCGGTATCACCTGTGTAGTGAGACCTGATATATCTTATTCCTCTCTGCCATAGACCAACATTGTTGTCCAAAAACTATTAAACAACAAATGTGAGTCCATCACACATGTAAATACTCATATAAGTACAGCGAATTTCTATGAATCCGCAGAAGAAAATAGTCCCCAACAAAAGCACAAGTTACTCCTGTTTGAGTTTGAACATAACCGCTGTGAAACAATCAGAAAATAACTTTTTATTTCTCTGATTCACCTCCTTTCTCGATACCGGCGCTCCCTCACTCTCATTCACCGTCTATGTCGCTAAACCATCGGACACCAACCAAAGGAAACTTCGTCGTGTCTTTATTTTGCAGCTCTTTGCGATTGCGAGAGTAGAAACTGGTCTCATCAACAAGGCCCGGGGCGCCCCTATGACACCGACTCTCACCCTCCACCCACCCACACCCTTCACGTTACATTAACATCATCCGGACTATCTTGCACATTCCTGCACAAAACTGCACATCTCTTTTCATCTTAAAAAACATATTGTAGATTACAATATGTAATATTTTTTTATTTTTTTTTCTTCCTTATATGTTTTATTTACTTAAAGGGTGGCTCAATGACACGCTGAGGCCACCCTGAGCAGAGAGATGGAGATTTTTACCTCATTTTGACACCTGATTTCATAAACTTGTTGATATTTTTAATCATTCAAATTTGGCTGGATGGTTAGACAAACTCAGAACACATATTTATTCTGACTTTACACGGACTTCAAATGAAAAGCCCACCACAGGAATTAAAAATAAATACACAGTTGCCCATGAAGTTGGAATAATTTTTGTCTGGAGACACATTCCTCTTTTTTCCTTTCACATCAGGTTAGTTGTGGTTGATGAGATTGATCAATAAAGTTTAGAGAAGATACAATTTATCAAGAATAAATCACACTGTCACAATCATTTCATGAGAAGAGATAAAGATATTTTATTCCTACTTTATGGGCAACAGTGTATAATACTGTAGGTCAAAGCTGAAGTCAAACACTCAGCCTCCATGTACAGACACAAATAGGTTAACACAGGTGGTGCTGTGTGTCTAATTCAACATTATACCTGCCACAGATTTGCTCACGAGTCTCTTTAAATAAATATGAAATATAAAAATATTAAAGTATTCCTGTACGTCCTCATTATCACTTCATTCATTCCATCAGTTCACTTTCACACCCCCTTTTTCTCCGAGCATAAACACCCCCTCTCCCTCATCTCCTCCTCGTGCTCGCTCCCCCTCGGCTTTACTGTTTTGCTCCTCCTTGCTTCCCCCCATCAACTCCCCCCCTCCACCCTCTCCTCCTCCTCCTCCTCCTCCTCCCACTTTCCCTCACTCTCTGCATTAAGCCCGGCTTGTCTCTCTCTACCTCTCTGATCCCCGGGAGCAGTGCTTATGGGAGCTTCTGAGACCAGTGTGAGCACTGCTGGTCTCCAGTCGTCTTCCCCAGCACTACAAGTGGAGGAGGAAGAAGGAAGAGGAGGAGGAGGAGGAGGAAGAGGGGGGTGTATCCTTTCTAAAACCCGAGGCGGGAGAGGGGGGAAAGAAAAAGTGAGAAGGAGGAGGGTGAAAATAAAAAAAATAAAAAAATGAGAGAGACAAGAGAGGATGAGAGCTGGAGAGAGAAAAATAGAAAAGGAGTGGAAGAAGAGAGAGGGTGGCACGGGGAGAGAGGAGCAAATGAGTGAGCGGATAGGAGGCGAAGAGAGAGAGAGAGAGAGAGAGCGAGCAAGCAAGCAAGCGAGAGGGAGGGAAGCGAACAACACTGCAGACACTCGCCCACTGTCACTGCTCCACAGCCAGAGGACAGAGGCAGCGACGGCAACAGTGGGAGCGGATACGATGGAGGAGGAAGACCATCGCACCATCCGTCTGCAGCTCAGTCCACCACGACACTGACGGCTTCCCCTCCGGGACCATCCTGCACACCAAGTTGGGAGAAAACTACTCTTTCTTGTCCTTTTTTTGCAAGACCAAGTACCGGACCTCAACTCCTGCAGGACTGATAACACACACCACCACACACACACACCTCATTATTTCCTCCTTATCTTACACTCATACACTTTACTCACACCCTCACTCTCTCAAACTGAAGCACACTTCACTTCTTGTTGCCTTTTTTTTGAGGGATTTTTGTTGTTGTTGTTGTTTTTCCTCCTCTACACTGCCTTCGCTGACCTTCTCAGCTGAGTGGATTTACTTTTATCCTGTGGCGGACCATGGGGCTTGGGTGGAGGGGTGCAGCAGCAGCAGCAGGGACCCTTCGAATAAGGACAGAGGGGAGCTGGTACCTTTTGGTGACATTGCTGCCGCTGCTGCTCTGTGGTTTCTGGAAGGCTCGCGCACAAACAGATGATGGGAAGTCTGTCTACTTCTGGGAAACAGGTACTGCCTAAACCACTAATTAGAGATTACATGTGATCCCTTGTTTTTTTTTTGTTTTTTTTACATATGGAGCGTTTATGTTGGTAGGTGGTGAATGAGTGTGTTGCTGCTGTGGCATGTGACCTCCCACACTCACACAGTCGCACACTCGTCAGATCTAATCGTGTGTGTGTTTGTGTGTTTTCGGTTCATTATTTGTGTTACTGAAAGGTGAGATAACTTTTTGATTTTTAAGGAACAAATCCGTGCGTACGACGCGGATATCACAGGAAAAACATCAAAGCTTCTCGGATGTAGCACAGAAACACACGCTTAATTAACTCACACATGTCCACAATAACACCTCCAGACGACACACTTTCTCATAAATTTGTTATTTGGAGGTGCTGCGACTCTTCGAACTTCAAAGACGCACGCACTTGAAAGATGACCCAGAAATCTACAGTAGCGAGCCGTCTCCTCCTCATGTGGCAAAGCGTGATCCATTTTCGAATGGATTACTTTCATCTCCCCGAGTCTCAGGTGATGCACCATTATTGAAATGTTGTGCTGCTGCTGCTGCTGCTGCCACTGATGCTGCTGCTGAGCCCGTTTACAGCTACAGATACGAGATGATTGATGGGCGATGCCGCACAATAGTGCTCGGGGTGAGGGAAGCGGAGTGGAATTGGTTTTGATGGTATTGATACGACATCAGGGTCGAATGAGCGTCTTGTGTTGGGTGTGTGTTTGAAATTCATACACGTTGTTGATTGATGGGCGGTTACATCTTTGCACATGTTCTGCACTATCAGAGGAAGAATCACATGGAGTCAATTGAGTGTCACAGCAGGGGGGATCCACTGAATTATAGACCACTGCCAAACATGGACGCTGAGCGCTAATTTAAGGTTCTACAGCGAGCCGTGATTATTACCGCGATGACTTCTAATGGACGCTGAGAAAATGACTTTTAAGGAAGTCCCTTTAAGGCATAAATTAAATGACCCCTCTCGCCTGACTTGATTTAATCCTCACTTAACCAGAAAAGCTCAGGAGGTTAAGGCGTGCTCGTCTCTTACGCAAACACCTAAAAAAAAACAAAAAAACCCCGATATTTTCTCAAAAAAACCAAGAAGTTCAACTTCTCTCTCTTTTTTCTAACCCCCCTAACTCAAACACCGCCTCCCACTCCCCACTCGCCCCTGCCCCGCCTTTTCCCCCCAGCACCAGTCCCCGGTTGACATATCCCACGTCTCTCCTGTGGTTCTGCATCTTTAAAGAGGATGTAGCTGAGTAAGGAGATTAAAGGAGCAGGGATTTAACAACCCAGGAAAGACAGCCCAGGGAAGAGACTTGAGAAAGAGAAAGGCAGAGTGAGCACTGCAGGCAAAGCAAGAGAGAGAGAGAGAGAGAGAGAGGGACTAACTTAACCTACATCTACCCTACTGTAGGTCATCGTGATTACGCCTCTCTCCCACGCTACACCACCTTTCTCCCACGCTATACACGCTCCTCGACGAGGGGAAAGCTCCAGGCTCTGCGCTTTGAAATGTAATCCACTGCTCGGAGTTTGTTCACTTCTTCCCAAATAAAAGGTAGCGCATTGATTTCAGCCCCGGAGTCCTCTCTCTCTCTCTCCTTCTATGGTTTGACAATTTGCCTGCAGAATATTAGAAAAAAAAAAATCACACACAGGGCAATTTAGGGGGGCTTTGAATCACATCAAAATGTGATTATGTTTGCACAAGATTTGCATACTTTTTTCTCGTGCCAATCGAGGCTTGTTTTTTAAAAAGAAAAAAACTATAAAATGCGATGATGTTTGTGCACATTTGCAGAGTGTGCAGTGGAGGGAATATTCTTGTGGCAAGCAAATGCTCTGATGTTTTGCATATTGATGAGTCTAGCTGAAATACAGCCCCTGTCTTTGGAAAACTGTGGGGAATTCGGGAGGGGGGGGCAGGCTGCTTTCGCCTTTTATTGCCTTCTGTGAAAATATGATGTATCTGTTTTGGGGAGGTGAGACAGTTCAGCGCTGTTTTTTTGTGCTCTGAGAGTTATATTCAAATGAGGCAGATAGAGACAACAGGCACCGCCAGACACACCACCGCAAGTGATATTTCTGAAGGTGGCGGTGAGGATAACTGGAGGGAAAAGAGAGACGGGAAAAAAACAAAAAAACGAGTGATTATAGTCGCCATGAGGACGGTTGCTAGTGATGATGATGGTGATAACGACTTGCCACAGTTTTTCCAGGGCCTTTGAGAGATTGCAGCGAGTTTGTCTCCCCTCTCAGACGTCTATTTTCACACCATTTCTTTTCTCCTTCTTGTCGCTTCCTCTCAACTGTGTGCACTCCCCATGCACTTCTTTTCCTCTGCATCTTCTTCGCTCTGTTTCACTGTCTGGCAATCATATTATAGATTGCATTTCTGAGCTCGATCCGCCGCTTCTTTCCTCCTCGTCGCATCACAGTGAAAATATGTTGAAATTTCTCAGCAACCGGGCGCGGATGACAGTGGATCTAACATTTTTCTGCTGCATCCTGCATATTCATAACACACACTCAGAGCAGGTGCATCTTTCTGGTAGTGTGTGTACGTGCTTCATTAGACTGTTGTCAAGGTTTGAGCTGTCAAGACCTCACATGTCTGCCTGAGGACAAAGCAGTTACAGGTGGTTGAGCAGGTGACGGTGTATTCAAGCAGAAACATGCTGGAACGTCTCCATATCTTCTCTCTGTATGACTGACTGTAGGTGTTCCCTGTGCATGTTGATGATGGTGATGATCCAGCGGATTCTTAAAATACTTCCAGTCACGCTGGTTTTACATCCCTGTCCACTCCACCGAGTGGACAGCGTATGCGTGACGTCACCCACAGGTTTCTGAAGAGACGTGTTAAGCTCAGTGTTTGGTGGCTCTGAGGTGGGCTGAATGACGCCTAGGTGCTCACACAAACCATCTGTAGTGACACCTACCTGTCAATCAAAGCATCCAGACGGTTAATTATGCTCTATACTTTAAATATGTTGGAAAATAGTTGCTGAAAACAGGTGAAAAGACTTTGAACGATATATTACTGAAATGTGGAGTTAGAGGTTCAAACAGTGTTTCACCAGTTTTCAGTCACAGGATTTTGTGGGCGGTCCTTAAAGGGTGGCTCGATGACACGCTGAGGCCACCCTGAGCAGAGCAGATAGAAATGAATTCATCTCAGCTCAGAGTGTTTCAAAGTTAGTCATTTTCATTTTCCGAACTCATCTGACACGTTTCAGTCGCTTCAAAAATGGCTGCTCGACTGCTCCCATGAGTGGGCGTGGCTTCCACACCTTCAGTGGACACGCCCCCACAGTCCTGGAGCTGAGAATTCATTTTTACCTGATTTTGACACCTAATTTTATAAACTTGTCGACATTATTAATCATTCAAATTTGGCTGGGTGGTTAATAACACTTTCTTCTTTGGACAAACTCAGAACACATATTTATTCTTACTTTATACGGACTTGTTGTTCGCCCTTAAAGGTCCAGTGTTTAGGATTTAGTGCCACCTAGCAGTAAAGTTGCAGATTGTAACCAAATGAATGACATGTAGGAAAAACTCTGGCTGAGAAACTCACATAAAAGAACTAAAGCCATATTTAGATCAGTGTTTGGTTTGTCTGTTCTGGGCTACTGTAGAAAAATGGCCGTTCAACATGGTGGACTCCATAGACACTGGACCTTTAATATAATTTGAACAGGTTCTATTAAAATTCACCCTCAGTACAGTTGTCATGAACGTGGAAATTAGCTATAGAGACCAAAACTGTTTTTTGTACCAGGCTGTAAACATGTTTATTTCTGCTGTGAAGTTGGGCAGTTTAACATGGGGACTTATGGAGACTGACTCACTTCTGGAGCCAGCCTCAAGTGGACGTTTGAGGAACTGCAGTTTTTGGCTTCACTTCACAGCCACTGAGGCTGCTGCTCACCCCCCTCCCTGAATATGGGCCCGTAATCTTTCCTGAGATCCAGATTATCTGTCATTCAGATTATGCGGGAGTCGCCTCTGGCGTCTGATCAAGCCAATCCCGTTTCACCCGCCGTCTCGCCTCATCAGGTCAAGTCACACTTCCCCAGCACGTGTCTCTCTGCCGTGGGCCTGTTAAGTCACCTGAGTCATTAGCCCGTGCGCGACTCCAACTAATTGTTCCAACTTAAATCAGGAGGTTTGAGTCACCACCACGCTGGCACCTTATTTAGACAGATGACTCTGTATCATTCTGGCTTCTGATTGGCCACCTGTTACAGTAGCTTCCTGGATTTCAGACTGTTTACACGTCGTTGTGAACCTGTGTGTTTGTGTGTGTGTGTGTGTGTGTGTGTGTATTTCTGTATTTGTCATCCCTGTATCTCTAATGACCTGTCACTTTGCGGAGACAATGGAGTTTTAGTCCTACACGGCATCATACACTGAAGACCACTGCAGCTCTCAGCGCTGTGAACGAGATGCTGTGTGTCACCGCATCCTGCTGATGTCACCTTTCAATGCACGGGGACAGGACGACTAGCTCTGACAGGCCATTGTTAGCCGAATACATTCCTCCCTTTAGAGAGGCACTGGCAGTGAAGGATGTCACCCTCGCTGTGGGTTATTAGCGGCTCTCCCACAATCACTTGCTATTATGGCGCGCCCACCGAAGAGGCCATCCTGGAAATTGAGGGAGAGCGGGTGTGACGGGTTCACAAGTTCAGTACAGCAAGCCAAGGTCATTAATATGGCAGAACGCCTTCAGCCAAACTGATTATAGACACCGAGAGACAAGGCGAGCTCAGAAAGTAGAGCCTTGAGACAGACAGAAACAAAAGTGCAGTATCGATCTCGGACTGATCAAGCATAAAGTTGCTTCTGTTGCCTTATTTTCTGTCGAGGAACCAACAAAGCGGCAATCTCTGCTTCTGTGAGGTGAAGCCAAAAACTGTTGGCTCCAAAAACGAGTAAATATCCATAAGCCCCCATGCTAAAATGTCTGACTTCACCTTAGAAATAAACAGCCTGGTACAAAAAAATGTTTACAAAAGACTGACAGTTCCCACGGGTCCTTGAAATCCATGTCTAGACATAACTAGACATGGGTCATTAAAAACACTTATAGTTTGGTTGAAAGTTCAAAGCTGTGTGTTAGAGAAGGCAAGAGACCACTTTCGCTGCTATCACTGTAAATATTCAACACCTTTTGACTCTATGATCCAATAACAGTCGAGCGAGCCTCCGTCAACTTCCTCCTTTCCTGTACTTAAATATGCTACGTGCTACGTTGATCTAGCTAATAGCTAAATTCCCCGTTCATGACAACTGTACTGAGGGTGAATTTTTATAGAACTCACCTGTTCAAATTATATTAAGGCTTAAAGTTATGCAGCATGGACGCTTTGATTGACAGGTAGGTCATGTTACAGATGGCTTGTTTGAGCACCCAGGTGTCATTTAGCCCGTTTTAGGTCCGCTTTGTCGAATTTTACATTAGCAGGAGGCAGAAGAAGCCGGACTGCCAACATGACGGCAGCTAGTGCTACAGATTTTGAGCTTCAAAACAACGGCTGTGACGTCACGGAAACGACGTCCATTCTTTCTTCTGTCAGTGGCTTGAGTAGAACTAGTGTAAGTTAATTGTGTTGTACACACTACTGCTTTTACTGCTTTCGTCTTTGGAAACTTGTGGTTGACGTCACAGATTTTGGGTTTTATTTTAAGTCAGTATGTCTGTGTTTTTGTTTTCATTCTTTTTGCTGCCTGAAATTTCTGCAGAATGAGTTGAATTTTCTCATTCTATAAAAGGATTTACCTTTGTTTGCAAACTTGATCGATTCTTGTCCTCAACTGACACGAGCACCGGTTTAAATTAGACTCTGCGGTCTCTGCACTCCCTGAAAATCCTTTGCCTTAAATAGCCGTGTGCTAATACCCGCGGTGTACCTGTATTATGTCCGACAGTTGTCTTGAATCGAGCCAGAAACAAACACACACGCGTCTGTGAGTCTGACTGAGTGGCTTTTGCTACCAGCAGGAATGTGACTGGCATCATCCCAAATGAGAATATCCCTTGGAGATTCCTGCCTCATTTTAGTGAGTGCATTACAACGTGACCTTCTCTGACCCTAATTAGCATAGCACCTGAGGGCAAACAGTGCGTCTGGTTGGTAATTGGCCAGCCTCTGTTTAAATTCCTTAGCAACAGGCAACACATTTAGGCCATGCATATAAATTAAAAAACAATTTCCTTGGGATTTTCATTTTTCATTACACAGTGTGCCAATGGGTTTTATTTTAATTCAGTATGCCTGTTTTTGTTTTCATTTTTAGTTCAGTCAGATTGGAAATGGAGGCTAATTGTATCGTATGTGTCTGAAAATGAGCCCTCAGCAGCAGCTTGTGGAGTCTTTCTCCGGAAAGCAGTGGCCATGTGGCCTCAGCGTCTCACCGGCTGTTTTTCAAAGTTACTTTTTGCCTCGGTGGAGGAAGTGGAGTGCATCTCGAGCTCCAGCAGGTCTGCAAGTTCACTGTCACCCCATCAGAAATGATACGGAGCTAGCCAACAGCATGACATTGCACTTCATTTTAAAAAAGGTCACTTTTGACCCAGATTGATCTGGTTTGTGGCTTTAGAGATATTACTCCACTGCAGACTGCTGCTGCTGTTTTCTAAAATAGCCAATCCATCCAGTGGAGAAAGATGCCAAAGAGATGCCACAGTTTGTTTAATCTAAATGGCAGAGCTTACATTAAGACCTGGCTATTACTGATATAGGAGGGATGGCAGGATTAGAGATTACACTTCATCCAAAAAACTTTATTTAGACTGACTTAAGAGGATTCCCGCTGCCTTATTCTGCCATAGTCAAATGGCTCATAACATATTTTAGATGTGGCACTATGTCATGCTGCTACACGGCCGGTGGTGGAAGGTCACGGAGTGAGTAAGCAGATCAGTGATAGATTTATGTTCTTTTTCCTGATTATCAGCCTTGATCTGTCTATCTGTGTATCAAAGCAGTGCATGATAGAAAAGTCTGACCTACTCTTGTGTGTACGCTCAATTATAACAGCATCATGATTCGTATAGTTGAATTTAAAGATGGCAGAACAGCTCATATTGGTCATACTAGAGTTGAAAGATAAGTTAAACTCTTCCTACTAGTTACCGTCAGCCCATAAACCGGTGGTTGCTGATATATTCAGCCAGGTGTCCGCCCTACTTCCTGTCAGAGTTGCAGATGGAAGATGTGGAGTTCGATACACGGCAATAAGTAAATTAAATAAACTCATAAAATGTCAGCAAAGGAAATATTCTTACACCTGTTTTCCATCACTGTAAACCGGTTACTGTGAAATTCACACTAACTAATGGGCAGCTGTTGCTTGTACAAGTTTGCAGTACATTACTGTTTGCTGTAATTTTCTACGGTAAATTATGTATTAGTGTAATTTTCACAGTAACTCTATACTTTCATAGTTTTTGACTGAATACACGGTAATCGTTTAAAGTAATTTACTGGGCACAAACACAGTAAATTACCGAAATTTACAGCAGAAAAATACAAATACAATGTGTTCCTTCTAAATTCAAGTTTCGCCTTGTAGAAAACTCACCCAAACCGTCTTGCTTAATCTTTCCAACAGTTCTGACAATCACTAACTCTGGTTTGGTCCAAATAAAGCTTTAATTCACTGAGTTAGACGTGTAAATATTCGTTCTACAGAGTCAGACCGTAACATTAGCAAACTAAAACAACAAAAAAATGTCCTGATAGCCAATGTATTCTTCGATGCCGATGATTTATGTCTGGACACTTTGTCGTCTACAGATTCACTTCAAAAGGTGAAGGTTAGTTGAGGGTAATTACCATTTTCATTCATGTCCCCTCCTGGATTTGCAGAGTCATGCCTCACAACTCAATCTGGAAAACGTTCACTTTCGCCTAATTTGCTCTCTTTTTACCAACTATTTTCCTCCAGAAAAATACTTGTGTTTTCCTGTCACACAGAGGTCACGTCTCAATGGTTTCTCCCCACAAACGAGAACTTAAATCTACTGTATGCTCGGCCCAAACACAAACAAATCTTGCCGAACGTATCGGAGGAGAAACCGAGCACTTTCATAGTCGGGGAGTGGCATTCAAAACAGGCCCTTTACTTCCCCCGAGAGGCAACGAGGCGGCTTCAGTCGGGCTGAGAGGAATAGCGGCATCGTGTCATTGAAGAAAGCTGTGACATTTAGTGGCTGCACTGCCTCCTCCGATGCTACTCTAATAAAGCCGTAGAGATGGAGCCGAGGCTCAGGAGTAAATATCCTCCCATTCATCCACCAGCCGTGCCGTTAATCCTTCATCTCTCCCACTGGGCATCACTTGTTTTTTTCTCAGCTGTGGTGTACTCACAGGCATATTTTTACAGCCTTTTTTTTATTTTTAACATAAAAGCTTCGTGTCTCACAGTAGTTTGGGTGTTGTTGCTTTGTTGTCTCGTGGGTAAGCTGGTGTACAGTCGGATGCTATGGAAAGATTAATTCATCATTAGATCATGTGATGAACTGTAAACACGGACTGCTATAATCCACTGTGTGGTCAAGGAATCAAAGCTATTAAATCTTGCTGAGTATCATGAGAACATTACATTAGTATATTGAGCTGCCGCTGCTGCTTTGAATCTTATATAATCACATTGCTTTTTGTTATTGAAAGTCACATTGTAGCGCTGCAGTTTTGACCCCGTTCCTGAATGATTTCCTGCTTGTTTTTTTGGACCATGTGTTCCTGGTTCGTTGAGTAAAAATGGTGCAGTAATTCCTCAGAGTACCCTAAGCAACAGTGACAGGACAATGGCTTTAGGTAATTGTTTGTGACAGTGTTTGCCAATCCCTGATTTGATTGTGCTGGTCTGTGGAGTAACGTTGACCCTACTGTCTTCTGACTTGTGCACGTTGTTCTTTGGTTTGTTTGTTTTGTTTTTGTCTGCACAATTAAAAAAAAAAAATTAAAGGACAATAAGTCTGGAGTCTAGAGCCATGTTAGGAGCCCTGTGATGTTTGTTACACAGAACCATGTGGGAAGTCGTCTTGTCTTGAACTTAAACCAATCATATCAATGAACCACAAAATGTAGTCAAACTCTTACTGAAGCCCATATTTTAGCATATATATAAGCGACAACCTCCGTGGCTGGAAGCCAAGTGCCAAAAACTGCAGTTCCTCAAACGTCCACTTGAGGCTGGCTCCAGAAGTCTCCATAAGCCCCCATGTTAAAATGTCCAACTTCACAGCAGAAATAAACATGTTTACAGCCTGGTACAAAAACCAGTTTTGGTCTCTATAGCTAATTTCCCCGTTCATGACAACTGTACTGAGGGTGAATTTTTATACAACTCACCTGTTCAAATTATATTAAGGCTTAAAGTTATGCAGGATTAACAGCGTGGACGCTTTGATTGACAGGTGGGTGTCATTACAGATGGCTTGTTTGAGCACCCACGCTTCATTCAGTGGTTGTCACACACACCTAGCATTAAACCACACCTGTAGCTGCCAGTAGTTCCTCATAGGATGCTGACTGGTCCGTAAATAGTCTGTTTAGACACAAACACAATCCAAGACGGATTCTCACGTGATTTCGTGAGTCCAAATTTGTACCAAATTTCATGGTAGCCCATTCATTCCCAATGAACCACATGTTAATTCTATTCATACTAGTCACTTTAATACTTAGCTACCTCATGCATGGTATATATTATATGCCTGATTTGTGTTGTAATACATGGAACTGCAGCTGTAACGCACAAATTTCCCTTTGGGGGTCAATAAAATGCTCCGTCTATCTTCAAAAACACAAATGGTGCTAATGGAAAAGTCATGGGATCACAAAAGTCAACAGGACTCCATGAGTAACTATACAAGATTTCATAGCACTCCATCCAGTAGTTAAGATAGACCACGGCTAAACCCACAAAAAAAACCCTGACAGTGAAAGATATCATAATGTTTCCTATGGTTGTAGTTTTATCTGTTACATATTACATGTCAACACGCTGACAATCACATTACTCACACACAGTTCAAGAGAGGAAGATTTCAAACAGATATTAAAGGTCAAGTTGGTCTTAATCAGTCAGTCGTACATCTGACTGATAATCTTGACCTCATTTGCATTCAGGCTGTTACAGGATGGACTTTGTTCTCTGAAATTTCGCTGCATTTCAAGTGCGGTTTTTTTTTTCGGTGCCAAGAAATACTTATCCATATTAAAAAGGTTCACATGCCAACAGCAATTGGAAAAGGTGGTTAATTTGTGGACTTGAAAATGCATAGAAAAGAGGAAAAAAAAAAAGTGCGAGAGAGCACTCTTTAAGCCTCGGCATAATAGGCCTAACATATAATGAAGGAGGAACGGGGAGAGAGACAGATAGCAAGAGGAAGCATGGAGGATTTGTGGGCATCAAAAATCCATACAAAGGAGTCTAAGCTGAGAGAGGATACCACGCTATGCTTTAACACTAGTATCAACATTATAGAGTAGAAATATAATGGCAGAGGGAGAGAGAGAGAGTGATAGAGTGGCTGGCTAATCACCGGTGACAAGCCCCTGGATTAGAGGCAGGGCAGCAGATGGCCTCGGGCAGGGCCGGGCTGACCGTATATGAATATCCCAGTAGGTTGATCAGCCTCACTAACTCCTCATGCCTACAGCAGACAGGCACGGTGTGTAGAGTATTTGTCAGTGTTCTGGTGGTCACTGCCCACCCACCTACCTACAGAGAAAAACAGCAATATACATGAGGGGAGACAAACTGTGTATGTAAACTCATATTTTCTGACCAGATGGCTGAAGTTTGCTCACATTTAGGGACAAATAGTTTAATTTTTGCTTCATCTATTGACAAATACACCAATCAGATGACTTTGACCTCGTGATGGCTGGATGACTCGGTCAGAGCATCTCCAAAACTGCAGCTCTTGCGGCGGTGTTAATAGTCTGCGGTGGGTCGGTATCTATCAAAAGTGGTTCAAGGAAAGGAAACGCGGTGATCAGGCCAAAGGGTCACGGGCGGCCGAGGCTCATTGAAGCACACAGAGAGCAAAAGCCGGCCCAACAGACGAGCTACTGTAGCTCAAATTGCTGAAAATAAGCATCTGTGGTCCGATCCATGGAGGCCTCACCTTGCAGCTCACTAACTTAAAAGATCTGCCGCTTGGTGCCATATACCACAGCACACCTTCAGAGGTCTAGTGGAGTCCTTGATGGTTCAGGTATGTTTTGGACTTCCACTGTACACAAATGAAGCCAAACTAGCAGAAAAATTGAACATTTGAACATACATCAGCGTGATAAGAGCTAAATAAAAAAATATTGGAGGTGTAGTTTGATTTTTTTAGTTTGTCCCATGTCCCATCATCAAGGGGGCAAAGGTCTATGACCTATACTGCATCCAGCCACCAGGGGAAGTGTTATTGGTCTCGTATGTGTACACATAACAAGAAATTTGACTTGCTTTGCTCTCAGTGTACATACACAGATAAAGACATAAATACAAGTAAAAACGAGGACAGCAAGCTCGAGCTCTTTATATACAGTCCATGGATTAATTTTGAGATGTTCCTTTTTGATTAATCATTTAATTCTTTAGTCTATAAATCATGTGAAATGTTAACAGACTGTAAGATATAGAGTTTCTTGTCAAACCAGCAGTCTAAAACCTAAAGATATTTTGTTTATATGGATGTTGCAAAGAGAAATCTTCACGTTTGAGGAGCTGGAACCAGAGAACATTTGCTTTATAATTAACTTAAACAATTAATAGATCATCAACATTGCTGGCGTTTCATTTTCTGTCCGTTGAGCAATCGATTCATTGACTAATCATTTCAGCAACCTCAACCCCAGCCGACAAAAAAACACTTCTAACCTCCACCTGAGCTGAAACAGCCTGAAATAACACTAATTCTCTCACAGCTAAGTAACTGTAATATAATGAGACATGACTGTGCTTTTAGTGACTGTCAAATCCTTTCCAACAAAGACAGGTGACATTCCCCTTTTCTCTGTACACCGCTCAGGTCAGGGTGACATTGAACATAAGTCAGAAGGTGTATTATGAACAAAAATAGCTGCTCGTTTAAAAGCATTCTTCTCCAAAGGCGAAATGAAAGTTGGACTCGTGATAACCGGTGTTTAAGTTTTATGTGGCTTGTGGTTTCCTTTGATGCTTAACCAGCTCGGTTATTTCTGCTGCTTTTAAGCGCTCGCATGACAAAAACTACAACCCTGAACGTCGTCCATTGATTCAAACGTCTATTCATCTGTTCGCTTTTCAAATTGTGCTGTGGGTGTACGGCGTGGGCCTGCACTCATGGGTGTCACTTCACACACACACACACACACACGAGGTCTCTGGCAAGCACAACCTCAACACACACACTCAGTAAATCCCAGTAAGACCACACTTGTAATCCGTGAAGAGAAAGTTGGCGTTTCCCTTTTAACACAATGTCGATCACCGGGCAGCTTTTCACGTGTTTTAGCAGTTACAGTCAGGAAAGAGAATTCTTTAGTGGTCACACCTCGGGTTATATGTAGCTCAGTGCTGGCATGTGACAGATTGTGGAAGAGGCTGTTTCTCAGCTGTTCTTATACCGTGTCGTCTCTGTGAAGTGAGTCTCTATCACTCTGTTGATTGTAGTTTATTTGTGTGAGATATTTAATCATTTGGGCAGTAAAATCATGTCATCATGTGTACACACCTGTTTTATCTGCTTAAATCAACAGTGTCACATCATAACTGTTAACTATACAAATAAAATGTCACAGTGCCTTCCCTTTATTGGGTGTCTGTGGTGTAATATCCTTTGAAAAAGCATCACTGGTAAATATGAAGGTTGTCTTTTCAGATATTTCACACACACAAATAGACAACAGCTCTACAGTCCTTCCTCTATAAGTCAATCTCTCCAACACAATACAAGGTGCCATCTTCTTTATCCAAATATGTATCAATGGTACATTTATTTTTCTCCAAGATAGAGCGATCATCCTTCAAAGTCAATTAAAGTTGACTTTTTAGGGCATAGTATACATATTCCTGCCTGGTGAGGCACCTTGGACAGTCCCATGCACAGTGATACAGAGTACCCTTTCCTTCCAAGCACTTAATACAAGTGTCTGGGACATACGGGGACCAACAATTTAATTTAACCAGGCCAATATATGTTCTCATTGACCATTTGTGTTGTAATAACTTTATAATTCTAGTATTGATGGATGGTTTTTGGGGCCATTTCCCAATCAGCCTCTTGTACGTCTTCCTGAATATCCAGTCTCCGTGACTCTAGCCTGTCAATAGTGGACACACCATCCATCCTGTAAGACACAAGGCGCAGCTTCTATCAATGTTGGCGTTATCACTATTCCAGTTTATGTTCATATAATTTGATTCAAAGCATTTTAATTTGAAGCACAGCAGCAACCGTGTGAGCATGAAGGTATAAGGTCTTCTGAAGTTGGACATTTGGGACGATTGAAGAACTGTAAGAGTGTAAAGAAAGAATTATAAATATTATCAATGTTGCTACTTTGAAGTTTAGTAAAGCGACCATCATTGGTATTTTTAAAATAGCAATATATCGTAGTGATGAACCTGCAGAAATTATCAGTAAAATCTGCAGCTGCAAACTTGCAACAACCCACCACGATTACGCCTACATTTGTACCCAAGACCACCTAAAGCGAGACCAAGTCATGACCAAGACCAGAGTGTATACAGCTTACTGTGGTAGCTACAATCTAATATTAATATTTGCCAAACCTCTTTGGGTTCCAGCCGTCTCAGTAAGCGTTGCATCACTGAATTAACACACTGCTGTGTGTTTTCTTTGGGAATCTGTTTTGCAGATAAACGTTTTATTCCAGAAGATTTGGCTGATGTCTCCTCGGAGACAGTCACAGCTTCTTCTCCCGTCTCCCACAGTCACTTTCTTGGAGTTCGTGTGAAGTGAAGGCGGGCAGGGATGGGTGGCAGCCATTAACAGTAACAAAAAATTTAAATTATAAATGAGTCAAATTATGGGTTGCATTTGAAGCAGGGAGGGTTTACATCCAAGCCCAGTAATGATGTTCGATAAATCAGACAATGCACGGGCAATTAAGTGATCGCCCTGCAGCTGTGATCTTGACTGGTCTTGAAATAAGATCCTGAGTCCTCTTTGTCTCAGACCAAGACAAGGCCGAGAATTAAATCCGGTTAATTCCAAGGCCAATCTTAAGTACCACAACACTGGATTAGACTGATCTGGACCCAAGCGGCATAAGTTTATTTATTCACATAGATAGAGGACAGCAGTTGTCAGTTGTTTGTAGGACCTCGAGTCAACCTGTAGTTCCTACAGTACATTTCGTGGTCTCGTTGGTGGGTGGATGATGTGTGCGCTACTGAATTACTTTGCATTAATGTATTAAATATTTATGAAAATGAGTGCATCAGGTTTGACAGCCATATTCTACACTATATATAGCTAACCCATATGGATTTAAACATATAGTTGAAGAGAGATATGCAGCCTAGTGTTATACCTCGTGTTTTTAGTTGTTAGTCGCAATCATGACTAATTAATAAAGTTTTACGAATATTGTTTGTGTGTGCAGTGCTTGAATTTTAATAATCAAGTCTCATTTTCAAACCAAAGTAATGCAGTCTTTGATAATGCCTCTAATATGTGTCAGCGGTTCTGTGATCGAATTAGAGTGCAGCCATTAAATATGCAAATTAGCTTTTGTCATTTAACGATTAGGCGAGCTGTACTCGATTATGAGAGCGCCACAATTAGATCCAAAACACCGCAGACACACACTGTAAAGAGCAGATGAGAATTGATGTAGTGTTGATGTGTCCTTTTGTGTTGTCGCAGCATACTCCCCTAAGAGGACTCATTAATGAACCAGCAGCCAAGACAACCCCGGCTACTGTAATTCATCATGGCACGTGTGACCTCTCTCCTCAGAGCCACTGGCTGTTCTCACTGTGCCCTTCTTCATCCTCTATAGATGCACGGGGATGTGTTAGATGTTTAAACTCCCTGTAGCAACGTTTATTCTAGATTCAACAATTAAAATGTTCATTTACATCATATGCGTCCCTGTCACCGTTTTCTTTTTTAGCATTTGCTTTTGTCTTAATATGTGAAACGTACAACATGTAGAATAAATTCAGTTATGGCTAGAAGCAAACAGGCGAGCCCAATAATGACGTCATTGCATGTCATGAAAGACTTGTGTGATAGAACGTGGCACATTTACGTTGACCTCTGTCTTTACTGCAGGCAAATACTTTTATTTCATTTCTTTCAAGCCTCCAAACTTGAGGTTTTAACAGCCTGTGTTCGGTACGGATGGGTAGCATTAGCGCTTACCGCCCTTTTCTCCTGTTTTTGTTCCTTTTATATGATTAGCTAAGCTTAGGTTGGTCAACTTTGGTCGCTGTTGGCCCACCCTGAAGCTAAAAGATGATAAATCAACCCTTTTGAGGGGTGCAAAGTCTTTGTTGCTGGTGGTTCTTGGGAGCTGGGAAGACTCATTTTTGATGTTGCCGCAGGTTTCCCCCCGAGGCCAGGTTGTAACATTTCAAACTTCCCAATTTTGACTGTGGCTCTCAACCCCAAACCCACTGGTTCCTTCTGAAGACGTTAAGCAGGTCATTCATTTGTTCTTTAATTTGTTTAGCAGTCTCTTTTTGTCAAAGTTACAACAGAACAGAAATGTTTGTGTAGTACATACCAGAGATGGTTGAAGAAAAAATAGAAAATAGTGAAATAGTTGGTGGTGTAAAGCATCACATACTTATCACAGGTGATTGTACTTGGAGCCCAAAGTTACATAGAGTCAGAACAGACATATGAAAGACAGAGACACCATTCATCTAATTACATGTCAATGTAGCATTACATTGATGGTCTTGGATCTATCTTTATTTGTGACAGCCTGGGTTTGGTATGGTTGGGTAGCATCAGCGAAACGACAGGAGAAAATGGAGGTACACTCCATTTTCTCCTGTCGTTTTGTTTCTTTTATTTGAGTAGGTAAGCTTAGGTTGGTCAACCTTCGTCCCTGTTTTATTGTTTTGCCGTTAGCCCACCCTGAAGCTAAAAGACGTTAAATAAACCTTGTAAAGGGGTCTTTGTTGCTGGTGGTTTTTGGGAGCTGGGAAGACTGGAGTCTCATTTAGCGGGTCGTAGCAGTTTTCAACCGATTCTGTCCGTGGTTCTCAACTCCAAGCTCTTCTTTAAATTTGTTTAGCAGTCTCTTTTTGTCAAAGTTGCCTCGAGAAGTTGTGTGAAACATTCTGCAGTACATATCAGTGATCAACAACGATGGCCCCAAGTGTTGCTTGTGCATGCTAGGCATGTTGTAGCTCGTTCGTCTTTCTAATGGAGGTCCATTGTCGTAGTCCAAAAAAGCTGCCACATTGTTGGTCATTGATTGGTTCATCTCATTGGAGCCAGCAGTGTTTGCATGCCGCTGTCATGTTCATTTTAACATTTGTTCAGCTGAAGTATCGCTGTTATTTCAACCATAATCCTCGTAGCTTATTTTACAACTGTAAGACTTATGGAAGTTTCCTATTCCCAGCTGTATCTATAATTAAAACTAAATTAAAATGTTTTTTTTAGCACTTTGATCTTCTTGAGAACAAATAATTCGAACTTTTTTTTACCTGTGTGTAGCTGAACAAAACTCCACAGCAGGAAGTCTTTGTCATCAAAGAAAAAACGTCTGAAAGTTGTTGAAGGGCCTCGGGGGGTTTGAACCGCAACTAATTGCAAGACAAAGCTTCGGAAAATGTCATCCATCATCTCCATATTTACATTCTCCCGGTTTATTTTTCTGAAAGGGCCCTTATTGAAAATCCAGTGGTCGCACAGAGGAAGGGGGAAGAATAGGGTCGCTTCCTCCTCGAAGCAGTAAAAAATTGCCCTTTTGCTGCAGGCATTCACCCATTTTCTGGCACCCTCACACACTCAGGATGAGAGCTAAGTTTTGTGGAATTACAACAGGACCAGAAGTTCTTGGAGGGCACGCCGCAGTATGCTCCAGACTTCCTTTCTTTTAAATGAAAAGCTCAACCTTCGATGATCTCACACTATTTGGTATCATCCATCTGTGGAGGTTTTATTTCATTATTTCTTTGTGATTGAGCGTTGCAATTTACTTTTCTGGGTTACCTGCTTTGCTTCAAACTGCCTCGCTTTTTTTAACTTCAGTTTTTGATTTCCTGTTTCCCTGAATGACTTTGTACCCCCAGAGTATAAGGTTCCTTCTGCTGTATATGAGTTGGTGGGGGAAATAAAACTGATAGCAGAGCAAGAATTTTTATAGTTGACGAAAGGCAGGAGTCCCACCCTTGTCTGAAAACCTGAGATGTTGCGCAGCTGCAGTTTTTAGAGGATACTCTACAGTATGTATGTAAAATCCTCATCTGTAAATCTGTGACAAGTAATTGCAGCTAACATATGAAAGTTACAATATTCCCACTAAAATCTAGAGGAAGTAAACGAAAATAAAATGGAAATCTTGTAAACTTAAACCATTATTGTGAAATTCACAGTAATAAACTGGTAGCCATTGTAAAAAAAAAAAATCACAGTAATTAACCAGCAGCGATTGACAAGTAACTTACTGTAAAAAGAAATCACAGTACTTAACTGGCAGCCATTGACCAGTAACTTACTGTAAAACTCATAGTAATTAACTGGCAACCATTGACAAGTAACTTACTGTAAAACAAAGTCATAGTAATTAACTGGCAGCCATTGACAAGTGAGAAAAGGCAGGAATCCCACCTTGTCTGAAAACCTGAGGTGTCGTTTTTAGAGGCTACTGTCGGTTGATAAATCGCTATCATTAATATTTGTCTCTGTGTGTGACTGCTGAGCTCTGACATTGTTGTAAAATGGCAGCTGTAGCATTGCCCCCTTTTTATATGAATAACATTACTAATTCATTAGCAGACCTATTTCATTTGAGTCAGCCCCTCATAGTCATCGTTCATTCTTCTGCTTTGGAGCGGTTAGTAAAAGTGACAAGAGAAACGCATTGCCATTACTTTATTGGATTTTTTTCTCAACCTGCAGAAATGAGGAACATAAAGCTAGCAGTGATTGAGCAATAAAGAGTAGTAAGACTAAACATACCCTGTGGGACTGTCGGAGCTTATATCTTATATCCTTGGCATCTTATCCGCATTCTCCATCACTTAGTCGGTTGGATTTTAGTGATCGGCGGCCTGCTCACTATTTATTGGACCATACATCATGCATTTATCAGGCTTCTGTCTTGCTCCTCGGCAGCGAGTGAAATAAGAATAAAGAACTAACACAACCCACATCCCCTCATAGCTCTTTGGTACAGTGTGTCATTAGAAGTTCTCGTCAGCTGTCAGCTGCTGCAGAGCGAACAGGCCGACCCAACCCTCCTTCAGCCGGGCACACCTGCCTCTGTGTGTGTGTGTGTGTGTGTGTGTGTGTGTTTCTATGAAAGCACGACCAACAGGATTATATACCTGTCACAACTGTCAGTCAAAGCTCGAGGTGCCCCCTCCACCTCCACGCATCCACCCCCCTCCATCTGTGAGCTGCTGACAGCTGTAGTCATGGCAACAGAGATAATATGATGACTGTGTGTATGTCAGAGCCTCTGCCCCACTACCTGTGACCGTACCTGTCATGCACACTTGACATCTATTTAATGGGAATATGTTAAACTGTCATTCAGTTAAATATGGAGTTGTTTAGCAGTCTGTTTTTGTCAGAGTCGTTTCCAGAAGTTGAGTTTTTTGGTGAAATCTTATTTTACTTTCTTATTTTTGTAATTTCCTTTTGCTGCAATTGTTGCAACAGAACAGAAATGGTATGTGTGTATATATATATATATATATATATATATATATATATATATATATATATATATATATATATATATAGTATAATATAGTAGACAGCAGTGATGGCTGGAGAAAAAGAAAATAGCACAACAAATCCCAGAAAAACACCAAAACCAACAAAGAACTGAGCCGTGTAATAAGTATTGCCTGTATAGCCAAGCATGTTGTAGCTTATTCCTCTTTGTCACGGAGCTCCACTGTCGTCCAAAACAAGTGAAAAGTACACAAAAGGAGCCACATTGTTACACTGGGTGACATGTTCCTTTATGAACATGAACACAGTAGTTTATTTAGAGTTGGAAAATACTTACTGAGGGCTGCAGACCAAGAAGAATTGAGACACAAACTAACACATGGTGGATTTTTTGGTCTTTTCATGGGGTGTTGTCAATCAGAAAAACATAGAATAACACCATCTGTATTCCTATATAAAGATAGCTTAAGTTAAATTTTGAATAAAAGTTACAATATTCCCATTAAAATTATAGTGGAAGTAAACATGAAAATCTAGTAAAATAGTGTAAAACTGTTCAAATTTACAGTAATTAACTTGCAGCCATTGACAAGTAACTTACTGTAAAGTGATCACAGTAAATAACTGGTAGCCATTGGCAAGTAACTTACTGTAAGGTAATCACAGTAATTAACTGGTAGCAATTGACAAGTAGCTTACTCTGAGAAATACACCAAGATGTAGCCATTGACAAGTAACTAACTGTAAAAGATTCACAGTATTTAACTGGTAGCCATTGACAAGTTACTTACTGTAAAAAAATACAGTATAGAGTAGTTAACTGGCAGCCATTGAGGAGTAACTTAATGTAAACATTACAGTTATTAACAGGCAGCCATTGACTAGTACTTTACTCGTGTAAAGGGTAAACTCAGGTAAAGCCAGGTAAAACATTTACTGTTTTTATTTACAGTGCAGTACATTTACAGTCTCGTTATAGCAGTACTGTTGTAACTCTAAAATAAAACAGTATTTTCCAAGTACTGTATTTTTAGTTATCCAATTATTTACTGTTGACAATCACCGCTCGCAGCAGGGTTGCAATATTTCCACTAAAATATAGATGCTAGTAAACAGTCTCTGGTCTGTACTGCAGTGTGCTGCATTTGCTTTAAATTGTGTGTCTTCACTGAAAGTGTGTATCCCAGAGTTGCCCATTAATCAGGTGAAGTCGGTCACTCTGTCTGGAAAATCTGACATCCCTGAGCACATTTTCTGACTCTGGGCTTCAGTTGGGGAATTTTTAGCGTTGATCCACATGTTGTTTCCGTGGCTTTCTGACAAGAATCCAACTGTGGCGGAAACACTGGTTTGTGTGTACCTCCGTTCATGTGTTTGTGTATGAAATGTAGGTCAGTCCTGCTGTTGTAGCCTCCTGGTGAACCCTCCAGTCAGACTGTGGACAATCTAAACTGGCATGCGTGCACTCATACATGGGCACCCACCCTACCATTGATCCTCCACATCTGCTTTTTTTTTTTTCACTTTCCGCTTTACTTACCACCACTGCCATGATAAAATACTGCAGCCCACCAATAAGACATCTAAATCATCGCAGGAAGAGCCGGCGTGGGAGCTGTATAAGTAGCACCAGCAGCAATAGGTCAGCTCTGCACGGCTCTTGAACACTATTTAAGAGAAACTCATTTCTGTTGGAATCTTCCCTTAGTCCACTGTTGATTTACAGAGGATTAAAATCATTAAAGCATGCTCGTCCACGCTTATAGCCTTTCTCGTTGATTGTCGAGTCCCTTGTGAGTAAAACTGTATCCCGAGGACCCCGCAGCACTCTGCTTTTTGCTTTGTTTTTGTGATTGGAGACTGCAGCTGAGGAAGAAATGAAGGGCGGAGGAGGAAGAGAGGGGTAGCGTTGGTGTGATCCACGGATAAATTAAATTGAGCGAAGCCGTGGGATGAATAAGGGAAATTACTTCTTTCCCCTCTGTTTTTCACAGATTGTCCAAACATATCAAATATGCACCATTGTAGACATTGATCTCCCGATACAGCAGGCTCAGTAAACTTCTTCTGCACTTTAACTCCATCAACAACTCTCCAGCTGCTGCTCACTTCCTGCGCTAGCACAGTTTCTGACAAGGGCAGCCTCGTCTTCGACAAACTTCTTACTCGTGGCAATCCAAGTATTATTAAATTTAAACGACTATGCCCACAAGAGCCAAACATCAAGCAAGCGCAACAACACAAGACATAGCAGCCAGCTAATCTTACTTACTAGTCCAATAGCAAGAAGCCCAGCTCGGCTTCTGCTGGGCCCCAAGCCCAGTTACACTGCCCGCCTGCCAGGCTCCGGGTCTGGCACGACACCAACTCCTTTTTGTCTGTCCATCAGGAAAGTCTGTAAGTCATAATTTCTGACGTAAGAGCCTGGGTTTGGTAGGGGTGAGTAGCATTAGCGTTCACCATCCTTTTCTTCTGTCTTTTTGTTTGTTTTATTTGTGTAGGTCAGTTTAGGTTGGTCAACTTTAGTTCCTTTTTGTTTATTGTTTTGCTGTTAGCCCACCCTGAAGCTAAAAGATGTCAAATAAACCTTGTAACGGGGCTTTGTTGCTGGTCATTCCTGGGAACTGGGAAAACTAGAGTCTCATTTCTGATGTTGCCTCAGGTTTTTTCCCCGAGGCTGGGTCACAACATTTTCAAACTTCAAACTTTAGTTTGTTTAGCAGTCTCTTTTTGTCAAGGTTGCTTCTAGAAGTTGTGTGAAAACAAGTTATTTCCAGTTAAATCTCATTTTTCATTATTCTTGTAATTTCCTGTGTTGCAGTTGTTGCGACAGAACAGAAATGTTTGTGTAGTACATAACAGCGATGATTGAAGAAAAATAGCAAATAGCACAATTATATGTTTTTCTTGAACAAATCCCAGGAAAAGATCAAAATCAGCAATGACCCCGAAGTGTTGCTTGTGCATGCCAAGCATGTTGTAGCTTATTCCTCTTTGTTATGGAGGTCCATTGTCGTCCAAAACAAGTGAAAAGTACAAAAACATCGCGACATTGTTGGTCATTATTTGGTCTTTGCAGACAATAAGAAAAATATAGGATAACACCAGCTGTATTTCTGTATAACTCTTGCGCAAGTGAAGATTCTTGCAATTGTTGGACATTGTTGTTGGTGTTTCTATTTTCAGTTGCACATTAATGGTCTTGAGATTTGTTGGCAATAAGAAATATCTCGAATATCAGCAGACCTATTCTCATGTGCGTACATAAAATAAACCACAGTCCTGTTTCTCTGTCAAAGCCAAAGCTTTAATGAGGCTTCAGCAGTCTGAATTAGGCCAAATCAACTCATCGAGTTCCAGTCTTTAGTGGAAAATTAGTACAAAAATCTATTGTGTTATTGTCCCAACATGCAGCTCAACAAGAAAACACTCTTGGCTCAATTTAGATTTGTGGATTTGTCCCTGATCTCTGTCGATGGAGACGTTAATAAGAGACCACTTCCAACCGATGATTACAGAGATCATAACTCTGAGAATTGTATGAACACAGACTCAAACAAATGTGAACCTGTTCTTTAAGATAAGAAGACATCATGGTCGCATTGGCTGACTACTCGTATGAGACAGAACCCAGGACAAACTCATCTTCTGCCATCCACCACCCTGACCTCCACATTTTTATGTTTCACTGCACTCTATCATGTCACACTGCTGCTTCTCGCGTTGACACTGAAGGTTGTGTGAGGACTGTTTCCGAATAAGAATAATGTTGAGGAGTGAGCTGTAAGCAGCACTAACACAGGAAGGATATGGGCAGATGTATGACCGTACTGTACACAGAAATCCAAGATGCTTATCGTCCAGTTTACTAAAAGAAACGCGTGTTTATGATTGATAAGGACGCACTGGAAGTTTGAGTTTGTGTCTCAGATTTTGAGCTGAATGTCTTACCAAGCTTTATCAACCTATTATATCTTCACTTTCAATTCAATATTCAATATTTTGCAGCAAACTGGTGTGACTCTTGCCCAAAGTCAGCTGCTGTCGGCTTCAGTGCGCTGCGATCCTGATGAGGAAAATTATGGAAAATGAACGGATGGATATTTTGCAGCTGAATCAATAAATTCCAGTGGAATTAGATCACTGGATTTGTTCACGGGGGTGAAAGTACATTTGTATTACTCATGCTGAGCTCAACTGTTGACCAATAGAAAGCCTTAAAGCTGGAAAGCTGGAGCGTAGCTTAATCTCTGTGTCGCTCCATCGACTTTTATTTACCCTCCTCTGCTTTGTGAACTTGCTACGAGACAGGACTCGATGATACAAATACGTCTTCTTGAGAAACTCATTGTCCCGTTAGCGACCAAGCAAACTCAGAGAGTTTTTATCGCTCGGGGAGTCTTCACTGAATGAAATGATGTACAATCCTGAGAAAGATGTGATAGCGGGGGAGAAAGCAGCCTGGTACAATAGACTAAAAAGAAGCTTGGAGAGCTATTGTGACAGGCTATCGCTAGTTTCTGAATGGCTAGTGTGTTAATGTTTGTTATGTATGCTTGTTAGGTGAATAACACTTTAACTGATGTGACTATTCAAAATAACATTGACTGTAAATGGTACGGAGGAAAATAGCCACCATCAGCTCTGTGATTATTTCTTCAACTAACAAAAAAAAAGTTTGCAAACTAATTAATTGGGACAGTTAACTCAGGCGGAGCTGTCAGCCTGACATGACATTTGCTGGTTGACACTTTTCATTCTTACTCTAATTCAGGGAGTTTTATTTCCGCCTGTGCACCTTAACCTCATTATCTCGTATTGTTTGCGTCAACATCCAGAGAAACATGTTTTTCTCCTCACAATCTGTACAGCATACCGAATAAAGAAGAAGGAACACTAAGAGAGCAGCAGAGGAGGAGGGTGGAGGAGGATGGAGGACGGACGTGATTTTCCAGTATAGATAATCAGGATAACAAAATTAGAGATGAGTTGTAAACATTACGGAGAATATGGAGGACCAGGTCGAGCAACTTCAGATGTTGCCAAACAGACCTGAACCTGAGAAGACGGACCACACCAACACACGAGTCTCAAAATACTAATACAATAAAATACTAATTACAAAACTCAAAATCGGACAAAATAAACTACGAAGATGGGAAGGGATTGAAGTGAAGTCCTGTTATAAGGCAAAGTGAAAATGTTCTGAAAGGTTGAAAATAGGTCTAGGTTCTTGAACATTCATCCCATCTCCACGCCTAAAGTACTTAAACCACTGACAGTATAAAGAATGGACGGCGTATGCGTGACGTCGCCTGTAGGTTTCTGAAGAGTCGTTTTGAAGCTCAAAGTCTGCGGCTTTGACCGCCGCCATGTTGGTAGTCCTGCCTCTTCCGCCTCCAGGCTAATTATCGGTGGAGTTGAGGCGGGCTGGATGAAGCCTGGCTGCTCAAACAAGCCACCTGTAATCATCACATCAGCTACCTGTCAATCAAAGCGTCCACAATCTTAATTCTGCATAACTTTAAGCCTTAATATAATCTGAACAGGTGAGTTGTATATAAATTCACCCTCAGTACAGTTATCATGAACGGGGAAATTAGCTATAGAGACCAAAACTGTTTTTTGTACCAGGCTGTAAACATGTTTATTTCTGCTGTGAAGTTGGACATTTGAACATGGGGACTTATGGAGACTGACTCACTTCTGGAGCCAGCCTCAAGTGGACGTTTGAGGAACTGCAGTTTTTGGCACTTCCACATAGGCTTCACGTCACGGCCACAGAGGTTGCCGCTTGACTTAAACTCTTTGACTCCCTCCCCACCAAACCTCTTTTTCTTTTTCCCGTTTGTCCAAATAGAGAAACCAGCAGAGCTCTAAGCTTTATAGAACTCCTTCCTCCCGTCTTCCCACCACCCACCGTCACCAGTCCATCTCCAAACACCTCCCTCCATCCATCCGTGACCCCAATTTCTCCCCTTATCCCTTCATCCCTCAATCCTCATCCTCCCTGCAGTGCATCACCTTCATCCATAACATGCAGTAAACCATTCTAAATCCTCTCCTACCTTGATTCCCTCCACATTTGTATCATTCGAGCGTCCTAATTACTCACGCTGTTTTCCAGTGCGGCACTTTGCCCCTTCATAACAGCAGCTAATCGCTCTCCAGAGAAAGAGAGAAAGTGAAACAGAAAGACTGAAAATGCACGAGGAGGACGAAGGACGGACGAGCCACTCCTGGTTACATCCGTCCTCCTCAACAGCACGACCATCGTCTCTATAAAAAACGGAAGAGGCGATCATCAAAGGCTTCAGTCTGTAGCATAGAAATTGACAGTATTAACCTTTAGTGGTGCTTGACACTATCACGCTCTCTTATCTGAGTGGATTCCCGATGCCTCTCACGTATGTGCTGACCCCACCGGGACGCTGTTATTTATAAAGGGAAAGAGGAAGGGGAATATTACAGGGGGAGAAGAGAGAGGGAGAGGAGAAAAAAGCCTGAGAGAATAGAGATGATTGAATGGGTGTGAAAGAGGAAGAGAGCAGCAGAGACAACACAAGACCCACTGTGAAAATGAATGCATCCTCTCAGCTAGGGAGAGAAATAACAAGACTTCCCTTTAGTGTACTCCGCCATCAGATGCTATGATTGATCAAGTCAGGGCTCCTCTCTTTATTAACGCTGATCACATATCGCCAGCAGCAGGGTTTTCCTACATGACTTTAAGGATGAGCGGGGGGGAAGAGCGCTCTTCAATTTCATCAGAAATTTATTTCCATCTGTCAGCTCCAATTTATCCACGATATTGCCCGTACAGCCTGATACGTCTGTCTATGTGTGCTTGTCAAAAAGAAACCCGACTGACTTTTAAACTGCCACCATCAAACCATCCTTCAAAGAAGACCACGTTGGCCTTTGGGCTATACTGTTTCATACCAGTCAAGTTTGATCCTCTCTCTCTCTCTCTCTCTCTCTCTCTCTGTGTAAATGCAAGAAGAATCTGGAATTTTATTTTCACTGTAGATATCAAGCTGAGTAAATACGGCAACATCAGCTGAAGAGTACGAGCAATAATAGTTCAAAGCGCCTTATCTTTACCAGAAAATAACTATATGTTCTATAAACCCTGTATCAAAGCACAAGCTCACATCGCCCAATCATTCCTTTGCTCGGTCTCATTGCTGGAGTATGTATTACAGTGTTGCAGAGCACTGTTTGATTCAACAAGAAAAAAAAAATGGTGTTTAAGATGATGGTCCAAGGCAGCTATTGAGTTGCTTTGATCCTTGCGCCTTTGAAAGTGACGAACACTCTGTCAAGTGTGTCGTCTCCAAAAAAAAAAATAAAGTAGGTCTTAGCTTGAAGCGTTGAAGCGGCACTGGCGGCTAAAACCAGGACCGTCTTTGCCAAATCTAAAAAGAAACTCTCTTTCATATGAAATGTAGTTTTTACTTTCACAGAACAGCTTTTATCCACAAAAGCCAAATTTCAAATGAAGTGTGCTTCTTGATTCTACAAAGAAAACTATGAATCAAGTCTCGATCTATGTTCGATTTACAGCTAAGGTCGTATTTTGGGTTAGCACCTCGTCAATGTTGATCCAAAGTTGGATCTGACCTTCGTTGCCAACATCTTCCAGTTAAACATCGTTAATCCAACATGAATGGACTGAACTTTTCTAGTCTTCAAACCACTGAAGACTCATTGACGCTACATATCTCATTCATTCTGATGGCATTGAATGCTGTGCGAGATGCCAACTGCTCGTCAGTTTTTGGGAGCCAACCATTCACACACGGATGGCAGCTTTGGGATCAATTTAAGGGTTCGGTATCTTGCTCAAGGACACTTCGACATGCAGACTGTAGGAGCCGGGGATCGAACCACCGATCATCTGATTGGTGGGCTGTACCCGCTCCTGAGCCCGGCATATGCAAGCACACATTCCTGGTGTGTGGCTTTGAAACACAAACAGTGTAATTCTTCGGTTAACCTCTTTAAAAACATTCAGCTGCTGATGTGATAACTTTCCAGATTATCTGGTGTTTTGGATTATTGTTCAAACTAGGGCTACGATTATTGTCGTTGTAGATTAATCTGCAAGTTAATTTCTGGATTAATCAATTAATCGCTTTGTTTATAGAACAAATACAAATCTTTGCAGAGATTTTCAGACAAACGTGTAAACTACAAATCTGTGGGATCTTATTTAGACCTGCATCCAAGACGTGCTTGGTGTTGCTGAGGTGATGCATCATTTGAATCACCGTGTTATTAGAAGTTACCCACATATATCCTGCAGATATTCAGTGTGAAAAACATGCAGCCATGTTGTAGCCAATCACTTCCCAGTAGCATCTGCAAAGAGTCCAACACGTGAGTGAAACACATCTGGTCTGCAGCATCATTAACCCACATTTATTCCCAGATTGCACAGTGTTGTCACAGCGAATGCCCTCCGTGGGCTACATGTACAAGCGGCACACAGACACAAACAAACAAATCCCAAACACCCACTCGTTCCTGCTGCTATCAGCGCTCAGACGCCGCATTTGTTCACATTCGCCTGCTCCTTTGCTCCCTCGTTTACTCTTGAACAGATGGAGCCAGAAGTTGAAGCTCGTAGCCCTCGTCATGCCAACACCGATTCTGCATGTTAAGGGCGCTGCAGCCACACCCGTCCTGACTCCATCTTCCCTGTCACACCAGCTCGCCCACCTGGCCGTGCTCCCACTCCCCCTTTATGCCCTCATGTCCCGCTCTCCGGCGATTACCGCCCTAATCCATATTTAATGGATTCAGCACACGCTCTCCTCCCGTCCCGATGCTTGCCCCTGATTAGACCTCCCCGGCGTTACGATCCAGATGTTACGACTGGATCGAGGAAAGAAGGGAAAGGTGTCTGCGTTGGATGAGTCGAAGCAGACAGACTTTTTTTTTCCCCCCGGTTCGAGTTGAGAGAATTGATTCGCTCCCCGGGCGGCTTGTTCAATCACAGCTACAGAGAAGCTATTATCTCGTATGTGTTTAATCCGATTGTGTTGTCTCCACTTACACGGACTGTGAAGGAAACTGTTTGATCGCTCCGTTGACGCAAACCGACGCCAAACAGGGAGAAGGAAAGAGATTTTATGTGTTTATTGATGATGATGGCGTGTCAAGCTGCAAATACAGAACAGGTTCAAGTGTTCTCCTTTGATTGTTTTCTCTGGATTTGGATCCATGTAAGGAAACGACACAAACCAAACCCGTCTTAGGATAGCGCATGTGCGCAAAGCTCCCATATCCCTTCTGTCCTTGTTTGGGCATCTGTGTGTGTGTGTGTGTGTGTGTGTGAGATCACATGCTCAGTGGCCCCATCTCTTCTCTCTTTCCTCTCATGTTTACCTGGAGCGGCGCAGCAGTGAAATCAAAGGGCAGAAACAGAGAGTTGTGTGCTCATTTATCTCAGTGCCTTCACATAGAGGGTGGCAGATTTTACAGCTCGCGCCCCCTGGTGCGATCATAGCACTCAGCGTGTGTGTGTGTGTGTGTGTGTTGTGTATGTGTGTGTTCTCCCTCACCTTAGACCTCCTGCTCTACCTGATCTATCCGGCAGTGATATTCTTCTTCTTCTTCTTGCAGCAGCAGCAGTCCATTAGCTCCTCTCACGCGGCGGTGAGCAGGAAGGATTTTTAATATCGTGTCGCCGTTTCCTTGAAAGCTTTGTTCTTTTTTTTTTTCTCGTGCTAATTTATGGAGGAAACTGAGGCAGTGGGTGGCTCATTTATACATAAATATATTCCCTGTGATGTCACTTCTTGTTATCTCGTCTCTGACTGAGAAGACGGGGTGTTAAGTAATGAACATCAGATGAGAGCCACATGATGAAATGCATGTACCGAGCAGGTATAGCAACTCTCAGATCTATGCAGCCGATGCTGGTTAATGTATCATCTGGTCATGTCTTTTCACCTGGATTTGCAGCAACTTGTCCCTTGTAATATCTTCAATGATTAAAAAAATCAGGTGAATGGTATGTCTGTCATCACCCGCGAGAAGTACGTAACGCTTTACGGCACACACCGCCAACTATTTCACTGATTTTGGTGAAACTGGATCATATTTTATGGAGAAAATGTTTTCTGGTTTTCCCTCTGATGTCCTCCGGCTGCTCCGCCTCAACACCGATGGACAGTGAAGTAAACTGCTGCCAACTGTAGCTGCTGTTAGCTCAGTTTGTTAGCTGGGATGTCCAAACTGTGAGCTCAGGGCACGGGGGTGAATGTTAGTGTTTGTACCACAGGCGTTTTAGACCAACAGGAAGAAGAAGAGGAGGTTTTAAGACCCACGGTGCATAAGAATGTTGACATGGAGAGGATGGTGTCGTGCCAGAACAGGAGCTGGACAAGCGGGCAATGTAACCAGGCTCAGCAGCTTCAATGGACATAATGACAGAGGCAAATAGACCAAAGGGGCCGTTGACGGAGGAAGCTAAGAAGAGAAAATGAGTAAATCTGGGACTGACTTTTAGTCGTTGGCGAGAGCTTGGTGAAATAAAAGGTGTGATATGTGTTTTTCAGCCCAGTAT
Organism: Argyrosomus regius; assembly: GCA_946959425.1. Taxonomy (NCBI): domain Eukaryota; kingdom Metazoa; phylum Chordata; class Actinopteri; family Sciaenidae; genus Argyrosomus; species Argyrosomus regius. The sequence goes on from OX336884.1 coordinate 25,980,286, forward strand.
CTCAAAGATTACATCCATTTTTGACCATTCTGCAGCTCATCCAACAGTATTATATTTAGACTGTGGTTCATTTGCCATAACCGCAATCTATACATATATATATTTGTTGTTTTTGAATGGCTCCTGACAGACAGTGTTGGTTTCTGACGTTCACTTCTTATATTTCAAGTCAGGTTCGGAGGTGTGGACAGACAGAAGTAATATAGGACTATTTTTAATGACACACCTGAGTGTCGCTGACAAAAATCCAATTTGGGCTCGAAACGTTGTCCTTTTTTCTGACGTGGTGAAGAATAAATTCTAAAGGGCACAGACGACACCGCAGATCCTTTTTAGAGATAGAAATCACAGTCACAGTTTTTTTGGACTCGGCACCTGGATGAGATAGATGTTCGTGTGTGTTTTCACACATCGGCTGTTATATCATACCTTTTTTACTTTTCTGCAGTATTTCAAGATTAAATCAATAAATGAATAACTACAAAATGAGTAATCGTGTGCATAAAATGTGGAAAATATATGAATGAAACAACAATTTATGAAATAACTTCATAATAACAAATTATTAATAAATAACTGTTATCATTGAACATTGTGGGGTTGCATACAAGCAGCAACGTCTGTGGCTGTGGTGTGAAGTCAATGCTGAAGTGCCCAAAAACTGCAGTTCCTCAAACGTCCACTTGAGGCTGGCTCCAGAAGTGAGTCAGTCTCCATAAGTCCCCATGTTAAAATGTCCAACTTCACAGCAGAAATAAACATGTTTACTGAGGGTGAATTTATATACAACTCACCTGTTCAAATTATATTAAGGCTTAAAGTTATGGATGGCCGTTACAGATGGCTTGTCGCCTCCGGTCCACTGATGATCCACACACACACGATGTCCATTCTTTATTGCACGTTGTGCGCAATGTGTCCATTTGTTTGGGTCAGGTTGAGTTTAAACGTGGTCAAATATAAGATGTGAATGTGAGCGTGGATGGTTGTTTGCCTCTATGTGATGAACTGGCGACTTGTCCGGGGTGTACCCTGCCTCACAACCCTGATAAGCATAAGCGTTCACAGGAAATGGATTGATGATGAGATCTTCTGACTTTTTAATAGCCGTATATAATCTGACACAAACAATGTATCTACAATATAGCAGCAGTGAGCAGAAACAGGAAATCATAAAAAAAATAAAAATTACTATGCAAAAATACAAGAGTAAAAATAACCCACTTCTTTCTGTGTTGATCTGCTCGCTTGGAGAATGAAATGTCTTGTAACGCCGGAAGCTTGTTCATGGCATCGTCCTCCAGCGCTCCTCAAACTGTTGACAGTGTGAGCAGTAAAAAAAAAAAAAGGGCTTGAAAGTGACTTGAAACTCCCAATTTTTATGAAAAGTTCCTGCTCTAAAACAGAACACAGAGCGGGAAGCGAGAAAGGGAACGGATGTCACGCAGCAGCTCCTATAGAGAGCCTGTAAAATGTATAAATCGATCTGTAGAAGCTTCAACTGAAGAGATATGTCTTTTAATTCGTCAGTAGGACTAATAAAAACTAAATTAAACGCATAAATTAAGAAATTTGCTTCCTCGCTTAACTTTTTACACATCGGCGCTGGCGTTTCTTTCTTTTCATGCTCGACGAACAAACATTAATAAAAGAAGAACACATTCACAGCCAGTCCCGCCCGCCCTGGCTTACAGTAAACATATGTGTCCAAGCCTCGTGGCTGTAGTCGCCATATGGAAGCGATGGCAGCGTCCCCACCACTCATTGCAGTTGAGTAACTCTGAAGGCTCGCTAAAAACCATGCCGCTGTGTAGCCGTGTGCACGTTGTTGGCACTTCATGCTGTTGGACAGAGATTTATGCGTCCGCGGAAGTGTACAAAGAGTCGCTTGCTGTTATTGATTTGCCCCTCCGGTCAATTCGTTACCTCCAGTAAATTATGTCTTCGGGGAGCTTTTTAAAAGATCTCCACTTTAAAGGAATATGATCATTCATGTGCGTTACAAGTCGCAGGAGGGTTTCTTTTAAAAATAGTTAATATATGCAGTAATGACAGTCAGCAAATTAAGGTTTTATGCTGAAAAGTGCTTTTTTTTGTGTGTGTGGTTCATTATTCTTTGACACGCACGTGATATTTAATAAAGTCTTGACACCTTGACAAGAAAATAACAACAACAATCGACTGGGGAGACCTTTACACTAAGAAACGTCCCGAGCCGCGTCCGTTCACTGACTGCCATCAATATCCTAGCAACCGTCTCCCAGGGGCTCTCTAATCTCCCCCTATCTAGCCAATTAACAAGTGAGGAGGGTGTTAGAGTGGGGTCAGACGAGGCTTGAATCTAGGCTTCGTACTCTGGATGGATCCCCGGCGTCATCGCTTCCGCTCAACACCCCGGCTATTTCTGAGGCGCCCAGGTGGCATCTCTCGCCTCCCCTCCGTGTTCATTTCTGTCTCTTGATTTGATTAGGCGTGACGCCACATGTCAGTCCGGTTGTCGTGTGGAAGGGATAGCCACTGGAGCTCAGGCCACCTGCCCGCCCGTTAAGCTGTTTCTGTCTTAGGACATTGATACGGAAGCAGAAATAGCCCTCGCTCCCCTCGCTGTAGCAAATTTAACCGCTTCACACGCCTTTGCGATGTAAGGAGCTCGAGTTTCCTCAAATGAAATAAATTGAATCGACTGAGAGAGAGAGAAGGCTTCCTGCTGAACGCTAATGTTCGCAGTAGGATTGTTGGATCCGCCTTCATCTGGCAGAATCGTTCAGGTACCGCGCTGGATCAAATTCCCCCCCACCCATCTCGGAGAGAGAGGGCCTTCATCTGCCTCCACAGTTTGACAGTTATTCAGCACTTCTGTAAAAAGGCAGACAATAACGTCAATGCTCTCTATACCCCACGCTTCTTTTATCTCGCTGGGATGCCATGGTGGGAGTATCTCTCCGATTCCTTGGCACATAAGATGCATGCAGTAGCTCGCATGAATTATTCAAAGGTTTCCCCTTTTTTTTTTTTTTTTTTTTGACATTGAGCTGCTTGTGTGTCATTTCTTTATCTACGGGATCCCCCACGGAGAATGCACTACTGTATTCTGTGAGATAGAGGGGCTAAACTTCTGTATGCAAAGCTGGACGTGGGGAACAAAGGCTTCTATACTGTACGCCGTATTAAACATGAAATACATGCAGGCGAAGCACACGCGCCGCATAGTAAACACGGAGTCGTGTGAACCGCAGCTGCACCAGAAAACATATTCTTTTCACTCAATCAAGGCAGGACTGACTGATTCTGACAAGTGTGCCCAAACCTCTCTGGTATTATACGCTCACACCTCCACATGCGTAGGCATTGGCACAAATTAGCACAAGCAAGAGGGCTGGTGTGTCCTGTGGGAGAGGCAGCTGTCAGTCTTTAGATCTATTCTCGGCTCTGGGAGTCTTCACACAAACTCGGGGGTGAGCGAGGGGGGAGCCTGACAGGTTTTATAGTAATCAATCATTTGTCCCGTGGCTGCTCCGCAATTTGATATGAGCGATGACGAAGAGAAATAAAAGGAACCTGAAGGTATCAAAGGCGGCCTCCTTCGAAGAGAAATAACTGTCCACCACATCGTGACGACGTGCTTCGCCGGGAAAAATTGGCAACCCAGCCACAAGATGCTAAAATGTATCCCTTCATGCCCTTTCTCTTTATGCCCCCCCCCCCCCCTTGCCAACATGTTGTGCAATTATAGCTCAACATCCTAACAAGACCTCCCAGTAGACCGCCAGTCAGTGACGCTGTCAATTTGGTAGCTGAGATGGCTGGAAATGTCTCATTACTCTGCTGAGCACAAGCAGCAGAAACTCCTCGGTTATAACGCAGAGTGTGTGTGAACCGTCCTGTCCAAAAAAAAAAGTCATTATAAAGGAATAACCCAAGGGATCAGCAGCTACCTTTACCTGCCCTTAGTACCCGCGATGAATAAATTACACGTTGTGTGTTCTTTTTTTTTTTTTTTTTTTGGAAGGTCGTGGAAGGTTCACGCTTGTCGCTTGTCGCGAAAAAAAGCCGAATCTGTCCCGTGGTTTGGTTTGTCGGTTGTCAAGAGACGTACCGGTGTGCGCGTGGGGGGGTAAGATAGCAGAGATAGGTTTAAAATTTTAGTAACGCAGCATCTGTTTGCTACGTGACCTAGTTCAGCCACCTTGAATTTATTCATACTCAGATTTTTTCAAAAACAAAGACAATCAAAAGCAGCAGAGATGAAACAAAACAGGATGTTTCTGATTACAATTTGGAGGCTGATTACGAAATTCAGAGGTTTCACCTTCCCCTTCTCTGTTTTCATCATACACTTGAGTGTGACATGAAATGAAGGCGAGCATGAAAAGAGCTAACAGAAGGCGGTGGGTCGATGCGGTGGTACGATCACAGTCTGTCTTGCCTTGGCCCCGCTGTGTGTGCATGCATCTATGTGTGTGTGAATGTTTGAGTGTTTGTGTGTGCGTGTGCGTGCTTTGAATCAAGCTTGGCTCTGATATCCGTGTTCGCCGTCCAACACCTCCCACCTCCCTACTGCTGCTGAATCACAGTCCAAGAAGGATCCCCCGTAGGCCCTGAAAAGTGGGACTGCACCTCAATAAGTTTAGCAGCGACTGGCCTAGAAGTGTTAACTTTCTTAAATCCAGTAATGCTCGGTTGATTGGTAAAACAAGAAACCCCGCTGTTACATGAATTAACAACCTGACAGGCGGTAATTTTCCATCGCTGTCGCATCACCGGGACTTTAATTAACTGAAACAAAAGAATGCTGCAGACTTCGTTTCTTGAATTTTAATAAATTACAAACTTTTGTTTGTTGCAGACAACTCTGTAAATTCTCTCCGTAAATTGTAAATGTTACTGCCACCTTCCCACACTCGTACGCCTCCGCAATCTACTACAAAAGAATCTTGTGTGAGGATATTCACATAATAACGTTCACATTTTGGCTGAATTATCATGCTTTAGAATAAAAATGAACACCATAATAAAGACAGGAAGTTAGTTTAAACCCCTGATATTGTTCTCTGTACTGCTGTTAAAGGAACGTGTCCTGTTTTCCTCTCGAGGGTTTATTCATTCTCTTCTTTTGGGTGAAGAAATGTCAACCAGAATTGGATGCATGTAAATGAGGTGATTGTGCAAAGTCAAAAACAAAGGGATGACCTTCCAGGTTCAGACTGAAAATACAAATGTGTTTTAAGGTCGTTCACTCCACCACACTGATCCACACTTATCCCGACAACTATTGGATGGATTACCATGAAATCTTGTGCAGGCATTCGTGGCCCGCAGAGGATGAATCCTATCTTTCCTTTGACTCTTCCTGTCATGAGGTTTGAAATGTCATCTGTCACGTTCATATCTCTCTTAAACTAATCTGACATCATCAGTCAGCCTCAGCTGTAATTGGTGTTTAGCGCTATCTAGCAGGTAAACGAGGTAATCAGCATGTTAGCACGCCACTCTGCTTAAAGGACCAGTATGTAAGATTTAGTGACATCTCGCGGTGTAGATTGCGACCCCCTCACATCACCGTCTCCTTCCTAGCATGAAGTAGAAACTATGGTGGACATGAAACACCTTAAAAATGTGCCAGTGTTTAGTTTGTCCGTTCTGGGCTGCTGTAGAAACACGATAGTCCCGCCTCTTCTTCCTCCCGGCTAATCTAAATATCAGCAAAGACGTGGATCATTGGTGGACCTGAGGCGGGCCGAATGATGCCTGTTGCTTTAATAAGCCACCTACCTGTCAATCAAAGCGTCCACGCTCTTAATTCTGCATAACTTTAAGCCTTAATATAATCTGAACAGGTGAGTTGTATATAAATTCACCCTCAGTACAGTTGTCATGAACGGGGAAATTAGCTATAGAGACCAAAACTGTTTTTTGTACCAGGCTGTAAACATGTTTATTTCAGCTGTGAAGTTGGACATTTTAACATGGGGACTTATGGAGACTGACTCACTTCTGGAGCCAGCCTCAAGTGGACGTTTGAGGAACTGCAGTTCAGCGTTGACTCCATTACTTCACAGCCACGGAGCTAGGTGCTTGATTGAGACTGGCACATTTAACTGTGGTTAAACTAGTTATCCACGAGCAGCTACACTTCCACGTCGTGATCTACGTCATCTGAAGTGTCTTAAGTGTTAGGAATGCTCTAGGACATTCCCAATCATCTAGTTAGGAATCTTTGTACACACAGAAGTAATTCAAGGCATCAAAAACACATTTTATTCACCAATAACGGCCATAAAATTCTGGATTTCAGCTTTAAATTGGCGTCAGTGTTTCCAGACAAGACAGGAATAGTTTTTCTGTTCTCTCATCCACCTCTGAAGTATTTTATCACGAGCTTTTCTTTCTGCCAGTTTTGTCACTTTACTGGAAATCTCAGTCTCTTTTTTTTAAGGTGATTGTTACAGGATTAAAATATGATTGTAATTCTATTGTCGAAGCAGAAAAATGAAATCGTTTCCACTCCTCTAACACAAACACACACACGGCTTGATATGAAGTGCCTGTGTGGGAATACTTGAATCTCATTGTCGCCGAGCGTAACGCTGAAATAATGAAACTGCTGCTAGACTTTCTTAAAAGCAGCTTGTATAAGCTTTTCTTTAACAATATCAGCGCGCTGAGTGAAAAGTAATAATTACCCTCGGTGACATGTTCCGCCGCGTATCCCGTGCGAGCTTATTCTTATTTGCCGAACGTCATTATTTTCTCATCTTGTCGGTTTATACGCCACTTTACCAGCCGCCAGAACAGTTTTGATGTGTTATTAACACGGAGCTGAGACTGATAAAGTCCAAATCAAAGCATGAAGCAAATAACAATAGTCTGTAATGCCTTTATTTGCACAGTCGTTTGTTTGCTAAGTTCGTGATCACCCCTAATTTCACAGTGATACATCGCCGAAGATTTCTTCCTTCAGTGTTCTTTTAAACGAGCCGACTGTCATCTCATCGTTCTGATTCGCCGCATGTCCCCAGAGCTAATTTTAAACCTCTCGTTTTAGCAGGCTGAGGCTGAGGCGGAGTGAGTATCCCCACTCCGGTATTACTTTTCCTATTGGATTGTGATGTAAAGCGTGATGCATTGTGGGAGGTGGTAATCTAATCCCCGATGCTGGCACTCCTGAGGGCGGGAGATCTCGCCGTGTGATTGGAAAATTTATCTTAATAAAGTGACAGCTACATCATCAAGCTTCGGCTTCCTCCCCAACACCACCATCACCACCACCACCATCACCATCACCATCCTCGTAGCACCTGCAAAGAACAACACATGCAGATAAACTGCGGCATATATGCACACACACACACACACACACACCTGTAACATGATTTCTAACGTGCAGTAATAATAACAGCCCGCAGCCTCAGTTCCATGCTGCTCATTCACAGATTGTCACTTCGTCAGCGTCCCCCCATCAAGAAAATCCAACACAGCATGAGTTTAATCCACAAAATACAAAAAAGATTATACGTGCACGTCGCTGGATATTACTGTCCAAAAGGAGGATTTGTAACAGGCAGATGAGAGAATGTAGATACAGGTTGAGGTTGACAAACTCCTGCAGAGTATGATATAATGTATATTTAATGTTAAAGGATCATTTCACCCAAATTACAAACAGACTCTCTCTTCCCCTCTGGAGGTATTTCTTCATGCAGATTCTTGTTTATTTAACTAGATTTTTTTTTTTAGATATCTGTCTCCGACGTTTCTGCCTTCGCCCCAACAGGCGCTAGAGCTGCGTGGGATTTTGACAGTATTGAACAGTTTTATTTAAAAAATTCAACAACAATGTCTCTTTCCAGAGAAAAGCGTCCCTGTAAGTCTGTCAGGACTTTTTCACAGGGACTCTCAAAGTAGCGCTGATGACCGCGAGGTCTCTGAATTATCCAGAGTAACATCGAGCCTGGAAAGACATTTTTTAAATGAAAGCTTCGAGAGACTCAGAAGAGAGAAAACATTTGTGTATATTCATATTTGTATAGCTTAGAGGTGAGTTCAAAATGTTCAGTTAATGCTTGGGTTGTCACATTAAAGGTGTTCAATTCAACTCTGAGGCATCTTTATCTTGATCCCTGCGATATTTAAAGCTGCCCCCTTGATGAAATAAAGCGTCAGAGGTTCATAATAAGCTGTGTAAACACTTCCTATGTAATAATAGCGTCGCTAACAAAGATCTGCTAACTCAGTGACAAGTGCATTTTATTTCTGGTGGATGCTTCCCCAGTGAACAGCTCCTGCTTTCACCTTTCACTGCTGAAAGTAGCTGCAAAAAAAGTGCATTTAGAGAAAGTTGACACATCTTAAATCCAGCTCTAATAATAAGAGATAAGTAAACAGTAAAATGAGATGATAGATCTAGATATCTAGTGGCATCAAAATGCAGGTTTTTCCATTCATTTGAGTGGAGGTAGTCCGTTTTGGGCTGTGGTGGAGAAGTTGAGCCGGATCTGACTGAAACACAGCTCGACGTCACGCTGCAGCCAAAAATCAGACGATTGGACCGGTCAAACTCATACACAGTCAGCCTGAAATGTCTCTGAAACTGAGACTATCCAGGTGGATTCATGGACTAGACTCTGATATAACTGTGTGTGTGTTCTGATTTTGTTTATTTCATGTAGCCAGCTTCTAAATATGACTCTGATGCTGCAAAATAGTGACACAAAGACGTTTAATTTGGTTTGTGAGAGCGAGCGTTGGTTGAGAGACATAGACAGTGAATGAGAGTGAGGGAGCGCCGGCCTCGATAGCGCCGGTTAATCAGCGAAAATAAAAAGTTATTTTCTGATTGTTTCACTGCAGTTACGTTCAGTAGCTCCCCCTCACCACACACACACACCCTGCAACAACCTTAATGGACTGCAGCCTCTGATAGCGACATGAATTGTACATCGCTTGGCCCGTCTCAAGGTCCTATTCACAAAAGATATTGCGTTAATGAAACGCAGCCCGGCGCAGCCATGAAGTTTTACATCTGAGTGCAATTTTCCCTTGTGTTGCATCTGTAAGTAATATTTGTTCTCGAGGTGAACTGATGTAGCACGTGACATGACAAGGTCGGTTATGCTAAGCTAAGTTTGAGTCCAAAAATTTGAAATGCAGTTGCAAGACCAAAACGTTCCCCTCGTATCTTTAAATGTTTGTTTCGAAGAGAACTTATCTAATCCAAAAGATCTGTGACTCACTCTGTATTCAGTGTTTTGTGGGGTGCTTTAACTGCAGCTGTTTTTCCCTCCTCCTTACGTAACCATCGCCTCTGTTTTATGTCGTTTTCGTTTCCCTCGCGGTGAATCTCAGGTATTCTCCTGTCTCCGTGCCATCTGTGCACACATGATGTGCCGCTATTGCCTCACCTGGCTACAATCACTGCTGCCATGATCACTGGACGCGCTTCAGTTAGCAGCAACTCTCTGAAGACGCTCACTCTAACTGTGTGTGTGGCCATTAGCGCCGGTGTTTGTGATTCTGAACTTTTTTCCATTTGCATAGAAGGGGCCACCAAATGTGTGCTCATTTAAATTGAGCAAATGGCACCGGAGCACCGAGACACTATTTGTTTGGCAGCGCCGTCAGGAGTGGATTTGGTCTTTTGGTTTTATTTGTGCAGTCTGAGTGAATTCGCCCACCCTCGGAGTTGCATGGACTTTTAAAAGCAGTGTTTTCTGTCTCGTCTCCCGTCACGTGTTGAGCCAACTGTTAAGCGCGAGTCGCAGCTTCAAATCGAAGGAGGAGATTGTCTCGTTTTTTTTTTCTAACCGAGTGAGGCCGCGACTGCGTGGGCTGACAGCAGATTAGAAACACATGTAATCAAAGCTTGTGGCGCTGGTGCGGTTAAAGCGGGGCTGTGGCGTTCAGAGTCAGGGGTTATAACACATCACGAACACCTCGCAGCGTGTTGGAAAATTCAGCCCCGCATCACAAAACGAATGCCTCGAAAATGACCGTACGTCTGAATCGATTGTTTTTCCAGGGGTATTGTGTGACTCCATTACATGGCACAGGTGTTCATGATATTGTGTCCACCCCCTGTGCACCAAGGGGTGGACACAATATCATAAACTGCAGAAAAATAGATGTCAGATTGGAAGTGTGCTTTAGAGGAGGGCTGCCTGGCTGCTGACACCTACTTTGAGCGCAGTGCCACAACGTGTCATCACGCCTTTGCTGCTGCTGTTGTTGTTGTTGTGTGTCCTCGAATAGATGCAACCAGTCGCATACATATTGCATGTTTTTGTGGGCTGAGATGGAGATGAAATACCACACCCCTGACTAGAAGAATGCAATCCACTGTGGGGAGAACAAGCCTCCCCGCTGTGCGGACTTTTGATTCTTTCTGTGCTTACAGTAAAAAACGCCTTGAACAGCCTGTGTCAGTGCTGCTCTTATAAAAGAAAACCTGCCAGTGCAGCGCCTCGGAGACCATCACTGAGCCTCTGACACTCCCTGTGTGGCACCGACTCCCCCCAACATACTCTTTGCCAAGCTATCACACCCCCTTTAGGGCACAATCCCTGAGCTCTGTCAGCTCAGATTTGAGTAAACAGATCAACAAAAAGCAGACGTGTGAAGCTCTCTCGTTGGCCTGCAGTCGAAGATTCGGTTTGTACTGGACAGCTCTCGGGTGTAAATGTGTTTGTAATGCTTGTATCACCTCGCTGCAGAACAGCAGCGTTCATTTCTCGGTAAATAACGATAAAAGAGTTCACCGCCGCAGTGCACACACATATTTATTTTTACCTTGACAGTGATGAGTACGGCCACTGTTATTTGTTCTATTTTCTCCTCAGTGTCTCTACTTAAGATGCAGAGGGTATTCTTCGCAGGCGCAGCCTTTTATATGTTATTTTATTATCAGGTCTTTGTTATTACGCATGCTTCTTTTTCTTTTTTACAGCCTCTGTTTTCACACATTTGAAGAATTATCCAAGTGTCCAATCAAGATGAGCCGCTCTGATTTTTATGCATGTTTAACCGTCAAAAGTAATAAATGGAACTGAAGCAAAAGCACATTTACACCAAAGAAGAACAAGAAAACTCTTGCCAGCTATGCCCCCTGTCATAACACCATCAATAATTTCTCGCACACCGCCAGGCGGCCTTTTTTTTAGCAAAAGAAAAATACTCCCTCATTAATGAGACTGGCTTCTGTACGTCGTGACAACCAGCGGCAGCGAGGCTGTCGAGGGTGGCCGGACATAATTTTCTTTAAACAAACTCGGCGTGTTGAGTATATAGCAGCACACAGCATGGAACGCTTCCCTATTTACTCGCTAAAGACCAGTGTTGAGCTTGTTTGCATCCCTATTAGCCTCCGCTTTCAGCGGTTGCTAATCTTCCTGCAGGTCCAAACAATAAATCACTTCATTCACCGTCATCAGCTTATGAGACGACTGTAAAACACGAAGATAAAAGCCAATAAAAATGCAACAATTAGGTGAAGAAATGACACAGCAGACAGGCCAACCAAATTAACAAACAACCGCCAACAGATATCAAATAAATGGGAACAAACTGGACAATGGGCGCACTTAGAGATAGGCAGGGATGTAATATTGTTTATGATTTGCAAAGCCATCGTATCACACAGCCAAGTGGAGGAATTAAAACCATATTGAATGATTCCTCACAGTTTAATGCCAAAGTTCAGTGTCAGCGCAGGAGGATGGAGATCGAGGATATCGTGTCACGAGGTAGAAAGTAACCAATATCACCATTATTAACCATACTGCAGGTCCATGCACAGATATTGTAGAAAGTGACATCTGACGTGATGCTATGACCCGTTTGTGTTCTTGTTTTACAAAGTTATAATGTCCGAATAATGAATAATCCCAATAAAGATGCAAATAAGGATTATTTTAATTGTTAATTAACATGCAGATTATTTTCCTCAAGTCATTAATTGATATTGAAAGCAGTGACTGATTTTGAAAAGATAAAATAAACTTTATGCTGCCCCGAAGGGAAATTTGGCTACACAGCACAGAACACTGCGGCTGTTTGAGGGGCGGAAATATAAAAAGGTAAAGTAAGTTACAAACTCTGGATACAGTTAAAATTGTTTTGCACTTCAGTAATAAATCACATGGGGACACACCTGTGATTAAGTCAATGAGAGTGAGCTGTAGATTGAGGTGCTTCGTCAGGGTCAGGGTTAGTACCCTGGAGGGCATTTTATCTACCTTAAGGACACCTTAAAGGGCACTTTGAAGACATGATGTGGGTCACCTCTTCCTCCAACAAAGGCACAATAATAAATATATAAACAAAATAAAAAGATACATTAAGTATTGCACATACCTTGGGCCTGGAGCATTGGTCGCCAGCTGAGCTTCACCAGTGGAAGGAAAATCCCCGTCACAACATCCTAGAGCACTAGAGTCTTCAACATTTTTAAGGCCAAGGAACCTGTACCACATAGAGAGATGGAGAAATGTTGTATATTAAACTTGACCTGCAGTAATGTGTAGTCACATGATTGTACGAGGATTCATGGGTAACCTTTCCTCAATCTTGTGTCTTCTTCTTCTTAGTACAAGTACTAGTAAAAGTATCTAATAATGTGTTGGATTCATGTTAATGTAACATATTTTCAGACATATTTTACTGTTTGAAGACACAAAAATAACAATAATTAAACACTAATTTGGCCCTCTGCTGTAACTCTGAGGTCCCACAAGCGTCTGAGACCCCCTTGTTGAAGATCCAGGTCCTGGGGGTACAAAGTGAGATCAAAGATGGTTGAAAGATTTCTACGATCAGATCATCAAAACAGTTGGCTTTTCTTTTGACTGACACTTATTTCCACACTTACTTACTTTAGTTTATCACTTAAACAACTAATCATTGGCGCTCTAAATACCATCAAAGTATAATTAAAAAGTTAGTGACTTATTCAACATTTTGCGTTGCATAGAGATTTAAGTTTTGTAGCATTACAGTGAATTCTCCATTGCACTAAAGCAGAATTTCCAAACATTTGCCGTGTCATAATTTACTATAACTTCCTTTAATTCAGAAAACACTAAGTGTAGTTCGATATATCATCCTGATTTAAAGCATCTTTATTTGTTTTCTTGAAAATATGAGTACTCTAATATAGTTAGTACAACTTTTTAAAGTTGATTTTGGACCTTGGAGAACTAAACAATGTTTACCTGAGAGGGATGAGTACAGTAATGGTTGCCAATCTTTGTCTGCAGTGCCCTTGTTTGCAGATAGTTATTTTTACACAGTGTGTTTGACGAGGTTAACGCTGTCATCTTGTAGCTAAATTGATCACCAAATGAGAAATGTCACGATCTGTCTGATGCAGCTCGGCGTGTGATAATGATTGATGGATTGATTGATCCGTCACGTCGTACCTTTGCTTCACAATAATTAACCAAAACAGGCTCAGCTCTTTTGAATTTTTACAAGGCGGGGGGGGGGAAGTAGAGACAGGTGGCTCAATCAGTCACAATCATGAGGGGATACGTGAGGGGAAAAACAGGAGCACCGGCAGCTCCGTGGGTCCAAACATCACGCTGAAGATTTGATAATCAGCAGCTGTTTTACCCAACAGAGTCTGCGTCGAGACACTTCATGTTTTCGTCTGAAGCAGTCAGAGTCGGTTCATCGTCTCCGTAACGTTTACTTTCACAAACTTTCTCCATACTTTGTTAACATGAAGCACCAAAGCATTTATTATTCAGCCTTCAAAGTGCTAAACTGCCTGCGCCATCTGGGACGTCGTCACTGGAAAAAATACATCTACGGCCGTCTATCACGGGCAGACTTCAACCAATCATATCAATGAACCATGTAATGCAGTCAAACTCTTACCAAAGCCAGTTGGAAGAAGAACCTCTTTAACCTGAACCTCGCTAACCTCTTTAGCAACTGCCATTGTTGTTTCCGAGGAAACATCTAGCGTTAAACCCATTGACAGTGTAAAACATGGACGTAGTATCCGTGACGTCACCCACGCGTTTCTGAAAAGCCGTTGGCCGCCGCCAACTTGGCAGTCCTGCCTCCGCCGCCTCCTGGCTAATCTAAAAATCAGCAAAGACATGGAGCGTTGGCTGAATGATGCCTGGTTGCTCAAACAAGCCACCTGTTACTGCACCTACCTGTCAATCAAAGCGTCCACACTGTTAATTCTGCATAACTTTAAGCCTTAATATAATTTGAACAGGTGAGTTGTATATAAATTCACCCTCAGTACAGTTGTCATGAACGGGGAAATTAGACATAGAGACCAAAACTGTTTTTTGTACCAGGCTGTAAACATGTTTATTTCTGCTGTGAAGTTGGACATTTGAACATGGGGACTTATGGAGACTGACTCACTTCTGCAGCCAGCCTCAAGTGGACGTTTGAGGAACTGCAGTTTTTTGACAGGTTGTTGCTCACACTTTCTGGATGTGCCCAGGATGTCGGTCATTTGGTCTCAGAGATTCTGGACCTGAGATTTTAAGATCTCGTACCTTGGAAATATTCCTAAGGGAACCTTCTACCATCACCCTTCTTATTAGCATAATCAACTCTATCCGCATTATGGAGAAAATTACTTCCACGCTTCGACTACAAAAGGAGAAGAGGGATAAATTCTGGGAAAATTGGATTGTTATGATCACGTAGACTCCTTGTGGCCAACGATCTGTACCTGTCTGTCTCTCAGTTCGTGCCATAGCTGCCATATTAGTTCCTCAAAGGACACTGATTGACTGGTGTGGACACAAGTACATAACTTGAAGCTTCTTGTATGAGTCCACCTCTGATCTCTGTATTCGACTGTCCTCATGAACACTGGCGAGCTAACACAAAGGTTAGCACGGCAGTCTGTTCCTCATACTAACACTTTGGGTACAGGAAGGACAATGAAGCACTAGTCGGGTAAAGAGTCGAGGACACTCACTGATGTTTCCGAGATAATGGTTGTTATTGTTGTGTTCGGGAACGTGAAGGTCAGCTGGTGCGTTCTGAAAGGAAGCAGGCATCTGGAGCGTGCACAGCGTGTGCAGCGATGCATTGTGTCGTCATTGTTATTTGCACAGTCGTGTGTTAGCCACCATTCATTAGGGCTGACAAGAAATGTAAGAAAAGTGTGTAATGGGAAATTATGGAGTTTATTGATTTGCAGCTGAATTTTACAGCTTCTGACAGTCTTGACATTTTTCAATGACGGACCTCTACACAGACCGCTGCCTTTCCGCTCGGGGGAATCGTGTGCGCGTAACACACTGACAGTTGAAAACCGTAAATCAAAAATGAAGTCGGACGCTCGCTTGTCAGACACGGTGGTGCCAAAATGCAGAACCAACTGTTCCAAGCTGCATCTCACTCTGGCTCGGTGCCTGGTCCTGACCCTTCGACTCGGTTTGTCGAACTTCTTTCATGTTGCCAATAGTGAAATATCGTCACCGCTGAGCATATGTGGGTGTTGTTGGGTTTGGAGCTAAGTTCCCTCTAATTTATCTTGTCACACCTCCATCCTCTGAGGGTGTTTACGAGCTAAGAGGGAGAATCTGTAAACAACAGAACAACACGCTTCTCTTCCAGTTTCTGTTGCTCACTTTTGGCTTCTTCTTCTTCTACTGCTGCTTGTCATTTTTTTTTGGTTCAGGTTCAATTTCAGGTACTTAAGAGTGTAATGATGCTGCTTAGCCTCACTTGAATTTAAATTTTGTACTAAACACACGTTGTAGTGTTGTAGTACTCGAGTTGGTCTTGAGACTTTTACTCAGTCTTGGAGAAAGAGGACTTGGGAATTTTATTTCAAGATCGGTGAGGACGAAAGTCATCACCAGATGTCATCAATGTTTCCCATTAATCTCCCAATAACGTCTAATTTGTCCTGACACTTTCAGAACTGAAGTTTCATTTTCACTTTCGACGTTGGCGCACCGCTGAAGAGAATAAACCAAATGATGGTGACAACAGCTGAGAGACGGTTCAACAAGTTGTTCTACAGCCTGTAGTTAAAGAGCAAACACCTCCACAGAAGGTCCAAGGACGTCCACCCACCACAGTCTCACCAAAACCTTGAGAAAACTTACTGAGAAGGCTGCGAGATGTGAGCCTCACCCAAAGAGATTTGGCAAATATTAGGTAGCTTAACCGGCTATAGTGTCTGGTCTTGGTCTTGACTTGGTCTTGGTTTAGGTGGTCTTGACTACAACACTCGTTGAAGATACCCACTTAACCTTTTATTTAAAATTATTATAAATTTCAACCCTGGAGTGTCATTGGTGGATATAAGAAGACATATTTTCTTTTTTTGACTTTAAAAAAAAAAGTTTCAGTTTTAGGCTGCAAATCAACCTAGGGTTAAAAAAAATCCCAAAAATCTGTGGAACGTTTATTTCCAAATTAACAATCAGATATAAGTCCTACAGAACTTATTTGAAAATATCACTCACGTGACACAGTGCAGAAAATGTTAGGGTTAGGGTTAGAGTAGGATCCATTTTTTAAAAGCCCATGGAAATGACCGTATATGATTCCTCGCCCGATAAAGGGTTAATGTGATGTGTAGCCTCTTGTCAGCTTTGGTCAAACTTTGTACTACACTTTCACACAATGGATTAACATTAGAAAGGGATGTCTTCACAGTCAGTATGGTAAGGAGGATATAACATGAAGTATGCAAAGAGGAGCAAAGATAAACCCGGAGAAGACTATTTAACATCGTGTGACTTGTTGAAAACGTCTGCCTCGCGGTTGCGTGCCGGACGTGATGAATAAAGAGTCATCAAAGAAGCTCCTTCGAGGCACGCGAGCACAATCACGGTATTACGGCTAATGTAATTTAGATCAAGTGTGAGCGGAGAGCCTTAGTCTATGTGGCTTAGCGCCGCGCAGCCCAGGGCACCGATCACACTGAATGAAGGCCGGGGTTAACAATCATCCATGAATGCTAAGCTGCTCAAAGTGTTCCCTCAGATGTTAAGTATCAGTCTCTGGTCGTCTTTTTTCCTGGAACTTTTGCTCTTTTCCACGTTGCACGCTGAGGCCTGTTAAGGGCTAAAAAGGCTAACGTCCATCTGTCGCTAAATAAGGCATCATTTGAAGGGAAGGCGTGATGTGAATGGCAACATTTTGTGTGTGTGTGAGAACAGTATTTATATCTAGCTGTGCTCTTTAAACAACAGATTTGTTTTGTAGCTCTTGGCAAACAAACGCTCCGCTGAGCTTAATGTGACTCAACATGGCAAGTTCAATGTGGTAATACTTAGCTCTCCCAAAGGCCATGCAAACATGCAATTATCGCATTGTAGCTCATATCATCAGTTCTGTCTAAACTGTGAAGTTGTATAGGGCGTTCAAACTCGACGTGAAGTTGCTTTTTTAGCAACTCAAACTTGCAGCAAGCAGCAGAGCGACACCAAGAGAAGGTTGCATAATCAGACTGACGTCTCGCGTCGTTGCTATGAAACTGACGGATTGATTTTCAGGCACGTTTGCGTGAGCTTTAAAACACCATTCATGTTTAATCACGAAAACAAGCTTTTGGGTGATTCGTTCAGGCTTTCAGGAACCTGAAAATATCATCAAAACACTGAAATGTGGTGAGACGCATCCGTAAAATAAACACAGTCACCCGTAAAATCAAACCTGTGTAAAATCATCTTTCCAGGCTTTGATTTAATCTGACAACTTGACTTGAAGTGATTCTCAGTTACAGGAAATGTGTGGGAGAACAAATCTTTAGAGAGCCGAGGCTTACACAATATATACATTAACATACTTTCGCCCTTCAGACTGCTTCTTATTGTTATTCTGCAGCGTACAGCAGCAGCAAAGTTTCCACTCAGGGTTCAAGAGTTTTATACACTTTCTTTTACCAGAGTCCCTGCAGTGACTTCATTTCACTGATTGAGGCAAACCAAACAGCTTGTATTTTTCAAGCACATCTAGCGTTAAACCCATAGACCGGCTGTTCTCAAACTTAACTCAAACACTGCACACTACCTCAGAAAATATTGGGCGTTTTATTTGTGTCATTTGTGCTGAACCGCTATGAAACGATCAGGAAATAACTTCTCATGTGTCTGATTAACCGCTTTATTGAGACCAGCGCTTGCTCGCTCGCTCTCATTCACTGTCTATGTCTCTAAACCAAAGATCGCTTTCTCCCTCAAAGACGTGGAGCACCGGCCGAATGACGCCTGGTTGCTCAAACAAGCCATCTTTAACGACACCCACCTGTCAATCAAAGCGTCCTCGCTGTTAATTCTGCATAACTTTAAGCCTTAATATAATTTGAACAGGTGAGTTGTATATAAATTCACCCTCAGTACAGTTGTCATGAACGGGGAAATTAGCTATAGAGACCAAAACTGTTTTTTGTACCAGGCTGTAAACATGTTTATTTCTGCTGTGAAGTTGGACATTTTAACATGGGGACTTATGGAGACTGACTCACTTCTGCAGCCAGCCTCAAGTGGACGTTTGAGGAACTGCAGTTTTTGGCACTTCACAGCTGTGGAGGTTACTGCTTGGTTAAACTATGCCCAAATAGAAATGGCAACCAGATTCTCTGATTCGAAGTCAACACATCGCCAGCCAAGACAGCCGAGATGATCCAGAGATGAACCCTGACCCGGCCGAGAGAGAGAGGTCCCGTCTATGAGCGCGAGATGCCGTGGATTTGAGATATAATAAACAAACACAAGCAGACAGAGAGAGAGAGAGAGAGAGAGACACAGTGACCCATTCATTAGTGAAGCTGACCCTGCAGAGACAAAGAAGCTGTTCATTAAATAGATACTCCAGGCCCAGTCAGAGATCAGGCTCTCACCCCGTCAGAGAGGATATCACACTCCACATATATTGTTCAAAGCAAAGGTCCCCAGGAGGGAGGTCGAGGACTCCCAGGAGACCGGTGAAGGGCACCACGGGGCCTCAGAGTAAAACAAAGAAGAGCTAATATTATTCTTATTTTTATTTGAGTTGGCTCAAAGTGCCTGCAGAGCTTTTTGGTGACTTTTCAGGAGCTTTTGATCTTCATTAGCGCTTTATGGTTCCCCGGTGTCGGAGGGTGTAGAAGTGAGCACTTAGCTTTCTGTTAAAAGAAAGATTCTTCCGTGATTAGAGTTAAACTTTGCTCATTACTGCGTCGAAGAAGCAGTAAAAGTACGAGTAATTATGGGTGTAAAACGATATTTGATAACGTTTTTATATTGAAATTAGCAATTCTATTTGAAGGTTTGCTAATGAGTCATATACTGTACTTATCAGCACTTTTTTTGTTGCATTGCTAGAAATTCCTAAATTAATAATTTTCCTGTTTCATACCGTGTCATGCTGTCAGCACATTTGCCTCCGCCTTTATACATTTACAGTCAAAACAGGTCATCTGGCTGAACCTCTCTTCCCTCTATACACCACCAGCCTCTCGCGCTTTGCTGCTCAGCTCTACGGCGTCAGCAAATACAGCACAAATACAAGCGCCGTGACAGAGGTCGCTGCTCCAGACATGCATGAATTTTTAATTTGTCTCCCAACAAGTTTCCAACCTGCAAAGATTTTCTGTGTTTAGTGTTCTTGTTGTTCACTTTTAAGTGAGACTATCTAGTTCAGATGTTTTCTCAGAGGAGTTGAGTGCTTGAGTTTAAAATGCTGAGTCACATTATTCTGCCTAGAAGACAAGAATATCACAGCCGCAGTATCACACAGATGATGTGGACATAAAGTGTGTTTTTAAATGGTGTAGAGGAAGCAAACATATTATTAACCCTCCACAAGTTTCTGTGGAGCCGTACCTGTCAATCAAAGTGTCACGCTGTTAATTCTGCATAACTTTAAGCCTTAATATAATTTGAACAGGTGAGTTGTATAAAAATTCACCCTCAGTACAGTTGTCATGAACGGGGAAATTAGCTATAGAGACCAAAACTGTTTTTTGTACCAGGCTGTAAACATGTTTATTTCTGCTGTGAAGTTGGACATTTTAACATGGGGACTTATGGAGACTGACTCACTTCTGGAGCCAGCCTCAAGTGGACGTTTGAGGAACTGCAGTTTTTGGCACTTGTCCATTGGCCTCACTTTACAGGTTGCCATTTATTATCAAATATATCAGTAAAATTAATTTTCCATAATTGCTCATCCTTCGTCCATCCAGGGTCGTGGTGTCGTAGCCAGTCCACACTTTTGTCGGATAGCAGGATACATCCTGGACGGGTCACCAGTATAAAACGGAATAGGGCTGTAAGACATTTTCCACATTAATCGATGAGTTGTTTGGTTCATAAAATGTCAGATGTTTTCATCCACTGACGTAGCGGACCAAAGAAAGCAGAAAATATTCACATTTAGGGAGCTGAAATCAGAGAAGTTGGACATTTTTAATAAAAAGAAAAAAAACTCAAAACATTTAATCGATTATTAAAATAGTTGGTGATTCGTTTAATATAATAAAATATAATAATAGTTGAGACCTATTGATTTAATTGACTAATTGTTGCAGCTCTAAAAACTTCTGTGGTTCTCTTGTTTGTCTCTCTATACAGAATTTATTTGGCTTGTGATGTTTTCTTCGGTCACTCACCTCTGATTGACTTATACAAAGTTTTGAAGCCTGTTTTTAAATCAAATCTGAAGAGCACACAAAGTCTCCGGAGGTTATCAGTGAACTCGCTATCAGCTAAAATAATGAACAGACACAGAACGGATATTTTTGTGGCCGAATGATAAAACAATATTTACATTTAGATTGCACAGGACTGAACTCTGTGCCTGCAGTGTATGAAAGTTCATGTCTACTCTCACCAAGATGTAAATTTAAGAACTCTGGATTTGTTTGTTGTTTGAATGCAAACAATTAAAGTAAAGAATGTTTATGAATATTAATCTGCCTTTTGTCCTATACTGCACTCTCTAACAATAACGCTTTATTTAGACAAGGAAGCTCTTAATTTGTTGTTGTTTTCAGCTGGCTGGATTGGTTTCTGTGTCTAAAATATGTTAAAAAGTCATCATTACACTTTTGATTTCCACGTCAAAAGATTATTTAAGTTTTTATTCAACAGACCTGATAGTACAGAAGAGAAATGGACAATTATGTGAATACTTCCTGCTCAACATGTGATAGATGGAGGTGAAACACAGTTTGTTTTCCGAATGTCAAATGATGCTGTCAGGCTGCATGCAATATTGAAACGTTAGCTGTAGGCTACCGCGGCTACGCATTGATCTACATCCGGGGAAGAAAAACCCGAGCGAACATGCAAAGATCTGATAGAACAGAACATGTCATGTTACAAACAGAATGAGCTGCATCTTATTTTATAATACTTTTATTTTTTAGTTTCTATGTGAACACAGAAAAGATGAAGTCTGGAGTTATTAAGAGACAGACAGGTACAGATCGTTGGCCACAAGGAGTCTACGTGATCATAACAATCCAATTTTCCCAGAATTTATCCCTCTTCTCCTTTTGTAGTCGAAGCGTGGAAGTAATTTTCTCCATAATGCGGATAGAGTTGATTATGCTAATAAGAAGGGTGATGGTAGAAGGTTCCCTTAGGAATATTTCCAAGGTACGAGATCTTAAAATCTCAGGTCCAGAATCTCTGAGACCAAATGACCGACATCCTGGGCACATCCAGAAAGTGTGAGCGACAACGTCCACTTGAGGCTGGCTGCAGAAGTGAGTCAGTCTCCATAAGTCCCCATGTTAAAATGTCCAACTTCACAGCAGAAATAAACATGTTTACAGCCTGGTACAAAAAACAGTTTTGGTCTCTATAGCTAATTTCCCCGTTCATGACAACTGTACTGAGGGTGAATTTTTATAGAACTCACTCAGGCTTAAAGTTATGCAGAATTAAGAGTGTGGACGCTTTGATTGACAGGTAGGTGTTGTTACAGATGGCTTGTTTGAGCGCCCAGGCGTCATTTGGCCTGCTGATGATCCACGTCTTTGTTGATATTTAGATTAGCCGGGAGGCGGAAGAGGCAATGCAGCCAACATGGCGGCTTTGTAAACCTGTGGGTCACTCATGCGCCGTCCATTCTGTTTACTGTCAGTGGCTGACACCGACCCACACTCCCTCCACCAAATTCTCCCACCCACTAAAATTGGATTTTTGGTTGGAGGTACTAAAGCAGAAATCTCTCCACAACAGGGAGTCGATAGAAGTAGACTGGATCTCCCATGGAGCTGCATCCTTAAAGAGAATACAGTACAGAGCAAACCACTCTTACTGTACGTTTTCAGACCAGGCAGGTTGAACGTAGCCGAGCTTTGTGATCTTTATTCATTCAGAAACTGTTTTATTCCACATCGTGTGCTCGGGGAGTTTCTTTGTGAGCGCCGTGCGAGAGAGCATTGTCTTGGAGAAGATAACTTCTATCTGGGATGGATTAAATTTTGGGTGGTGGGAGGTGTTTTATTTTGGTCCTGCAGACTTGCAGTCTGATTGTACTGCATTTTAGATTTTGGATGAACATTTTCTCCACACACGTTTTTCTTTCCACGCCTGAAAACTCAATATCATCCTCTCGAGATAACGTTCAGTGTCTTTATCAGTTTGTATTGTGAAGGCGAAATTTCACAAGTTGCGTTTTTCTATTATTGGATTAAAAAAAAAAAAAAAAAAACATCACACAGATTTTATGGACTCAGACAAACACTTGAGGGGATTCGTCAGGGGAATACTAAATCTATTTTACCCTCTGAATCTTGTTTTTTAATACTAGTGCAGCAGCATGATGTGATCTGGAGCTACGGATGCCCAACAAACCTAGAAATCACTGCATTGATCGAGTGTGATGATACACCGACCATTCATGCTCCGAGCCTCCCGTGAACCACAAGCATCGTGTTGGCTGCAGATAGATCCTGTCAGCTGTATCAGCAGCTGAGATCAGAGACAAGGCAACAAGCAGCCTCATCAGAGATAATCATTCCCGGAAATGTGCTCCTGATTTCCTGCCAGGCGTGATTTTAAACTCTGCATGGACGACGGTCAACATGAGCTGCCCAGTGCCCACTCAGGGTCCAATCAGCCTGTGGCCACATGCTAATATAATCAATTACCTAGGAGGTTAATGTGAGGTGAAAAGTGAAGCTGCCCAATTAGTTTGATTTCTTCTCCCTTGTAGTATCAATAGCCTTTGGATAGCACAGTGAGAGCGCCGGCACTCTGCGTTAATTAGTGTTTTTGAACCAGCTGAGTTGGGCTGAGACACTTCTCACGGTGACAAGCTAAGATTTCTTTGTGGAGAGACACACAATTAAACCCTACTTTCTCTATTTGATCACATATAGGCTTTCAGTCACAAACTTAGAAGTCATGCAGGACAAACCAGGAGGAGTGTGAGTAAAAGTTTTAATAAAAGAATGTGTGCAGATCCGAGGCTGTTCTTTGTTTCTGTGTACAATGTTTTCAGCCAAGCGAGCAAGGCAGATATTTAAGTTATTCATACCATACCTAAAGGAGCAGTACATAAACACAATAATGTGCATTTGCACGGGGGCGAGAGGGTCGTTGATGAACATAACGATAAATGATCTTCAGATGATGACAACCATTACAAAACATTTCAGCTGAAGCTAAAGCAGCATTACTTATCATGTTATATTGTTACATCAACAACAGCAGACATAGCAGCCAGCTAATATTACTGACTAGTCCAACAGCAGTCAGCCCAGCTCGGCGTCTGTCTTTCAGCCTTTTATTTCACCAAGCTCTCACCAACCACTAAAAGTCAGTCCCAGATTTACTCTCGTCTGGCGGCTTCTTGCTCGGTCACTCTCTCATTTTCTCTTCTTAGCTTCTTCTATTGTCTGCCATTAGCGATGTTCATAGAAGCTGCTAAGCTCGGTTACATTGCCCACTCGCCCAGCTCTGGTTCTGGTTCCTGTGTCTGAAAACTTCCTCCTCCAAAGGTCCTGGGCAACTAACACTCCACCAGTCCATCAGGTGTGGAGCTAACAGCAGCTACAGTTGGCAGCAGTTAACTTTACAGTCCATCAGGAAACTCTGTAAATCACAGAGAGTTGAGGCGGAGCAGCCGGAGGACATCAGAGGGAAAACCAGAAAACATTTTCTCCATAAAATATGATCCAGTTTCACCAAAATCAGTAAAATAATCAGTTTGGTGTGCTGTAAAGTGTTTCGTACTTCGCCAATGCAAGGCCCAAAGTTATAAAGTGTACGGAGTGCAGAGTGGGAATAACAGAGACATAATTCAAGTCAGTGTAGCATCAATAAAATCTCTTATTTTATGGTAGAAAATTTACACAATGTCGCGAAAGATAAAGCTGGTGTTGTTCCACATTTCTCTTATTGTTCATTACTCAGTACTTTCTGTTTTCCAGACTCTGTCTGTTCAGTGTAAAGTCCACTGGTTCCTACTCAAGATGTAATGGGTTGCAAATATATCGTTTCAAGTTTTAAAAGGCCAATTATTTCTTTTAACTCAAACACGAGTTAATAGTGAATTTGTGGGGAACTATATTCAGCAGTGGATCAATACGCATTTGGTTTCAAGTTTGCAGCAGTAGAGCGGCTTATTCACAACAGACGGCAAAGAACATGTCACCCAGTTCAACAGTGCGGTTCATTGATGTATTTTTAATATTTTGGACAACAAAAGAGCTTCAGGTGAACTTCATCCTACATCTGATGACACTTGTTGACCCAGTAAGAAAATCTAGAATATCTCCAGGCTTATCCTGTAAAAACCATATTTTTGAGCCAAGTTTTGCACTTTTTCTAATTAAAACATGTATTTCTATGATGATTTATACGTCTTCACTACCCCTGTCGGGTTCTAGGTCTATTTGTTGGATCTTTACTGCAATTAGTAGGAGAGGATAAGAGGAGGCTTTGCCAGAAACTCGTGTACGGACAAATCAAAGTTTTATCGATGTTTGTGGATGTTCCTGCTGTTTGCCAATAGAGTTTGATAAATGTAACAGATTACTCGCGGTGCTTGTAAATTGGCTTTCAGACGTTTCTTTTGTGATCACCTATAATCTCCACATTGTTGCACATCGTATCTGCATCGCCTAATCACCCCCGTGGCGCTCATGCACTCAGAACTGTTGTGTCTGACCCGAGTGTGGCTCAAAACGAGGTGACAGATTATTTTTTATTGAATATGACACATATTTTTGCACTCTCGCATCGTTGGCTGCCGGTTGCCAACTGCTTTTCAACACATTACACATCAAAGGCCACATTAGAGGAGTCTGTGAATTTACTGTGTCATCCTTGAAGATTCATTATGTGCCTTTCCTTTGGTTGACAACTTGCTAAAGTAAACTCTGTCTTTCTTTAGGATTTGAAGGTTTGAAGCGTTTGACTAATTGATTCTTGCGTAATATGGATTTCTGTTTCGGAGGCACACAAAAGTTTTCAAATGGCGCCATTGATCTCCACTGATTGTTACTAATGCTGCTGCAGGATGTTTGTTCTACATCTCCAATCAGTTCACAGCCTGTGCAGTTATGTGCAACTTTTCCAACATGGTTCCTCTGTTTCTGATTTTGTTCTGTGATGAAGCGTTTTACTCAAGAGATTACTGTGCAATGTCCTACTTGGAGTTACATCTGAAGCTCAAAGATTTTTTGTTTCACACGTTTCATATTTTAATTTGAGCCTGTTCATTTGTTTCCCAAGGTCCGTGGGGAAGATGCATGGGCAGCGATTGTGGCCCAGGTGGCAGCCAAAGCCGAGCAGTCTGGTGTGCCCATGTGGACGGCTGGACGACGCTTCACACCAACTGTGACCAGGTCCAGCGCCCTTCCAACCAGAGAAACTGTTTCCGTGTGTGCGACTGGCACAAGGACCTTTATGACTGGAAACTGGGTGCCTGGAATGCGTGCGTGCCAGTATCAGCAAGGACCTTTGGGGCCCCGCGGTCGTTCACATGCAGCGGAGGCGAAGAGGGCATTCAGACTCGGGAAGTGGGCTGCATGCTCAAGTCAGACGGGTCTCCAGCAGAGGATGCCATCTGCGAGTACTTTGAGCCCAAGCCTCGCCTGGAGCAGGCGTGTTTGATCCCTTGCCCCCAGGATTGTGTGGTTTCTGAGTATTCGCCATGGACTTCCTGCTCCAAAACATGTGGAACGGGCCTGAGGAACAGAGTCCGTAGCGTCCTGGTTCCTCCAGTTTTTGGAGGTGCGCTTTGTCCAAACCTAACTGAGTTCCAGTCTTGTAAACCGGGGCCTTGCACTGGTCCGGAGGGCATGTACAGTCTCAGGGTTGGACCTTGGAACCCTTGCGCTCTCCCGCAGACTCGGACAGCACGCCAAGTTAAGCGCAGGAAAGGTAAAGGCCAGGGGCTCAGGGAGAGAGCGGGAGTCAAAGATCCAGAGACCAGGGAGCTTATCCAGAAGAAACGAACCAGGAATCGCCTTAACAGGCAAGAGAGTCCGTTCTGGGACATCCAGGTGGGCTACCAGACTCGGGACGTGATCTGCATACATAGGAATGGGAGTGCTGTGGGACGCAAGTGAGTAGCAACCTTTTTATCTAGTATATTACAAGCCTTTAGCAGATTTACAGTCATGTGCATTTATTGTCAGTATTTCTACCCATGTATTTATTTATATCAGCAAGTCAACTGCTCATATTTCTGTCCTTTTTATATGTGAGTATTCTGGTTCTTAGGTCAGCGTGTCTCTAACAGCTAAACATGATACCAAATTTGTCATTTTGAAAGTCTTTCTTCTTTCTGTCAGGAGGTGACGCGTAGGGGGAGGATGTTTATCGGCTGTGTCTTTGTCACTGCTGTGCTGTCAGAGCAATGAGGCACAACTACCACAGTGTATTTGATGTCAACTTCCAAGGATGGAAGTGGCAAAGCAACTCATTTTTTTATGACATGAGATCAATCTTAGCTGTGACTTTTTTTTCTTTTCTGCCGTTTTGTTCTGGTTTTTGAATGAATGTGTAATGATACGTTCCAAGAGACGAGAACAAATCAAGTGTCGCTCAAAACGTTTTACTTGCTAAGCCATGAAGTCAAATTGCCACAGTAAAGCTGCTAAAATTAATAGTGATGGTATGATGTTGTATGATGATATTTAAGATGAGATAAGACAGACTCTATTGATCCCACACTCATGAATAAATAAATAGGGGCGCCATCGTGGCTCAACTGTCGGCGCCCGACGTACTAAAAGAAACCTGGTTTCAACTCCAGCCTGTGATCCTTTGCTGTGGTTCGTTCCCGCTCTCTCTTCCTGATTTTCTGTCTGTCTTCAGCTGTCCACTGTCAGTTACCAACAAGTCCAAGTTAATTCAGCCACGTCTCTGTGATGCTACACTCTCCATGCTCCCTCTGTAGCCTGGTTAGCACCGTTAGCTTCTCCATCTTCTTGGGGAGAGATCCTACATTCCCCATGATAACAGACGGTACACATGGTTTGTACTGGCGTTTAGATCCAGCTCTGCATCCCCGTCTCCTTCTCCTCACTTCAGCATGGATCGCCGGTCTTTCTACAGAGAGTATACTAGCACTGCCTAGAGAGAGAGAGACATGGCTCGGGTAGTTTGTATAACAGAAAAAAGGCAAAGCACTAATCTCCGTAGTTCCACGGCCATGTTTTCACACAAAACGGATGGAGATGTGTTGGAAAAAAACAACTAAAAAGTCCAAAAAATACCAAAAAGAAGCGGTCAGAGCTACTGTAACTGTCTGCCAACCATCTAAGATTAAGATTACAGCTTCAATGTTAAAGACTCGTCACAAAAACAATACAAGATTTAAAAATATTAGTTTAATATGAAGTTCTCAAAACCAGCATGCTGCATGGCTAAACAATGCTAGGGGTTATGAAAAAGACTCACATTGGAAGGTGAAGCTGCAAAGAAGGAGGTAATTAAAGACACAACCGATATAACAAGTCAGTAATTTTGAGCTGTATCATGTAAAAGAATCATAGGTCATTGAATTATTCCTTCTGTGGGCACTATCACCCTACATACATGCTGTAACTACCCGAGTGCTTCCATTTCTAGTGTTGGTAAACCCCCGGTGGGATCTGACCTCTGGCCCTGACGTTATTATCTCTGTGAGCTACAAAGTCACACTCTGACTGAAAAGTAGATCAATTGGTTCTCAGTTCATGTCTCAGTGCCTAAAATGCACATCAAACATTCACTCCCAATGAATGAATCACCAAGGCACCATCAACATCAACATACACCCGTACAGTCGTTAGACCGACGAAATATATTTCCTCTGACTGGTTAATTGGTATTATCACTCATTATACTTAATGACCCCATTTATACTTAACCGCTTCATGTATCTTTGATGAATTAAATGGTTATTCTATATCAAATGCAGCCAGATAACATCAGACATGCTCCCCTTCAAACACAGATTGGGGTTAAGGTAAGGTTGGGTTGAGGTTAAGCATCTTAGCAAACGACTTGTGGGACTTGGGGAGTTTAAAATCTGGATTTAAAAGCACCTTTCCACTGCGTTCAGACACCCTCTAACCTGATTTTTAAAAAAAGGTTTACATGCATCCATCTCCACCAAAATACATCCGTAATCATTCTCCTACAGTAAGCGCAGATGCAGTTCCGTTTTGTGCTCCCATGTTGTAATTGCAGCTGAAGTGACACCAAAATTATGCTGGAATTAGTCCCTGGCTTGATTAGGCGGGAAGAATTTCAGCATTTTCAGCACATGTGGAAGTGCCAGAAGACGTAACATGCGAGAGTAGTGATTTGATTGAGGTTTATGGATATACTTTTGTAGTTGTTGTTGTAAGCTAACAGCTAAAGTGTATCAGATATTCTTCCCTTGGTGTTTTTGGCAGTTACCAGACAACTTCACCTGCATTACCGCCACTTTCAATCAGATTTGCAATATCTGTTGTCCATTGTGACCATTAGATGGACTCCTAAACTAGCAATTAGACCAAAAGAAGAGGGAAAAGTATTTATAAAATCAAAAATTGTACTTTGATTCTCTGTTAAACCAATGAAGATTTGGAAACATTGCTCAACGCATTTACAACAGCGAGCAGCTCAAAACAACTCTCACAGATTTTGCATTTATAAGTTCATGGAGAGAAAAGATGACCACCGACCGTGCGGCCACTTTTCATGTCAACACCCGACATGAAAAATGAAGCAGATTTTTACGATTTTTACCGTCATGCTGCCACTTGCTCCTCCTGTAACGTCAGCTGTCGACGTCCGATAAAAGTTATCAGGATTGCTCGCTTGTCCTTCATCGCCCACCGCAACAGTCACCTCGTTTATCAACCCCATCGGTTATTGGGCTGACACTCGGCTGTCCTGACATTTTACGATAGTCCACCAATGTGACATCTTAAGCTAAGCTACACATCTACTCTACTACATGCAAGTAAATAATTTATCATTATAGTAGAAGGGTTGTGGCTTAGAGCTAAAGTATTCAGTCAACGAGACCCCTGTGTTAGTATGTTGAGGTTGTTGACTGAAAAAGAAAGGTGGTAATGAGTGAATTCTGCTTCTTGTCACAACATTCATTAATGCTATTCATGATAACCCTCTGATGTCAATATTAGAAGTGTAAGGTAATCAGCCGTGCTTCCAAAAAGCTGTTTCCGTGGATCTTTCCTCAACTGACAGTAACTTAAAATGTCATCGCCTGTTCCCTAGAAACTCAGATGTGGGGCTTTCACGAGGTCTCTGATCTCCAGGAAAGAATCAGTGACAATGTCAGTAGAGGGAAGCCTCTGTTCATATCACATGTCTGTCACATGCCACTGTACTCTACGATTTGATCAATTATGTACTATAAATCTATTCATTAATGCTTTGTTGGCGCCAAACTCTCAGTAGCAGTGACTGGGATCAAATATTTCAAAGGAGCCGTGAAAACAACTCGCATGCCCTTAGGAGCATAAATATTAATCCTTGACTTGTTTATTTCTTGTTCTGAAATATTCATAGTTGTTTTTGCCACTTTCGGAAAAGTGGAACAAACTTCCCAGTGAAGCAATAACACAGTGATATCCCAGCCAGACGCTCTCTGAACATCTTGCTCGCTTCATTTCCAATTTCGTTTGATGAACATCTGTCATTGGGCCTTTACTTCCTCCGTAGTCCTCAACTCGTCCCAAACAGGCCACTTCCGGTAACACTCAGTATTCTGAGTGTGTCCTATTAATCAAACTTGCATCATTGCATTCAATGCGAAGCATCCCATGTCCCACCACACCTCTTGCCTTAAGTCATCTGCGATTGGCGAGATCCTGATGAGGATAAACGGTTATGGATCTTTTTTGCCGTAACTTCCCGTCTCAGACGCTCTGAAATTGTCTTTAATCACATGACCCACATAGATTTATGTTTTTAGACCATTTCAACAATGCAATGTTTTGTTGGTTGCAGTTCAAGTTAATGAGCGTGCACGCGTTGAAAGACTTCCCCACTCCTTTTATTTCGTCTGAAAGGCTTCGGAGTCCATTGTTGCGAGTTACTGTAAAACCTACAGGCTTAGAAAATGAACATTTTTTCCACACATCATCTTACTTATTTAAAAAGAGAATGATTGTGTCCTCATTCTGTCTGAATGACGGAGATGAAGAAATAATGACTTCCTTTTTGCAACTTTGAAATCTCCACAAAAAAAACAAAAAAAATGCTCGAGCACGGCATACAACAAACGGCGAGAAACTCAAAGGATCCGGTTGCAGCGAAAATGGGTCATTGGCTGCATTAAGGGGCTTTTTTAAAAAACACAAGAAGTTCCATCTGAGACGGGAAAATGAAGCCGTCACCCTCAGTGCATCGCATTTAAATTCCTCCTCATTGTTTTGCATCCATTTTCTGGAACCGCTTATCCTCATCAGGGTCAAAGGAGGAGGGCTGGAGCCGATCCCAGCCGACTTAGGGCGTGATGCCCTGGACAAATTCGCAAGTTCATCGCAGGGCACATAGAGACAAACAACCATTCGCGCTCACATTGACACCTACGGGCAATTTAGAGTCACCAATTCATCTGTTAAGTGCATGTTTTTGGACTGTGGGAGGAAGCCGGAGTACCAAGAGAAAACCCACGCAGACACGAGGAGAACATGCCCACAGAAAAGTCGAAGCCGGGGCTCGAACCAAGAACCTTCTTGCTGCCGGTCTCCTCGTTTTGCCGTCCGATGCAAACCGAGCCGACGCACAAAGAGTGTTTTGGCAGAATAACAAAACTGAGATTTTTCACGGTGTCACTTCAGCACCACTTCAAAGACTGCAGAGGTGTTTTTAATCTGCAAAGACACAGGAACACCTCACACTCGGCTCATACATTTCCTCCTTTATAGCAAAAGTCTGGAGTTTGCTGGAGGTGAAGTGTGGTGGCAGCGTCTAAATGAGAGGTTTCTAAATGAAGCAGAGCTGTAATTAGCACTAATAGCTCGTCAGCTGCAACGCCTCAAGGGGAAAGACATCCAGACTGAGTAGCAGAAAGCAGTCGGCTTTAGTTAGAACAAATTTCTAATGATTCAGTTGAGGCCCAAAGAACGACGGGTTATTCATTACATCTAAATGCTATTAAGTCGATCAAAAGACGCATGTGAGCGATTGATCAGGGGTTGTTTTGGTTGTCTTAAGACTTAAGGATAGACACACCACTCCTGTTTTACTACTAATGTGACTGTGATTATGCCGCGCGTATGCTAATGAGAGCAGCTAATGACAAAATGTGGCGCCAGTCAAGGGCAGAGAGTTTGCACACCACTTGTAGTGACACATATCTGTTGCTCTAACCGCGTTCAAAGGACCAGAAACTGTGGCTTGAAGGCATCTCGGCGGTGAGAGGTAACGTCACCTTAATGGGGCGTCAGTAAGCTGCACGCCGCATGACTCTGTTTACCATAAACATGCTCTGTGACCAGCTGATTTCAGAGGAAAACAAACAGATAAAAGGATCCAAATCTACCTTTGGAGACATAAGATGAACCGTCAAGGTGAACCCAACAAACGGATGGGGTTTGATGGGTGTGGTAGATGGTTGTAGATGCTATGGAGGATGAGCTTTATCACTATAATCATAGAAGAAATAGTTGTGCTTGTTCCTGAGATAACACCACGGCCAGCAGCCAATTAGCATAACTTAGCATAAAGACTGGAAACAGGGGGAAATGGCTAGCCTGGCTCTGTCCAAAGATAAAATATTCTGCCTACCAGCGCCTCCAAAGCTTGCTAATTAACACCTTATATCTTGGCTGGGAGCTCTGACTTCCTGGCACCTTGGCTCAGTAACTCTACAAAGTATGCAACCTTCTCCTCTTGTGGTGCTATTTGGGTTCTAATTAGAGGAAATCAATGCGTTTTTACATATTCAGCAGCTGTGCTATCAATCTTATACGTCTCCTCTTTATGCTTTCCCCAGCCTGTGCACGCCGAGAGACCTGCCGCTGACCGTCCAGTCCTGCGTCCTCCCCAAAGACTGCCAGGTGACCGACTGGACCGAGTGGACCCCGTGCTCCAAAACCTGCGTGGAACCCGAGTCCCCGAGAGGCAACCGTACCCGGAGCAGGCAGGTGCTCCAGTTCCCGGTGGGCGAGGGAGCGGAGTGCCCGCCGCTGGAGGAGTGGGAGTCGTGCGAGCCTATGGGTGAAGGCGTGCCGCCCTGCGCTACGTGAGTTCCTTCCTGATGACGGAGGGGAAGCACAGCAGGGGGGAGTGTAGATTTTCATAAACGGAGCACTTGACAGGTGCTTCCGTTTCACACGGATACAACACTGCGAAGACCCCGCTATAGCACGAAACACACTGACTGCAGGGATTCATCGTGTGTAGTCCAATAAAGCGTTTGGTGTTCAACCTGGCTGAGGCTGCACACGCTTCCTGTTGACTTCACGTTACTCATAGCACCAAGCTAATTTGCTCTCCTGGGTGGCCCTTGGGTGTGTGTATATATGTGTGTGTGTGTGTGTGTGTGTGTGTGTGTGTGTGTGTGTGGAGGAGAGCAGCATATGGAGACAGATCCGTATAAGTGCTTGGCCTGATGCCAGACACAAAGTAGAGACAAATGGAGGGAGACTGCAAGGATATTTGAGTCCCACAGACTCACACACAGACACACACATACACAAAAACACATAACGTAGACTCACAGATGGCCTTTATTCCCTCAGTTTCATTTCATATCATCTTTGCACAGCTATTGCCAAAATACGTATTCATACTCTCATCCTGGAGAGTGTTTGATTTTCTGTCGGACCGTGCAGTGAGTCACAACGCTTTGTTTTTCTCCGACTTAAATGTTTTGAAGTTCCTTTCACAGCTTTTTGTTGTCCGCTGACACTTCTCACATGATTAAATTATGATTATACACCAAATTCTTGTCAGTTGCGCCTCTAAAAATACCCAGCCTTCCTCTGTTGGGTATATAAATGGTTAAACTGGTGGTTAAACAATACTGAAGAAACTAATTAGGTGGGTTTGAACGATCCACTGGCTGCCCACATCCCTGAAAGTACTTGCATACCGCGCATACTTCATCAACAGGAAGACTAAATTGGTTGTAACCATGCAGCACATCTTTCATGTGCTAAAGTTAGATCTGCAGGATTGTAAATGTGCTGTTCTTTGACACTATTCCACGCCCACGCACAACTCTCTCACATCACATCCATCCGTGTTCTCTCTCTCTCTCTCTCTGTAGTTACACCTGGAGGACCACGGAGTGGAGCGACTGCCGGGTCGACTCGTTGCTAAGCCAACAGGACCGTCGACGTAGCAACCTGACAGGCCTCTGTGGGGGAGGCCTGCAGACCAGGGAGGTGTATTGCGTCCAAGCCAACGCCGAGCTCCTAAAATACCTCAATGACCTCAGAGAAAAAGACAAAGGTAAAAAGAAATAAAGTGAAAATGTCACCCATTGTTCTGCAACATTAACGCCCTGAAGATGTTTTTAACTACCTGAAGTCACCTCATTGTGTTTAGCTGGTCTCTTAAAGTTTAAACCGCTGACGGTATAAAGAATCGATGACGTATAGGTGACGTCACCCAAAGGTTTCTGAAGAGCTGTTTTGAAGCTCAAAATCTGTGGCTCTGGTCGCCGCCATATTTGTAGTCCTCTTCGCCTCCTGGAAAATTTAGAAATCGACAAATACGCGGAACTAAGGTGTGCCGAATGACGCATGGTTGCTCAAACAAGCCACCCCTAACAACACCTACCTGTCGATCAAAGCGTCCACACTCTTAATTCTGCATAACTTTAAGCCTTAATATAATTTGAACAGGTGAGTTCTATAAAAATTCACCCTCAGTACAGTTGTCATGAATGGGGAAATTAGCTATAGAGACCAAAACTGAACTGAACTCAAGTGGACGTTTGAGGAACTGCGGTCCCAGAAACACAACCTGGAAACACAGACGTTAGCACTTGGTTTACGATGATAAAATTAGGCTGTTAAACATTTGTCTTATCGATAGACGTAAATCAGTCAGCCTCTCGCCCTCGTGTCACCTCACATCAATGATGAACTCGATGAGTTTCGAGCAGAACGGTGTACAGATTCTAAATTTAAGAAAAAGTGAGCACTGGTATCGGCAGAGATTCTGTGTCAGGAGAGAAAAAGTCACACTGGTGCCTCCCTAAATAGAACATCTCCTTATAAACGTCCACTTTTAACCCTGAGATGTAAAGTTTATCCTCTCAGGCTGAAAGTCTTAACGCTCATCTGAATTCAAAGTGAATTGTCGCCTCACATTATTTGCACAAAATTGACAGCTGGACTATTTTTTTTTTGCAGCCTGTGTTTATTCGCCTCAAACAGCCAGAGTAGCAGCTGCACAGACATTAGCTGCTGTTAGCCAGCAACACATGTTTTTGTGACTGACTGATCCCTCGGTAACCTGTCGTTTCTCCTCCAGACACCTCTCCTTTCTTCTTCACGGCATCTCTGTGCATTCATTAATGTGAGAAGCTCATTTTTGTCCTGAAGGTGAAACATGTTCAACTCGTGATGACGCATCGTCACCTCCTTTAACCCCTCCAGAGCTCCAGAGTGTTTGTGCCCGCTCACTTCTTTGCATTGACTTAATATGCAATCACACCGACTATAAAAATGTGCCTGGAACACACACACTTTAAAGAAGGATATTAATCTGCACCATATGGACCCTTAAACGCAGTGTTAAAACCCCCTGAAAACTTGGCTCTCGATCTTAAGCATTTCTCGATATCGCTGATGGTAAGAAGAGTTTTCAGGGCTTCGCTGAATATATTTTAATATACAGTACATGTTTTATTCATGTTTAAG
This sequence comes from Argyrosomus regius, assembly GCA_946959425.1. Lineage (NCBI taxonomy): Eukaryota > Metazoa > Chordata > Actinopteri > Sciaenidae > Argyrosomus > Argyrosomus regius. Next base: position 26,015,552 of record OX336884.1, read on the forward strand.
GCGACATTATCATGCAGAAGCTGCTTGAAGCTGCAGGGCTCATAATAAAGATTTTGCACAAGGTTTTGAATGGATCTCGAGGACAGTCAAACTTCTGCCAATCTTAATAAAAACGTACGTATCGAAGGTTGCTGGGTCAGATTCTTAAACCCAATTTGAGGCAGAGAACTCACGGAAACGTCCTCTTCCTCCAGTTTTTCCAGGTGTTTTTATTTCTTATATCTCCACCGCCCTCTGTGTTTTTTATATTATTACTCTGGGAAGAAAATCCCCCTTTTTATTAGCCGTACAGTTGCATACATCAATTCTCACGGCATCACACAAGCCGTGTTGAGAGACAAAGTCTCTCGTGTAATTTGATCAAGAGCTGTTACATGAACACTCACATCCTCCAAACCCCCCCACACAGTCCCTTGGTGCATGTGTAGCAGATAATTACATATCAAATGCTTGCAACAGATATAAATGTATCTGTAGATGTTGACTCATTTCATGTCTAAATATACAATGACACACAATATAGCATTTGCATTAATAGTCACTGTAGTATGTTTTGTGCCAAACATCCCTCTGCGGCTACATTGTCAGCTTCCATTTCGACTTTTACCCTCTGCCGTTCTTTTTTTTTCCTTTTCAACCAAATCGGGAGTCATTTAGAGCTCGGATTTGTCTACTCGCGTGTCCTGCTGTGATTTGTCAGTGGTCACAAGTGCAAAAGGCCTCCGTTTCTGACACTTGTCAAGCCAGCTTAGAGTCAAAGCTGCCCTCTTAAAGAGGGTGTTAAAGACATTAGTCGAGGCTAAGCTTATGGAGACCAACCGTGCTCATCGCGTGAGAGGTTAGAGCGACGGAGGCTAAAGAGGAGGTGAGATGGCCGGTCGCCACATGCGCCGAATGTGGAGAGATGCTCCCTCTCACGCCAACGGAGTGCAGTTTATCCACTCTAATGGTGTTTGGTGTAAGGTGTGGATTTATAGAGATATCAGCTGCAGTTATATCTGGATAATTAGACTTCATTACTTTACTTCTTAGAGATTGCGGGGTATTTTGCCTGAACCAATTACTAGTCATAATAATAATAATAAAGACTATTTATATTCAGCACTCCAGAAAGGCTCCTCTGGGCCCCGAGCTCATCTGAGATGAACTGACAGGAAGTGGGAAAGTGTGCTTTGGTCTAACGAGTCCACATTTAAGGTTTTGTGGAAATCATAGACGTCGTGTCCTCTGGGCTTTAAAGTGTCCCAGCTGGGTTATAGAACTCTTTAAAGAGCTAGAAAATGCTTTGCAGTAAGTAATGATAAAAAAGTATATTTCAAATCCAAGACGTGTCCAAAGCGACTTACAAAAACAGGGAAACAATCGAGGTACAACACGACAATGATGCACGTTAGTGCAGCAATAAGTAGTACTCGTTCTAGGAGAAAGATAGATTAATCATGTCCAGTTGTTGGTAGTGTTGTAGAAGAGGTCCTCTCTGAAGAGCTGGAGGTCTTCAGGAGGTTATTGAAGGTAGAGAGGGATGCCCCTGATCTGGTAGGAGCTGGTGGAGGTAACATATGTCTGTATGAGGACGTTCAAGAGAGAGACTACTTTGTAGTCAGCATTAGAGATTTGAATTTAATGCGGGCTGCTACAGGTAGCCAGTGGAGCTCGATGGCCAGCGGGGTAACATGTGACCTTTTGGTTGATTGAAGACCAGGCGCGCCGCCGTGTTCTGGATCATTTCGTTTCACCGTGCAGGCTGGGAGGCCCGTCAGGAGGACGGTACAGTTATCGTATGAAGAGAAAGCTGTAAAACAAAAATGATGTATCATGTATCAGTCTTTGATGTCAGTTTGTCAGCGTCTAGGTGCAGTTAAGACTCAAGTTATTTCTGTGTGTCGACTTAGAACAACTCACATAGCCGTGACAGTCTAATCCACATTTTGGCCATTTTTTCTGGCTCCAGCACAGGATGGAGACAATTCCTAATCCTACTTACAAAGCTCTGATTGGCTCACAGTAACTCTTGTTCTGTAGTTCACTCTAGCAAGTAGTTACTAAGATCTTACTGCCTCAAACTGCCTTTGAGTCATTGTTGTGTTGGTCTCACACGTTGCACATTTCATTCTTTTCAATATTTCTTGAAGTGTTTTAAATATTAATCTCGTGTGATGATGAATGACTTGTGAAGGAAAAGCTGGCAGCGCGTTTGATTCACTAAAGCATTGTTTCTCAGCGCTCTAATTGATCGGCGGCACTTTGCCTCTCTGTGTATCAGCCCTAATTAAAGAATAATGAGTCTGGTAGCCAAGATTAATCATCGACAGGCAGACACCGGTCAGACAAAGCTTATTGAATAATATAAGAAATGATGTTTAATATATACCTCGAGTGTGTCCTCTCTCCTTTCTCGCTTCCAGCTGACATGCTATAGGGGCCATACGGCACGGTACATGTGCTTGTAATGGACCTGGAGCGATGATACACGTTGAGGCGCCTATAACCTCTGTTAAGATACAGTTAAAGATTCATACATACAGGCATGTTGAGAGTGGTGTTGCCAAGGCTGCTTGTGCAGAAGTGTGTGAGAGTGTTTGCACACACACACACACACACACACACACACACACACATACACGCACACATAGACATGCACAAAGTTTTTATCTTCTTGGCGCAGGATTTCTTTTCCCTTCATTGGGGAGGTAATCTCCCAGCATACCTCTGAGACAGAGAGGCAGACAGTGGTTCAGTGAAGTTTCCTCGCTCTCTTTCTCCCCCTTCTCTCATGCATAAATATCACCATGCAAAAAGGGCGGAAGACACCCTCAGGCCAAGATCTGGAATCAGCTTACAACCTACTAAATCTTAACCTTAATCTTTATGGGGGAGTAGCTCCCATCTGACCCCAGATCAGTATCACAGCCTAAGTAACGCCATCCGGCACTTCCTCAGCTCAGGCCGAGGCTGTAAATTTGGGTTTGGGTGTTCTGGATGCCTGAAGCACTTCTCCCGGCCTTATGGGAGTTGACATTTTGGTCACCTTCCCCCGACGTGAAGATTAACTTAAAAGTCCTTCTAAAGGTGCAGTGAGTGTGTCGTGAGAGGTTTATTCAAATTCTCAAGTTCACTCTGTCATTGCGGGTTAGAAAAATGCTTTCTGAGCACTGAGGTAACAAACTCACTGAGCACTGAGGTAACATGGATGTGGATAGTGAGATTAAATCCTGATAGTTGGACGAGAAAATCGATATCAATCTCATGTCTGTGTGTAGCCTAGCTTAGCATAAAGACTGGAAGTAAAGGGAAACAGCTAGCCTGGCTTCTTCTATCTTTTATGCTGACTTATTCAGACAGTGTGTGTTTGTTAAATTGTTACATAGACAGAAAAATAAGTAACAGTTTATAAGTTTAGTTGGGGTTACTCGTACACCACGAAAGGCTAAAGCGTGGGCTGCCAGACGGGCTGTGACATGAAGAGTTTTGGATGCTAACAGCCACTACACTTCGGTGTTGTTTGCTCAGTTCCAGCTCACAATTCCTAAAACCACAAATTGATGATGACGGCAAGCAAACATTTTAATTAGTCCTCTTTAGAGCTGTTTGAACAGAGCAAGGCTAGCTGTTTCCCTTTGCTTCCAGTCTTTATGCTAAGCTAGGCTAAAGACATCCCGACTCCAGCTCCGTATGGATAGATGGATATCAAAAAAACAGCAACACGTTAAATTATGGCTGATAATTCTGTTGCTCTGAAGTTTTTAATCTCCAACCTGATCACATGACACGGTCACCAAGAGTCCAGGTGACTTTTAAATCATCAACCGTGGGTCGAAATAAACGAACGTCAAAGAAAACTTCCACCATCGCTCCGACTGAAGATGATAAAAGACAGATTTAATCATGTTAAAGCGTTTCATTCATTCATCTGAGGCTCAGGTCTCTCCTGTTGTTGTGTTAGCCTCTGCTCGTCTCTCGTGCTGTTTCCCGTGACTCCCCGTGTTTGTTTGATAGTGACTCCCTCTGCCCGGTGTGTGTGTGTGTGTGTGTGTGTGTGTGTGTGTGTGTGCGTAGCTAATAGCGCTATCTCCCCTGTAATTACAGCGGGTCAGACCCAAAGACAGCAGAAGCCTAGCGTCCCTCCTCTCCTCTCCGTCACCTTCCAGATTACAGGTAGGTGGTTTTAGTCACGCTGATAACGAAACCTCAGCCTCTCCCTCTGATTCCAGACAAGTCTGTTTTCTTTCCTCTCCTCCTTCTCCGTCAGTCTCCTCTACCCTTGTTTCCTCAATTCTATCCTTGTTTCCTCTGCTTTCTTCCTCTTCCTTTCTCATTCTTCCCCTCTCTTCTCTTCTATCCTTGTTTCTTTTCCATTCCTCTTCTCTATCCTCATCGCCTCTCCTCTCCTCTCCTCCCTCCTTGTTTTTTCTTACCTCTTCTCCTTACTTCTTTCCTTGTCTCCTGTCCGCTACTCCTATTTCATCTCCTTTGTTCCTCTCTTCTTTTCCTCATCCTATCTACTCTCATTTCTCCTCTCCTCCTGTCTCCTCTCCTCTCCTCTCCTCTCCTCTCCTCTCCTCTCCTCTCCTCTCCTCTCCTCTTGTTTCTTCTCACCTCCTCTCCCAACTTGTTTCCTCTCCACTACTGCTGTTTCCTCTCTTTTGTCCCTCTCTCCTTTTCCATTTGCTCTACTGTCTTCTAATTTCTTCTCCTCTACTCTTGTCTCCTCTCCTTTGCTCTTCTCCTCTCTTATCTCTCCTCTCCTCTATCCTTGTTTCCTCTCTTCCTCCTCTTTTCTTCTTTTGTCACATCCTCTCTCCTAACCAGTGACCTTGTCTCCTCTCGTATCGTCTTGCTTCCTCTCTTTTCCTCTCTCCTGGTCTCCTCTTCTCTTCTCTCCTCCCATCTCCTCTATTCTCGTTCCCTCTCTTATCATCTCCTCTGTTCCTGTTTCCTCTCCTCTTCTCCCCTGTCTTTTCCTTTCCTCTATCCTTCCTTGCATTCTTCCACTCTATCCTTTTTCTTATCTCCTCTCTTCTCCTCTCCTCCTTCCTTGTTTCTTCTCATCTCTTCTCCAAACTATTCCTCTTTTTTCTTATCCCCTCTTCTAACCAGTGATGCTGTTTCCTCTCCTCTATCCTTGTTCCCTCTCTTCTCCTTATTCCTCTCCTCTCCTCTCCTCTCCTCTCTTCTAACCTTTCCTATCCCCTTATTTCTCCTTTCCTCTCTAAACTAATCCTCTCCTTGTTTGAACATAACAATAACCAACAAAGTGGAAAACACATAATACTAATTCAGATTTTAACAACACCGTGAATGTCCTGCTCATTACTGTGATGCTTCATATTTATGGTGACGTTAAATGTTCACATCACACACACACACACACACACACACACACTTTAACACACCCTGCTGCTGCTCTTTATGCAAAGTGTTCAGTATTGTTCCCAAAATCCAACAAAGGGACAGGAAAGCAGTATTACAGCAAAGTTCTGTATTTTTCCTGCAGAGGAGTTGAAGCTTTGCAGGGACTCCAAGAAAGAAAAAAACTTTGCTCCTCCACAAACAGAATATGGATATTGAGATGTGAGACATTTTCCAGCGCTGCAGACAGTAAGCCACACTCGCAGGGGGGGTTTTTCCCTTCGTTGTCAGTTCAGCACAATAGAAAAATGAACTCAGTGGAGAGCACACTGTAAAGTACACTAATAGAGAAGCAGGATACAGAGAAATGTGTTATTTCTCTTCATCACATCAACATTGTGTTGGTCCTCAAATTTGTATTCCTTAATGGATTGATGTTAAATGACTGAAGTCAACGTAGTTTCCTCAATAAGACGTGGATTAACATCGGCTCAGCAAACTCAGTATTTGACTTTGAGTGTGTTTGTAAGAGGAATTAAACATTTTTGCATTTCAAAAGCGCCGCTCGCCTTCCGTCTGTACAGTTCTAAGGGAATTATGATGCAGCTCTCCTGACTGTGTGAGACTTTAAGCTCTCAGATGTCTTGTAGTAACAGTTGGAATACAGGAAATAAAGCGCCTCAAGTTGAACATTTAAAGAGATTTTCTTTTTTTTTTGTTTGTGAATCGCTAAATACCCCGACACATTTGAAATGTATCACTCGATATTAGAAAAAGCTAAGATCATACATCCTCTTTGTGCTATCTCCCAGACAGATGCTACCAATTCAGTTGTTCACTTTTATTCCAGTAGCGTCGAGTTAAAATTACATAAAGTCTGCTTACGCTGACAGGTGTTCACGGAGCTCTGTGGTGGCTTGAGTTGATTACAGAAGATTAAAACAACACTAGAGCCTCTCTCCGGAGAGCTGATATTGATTTGAGAAAAATGTACCTGATGATATATCGTCTATTCCAATGTTTTGCAGAAGAGGACTCAAAATGTCTCCTCTATTATTGATGCTCAGTATTGAGTTTCACGTACGTGCTAATGCTTTTTTTTTTTTTAGACTATAAACTTTAATGTTAGTGAAGATTTCAGGTTTCAGCTTCTTTAATGTCCGTCTGACTAAAAATAGCATTTCATTAGCAGTAAATGTGCTTTCTAGACTTACATCCGTATGCGCAGCTGTATGTTTGCTCTGTCTGCGTGCAGCTGAGGAAAGGACAAAAGTTTTAAAGGTGTCAGTCTGAGTGTGGACCTGCAGACAGGTGGATGAACCCGAGTGCTCTCTGCACGACCCCTAAGCATGGAGGTGGTGTCCTGTCGGCTCGCTGGTTTGAATCAATAGGTCGATATTTCGGGAAATCGGCTTCATTGCTTTCAAGATAAGAGTTAGATGAGATGATTTACTGATACCACTTATATATCTCTTAAATATGAAGCTACAGGTAGTTAGCTTAGCACAAAGACCAATGCTGTGTCTCAGTTCAGATACTTCACACTTCTGTTTGTCTAATTTGAGTCGCGGTGCACTTTACCGCTTCTGCTTCTTCTTCTTCTTCTTCTTCTTTGCAACCTGACAGGACATTAGCGTCGACATTTCACTGCCAAAATGTAAATATAAAACATACGCACTACTTGCATTTGTATGTTGTGGTATTCACCGGAACTATTTCAGCTCCAGCAGCTTCCTCGGACACTATTTTCACAATGCCGGAGGTCCCGTAGTCAAAATGGCGACCACTGAGGGCAAGAAGTGACTTTGTCCACACTCAACTTTTTCACCTTTAGTGCACCGTCCGCGTACTCACAGTACACTCTTATGCACTCAAAATAGCAAGTGTAAGTGTGTAAGTCTGCGAATGGAGCCTCGCGCTGCTTAGCCCCCTGTAAAACCACAAATGTTGCTTTGACACGTGGTTTCTCTACGGATAGCTAGTTGGTGAGCTTTAAATGTGCTGCTAGTTAGATTTTGTTACCTTTGTAGAAAGCCATGCTAGCTGTTTCCCTCTGCTTCCAGTCTTTATGCTAAGCTAAGCTGAACGGATGCTGGTGGGTAGCTCCATTTTTAACCTACGGACACGAGTGTGGTGTCAATCGTTTCAACTAACTCTTGTTGAGAAAGAAAATAAGTGCAATTCCCAAGATGTCAAATCATTCATGTGAGGCTCATACCATGTAACCACTCTCTGGGATTTAGTCTGACCGGGGGCTCTTATCAAAAGTCTTCGTTCTCCTTCTCTGTCCTTATACTTCCTGTCAGTCTCCTCCTCCTAGTATCAAATAAAGTCTCAAAAAGTGAAGAAAATATGGATGCAAAGCTTTGGAAGATACAGTAGCACTACTTTGAAATGCCACCGACGACAACACGTATACAGTATGTGCATGCATAAATGCATAAACTCTAAACTAAACTGTATCTTCAGAAAAAAACTGCACACATCAAATGTATTTATCGTGGCCTGGTTCAGCCGACATGTAGAAATGTATTCTGCACAGTTGTCACAGAGCTGTGCCTCGCGTGGCGATAGCATCTCTCCTTTATATTCCAGCAAAGTTCCTTCAGGGAGTTCAGACAGGCATGGACTCACCGGTCGTATCATGGAAAGAGCTTTCTAAAGCCAACATGGCACGACGAGGGGGAAGTAGATGCCAAATTACACCTCATGGAATAAACATGAGCCAACACATTGTCACCACTCTCTTACCTCACCTTGAGTGTTGCATTGTTGCATCCTCTCTCCTGTCTGTGTTGAGAGTCGGCGGGCAGAGCTCCACGGTGTTTTATGTTTTCGAGCAAGGCGCCGCACCAGATAATCATTGCTAATTTATCATTCTGACATGCTAACAGGGAGGCGATAAACAAAACAAAGGGATAATAGTGTCTACTTCACAGACATGTTTTGTTTTTTTTTATCATCTGCTCTCTATAGGGACTGTACTGTCAGGAATCAAAGTAAATAAGCATTGTGGTGTCCTCTGTTCCTGTTGACTGCTGGTAAAGACACATAAAGTCTGACTATGTGTTCATCTGCACATCTGCAGCCTCCCGTCCGGTGGAGAACAAGCTGTGCCAGGGTCCGATCCCCAACAGGTCCCAGCTTTGCCAAATCCCGTGTCCCATCGACTGTGAGGTGTCGCCGTGGGGCGCCTGGGGGCCGTGCACCTTCGAGAACTGTGACGACCAGGCTGCCAAGAAAGGTACAAATATAATATGTTCCCAGTAGATCACGGTTTAATGGTGCTGCGTGCCACAGTTCAAGCATTATTATGATTTAGAAAAGTTATTGTAATACAGTGAACTGTCTAATTGAACTCATGTCTAACATAACAACAATAAGCACGCACGTGATTTATTAAAGACATTTTATTGATTGATTGTGTGCATAGTATTCATGAGCGTACGTTGTAAGGGCGGAGATGCACAGCGGGGCCGCTCACCTGTACACACACAAATACACACAGACTTATAAAGCTTAACTGATAGTAATGGAGTCTACAATGCTGCAAACAAGTTGTGCTTTACTGTACTTACCACCGTCTGCTGCTGGTAGAGGGGAGTTCAGGTGTGCGTGTTTATTTATGTATATTTATTTTTGGGTTTTGGGGTGTAAATAGGTGTTTGTGCTGTATATTTTATTGGTGATTTGTGTAAATGTTTATGAGACAACACTATCAGTTGGTATACTCTAATTAGTCATGTGACTATGGAAATATCTATATAAGGAAGGCAGGAGGTTTAAGAGTTGTTGACAGTTGGAGATGGTCGACACTACCTGGAAGAGGCGTTTCTCTCCGACTGGGCAACTGACATCATTTCTTCATCCGTCTGCCGCTGACCTCCTCCTTCGTTCCATGTCATTGCTCCCATTAAATATACCAGTATATTAAAATAAATGTAAAAATGATACATTATTACACATAAGCTCTCTCATCATCAACTTTATCTAGACGCTCGACGCTGCAGTAAAAAAAACTACAGCTGTAAAATGTTCTTTTTTACAGTGCAGTAAATGCTGCATGTATTCAATTCAACCATTTTTTAGAGGAACAATATAATTAATATACTGCATAAACATTATTGTTGAGTCTGAAAACATGATTTCTGTACGTAATGTTATCGTTTTTATGCTCACTAGGTTTGACTGCTTCAGAGAATAACACTGAATAGTTAATGACTGAATGTCTCCAGTAGGACATCTTGTTAAAAATACATAAGAAACATACAGTTGATGTAGGAAGAAGGAGCTGCAGCTACAGTATAATTACATTTTCAACATAAAATCTACCTTTGTGATGTCACTGTGTAGCAGTTGTTGGGTGGAGTAGTTTGGGTTCATGCAAAATTAAACATAAACCTAACGTGATATTTGTGAAAGAGCAATTAAGTTATCAGCGTTATGTTCACTGAAGCTCATACAAAGTGTCACAGGATGACTTCTGCATGACTTGGTCATACGTGCATTATGGCCGTTCATGCGTGACATTACTGGAAATAAAAATGCACTTCGTACTTGAACAAGACGGGCAGGTAAAGATGTCTGGCAGCCTTGAGCGCTCGGTCCGTGCGGGGGGGAAATCTTCAGATGTTTACATCAACGTTAATGAGCCGTCACACCGAACCGAGCTCGTCAGGAACGTCCATCATCAGTGCTGGAAGGAGATGTCAGATCATTTACTTAGGTAAACGTACAGGAGTATTACCAGCAGATAAAGTATGAAATACTACATGGCTCCTGACTGATACGGTATTATATATGACATGAGCAGCATTACTGCTGTAGCTGGAGCTGGTTTAAAACCTGAGGGCCTGCAGAGAGTTACAAGATGAATCTGAGGGGTTGTGAGACGATTAATGTGAGAGGAAAGAAGGGAAACAAAGTTCTAGTACACACATTAATGTTTGTTTTTCTCTTCTTCTCTTTTCTCTCTTTATTGTGAAAAATTGGATAATTTGACTTCTTTGAACAGTTATTTTAGTGGAACTGGGCCCAAACTTGACGCTCTTTTCAAGTCAGAATTGTCCAACTAATCTTTAACAATGAGATATGAGCTCACCAAAATCTTAATCTAAAGCAACATTATGTAACTTTTCTACCTTATTAAAGGTCCAGTGTTTGAACAGAGACCCAAGATTTATAAGTCTATGTTTAAGAAATGCAATATAACATGTATAACTATGTTTTCATTAGTGTATAATCACCCAAAAATAAGAATTATTCTGTTCTTGTTACTTTAGAATGAGACTTTATATCCACAGACGTTGCAGGTTCTCTTTCATGGAGTCCGCCATGTTTGGATAAACAGCACAGTGGCTCTGGATTGGGTGTTTTCCTTTTTTCGCAGCCACCTTAGCTTCTCTCTCACGCTTAGGGCGGAGAGGGAGGTGAGTGGAGGGGTACGCCACAAGTTGACACTAAATCCTACACACTGCTCCTTTAAAATAATCAGGTGGCTGATGCCTCCATCATTCCAACTCTGCGTCCCGTACGTCTGTTCTTAACTCACCCAGCAGCTAGTTTTTGAACATAACAAATGCACCTGTCCATGACAGTGGTGTGAAAGTGAACTGCACACTCAAACTGGGGGCCAAATCTTACGTAATGTTGTGTTAAAATCTTCAGTTGAAGAGTGTCCAGTATGTAAAGCTGTAAATGTACTGCACTAAAAACTACAGTATGTCTCCGCTGTGTAGTATAAAGCACTAAATACTTAATTCTGTGTTATTCTAAATGTTTGCAGGTTTCAAACTGAGAAGACGACGGATCACCAACGAGCCAACAGGAGGGCCCGGAAACTGCCCTCACCTGGTGGAGGCGGTGCCGTGCGACGAGCCCAGTTGTTACGACTGGCAGCTGGTCAGCCTGGATCAGTGTCTCCCCGACGACGGGAAGGAGTGCGGGCCCGGCACTCGGCTCGCACAGGTCCAGTGTGTCAACAGCAACGGTGAGAGTCTCGTTATTGAGCAAATTCCCGCTTGCTGCCTGCTCGAACTCGGAGAGAGTTTTTCTTTCGACCCACCGCCGAGCGCAGGTCTCACCTTGTGTGGAAAAAATCTCATATTTTTCAAGGTCACCTCTCCACTGACCCTCCGACTCCCCGCTGTACGTGAGCACATTTTCATGTCTGGACTCCATTTATCACCTTCGTCCAGACTCCTCTTCCTCCAGTCCTCTTTCGTCTTCTCCTCCTCATCCCTCCCACTGTTCAACACTCTCCTACTTTTAATGCTCGCTTGGTTCAGCGTTGCCACCTCTCTCTCACGCTGTCTCTCTCATTACAGTCTTCCTCTCAGCACGCACAATTAAACCGTACTCGCACTACATCAAATCAATCCTCCGCGGCCCTGAGTCTTGGAGTATCCTGCGCCCTTTGCTGCTCCTGATTTTTACTGCCACTTTTTATTACTGTAAATCTTTAATATAAGGGAGCACACATGCTTCCCAGACCTCCTATTGCCTTCAGGTTGTGTGGAAAAATGTTACACCAAATAAGGTACAACACATTATCGATTTTTTATTTCAGTTGCAGTTTTTTCTTTTTTTTCCTGGCCAGGTGTAGATTACATACCATTTTTATTTATTCAGCATGTGAAGTTAGAAAGTGCTGCAGCTCTTGAAATCTCATTTGGCTCCAAATGTACTCAGTAAATCTTCATTTTATGATCCCGTGCGGTGACTTTGTTCATGTTCTCCCCACTAGAGAGCTTGATTTGTCCTTCTAACGTCTCCCACACAAATCACGGTTCGCGCATCAGCTGCAGGTATTCAGTGAAGTTTGGTCCAGTGGAGACTCTCTGCCTGTACTGCTGGAGTTAACAGACTCCTGTGCTGTTCTTTCTCCCCTGACTTCGGTTGATTGATCCCCACCACACACACACACACACACACACACACACACACACACACACACACACACACACACACACGTACACCTTCACTCCCTCATCTGATGAAAATTGATTTGTTCTGTTTGGATTTTTCGCTCCACTTTTCGCCTCAGAGATTTTTCACTGCAATGTCAGCTGTATATTTTCTCCGAGTGCGTCCCGGTCATAAAAGAAAAAGGCCACACAGCCGAGGCCCAGACAACAGGCGAAGGTCGATACAAATGTTATTGAAACTGGCTATTGATATTCCCCACGCTGACTGCCTGCCCACTTAGGCAGAGAGCTGTGTCTCCTCTGCAGGTTTTCCCCTCTCGTAGTGGGTGTTCTGTTCATTCATGATTTCTCTGTGTGAACCTGAAAAAAACAGCTGGAGTCTCTTGTCACTTCTTATTTTCATGCCTCCTCAGTTCAGCCATGATTGTTTCGCTGCATATCTTTCAAAGTGACATCTTAATGCAAAGTCTGACTTTTGAAGCTCGAGCGATTCTCCTCTGCAGCCACTGAAAGGTTTACATGTTGCTGGGGCGTGTGCGGAAGAAAAAATATATAGCCTCGTCGTGCTTCGTTCATGGGCAAGCACATGAAGCAACACAGACACACACAGTATGTGGGTTAATATAATCCACTTATGGCTGATGCAAGGAGCTCATTACTAAAACATGGACGACGGTGTAAAAAAATGTGGGACTCCCATGTGAGTTTTCTCTTTCCATGCTCAGTGCCACTTTACTGTGGAGAGTGGAGAGTGCATCAGTTTGAATATTCTGCCCATAACGCATAAAAAAGGGTCATAATCAGCTGTCATATCAACACAAGTGAAACATTTTGAATTATTTCTGCGGTGAAGTATAGCAAACTAGAAATATTGGACTGACCCAGAAACATCAGACGTGCCGCTAGTTTGTAGTGTTTAGAGATTTTTTGATGCTTTACAGTCTGTGATTAAATATTATTTTCAAATAAGATTACATTTGGATTTAAAGCTGCACAAAGTAATTTAAGAGTCTGGAGATACCAAGAGACTGCGAGAAATAACCGTCCGACTTCATCATTTATTAAATTACATTAATGTTGCACATTAATCTTTAAATGAGATGACTGCAAGCTCCGCTTCCAGTCCATCCTCGTGTTTGCAAACCGTATGAAACGATGTCAAACGAGCAGGAAGTCAAAAGATGAATCACAGGATAGTCTCAGTGACAGTGTAAAGAATGGACGTCGCCCACAGGTGAAGAGCGTGCTGGCTCTGGACGTCACCATGTTGGAAGTCCGGCTTCTTCCGCCTCCAGGCTCTTCTAAAAACCGACAAAGCGGACTAAATGACGCCTGGTTGCTCAAACAAGCCATCTGTAATGACACCTACCTGTCAATCAAAGCGTCCACGCTCTGAATTCTGCATAACTTTAAGCCTTAATATAATCTGAACAGGTGAGTTGTATAAAAATTCACCCTCAGTACAGTTGTCATGAACGGGGAAATTAGCTATAGAGACCAAAACTGTTTTTTGTACCAGGCTGTAAACATGTTTATTTCTGCTATGAAGTTGGACATTTGAACATGGGGACTTATGGAGACTGACTCACTTCTGGAGCCAGCCTCAAGTGGACGTTTGAGGAACTGCAGTTTTTGGCACTTGTGCATTGGCTTCACTTCACGGCCATGGAGGTTGCCGCTTGAATACTCTCTCTCTCTCTCTCTCTGCTATTTAGAAAGCAGTTTTTCTTTCACTGTTTCAAATCTTCGTTTCACGTCGACACATTTTCTTCTAGTTTCTGTGCCAGGCTGATACTCGTGTGCTCGTTTGGAGAAATGCTCCTTCTCGAGTTGTCTTTGGGATAACAGACGTCTCAAGAAAAACAAGCACGCCGCTACAGTTTGAAACGGGCCGCGTGCTTGACATTGCGGCATCAATTAAGACACGCAGCTGCTCATATTCTCATCTGCTCCAGCAGCCTCTGTACTCAAGTGTAGTTTGAGGGTTATAATCTAATTCCTGCCATGAATCTTTAAGCCTTCAATTGGCGAGTCTCAGCGCTTTATATGTTTATATGTTCAGCAGCTTTCTGAGAGTTCTGGTTTTGGATTCATCCCTCAGTCAACAGATAATGTCACAAATATAAATAAACCAATGAAAAGTGGAAAACAGTTTGCGCTGCAGCTCGGTGACACAAACAGAGTGATAAAAGGGAAGTACTGATGTGATTACAGAGGTCACACTAATGAGGATATCTTACTAATGTTAGGGTTTAATGAAAAAAGGTAGTATGAGGTTAATGTTTTACATCATAGGGTAATATAATGAACTAATATCCGTGCACTCACAAGAGAATTCCCCGATATGACCGTCAGTAATTGCCTGAAAGCGATGCTAAAACTCCTCTTCTCCCCTCGTGCTTTAAACATTTCTTCTTTTTATGTAGTGCGATCAAACTGGGCGAGTTATCAGCTGGAAGCACAGATGGTAGATTGTAAGTAGCAGCGTTTATCCATAAAGGCATAAGTAATTTTGGAAGTAATAACCATGAATCAAATGCAAAAACCACCTATTTTGACTTTAAACATAAAAACTTTTATGTTTTTTTTTTAATGTATTACTTTGAAATAAACTCCAAAGGTTGGAGACATCACCTGGAAACACATTTACAACGTTTTCTCTCCTTATCGAGCCAGGTGGACAGATTTCAACTGCAGTCCTTCGAGAGATGTTTTGAAACCTTTAGATAGAAGAGACGGCAACAAGAAACACAGCCCACGCAGAGCAGCAATACACTTAAACTTTAGTAACCATAAACTAAGGACAGAAGTGGAAAACCAACACTGACAGTATAAAGAATGGGCAGCGAATGCGTGATGTCACCCATGTTTCCAAAGAGCCTTTTTGAAGCTCAGATCATTGGCGGGCCAAATGACGCCTGGTTGCTCAAACAAGCCATCTGTAATGACACCTACCTGTCAATCAAAGCGTCCACGCTGTGAATTCTGCATAACCTTAAGCCTTAAGGCTGTAAACATGTTTATTTCTGCTGTGAAGTTGGACATTTTAACATGGGGACTTACGGAGACTGACTCACTTCTGGAGCCAGCCTCGAGTGGACGTTTGAGGAACTGCAGTTTTTGGCACTTCTGCAGTGGCTTCACTTCACAGCCATGGAGGTTGCTGCTTGAAAACCACCTATTTTGACTTTTTGTAGGCCCAGAAAAACAAAAACAAGCCCCAGAATCAGTACCTGGAAACACTGATCATGGAGGCGTCCGTCCTTAATTTTGCGCCTCGGTTTCAGGATCAAACATGACTGTAATAATTCATTATTATTAGCCTCATAGCGTCTTATTACTTTGTTACATCCTGATTATTGTGAGCATAGTTAGGTAAACCCCGTTACTACTCATCACCAACTCTGATCGTTTTATTTCCTATCACCCTTTTCTTCAGGAGAGGCGGTGGACAGAAATCTCTGCTCGTCCTCCCCGCCTCTGGAGCCTGTCCCCTGTGAGGTGCCTTGCTCAAGGGACTGCGTGCTCAGCGACTGGACTTCCTGGTCTACCTGCTCTCAGACCTGCTCCAGCAAGACCATCGAGGGGAAGCAGATGAGGACCCGCTCCATCTTAGCCTACAACGCCGGGGAAGGTGAGCCTCCACCTGCACCATCGTGTATGGAAATATATGCAGATGAGGCCTGGATATTGGCGTAGTCATGGCCTTTCAAGTCGTCCTTTGCTGTCACTCAGTGAATGTCTGGATTTCACACTTGTCTGCATGTGCATTTGTCCTTATCTCAAACAGTCTGCTTATCTGTCCTGGTGATTATTTCTGTTGGTCTGTCTCCTCGCCTGACACTCACTTTTTATCTGTTTCTGCCATCATTTCTCTGCATACGCTTGTTCTCTGTGTGTTAAATCTGTACGTGCATCTGCTTGTCTGTCTTTCTTTTAGACGTGTCTCCAAACATTTCTGTCTTATCTGTGTGTGTGTGTGTGTGTGTGTGTGTGTGTGTGTGTGTTTTCTGCACAGTCACTGCGATGGTTGTGGCGTGGATCACAGTGATGGAGGGTAACATTCGTAATTAGCTCGTAGATGTTTAAACCTCTAGCGGTTTGTCTACATGTAGCCAAATTAAAATAGTTTGCTTGTTTTGAGCTCTAAAAAACTGTTATCACAACAGCTTTAGGCTAACTTATAATTCATTTAGAGTTTACTCTAAATCTGTGTGTGTGTGTGTGAAATAGCTGGCTTTTTTGTTAGCTGTTTCTACTGTAGTATTCATTCATGTGCTGCGTGTCTCACCTGTCACATTAACATATTTTATTCATGTATTCAAGGTCTCTCGCGGGTGCCAAAATTTCCAGAACTTCTCGGTAAATCTTTGACTTTTTAGACTAGAACAATCCAGTAGCTGTGCTCGTAGTAGCCCTGTGTGTGTGTGTGTGTGTGCGGATGTGTGGAAATCATATCAAACTATATTCTGCCTGTCTGTTCAGACGTATACTTAAGAACAATACCTGAAAGAAGCTTTTGTGTCTCCACCACAGGTTTCCCCCTGCAGAGTAGATTATCTGATTAGATTTGGAGCTCCTTGGCAGATTCTTCAGCTGCTGTGTTGCATATTAATGAAGAAAAACTATGTTTTGTTAAAGCTTTAAGATACAGGGTTAATATTAATAAGCAACCAGCGATATGTCGGAATAGAAATACGTGCTAATTAATACATTAATAAGCCTAATGACCTCTTCAGCATCACTACTTATTTTGATTATTGTGGGACCGATAATCACCTAAGTGCCTCTTGTGTGACGTTCAAGATACATGCTAAGTGGCACTTGTTCCAGCTCTAATCCACTCTGCAAACATGAATTAAATAACTCACATATCCTGGCTTTTGTTTGTCACCCTCATCATGTTCCCTTTAAGCCACATTTCCAGCCCTCCCCCCCCCCGTCGTTGTCGTCCAACATCCAGCTTTTCTAGGTCATTGTTCGCCGACAGCTCGTGCTCATTTGAGGCGCCGTGTCATGCTAGCGTTGGGACTATAGCATCGCCGTGTTGTTAGTCAGCTTAAGCTGGCACGGCGCAGTCAGCAGAAAGGCAGTCATTCTCAGTAACCATTAGGTTGAGATTTGTCTGAGTTGGCAGACTGTGATTCAGGGCCGACTGTGTGTACACCGGCACTCATTACAGAGCTGGCACTCCGCCAACTCCAGGCAGAGAAATACAGGTGTGGAGGACTCACAGTCCCG
The DNA here is from genome assembly GCA_946959425.1 of Argyrosomus regius. Taxonomy (NCBI): domain Eukaryota; kingdom Metazoa; phylum Chordata; class Actinopteri; family Sciaenidae; genus Argyrosomus; species Argyrosomus regius. Next base: position 26,033,068 of record OX336884.1, read on the forward strand.
CAATGCCTCTCAATCTTTACTGAAAGCCCCAAATGTCTGCAGTTACTCTAAACCGGAGAGGGTTCTCTCAGTCCATCGACCCAACAACTGCATCACTGACTGACTGACTGCCGCCTCACAAGAGAAATGACAGGAACAGAGCGAGGGGAGTGGAAAAAAAACAATAGATGGAGGTTGTACAGACCAAAGTAGTGCACTGAAAGCTTGATCTGTGACTTTTAAGCATAAATAGTCCCCAGAAAACCAAAATACCTGCGTGAAAGGAGCTCAATCATACAGTATGTGAACACACCTATATGTCTGTAGTGTTTTTGTACCCCCCCCCCCGTGGGCTTTGTGACGGTTAATTACTGTTCAGGTTTCCCCTTGAAGTCCGACTCAGTGTCACACAGTGTTAAATAAAATGCGTGGAAGCCAGACAGCCTAACAGCAATAATTGCATAACCATTTGTTAACGCTAAAATGTAACACCTTTCCAGCAGGTGGTTTGTATTTGTGGAAAAATACATTAGACGTGTGCGTTTATAGGCACAGCTGCATTCACAGTTCTTGAGATAAACAGGTCAGACTTAACGTGAACGGTTGTTTGTCTCTACGTGTCGGCCCTGTGATGAACTGGCGACTTGTACAGGGCGCACACGGCCTCTCACCCAATGCCAGCTGGGATCAGCGGTTATGGAAAATGAATGAATGGATGGATGGATGGATGTAGTCGGACTTCTCAGGAGCTTCAGATGATTTCTAGACTATGGGTATCGAATAGTCAACAAAAAATACCCCCTAAGTCCTTTCCTAACCACTTTTCCTTAACCCTTGATGGAAAACGTCACAAGGTCAAGGAAAGATGTGAAGGAGAATTCATAAGGAGTTAGGAGAAGACAGCCGCGGTGTTCAGAGAATCCGACTGCACTTAGACTTAGACTACGTCATTGTGTGACGGTGAATGTTGATGATGTGATGTGAAGTTCAGAAGATGGACTACAAAACGCTCATCTTAGATACTTACTAGATACTCCCCGTCTGCTCTGACCGCGTTGTTTCATGCAGGAAATATAAACGTGGACGACTTCATTATCAACGTCAGAATTCAAATAATAAATGAATATTGTCACAGAAGTCAAATTGTGGGACGGCATTACCTCGTTTCCTTTCCTAAAGGATGGTCCGGTGTATCCTCTGCTAAAGGAGATAATAAAGGAGGCACTGAGGCTCCTTTCCATGACAGTTAGAGAATACTTCCGGGTCATTTCACTCAGTCAGGAACCTTCCTAAGCAAAACTGACTATTCGGCCGCACCCATCGTCTCACATCTTCAGCGCGTTGAGGTTTTCTTGGATTTGGAGGTGACTGTTCCTTCAAAACGAGCACATGCCCCCAAAGACGTGACAATAAATAAGAGGATTGATGATATAATGGGTGAAATCATAATATACGACATACGCAACAAAACAGCGACATTGATAAAACAGACAATAAGATAAGACTATAAACGATTGATTGTCTTGAGCCTTTATCGCAGCTAAACACGTCAAATTTAGGCTCAGCGTTCTCACATAAATCAACTGTGCAGCCTCAAATTCTCACGTCTCAAAAGTTTTGAACCTTGAAACTTGAAACTGGCTCGTTTGCAGTCTCCTTTCAAAGTTTTTTTATTTTTTTTATTTAACATTTCCATCTCTGTGCATTAGAATATGATTTTCTTGAAGGTTAAATCTTTTTTTTATTAATAGGCTGTCACAGAATGTTAAAAGCTGGCAACGTTTATTTTATATTAAACACATTGAATATGAGCGACCAGTTCATACACGCCGAGCTTCAACTCCCTTTAAATAAAACCTAGCTACTCTCATTTAGTCCTTCGCTGTCACACTGCACTGCGCCGTCTGTTTAAATACGAAGTCTTGAAGCATTTCTTAAACAATAGAACTCCAGGAAACTCTTATTATGAATGTTTCTTTATGTGTGTGTGAGGGTAGGTTTCACTCAGATTCAGTTTCAGGGGGAGAAAAACAGGTTAACAACAATTGTCAGACAGCTGTGCTGGATTTAATAAAGCTCCTTCCTGGAGTGTGCATCAAGTCTGAATAGAAGATAAGTGTCAGCACACCCCTGGTCTTGAGTCATGATATGTCTGATTACCAATATGCCACATTTTGGCATATTATATAGACATTTCTGTATTAATTCTACTTATACCGGCATCGTAGACCTGTATTATTTGGCATATCCGTATGTATCCCTTCCATTTCTAAATATTCTGTACTTTACTGCCATTTGCACTTCTACTTAGATGCTAAACTGCATTTGGTTGTCCTCTGTGCAATGACAACACGGCTGAATTTAATGGAACTAATCTAATGGAACAAGCAGGAAGCACGAAATTTAAGCATTATCCCCTCGTAAAGTTACACATCCAGCAGACACAGAGCAACATTAGCATTTATTTTGTGTGTTTCTGACCACTCAATGAATGTTAAGTCCGATGCTCACCCTCCGTTTTGGACTCCTGAGGGTAATATCTGGCTCTGAAGCTCTTAAATGCTCCATTATGTTCACAAGTTAGTTGTTAACTCTGTCTGACTGCTGCCTTGCTCCTGGACATTTAGAGTAAGATTGGTTTGTTGGAGCTTCTTTTGCTGAAAAAAGGGACCAGAACAGTAAAGCTGCAGCTGTCAAACCAAAATAGTAAGCTACCCATCCATCCTTCTATTTCCTTGCGCTTATCCGGGGTCAGGTCGCAGTGGCAGCAGGTTTAGCAGCGTACTCCAGACGCCCTTATTCCAGCTCCTCCTGGGGGATCCCGAGGTGTTCCCAGGCTAGATGGGCTATGTTGTCCCTCCAGCTTGTTCTGGGTCTGCCCCAGGATCTCGTACAATTTCCTCCAAAGGAAGACGCCTTTCAGATGCCCAAATCAGCTCGTTCTTCTACTCCGAGCTCCCTCCAAGCTCCTAACCCCTTCTCTAAGGCTGAGCCCAGACACCCGATGGGGGAAGCTCATTTCGGCTAAGCTAATGACCATAGGTGAGGGTTGGAACGTAGATGGACTGGAACATCGAGAGGTTTTCCTTCCTGCAACAGTCCAGTACAGCGTACGCAGTACTGCTGACGCCGCACTGCTGACGCTGCACTAACCCACCAGTCCATCTCACGCTCCATTTTCCCATTGAGCTAAACAAACGTAGAGCTGAGGTGAACCGCAGTCAGCTGATGATTCTCTGTACACGTCGCCATTAAGTCTTCCAATACACATCTAGTTTTAGTTTTCACTTTTAAATGTTGATCTTCGCTGTGTTTCGGTGTTCTCAGGTGGTGCCCTGTGCCCGAACAGCAGTTCCCTTCAGGAGGTACGAAACTGCAACGAACACGCCTGCACGGTTTACCACTGGCAGACTGGACCCTGGGGGCCTTGTACCGAAGACCCCTCAGCCTCGTCCCTCAACACCTCCATGGGCGTCCGTGACGGTCAGGGTTCCTGCTCGTTGGGAATGCAGACTCGTAAGGTGATCTGCGTCCGGGTCAACGTGGGACAGGTGCCACCCAAGAAGTAAGCTTCTCTTATTTCTGCCTCCAATGAAACCTTTGTGGTTATTTGTCGCCTCGCTGGATTGTAGGTGTTCATAACTGTGAAATCACTTCTCCTTTGTGCGTAATGAAAATTACTCATCTCAGAAATAAAAACCCGCTGACTTCGAGCCTCTCAATCATGTGCCATCATCAAGATCGAAGAGTAGGCACGCTTTCATTTCAAACAAATCTCTGCAACAGCCGATTTTACTGATTTGTACACCTTCATCCAGAAAGAAGAAACTAATCAGTTAAATCTGGAGCTGCGCTTCAAAGAATAGAGGACATGGAGAGCTCCGGTTATCTTTTGATGTGTGAAATCATTTGTCAAAGAATCCCCTTTTTGTTTTTGAGTTGTCGCTTGATGAACAGAGAAAAAGGTTAAAGTCATTCTTTTCTTACATTGCCGAGTCAAGCAGTGAAGTGCGAGCATCTGTTAGGATGAGTGAGCGAATAAACAACGGAGTTAAGTCATTTTTTTTTGTTTGTTTGTTTGAGAAGGACCTCGACGGTAAACTTTCTGCTGTAAGATTGAATGATACACGCAGATAACGTGACGGGATTTTTTAAAAACAAAAGAAGAGTCAGGAGGTGAGAGACGGATGAAAAGAAGCAGCAGTGACGGGAAGCAAAGTGACAGCGGGGAGGGAAAGTGAGTCAGAGACAAAAAAACAAGGAGCCGGTTAAGTAAGCAGAGCAGACTCGACGTGAAGTTAACTCCCAATTCATATCTTCCCTTTGCAGGCGACCACAGATAAATAAATAATCTCTGCGTCCCTGAAAGCCTAATTAACCCTGCCGTTCTGGGCGCTTGGTAATTTCTCATTGATGATAATGACAGTAATTAAATGGGATTGATACTTTAAGGCAATTTAATCATGAGACAGATGAGAGACAAGATGTTTGCGGTTAGCTGTGAAGACCACACTGCGGGATGAGGCGGATTCCAAAATACGCCGTCGGAATTTAGTTTAACGTCTGCCAGAAAAGTTTCGACTCCAGTCTGGTGTCAGTTACGCTCGACTGACTCTCTCGACAACGCGAGATGAAGGAGAAGATCTGCCGGCGTCCAAATTTGTGGATGAGAGAAACTCCGAGCAGATTTATTAGAGGAGGCTGATTTAGAGGTCTCGTGTTGAATTTGTTTCCTTTGTTTGCTCCAACACCAGTAAATCCTTCCTCCTCCTGTCTTCCACCTCCCAAGTGTGGTTATCAGCGAGAAGACGATTGCTACATAAATTATTTAGAGGGTCAAAGTGTGTTGTCGTACAAGGTAAATGTGATTCATAGAGAGCACCATGTGATAAAATGAAGATTAATGTCCGGTTCAATAGTGTCGGTTTGAGCGGCTGACCCAGACTCTGCAGCTGCACTTTTCAGAGAGGTCGAAGTCCAGGATGTCTTTTATTAAATGTGTTTTATTTTGAAAAAAAAAAGACAGACACAAGCCCAGCGTGTTGCAGAGTAAGAGCGGACGCCATTGAGTAACTGACAGAGTGAGGTTTCAGTCGATTTGACTCCATTATCTTTTGTTTTGGCCGGTCAATAACTTTATGTAAGCAAGCATCATTTGTAATAAGGGCAAAGAGAACAACATGTAACTGTGTCACTAATGAGGAGTGAAAAGAAGATATTTCACCAAAGTGGACTTCCCATCACGCAGCTACTCACCCGCTCAGCAGGTGGTCGTTGTTATTGACCTCAGCCGAGGTGGTTTGAGGTTTGGAGTGATGAAGGTCACACACTTGGTTTAAAATATGGCTGCCACACCAGAAAAATAAAGCTTTATCAGTATCACGTTAAAATGCGATAAGTTTCGGATAAACTGATGAATATGTCTCATTCACATGAACTTTATTAAGCCGTATCTCATGCTGGGGTTGAGACGTGGCGAGACTCTGTTGTTACTGAGCACGGTGGATGAAATTGTGATAAGTGTGCGCACATTAAAGAAGGATTTTAAAATGAAATGAGGCTGTACAGGAGGAAGAATCAGTCCGACCCGCTGGAGGTAGCGTCGTTTCTCATTGATCAGCTGGAAGGACACCGAAGGCTCCTTGGGTCCATTTCCGTGAAGCGTAAGCAATTCGATTCCGTAATTTTCTGCCATTTAACGTGGATTTTAGATGCAACCGGGTGTCTTTAACGTCTTACTTTGTTTTCTTTTTTGCGGCAGCAGAGACTGAAGCACACAATCACTCAGACTCAAAGACAGGTTGTAAACAAATCACCGCTCTCTGAAGCACTTATGTAAAAACTGCAGCACGAAATGATTCATCAGCTACATCAGGTTTCACTTCCACGCCCACTTTTACACTGACATTTACAGTGGCTGCTGTGTTCTTGCTTTTTATAGTTACAGTTATTAGTACTAAATTCATGCTTGTGTTATTCTTCCTGTGCTGTGACTCAACACGTAAAGAACAAAGAGAGAATTTCATAGTGAAAACACAGAAACTATGAGAGATATAGAATTTCATATTGTCTCCAGGTGAACTAGAATAAAGTTTCTCCCTTCACTTCTACTGAAGTTAATTTAAAAAAGGATCTCTTAAGATGTCAAGACAGACACAGATTTTGAAGAGCTGCTTCAACCTTGACCTGCCGTACTTTGTGTAGTTGTGTGTGATTTGACTTTTTAACAATTAGGTAATGGATTTTAAGGTTCTCTTCTTCTTTTTTTCTTCTTTTTGGTCAAACTTGAGGATGGAGCTGTCTGGAAATTCATCTTAAAGTCTGCCTTGCCTTCCCTCATGCATTATTACTTCCCCTGAATACATCACTGTGTTCCTGAGAGTCACAAATTTGATTTTAAACATAAAACTGCGGCTAATAAATGATCAAATTGTTTTTTTTTTCATATTTGTGGTAATATTTTAGTAGCACTTAAAAGTATGCATGTTTAAGGTGAAAAAAAAAAACACACTGCCAGCTGCCAGTTTCTGTTTTTCAGCATACTCTTTTAACTTTACTAGTGTAAATCTGTGCAGGTGGATGTAGGTGGAATGTGTGACTGTCTTACTGCTGACCTGGGGTTATACTTTGTGGAGTGCAGCAGCCATTACAGCAAATTGATGAGGATTGTTTTTGGATGTTTAGTTGTCACATTTGATTAATGTCTGTACTCTGATTTAGAGATGAATCCTTCACTTCATGTATGTACGATTTTGACTTTTGGACCTCCTGCATAGTTTTCATCGGCAGATTTCGCTTTTTCACTTCTTTCAAACTTATTCTTAAACAATATTCAGCCAGGGCACCCTGGTACCTCGACTGGTAGACCATGCACTGGTAGAAAGGCTGAGTCCTTGCTGCAGTGACCCAGGTTGGACTCCGTGTTGTCCCCTCTCTCTCGCTCTCTCACTCTCTGTGCTTTCCTGTCTCTAATTGGGCAAAAAAATCCCCCAAAATAATAAATAAAAACATAATTAACCAATCACCTGAACTGTAGACTGCAATTTTAGCATCATACTTAGTAGAAAGAAACATGCAGCTCCAGTTATTTACTGGAATAATGTGATTTTAAGACTATACAATGTGTACTTCATCCAAAAGTCTACTCTAATGAACAGCCCACGTGTTGTACCATCAAAATTAACCTTATCTTCCTTTATTTCCATGTCGTGTGCTTGAAATAAACAAATATGACATTACACAGTGTTACATAGTATTCCTTCCTCAGGCTCCTAAACAAAACATACTCACTGGTAATAGAACATAACATAGATGAATGAGGATTGTCAACCTCTCCCCATGTGTCTTCAGCAATAAATCAAAGGGCTACTGCTGCTACTGCTGAGTCCAACAGAAAGTTACCGAAATAAAAGCCACAACTTCAAACTAAAATTTCCTTTAACTTCTCTTCCTCTAGTCTAGTTACATCACGCAGTAGTTGCAAATAGTTTGGAGAGGTTTGGTGAAAGCATCTCCGGTATGTGAATGTTAAAAATCCTGGGAATTTTACCCCGGAAACAAAATTACATTTCAGTGAAAATTCCCGGGACATAACAGGATCTCAAATCCAATCAGAACTCATTTTGTTTACAGCCTCTGATTTGCTTGTAACTGAAAGACAAGCACAACAAAGTGAACGTGTCCACTTTTCTTTGGACCACAGTAAAAAAACACAGTTGCATGTGTCATCGCGGCCTCACTTTCCTTCAGCCCGCAGGCGAAATGCATAGGATGACAGATACAGTGAGCGCTGTCAGACAGGAGTCTCTCCAAAGACGGTGAGGCTGCAGCTGTCCGTGGTGCTGAAGAAGCTTCCCTCATTCTGACTCAGCCTGTACACAACCCCAGCTGTGCCTCACCCTCCATTATCATGTCCTTTTGTTGCTACCCTGACTGCTGTAACAGTTCAAAAGATGGTGTTCAAAGTCTGTAGGTGGATTTTCCTCCAGGCCACTGTCACTGGCAGGGGTCCAGTAACAGGCTGTAAGCCAGCATGTAGACTTTCACTGCACTGCAACAGAAAGAAGCTCTCGGGGTGTTGAACATTGCTCTTTTCTTTTTAGCCATTAACACATAAAAGTTTGCCCACAACTATCACACACACACACACACACACACACACATACAGGACATGAAATAATATTGAACGCCTCGATGACTTTGATTCTTCAACTCGCAATGACAAACACTGACACCAAGATGGGTCCTATTAGGTTGATTGCCAATTAGTCACATTTGTCAGCTATGAAAGAGGTCTGGCAATCAGCGCTTTGATAAGCTAAGTTTTCAAAGCGACACGAGACAATTAACGGAGCCAGAGGCCAAATCATCAGTACTCAACATGCGTGAGCATTATTCAAAAAAAAAAAAAAAAAAACACGAAACAAAAACAAATAAAACGTTTGAACAGTTTTGAAAATATAATGACAACATGCAACAAACAAACTGCCAGTAATTAAGATGAACAGCAGTCATGAGTTGACACTAACAACAATTATATTGATGGACATTTGCAACATATAAAGAGCTGAACAATACGTCTTAGGCTAATTGTACGATATCAGGTGATGTTTTTACGGCATGAGAATGTCTCCTCAGGGAGAAGGTCAAGTGGACGGCTGGTCGCCTCCCATGCATTCCCAACGCTTGGTCCACAATCGTCCCACACCCTCAACCACGTGGTTAATATTCCATGATGGTCCGATAGCCGATAGCCTGGTTTCTTTTCAACTAGACTGCTCTTTCTGGATTTAGCCTCCATGCCAAAGGAGGTTAGAGGCCATGTTGTAACCACGTTGATGATGACGCTCCCCGATCCGTACCAAAGTAGTCAATTTAACCCAAACCTTAACATTAACTGAGCATGATCTTCCCCTCAACCTTTGTGGCCACACCTAACTAAACCTTGACCACAGAGTTCAGGCGTCAGATCGTGCTTTAATGTGTCGCTCGCTCTGGAGAGCTTCAACAAACAACCTATTTTATGTCTTAATTTGGAGGGCTCATTGGTTTTAATGGGACACACATTAGAAACATCAGTGTTTGCAGTGCTGATGCAGCTGTGTTTATTTTACTGTAAATTAAAACCACAATGGCGTGAATCTCATCTCATGCTCACGGTACCTGGTTTGCACTTTGATAAACAACCATCAGTGCTACAATTAACAGAACTCCAAAGGGGTCAAATCATTTGGTCCATATGAAAATGGACTAATGTACCCAACACAGAATAACTGCACTGGTTAAAGGTTAACATTAGTTAACTGAATGGGAGTTACAATACATACAGAGGAGTTTTTTCTCCCTTATTTCACTCCTTCTTAATTAATCTTCCCTCCTTAACTGACACGTCATCCTGATCAACACATCCAGATAATATGACAAAAGAAGAACATAATGAAACAAAGATTTACTTTAATTAACTTATTTAACTTAAATGAACTTCTTATAATCGCTCTGTAGTACAGAGACGGTTCATTTAGTTGATCAACAGAAAATCAGCTACCGTGAATTCAAGAAAAAATGCCAAATATTCTTTAATTTCAGCCCCTCAAATGTAAGAACATTCTGTCCTTCCCTGTCACGCATGATCTTAAGCTAAATGTCTTCTGATCCCGAAGTGTAGGGCGGACAAAACATCTTCTCATTGAGCTGTGAGAAAGTCTTACGATCACTTTCCAATTCTTCCTGACAAGTAATCAGTTAATCAAGAGAATTAATTGAGTTTAATAAGACTTCTTCTAAGATCTGTTGAACCCGGGAGGGATTCAGGTCTTTCAAAAGATCTTTCCCTCACACCATTAAGCGATCCCTCTTGCCCCTTATGGAAGCATCTCAGTCATGTTTTCAGGTTTATTCCTTTCATTTGTTACCTCTTACTTCAAGGTTACTTTTGTAACCCCTGTAGATTTGATAGTCCACAATGTCAGGTGCCTTCTATTCGCTCATTTCTTGACCAAAGCATAAAGATGCTGCAACCATCTGTTGCTCGGAGGCAGTGTTTCCTCGCCTGCACTCGAGGCACTCGACGTGGCTGTTTTTTTTTTTTATATTCTGCTCTGCGCGTCTTCATCGGGCACGATCCAACTGGCAGGTATTCTTGATCAGCGCTCCCACGGGATCCCAGCAGAACAAACAAACATGGCCGCCTGCACCCCTCTGCATATGCAGATGCGCCCCGTCTCATTCATAGAAGGATCTTAGCTGTCTTCCTCCTGCAGCCCTGAGGCGGTGAACCTCACAGAGTGCATGTCACGTACACACACACACACACACACACACACACATGCAAACAACACACACACACACATAAACACTGACTGTCACAGCCCAATAGAAAAGGAGAGACACAACAGAGACAAATATGTCAGTGCCTCAGGCTTGGGCTGCTATCATCCTATCGAAAAAGCTGTTGTGGTGTGAGGGGGAGAAAAAAAACAACAATGTCTGCTTATTGATTGTGACAGTCTGTGTGCTGACTGCTACCAAATGTGTGTTTGTATAATCACATTGATGCTGTGGAATTTGTGAAAGAGGAAACGGAGTGATTCACGGTTATGATGTTCGACAGTAGCCGTATCAAGCCCAGTCAATCATCTCCCCGCCGTGTTTTCTAACGGAGGCTGTGTTTACTCGCGGGCTCTGTGATAGATCGCCGAAAGCCCTCGAGAAGGAGGCCAAAGACACCACTGAAAGGATCCTTGAAGAACTGCAACCGTTTTATGCTAAATTAAACAAATGATGTTCTTGTTCTGTAGTCCGTAATTTTGATAATGAAATTAATTAGGCCTTATCTTTTCCCACCAGACCTTGTTTTTTCTGTGTGTGTGTACACTCTCTTAAAACTACAGACACTTCTTTGCTTTGAATCTCCTCTCTTCATCCTGCTCAACCATCTGCTCATTCCTCCAAAAAAAAAAACAGCCTCTTGCCGAACAGATTACTCAACGCGCTAATAGCGGCAGCGAGCAAAAAAAACATAAGCATTAGCACTGGCACTGCTCGTTTTAATGTCGTGCTTTGGGACAAGCTCCCGGTGCCGTGTTTGTGCGTGTCCTTTCGCCTCGCTACAAATCATGACATTTAAAGATCATTATGATTGTGACACTGACTGGAACCAGCCAGTCAGTTAAAACCGGGGACGCCATTACCGGATGGCTTCATTCGTTTCAGAGTTTGTGCGTAAACACACAAGTGAACTGTTAAGACAAAGATAGAGGATCATAGAAAATTGTGCAGTTAGGTTTAAAATCCCCCCCGAGCGCCTTGTAAATAAACATTTATTCCTCAAACAACAAAATCAACGTGACAAGCGATATTAGAGGCGAAATGAAAACAGAGAGAAATGAAGGAGGGAAAACAGCCGAACAACAAAATGTATACATAATAAAAAATGCATAAACGACAATATTACGACTAGCTTCAGAGTCCACCAGCCAAGCATTGTGCTGTGCAGTATTCTGGCTGATGTTGTGTTCTACCAACAAGCATGGCCTGTTCTTTTGAAAAATGGAATATAATTGAATTTTAATTATCTAAATTTGGGATAATGCCCATCATTAGTGGGGCTGCGATATAATTTGACTAAAAGGGGAGAGAGGAATGGCTCTCTCTGTAGGGACAAAACTTAAAGCACTTTAAACACACAAAGATGGTTGTAGAAATCAACAGCGAGAGCTGCACCAAATGAGATTTTTTCAATAAAAGAACAGAAAGACGCCCGTTACTAATCACTCTATCCAACCCAATTGAAATTTAGGTGCCGGATAAGGAGACTTAACTGCCTACAAGGACATGACCGTCCACCCAGTCATTTTTATTAACAAACTGTACTTATTCAGGCTTTCCTGGGCTTTGGTCCAATCCCAGCATGCAGTCTGTAAGCAGCCCAAAACAAAACAAACACAGTCTCTTCACATTTACACCTATGGTTGATTCAGAGTCTGCAGTTTATATGACCTGCATATCTTAAGACTGTGGGAGGAAAGCAGATCTCCTAAAGGAAACTCAGAGACAGAGAGAGAGAGAGAGACAACATGCACAACTTAACATCAAAATATAATCCACAACTCCACACAAAAAAGACCAAAAAGGTTTTTTTCCCTTCAACATCAAATGATCACAAAACTATAGAAACAAGCTTGTTCGTACCAATACATGCTGAGGGGGGGGGGGGTTATTGACCTCACTTTAGAAACTTTATTCACGTAACACAAAAACAGGCACAAAGAGCTTCACAGCAAAGATGTAGACTCAAGTCACTGTCTTAATGACTTGCAACTTGACTTGCCAGAAACAAATGACTTGAGACTCGACTTGGACTTGCAAGACTCGGGGCTCGACATCAGACTGTTAAGGAGAACGGTAGCAGACTCAAAGGTGCAAACACGAACCACAGAGCTGAAACATGTTTAAAACAGTTTATTAAGTTCACAAAGGCGCCTTCCTTGGAGGTGTTCCAACTGGTAGGAGACCCCGGGGCAGACCCAGAAACTGATGGAGGGACTACATAGCTCATCTGGCCTGGGAATGCCTCTGTATCCCCCAGGAGGAGCGTGAATGCGTTGTTGGGGAAAGGAACGTGTGGAATGCTCTCCTAAACCTGCTGCCACCGCGACCTGACCCCAGATAAGCGGAAGGAAATGGATGGATGGAAGTTCACTGGTGGTGGCCGAAATCAAAGGTAATCCAAGGAGACGTGAACAAACAAACAAACAAAAGTCCAACGCTGTCAACGTTGACATTACAATTGTCTGGGTAAGGTTACACAGTATGTGAGCGCACTGTGGGAAAGACATTATCATGATTGGATCAAGACCCTGTTAGTCAAGCCCCTTGCGCCACTACCTGGTGGTCCATGAATCAGATCAGATCATCATGCCAGTGCCGGTCTTGTCTTTTCTCATTGTAAGGACTGGATTCTGCAGGTAAGACTGCATGTATCTTGGCTTGACTTGGGACTTTGACTTGCCCAAAAAAACCTGACGTTGGGCTGAATTGGACCAAATGACTTGAGTCTCATGTCTGCCTCAGTCACAGAAAACATTTGTCATAAAGCACTGAAACATGAACATCGAGCAGTGGGTGATTTATTCAAGCTGTTGCAGAGATAGCAAAGGGTGTAGTCTGTCATTGTGTCTTAATTAAAATCAACAGGACAAGTCATGTGTCTTTGTCCACCCCGACCTCCTCCCTCAGAGCTTCTGTGGCTCTCCAGCAGCATCACTAATCACTTCTACCTTTGCATCTAAGAGGTGAGTCATAATTCAGTCAAACCACAAGAAGTCTCTTCTCGGAAAAAGGTAAACACCGCTTCTTTGAGGCATTCGAAGCAACAAGCTGTTGTTTTTCAGTCTCGTCAGAACATTTGCTTGTGTTTGTGTATGCGGGAGAGCGAACGCACAATCTAAAAGGCAGACAATCTACACATCAAAAACGGGTCTTTTAGCGCTCTAAGGTTTGGTTTGGTATTCCGAGTGTGTTCCACTTGGATCAAAGGCAAAAGTCAAGCTGTTTTTTTGTTTTTTTAACTAGTGTTTTATCTGAATAGGAATATTGTTTTTATTGCTCATGCTCTTTTAAGATTTTTAAGATCTTTTAAGAACAAGTGGAAAAATGTATCTCATCTTCAGACATTTGCTGTTTTTCAGCAGCAGAAGGTCAAAGGTTTAAACCCCTTGATGTCAAAGAACTCTTGGAGTCAGGAAATCATATATACAGTGCTCTGATCTCTCATGACGTGGAGAAAAATAATAAACAAAAACAAAAAAAAAAGAAATACATCAATATTCCGTTTAAAAAACATTAATAAGTCATGATGAATTTAAAAAAACATATTAAACTTACAAACAAAACCTTTGAGGGAAAAATGCTAATGAGAGTTCAGGGATCACTTGTTTGGATAACAAACTCAAGAACGTCTGTTTAATATGAAATTTTAATGTTGCAGCAGCTGCGGTATTGTTGTGATACTAATCAATCATTTATTAACGACCACACGATGAGAGGTCGGTGGAATTTGCTGTCGGTACAGCGTGGTATATAAGCTCAGTTCAATGGTGTTAGACAGATATCAACATCACAAAAGACACAGTGACCAGCACAACAGACAAGACACAATCCAGTATTTATAAGACAGGTATGTCTGTCAGGGTCAGAGGAGGAGTGTTCAGAGTTCTTGTTGAAGTGGGGAATACAAACAGTTCTTGAAATGGGATGATTTGGTGGGCAGGGGCCTGTAGTGCCTCTTGAGGGCATCAGCTTGAAGAGGCGGTGAGCATGGTGAAAGAGGCCTGAGAGGAAGCTCTCAATGATAGGTTTGGGAACCTGAAGGAGGACGTTTCGTTTTACTTTGACACTCTTGAGCTGAGGTGGCACGTTGGTGGTTGGCACTGTCGCCTCACGGCATGAGGTACGAACCTCGGCTGCATGTTCTCCTCTGTGTGGGTTCTCTCCAGGTACTACGGCTTCCTCCCACAGTTTAAAGACTTAATAGATTAATTGGTGACTCGAAGGTGTGAATGGTTGTGCCCTGCAATGACTTGTCCAGGGTGTGCCCCGCCTTTCGCCCTAAATCAGCTGGGATAGGCTCCATTCTCCCACGACCCTGATGAGGATAAGCAGTTATGGAAAATGGATGGATGAGCTGTCTTAGGAAAAACAGTCTTTTTTTAGTAATGCGGTCTGTACTGATGTTCCATTTGAGAATGTTCTGATGTGTGTGCCAAGAAATATGAATGTGTTAAGGTTTACGGGTTCTCCTGAGACGTGCATGGGAGTTTTTGAGGATGGGGGATGTGCCTGGGAATCTATGATGAGTTCTTGTGTTTTGGACGTGTTGAGCTGGAGGTTGTGGTTATGGAGGTTATGGTTGTGTCGTCTGCATATTTTAAGAATGATGACTGAGCTGTGGTGGGATGTGAAGTGGTTTTGTACATCTCTTCAGGGTATCCTATTTGCATCTGAATCTGTGCTGGATTTCATCCTATTACCCGCCAATAGAACTTGGAAATTCATCAATATCCTTTGATCAACCATCTGAATTGGAGAGTTACTTTGTGTGCTCTGCTCTCTCTCTCTTTGTGGAAGTAGTTGGAGTTCTATTGTTTTGCTGAGGGTAACTTTTTGAACCTAATTTTTGCATGTTTTTTGTGTCAAAGTGACTAATGGGGACAACAAGTTCTGAATTTGGTCCAGTGTTGAGTGAGAGCGCTGCAGACTGCAGCCAAGAAACAGGCTACAATGTAATCCTTGTGGGCAGTTTCGCACCATCAAAATACATCCATTAAAAGTGCTTGTTTTTTGCTACTAAAAGGCTCAGATTGTTGTGCCAACATTCTGGAAAGAGCTCCACAGAGAAATTTAAAAAAACAAACATTTTCTATACCTGTCCAAGCTGTGAAACCTCTCTGTGAGCAGAGGATCACAGCATATAGGGTCAAAGCACCCGCAGGAACCCCACCAGTTTCACGGTCTCGCGGCAGCTGGTGCGTGATCGTCCATCGGGATTGCGTTGTAGCTCATTTTGTGGCTCCAGGCTCCAGTACTCCCCTTTAAATCTCGACCAAATCCAAAACTTGTTGTCCCCATAAGTTTCTTTGACAGAAAAACATGGGGAAATAAGGTCCAGGTTGAAAAATACCAGTTACCCTTTTAAATTATTTGGGTCATGTCCCTGCAGGTTTGATATCGGCCTCCTGTTCATTGGATTGCTTATATAATAAATTGCTTTTCTCTCTGTTCTATATACACTTTGATTGTGTTTAGATCCTGCAGATTTCTGTACACTGTTTATTTCCGTCTTCACGCTGCAGTCTCTGCCAGGTTTACCCTTGATAAAGAGCTCCTTGATCTCTACAAACATTGCAAAGTAAAAATAGGTTTATATATAAAGTGATAAAATCCTGGTTAGCACGTGGGGGGGGGGGTCTAGTGTAGACATTGTTCTGCAGTCTCGGGTTCATGGCTTGGAACTTGTTTCTTGCTGAAGTGTCCTCGAGGGTAGACACCTGTTCATTCACTTGAACATCAGCTAAAGACTGAAAATGTAAATGTATCCACCCCCCACTGCATCCAGCATCTGTGTTTTCTTTTCCAGGGGACCATTCACTTGTATAAAGACACCAGAGGATTTGTTCCGCTCGAGAGGGATTTAGCTCTGTCTATTGGTATTAAAAATAAATCTCTCCTTGTGTCGCTGTTACATTATTACATTTTCCCTGTGAGGCTCCCTATCGCTTCCCGTGCTAACGAGTACGGGACGCCCAGAGGAGAGCGCTCACTCTTAGCAACATTAAACCTGACCCAGATGATCAGTGTGTCAACCATAGGGATGAGGAAACAGAGCAGCAACATCCCCGCTGCGAGACCAGGTTGCAGAGATCAGATTACAAGATGTCTTTCAGCAGGTCTATCTCGACCTATTTATCTACGCTGAGTAGTATGCACAGAGGACCCTAGGTACTTAAATGACTGGAGATTAACCATAACCCTTGTTCGGAAAACCTCGGCTTGACCCTGAATTGTGTGTCGTCAAAAGGATTATCACTCACTGATGGCAGGATCCAATTAAATCAAGGGAGTTTGTGTCCTGAGGCCGGTCTGCTACAGTAGTCTGTTGGTTTTAGCCTTAAGGAGCTTGGTGTGTTACAGTTTTTCTTTTGCAGAGAGAAATCCATGTAAAACATCCTTACGTGGACCTGCTGAACGTTTCCTCTGATGCCTGTTGGGGGATTTGACCATCTCTCCTTTGAGTGCTGTGAGCCAGATGGCATACATCAGTCATAAACTGGATGTGATTACGGAGGTTTTCATCAGTTTTTATTGCCCTAGATTGTGCCTGGAATAATTGCATTCTGCATTCAAGCAATACCCAGATGGCCGCTGTGCCAAACCTCCACAGTTATATTTACTGAAGCTTTAAGTTTATGTATCTAGAAGTCGCTATTTTAATCCTGACTGTCAGCGCTTATGTGAAAGTCATTGGGACCTGGTTGACGGTTCAAACCATCCATATTTCAGAGGTCCTGCTCATGTTTAGCAACCCACTTTATTACAGTATAATGCTGTATCAAAGGATGAACGATGCCTGGCTCTGCCACCTGTACGCTCAGGACAATCCAAACGTTTCTCGTCTGTTGTTCCCCGTTGGTGGAACGTCCTACCAGCTCCTACCAGATCAGGGTGTCCCTCTCTACCTTCACAAACCTCCTGAAGACCTCCAGCTCTTCAGAGAGGACCTCCTCTACAACACTACCAACAACTGGACATGATAAATCTGTCCCCCTCTTCTAGAACGAGTATTACTTATTGCAACATGTCCTCAGCACACTGTACCTTCATTGTTTCCCTGTTTTTGTGAGTCGCTTTGGATAAACTCCTTACTGTGGTCCAAGGCAGTGCTTCCCAACCTTTTTCCTTTTTTTATCATTGAGTAAACTGACTCATGACACTTGGCCATTGTTCCACGAGCTCTTTGGTTGATTTAACTTTTCTAATGCAGGATAAGGCTGTTTAATAGAGAGTAATGGCTTTATAGTCTGAGTTCAGGTCTTTACTCTGCCCTTATCCTGTGAGATTTATCTTAGTTTGAATCTCAAATAATAATGTAAACTGTAATATATATATATATATATATAATGTAATATATATATATATATATATATTGTTGTATATATATATATTGTTGTAAGTTTTGTTACACTCCTTAAAAATGGTCTCTTGATGCCTCATGAAGCTTTGGCAACCTTTAGTGGGGGTCAGGACTCCCAGGTTAGGAGCCAGCGGTCCAGAGAACAGCTCAAACTTTAGTGTTTAGTGTTTTATAGCACCTGTGACCACACACTCGGCCCATAAAACTATACGTCCAGTCATCTTTTATGATGAAAAGGAGTGAAACGCGTTGTTCTTATCCGTGTTAATAAAAGATCACCGGTCATATATTTTTAGGGGTTCAGAGTGCGGTGACTTACACAAACACATCATTTTTTTCTGACTCCATTCTTCATCTTGCAGTCGCCAGCGCCTCTTTGCCCTTCATTACATTCTGTACTTAAATTATTGCTTCCTGCAAGGAGGTAAAGTGCCTATAACCAACAGCGGAATTTAATTTGGACATACTGGGCAACGTTCATCTTCCAGCCACACAAGATTGTGATTTTAGATGATGAAACCTGATAAAATAAAATAAAGAGCGCTGCTTTAAAATGACCTGAAATACAAGCCATGGTTTTATCTGGTCCTCAGACAAGAGTCTGAGAGGTATACCCAGTGTTTTTGTTCAGCACCCTGTGATTTAAAGAAAAGCACTTTCCTTCCAGTCTGATACGTATGGATTAGATTCAGTCGAAGTAACTGTGTCTGAGTGTCTCCCAGAAATCCACCGGGTATCAACCCACTGCTGTACATCAACATAATTCACTTTTATTTGATCTCTGAGGTTTCAGACCACTCACTGTTGTGCTTTGGTGACTGTGTAAAGAGTTCCCAGCAGTGGAAATCTTCAACCTCGCTGTGTGTGTCTGTGTCTGTGTGTGTTTTTGTCGTCTAGGTGTCCAGACGGCCCTCGACCCAGCACGGTGCGACCGTGTCAGCTGCCCTGCAAGAAGGACTGCATCATGACGCCTTTCAGCGACTGGACACCGTGTCCTGTCAGCTGTGACGCAGGTACAATTCCAACTCCGGCCTGTGGTCCTTTGCTGTGTGTCGTCCCCCTCTCTCTCCCTCCTTTCCTGTCTGTCTGTCTTCAACTATCCACTCTCACAAGTTGAAAGCCGTCCAGAGTTACCAGCGAGTCCAAAGTGACTTCTTCCAGGCACGTCTCTGTGGGGCTACACTCTCCACACTCCCTCTGTAGCCTGGTTAGCGCCGTTAACTCCTCCATCTTATTGGGTAGAGATCTTACATTCCCCATGACAACAGACAGTACTCATGGTTTGTGGTTTGAACGGGTCACCCGATGCATCATCAAGTAGTCTGTCTTTCTGTAACAGAAAAAGGCAAATCACTAATCTCCATAGTTCCAAGTCCATGTTTGCACACAAGATGGGTGTAGAAGAGAGAGAAGAGAAGTGTTCAGAGCTACTGTAACTAACTGCCAACTACATGACTCCATGGCAACAGATGTTACGCCGCGAGTCCACCATGTTTGAGCTGCCACGTTTCTACAGTAGCACTAACAGACAAACCAAACACTGGCTCTAAATAGGAAAGAGAGGCCGAGGCAGCTACACGGCTAGATACCATTAAATCCTACACATGGGTCCTTATGGCGAGATTTCCAATCAATTAAAAATGTTTCCATCCGGTGTAGACGTGTACACAGAAGCAGAAGTGTGGAAAAACTACAGAGGTGGGACCCTCCGACTCGGACACATTAACTACCACATAAACACATGCACTCGCGTCTCGTTACACATAATTAATTTGACAGATTGGCATGTAAGACAACCTTTTGGGGCCGACCTCCTTTTACTGCGCCTGGCGAGCACAGACTCGCTCGTGGCTACAAGTGTCAGCGAGTGTGTGTCGCTGCGTTGATGTTGTTGTTTTCATGCTGCGAGAAGAGAAAAAAAAAAAACATTGTTCAGATGAGGTCACCTTTGTCATGCAGCCCATTTCCCGAGCTGTTGAGCAGTGGCGAACACGTTAAATTGATTTATGCCTGAAAATCATTATCGTCCATATTTTGATGACCTCTCGATGTGACACGGTGACATAAATCTCTTCATTCTGAGCGTGCCGCACGATGGCCGTGCATTTTAATGCAATGCTGCTGATATCTTCACCTTGTGCAGAGAATTATACACCGCCCACATACAAAGGTTTGAAGCAGAGTTCAGGACTACCCAGAGGCTCATTTTGTCTTAATGAACTACTCGAGGGCAACTCCACACATGTAAATACCATAAATCTAATCTGAGTCAGATCCGAGGTCTAATGGGATTTTTCTACATCATCGTTGTTGGCTTGATATCCCGAGTAATCAGATGAACGCGTTGTCTACGATAGCCGGCCGTCCAATTAGATTTGGCAATGGCATTCTCCAAGTCCATTCTTCAAGGACTATTAACAGAGCAAGCCCAGCTTATCATTTTGACATGTTTCTCATCGCTTTCCCATGCACAGTCAGACATTTCTTATTTTAATTCAATAATTGTCTATGTCTGTTCAGCCGGCAACGCCGTGAAGAGAAAGCAATCAAGGAAGCGTCTTATCATCCAGCTGCCGTCCAACGGAGGACAGGACTGTCCGGAGGTGCTGGAGGAGGACAGGGACTGTGAGGTCCCTAAAAGCTGTCCGGGATTCAGGTGAAAGTTCTACACTGATCTGATAATGCTCGTGTCAGAGAGAGGCTATGCTTTATTTCATCTTCTTTACAGCTTGGATTGACAACGTCTCAGTCGGCTGAGATTACCTATTTTTGGCCTGAACCCTGACATCATATTTTTTCAAATCCAGCTTTTCTTGTCCGTCCTGAGTGACTCTCCATCACTCATGAGCCTCAAACCCAAAGCTCACCTTCTCTGTCACAATATGTGCTTGTTCTGTAATGAGTTATTTGGGTTAAAAAATGGAAATATGATATAAAGACACAACTTTTTTGAGTCCCTCACCTGAGGACCTTAGGGCCGTGTCATAATGTGTTTAATATTATTCAAGATTCAACATCAACATCAACAAAAACATACATACAGCAATGAACCTCTTACTTTGGCCGGCTCCCTTTACACAACAGTACAACAATAAGAAAAATACACAAAACAGTAATAGAAAAATAAAATATAGTTAGTATGTAAAACTTTAAATATAAAAGTTAAATATAACTTAAAGTTCAGAACACTGCACAGTGTTGGGGCAGATTACTTTGAAATGTGGTATTTAAATTGAATAATCATTCAATTATTGTAATTTGTTACATAATTCATTGGATTACAAGAATATCAGATGTAATCTGAATACTTTTGGATTACTTTAAAGTCAAACATCGAAGATATCTCACCTTATGCTAAAAAATGGACATGATCACAATAAATTGAGCTCCAATAATGTGATTTTTTTCTATTTAAATATCTCAAAACATCGAAACATTTAAATGCAAATAAAATAAATTTTGTGAATTCAGCATTTACAGTTTAAATCAAATAACACTGAATGTCTTCTGTGATTTTTTGTATCCGTTTTTCCATGTTTGAAAATAATTGTTGTCCACTGGTAATCCCATAATGCCTTGGGTTGAGTTGAGGCTGTGTGGGCATGTGTGTGACAACACATTTGGGATTTACCCCATTCCCCTACCAAGAACTACAGATCCTGGAGGGTTAATCGAGCAGTGGTTATCAGTTACTACCCAAAGCAGATTATTCACACTTCAAATACAGACCTGTATTTTCATATTTTAGAAAGTAGCTGCAGTAAAAATGGCGATATTGGTCTGAAAATGGTGTAATGGTGAATAGTGTACCGTCCTGATGTATTCCAGGTGGAAAACCCACAAATGGAGGAAGTGCCAGCTGGTCCCGTGGTTTCTCAGACAGGGCAGTGCCGGCGCGCAGGAGACCTGTGGACCAGGATTACAAACGAGAGGTACAGAAACCAATCTCTTCATCTCCATCCCATTCCTCTCTCTCTCTCTCTCTCTCTCTCTCTCTCTGCATCTTCACTGAACCATTCCTAATCACTGTAAATTAAATTTTTGCTCATTTTGGGTGCATCTGGAGCCCGGCCACCAGGCAGCAGATGGATGTGCCAAGGTTTAAAGAAAAGGCCAATTTATTTAGAGCACACATCAAATCCTCCAACTTAGGAGACACGACACAAACGGAGGCTGACACTCCCTAAAAACTCCAACAAGAGACTTTTGTTTTTGTTTTTCTTCTGAGTTTGGGGAGGAAATATGTTCACTCCGCATCATGTGCCTCTTGAGACTTGTTTGACAGTTTGGGCTGTTTCACTGCTGCCTTTTTTTTTTCACCTCCGGGTCTTGTCATGCAATTTTAATCGAATGTCTCTTGTTGAAATTTTGCCTGCACCTTGCGTACACAGCACACGATGGGCCAACATCCTGTTCGTACGGGCCTTCACGCATAAGTGACAACTACTTTAAAGGAGTTGTGTCTCTCCTCTCTTGCTCTCTCTCTTTAAAACCATATTTCCTCTTGCCTTTTATTATACGACGATGGATGTACCATGTAGTCCTGGGAGGCTTTCATAAAAATCCAATTTCAGGGGGTCACGCAGAATGATCAATTTCATTATGTTCCAGCTCCTATAGAAGGCCATTATTAGTGCATGTATTTCTGTTTCTTCTTCGCCAACTTACAGTAATGGATGGGAGAATCAATTTATTCATGAAAATGCTTTAAGGTCCACTTTACTCCAGATTCTGTGCAGCTTCTTTTTTTTTTACTGATTTGATATCATGTGACACTTGATGTCCGGACCCTCCCGGGCTTGTTTTCAACCCTCTGACACTTCTAAATGGCAGAAATCATTTTGTCATTGACTTAAACTAAACGAGACACACTGTCTTCTCTGCTCTGTGTTTTTCTGACAGTGTGTTGTGTTGTTTACCTGGACAGAGGCTTTACTTAGAGAGAGAGAGGGAGGGGGAGAAAGTACACTGTAATAGCACTATTAAGCACACACACACACACACACACTCTCTCTCTCTCTTTCACAAGATAAGACCTGACCTCACACACCACCAGACGGATGCTTTCCAAACCAATAGCAGTGCCCACGGGGGGTTCAGCTGAAAATATGCTTAGAGATTGATTTCTCTCTGAAGGTACAGCCCTGCTGCCGAACGTCTGTATCACAGGAAAATGAAATATTGCAGCAACACAAGTAATACCATTTATTAAAAAAATAAAACAAAGGCAGGGGATGATGCAAGCCAACATAAATTGACTTGTGGGCTTCAAACCAATTGAGGTAGAGATGTATTTGTGTCTGCTCTGGCTCTTATGATTGTTATTTAGCCTCCCTTGAGATCTAATCTGAATTATACAGTTCAGGAGCCTCATTACAAGAAGAATTCCCTCACTGCGTGTCCTATCTTAAGTTTCACGGATAGGAAATCTTCCTAATACAGAAGCAGTTCTTAAACTCATGACTGTGTCCCATCCTATCACAGGCCTCCTATCCAATCACGACATTAAAAAAAAAAAAAACTGTAACCTCGATTCTTCAATCAGCTCTCTCAGTGATTGAAATGTACATCAAGGCTGCCTGTTTCCATGACAACGGCTGTTTCAGGCTTTACTTGTCACTGGCTAGCTAGCTTGCTATAATTAGCATATAGCACACACAGTACCTCAAACAACCCCGCTTGAAAAAACCTGAACCATCCCTTTAAGGACATTTAAGGACAGGGTGTATGCAGTCCTAACTTATTTCAGTTTGGACCAAGCGGTAACCTCCGTGACCGTGAAGTGAAGCCAATGCAGAAGTGCCAAAACACTGCAGTTCCTCTTGTCGTCCACTTGAGGCTGGCTGCAGAAGTGAGTCAGTCTCCATAAGTCCCCATGTTAAAATGTCCAACTTCACAGCAGAAATAAACATGTTTACAGCCTGGTACAAAAAACAGTTTTGGTCTCTATAGCTAATTTCCCCGTTCATGACAACTGTACTGAGGGTGAATTTTTATACAACTCACCTGTTCAAATTATATTAAGGCTTAAAGTTATGCAGAATTAACAGCGTGGACGCTTTGATTGACAGGTAAGTGCCGTTACAGATGGCTTGTTTGAGCAACCAGGCCTCATTCAGCCCGCCTCAGGTCAACCGCTGATCCACATCTTTGCAGATTTTTAGAAAAGAGGCAGGACAGCCAACATGGCGACACCCAGAGCCTTCAAAACAGCTCACCTGTGGGTGACATGCATGCGCTGTCCATTCTTTATACTTAGTTAGCGATCAGGACGGTTCTGTAAAAGCTGAATTCTCGTCCTAACATAAGATGTGATTTTCTCCTAACATCTTTCTGAAATACTAAAAATCCTAACCTGAGATAAAATTGGATTTCAGACTCAGGAAGTTTCTGTTATAGGTCCCCTGATCTATTTTTCATGAAATCTTTAGTTACCTTCTTTAAAGCTCTATTTGATGTTATGTTGCTCACCAGTGAGGGAAGATGTAGTCGGATTTCTCACGTTAACGGGGCACTCCAGTGATTTCATCATCAAAGAGTATTTGAGTGTGTTTTACTGCTCAGGCTGTTATTAACCGATGTACTGTATGATGTGTTGTGTGGCTCTGGAGGAGCTTCATCGAGTCTGAGAAAATAACTCAAGTGCACCACAGTGCAAAAATACTTATTCACTTTCTTACTGTAAGTCAGGTGAGAGGATTGATATTTCACTCAAATCTGTCCATAAAATGCTGAATGAAGAAAATAAAAATACAGCTAGCATGGGTCTGTGCAAAGAAGAAGAAAATCAACCTGTCAGCACCTCTAAAGCTCATTAACATGCCAACAATGCAACAATCAAAGTATAAAAATATCAGTGTTCTATGGAGGTTTATGTGCTTGAGTATTAAATTAGTGAGCTTCTGACCTGCTGTGAACTAACCAGCTGCAGGCTGAAGCTTAATGCTGGACAGAGTGGTGTCTTCATCATTTAATTCTTAATATTCCTTAAATTTCAAATGCAGTCTGTGTCAAAACAATCAATAAGTATATCAACAAATATATGCAATCAAGAGGAGACATCAAGACAATTATATATTAATATGCATGGATGCATGAGTGCGTAAGCAGGGCTTAATTGTTGTACAACCCTTGATTCCATCATAGTTGGAATCAGGGTAAATTACTGTCTGTAATTTGATTACTTAAACACCCTCCTGACGGGCCTCCCAGCCTGACCAGTGAAACTCTTTCAGATGATCCAGAACGTGGCGGTGCGTCTGGTCTCCACTGGCTGCCTGTAGCAGCCGGCATTAAATTCAAATCTCTAATGCTGACTACAAAGTAGTCTCCGGTTCTGCACCCACCTGCACAGTGCTGTTGCGCTCCTCCAATGGAGCTACAGCTGTCACTTGATTCTATGCGAGTAGTACTTGTAATGTAAATGTATGAATGAAAAGAAAATGCAAATTGTTTTCAACATATATTCAATTAAATACAATGCAAAGACAAGATATTTAATATTCAAACTGATAAACTTTGTTTGCATTTATACAGCGTCCCAACTTTTTGGGGAATCTGGGTCGTAGTTGCTCAAGGTCGAACTAATTTGAACTACTTTATACACAGTTGGGTTGTTTTTAAAAATATGAAGCATTTTTATGCATTAATCTTTAAATTATGCACCATAATTTATGAGCTGACTATATGTCTTGTGTATAAAATCTGAATCTGCAGCATTCTAGTATAAAGTTGTATAAATACAACATTGGATGTATGTCCTTGGGTTAATTAATTTTCCTCTACTGTACTTCACTCACTTCCTGTTTTATTACCATACCTATAACCGATCAATCTGTTGGAACAATAAAAATATAGCGCTTTATTGCCTCCTACGTGTTCTAATGAAGCCATTTTGACCCATCGTCTCTTAATTCTTCCAGCTGTGTCCTGTCGCCAGCTGGACGGGACGCAGGCCGACATCAGCGAGTGTCTGAAATTCGCCAAGGCCATGCCTACCATCACTCAGCGCTGTCAGCTCCCCTGCCAGGATGACTGCCAGCTGACCAACTGGTCCAAGTTCTCGTCCTGCACAGCTGACTGTGTGGGGGTCCGGACCAGAAAGAGGGCATTGATAGGTGGGAACAAGAGAGACTTGCACAGCACAAACAATGAGCTGCTGTTTTAAGCTTATTCGCACTGTAGTTTAAGTGTTTGTGAGCTACCCGACAAATTTAGGGGGTAATGTCGGCGGGCAACGCTCCAAGAGACGATGAGTAAAGTGAAACACAAGGTCGTAAATCTATTCGGATAGTTCTCGCCCGCTAAATGTTCCAGTGGGATTAAAGCAACAAATCTGAAGTATCTCCTCAGACTTTGGTATCCATCAGAGCGCCCCCAGAGAGTCATAGTCATAAAAGCAAAATGACAAGAGTGGTGCGATGCATTAAGACACCTCCAGGAGAGGTTACCGTGAGGGGGGAAAAAGTCAACTTTAAAGTGAGAGGAAGTGGATTTGCAAAGCTTTTATTTCCCCCTGATGTGAAATCTGATGTAAAAGAGCAGATAGGTCAAGAAATGCATAGAAACACTCTTTGAAGAAGCGGTTTAATTGTTCTTAGCTTTAAATCAGAAGGGAGAGGGTGTGGATTTTTTAGATTTATCCAGAATCCTTCAGCTGTATTCGGGAAATGTTAAACGTCGGCCAATCGCTTATAGACGGTTAGACGTATGCCAGAGTCGTCTGCATCCTTTTCTTCATCTTAGAAACCTTTGTTCAATCTAAAAAATACAGATTATGTTGAGCAAAGTATCTACTTTTCTTCCTCCTGTTGGTCACTATGACCTTTGCAGACGTATTAAAGCAGCCTAGACTGCAGTTTGTTGCTTCGATGCAGCCAGCTGTGATTCTCATGCAGGATAAACTTTTGCTGAAATTATTCAAATTCCAAAAAAAACAGATTTATAGTCAAGCGAGCTTGGCGGAGACACCGGCACCTGCAGGTAAATATGTCGTGGGCAGTTAGGTAGAAAGTCATCATCTCCTTATTTGCATTAGGAAACAACTCCTAATGATAGACTGCGGCAAGAAAGACGTTTTTTTTTTTTTTTTTGCACGGTGATCTATGATTAACGATGCTTGACGTGTCTGAGGATAAAAAACATCAAGCTGTTTGAGTAAAAGAGCACTCTGCTTGAAACTATTTCGCCAGTGTAATCTATCATCAGGAGATGCTGTCCCCCCATGCATGAATCCCACATGAGGGACAGCAACTCCTGTGTCATCCAGCCTCTTTTTTTTTTCAGTAAGTACACTTTCCCAAACAAGGCCTTGAAAGTACCCTTAAGTATCGGGAGACTCAAAGCTGCCGCAGCCTAATAACGGAGACAGAAATCCACCAACACCATGGAGTCATTTCTCCTCAAGGCTGTCCTCTTCATGTCTGTCCCTCTGCTCTCCTCAGGGAGGAGTAAGAAGAAAGACAAGTGCAAGAACACACAGATGTATCCTCTGAGCGAGACCCAGTACTGCCCCTGCGACAAGTACAACGCCCAGCCGGTGGGGAACTGGTCAGACTGCATCCTTCCCGAGGGAGGCAGAGTGGAGAGCATCCTGGGGATGAAGGTCCAGGGAGACGTCAAGGAGTGTGGGCAGGGCTACCGCTACCAGGCCATGGTGTGCTACGACCAGGACAACAGGCTGGTGGAAACGTTACGCTGCAACAGTCACGGTGAGTACATGGGTCAGTTCACGCAAATGACCAAAAACAAATCTCCAGTTAGTTTTATCTGTTCAGGTTTTGACATATCTCCCTCTGAGCCACCACGCTAACACCTGTTTTTGTTTGTGGTGCTCACAGCATTTAAAGTCCGTGTAAAGAGATTTCTTTCAAAATATATTAAATATGTTGGAAAATAGTTGCTGCAAACACGCGAAAAGACTTTGAACGATATATTACTGAAATGTGGAGTTAGATGTTCAAAGTTTTCAGTCCAGGAATTTGATTTCATAAACTTGTCGATATTTAATATCATTCAAATTTGGCTGGGTGGTTAATAACACTTTCTTCTTTGGTCTGACAAACTCAGAACACATTTATTCTGACTTTACACAGACATATATATACACACTGTATGTTTTAGTATAAAAGTGTGTTAATTTTGGTGCTTAAAACACACACTACAACGGGTTTTTCATTTGTGGGTCAGACAAAACGAGTAATTTGAAGATGTTTGATCCCGGAGACTTTCATAATTTAATAAAAGGTTATCAAAAAAAGTCAGAAATAAAACTAAATACATTAATAAAACATACTGTTAGTTAAATATTTAAAATAAAAATCCAAAATAAATCCTTTAATCTCTAATCGCTTGGTAAAAAATATCAAGGCGCTTTTAATTTCTTTTCCTTTAGCACCAACCAGCTGATCAGACAAATTGAAACTAAATTCATTTAAACTATAAAGTGTATTGGCTCTTCAGCCTGTGCGTGAGTGGCTATCCATTTCAGCTAGCTGCCTCATTGAAGCTAACATTAGCGATAAAACTACACCGGTGCAGTAAATGTTATTCATCCATAGACTGTATTATTATACTCACAGTAACAGTTATTGTCAACTCGAGTAACGTTCCTCTTCATTTCACTTGTCCCTCCTCTGCTCCTTGTGAAAATGGATGGATAGTTTTCATTGGAACTACTTTTTTATTGAAGAAATAGTCCCAGATAAGACTAAATCTATCTTGCATAGCTACATAACACTAGAGGTAATGTGTATTTTTTTTTACAATCTGGGTCAGCTAACTTTATTAAATTTGCCCTGTGAACTCTGATGATGGGAGCAGCTCTGACAGAAATCCGCATTAAACCACAGAAGTTGAGGTTTGGTTGAGGCGGAGTACATTTTGTAACAAATCAGATTTTATTCCCTCTCCAGCCTTGGTGAAAGGTAAAATACTGTAGCACGCTGGATTTCTGTCAAAACAAAAATAACTTTTTGTTCTGTTAAATATTCATCTGAAGCGAAGGATTTTGTTTGTGCGCGTTGGAAAAGTCCCTCCCGTGGACGCTAGCGACTCATTGTGAACACCGACCTGCACATAAGGAGGCCTTTTTCTGGCACACTCCTGTCAGAATCATTTGCCTCCCCCTTTGTAAGGTCTTATCTTAGATCCAAAATACTTCAGGGGGCTCAGAAACTCGTCGTGAAATTGCTGTGAAATAGAACGCGGGAGATGTTCAAATGAATGCATCAGTGTTGTGCATGTACAAACATGGTCTTAGTCTCCTTTCTGTGAGTCACACATTCAGATATGCGTCAGTTAATCTGAGTGTGGGCGTGACAAGAGCACGTCGTAAGGATGTGCCCGTGCGCGTTTGTCATCTTCTGTGTATTTTTACACCTATGTAAATGTCTTTGAATGCGTGTGTGTGTGTGTGTGTGTGTTTGTGCATCCGTGCATTCATCTTCAAGCATCGCTGAGCTTAGAAGACAAAGAAAATGTTCCTTGAGGTGCACGCGAAAACAAAAAAACACATTCACGAGGCTTGCGAATCTCAAAGATGTTATTAAATCTCTCTTTTATCCCCCCTCCTCGTTCAGCCGCTCTCCCTCCTCTCTCTGTTCTCTCTGCCACTCCCTCCTTCATTTTCTGCGCCTTCTTTCTCTCTCCATCTCAGCCATCATCGCTTGTAATCTTGATGGAGGAGGAGGAGGCATGGTCTTTTTCCACAACTCTGCAGCTGACACAATGCCCTCAGCTATGATGGCGATCAGGCCAACTGTGCCGCTGTTATCTCTGTGTTCCACAGACATCAACAGAAAAGAAGAGGATTAACGTTAAAAGTGCACGTTGTTCCAAGATTTTGTGTCGTTATGAGAGAAAACGAATATCATAAATGAATCTTTGCGAGGCTCGCTCTGAACCGATTTGAATAAATGAGTTTGCACAGCTGCAGCAAGCAACAATAAGAAGATTTTATGAACTAGAGAGAATAAAATATCAAAAAAGGAGCTCAGTAATTTGTACGTTATACATAATTTTGACCGTGTAAATTATTTAAGTCAAGCTTGACCGCGGGGAGATTAATAATCAACGGCACAAGAAGCGAGTAACATCCAAATGACAAATTCCTGATTCTGTTAGTTCCCAGCAATAATTGCAGTCAGCCACAAGAAGATCTAATTAGTGTGTTGTCATGTTCAATATAATCAAGACTGAGACTGAGGCGGGGGGGTAGAGACTCAAGACCAGAGTCACAGATTTACCAGCTCCAGACAGTGGCTGAAATTGTGTCGGTCTATCATCATTCAAATTGTGTTTGAATTGACAATTTTCCACCAGGAGAGTTTTCAATCGCACATCTCTCACATAAAATCAACATAACTGCTTCGCCTGCTCGTCAATACGGTGGCCAAAGGTCGTGGTGTAATCAGTAGAGATGCAGCTAACGGTTATTTTCATTATCGATTCGTTGGTCAATCATTTTCTCTATGAATCGATTAGACGTCAGGTTCATAAAATGTCGGAAAATGTTTTCTAAAGTCCTCAAATTGTCTTGTTTTGTCCACAGCTTGAAAATATTCACATTTGGGGTGTCGTTTAGCTCAGTTGGTAGAGCGCCCGCCCCGTGTACAAAGGCTCAGTCCTTGCCGTGGCGGCCCAGGGTTCGAATCCGACCTGTGGCTCTTTCCCGCATGTCATTCCCCATCTCTCTCTCCCCTCCCACATTCCTGTCACCCTTCAGCTGTCTCTGTCAAATAAAGCTCAAAAAGGCCCAAAAAAAAATATATATATATATATATTTAAAAAAAAAGAAAATATTCACATCTGAGAACCTGAACTCTGGATATATTCTTCAAAAATGTCTCAAAGGAAGTCATCGATTATCAAAATAGTTGAGGATTAATCAATAAATCGACTAATCGTTGCAGTTCCAGTAGTCAAGTCCCCCTTGTGTAAGTCTCCTGCTAGGTCCTCTGTACTGTATGTGACATTACTCATATAGTTCTGACTATAAGTGACCCATAATGCTTTGACCTTTACCGTGACTTAATATTATGGGACAGCTCAGAGAGCCCCGGCCTCATCTTAGCAGGATGTAGTGAAGGAAGAGGGAATACAGTCACCGTGGGAAGCCATGAAGGGTAAAGCTTAAGGGCAAGTATCTTGCTGAGGAATCTGTGAACTCGAGCAGCGCCGCAGTGAACAGATTTGTCGGCGCATGACGAGCCATATTTGTTATAACAAGGGGGAACACACTGAGAACCAGCACCGTATAATCGAGCTTAAGCTGTTTTCAGCGTTACAACATGTAGACAGCGTGCCGTCGAAGTTTGGGGACTGAGGTCCGTGTCCGTTAGGGGTGGTAATGTACTTCAGTGTGTCCTTCTGGCCAACGATGGCTCTTTATTATTTCTCTGCGCTCCATCCTGAGCCTCTATAGTTATTTATGGAGCACCCGGGGATTAGGCTGTCCCCATTGCCTTGGAGATGATTGTGGTTCAGGAGGTGTAACAGGTCGAAAATCGGGCAGTAATGTTGGAGGATTCCCGGAGCCGAAAGGTTAACGTAAAGCTTCTCAGGCCAACCACCCATCAAACGGATGGAATTACTGACAAAAAAAACACTATGGTGACTGAGCCGGACTTTATTCCTGGGCGGATAGCCAGAAATAAATGGTTGCCTGGTTTGCCACCAAGGTACCCTTGAGCCCAGCATCCTAGTGGGTCCTTACAAGATGATAAAGAGTCCCATCATTAATTATTTTGGGTACAAACATCAGTCCAGCAGAGTGCATTAGTATCACAGTCCACACATGAATGTTTGACAGGTTCTGAAGACAAAAAGTATAAACTGACAGTGAGAAACACACATAAGAAACTGCATAACAAGCATAAAATATACAGAACATGTCCCAATTATCAGTGTGAGGTTCAAGAGCTGGTTGGGCAGTGAAACTGCTGAAACATTTCAGGTGAAGTTGGGCAGTCAGCAGTTAGGAAAGCTTTATACAGCAGTGACAACTACTCTGGGAATTGCAGCAAGAGCTCGTGTCGGGTTACAAGTGGACTTCTGAAGGCAAGCAGCAGTTGATCTTCTACCTGGACTCGGCCCAGGAAATGTCCCCGAGAGCTTTGCAAGACATCTAACAAGTTTATATCAGTTGAACTACAGGTGAACCGCAGGCTGAGGTGCTGCAGCATTTGCACTGCGAGTGAACTGAAAGTGACATCGTCAGTGATTTAGACTGAATGGACTTGAATGTAGTGCCTACGGTGGGAGGTCAAAGGTCGTGAAGTCTCAGCTTCAGCTTTCAGAGACCATGCTGAACTCAGCAAGGGGCTGATGTAGAGACGCTGGTCCGGACTCAGAGGCAACAGAGTGTAAGGAGGTCAGGCAGTGTGCTGTGCATTTAGCTGGTGTTAAAATGCTGCTTGCACTTTAATCTAGTCCTGAGTGGATTAAGCTGACTCCTTATTTTCATAATAGATGTAAGTAATCTTGGTGCTCCAGTTTATACCCCCACGTTTAAGCTGCAATCATCCATATAAAACACATCCATCCAAGTGTTTCTGAGCAAGATGCTACCACTTTTGGAAGCAGTGGTCTGTAGCTGCGCTAAAGAGAGTAAGAGAAGAGAAAAATGCAAGGACTCGTAAAAGGGTGAGATTATTTTAATTGTAAAAGGACTCAGGTTTGTTCGGATGCTAGATTAACTACAGAATATGACACTGTGGTGAATCACCGCGGGGTCGCCAAGCGGGGTGAGGGTCTGCTGGGGGTGTGTGTATTTGTGCTGAATGTAACCGCTGTGAAACAATCAAGAAATAACTTTTTATTTTAACCAGTTAACCAGTGCTATCGATGCCGGCGCTCGCTCACTTTCATTCACTGTCTCTGTCTTTCAACCACTGCTGTCTCTCTCTCTCTCTATCTCAAACCATCAGACACAAGTCAAATTAAACTTCTTCGTGTCTCTAATTTGCAGCGTAAATTGTGAGTCAGACTCAGATTTAGAAGCTGGGTATGTGAAATAAACAAAGCCAGAACACACCAGGTAGAGTATCAAAGTTTAGTCCATGAATCCACCTGGATAGTCTTAGCGTCAGAGACATTTCAGGCTGACTGTGGAGGAGTTTACGCGATCTGAGCGTCTGATTAGCAGCGTGACGTCGGGCTGCGTTTTTCCAAAAGTTGAATCCAGCTCAACTTTTCCAACACTTTTTTTAGCGGACAAAACACACTACCCTGACTCAAATGATGGATCCCGTCTTAATGTACCCTTAGTCTCGTGCATACATTAGTTACAAACATCTGACCTAAGTGGTGCTAAAGCAGCGCTCGCTCAATATTTGCACCGCATTAGAAAACACAAAAAAAGCCTCCCTGTTGATTTCAGTTAGCGGGGGGCTCTGTCAAAACAAATCTGGGTCATTGAGCAAAAAATGTCGAAAGTAGCTCAACTTTTGACGCAACATAATGCAACTTCATCGACTAAGTGTACATTCCTGATAGTTTGACTTTGCAACATAAGCAGCGTGATTCTGTTTACCTTGCAGTCTTCGGGATAGTCTGCATAATAACTTTCCAAATCTGTAACATCCCGTCTGTCACTGTTGGGCCTTAAAATGCGCATATGTATCACTCAAATTGGACTTTCTGGATTGTTTTTCACTGCCTTTACCAACACAGCCATTATTTTTTATTAATTCTGTATTTATTTATTCTTGTTGCTGACATGGCCAGGCTGGGACGTCACTTGTTGTCCAACTGAGACGTCCTGAATAAAGAATATGAATAACCACCACTCTCCCCTCTAGTTATCCTCAGTTTGCTCCAGCAGGGCTAAGTGGCCCGCAGTGGAGAGCTGCTGCACCCGGCAGCGAGATATCACCGCAGAACATGTGTGTGCTCAGCAGGACTTTGCACAGGTTAAAAAAGTGAGAGAAATACTTGCCTGTAACTTGACAAAATTGATTCGTGAGGACTGAAAAGGCGCTGCAGGATTCCACTGAAGAAGTGTTTTCAGCAAATTCGGCAGTGAGCGTAGCACCAAATGTCCCTCACTAAAAAAAGCAAAAGGAGTCTGAAGGGGCCCTCATCATAAAGAGGAAGTGGTTAGGCACCCTGTGAGACACTCCACTTTCCCGGCTCATTCACCTCATCGATTTTCTTAATCAAAGGCTAAACGGATTTACAGACCAGTGCCGTTACATAAGCCTGAAAAAATGTATTTGGTTCTGTCTACTAAACAGATTTTCAGTGAGCGGAGAAAAAAGAGATGTGATGTACTAAGCTATGGGTTCAGAAAGAATCTCTTTCAACACATTTGACTGAACCTTGGCTTGTGTGTCCTGGTGAAAGACAGAAGAAATCAAAGCCCAGAAATGGTGCCAGAAAAACACGGATAACAAGCAGAGCATCTCGTTTAAAAACAGCCCTGTTAACTGTGTCATGACCCCGTCACCTGAGGAAAAGTAGAATAATGACGCTCGCTGTCGAGGCTCGACGACTGCTTTACTTGATTTTAAGACTTTTATATATCAGACCATAAAATTGGGTCTTTGAACGTGGACCCTGTTTTCATTCCAGTGGGCTGAAAATCGATAGGTGCATTTAGATTAGTTTGTGAAGTATCGGTTAATAGTTCGCAGCGCTGGGTATTTCTCCCCATCTCTAGCATTTGAAGAGTTCTCGAACTTTAATGCTTGTTTGTTGGATCGAAAAGAAAAACTGACCTCTGGGAATTACGACAAATGTTGTTTCATACGAGATAAAGAAAACAAGTTTCTTCTGAGAGATTCGAGGACCTGAATGTTTTTCTCTGAAGCTGGTCGTGAAGGCTGAGATCCTGCGGAGAGAGCCGAGGTTTTATTTCAAAGTTTATTTCTCTTCTGCTGATTTGTTCCTTCTGAAATAATTACTAATAAACTACTTAATCTGCAATTATTTTGAGGCATTTTTAAGAAGAAAACTACAAATTTCAGCTTCTCAAATGTGAATATCTTTAGTCCTCTGTGACAGTGAACAAAAAATCTAAGGAAGAACACCTCATTTCACCATTTCTGTCATTTTTTAAGAGCCGACATCGGGGAAATTCACTTGTTGCAGCAGCTCAAAATATACAAGGTGGATAAGAAAAATATTCATAAATATCTCCATGCTATCTCCTCTTTGCTTTCCTGTCTGTCTTTAGCTGTCCCCTCTTACAAGCCGAGTCCAAAGAGACTTAATTCAGCCACGTCTCTGTGATGCTACACTCTCCATACTCCCTCTGTAGCCTGGTTTGCGCTGTTAGCCGTTAGCTCCTCCATCTTACTGGGGAGAGATCTTACGTTCCCCCATGATAAGAAACAGTACGCATGGTTTGTACCGTCTTTTTAGCTCCCGGCGCTTAAATCAAGCTCTGCATCCTCGTCTCCTTCTCTACTTTTCACAGAGAGTGTGCTAGCACTGCCTAACTCTAACAGCTGTTCTCAAGTGTAAACAAGAGTTTTAAGACTTTCCTGAACGGGTCACCCGATGTATCATGAAGTAGTCTGCATAACAGAAAATCCACTTCACTTAATTCACTTAAACAATCTCCAAATCATCATTTCCTCTCTGTTTTTCTTCTGATATGTGTACGCGCCTCATGGCTCATGAATAAACATCCAGGTCACAGGCTAAAAACCACAACCGCCATAAAAAAGTTCACCGCCTCCTCTTTCTTTCAGGTTACATCGAGGAGGCGTGCATCATCCCCTGTCCCTCCGACTGTAAACTCAGCGAATGGTCCAACTGGTCTCGCTGCAGCAAGTCCTGCGGCAGCGGAGTCAAAGTTCGCTCCAAGTGGCTCAGAGAGAAACCTTACAACGGCGGCCGGCCGTGTCCCAAACTGGACCACATCAACCAGGTACAGACGCAGAAAGTTTCTCAAGCTCAGTTTTTAAAGTCTGAGCAAAAAGCAGCCATCGATTCTTGAATATTTATGAACTGTGCTACGATGTATTTATACTTATTACAAGTTTTATACACATAATACATATCCAACACTGGAGAGAGAAAGAAATTCATTATTAATGAATAATCAGCCTGAGTCTGCAGAGCTTTCCTTTACCTTCCCCTCATTATTGCTGCACTCATTTTTTGCTGAGCAGCGACACTGCAAAAAAGCAATGCGTGCTATAAATGGATTCCATCCACCATATTAATGCCCCGGTGTGTGCCAGTTGATTCCTTAAGGTTTCCATGATTTGCAGAAATGAAATGCTTTCCAGGCCCGTGAGTATCCGCAGATGCAGATTAAGGTTGTGTTGATCTACGCCTGGCAGCGTGTGTGTGTGTGTGTGAATGTGTGTGTATCTGCTAAGTTCACACAGATATTTATGCCAGAGGCTTTACTGATTATGTCCTTCTCGAATGTTGTATTAATCACAGGTTCTGCACTATATGAACAGTTGGCATGTGCTCATTAATCCATCTGTCTCCTTTTAATCCACCCCGACGCTCACTGGATGTGACTCACCGCTACAGGCTCAGGTAAGAGCTGCTTTCCTCAGCTATTTGTGATGTTGCCACAGATGTTAAGTGTCAGTAATGTCAGCGGGTCACTGACAGATAGATGTACACAGCCACAATATCCTCACTATAAGTAAACAAGGCGCTATCAGATTGGAGTTTTATTTAGACAGACATTTCTCGGAGGCAGAGCTGCTCCGGGGGCAGAAATAATCTTGTTGGCTGAGTTAAACCTCGAGAGAGCTGAGCCAAAGAATCACCGAGTATTAGGCAAAACTTCACTGACAAACTCAGCTAAGACGAAATAGTTATATAAATATAAAGAGGCCGCTACCAAAACTTTAAGTTGTTGTGTCCTCAGGTGTACGAGGTGGTGCCGTGTCAGAGCGACTGCAATCAGTACGTGTGGGTGGCCGAGCCGTGGAGTGTGTGGAAAGTCAGCAACGTGGACTTAAAGGAGAACTGCGGCGAGGGCGTCCAGACCCGGAAAGTCAGGTAAATATCAAACTGTGTGTCCTGATCTGTGTCTATGTTTAGATCGTTTATTAGTAGCTTTATTAATACATTTACTCTCACATGAAATGCTGAGCCGAGCTGAGTCATACGTGAAAATCTGCTGCTCTCCTTTGTTTCCTACAACTTCTACAACTGCTACAACGAGCTGTCAGACCTCTAATGAAGCTGACATGCTAATTTGTATTCATTATTTCACTACCTTGTGTAAAGTCGTGCGTGTTTTTGAAAATAAACACGGAAGAAAGAAGTCCCGTACAGGCCGGGGTGACTCGTCTAACACGCTTCCCGCTGACAGTCAACAACCCCGACACGCTGCCAGATCTGTTCGGGTGGAACTCTTCGGATTCGTACTCTCCACATGCCAAGACATGTAATTAGACCATATTAGACTCATAACACTGTAATTAGATGGTTCCTGAGGCGTGCAGAACCAAACATCCCCATCCTGTAAACACACAATCACGGTCCAAATAAGACACAGGGACATCCGATATGAACATCCACAGCCCTTGTAATGATCAAGTCGAATGCCTTTTCCTGATTGCTGGTGGTTCGGTGATTAACGACTCAAGTTTCTGCTCTGAGCAGGTGAAATTATCAGTGGAAATAGTGGCAGTTCACTCTTTATCTTCATAAAAACCTGTAATTATAAAGAGAAAACTCTTAAAATGTGGCAGCAGCACTTGAGGAATTGCAAAACTCAACAACACATGCATCAGAATATCAACGTTTTGCACTGTATCCAGAGTAAGTGAAGAAAAAGTGCAATTTAATGCAGCCAATCCACGTTCATCCGACCGTTGTGTGTCCACATTGACCTTCTACAGACGGAGGAGTTTTGTTTGTATGTTTTATTCACCTCTTTTACCCTGAAGGACACACACACCACCGCCTGACCGAGTACTTCGTGTACCTGCTCCGTTGAACAGCAGCATCGCTAAAATAAGGTCAAATCAGTGTTTCTCCAACACTCCCACAGGTGCATGCTGAACACTATAGACGGGCCATCGGAGTCTGTGGAGGACTACCTGTGTGACCCGGAGGAAATGCCCCTGGGGGCCAGAGAGAGCCGGCTGCCTTGCCCCGAGGACTGCGTTCTCAATGACTGGGGCCCCTGGAGCCGCTGCAGCCTGGTGAGAGCTGAACCCAGATCAGAAAGCGGGCAGCAGCAGCAGCTCGGCTGTCTGCCACAGTGCAGATACGGGGAACGTCAGATTTGTGCGAAGCCCGCTGAGATTTATCTTGATATCTTTTTCATGTCAGAATTTATTTTTTTTTTCTCTGAGGCTCAAGGAATCCAAAGCGTAGCTGCACTGTATTATTGTGAACAGTGTATGAATCTTTGTCAACAGGTTATTTCTCGTCCACCAAGGAGGAATAAAAGAGATATATGAACTGGGAAGCAGGAGGAAAATGGCTTATACATCACCTAAGTATATTACACTGTACTCACTGTGCATTCAGCGGGGAAGAAAGATGATTTATGGTAAAGACTCCGAGCTCCTGAGCAGGTTTCCAGATTTACATTTTCTGACTCGCACACTCAGCCCTCCTTACATCAGCAGGGATAATAGTGGCAAACATTAAACCGGCTAAAAAATATTACCCCTAGTTTGTGATCATCGTTTAGCTGACAACAACAACAATGGTGAAAATAATTCCTTCAGGAAATATTGATTTCTATTCGGGGTGTCGACCAAAAGCCGTGACACAAACGATGGATTCGCGATTCTTGGAACGTTTCGGCATTGCACAAGTGGTTGTGTAGTCGGCTAAGCTTGTGAAGTGTCGCTGGTCTGAGAGCGTTTCCTGGTTAGTTGCAGCAAAAATGGGCCAAGATTAGTTTTAAAATATGTTCCGACATTGTTTTGGAAACACTTCAAATGCGACAACAGCATCACCTGAACGTGTCAAACAGCATAATAAGACAAAAACAGGCTGGAAGGCGAGTCCTTCTCCACCAACAGCGTTCAGACATCCTCTCACTGCAGATAGAGACCAAAGTAATAACTAACGATATCTTATCTCTGTGGATATGTGGCCATACTCACTCTAAAGAATACGTTACGTATAAACGTGATAAGATAAGATAAGATAGACTTTCTATAGAAGAAAGTCATGAAGTCGTGCTGGTGTTAAAGAGACAGCTGTTTGAATGAAGGACCTGTGGTAGCTCCTTCTTACATGGTGGGAGTTGCAGTCTGTTACTGAAGGAGCTGTTTAAGGCCTCCACAGTCTCATGCAGGAGGTGAGAGGAGTTGTTCATGATGGATGTCAAGCTTTGCTAACATCCTCCTCTCCCCTACTTCCTCTGTGGAGTCTACGGGGCAGTCCAGGACAGAGCTGGTCCTGTTGACCTGCAGCAGACGACTGCATAGAATATTAATAGATAGATAAATAGATATTTAGATTAGAGTCCTGCACACTCTTCACATGTGCATGTTAGTCAGTCTGTTGTGTAGATCTGTAAACAAGTTCAGGAATTATTATCAGGTGAGAGTCGATGGAGCTTTACTGACTTTTGTGTTTTTATACTTTTCTTAAGATTTATTTGTGTTTCCTTAGTTTATATAGACTTGTCCTCAGTAAAGTTAATCTATATCTCATAGTGTTCTCAATATTTCAAAATATATTTTTCTCTCTTATTTTTCTTATTCAACCCCACTCCAAAATTCAAAAACCGAGGTATGAATCAACAGTGGCTCAAAAATCAAATTTATATGGTAAGATACTCGATGCTACGAGGAATTTAGTTCATAAAAGTTCATTTCAACCTAAAAGTTGATGTTAAAATGAGCAGAACTGAAAAATGAACAGATTTTATCTCCCTCAGCATCGTGACCTCAGAGTCCTTTTTTTCCAACTCACTGTAAAATATTAAGACTTTGCAAATTGAGTTTTGTAAGACACCAAAGCTCTGATTTCATCACAGCAGCAAAGCACGCGCCTCCAAACTCCAGCACAAACGTAATCTTCATTCTTCTCTCTGCAAAAAAACAAAAAAAAACAAACGCGTAAGATGTCAGAACGTCGTGCTCCTCCTCCTGACGCTGCCGATTCAGGCTAAAAAGTCATTTTAACTGTTCCGGTTTCACCTGCTGTTCTCACAGCAGCATCATGGCCATTGTTAATCACACCCCATTCTCTCCCAAAGTGCTTGACACACCGACTTCCCACAATTTCAATCTCGAATTGGAGTCTGCAGTGGCACCAGCGGGGCCTCTCGCCGCATGTTTTATTCATCGCGCCCGACCGATGGAGTTATTCAAAAGGCTGTCATTTTCTCCCACAACTCTCTTCTTCGCAAGCAATGGCCGTGTTGAGTTTGACGGGTTACCGATCCAGCAGAATATCCGTTTCAGGCGTCCTGAAAAAATCCACATTCTGGGATTGCCAGAAGAGGAAAAGGATCTTTATTTATTTATTTATTTATTTATTTATAGAAGTACAGTGATAATTCATCAGGAAATACAATACACATCAGACATCTTATTGAATTGTGGCCCAATAAGCTGAAAAATAATGCTGAAATGAGCAAATTAACACAGTTATTACCTAACATTTAGTCATTTAGCTGATGCTTTTATCCAAAGTGACTCACAAAAAAGGGAAACAATCAAGGTACAGTGCGACAAGGTCATGTTAGTGCAGAAATAAGTACTACTCACATAGAAACAGGTGACAGTTGTAGAGGGGGATAGATTCATCATGTCCACTTGTTGGTAGTGTTGGAGAGGAGGTCCTCTCTGAAGAGCTGGAGGTCTTCTTGTGAAGGTAGAGAGGGACGCCCCTGATCTGGTAGGAACTGGTAGCATGTTCAATGGGGAAGAACAGACAAGAAAAGTTAGGATCGCCCTGAGCGTACGGGTGGCAGAGGCAATGTGATCAGAGAAGGTTAGCTGGTCATCGACCACCTCTCCTGAGTTGCTCACTCCCCTGGTAGAAGCAAGAGATAGGGAGTCAATTTGGATGTTGACATTGCCCAGTGTTCAATTGATATGGGAATCTGTGGCTTAGTTCCAGTTCAGAAGTATAGCTATATTCAGTTCTTATTACTCTCTACAGTATGAACTGCTCAGTAATTTTTTAACAGAGCGTCTGTGTTTCAGCCGTGTACCAGAACCAACAGCCGAGTGCGGATGGCGTACACCCTCCGGTCACCCAGCGTGGGCAGGCAGTGTCCGGACACGACCGACCACGAGCCCTGCGGCCTGAACCTCAACTGTTTCAACTACTTCTACAACATCACAGGTAAAAGAAACGTAGAAAGACGATGCACCGTCTTCATGATGTCACAGTGGGCTGATTCTCGTCTCTCTGTAAGGTCGTGAAAGCAGCTTGTTTGTGCCAGACGTGCGTCTCGTCAAAATGACAGCGCCCCGTACGTGCCTTGTGTTTTGGGATGGAGCAGATGTTTTTTTGGGCAGCTGCCAAGGGTTTGTCAGGATGAATGTTTCTCAACTTCAACCAAATCACCAATATGAAAACAGACCTTGAAATGGGAGCTTTGAAACTCTCTGTGAACATCACTGTAAACCGTTTCACGAACGAGCTCATCTGTTTTAACAGCGAGCGGAGCGATCGATAACCGACTCATCTATTTTTTATTTTCAGCAGCCATATCACTTTTGTTTCTTGGGGTGAGGTAATTGCAAACCTTGCTTCATCGTGTCACGTTAAAGGAGTCTCGCCCACAGATGCTCTTTGCAGAGCTCCTCTCTGATCACAGGCTAATTTTTTTGTTTGCTGGTTGTATTTCACTTTGGCTCCGCTTTTCAAGAGAAGGTTTAAAGGGCACGCAGAGCTCCCTGCGGTGAGAACCATTAAAGCCTGGAAGTACAAGTAAAACGTTTGACTGTTGGCCGCTCTGGGTGAACTCGTCAGTAAACAGTTGCTTATTTACACATCCAGCAGTTACAGAGCCACATTAT
The DNA here is from genome assembly GCA_946959425.1 of Argyrosomus regius. Taxonomy (NCBI): domain Eukaryota; kingdom Metazoa; phylum Chordata; class Actinopteri; family Sciaenidae; genus Argyrosomus; species Argyrosomus regius. Next base: position 26,074,663 of record OX336884.1, read on the forward strand.
CATTCTTTTGGAGTCTCGTTTTTGGCCATCTGGCGAATAAAAGTCCAATATTGGCTCGTTTTTAGCTCCGTTTTTGGTCTTTACCAACTCCTGAGGGAAATATCTGGCTCTTTAGCTGCTAAACGCTCCACTATGTTCACCAGCTAGTCTCTAGCTGTGCCTGTTTGCTGCTGAGCAGGTTGTGTAGCAATTGGTTTTTAGAGCTTTCTTAGCTGAAAACAGCTGCCTGCTGGGGCTGAAAATTACGCCGTGAATGGCAAAGTTACAAACCAGGCAGCTAAACAATGAGCTGAAACTCTCACAACTAGGATCGACCCCTTTCACACCGCCCTGCTGTTTTCACATTATCATTTCATAAATTGTTATTGTAAAAATATCAATTATAGATGCTGTAAACAGAAGGATTTCCAAAAAAAAAACATTCTGGCAGTCTTCCCGAGCTCTCCTGTCTAATCTGCAGGATATCACACCTCCATATCACATGTCACGGAGGCAACTGTTTCACATTTCATCGTGGAAACTGTCCCAACTATTTCAATACAAATGAAAAAATGAGAGACTGTCAGCATGTCTATATTTCATTTATATTCGTTGTCTTGCCTGCACTGCTGCTGCCCCACATTCTCAACCAACACACCCTCCTCCTCTGTCTTCCCTTTGTGTGGTTGCACTGAGAGACGTGACATATAATCCCCGCTGCTGGGTTCACAGTGGCACACAGGCATCCCAGGGTATATGTACATAATATACGAGCAGAGAGTATTATTGGGTAAAGCACTGTTCTTCTTTTTTTTTTATTCTTTGTTGATGCCGATACCATCCAAGCTGCTCCTTCCCTTCACAGTTTTACTCCTTCTCTTGCCGTCTCTCTCACACTTTCTTACTGTCGCTCTTTCTTGTTGCAATCTCCCTATTTTCAGTCCCCAGAGTGCCACAAAGCTCCCCGGCAGAAGGAGACACAATTCCCTGAGTTGAGCTTGCAAACGAGCTCGCTGCAGCTAAAAACAGCCGCTCGTCTTTGTCAGCGAACGGCTCACTTCATGAGTGATACCTCAGCGTCCCTGTTCTTGCACGTTTTTTTTTTTTTAAACAACTGCACACACGTTGTATTTTGTATTTAAAAGCACGGGAACCCTGAGTCTGGAATAAAATGTCTGCTTTTCACTCCACAGAAGGGGCAAGGTTAAAGCTCCCAGGGTTTTTTCTGATGAGATTTATTGGGGGGAAAAGTTGCATTGATGTTGCATTTTTTAAATCCTGGTTATTTAACTCTCCAAAATCTGACCGCCTGGGTGCACACACGGCTCGCTTATGAAGCTGGCATAAAGGGATACTGATAGCAGCCAGATTTATTGGATTTAAGTGAGCTGTTATAAACCTTCAATGACCTCTTTGCTGACAAAGTAATCATCTGTTATCAACAGTGATCTTCGCCAGCCAGAAGCTATTTAGAGTCTGACTCTGAGACACACAACACACACACACACAGATTATTTCAAGTTTTCAGTGTTACTCGAGTGTCGTGGCAGAAGGTGAGAAAAGTGCAACAAAGGTAATGAGCTGAAGTCAGACTTACAGTACAGCATGCACAAGTCATGCTCGCCGTTCTGCTGAGTCATGTAGTGGTTTAATTTGCATGCACGGCACGTCCTTTGTAAAAGATCAATCAGATACAGCGCAGTGAAGGGAAGGCGTTTTTTAGTTTATATCAGCAGTGTAGCTGCTAATTAATTTAATAGTGTTGTGCTGTGTCAATACATCATAAAATTAATTGATATTTTATATAAAAATCATACTTTTTGTGTCCTGATTCGCTGTATATCAGCATATAAAACCTGAAGTTAACCAACTTTCATGGCGCGACAGTGCATTTCTCTGTGTTCGCTCCTAAAAAGCTGAGACATACCGTGGTTCTCTCTCACAGTCTGGGATTTATTCACTCTGAAGTGTAAAGAATCTGTGACAGCTGACGCATTTGAACACTTTTGAACAGTGTCTCCTCGTGTTTTGTCCCGCTACATCACCCCAGCTTCGACTGAAAATACATCCAACTACAGAAGCAGAACCCTGGTGAAATGCTTGGTTTTTTTTCGTGTGTACCCCTCTTTTTTTCTTCTTTTTTCCCATCCTCGCTCTCTCCTGTCTAAATCATGACTCCATCTCACCTGCCTTCCACCCAGGGTGGTAAAATCAACAGCGGCAACCTGTCGAACACTGGTAAATATTTGCTATGTGTGGCGGAGTTGTGTGTGCTCTGTTAGCTGGCAGGTAGTAGTCATCATGTGAGGGTCATATTCTGCTGTGAAATGTACTTGGAGGAGGTGTGATAAGTGAATTCTAGTAGATGAAACCATCTTTGCAGCTTATCTTGTAGAAATACAGTTAATTTTTAATGTCTCAGCCTGGATTTCTTTATCAGCTATGAATATAATAAACAATGAGAGTATTTCTTAGGATTTATTGTGCTTTGCAGGCTGATATAATCAATATTTTTGCATTAATAGTGGATCAAATGGCTGTGAGGATGTGAAAGAGGTTGCTTGAAAATGATCACTCACCTCCCCTCAGCTCTACAGAGCTGCATCTTTCACCCTCGTCGCTCTCATCAGCATCATTTCCAGACACGGCAGGCGGCTGTTATCATCTCTGCTTAAACCTCGCTATAGGTTACCTGCCCCGCGTCAAACAGCAGGCAGACAAAGTTAACGACTAGCTGGTGAACACAGCGGAGCATTTAGCGGCTAATTGAGCCGGATATTTGCCTCAGGAGTTGTTGTCTGAGAGCAAAATGGAGATGAGAACAGAGTAAATATTGGAATGAATTCTAATGTTGCTTTTGTGTCTGCTGGATGTGTAAATAAGTAACAGTTTGCTAACAAGTCATAACAAATTAGAATGTGATCATATGTCAGGGTTTACTTTTTTCTGCTGCCCATGAGTGGCCAAAAAAATTCAGTAGATGCAGGTTTGAGAATTAAATTAGGACTTATCTTGGATTTGACTGCCTGAAGACGCTGCCACACACTTGCATAGTGACACATTTGAATTAACATGATTTCAATAACGTAAAAATGTACACAGCGTGACAAAAATGTTGATATGCAGGGGTCTTCAACCAGGGGTCCACGATCCCTAGGGGTTCCGCAGAGGCACTGCAGGAGGTCCGCCAATTTTTGTCATAATAATTGACAATTTTCACCAAAATAATGTTGAGTGTGAGGCCGCAGATAATTGAGAAACTACAAACAGCGGAGGCAATTGGATGAATCAGTGGACATGTTCAAAGACACACAGCTCTTGGCATTTAATAACCAATAATAATTATGCATGGACTTTTTTATCAATCATGAACACATATAGGCTAATAACCCACCGTATAAATAGGTTAATAAGGTGAAATAAAAAGTGAATAAAGTAAATAAAAGTTATTATTGGCCAGGCTTAAAATGTGACACATTTTAACTGTTCTGTTTGTCTCTCGTCCAAGGGGTCCTTGGGCTGAAAAAGGTTTGAAGACCCCTGGTTTAAAGGATTCACACATTTGCACGTCTTGGCATGGAAATGGACTTGATTTGACTTTAACTTGCCCTCAAACAATTAAAAGAAGCTATGGTGTTAGCATTATTAGAAAATTACCTTCTTCCCTGTTCAATTCAGAAAAAAACTCTGCAACTGTTGGATTTATTATCTGCCTATTATGTTGTATTACTTGTTACTCGCTGGGTGAGAGCTAATGTAGCTCAGGAAGCCACCACTTTGTTTTAGCATATTATGTATGAGCATTAAAACACTTTTCTGCAAGAGTCCGACCAAGAAACAATAAACTTCAGAGTACAATCAGTGTATTTCTCTATGTGACAGTCCCTGTTGCTGTTTGCAGTGTGAAAGAAACAAAGACAGGAAGTGCAACTGAGTCGATTTAATGATGCTATAAGAATACGGCTGTGCTGTGCATCATTATGTAGTATTACTTTCTGAACAGTATTGCCAGGCACCCACAGTTCTCTGCAGTGTTATAAGTGCTCTGATGCACCTTTTTCGACAGTTTTTAACATATATGAATATGTTGTGTTTCTCCTCAGACTGGAGTACATGTCAGCTGAGTCCTAACGCTGTGTGCGGGAGCGGCATCAAGACCCGGATGCTGGACTGTGTTCGCAGCGACGGCAAATCAGTGGATATAAAGTTCTGTGAGGAGGTGTGTCTTCTTCTTTTGTTTTTTGGCAGTCGGTGTTTACTTTCTGTCTGTGGCACACTCGTTTTTCTTAATGACTTAATCACATTACTCTTTATAATATATTACCGTGCCCTTCCAGTACTATTAGGCCTACAGCAACATGAAATATTCACAACTTTTCACATGCAGAGTTTGTTGCCGTTGCTTCAGGCGGAGCATTTTTACTCATTCATAATGTGTCTCGGCTCCCTGTAATTGTAGCCGGCGGACTGTGGCTGAGCCGTCCCCACAGCTATTTAACCCTTGGCCCACTCCATCAACTGGCTCATTCACAAAAACACATTGTGTCAGAGTAGCTTTCACAGCAGCTTCGATGTTCCAACTCTGCTGGCCTGATGCTGCCCAGCACAGTCTCTTGTCCCTTGCCAGAATAAAGGCTTCTGGGAATTGTAGTGCTGCGAGGTCAAGCTGCGGCCTGGCTCTAACAGATTGAGTTGGCCGTGCCAGTGACTGTTCGCTTGTGCTGATGATGTGTTATGAGTTTACCCCCCCTCCTTTGCATTTCCTTACGTGTTCCGCAGTTGAATTTGGAGAAGAAGTGGCAGATGAACATCTCCTGTGTGGTCGAGTGTCCCGTCAACTGTCAGCTGTCGGAGTGGTCGGCCTGGTCAGAGTGTTCACAGACGTGCGGACTCGAGGGTAAGATTTATAACACACAAGACTGATCTTTGCTAAGACAAGATCACGACTTACTGGCAGCTGGAATGTGTGACCTTCTACTAACAAGACACCTTCTCTAAGTGAGTAGGTCACTTCTTCATCATCAATTAAGTAAAAGATATGTTGCAAACTCCACATCTGACCATTTCTCTGGCCCTCCTCCATTGTATCTCTTATCAGCATTTTGGGTCTCCTCCTGAACCTGATCTTTCACTCATCCTCGGGCTTCAGGAATAACATCAATCCGTCTTGGTTTTGCCAGATGTGTGAACGTCAAAGTGATAAATGAATACAAACATGCTTTTACAAAGGACGTAACACTTCCATCACATCACATCTTAACACAGAAACAACATACTGTACTCACATTGAAGCTAGTCTATAAATGTTTTTTTTGAAGACGTGATATGAAATATGATGCCAGACTAGACAGACTGAGTTTGGCAGTCTTGGCCAAGCACATCAAGTTCTTGAATTTGCAACAGATAACGAGGCCAAGTGATTCAGCTTTAATGGTGTTAACCTCTTAAACCTCACTGATCCGCAGTTGGTTCAGTCATTGCGAACTCATTCTGCGCAGCCAAACATTTCATAGCATGAGTCACATATCTCAAAAAAAAAGAAAAAGAAACGTGATTGGAATGATGCAACAGACATCAAGAAGAATTTCCTTTTGGTGGAGTGGTGCTTCAATGAAGAGTTAGAACAAGCTGATACAGACAGTTTGTGGTACTATCAGGTAGTCTGACACGAGTTTTCTAGTAAACAAATGTTCACTTTAATCACCTGAGCTCACTGTGTGTGCCCTTGAGGTCAATCAAACATGTTAAATGTGACATAACAATTTGCAAAGACAATTCTTTTCAACATTATGGTTTGCATACATGTTTAATATCTTGCAGTCCTCTTCTTCCCTGCCTTTGTTGGCCAGTTGCTAAGTTTCTTGGCATGTTTCTTCATGCGCATGCATAAGAAAACAAAATGAAGACTCTTTAGCGCTACTAAAGTTAAAGAAACAATTCCACATAAAAACAAACGGAACAAATAAAGTTAAAACTGATGAATGACACATCTGCAAGTTTGTTATTAAGATCTCATGTCCTTTAAACACACAAAACCTGAGGTTTGTTACTAAGATGCTCCAGCGGATATCCTCATCTACTTACTCTTTGGGTGAGAGCTGATGTAGCTCAGAAAGCCCTGGACACTTGGACACCGGTTGTTTTACAGATTTACTCTTCACTACAGGATAAATACTGTATAATACAATGGCTCACATCTGTGCATTATATCATATTTACTTTTTTATGAGGTAAATTCAATCTCCAGCATCTAGTTAGGAAGGGGTGAATATCATGTTTCTTGCATAAAAATATTGAACTGAGAAACAGGTGTGACATTTTGTTGACAGCCACTGTGTTGCTTGTAATGGGAAGAATTAAATACAGAAGATGTCCAGTATGATGCTCTGTAGTCAGCACTAGAAAACTGAGGCTGTGCTTGGCAGCTCCAAGTTGCACATATACACATATGAATCTGAAGCAGGAAGACGGAAGTAAAAAATGTGTCGAGGAGCCCGCATACAAAGCTTTTTTCCATTTGTGCCAGGTTTGTTTGAAAGGAGTCTACTACATCAACAGTTTTCTGTGCATGTGTGTGTCTCTACAAGTATTAAAGCATAGTGAGGCTGCATGCTCAGCAAAACATACTCAGATAACTAAAATAAAAAAAGTCTTACATCAGACACTTCTCGCTCCCCTGGAGACATTTGACCAAAAAAACTCACAAAAGCAAAAAAAAAGAAAGAGAGGAAGTGTTTATTTAAGAGCCGCTACAGTCTTCCCAAATGACCGGCGAAAATTTGTCCTCCTTTTGCCTGGTTGTTGTTCCGGCGGTTCACACAATTGATTCTGTCCCATTATATCTTCCTGCTCCTCGGGGCTCGTGGGGAGCGCTTTGAAGAAGCAGGCGCTACAGCGATAGTTGTTAAATCACAAGGAATAAGATAAAAGTTTAAGAAAGGCTAAAGGGGCAAGAGGGGACCTCATTTGATGTGTTTTTTGTGTGTGTGTGCATATGTGTGTGGGATGTTCTCTTGTTGGAATAGGATATGAGGTTGTACAGTGTGTGGGATGGCTGATTTGTGTTTTATGTGTTGAAAGGTGTCGTAGGTAGGTAAAGGTGTTTTCTGGGGTGAGCAGATTGCTGGCTAGGCGGTGTGAAAATGAAAGTGGGATGTGCAACAAATGAAGGGTTCTGAGATTCAAGAGTGGGTGGTTTAGAACAGGTAGATAGAAAGGTTGCATTTTAAAACCTGTGTGTGTAGAGGGTTTCTGTGTTAAGTTTTCTAGTCAATTCATAGCATCAATTCTGCACTTAAATCAAACAGCCTCTGAGGTGTTGGCTGCAGTATTATATTGGATTTATTTAAAGAGAGTTTGCTGATTGATGTGGAATAAAAAAAGCCATTTAACTCAAGTGGACCAAGAACTAATCAACATTTCCAGAGAAAAAAAAGGTGCAGGCTATTTAGTAAACCCTGCTCTGTTAAATGAAGTGCTCTTGTGCACTGTAACATTAATTTAATGCATTCAAAACAAACACGTACACATGCATTTCAAATGAGCTGTTTACAGAGGGGAATGTGGATGAATGCCGTGTGGTAAGCTGCAAATGGTCACCGCGTGTGCCAAATCGGTCCGCATTGTGCAGAAAACATCGCTGCTTGACACTCGACACGCTCTGTATAATTGTATTATTTCAGGAAGAAATCAAAGCCTCCCAAAGGTTTAGCAGAAAAAATCAAATCACTGAACATTTAACATCTATCAAGACTCAAGTTTCAATACTGGGTCTGAAAATTAGTCAGAGAGGTCTCTGCTGCATGGTGTTGTTTTTCAAGCTTGAGCAGCTCTCACTTTATTATCTGAATGATAATTGTTTTATTGAACAAATAATTACAAACAATTCCACAGTGCAGTCGTGCCAATGCAAATCTTTGCTGTACTGTGCGAGAACCTCAAATGAAAAATGTTTCTTCCTGTGTGTTTCCTCCAGGGAAGATGTGGCGGCAGCGGTCGGTGGTTCAGGCCTCTCAGGGCGACGGCCGGCCCTGCCCTTCACAGATGGAGCAGTGGAAGCCCTGTCCTGTCCGACCGTGCTACCGATGGCAGTACAGCCCCTGGTCCGAGTGTCGGGTGGAGGTATGTCAATAAATCATAACATTATACCATAATCCAGGGACGTTAATTAATAACGATCATATCGACGTCTGTCAGCTACAAGAAATGCAGTTTTGACAGGTCCCAGCTCGGCTGAGATCAATATACACAAGAGTTTGAGCTGAGAAGTGGATTTTGAAAGACAGAAATCTCTGCACCTGGCAAAAAGTAATGGAGTCTTTAGTATTGATGAACAACCCCATCAAATCCCTGCTCATGCAGTTATTTTGTGAGACGGACAGTAAAAAAATCAATCTAATGCACTTTTAATGCTGATACATTACTGTAAACCAATACCTCAGCCAAGAAATTTGGCAGCCTTTACACTTCATTTTGTATTGTGTGCCACCAGGTCAGGTTATTAAAGCCGTCTGCTGCATCACTTTATGACATAAAACAAAACTTTGTAGGCGTGGGTGTAGCTTTATGGGAAGACAGGGAGACATATCACCTCTTATCATTCATTAAGGGTCACTGGTCCTTCTTAATTAACTCTACCTTGTGTCCAATAGTTTCAATCTTTCTCATACGTATGGAGAGGAAGACATTTCTGAATATACTGTAGCACTGAGGAGATTCACAGCAGCTCTCCGCCTTCTGAGAAGATGAAAATACGTCGGGTTTGAGAGGCAGGGGTGCCACAAAAAAAAACCCAGCTAGAAAACCACCTTGGTGTTATTGGACTGAGGGCAGAGTGGACGCTGAAGTGACTCATTACGGCCTCTCGATGGACAACGTGGTGTTACGATACACGGTGGACTGGGGCTAAATGGTTAGCATATCTCTGCAACACAATAAATAGACATCTATGACATAACAGTTAACTTTGAGTGTTTTAAAGTAAGTTTATTACATATTTCACCTAAGTTGTAACTCTTAAGATTTCAACTCCAACAGAGCTTGTAACAGAGTGAATGATGTGTCACAGCGGATCCCTGCCACTAAAAATAAAGGCTGCTTTTCATAGAGGTAATCGCAGAGTATAAATACATAATACATGCTGACCATTAAAAAAAAAGGATTATAAACTAAAGTAACTAAAATAATCAAATATTAGACTCTAAGTCATTCGTTTGTCTTTAAAATGGTTCCATAATAACTTAATTTCAGGCACAAGCATTTATCTGTTTTATGTCTGAACACGACTTGCTTGAGTAAGTCAGCACAGTGACAAAATTGCCTTTTCAAGCATTAGAGCACAAATCATTGCGATACCTTCAGCATTAATTTATGTCCTCCAAAGAGAAAGCGGTGTTTTTGTTGATTAACCGCATGAATCAAACCGTGCCAAGACGAGCGTTTGGAGGCAAGACAAATAACGAGCATCTCTGTGTCGATTTTAATTACATATTTGTAAGACCTAAAAAACTTAAAACCCGTGTCTGTCTGAGCTTTACTGTCCATCAGTTCATTTAAAAAGTGGATTAAATTACAATGAATTTGAAGAATATCAGCAGCATTCTCCTCATCCGTGGTGATTAGTATTGATTTCATAATGGAAATCTTTATCTTTAACTTCATTAAATGTTGAGCCAGACATGCTCGTGTATATCAGTCTCTGATTGCAGCTTTAAAGAGCTTTAATATTTTATATGGTTGATATTTATATGCACTTAGTAAAAGGTAGCACACACTGATAACTGCATCATGATTTAAGATGCACTCTGTTTTTTGTATTTGGACATAAAGTAATCTTTTTATTAGTGGTCTGACTTTGAGTTATGACTTAAAATAGCTGATGGACAAAAGTTCCAGCTTTAGCTCGGCTCTAAATTACCAGTATTAAGCTGTCACCAAGGCTGTAGCTTCATGTATAACTCCCCTCTCTCGCTGAGGTAACTCATCATCCTCCCTTGTTCTTCTTCTTCTTCTGTGGTGGTCCTGTCCTGTCACAGAGTGTGGTGTGCGGACACGGCATGCGCTACAGAAACCTGTCCTGCTTCGTGTCCGACGGCTCCAGTGACGGCGAGGGGAGCCTGGTGGACGAGGAGCTGTGCAGCAGCCTGGAGCTGGCCATCGACGGAGACAAGCGGATCATACTGAAAGAGCCCTGTACGCTTCCCTGCCCAGGTAATAATGGTAATTTTGAGGTTTCCTGTGCTGCATGAGCAACCGTGCAAAGTCACATCCAAACACAGGAGTGGAAACAGTGAGGACGCTTTCACAACCTGTATGTGATTGTCATAGTTTTGGCAGTTATCTTTACAGTAGGACTGCTTATTGAGTGTTTACATCACTCCATGAGTCAGTGTCATTCTTCTGAAAATGCACATGGCTTCAGTAACAAGTAGAATTTCTTGACTTTGGTTGAATCTGCGGTTGAGTTCAGTCTTGCTTTTAAATATGTTTCCGGGATAAATTTGTGTTGATCACACTGTAGCAGGTACAAAATGAAACAAATACTGTATGGAACCAGTAACTACTGATGCACGTGTAGCCCGGCACACCCAGCTAGTATCTCCTCATCAACAAGTTAAATGGTTTCTGTTGACGTTACTTTCATCCGGGGTGCATCGATTCCTTTCCACAGTGGCCCGGATTTGACTTCAAGCCGATGGCCCTTTGTTTACATGTCATCCCCTTTGGTCTCTCTCTTCTGTTTCCTGCAGCATAAACAAAGCATAAACATACCTTCCATCTAATATTGGTTAGTGCAAGTTCAGTGAGATCTTGCTCAAGAACAGCACATTTAGTTCTTGGTAGAATCCTGAAAGTCTGCTGCACCTTGTGCAAGAAAAAGATTAAATTAGGAACTTTGGGAAGCCAGAAAACGCCTGACAACACCCGATGTTGTTCTATATTCACATTGAGTTAAAGTTAATTCCTGCAACCACAGTAAGAATCCATCGGACAGCATTTGGATCTACACCAACATTGTACCAGTTAATCTTTACACCCCTGGTCTACAGGTTAATACAACGTTGTACCCACCATTGTTACTGCAGAGATTGTCAGAGAGTCCATCTGACCATCAGAGCGTCTAAACAAAGGTCTAAGTGAAATAATCTACTTTGCATTGCGGAGCTACTCTCATGTTCAACCAGCGGAACACAGAAGTCACTGTCAGTGGTGTGATTTATATCACAAAGCAGCCACTAAAAAATACTTTAGTTTCAGGGTAGGTTTTATTATCTCTAACCAGTAGCACTCAGTATCTGTCATGACCTCTAAAATCAGAGGTTGGAGATTACCTGAAGGCAGAATAAATGGACTACATTACGGCAGACGCTTTGTGCAGTTCTATGCAAGTAAATTTTACTGGTAGCTGCTGTATTTTATTGCCTGTAGCAATTTAGAGAGCCCTCTACTTTCCTCTGCCAAGGTAGTAAGTCTTCATTGTGCTCTACATGCAGATTTCAGTCTCAAATTTGCCTCCTCATTTTCTCTCCGTTTACTTGATGTCGGCTCTTACCATGAGGGAGGCGAGATAAAAGTCGACAGCCACTTCTTTTTCACTTCACAGCGAGAAGTCTCACACGGAGAGCGTAAAACACTGCAGCAGCGGTCAAAAGATGATCCCTCACAGGTCTCCCACCTGCGAACGCTGTTAGTTGTGTTTGTTGAAGCGTCTGGCCGAGCCACAGGCGGCTGCTGTCAGGAACTATTTTCCGTTTCATGTGGAAGACACAAACTATTTAGACCACCTGCTCTTTCACTGAAATAGACCGAGAGGCGAATCCAAATGAAAGCTGCGACCTCTTCAATTCAATTTATTTCATTTGTACATTGAAGAAAACACAGAAGCAGAGTGATTAAAACACACACATATACAGACAGAGAGATAAAATAACACAGAAGAAAAAGAGGTGCAATCAATAATCTGTGTGGGCGAGATAACAAAAACCCCGAGGGCTTCTAAAAAAAATGGCAAGCTGAGCTGCAGCCTCACTGAAAAACAATCTGCCGCGCTGTAAATGACAATAGATTTTACGCATTTATTCACCTCACATATGAATGTAGACGCTGATTAAGAGGAGAACAGATTGAAGAAGTGTTTTCAACGTCGATTACAGGCACGGCTCGAGTGAAACAAGATGTAGCTCCGTACTTGCAAGTGCAAGGCAGTTAATATGACACATTTGATGCACAAAGGCAGTTCATTTACATATTTATATATTGTATGAAATAATACAGCTTAAGACCTCAAAAACATCCACAAATCATTTCACAACATTTCACAAATGTAACATTGTCTTGTGTAACGTTGGCTCTTGGTTCCAACTTCCCAAAATCCAGTTCAGAGCCCGACAGAGCCGCTCATGTTACCATGAACTCGATACCACAGAGATGCTAGAGTTAGCTGGACATACTAACCGGTGTATTCTATGTTACTGCAGATAAACACACTGTTTAATAGGGTGTTAATATTTACTTTACATGCTTAACATAAAGCAGCATGTTTGCTCACATTTAACAGGCATATATTTCTTTTGCTCTGTGGAAACAAACTAATATCTGCTGCCTTCATATTACTAACTCTGTGTGGCTTCAACGCTTCAGCAGCTACAGCAACCTCAAACTCGAACTCAATATTCCCAAGGGGTTTAAAAATACAGGCAAGACTGTACATATATATGTATGTATATATATTCTGTTTAATTCATTATTCTTGGAGCAGCAACTTAATGAGGAGGAACAGCTAAATGTAGAAGTTTCCTTCTAGGAGTATTTTATTTACCACTTCGATATGTAGTAAAGCAATAATGCGGCTGAATAACACAAATAATATCTGATGTACATTTTTAGAAATATGATATGCAGTTACTAAAATAGTATGATTACATTGTTTCCTTTTGTCTAGTGTTAATAAAGAACAAATATAGCATAAATCAAACTATCAAATCGCAGTGCTTGTCACATAAGAATCTTAAAACATATCGAATCGGCACCCCAAGTATCGCGTTCGTATCGAGTAAATCGCCTCAGTTCTACTGTTTAATTCGTTCCTTACAGTTCTGCTGTTGTGTGGAGATTAAATAAGACTTTGCCCTCTAAACACCTTTGATACCACGTATCACCTCGCACCGCTTCAACATGTGTAGAAATAGAAGAGATGTACTTTTTTAAAGCCTCGTGCGATATATGCCGGATAAACTATACAGCAGGAGAAGAGCAGAACAAAGACTTATAAGAAGACTGAAGCCATGTGCCATTTGGTTGAAGCTTCCACCCAGAGCTTGTTAGTGTGCCATGTGTGCACACATTTTCAGCACGGGTAGCCCCAGCAGGTAACAAACCCTCAAACCTGGCGGTGTCACTGCACGATCGACCTGCACAGGATGACTTTTTTTTATTTCGGTGAGTGATTCGATCTCTGCGCCGCCTTTATGCTGAGCTGGACATCTGTTGTGATTTAGAAGACGTACGACCATGCAAAGCAAAAAGCTGTGAACATTACGCAGTACACACAGATGCATAGTTTAATTTAATCGCCGTGAAGCCTTGAGTGGTTTATTGCCGTTCAGTTAAAGTAACCAACCCATCTGGCAGTTTGAGGATAATGTACCTTCTATTTTCTCCACATAAAGTAAATCTTAAAAATCAGAAGCATGTCAGACTGCAGTCGACTGCCAGACACCGTCTCCCTCCACCCTTCACGGTCGCCTTCACACACCAACTCCACCTTCAAAAACATCTTCACACTCAGGACACCACTGAGCCTCCAGCTTCCTGGTTTTGCCTCACAGTGCATTTTTTCTGCTGTGTCACTGATTAATGAAACAAGACGGAGATTCATATTACAGTACATTTCTGTAAACGCTCTCTGCTCTTATAAATATATTTGATCATATTTTAGTAAAACATCTCCCTGTTAAATCTAATTTAATTTAATCTAATCGTGAATTGTTGGTGGACCTGAGGCGGGCTGAATGATGCCTGGTTGCTCAAACAAGCCATCTGTAACAGCACTCACCTGTCAGTCAAAGCGTCCACGCTCTTAATCCTGCATAACTTTAAGCCTTAATATAATCTGAACAGGTGAGTTGTATATAAAATCACCCTCAGCACAGTTGTCATGAACGGGGAAATTAGCTATAGAGACCAAAACTGTTTTTTGTACCAGGCTGTAAACATGTTTATTTCTGCTGTGAAGTTGGACATTTTAACGTGGGGGCTTATGGAGACTGACTCACTTCTGGAGCCAGCCTCAAGTGGACTGAGGAACTGCAGTTTTTAGCACTTCTGCATTAACTTCAACACTCTGAGCTGAGATGAATTCATCTCTATCTCTCTGCTCAGGGTGGCCTCAGCGTGTCATCGAGCCACCCTTTAAGGACCGCCCACAAAATCCTGTGACTGAAAATTGGTGAAAACTGTTTGAACCTCTAACTCCACATTTCAGTAATATATCGTTCAAAGTCCTTTCACGTGTTTTCAGCAACTATTTTCCAACATATTTAAAGTATTTTGAAAGAAATCTCAGAATTGCCTTTACACTGACTTTAAACACCTTCCAGCAGCTCACAGGGCACCATCCTTTCCTTTCCTGGTGGATTTATAACGTGAAATATCTGTTGGACGTATCCTGGAAGTTGCTTAAAACCAAACATGAATGGCAAAGTAGAAACGATTGGAAATAATTTGAACGAACTCTGAGCAGCAGATTGAGGGATTGATGAGCATTACAGTGCAGGTCCCAGGTAATTTACTCAGCAACTGGCTTTTTATTTGTTCTCTGGCATTATTTGAATAAGAGCTTTTTTATAAGAACATAGAGATGGGGTCTCAAACTCAAATTACCTGCTGGTGAGTTCGTTCTCTCCCAGAGCGGATGATTTAACACTCAGCACAAAAGAAAATTAACAAAAAATCCGACCAGCTTGTTTTATCGTCTCCTCATAATTTGCATACTGCTCCACATTTAGCTAAGTCACGCCGCTCCAGATCCGCTTCCCAGACCGTCTCTTTTGTACTATGTGAGAAAAGAGACAGGAAGCAGTCAGGTTAAAACTCTTTATCCAGAAACGTTGAACTGTCCGCCTCCCTCGACGCCGTCTCTGCTCCAGGTCTTCACAGCTTTATTGCAGGTTTACAAAGAGACATTTTCTTTTAACGTCTCTGTAAATCAGAGCGCTGTTGGTCATAGATAAAAATGTTCATGTCCTCGTGCATAAACAAAAATGATGATAAAACATCAGATTTATGCTCAGATTTTGCAGCCTGGCTGGAAAATAAAAAGATTTCTCTGAAATAAAAATCTAAATGGGAGGATGCAGGGTGGATATAATAATAAATTCTAACCTTCAGGGGAGCTTAGCAGTTCAAAAAGTCTGATTTTAAGGTACACACGGCTCATGAAAACTTTTGTATCGTGTTTTTTTTTTAAAGAGCTGCACCACCAGAACTGGCTTCAGCAGTGACAAATCCTCTTTCATGGCAGTAAAAGCCTTCGGCATAAGTTAAAGTAGTGGGTATTTAGCAAAATCAGCGGGAAGCATTGTGTCTACTGAGGGCGCAATCAATACAAGTACTGTAGCATATTGACCACACTTTGATTAACAGGTGACGTCTCAGCACTGCTGTGCACAAACAGCATGATATCAGCTCAGCATCAAGGATGTCGACTCCAAAAAAAAAAAAACCCTCCATCCACCAACCGTCTCACAGATGAGATTATCACTTTAAAGGTTGGGTCTGATGAGTTGTTGTCAGATTTTTGTGACAGAAGCTTGTCAGCTGCTGGGTTTTGATGTAGCTTTGCAGTTTAGAGCAAGACAGGTGAGCTCTTGTCCATCAGGTCTGTAGCGCCTTCAACGCTTTACCGCTCCTCCCCACACTCATCTTCTCAAGCTGCACCCAGAGGAGCAAACATCAGTATTTCCTTTTGGGGTAAATAGGATGAATCTACAACATTTCAATAAGAGGGTGGGGAAACTCAACCCTCCAATTTATGATTCAGCCTGATAAGAGGGCTGTATTTTCACACAGTGCAGCTTAAATATAAATCTGTTATTTTCAGTTGTCAGCAGGTCCCTGAAGGGAAAATTATTGTTACCTGCTTCTGCCAAAAGAGACAAAATACAAAATGTGGAGTTCATTTCCAAAGTGCTCTGTGTCTGTTTTGGTTCATTATTGATCATTCATCATTCAATCTCTCTAAAATATAGATTAGGTAAAGAAATGTCGCCACTGTTTGAATTCATTTTATGTTTTGAGAGCGCGCGGCACGTGTTTCCACTGGCAGATTTCTCATTTTAGAGAGTGAAGAGAGAAAAAGCCTCATCAGATGTCTGCTGGTCCCGGAGATGGAAAACACTGAGAAACGCTGCCCTAGATAACAAGTCAGTCCAACCCCCTTTTGCCAAACTGCAGGAGCACTGAAGTATCAAACGGCAATCAAAAGCACACAGGCTGTTTTCTGTGCAGGGAGGTACTGTAGTGTGATTTGGGAGGAAATTCAAGGTCTGTTTTTTTGTGCAGGACCGGGGACAGCTTGGGAATTCTGGCAGGGTGCATCCACACATGCACACACACACACACACACACACACACACACTTTCATGCACTGCCACCCTTGACCCATGTTCTATTTCCTCCACCCCGCTGTTTGATGAGCTGCAGTTGTCAGCTGTGATCAAAACCAAACCCACCCTGCATCTCGAACTCAACACCTTCCTCCTGAAAATCTTCAAAGCATCTCGCCATCACGATATGATATGTAAATACATATTTTGTATCTCTGCCGCAAACCTTCCCCGTCTTGCCCAGATTAAACTCTTCTCATCCATAGATAAATACGTAAAAATATTGCTTTAGTGGTGCCAGGAGTTTAAGATCTGATTTCCACGAGAACACCCACACTAAAGCTGCACTGCAGATATTTTTTAAACGGTTCTTTCAAAGTAAAATACAGCGAGTGAAAACAGGGAGATACAACAAGAGATACAAACAAATTAATAGTGGAAATACATCTAATCTTGTAAATCTGGATGTGAATTCTGAGATAATACTGATTTCATTAGTTGAAGCTCTTCAGGCAGCACAGGGCCCCTGATGGCAAAAACCTGGTCACCATTTAGTCTTAAACTCTGGAAGAGCCAACCCGAAGAAGCTGCCTGAGGATCTGAGGCTGTGCACACAGGATATTAAAAGATTTGTGATATGGCTCAAGGCCAGAGTCTGCAATTTTTTTTTTTACAGGTCATCGTGCAGTTATTTCAAAAACTGAACAGGTAACAGGGAAGTGAAGTGATGCCAAAGAGATGTAGTTCAATCATCTCTGCCTGCTTTGTTGAGACCGAGTTGAAGATATAAGTTTGGTGGTTGTCGTGACACGCCTGACTCGAGGTAAAGGCTTCATATTTTTTAGGGTTTCAGATGTTGCTGTAGTTCATTTGCACGAGTATTAAATCGATTCTATAATTGCATTTTCATCAACTTAGTCGACATGTTTTGTCTATTTTTGCACCATTGTATTTATTTATTCATCAATTTAAAGTTGATTTATGTAGAGGGACTATGACGTTAGTGTTATGTATTTGTTATTTCTTGGATTATAATGTGTCTAAGATATATAACCGTTTCTTAAAAACAAAATGTGACTCGAAAAACAACTTCTCCATATTGGGATGTTGTTAAAAAAAGGATGTACCTTGATTAATTGGTTTATTGTTTATTGTGTAAAATGTAAAAAGATAGTTGAATATGTCTGTCACAACTTCCTGGAGTCCAAGGTGACGTCTTCTAATGTCCAACAGACTATTTGTGCTTGAAAAACAAACAGTAAAATGATTGTCCGTGAATCCCTGTTATCTCCGACGAAAGCCTGTAAAACTAGCCGGTGTGAAATGTTCCCTGCAGTAGCGGTTGTCGGTGTTAATCCTCAGCTCTCCGTCAACATGGCTCTCAACAAAATCAGTCCACTTCTGCTTCGTCTCTTCGTGTTTGAGAAATTTAAATAAAGTATCTGAGCTGCAGAGCTAGCTAGCAAAGTTGCAGCAACTTACAACTGAGTGTGATCAAATGTTACAAACTTACAATCGGAGAACCACAGATGCTAACATGCTAACAGCTTTTTACACCGTTATAGTGTTATGGGGGCGGAGTTATGCTCAGAGTGGCCTCAGTGTGTCATCGAGCCACCGTTTAGGGCCGCCCAGAAAATCCTGGTTTTACCGTCTAACATCACATTTCAGTTCTGCATAGTTCGAACTATTTCCAACATGTTTAATCTCTGAGTTTTCTTTACACAGACTCTAATTTACAGTCCCAGTGATGCCTTTTGTCTCTTTGCCCCTGCAGGTGAATGCTACCTGATGGAGTGGTCCGACTGGAGCTCGTGTGTGAGCATCTGCGTCAAGGGGGCCGGCGTGGACTTTGGTTCGGTTCAGGTCCGCTCGCGAGCCGTGTTGGCTCAGGAGCCTGAAAACCTGCAGCTCTGTCCTGACCAGGAGTGGGAGTCCCAGCCCTGCACAGGTGAGCAAACTCCCTTTGATGAGCGGACATGCAAATTAACTTTGCAGCAAGCCAGCAGCTCCAAATCTTGATTATTTTATCCAGTTACTTTACCTCCACATCCCCAATGCACATGATGAAGTCAGTCTCAGCTTGTGTGGAAGGCACGGATGGAGAGCTTGTTAGCGCATCAGGGGGCTAACACTTTGATTCGGGGTCATGCCCGCAGGCTATTTAATCTTCTGTGGACTGTCAGGAAACACCAGAAGGAACCATGGAGAGAAAGAGAGTTTGAGAAGAAGAGACTGTGCTGTGTATACCCTACATTGAGGGGGTGCCCAGCCTCAAATATAACTACAAAATCAAAAGAGCTAACTGCTACTGTGACTTTGTTTTTCCCTCTGAACGCTGGGTCAGTGGCTGCTCTCACTGATGGGATTTCTTGAGTCGACTCTCTAATCAGAGGAAACCCCCACACTCATTTACTTTTGTGATATCTGCAGCTCCCCGGGCGCTTTAATCACCCATTAGGTGTAATATGGGTTGTGAATCACCACCACCACCACCACCACCAAAGCTCAACATATATGCGGTAGCTATGGGCTCAGTCTGTAGAGCAGCCACCCTCCTCCCACGCTTCACTCTCCTCCACTCCCTGGCTACTGCACACAAGGCCCACAGCAGCCTTCACTAGCCTGACCTGGTTTCACAGCATCACTCCAGGCAGAGGAGGAGGAGGAGTGGCCAAGCCGAGACCGGTGGAGGCGGAGGCGGAGGAGGAGGAAAGAGTGGAAGAAGGAGGGCGGTGATGGAGAAAGGGAGGCTAGGGACAGAGGGAGACAGATCAAATAGGTACATTAAAAATGACTTTTGTGTGGGCGCTCTGTTCGCCTAATGGGTGAGGCAGATACCAGAAAACCACTTCGATTCCCGGCCGGGGGATCTTTTCTGAGTATCAGACCTCTCTCTCCACATTTTCTGCCTCTCTCTGCTGACTTTTGTGAGCTTCTGTTAGAGGTATCACCGCGTTGTTTGTCCTAAACATTCACATTCAACCAGTAGCTAATAGGACCAATATGTCTTCTTATTAGGGTTGCAAAGGGGTGGAAAATGTCCGGTATATTTCTGGTAAATTTCCAGAAACTTTCCAGGGATGGAATTTTTTTAATATTCCTAATCGGAGACTTTCCATGGGAATTATGGAAATTAATTGAAATTAATGGGAATTAACTGGAAATTGCCTCATAAATGGTCAATGAAAGGATGAATTAGCATCAGCTAGCTATGTTCTGTATGAATACATTTTCAAGTGCTATCTGCAAGTTAATACCATACATCAGATATATTTCTATATTTCTATATAATATCATCAAAACTTCACTTTATGTCGTCCACAGGCGGGTTCAATAGTCTCTGTGTGCTCTGGGCTCTAAAGTGTGCATGTGATTGAGGAATGGCGGATATTCATTGAAGTGTACTTGAATGAAATCTGCTTGTTTTAGTCAAGATTATGCTAAAATATATTTTCCCCAACTATATTTAAGTTCCCTGTTAAAGGGCCAACCTTCAATTTTGTAAATTCCTGTTTATTCCCATAAATTCCCAGTTTATTCCCATGGAATGTTTCTGACTTTAAAAATTCCCGGATCTTTGCAACCCTATTAGGAATACATGTGATTATATGTTTTCTCTAGTGAAGTAAGTTTCACCAACATCAATTTATTTGAGTTATAGGGTATAATAAAATGTAAGCATGGCATCACACGTTGCAAATGATTCTACTGATCAGTTAAATGAAATGAAACTAAAGTATGATGAGTGTTTTTACAGTTGGAACGTGACATATATGATCAGTTCTGCACGCCTCTTTTCTTCAGTCCATAGATGAACTGAAAGTCAAGATGACAGTCGCAAGTAAATATTCATAACACTGAGGGAGAACTTTGCTTTTTTTTAAAAGACAAAGAGACTACAGCCATGCTAGAGGCTCTGTGAGGCATCAGTGGACCTGAGGCGGGTTGAATGACGCCTCAGTGCTCAAACAAGCCATCTGTAATGACACTGTCAATCAAATCAAAGCATCCACACTGTTAATCCTGCATAACTTTAAGCCTTAATATAATTTGAAGGTGAGTTGTATATAAATTCACCCTCAGTACAGTTGTCATGAACGGGGAAATTAGACCAAAACTGTTTTTTGTACCAGGCTGTAAACATGTTTATTTCTGCTGTGAAGTTGGACATTTTAACATGGGGACTTATGGAGACTGACTCACTTCTGGAGCCAGCCTCATGTGGACGTTTGAGGAACTGCAGTTTTTGGCACTTCCATAGTGGAATAAATGACGGCCGCTACAGTCAGCACCTTGTGCGTCAGCTCCACCTCCTCTGATGTGTGAATTTGTAAAATAGGCACATTGTAAAGCTCTTCATAAGTTCAGTCCATTTGTAACTTATAATGAATCTTTTTCTTAAGTTAATAGGCTGATTTAAAATCTGCCGTGTCCTCTCTTGGCACTCACAGAGGATTTCATAAAAACCTGTGATATTTTTGGGGCTCGCACAACTACAGAGATTATTTCTGCTTCCAGAGCGGCTCTTCCTCTGAGAAATGTTTCTATAGTAGTAAAACTCCAATCTGCTCGTAAAAAAAAAAAAAAGAAAAAAAAAGAAAAGATGGTGGGAAGTGCCGGCTGTGGTGAGTGATTCAATGATAACTTGACACATTTGAAAAACGGCCTCAGCTGTACCACAGAGAGAGGAGAAAAGAAAAGGGAGGGAAGAAATTGGAAAAAAGTGAAGAACATAAAGTGTGAAGTTGTCTGAGCCGCAGACAAATCGTCCCGTGAAAGCTGCAGATAGAGCCGTGCCATCGACTGGAGCGGCGATACTGTAACCGGGCCCTGTGGAGAATAGATCTTCTCTTTGTTCAAGGTTAAATTGTTCATTTACGCTCGCCGAATGGGCCAGACTGATGATTGGTTACACAGGACTCCTCTGGGAAATATGGTCATTTACTGCACTGATGGAGATATTGATAAAGTCATAATAGCATTGATAGAAAGTCATTAAGCAAAAGCTCTTAGTGAAGATTAAAACATTGAACTGGACCCCTCTGTGAAGACACACTGATAGTGATATTATATGACAGCAGCCTATTATACAGCCATAACTTAGCAGCTGCTTTATTAATCTGTCACTTCTATGATTAATGCTCCTGACTACAGACTCCCACTGTACAGTCTGTATAGATGTTGATTTGTTTTTTATTTTCCTCTCAGGGGGCGAATGTTACGAGTACAAATGGTTCAGCAGCGTAAACTCCACCCGCTCTCTCGTCTGGTGTCAGCGTTCAGACGGACTCAATGTCACCGGTAAGAATCTCACCGAGTCTCACTTTACAGCAGCGTACCACCTCAGAAGATATTCGGCTCTTCAAGACCCTCGTTGGCTACAGACAGTTCACACAGGAGGCAGGTTTAGTCTTAATAAGAAGATTGTTTATTTTTGACGGAACCTAATGTGGCGGAAAACTCCTGAACCAGAGACCCAGAACTTTATAGAACAATACGTTTTTTGTAGAATTGGGTCAGTGCGTCAGCTCACTTTTTAAGTTGCATGATAAGAACAAAAAAACACATTTTCCTTGTACGCCACACACCGCTGGTTCCCAACCTGAGGAGAGAATTAATCTGGTGTGTCTCAAGATGATTAACAAAAAAAAAAACATATTTCTGCTACACAAAATTAAGTTTAAATAGACTTTACCTGAATGTTTCTTCAATATCTTCAATTCTTGACTTTATTTTGCCTTCTCATGTGGCACTAATGATTATCCTCACCACTGAATAATCTAATGATTGTTTTGTTGATTAAACAAATAGTGAAAAATGTCCATCGCAGCTTCCCAAAGCCCAAGTTGACATATTCAAATTGCTTGTTTTGTCTGAGCAACTCCTTCAGCAACAGACTGCTACTTCCGCCATGTAAGAAGGAGCGCTGCCACAGGTCCTTCATTCCAACAGCTGTCAGACTCTTTAGCACCAGCATGACTTCATGTCTTTTATGTATTTCTTATTTATGAGTCATTTCTTATCAACCTTGTGTACAAGCTGCTGTGACAAGTGAATTTCCCCGGTGTGGGATCAATCAAGTTTATCTTATCTTATGTTAATACAAAAAAAAACAAGATAAAAGTTTGATATAATTGAATAGTTTGATAATATTTGAGAGGCTGGAACAAAATATTTTTTGGCATTTCTCTTAAATAGTTTCTCTTTTGTCGACCCACCAACAAAATAATCAAGTTGTCGTCTCAGCTCTGAAATAAAAGGAACCAAAATCAATTTTCAAAATCAAGTTTATTCTGTAAAAATGAACCCGGTGGCGAGATGTTTCAGGATGACCTCGGTTTATGTTACGGGGTCAAAACGTTTGAGTATTTCCTGTGTTGCTGAATGTGTCGTGAAAGTGAGTCGAGGAAGCTCGGCGGTAAAGTCTCCCGTCTGTGACTGACAGTTCGATGTAGGAGGCAAAATTTACACACAATATGTCAGAAATGTAACACAGTGCTCTAAAAAAACAGGGACTTATTTCTATAAGGAGCGAAGGTGGTGGGCGATGGCAGCCTGGTGGCAGCCGGTGTTCATCCCCGCTGTAACACACAAATGTAAATGTAGTCGTTCACCTAAAATAGTTTAAAAGAAAAGCATCAGCTGTGTTGACTTATAGATATAGTTTTTATGGCAGGCTGTGTTTTTAATATGTTTCTTGCTTGAGGGTAACACTCCCAGACGATGTTCATGTTCATTGTATTCCTTTAAAAACATCATGTACTGACTCTGTGGTCTCTCCGCCTGCAGGAGGTTGTCCTGCTATGAACCCTCCAGTGGACAACAGCTCCTGCAGCCCTCCCTGCCTCATGCCAAAGTCTTTCTGCAGTGAAGTGAGCACCTCTTTGTTCTCATGTGACCAGTTCGACTGTAAAGAGAGAGAAAATCTTATAGAGAAATATTTCTGAGATGCACAATATAAAAAAAAAAAAGAACACCGGGTAAAAAAACAATAAAAAGACATAAAACCTGAAAGCACATGTCCTCCGGATGAATGGCAGTCTCGCTACTCTTTGTGACACGCCGCTGCCAGAAATTGAATTTGAATGCAGCGGGGGAATGAAATGACGGCAGCATGAAGATGTAAAATCTATTTTCCTGTAGTGTCACTCAACAGTGCTGCATCCAAATCAGGAAAATAAGTTTAACATCCGCCAGATAGAGCAGCTGGTGAATCTCAAAGTTTATCCATTTTAATAGCTTGTATATATTTTTTTTATTGTTGGCAATAAAAGGTCGGTTATCAGCTGGATTGTTTTGGCAGAGCCAGCAGCAGAATGATCTGAGGTCAGTCGACGCTCAGTGGCCGTTTTATTAGGTACACCCAGCTAAAACTAATGAAGCCTAACACAACTGTGGAGGTTATAACGTCGAGTTTTTGTTTAAAGGGGTGTTAATTTGACTTTATGGTCCCCGTGCAGGCTGTAATTTATGTTACCGACAGGTGTTTCTAATATTTTGTCCACCCCCTTCATATCAAACAGGGTATTTAACATAAACAGCTCTCTGTATAATGAAAACAGCCGTGGAAGCTGATGCTTTTATCGAGATTGAGTGACTAACACACACGTGGCTGAGGACATGCAGGGATTGAACTTGTGACATGAGTCCAAACATCCATTAATTCGCCTCCACGTTCACAACACTCAACCTTTAACGTGATTCTGCGCTGCCCCCTGCAGGACGGTATCTGCATGTGCGAGGAGGGATTCACAGAGGTGCTGTCGCCCACCGGGCTGCTGGACCAGTGCGCCCCCATCCCGATCCTGGAGATCCCCACGGCGGGGGACAAGAAAGGGGACGTGAAGACCAGTCGTGCCATTAACCCAACCCTGCCCACCACCATCCTGCCCGGACGCACCGGCCGGACCTGGTACCTGCAGCCCTACGGACCAGGTCAGGTTTCCGATCCTCTGCTTCTCCTCAAATGAAGAATGTAGAAAATAGAGAAGCGGTGTTTTGTTGCTGTCATGTGAAAACCTTTTAATCTCCTAACTGTCGTGTTTTTTTGTGAACTAACCCTGCCTTAATGTACTCTTCAGAAGCTCTTCAGAAGCTCCTATTTTCCAGTTGTCAAGTCGTAATTACAAAAACCGCCACATAAAAAATGCTCCAGAGTCAAGAATGTGCAGCAAGTCAGGAGGTTTTCAGATGTGGTTGGGTTATATTTTGGGAAATGTTACAAATTTTTGACAGTATAATTAATCCTTTCCAACAACAAAGAAGTGGAAATAAAACACATCCAGCCAATGATGACGGTAAACAGAGCCCGCATTCACTGAAAATGTGACATTACTTGTAGACAAATACTCTCTCTGCCAAGATGAACGTTTCCAAATCATCGTGACTTGGCGATGATTGCTGGACCTGAAGAAAGTTTGAAGTCAGGAACTTGTATTCAAAATATAATATAGCACTCCTGCCACAGTTTTTTTTTTTTCTCAGTGCCCACTGCGTCTTTTTAAGTTTATCTGAAGGGAAAAGGTCTTAGAGAGTCCGGCGTGCAGAGCACCATGTAATCCTCGAGGTGAAGTTAAGAGGTTTGTACCATGACAGCAGCAGAGAGTACTTAACTTCCAGTTTGTGTTGACAGCTTCTAATTAACATTAGGTTTTAACACATTTGCAGCTGGTGCATGAAATAAAACATGACGTATTAAAAAAACAAAGCTGCATCACACGTGTTTCCAGTCTGCTCTGACTCCGTCTGTGAACCTCGCTACCCTAATCTGAAGTGCTGCTACATTAACATCTGAGAACTGCATCTGCACAGAGTGTTGAGGGCGGCGGTGCGTGACGGCAACAGAAACATTGAGGATGCAAGAGTGCAGAACAGATTGAGTTAACGTCTGTCAGGAGCAGACACCTCCACGTTTCACGTACAGCAAACTCCTGTATCGTTTATCTTCCAAATGTCGGCTTGTTTTTGTGGCACACTTCCTGCTGTTACACATTACACTAATGTCTAAAACATGTTGTTGTCTTTTGAGAAAGATGAAGGTGAACCTGTATTTACAGTGTTAAATCATTGCATGAATCAGGTACCAAGAAAATACTGAGCGGGTCCTCTGGAGAGAAAAGGAGAAACACGTTTAAAGGCAACATTGTGCAACTTTTCTGTCATAAAATAACAGATTTAGATGTTGATGCTGCACTGATGTGTATTCAGGTGAATGGTGTCTTTGTCACTCCCGCGCTGCAACTTTATGCTCCAGGGTACGACTACCCGTGAGAGTTATGCAACGCTTAACAGCGCTAAGTCACACAACACCAACTATTTCACTGATTTTGGTGAAACTGGATCATATTTTATGGAGAGAATGTTTTCTGGTTTTCCTTCTGATGTCCTCCGGCTGCAAGTTTCCTGATGGACAGTGAAGTAAACTGCTGCCAACTGTAGCTGCTGTTAGCTCAGTTTGTTAGCCGGTCTGCCCAGACTGTGAGGTCAGAACACCAGGAGGAGTGTTAGTGTTTGTACCACTGGAAAAAGGAGGTTTTTAGGTTGAGCGTGCGGGTGAATGCTGATGGGGAGTAGAGCTGATGCCGTGCCAGACCTGTAGCTGGGCAAGCAGGCAATATAACCGGGTTCAGTAGCCTCTATAGACATAAAGACTGAAGGTGACGTTAATAACGGGGACGTAAATCTGGGACTGACTTTTAGTCAAGAAGTGGAGCCCCCTTAAACCTGACAACACCTGTGGAACGTATGAAGTAATCACAGCATAATGTATTTCACAGTCTTCACAGCCTACCAGTTTGTGTTCTTTGGACTGAATGCAGTGGAGGTGCTGTTCCAGTAATGGATGGAGTACAATACAAACACGTGCTTTTGCCCTTTGCTCGTGGCAGATATTAATTAAGGTTGCCGCAACAGAAAAAAAAAAAAAAGAGTCCATCTGACAAAAACCTGCTGCGGAGATATACTGTCCTCGTTACAGAGGAGAATCATGACCAGCTTTTATGGTAACATAAAAATCCAGACTTGTCATGCATGCCTCTGTGTGAATGTCAGAGTAATCTCTGCAGCCTTTGAGTCCGTAAAAGTTACAGGCACACCTGGCTCAAACTGATGACGAGGCACAATCTTTTTAAACAACTTCTGTTATTGCAAATGATGTTTTGTTTTTTTTTTCACCTGGGGATCTTCATCTGCCTGCTTCATTAGTTCTTCGTTGCTTGCTGTTGTTTTTTAAAAATCCAGTTGTGGTTGTTTGAGCTTTTTTGTAGGGCTTGCAGCCAACCTCCGCGGCTGCAGACATCATCATCTTGGTGGGGTGTATTTCCACGAGCTTCGTGTCGTTGTGCTGTTGTGGTGGGTGTTTTTTTTTTTTTGCAGTGGAAAGAGTCTCAGTAACATTACCAAGATGATGATGCTCTTGTCATCTTTTCTCCCGAGAAAAAATTAAAGTAATGGGAATATTTCCAACCACGTTTCCATCTTCCATTAAAGCTCCTCGGTGCAAGCGTGCGCGATGATTACGAAGATTAATTTGGGAATGTGATTAGATCGTTGGACTCAGTCAGTGGGAGGGTGACGCAAGTAATATTGTAACAAGCAATTCTTTTGGGGGGTGGTAAGTATTTCACTGGTACCTGATTCACACAATAAATTTACACTGTAACTTGTGGAAAATGTTGCTGTTGTGTGTTGAAGTTTCCTGAAGCTTTCACAGGATGAATTGTTGCAGCTTTTAATGGCCGTCGGTGGCGTGTTGGAGTGTAAACAGACAGACATACTGACAAGCCTCCTCCTCCACAGATGGGAAGCTGAAGATGTGGGTGTATGGTGTAGCAGCCGGAGCCTTTGTGCTCCTCATATTCATAGTGTCTATGATATACCTAGCTTGGTGAGTTGATGAGTTTTAATTGCCCCCTTATTTATCATCATCATCCTCATTTTTTTTTACCCCCTTCATATTTTGAGTTAAAGCACCTCCACCCCTCCCTGTCGCCGTTGTCCTCACCCCTCACATCACCGTTTTTTTCCTTTTTTGCCCCCCCCCTGCATGCCGTCCTCTTGCGAGTGCAGCAGCTACTGTGCCAAGGTGCATCGCTCTCTTAAGGCCCAAGAGTCTGACGCCAACGGGACGGCGGTCTGGGTGGGCCAAAACGCACACGAGATGATTTACACCTGTCCAGATTGCCAAGAGCTGGCTCAAACCACCACCAGCAGCAGCAGCTAATGAGGATGTGGAGGGTTCATCCACCCACCCCCAAAAACACACACACCCTCCAGTATAAAGTAACCTGCAGTCCTTGACCTTTCCCCCGTGACCTCTCTCGAAAGTGTCACATGTCCGGCCTGACTAGCTGAGTGAAGGTGCTGGTGCAGGTGAGGAGAAACCATCCTCGTAGTCCTTGTAGATTTTTTTAGAGTGTAGACCACATAGATGGTGTCACCTGTTGATTTTAGCCGTTTAGATAAAAGGACTTGATCATTGGTTTAGATTTCTTTTCACTTTCTGTTTGTACCTACGTTTAAAAGTGACCCACATATGATTAGTGAGTTCACACTAGAACCTTTTGATTAAAACAGGCCACAAATTGTTATCTTAATTTGAGATATACAGAAGAGGATTAGGGCCACATCATCAACATTTTTTTTTTTTTAGAATTCTGACTTTTAAACTCAGAATTCTGACTTTTTCTGAGAAAAAAAAGTCAGAATTCTAAAATCCTCTTCTGTAAAAATCTAATCTTAAATTCAACAAAGTCAGAATTCTGAGAAAAAAACGTCAGAATTTTGAGACAAAAAAGTCTTAATTTTTAAAGAAAAACATCAGAAATTTGAGAAAAAAGTCAGAATTTTGAGAGGAAAAACTTGAGAATTTTGAGGAAAAAGTCAATTTTTTGAGAAAAAGTCAGAATTGTGAGGAAAAAAGTCAAATTTTTGAGAAAAACATCAGAATTTGGATGAAAAAAAAGTCAGAATTTTTAGAGAAAAACATCAGAATTTGGATGAAAAAAAGTCTTAATTTTTAAAGAAAAACATCAGAATTTTGAGAAAAAAGTACATTTTTTGAGAAAAAGTCAGAATTTTGAGAAAAAAAGTCAGAATTTTTAGAGAAAAACGTCAGAATTGTGATAAAAAAAAGTCAAATTTTTGAGAAAAACATCAGAATTTTGAGAAAAAAGTACATTTTTTGAGAAAAAGTCAGAATTTTGAGAAAAAAAGTCAGAATTTTTAGAGAAAAACGTCAGAATTGTGATTAAAAAAAAGTCAAATTTTTGAGAAAAACATCAGAATTTTGAGAAAAAAGTACATTTTTTGAGAAAAAGTCAGAATTTTGAGAAAAAAAGTCAGAATTTTTAGAGAAAAACGTCAGAATTGTGATTAAAAAAAAGTCAAATTTTTGAGAAAAACATCAGAATTTTGAGAAAAAAAGTCCAAGTTTTGAGGAAAAAAGTCAATCCTCTGCCGTAGAGATAAACCAGATAGAAAATAAATAACTACACTGACCGACAGTGGTGGAGGAAGTACCAGGATCTAAATGGGTGCTCGTCTGGGATAATTCCCGGAACCAAAGTTATTGATAGCTCGGAGCTCGGATTGATTTTGGAAAGAAAATTTGTGCAGCTGGGTTAATTGAATACGTCGTTGTTTGACTTTGAGACATTTCTTGGCCAATCCCTCTCTCTTAGTCAAACCGACAGACGCCGCAAAAAGATGCCGGTTTGGCTCAAATTGCAACCTCACAACCTTTGCAATCATGTATCCGAAACAGTTATTAAAGAAGGCGCTTGAGGCTCTGGATGTCGGTGGATCGTTGTTGTACTGGTGCTGTCGGTGGAGCCTGCTGTGCTTGAGGATGGGATCCTGAGTTTTAAAGGAGCTGGTAGCTTGAAGGGGGAAACCTCAAAGTGCTGAAGCAGTTCAACATACGTAGAAATGAGCTTATCTGCTTTGCACAGAGTTCAGATCAGACGGTTGATACCGCTCTCATGTCTGTCATTAAATATGAAGCTGTTGCCAGGAGACGGTTAGTTTTGCATTAAGACTAAAAGCAGGAGGAAATAGCTCAGCTGGCTCTGTCAGTATTTGGACAGTCTGCCTACACTTATAGACTTAACAGCTCATTAGTTGAGATTCATCATTGTGGTTAAAGTTTGGTTAGATTCAGACATAAAAACATCTTTGTTAGAGTTCATGTTTATGGATTGTTACATATTTAATCTGTTAAACATCTACAGACGAAGAGAAACAGTTGAGCT
This sequence comes from Argyrosomus regius, assembly GCA_946959425.1. Lineage (NCBI taxonomy): Eukaryota > Metazoa > Chordata > Actinopteri > Sciaenidae > Argyrosomus > Argyrosomus regius. The sequence continues at coordinate 26,104,499 of OX336884.1, forward strand.
GTTACAATAAACTATCTGTAGGTGGACTATTCAAATAAAGTGTTACCCACTAATTAACACGTTCTGTTTGTTGCTGCTGCTTCTAGTCTTGTTGCTAAGCTAAGATACCGTTTATATTTAGCAGACAGACGTGATAGTGATATCAATATTATCATCTAACTCTCAGCAAGGAGGCAAATGAGCAAACTTCCCAAAATGTAGAAATATTTGAAGAAGGAGCAGAAATACACAGAGGCAAGAGTGCAACAATGTTTTTTACTGAGTAACACAACAGAAAAATATATTTATCAGTGTTAGAGTTAAAGAGCTATAAAATGGAAATACTCGAGTACTACGGAATACTACAGTACTTCAGTAAAGACCCTGACCCCGAAACTCCACCGGGCACGTCTCTGACGGCTGTGACACTGTTTTGGTCCGGTTTTTAATATTTTGTTACAACAACATAAAAACATGTATATCCCTAAATTGAGAGCTGTGGAAAAGAGTATTGTTTCGGTACATTGGCATTAGTGTCACGACATGTGAGCTTGGACCTTTTTGTTTGTCATCACTTCATCACTTTGTGGCTGTGTAAGCACATCGGTGCATTTTAATTTCACAGCGTTTATTTTAACTTACAAGGTCAGATAATAAACTCAGTGTTGGGTCTTTTTGAGCAGATGGTCCAAACAGAATATATTAACATAGCATAGAATCCCCTGGTAACACTGTATCACATTCATACGAGGATGTGATGACACAGTGTTGGCACAAACATAAGTATCTGCTTTTACATTGTGTTGTTACATCCCCCATGAGGATGTCAGTGTTGATGTAGCTCCGTAGTAAGACGTCTTCCCATTGGTTAATGTAGATTTTCACGCCGTGGTAGAGAGCACAGATCTCCTAACACTTCATCAGCAGACTGAAAGAGACGATGAGATAAAGGAGACTTGAATATTACTGCAGGGACTCGTGTCAGTGCCACAAATCAAATCTGAATCTACAGTCTCTCTAACGTGATGTCACGCTGCCCTCTTGTGGCTGAAAGAGGAAGTAGGGCATCACATTCCCCCCTTTTATTTCCCTCCCATTTCATCTCCTGCCAAATCAAGAGCTCGTTATCGTTTTTACACATTAAACATAATGATGTTTTTTCTCTGTACTCACATTTGAACATGCATAGTGTCTTAAATCTGACGTATGCTTCAACTATCTCTGCAGGAATCCTTAAAACTGAAATTATAAGTCAATCAACAGTTATCAGCAAGTGCTGTTTTAAGCAAAGGTGCTCATAGTTTGGAGTTTCTAGCTTCTCATATTTCTTCTATGCTTTTCTTTGACCTGTATGAATCAGTACTTTTGGGGTTTCGGACTGTTGGTCGGCCAAAACAAGCTGTACAGTTCACGTCCCTTTCAGCTCTTTCCTTGCAATTTTCTGAACTTTTATGGACAAAATGTTTCATCGAGAGATTACTGGATAATGAAAACAATCTGCAGCAGCTGCAGCCTTAGAGGTATTCCAGTCTGTAATTGTGAACATGAATAACTTTGCCGAAGCCAGGATGATATTCGTGCGACAGTTCTCTCAAAGTTTGTTGACGTTTGCTCGGCAGTGATTTTGTCAGCTCTTCATCACAGAAACTATTCAGAGGAAAAAGTCCCCCGGGTGCTCCTCTGATTGTCTTTACCAACTTTCCAGAGTTTTTCTTTGTGCAAGCATCTCAATACTCCAGAGATCATTGCATCGCATGTCTCTGTGCTGAAAGTTTGAAGGAAAGTTTTTCATGTTCAGAAGTATTAATTGGACTGTCCTGCAAAGAAAACTGTAGGTACATCGGAATAATTGAAATTCAAGAACACACGAGAGCACGACTAAACGTTAGATTTACTGTCTTTTTCTGCACGATATAAAATACTGTATTTCTGACACAGTCTTGCATTAGACACCGCGTTACTTTAAGACATGATCTTGTATTTGAAGGCTGACAGCTCAGAGAAGTACAAAGGTGATTGACTCATGATTTTTTTTTCCTCCCTGGAGGAAAAGTAGAAAACGTCCGGCGTGTGACTTTGCATGCAAATCGAGACGTCTGTGTCCCCTTCAAAACAAAACCAGCTGTGTGGATCAGTCTAGAAAGTCTTTTTTAATAGTTCACCACAGTTTATAGACAAACAGAAAGATGATTTCTAAAGGATAAGTCTGGTGATATTCTTTATTTTTCTTTTGTCAACAAATTCCTGGAACAGTGTCATGATCCCACTCACGTGTATTATCCACATTATCAGCTGAAGCTGATATATTTTGTTCCTCATAACACTGTTTCTTCATTACCATAAAAACAAACTGTATTTTATCTTGAGTCAATCTGCCGTCATGCTGTTGTAAATACTCACCAGAGCACTAAATGTGTATTAATCGGCTGCTGAAAATGGCCTCCAACAAATTCACTATCGACTCCTGCGAGTGGCTGAAAACTACAGCGCCCAGCGGCTCCAGGAAATGACTTTTTAAAAATTATATTTCATACGACTTCAGCGGGCGTGAGTGGGCTTGAGGATGACCGACATGTTGTTGGTCTGTTCATGGCATTTGTTTACAGTAGGAAAAATATAGAATATAACAGCCTGATCCTTTAACGGTTGGTTCTGTTTGTGGTGATCATGTCTTTTCCGCCTTTAACAACTTTTATTTAGTCATTTTTCCAATCTTAACAATTTTCACGTCCTCCAACCAAGCCGATGATACAATCAAGCAATATTGCATAAAGTTGCATCAATATGCCAAATCAATAATAATAATAACTTTGTAAAACTCTTTTTTTTTAAAGGTGTTATATAAAAGTACTTTACAGAGCAGCAGACCCAACAGAAGGCCACACAGGATAAGATCCTGAAAAACATTTTAAAAAATGTAACATAGATTCAAAGACGATAAAAGAAATGGTCAAAGGACAATCAATAAACATAGAAGATTAGGAGAGAAAAAGATAAAAATTAAAAAGTAGATAAAAATAGACAACATCACAAAAAGTCTGTAAAAATGAGTTTTAAGAAGTGATTTTAAAGAATTCAGTGAGCCTCGTCTCGTCGTTCCAGAGTCGAGGGGCCGTGATCGAAAAGGTGCGATCACCTCGAGTTTTTAGTCTCGACCCCGGAACAACCGGAAGTGACCCGGATGTAACGCTCTAAGGCTGAGAGCTGGCTCGTACGGGGTTAGCATGCTAGCGATATATTTTAAAAGTGATCAGTAAAATATGCAGATTGTTGGGAACCAAAACATCCAGATCTCCTTTCTTCATGTGCTGTAGTAACACGTCTCATCACCATCTTCATTTTCATAATCACAACCAAGTTTCCCTGAAACATACGGTACGAGTTGCTGTAACGTTCACGGTAAGTTTGTTTTTTTCCCACTGCAGCCGCTCTGACTCTGTTTTTATCTCCCCACACAGCAAAAAGCCAAAGAGACCTCAGAGACAGAGGCAACAAAACAACCGACTAAAACCTCTGACTCTCGCCTACGACGGGGACACGGACATGTAGTCCTCTCTCCGGGGAGACGCTTCCACCGAGCACCTGTCACCTGTCATAGAGACCCACTTCAACCACAGCCATCACGAGCGAGGGACATGGATGTTTGCAGCGTGAACGGACACGTCACAGAGCGGAGAAATTACAGAAAATCCTCTTAAGCAGAGACATCGGTGGGGTTAAAACCATTTCAAGTAGAACTCCATTCACTCCCCCTTTTTTTAAAGTTCTTTTGCTAGAGCCTTCGTGACCTCCACCATGTTCAACGAAATGCCTTTTTTTTTGCCCCTCCACCTCCACCTCCTACATGTCCACATTTCTGTAAAAGAAAAGACTCATTTCAGACACAGGGGAATAAGCTGGGGTGCAGGAGAAAAGTCTCCCAGCTCTCCTGCTGTCTCTGAACACGGCAGCACAAGCTTCAACTCTTCCCCCGCGCTTTTTTTTTTCTGCTTGTCCCTAAAAATGCTGAGTAGCTGGAGGCTTAGGATGCTCTGACGGTTCGTACGTTGCCAAAAGTCACCGCAGGGAAGAAGAAGAGGAGGAGGAGGAGAAGGAGGGAGGGAGAAAATCTCCATAAAAAGGTTTGGATTCCTTTTTTCTCAATCCTCAACTGGGTTTTGACTCAAATCTCTTTTACAGTCGAACAAAAGGAAGGCATTTCTTCTCTTCTCCCTCTTTTTTTTTTTTTGCTCGATTTAGAGGCGCACAGGCTTGTGTTTGTGGGATAAAATGATCTGTACGATGCTGATGGAGGGAGTAGCCTGCAATCAGTTGTTCATGGAAACTACCGCCTGGCCTGCCTCCACCTTTTTCTGTTTGTTTCAGGCTCTACATTGCACTATATTAGTGCAGCATGATATGCACATGTGACTTCTACCTTTTATTGCCATAAAACACTGCCTCTTCCACAGACCATGAAGCAAAGAGGAACAGCTACGGCGAACTCGAAAACGACGTTTAGATGTGTCACGTTCTACGGAGCAGGTGTGAAAATCAGTAAATATATGTATAGATTTTATTTCTCACACCTGATTTTTTATTTTTTTTTTGGTTGTAGTAAAGTACATTTTGTGGTTTGTAGATTTCGTCTGGTGTTTTCACTTTATTTCCCCCCCTGATGCAATTAGATACGACGTCTGCAGGCGACTTCTTTTAACGAATCGTCTGCTTTTAAAGTTTAATCATAAAAATTCACTTTGTTTTTTTACTTTGTGGAAAAGGAAACAAACAAGAAGAAAGACCAATAAATTTAGACCGTTCACGTCATGCAAATGTCATTTTTCTGCCTTACTGACAATAACTAAATACTAACAGTTCCTGTAACACAGATTTAAATACTTGAATGGGGCATACCGTGTACGTTACACACTACATGTAGACACGAAGGCTGCATTCCTGTTTATTTTGAAGGTCACTTAGCAAAGTATACGTCAAAGTTTCTCATGTAGATATCCGTATCATAGGCACTCTGTCGTTTTTCACTCACACCACATGAGGTGAAATATAGTTAAAAAAAAAAAAGAACTGTACAAACAAATTATTATACAACATGTTAATAATAAGAGCTTCTGCTGAGTTCAACGTCAAAGCAAACTGGTGTGGAGAATGTTTACTTTTTTTGTTGTGGGATTTGTAAATAACAGCGATTTTTTTATTTTTTTGGAGAAAAAAAAATCAAATTATGTGTACATTTATTTTGTATTGCACAGAAAAAATGTTTAGTTTGAATATTGCAAAGTGGGTGTGTGATATTTGCCGATTGTTGTTCATCATGATGCAAGTTGTATGTTGTGAAAACAAAAAAACAAAAAAAATTGAGAAAAGAAGCAGAAAACGATGAAAAGAGGCTCAGCTCGGTTTTGTACAGGTTGTTTACGTGTACGGGAAGAATCACTGCAAATAAAACGAGGAACACGAGGTTGTAAACACACGGAGGACGTTATCGAGCTGTTTTTTTGTAATTTTGTTCACAAGAGAGCAGAATAAATTTAATCCCTTAATAAATCAAAAATTGGCATTAAGCGGTGAGACTCGTGTTTTCTTATATATTTTCTTAATTATCAGCAAATCTCACGAAATGACCAAAACCAACAACGTGTTAGTTCTCAAGTTTGATATTTGTGAGCGAGGAAAATAGTTAACATTAGTTAGATAGTAATTTTTTTAAACATAAAATACAATTAATCTTGATTATTTTGTTATTTTTAAAGAATTGTGACCATGACGCATACTAAACAGGATATTTTACAGCTTGTAGTTGCTCTCTGGTGGACAAACTATCTAAAGAGGGCACAGTTAAAGAGATCGACAAAGCTTCACAGAGAGTCAAGAGGCCTTCTTACCCCTAAACTCCACCGGGCGCGGAAGCGTTGCGTGTGCGCCGCAGTGATACGCGGCCGTTCTAGTCAATGTTTCAAACCCCACCAGCTCTCCGCTCGGCTCCGCATTGAATTCAACGCAGCTGTTCTATTTTTGACGGACACCGCGAGCAGCCCACGTTAATTTACACAGAGCACCTCGAGCTGACAGGAAGCCAGACACAGAAACAGCATAGAGAAGCTGGTGGATTTTCAAAATAAAACACCCAGACAAAAGAGAAACAAATGAACTACGCAGCATATTTACACATGTTGAAGCATATTTAGAAGCACATAAACCAGGAAAATGACCAAATCCGAGCAAGTAAACAAAGTCAGGCGGGCTAAACGCTTCTGAAACGCTCCCGGTGGGGTTTGAAGTCGCGTGCAGGATGGACCAAAACAGTGACGTGACAAAGACGTGGCGTTTCGGGGTTCGATTTTAAGGGGTGTAAGAAAACCTTTTCAAAATGCCAATGCCAGCTGGGATCGGCAGCCCCACCCCCTCTGCGACCCTGATGCACCTGAAGCAGGTACAGAAGATGGATGTATAAAATCTCACAGTATAAGCACACGATGAAGACCTGAACACAGGCTGTATTCACAGAGCCTTCACTGTGTGCTAAACAGGCTTGTCTTACATTAGAAAAGTTAAAACTACTAAAGATGAAAAACTTGATTTGTCAAAAAAGAAAGATTTTACATATGTAAGATTATTTTAGAACATGTCTGATGAAATATTCACAGGAAATCATCAACATGATCAACATTCATCCGCTCAGTTCACACAAACTTTCTGCAGTTATTACGGTCAGTATTTTGGGTTAAGTGTCAAGTTGTCAGCTGTTATTGTTATCATTATTCACTGGATAGAATATAAAATGTCATTCAGTCGGGGGGCATTAGTTTCCTCACTGGTTGAAAAGGTTAAAGGACCTCTGTGTAGGATTTAGTGACATCTAGTGGTGTAGCTGCTAACTGCAGCTGCTCCACCTCACCCTCTCCTCCCTAGTGTGAAGGTGTTTAGTTTGTCCGTTCTGGGCTACTGTAGACACATGACGGTCTGACATGGTGGACTCTGTGGAAGAGGACATTAGCTATAAAAGGTTCACTCTAAAGAACATAATTCTTATTTTTAGGTGAGGAAACACTCAAAATTAAAAAGGAACATGTCACCCAGTGCATCATGTGACTCTTTGATGTGTTTTAAACACACTGGAGCTCTGCATTAGAGAGTAAAAATATAAATCAGCGTTAGATATACAGCCTGTAATGTTTGAATGATCCATTCTTTGTTGGTTTTGGTGATTTCATGAGATTTACTGACAGTAAGAAAAATAAAGAACATCACCAGACTTCTCCTTTGAGGTGTCCCTGGAACTAAAGTCAGTCTGTTTCACAGTAATCATTTTGGGCATTTGAGCTGTCTACAGAGTTTTTGAGTTTACGGGTTACAATGATCAGGTTTTAGATTGAAATGAAAAGTTAAGGGACGATTACTCCAACGATTTTACACGTCAGTGTCAAAGGGAACGAACAAAGGAACATGAGAAGCTGTCAGACATTTCAGAGCTCACAACACTCACACACTTTTTATCCTGCACCTGAACACACCTGAACACACCTGAACACACCTGAACACACCTGGGGTTGGACGTGCACAACATTCACCATTTTTTGGCGATGTCATGACTAAAGTCACGATCAGCTGTTGACAATGCAAAATGTCAGAGAAGCACATTTTAAACAGAATGGCGACACAGAGTTTTAAACATGCGGGTGTTTTACCAGGCAGGGACCGTCTGACAAAAAGAAGCTATCGAGTTGCATTATGGGAAGTGTAGGATTCAGTGTTTTTAACCTGTTTAAAAGGACAAAAAGTTCAAAGTCTCTGCGCTTTTAAATTTGTCTTGCAATGAGTGACTTTAAGGAAGTGTGATGATAAATCTTCAAAGTCGTCTTTGACAGAGATGTTCGTCACTGATTGAGTTTGGCATCTCGTCAATAATCAGCACAAAATTAACTTTTAATTCAGCTTTTAAATGTTCACTAAAAGCTGAGTCTGGTAGTTGCGTTGAACAGTTTGTTGGTGTGCGCTGAACCTTTAAACTTTTGTAATTTCAGGTCATGATTGATGAGTAAAAAGTTGCTGCAACATGTCAATATGACGACTAAATACTGCCAGTCCTGTATTAGTTTAATATTCGGATAGTGGTCAGCATACAGCATGAACTACATGAAATATTCTTTAGTTTTTGAGGTCAGCTGTGATGAGTTCACTGTCCTCCGTTACCAACATGGCAGCTCCACTGATGTTTACATCAGTGGATGCAGAGGAGGAAAGCGGCCACTAGATGTCAGCCCCCGACGATGTTAAAAGAAAAGTTGCTCCTCAAAAGTCTATAATGTGAACCTCCTTCTCTGCTCCCCCTTCCTCCCTCTCCCTCTCTCTCTCTCTCTCTCTGAAGCTCAGAGCGCGCTATATAAAACATCCCTCCACACTGACACTCAGATGTACAAACACCTCACTTCTCAGCACAGCTCCTCCGACCCCCTCGCATCAAAAAAAAAAATCACGTTTTTAACAGCAGACACCTGACCCTCCTGAATGAGCCTGAGAAGATTCATCTCTGCTCTCTCGCCTCGGGAACGCCTTCCTCACTCTTTATTTCTCCTCAAGTTCGGCAGCTGATACCGGCTCAGTCAGAAGAAGGAGGTCTCTCTTCTCTCTCTTCTCTTTTTTTTGCGGCTGAGAAGATCAAGGACAGTTTGACATGAGGGGAGAAGCTCCACAAAGAGGCATGAAGACCACATGTCTGTGGGCTGCCGCTCTGCTGCTGCTGTCACTCATCTCTCTGGTGAGTTAAATGTCACCTTTTTTTTCTTTTATATCATCTGCAATTTCTCTGATTTATGTTGTTGCACTGGTCTGGGGAGCAGGGATATCGAGGAATGTTCGCAAACAGAAATTTTGACGAGTGAGTTTCATGTAGAAGAAGGACAAGAGGAGCTCACAGTGTGGAAAAACAAGCATTTCAGTCAGAATTTACTGCTGCAAAATCACGTTAGGACGTGTGAAAGTCTAAAAAATGTTGAGCTAAATGTCCTTTTGCTGATTTATTTTGTTGAAGACCCGTTTTATTTGCGCCTAAGGCACATTTTTAAATTGTTTTCCTTAAATTTGAGTCCGTACTGACAGATCTCACCATCACAAACCAGATTTGCACCCTCTCTCCGTGCATCGACTCATTAATATCTGTCACAAATTACCAAATGTCGGCGCGAACACGAGCGTCCCCAAAATCCAAATCTGCATCTTTTTTTTGACAAATCCACCCGCGCACACACACAGTCCCGCTGGATATTTCTCCCTCAGCACTATCCATTCAATCCTTCCCCCTCTCTCCACTCCTTTCTCCCATTTACAGATGCAGTTCAATAAGAATATCTTTGACGGCACGGCGGAGAAACAGCCTGAGCCCATTATGACAAACACACCAGAATGCTCCTAACTCAACGCCTTGACAGTTTGTGACAACCCAATTCCTTTAATCCTCGCTGAGACAGTAACCCCTCACCCACTGATAAATCTGTCAACAAAGCAATCAAAGCAGAACAGGAGCCACTCTTCTTCCCCAACAAAAAAAAAAATTCCATAAACTTAATCCCCCTCGCAAACTTGACTGGCCTTAAAAAGCTCCCGTGGTGTTATCTGTGTTTAATTTGCATAGTGATGGAAAGAAGTCAATTACTATTAATTATTCTCTACAACTTAATACCCATTATCGAATTGAATTCACCGTCTTGAAAACCATAAACTCAATTTCACAGCTGACTAAGCGCACTAATCATTTCACCCCCTCCTCCTTTTCCTTTTATTTATTTATTTTTTTACTTCTTCGAAGCCTTCCTGCTTCGAAGGAACACGAGGATTCTTCGATTTCAGAGGCAATAACATTAACTAACGCGCACTCGCCTGTTGTCACAACACAAAGGCCGACGTTCGTCCTGACGTTCGTCGTTAAATATGTGACTTACATGCACAATAGCGTCGTGGCAGTGCGAGCTGATCTCGCAGCATCACTCGATAGGACTGTGTTTTCTTTTTTTTTTTAACCAGACTGGGCTGCCAAATTGCTTCGCTATGCTTTAATGGGATGATCATAATTGTTTCGTACTCGGTGCATCCTAAGCTCTCGCCTGCAGCTCCTTCAACAGATTGACAGACCCATGGGAACCTCACAAACTTATTTTGGCCGCCTTTGAACCAAGTCGTGTGTGAAATAATATGATTATGCATTTTTCCTCTGGGTAAGTTGAAAAACTGGTGGCTAGGTTTTTTTTTCTTCTTCTTCATCCCCCCACCTCTTCCTCCTTCTTCTTCTTCAAACTGCCCCCACTCTAATATCCCGCAGTCTGTCCGCGTACAGTATTTATCCTCCTCAGAAGTCACGGTAATAATTGTGCCCTGGCCTCTCAAAGCGGTGCTGCAGTGTGATAGGACTCGGCTCCATCCACAGCTGCCTGTGATGTCTTGACACACTTTGTGATTTGTCATCATCTCTGACCCCCCTCAGGTAACACTTTGATATCACTGGGAGAATACGGACCTAAACTCTTAGCGGGCGTCAAATGCCCCTTAGTTCATCCATCAGCTCAACTACCGGGAAGACCTCACAAGGCGATACAAGCTAAATTTAGTGTAAAAGGCTATGACGACAATCACATCCCGAGAGCCCGGCTGGAAAATAATCTAACAGACGCTGAAGACTCTTGAACTAGCTTCTTTTCTGGAGGAACATTCCTGTCAAAAGTGTCCTAAAATTGAAGATTTCCTCTTGAACTTGGTAGAAGTAGTCGTGATTCACGGCACCTGAAAGTCATAAATTAGATTAAAATAAGCTTTCGCTGGGAGCGAGACGTTCTCGAGATCTCAAAACCTCTGAAAGGTCACAGGTTTGATCCCACGACAGCCACGTGTCCTTGAGCCAAACTCTAACCCCCTAACAGCTCCTCACACTTTAAGCCTCTCTGGATAAGAGCGTCAGTTTAATGCCTTCAATTTTAAAAAAGAAGAAGAGTAAATAAACCCCCAAAACTTCTGCAGAACATTAAAAGGACAACAACTCTATTAATTCCTGGACGCTGTAGCCAAACTCTGAACACACACACACACACACACACACACGCCATCCAATCAAGATTGCAAAGTGGCAGCTGGAATCTGCCATCAGCCCGGTCCCTCTCCATTCGAGCTCTGTTAAACTAGAACTGTCGCACTCACAAATCCTCCCCCTCTACACACCCCTACACACCTACACAGCAGCAGCAGCATTCAGGTAAATGAAAACTGACACACACTTTCATTCTTTCTTCGCAAGGTTTTGTGTACAGCCCCACCGCCGAGTCATCCGGCTCCTCCGGTCGCTTCTATTAAAGGTGGAATTTGTTGGCTGTTCGATGGTCCGGCCCATAGAATATCCTCCGAGCTCCCCTGAGGGAAGCCGGGGAGGTTGTTTATCTTCCTGTTTCAAAGAGCGGACGCCTGCGCCTTATCACAGCCTCGCCAAGAGTAGATAGCATTTAGGTTTGTCCAACCGCCCGCCTATATGCTGCATCTGGCAATCTGAGAGTTCTTTCCTAAAGGACTTCTTGCATAGCGATGCTGTTTGTGTTATCTCGTAGAGGGATTCTGCCTCATACACGGAACCTGGGAATAATATTAACAGACAGTTAAATGGGGTTTGAGGGGCGGGAGACTCCGGCATAACAAACTGCACGTTGAAAACTTGGGAAAAAAACTCTGAGCCATGAAATGAAAGCCTCAAAATATGAGCGGGAGATACATTTGAATATCTTTGAATGTAAACACTGCATTCAATATATATTGTAAATTTAATTTCCTTTTCTGTTCGTGCATTCGTTTGACCGATGTGACTCTCCGTAGGTTGTATAAAAGCAGCACACCAGTGATTTATAGCCTGCGTTACAAACTGTACGATGGAGGTTCAAAGACACTGACCTGGCAGAAAGAGTCCGAAGATGCTTTTGTTTGAATTTGAAATTTAGGAGCTAGACCAAAACGACAGTGAAAAAATCATCATATGTCAACTTCTGCTGCTTTGATTTTTACCTGTGAATGCTCTCAAGTATTTATCCATAACATTAAATGTTAGAAATACACCTAAATGTGCAACAATCAAAGTTAAAGTTCAGACAAAACATCATAAATGATTGTTTTAAGAGTGTAACAGTCAAATGTGTGCCGATGTGGTTTAATCTGATGTGATTGACATCGGTCTGATTAATTTAAATTTTGATCATAATTGCTCAATTCTGATTGGTGCACAGAAATACGTGACATCACAGTTTTCCAATTAGCCTCACCCACTTTAATCCAATGAGAGGAGTTCAAAGAAAACAAGAAAATCTCTTTTGACGACATAGTCGTTGGACTCCATCACTAAATTAAATATAATATGCATTACTATGTTTCATTAGTGTATAATCACCTGAAAATAAGACTTGTTATGTTTTTGTGACATTAGAATAAGACTTTTATATCTACAGATGCTGTACGTAGGTCCTCCTTCACAGAGTCCGCCATGTTGAACCACCATGTTTCTACAGTAGCCCAGAACAGACAAACTAAACACTGGTCCTTTAACGTCTGTACAAATCAGTTAAACATCTTCAAACTATTTGGATTTTCAGATAAGCAGTCACGTGTTTCTAACTTACAGAGTGTTTGTACATTTTCTATGTTATAGTTTCTATGAAAGATAGATAAATTCTGACTCACTGAAAGTTTGTTCTGTTCAAACACATTTTTATTTATGATTATTGTTTGTTTTTATAATTTTTACATTGTTTTTTAATATCTCAATAATAATTTATTTACACAGCACAGATTCTTTGTATCTTTTCTGTATTTTTATTGTACATATTTCCATTCATTGTGTCTACCTGTGGAGTAATCGTTCAGGTCACAACCACCTGAGTGTGAGTGTGTTTATGTCTTCATTATCGATGAATCTGCAGATTAGATTATCGATTAATAGATTAACTCTTTGTTCTATAAAATGTAAGAAAATGATGAAAAATTGTCAATTTATTTTCCTAAAGCTGAAGTTGACGTCTAAAACCCAAAAATATTTAAGTTGCTCTCACACAGGACAAAGAAAAGCAGCATCTCCTCACCTCCTTTCTGCTTGAAAAAATAATCAATGGTCAAAATAGTTGCAGATAAATTTTCGATTAACTTCTGAGTGACTTTTACTTAACAAATAAACATTTTACACAGTATTCACGATTTGTAGTAAATGAGCTAAAACATGCAAAACTACTGATGGAAGGAATTCCCAACCTGCGGATTGGGACCCTGGAAGGACAAAAAAATGAAAATTTAAATCCTATATGTTTATATTTGTTCATTTTAATAATCTAATCTCTCTACTCTACTCATTTCCATTTATCTAATCACTAAAATATGAGAAGGTTAGACGGGACATCATGTGACAAATGGTCGCAAGAAGCTACAGCGTCACTTGAAGGAATCACAAACAAAGAGCGATGGGGAACACTGCTTTAACAACGACTGAAATCAAAAATAAATCACAATTTAATGAAGCCAATTAAGTGCCAGATAAATATCACTTGAAGCCGTGGACAATATAGTTTGTCCTTTCTTTGATATTTAATGAAAAACCCAATAGACCGATACCAATATCTGTTAAACCCAAAGTTATCAAAGTGCGACTGTTGACCTTTACGGTGCCATGTTTGTTTGTTTTTCCCCCCGTCCTTTATCCGACAGCACTTTCCCTCTTTTTCCCTCTGCAGTATCTCTGTCAGACACATTCATGCATCTAACTCACACACACACACACGCACACACACACACACACACACACACACACTGTCTTTGTGCCTTGCTTGCATGTTCTGGAAGCTGGCGAGAGGTAAATCTTGGCCCACCGAGTGTTGGTGCAGTCAGTTGGGGTGTTCTGGATATAAACGTTGCTTTAGTCAGGACTGCCTCTGATCTGCCTAATCTCCCCGGGCTGGATTACAGGTTGGGCTGTAATCCGTGAAGTGGGGTCTCTGTGAATGTGCCTCCTAATCCAGAGACTGTCAGGTGCTTTAGATGAAAGCTAATTGCATGTCACAGTTTTGGGGGACCAAACATAACGCCGGTGACAACGGAGCGAGTCTCCACAACAAGGACTCACGTCTGATGACGACGACTGGGCACGCACTTCGGATGTGCTTTGTAATTTTGATAATCTTGGTAGAAAAAAAGTGAAGAAATCTCTTCCCAAAATAAAAAAACTGACTCCAGCGACACCTCGTACAAAATTGTCGTAAACTCTTGAACCATCTGAGCCCTAACCCTGGTTGGATCTGCATCGTTTAGGAAATATTCTTTCCATCTCCACTTTAAAATGTCGTCTCCACACACACACACACACATACTTACAGTGTCACTAATTAGCCCGACAGTCACTTAAACCAGCTCAAAGCAGTTTCCTAATATCCCCTGATCTGGTTTCCGGACTCCATTGAGACTGAAACCCAGTTACTGAGAAGCATCAGTAATTACTACTCTACGAAAATGAGATTTCATTTGATCATTAGAGACTAAAGTCTTTTCACAGCTCAGAATAGAAATATTCATGGAAAATGATTGGGGGGCTTACAGTTTAGGATTATGGGTCAAAGGTCGTTTAGAGACAATTTATTTACTCATAAGGGATCAAATGTTAGAAATCCATTTAACCAAGACATTCACAAGCTTCATTTTTGAGCCTGCATCACACAATGCATATAAAAATATTAGTGTTTTGAATGAACCGCTGTATTATCCTCTTAAAAATGCGTTTATTTGTACCGTTTTCTCTTTTGAAATGTAAATATAAAAACCGAAACAAGCCGAAAACCTCAAACATCGTTAAACCAAAGAATAAAGACTGAACTGTAATGTCATAATCCACTTTATAGCTGCTCTGCTGACAGTCTATAAGATACTGTTTCACTGCTACTTTTACATCCAAAGGAGCTTTATGTTTGACTATAATGGTGCCAATAAATCCTGAACAGGAAGCCTCCCTCATCCTCACACTCACTTTATCTTTTTACAATACATCACCAGTGAGGCACCATGACAGACTTTTGTTTCCAGCAATGGAAGACAAAAGGAGGTGTTCATTAATACGGTTTAACTGCCCCACTGCACAGGGGAAACTGCTGAAATTCATATTTCTCTTCAGCTCGTCACTACAAACATTCTGCTCTGGAGGTCCTGCAGCCTCCATTTTCTTTTCATAAAAACCCGACCGGCTGCAAAGATTTGGCGATCTTCAAATGTTTTCGAGGTTTTGAAAGGCTTTCCGTGTATCGCGTTGCATTTAAAAAAACACTCATGCTGCGTTCCTCTGTTCAGAGAGTGAGAAAAATATAAAGGCTTCTAAAGCCAAAGTCTCCACAATGCCACTAACGGTTCATCCACATCAGGTCATTTATCATCGAGGCCTCTTCAAAACAACTGCAGGCCATCTTTTCAAACTCCTCCACTCCGAAGCCGAGTTCATAAAACGAACGCGTGCTTCAGAGAAAGATCACAAACTCTTGCAACAGTTTACTCAACGGGAGCTCCGCACACACTCTCGGTCTACAGTACCACAATGTCATTCAGTGAACTTTCTCAATGAAGACCTTCTTTTGAGCGTATCGATCGCGGGGTGAAGGTACAAAATGTAAACGCTTCGACCAGATAGATCTGCTGTCACGTTACTCGGCCGGGGTTTGGACATCGCTGTCACGGGGGCCTCTGCGGGGTGCACGGGGAATCTTTGCTCTCTCTCATCTGTGTGATTGTTAGAGGAGAGACGCAGAATGAATCATCAATCATCCATTCAGGCCACATTCAGCAGGTAATAGTCTGCTGTTGCATCACGTCGGCACACGAGAAGCGCTTCATTCATCTCGATGTATGGCAGGAATACCCTTAATCTTGATTAGGACGCCACGCTCGAGACGTTTCACACTGTAAGAGTCGGTTACAGCGTTAACACTGTTGGTTATAGGTGCTGACATGCTTGTGGGTGGATATATCATCTGTATTTATTGGTCTTACCGCTGCAGAGGAGATTGGTTTTGTTCCTCTTTGTTAGTTAGCAGGATCTCCCACAAATGTCAACAGATTTCAACTACGAAGCACCCAGCATGCATACATACATCTACCTAACGCTACTGCCAGGCAGCTGGACCAAAAAACAACTCTACCCTTGAATGGCATGTACAATAAAGTTAAGGTTAGGGTAAGATTGTGGTTCCGGGAGAGAAAAAACTGAACAGAAAACTGAACATTAATCATCTGACTGCAGCAAGACGCATCTTCGATCTGCTGCATGAAAGTCAGACATGCTACAAGCACATCCACCTCCGTCCACTGCCCAGTGTCCACAGACTAAATATAAACCACACTGAGTCTGTACATTGTGAAATGGACATAATAATTCCAAAGGGAGACTGGTGCAGTCAACCAAGGCTGCACAATCCTCTAATTGCGTGGAAGATTAAATCGTTTTGTAAAAGATTAAAAATTTGTTTTAACTGCAGAAAATGCTTTTAAAATACGCTCAACTCATTTGTCAAGATTTTCTGACATTTGAGACTTTTAAATGAGTTTTAATGTTTACTCCAACAAAGTTCGCCTGATTTTTTTTACCCAGTTTGGTTCATAAAATTGGTAGATAACTGTGGAAAAATGTCCCATATTGTTTTTCTATTATTTATTGCCAATTTCTTGGAGGATGATTGGAGATAAACTCTCTAAGAGTTTGTGCAATTGCAGCAAAATTCACAAATCGCATGCACAAATCAGCTGGTAATAATCCAGACATTTCACCCTTAGTTGTGCTACACAAATCAACAACTTCAGCAAATTCAAATTCAGCAAAATATGGTGTCAAATGACTCAGCATTGTCTGTGTCTCCGTCTTTTATAATCTGATACCACTATGGCTAAGGATTGTTAAGGCTGTGGCACAAAAATGATTTGGGAAACGTTGCAATTTGAGTTACTGCACATTTTATCTTTATACAGAGCTCTAACTGGACACCAACCAGACAGAATTCATGTATGCCACATGTCTGCCAACACGTGTGTTTTGATGAAGTTCAGATCCAGAGGCAAATACAAATTGACGTTTTTTAGAAATTTTAAATTTAGAGGATTCATTCATAGAATTTTGGGCAGCCTTGTTCTATGTTTTCCAGTTTTTCAGTAATGGTGACTTCTTTCTTTGTCTGTCTTTCAGGTTTCCAGTGCTGATTCACCAACTTCAGGAAATTCAAACTTGAGAGAAAGCTCAAAACCCAAAGTAAAGACCTACTGGACTGAAAGCAGCAGCAAGTCTTTCTCCATCAGCCGTCTGCTGTCGCAGAGCCTCTACGGCAAAGAGAACTTCACAACTCTGGATCTGAACTATGACGATGCGGACCTGTACTCTAAACGGGAGCAGTGGAACTGGCTTTACAACACGTCAAACCCCCGCGACCCTCGATCCAGGACAAAAAGGAGGCCCATCGTCAAGACCGGCAAATTCAAGAAGATGTTCGGTTGGGGCGACTTCCATTCCAACATCAAGACGGTGAAGCTCAACCTTCTCATTACTGGTAAAATCGTGGATCACGGCAACGGGACGTTCAGCGTCTACTTCCGCCACAACTCGACCGGTCAGGGCAACGTGTCCGTGGGACTCGTTCCACCGACAAAAGCTGTGGAGTTCCAGGTCCACCAGCAGCACCAGCAGTACCACCACCATCACCACCAACAGCAGCAGCAGCAGCAGCAGCAGCAGACTGCTCTGGAGACCAAGGACACCAAGCTGTTCAACTGCAGGGTGGAGTACGAGAAGGTGGAGAAGGGCACCAGGAACTCACTGTGTGCCCACGACCCGTCGCAGAGCTGCCCGCAGGAGCAGACCCAAAGCCACGTGTCCTGGCTGTGCTCCAAGCCCTTTAAAGTCATCTGCATCTTCATCACCTTCTACAGCACCGACTACAAGCTGGTGCAGAAGGTGTGTCCAGATTACAACTACCACAGCGACACCCCCTACCTCCCCACCGGGTGATCACGTGACCAGACGAGGGATAAAGAAAAAAAAGACAAAAAAAAAAAAAGACAAGCTTCGGGTCGTGAGCGGTGTCAGATTATTTGAATGAAAATGGAGTCAAGACACTTTAAACTCGAGATGTTGACAGGCATTAATACAGCTAACATATCCTTGTCGCAAGACTCCGATGAACAGACCTACCCCGAGGTCATTATGGGAGCATTTAGGGAAGCATTTATAGGCTTGCAATACTCATATTATATGCATAGCTGCTTACATCGAAAGGAAATTCTCAAGCCAACCGTAAAAAAAATGCTGATTGTATTTATGTAAATATTGTGGATTCCACACAAAGACCAGAGAACAATTTTATTAATGTTTCCTCCTGCTAATTTAGTTGTTTACGTTGATAGTGTATTTCCGTCTCAATCATGCTTTCTGTCTTTTCCAATCAGTCTCTGGTAATCATCGCGAACACGTAAATGCCAATGCAAATAAGAAGAATCTGTCAGTATGCATTAGGGGGCATAATGGAAAAAGCAAACATATTTTGAGTGGTGTTGTTTTCTGCACTGTGATTGTTAGAGTGAATATACCTCTCTGATATTGTTGTTGGAATCTTGTCCCATGTCCATGCATGAACCGAACGTGGTAAACAACTGAATAACGTCCATCTATATTCTCATGTTATTGCAGCTGTCAGAAATAATCTTCATCAAGTCACGGGAGAAAAAGTACAAAAAAAAAAAAAGAACAAAGAAAAAGAAGAAGAGGTACTTCTATTTCATTTCTGTGTTATGTGTTCGCACTTTTAAGGCCATGAATAGCACACAGCATATGAGGGCTCCCATCAGATCAAACACGAGCAAGTAAATGTCGCAATAAATGAATAAAAACTCGCAGAAAACGCACGACAAAAATCAAACACAACTGTGCTCTAATTCTGCTGTTTTCTCAGCCCTTTGCATTTCCATTTTAGACGTCTTAAGTCCAGTATAATAAACTTCAACTCCTGCATCGCTAACATGACAAGCAAGCTTGTAGTAAGAAGAAGTGTCAGCAGAGCCACGGTGCCCCCGCAGTATCCAAAAATAACGACGTGTGTGTACACGCTGGAATAATCGTTTGTATAGAAAAAAGTGCTAATAATGAGAAAAACAAAAAAAAGAGTTTGAAGATGGAGAAGTTCATTTAACAAAAGGCTGAAACAGAACAAACACCCGAGACGTCGTGGTGAAATGTGGCTTCTTGCTCCAGAGGAGACAGGACATACATTAAACAGCAGGTACTAATCACACGTTCCACCTATCAAACTATTCCCACCTCTGGTTATCACAAAAAAAAAGAAAATCTGGATGAGACTAACACTAGCTGTTAATGATATTGGATGTTCCAATTGGCTATTAAACCTTCATTACATAAATTGGGAGCCAGTGGCTCCACGTGAAGCATTTAGAGGAAATGAACACATTGTAAGTGGGAGCTCTGCAGAGTCAACACCATAGAAAGAATGAATTAAAGTGCTGATAGAAAACCTGCAAAAAAAAAAGCACAAATGTGCACCTAGGGGCGCAATCACTGCTGTCTATTTAAATTCAGTGCTCTTTCACAGTGTATGCTATGGTATACGCAACACGGTAACTGCTAATGGCAGCTTGGACGACGTCCAATACGCCCAACATGGGGTGTATTTTCTGACAGCGCAGGCCAAAGAATAGGGGGTCCTGCCTGTGGGATGAGTGAGCATAAAGAGGAATTTATGATGTGGAGGAACAAGGCTGGCAGAAATCACTGGAAGCACCTGACTCGTAAATTGAGAGCATGTTTCTGTCACCGGGAAGAAGGAATGACTAATGTCTCAGATTGCTGTTTGGGCCAGTTCTTTCATCTCAATAAAGTGACTTTGATATCTCTCCACCCGAACCCAAAAATGTGCCAGGGACAGTTTGTTCAGCTTCAAAGAATTAAAGCAGCACTTTGCCGAGACAATGCAGCCTCATTATGCACATAATCTTACAAGTGTAAACAGTCTGGCACTAAAGTGTTTGTTGTGAGAGCTACTGAGAGATGGATCTGCTCCAACGCTGATGTCGTCTGAGGGTAAACGCAACATATCATCTCGTGAAGTGCTTTAATAATGACCCTATGTATTCACAAGTTTGACTTAAAGCTGCACTAATCGATATTTTAACATGAAATGCATTTCTTGTCTTTCCTCTCAGCTTCACGGAGCGCTCATTGTTTCAGTTTTACGTCCTTCATATTTACCGTTTTCATTCAAAAACCTCCTGATAAATCCACGGCACGCTACCTGCCCGGAACCAAACAGCTGACAGACACAGTTAGCGCCTTAGCTGGTGAACTTTAACAGCTAACGGAGCCAGATGTTTCCCTCAGGAGTTGATAGAAAGCAAACAAGCATGAATATCCCACTTCAATTCGCCAGGTGGCCAAAAAAAAAACACACGGCTCCGAATGAATACTAATGTTTCTCTTCACGTCTGCAGGAGGCGTCAAATAAGAAATAAACACGTTAGCCATGTTGACTTTATGAGGGGATGATTTGTCAGGTATAAATATTGGAAATATTGGGCTGGGTATTTAAGAATATTCCTGATTTAAAATGGAAAATAAGTCGACTATTTATTAAAACATCTGTCAATCATTTGTTTTGGCTTCTTGCATCAGGGTTAATCTTTTGTTAACTTTCAAATCACTGATTGTACCTTCAGCAAATCTCCATGAAATTATCAAACAGAGAGAATGTAGACGGCATGAGCTTTATAATTAAAACATCGGAAATACAGCTCTTCAGAAATTAAATTCTCAAACATCTAATAACTGAAATTCAGCAGCAGATCTTCTTCTCTGAGACTAATTTGCACAACTGGGAGAGGTTGGATCCGTTTAACCTCTTTAAAGCTGACGATTCTTACAATTATGTTCATTTCAAAGCGCCGTCTTACCAGGCAACAAGAAAAACTAGCGGTCTCCTCGGAGAAACTGTCCGTTTAACGAGCTGAACGGGCATGAATGAAACCGACAGCGTTACAACCCGGCAGTGTGTTTGGACGTCTAAGTTATCTTTGGGCCCAGATCTCCTCCCTCGGTTCAGTTGTCCTGGGCCGGAGCCATCCATGCCTGCCGTCTATCCCCTAGCTCGCCCACAATCCCTGATTAATGTGGTCTGGGCGGGAGCTGTCAGAAATGGCAGAGAGAATCATGGGATTTCTCCTTCAGAGTCCCAATGACACCCAGCAGCTGCAGGAGTAAACAGATGACTAACCACTGGCCTTTTGGCAGCCTGTGGAGATTCACATGGAGGGAGGGCCGCGAACGTTGCTTTGACATTTAGGTGGATTAGAAAGTTCTTGGGTTCTGCTCTCATGGTGTCAGAGGTGGTTGGCATAGTAATTATTTGCGTCTTGCTTTTCTTCTGCTTGACCCCCCAACTGCAGAGAAAATATAGAGCTTCATTTTTTTCCTTCTTCTTACAGACGTTTGTTCAAATGAAATGTTTAAGTGTGAAACATCCTCTCAGACCTCATCTAGAAACAAATCACATTGTGTTCGCGATGCTACAGGAGACATAAGAGGTCTTACTTTAAAGAAACGACAACCAGTTGTCATTTCAGACCATGTCCTGCTGCAGAATTCATTTCAAATCTGGGGCTGAAGCTGTCCTGGGGCACAGTTTTGTGTGAGGTATTGACATATTAAAGGCTCAATCAGACAATGGCTGCTGTGTTTTTTTAAATCACAAATAAATTACTCTTTTCTCAAAACACCATTACTCCTCCGGAAATGAAAACTCACTCATTGTGAATGTCTCATATCAGGTAAAAAAACTGGAGAGAATTAATTAACCTTTGTCATTTTAATTGCTTTAGTGACAGCTGTCCTTTGGTGCCGGAGCTATCCTAATGCACATACTGTGGGCTTGTCAATTACTTTCACAGTGAATAGATTAAAACGCCACAGAGGATAGAGTCATTTCATTAGTCAGACTTAATGCCCCCCAGACATAACCAGGTACGAACACTTCACCCCTAAATATGCAGGAAAATGAACAATACTATTAAGCCCATATGAATCGAATGAATTGTGGCAACATGAAATTAAGTTTACGCTCTATTTAATTCAACCCCGCTGCTTATATTACATTCGGTGTACAGATTTTCATTGGAAGGACGTGGAAATTAAGAAGATTTTGAGGCTTTTAATAAAAGATCTCGGACTGAAATGCGGGGCACCTGTGTGGCGCGGCTAATTGCTTTAATGGACGTTAGCCTCGTAAGGCTGTCAATTCTTTGACTACAATGGATAATGGCCCACAGCAGCGACTGTCTAATTCTCCCATTTTGCTGTTTGCACATCTATGATCTAATGCTACTCAGCTCATCATGAATCTGAGCGAAAATTAGGCCAATTTCAAATATCTGTCAGCTGGATGTCTCAGATGCTTTCAGCACCAAAATGCACCAAAGTTTCTCCACATTATTGTGAAGACAGGCTTCATCGGGCTGTTAAACCGTCTTTTTATCCACTGACTGTGAGGATTTTGACACGCGTGCATTTGGAGGATCAGAAACGTTCTTATCAAAGTACAATGAGTGCGACAGAAGAATAAGATTGTCAGATGTTAGGCTGATGTTACAGAATACAGAGAATGTAAGAAATAGTAAAGAATGCAACAGTGTGAGATCCAACGTCTTACAGGATACTGGGTTAACTTTACCCAGGTAGAAAACCACTGAGTTACCAATCAAACCCAAGACAACAAGTTGTTTTTACACATAGTTTGGGCGATTTTTCTATATTTATATATAAGTAGTATAGCTGTGAACCATCATATTCTTCTCTAGCGCTCATATATAAATACATTTATGACAGTTTTAAGGTCAAACGGTTGACGCCTCGAACACTGGATGAAAATAATCTCTACTCTTGGGTTTGATTGGTGAGCCAATGGCTCTCTACGCATGGGTACATTGTTGCATCTCTGCTACACTGAGTCAATTAACCCATTTTAAAGCGTATAATTATATAATTATGTTATTTGTCAATATATCAATCCAGCTGGGATTGGCTCGAGCCCCCCTGCGACCCTGACAAGGATGAACGGTTATGAGAAGATGGATGGATTTATCAGTCTAGTAACAAAATGCTGATTATATGCACAATTAATCATTATAGATATTTGTACGGCTGCAACAAACATCTATTTTCATTATTCATTTCAGTATCTTTGTACAGATTTTTCAGTTCATAAATTAATCATCCAAGTTACAGCAAATCTACATCTAAAGCGTCATAAAATTGGCTTTTGCAAGTACTCAGAGCCTGTTTTGAAGCTTGTTTTGTCTGACTAGCACTCCAAGACACAAAGATGTCCCATTTCTAATTACATGAAATCAAGAAAACCAAAGAATTCTCACATTTGAGATGCTGGACTCAGTAAATCGTTGTCATTTTACCTTAATAAATGACTTAAAACCTTTTTTCGAGAGTGGTCAAATCAAGTCCAAAATCACATATTTGCTCGACGGTCTGTTCCTCCCTTCCACCCTCTGTCTTCAGACTCTGAATTCAAACAAGAAAAAAAGTTAGAAACCTCGTCAGATAGATGTCACACGTACCTAAAAAAGTCATTTATCAACCAACAGTGCCAAACATACTCTGGTTCCAGCCTCTCAAACGCAAGAAGTTTCCTTGTTTCATAGAATCGTACATTGAATATTTTTATATGGTCGCCTTTCGGACTAAATAAGCAATTTGAATACGTCACCCCGGGCTATGGGAAATAGTAAGGAGCAATTTTCAATATTTTCTGACCTTTTATAGACAAAACTGTTAATCAAATAATAATGAAAACAAATGAAGAGATTAATTGCTAATTAAAATCATAATTAGTTCCAGCCCTATATAAATCAAATTATGTGAGAAGCTAAGGGCCATTCCCTATAACTTCATATACAGTTTATCCTTTAGGAAGCCACTTGCAGGTCTAATGTCTTACTGGATTTATATTTTATATTTCATTATTCATCATTTCATCATTTGAAAAGTTAATGAGTGATTTTATTAGTTTTTCAAGAAGTGAAGGCAGAAATTTAGAGGAAAAAAGTTGGTGAATGATGAAGATGATGCCGATAAAACCTTCATGTTTCTAACAGGACAACTGGATAATGGTTTATAAAGAACATACCGCCTGAATACCCCTCATCTCAACCTCTTGTTTCAAGCATGAAGGACAAACTACAGCGGCTGTTAAACTTGTGAAAAACGTGAAAGGACCTATGAAGAGCCAGTATTTGGTTTGTCCCTTCTGGGTTGCTGTAGAAACATGGTGGTTCGATCAAGCGCCAACCTCCGTGGCTATGCGGAAGTGCCAAAAACTACAGTTCCTCAAATGTCCACTTGAGGCTGGCTCCAGAAGTGAGTCAGTCTCCATAAGTCCCCATGTTAAAATGTCCAACTTCACAGCAGAAATAAACATGTTTACAGCCTGGTACAAAAAACAGTTTTGGTCTCTATAGCTAATTTCCCCGTTCATGACAACTGTACTGAGGGTGAATTTATATACAACTCACCTGTTCAAATTATATTAAGACTTAAAGTTATGCATAATTAAGAGCGCGGACGCTTTGATTGACAGTTGGATGCCGTCACAGGCAGCCTGTTGTTGAGGGGTGGCTGTGGCTTGGAGGTAGAGCGGGTCGTCCACTAATCAGAAGATCAGCAGTTCGATCCCCAGTTTGATCCCCTCCAGTCTGCATGTCGAAGTGTCCTTGGGCAAGATACTGAACCTCAAATTGCTCCCGAAGGCTGTGCGAATCAAACTCAAACTAATGAGCAGTTGGCACCTTGCATGGCAGTGTATGAATGTGTGTGAATGGGTGAATGAAATACGTACTGTAAAGCGCTTTGAGTGGTCGGCACTATATAAGTACAGTCCGTTGTTCGAGCAACCAGGCTTCATTCAGCTTGCCTCAGGCCCATCAATGATCCACGTCTTTCCTTAGATTAGCCATGAGGCGGAAGAGGCAGGACAGCCAACATGGCAACAGCCAGATCGTCATATTCTGAGCTTCAAAACAGCTCTTCAGAAACGTTTGACGTCACAAATAAATCCATGAACTCCTTGAAAGAGGCCTGTTCTCTCTGTATATAAAAGGCTCATTCAAAAGGTAACTGACTCAACAATTCTATGAAAAATATAAATAGCTATGAATATTATAAGACATTTCTGTTATTAGATCCCCTTAGATGTTATACACCGGACCTTTAAGAGGACTTACTCATTGATATTGTGAATAGGTTTGTCTTGTTTTCTTTTTTGTACCTTTAGCAAACAAACTATCAGGATGAAATCAAGAGTCCCTGAGTACCTTAGCCCCAACTTGTTAACTCATTTCCAATCATCAGTCTTTTGTTGGAGGGGCAAATACGCAATATCCTGTTCTTGCTTGAGGCAGACACACAAGTATTGACGACAAAAAGGTGTTTGCTTTTCAAAATGACACGAGATATAAGAGGATTACACGGCTCATGAATATGGCCCGTGTTATATCCTGTGATTTATCACTTTATCGGAATCATCTTCATCCATAACAGGCTGCCACACGACACAAAGGCTGACGTTCACATGCCTCAATAGCTCAGGAAAAAAAGAAAGAAAAAAAAAAAGTTAAACGTTGTCTGATCAGGTGGTTAAGTCTGTGGCGAGCGCACACAGATGCCAACCGCCACCCCAGACTCACAACACAAGCAGCTGCACCTCAGAGGAAAAGAGCAACTGGTTGAAGATCTATTTTTATGATACACAACGCTGTCAGTGTTTATTTACTGAAACAACAGCAGGGAGAGCTGATGATTGCTGAATATCACCTTGTCAGAAACGTCACTGAAGTATGAGAGAGCTAGGTGATGCTATTTATACTCACAATAAATAACACACTGATGATTTTCAGAGAAAATCTCCAAGGTATGACACTTTGTAGTCAGTGTTAATTGTAAGCATCCGTGCAAAGAGCTGTCTACATGATGAGTGGACCAGTTTCCCATGTCATAGTCTAAATATATGGTTCAGTTTTCCTTCGCCGTCCTGCCTTTAAAACAGGCCGGCGGGTAAAACAATAAGGGCCAGCTTTGCCCCGGAGCCGGGTGCTTCGTTTGCCATTGATTTATATCTTAAACAACCTCTCCTGGTGCTTCCACTGCTAAAGGTGAGACGCACAGCCAGTGTTTGTGACAGAGATGGACTAGGCGCGGTGGCAAGAGAGAGAGGGATGATGCGGTTTTAAAAAATGCATCACCATTAAATCAAAGAGTAACCTTGAACGAGTTCAAGCCGGTGCCAGCTCGGTGACACGCTCTGCCCTCAGCGCTCGGTGCCACGGAGCATGCCAAACAGCGGGAGGAGAGAGACAGAGCTGCAAACGCTCTGATACAGGTTAGGCCGGTAGTGGTGGGTAGCGGTCCAGCTTCTCACTGACCAAGGGCATTCACACTGACATTTCGCCCGAGTTAGAGCTCAACACGTTATAGGGGAACGTATGGAGACTGAATGACGGAGACGTCCTTGCAAACAGCCTCTGAAAAGTTGACAGAAATACTTGTTAATCACTCGGTGCTAATCAGAAAACGTGTGCACAGATGGTGCAGGGTTAGAAACCACTGGTTCAACATATGTGACTCTGCTACCTGATGTTTGAGTCAAACCTCACTGACCTTTTCTCTTTGTCTCTTTGAAAAAGGATTTACAGTAAATAAACGCTTTCATAATGAGAAAATACGAGACGCGAATATGAGATTACTTTTATTATTATACTTGTTTTGTTGCTAGACAAACTCCCCGAGCTATTACAGAGCAGACTAACAAAGCATTAGAGTGTAGCCTAGAGGAGGAAAAATTAACCCCCCCCTCCGGTCCTTCAAGCTGCAACAGCTGAACTTTACATATTACTTGTTCATGCACATTACTAAATCAAGGAGCTGCACATATTTACGCTTTTTAATAAGGCACTAAAGCCTCAGAGGGAATTCTTTATTGAGACGACTTACAGAAAGGCTGGTGTAGCACCTATATTTCCAGTAAATAATGTCCTCCGGGCTTTTACTGTAAACATAAAATAGTTACCGGTGCATGTGGACTAACTGTGTGCATGCATTAGAAATAAGAAAAATCCTCTTAGATTACATTTCCGGGCAGAAACTATCCTCGGTATATAACTTATTTTTAAATCTAACTTCCTCCACCACTTCTCCCACATTCATTGAGACATGTCATCCATCTATCTCGGCCTCCGGCTGCAGTAGTTCCTCGACCATGAGTGGCTGCTGCAGCGCGGCTGTATTTCAGCATGTTGAAGTGCATGGAGAATTCCCATGAAGGGTAAGGGATTATGGATTTTGGCCTCTAAGCTGCCTGGATGCCCAGTGAGGATGTCTCTGAGCGTAGTAATCTTCAAACACCACGCAGAGTGATGAGTGGGCACTGAGGAGTTCTACTCAGGATCTAAATGTGTTCCAGCAAGTTACTGGTGAGAGAGAGCAAGAGCGAGAGAGAAACACCATTTGGTGCAGAAATGGAAAGGATCGACTCAGTGGCTCCTCCAGGGCAAGAGACACTTTTGATCCTGTGACCTGTTTTGAGCTATAGTCTAGTGTCGAGAAACTCGCGCCGAGCAAGGGATCATATTGGAGTGGCGCGAATGTAAATGTCATGGTTCCCCATCACCACACATAACTGCAGATGGAAAAAGTCAATTGAGCAATTTTTGGGGTCAGGTCGGGCACCCTCGGGGGGTTGCAATCCTTCATAATGAGGGCATGCTCAAGTCTGGTTTAGACTGTGTCCCAGAAAATGGGACTTCAATGTGGTGGCCATAGCTGGTGTATGAGTTGATGACACTGGAATATACAAAGAAAAACCTCAAGAACGAAGCGCAGCACGAGTTGGAGTAAAGAAGGGGAAAGAAAATCGACACTGACGCACATCCCTGATCAATATCGGAAGAATTTCTCTGACTCCGTCCTGATTGAATTAAACCCCCAACGGCATCACTTAATTTAAGACCCTGATTGTTTCCCTGTCTTATTTAAGTGAACTCAAACTGCTCTGATATCATCTTGGGCCTGAAGATAAGGTGGGTAAGTGCAGGAGGAGGATCAGATGGGTTGAAGGACACCAGTCTTTATGGAGATTATATAAAAGAGACGCTCCTCTCTATCTGATCATATCGAAAGGCATGAGATGATGTCAGAGGTCAGGGTTTAGAAGGACGCCGAGTCACGCTGGAGAACTTCCTCTGGGAAATGATGATGCTAAAGATGCTGAATAACCTAATAAACACAACATGCTTGTTTCCATACTGCACAGACGAAGAGAAGCCGGCTGCATTGTGCAGAGAGTGACCCCGGGGTGTTCAAGGATCAAACGGTTCAAAACGTTCCTTTGGTCATAATCAAATGAAGTCAGCAAAGCTCAACATAAAAGACATTTTCCCAAATATAAATCCATAATCTTCTGTTTGAATGTAAGTCGGTGTCCTGATCTGTAACGTCGTCTGTATGCTGCTCACACACTCCGTGTGACTGCGCACAACACAAATACTGTCCACGGCTGCAAACAGGTACATCAATTTGGAGCATGACAAGAAATTCCCTTTAGGTGACAACAAAATGTACATGCTATTAGATCAGCTGCAGTATAGTGTGATGAAATAAATTGAAGCCAACAGATGAAAGCTCGGGGCCCCAAACAGGAGAGAGGAGACCAATGAGAGGTGCACCGGGCCTTCTTTTATGTTACACTGCCATCCTTTGGACAAATATAGTACTAAACACTGATATGCACAAGACTGTAGAGAGCAGGCAGACACATTCATCCCCCTTCTAACATCTATTTACAGCTGTGCTGTCAAATAAAGATGAACTACTAACTAATCTGCCGATTACATTTTTGATTAAACAGTTAATCACATCCAGGGTAAATCTCTTATTTTCTGTCTGATCAACAGTTATTCAACAAGATATTCAGTCTAATATAAAACAGAGAAAAGCAACAAGAGCGACAGGAGACAGATGCTGCAATTTTTCACCAATTTTCTGTCAGAAATCTCTGAAATGATTAATCGATGATCAAAATTGCTGCTGAGTTTAAGTAATTGTTTGAGCTCTCATTGACCGGCCACGTGATGATCCAACACAACAACTCTGCCATAAATTCTACTTTAATGAAGCTTATAATGTTTCAGTTTTTGTTGACAGTGTCAGAGAAGTATTCATTTGACTATTATATTTACTTTTAAGGTTGTAGTTTGCAGTAGTGTTAAAATCGACTGCATTATATTGAGATGTTTCTTAATTTAATTGTATTTATTTTGGTAATACAACTCAAGGATCTGATTACTTTGTCCACTACTTGACAAAAGGACAGACGTGACACATGGAAAGACTTCAACAACAACAAATAATGCTACTAATGTGGCTCTGATCATCTTAAATGACAATTAGCACCATCTGTCGGCGATAAAAGAGGTCCAACAATCGACACTCATGATATCTGATATATGATAATAACAGAACCAAATCATGTGTTTACAGAGAGCAGGTCCATCCATCTGAAGCACTAAAGGATTATTATAATGTGTCGAGGAGAACACCGGAAAATCAAACATCATAAACACACAGACGGCCTCAACAAACAGGATCAGCTGCAACATGTTGACACTACCTGAAATATGAGTTTGTCTGCTTCAAAGGACCAATCAATGATTCAGATTTAATTTTTTTAAAAATGTACAAACACCAAAATATGACACAGTACAATTTTAAATTCATGTTCACCTCAGGAGCCGGATATTTCCCTCAGAAAAAAACAAGCAAAGCTAGAAGGACTATTTAGCTGCACTATGTTCACCAGCCCCTTATTGCTGATGAGAGCAGTGTAGCGTGAACAGAAATCTAAAGTTGAGGGCTGTAAAACCAAAATCAGTTCAAATGAGCTCAAACTTTCGCAGACGTATAATTATTCGCGGTGTTCATCACTGCAAGCAACACCTCTCACACATTTATATGAGCCATTGTTAATTAAGATATGTTGTTTAGCGCAGGTTTCATGTGGACTTGTGCTATTTTATAAATAGTAACATTCATTTACTTCTTATTTCTTCTCTATTACATTGTAACCATTAAATCCAGTTGAATTTTATTGTGAAAAAGACAAAACATATCTGTTTTCCATGATCTCATATACGTCATATCCACCTACCTCATGTACAGAATGCAACTATATATACTGTATATAACATATATTTATATATATATATATATATATGTTATATATACGCACATACACACAGTATATTACCTAAAATTATACATGTATCAACATAAAGTCAACTTATTATTTATTTAGTTCCATTAAGATTACCTTGTACTCTCTTATTTACTCACATTACTTCCATAATAATCATATAATTTATTAAATTTTCTATTCTTCTATCTGTCCTAATTGACAATATTTAAATTGAATAAATTGTAGGAGCAAACAAAACTACTTTTATATATGTGACCATTTAATTTAATTGAATTTTATTGTAATAAAACACAAAACAATAAAGACTTATCATAATGTTTTTCATTATTCTCTCGTGTACATCCATTAAAACCAGTTTGCGCAGTGCTTCACAAACACACCGGCCTTGCACGAGACAATTAGTGCTCATGCACAATAATATCTGTTTGCGCGAGACAAACATTTGAACGTGATGCGCGCGCTGCAGCCTGCCTTTCATGACGTCAGCTGCGTCTGTGTCTCGTGCAGGCGGAACAATGCGTTGGAGTGAATGAGCAGCTGTGTGTGTGTGTGTGTATGTGTGTGTGTGTGTGTGTGTGTGTGTGTGTGTGTGTATGTGTGTGTACAGTACAGCAGCAGGGCCTTACAGCCGGAGCTGCTGTCCGAGCAGCGATGGGAGGAATTTAACGAGCTTTTATCTGCGTGTTATCAACACGGACAGGTACGTGAACGACACACCGTGCTTTTATTTTGACATGTACTCGCTTATATGTTGATATTGTGTCATATTTAAAGGGCGATGGGAGGGAGGTGCTGCTCCAGTGCGCTGAGGCTGGCGTGTTTATTCTAGTGCGGATGTATTATCGTATTAATAAACGTGCATAACGCTGGTTATTTCAAAATAAATGCATATTTATCATGTATTTATCCTTGGTTACTGACCCCACGTTCATCGCATCATCTCCCATCACGTTAAGATGAGTCGTGATGCTCGAGCTGGATGTAAAAAAAAAAAAAAAAAAAAAAAGCTCATTATTTATTCATTTCATCCCTCAGTCGGTGCTGACGGACAGCAGGTGATGATGATGCACTCTGTGGAGAACAGGTGGTGGCTTAAGAAGCTCAAATGTTCTCCGGTTAATGTTCCTGAACGCAGCAGGGAGGGACTGTGGAAACACAAATAATAAGACCTCAGTCACACCTCTTTGTGACTTCTAGCTGCAGGGGCAACAGAAACACACCTTACCAAGCTCCAGTCACTAAGTTTGAGTCACTGCTTGCATAAGGCGTGCAGTGGACCTGTGTACAATCCTACAGGTACTTGTATTTTACTCGATAGTTTTCCATTTTATAACACTTCATAATTGTACTGTTGCCCCCAGTTTCAGAGTGTAATCGCACTGTGGTAAATATGGACAGCTGTATTTGAGTATTTGTTATGACTACATTACTTATGATCCAAAATTAGTAAGTCGACAACTTTGCTAACAGCCAAACATCAAGCAAGGTCAACAACAGCAGACACAGCAGCCAGCTAATATTACTGACTAGTCCAACATCAGTCAGCCCAGCTCGGCGTCTGTCTTTCAGCCTTTTATTTCACCAAGCTCTGACCAACCACTAAAAGTCAGTCCCAGATTTACTCTTGTCTGGCGACTTGTCTAGCTTCCTCTGTCAACGTCTTGTGACATTGCCTACTTGCCCAGCTCCTGTTCTGGCATGACACTGGCTTCGCTCCCTGTCAGTATTCTCCCAGGCCTGAAACATCCTCTTCACACAATCCGTGCAACCCGGCTAACAAACTGAGCTAACATTAGCTAACAGCAGCTACAGCTGGCAGCAGTTTACTTCACTGTCCATCAGGAAACTCTGTAAATCACAGAGAGTTGAGGCGGAGCAGCCGGAGGACATCAGAGGGAAAACCAGAAAACATTTTCTCCATAAAATATGATCCAGTTTCATCAAAATCAGTGAAATAGTTGGAGGTGTGTGACCACTAAATATGATCTAGTTAAAGGTATACTATGCCACATTACCACATTAAAATGTCTATAAATACTCGAGTCATATATTTAGAAGAGTTTGTACATTACCCCAAATGTTTCCAAAAATGTTCAATACCAGAGAAGTCTGTAGCTGTAATCTAGTTTCTATAACTTCCAGATAAACGCGGGATACGTCAGATAAAGCAGAGAGTGAGGAAGGAAGTAGGCAAACATGACTAAACATAACATGAATTAAACTCATAAACACGTCTGTAAACAACGACGAGTCACGTCAGATAGATTTTCATCTGGAGTAGAGGTTGTTTAACAGTGAACAACAACAACTCCCACGATCCTACGCTACTTCACTATGTCATCAAACTACGTCTTTTGTTATTAAATAGGTATTTGCAGTGTTATAACTGACTCCACATTGTTGACATTGACCAGAAACCACAGATTTCACTAAGTACATATTCTGTAATGCGGACAGAGATAAAAATATAAGCTCTCTGTTGACTTTTCTTCACTAAGAATGTCAAATAATCTGTAATGCAGAAGGAATCTAAGCTGCTCTGCGTTCTCCACAGGTAATCGTGAAAAATGGAGGGAGGAAATTTGTAAGTATACCTCTATGTTTACACCGATCAATAAATCCTTCCCGGATTATTATGGGGGAGAGCAGCAGTCACAAGACTGTGTCCAACCTCTGTGTCATTGCAGTGGCTACTCCCGAGACTATCTGGACCGTTTCATTCAAAGCCAAGATTCGTCTGTGGTGAACAAGTTCCAGCAGAAGTACTGGAAAACCAAACAGACGCTCATCAAGGTCACCGGGAAGAAAGAGGACGAGCATGTCGTGGCGTCGGATGCAGATCTGGATGGCAAGCTGGAGGTGAGGAGAAAGGAATGTGAAAGCCGGGTTTGGTTATCGTAGGCCTGGATCACATCACAGAAACATTAAGAAACACTAGAGATACTTTCCCTCAGGTGGACTAAAATGGCTTTTTGATTCACACAGTGCCACTATTGGCTCGAGGCTTAAAACTTACATTAGGCTGCCTCTCTAACCTCCATCATCTATGCCTCCATTTCAGGACTGAAGTGAATTTAATGGCTGAAATCGATACCTCATAAAAGCTGGAACCCTAATTTAGGGCCTGAGCCCCGATGAGAATGGTGATAAACCATTCAAAACTGGATATCTACATACCAGATCACAGCTCATGTTTTAAAGCTTTGATGTGACAGTTTAATACTTCAATTTTTACCTCATAAAGGCGTTAATGTTGTATCACATCCACTGTGTAGATCAGGGGTGGCAAACTCATTTCAGTTCATAGGGCACATGCAGTCCAATTTGATATCAAGCCGGCCATACCAGTAAAATATTTGCATAATAACCTTTAAATTACCACCTTCTGGAACAATGGTGACCCAAAATACAACAAATGACTCAACTTTGTGCTTAATTTGGCTCCAAATCTCCAGCAAGATCCAAAAAAATCTGTCTGCAACTGAGTTTTTTGTCAGGCTGATGTTGGCAAAAGCCTGCCGCTTGTCTGGGCACACGATTTTTGCGGCCTTCAGCATGGATATCTTCACAAACACACAGATTATGACTTTTATGGTGAAGGAAGCTAGCTTTCACAGCTGCATTGCTGATCTCTCAGCTACTAAAAACAAACTGCTGTTTCTTCAAACCAGATAATTAATTTATCATGTCCTCACAGTTGTCCTTGGAAGTTTTCACAGTGATAAATCTGATAGGGGTGCACTGAGAGGTGCTGTGAACACCGACTGGTCCATTCTTCTTGGAAACCCTGACACCAAGACATCTGACAAAGACATTTTCCACTACGTCCAATCCGACCAAATCCACCTGTCCAGATATGGTCATTTCAGGCTATACTAAAACCCAAATGGCAACATCCATGATGCTAAACTCAAGGTTTCAAAATGGTTGTTCACAAACCAATGGCCGATGTCATGGTTGGTTTACACTCAATCCAGCATAGGGCCTGCTACTCTTATTAGGACAGGGTGATCCTCAGTGGACAAATCAGGAATAGCAGTGCATTTTATATGACTGACTTTGTGTTAAAGCTGATTTTCTTCTGCTCTGCAGGTCTTCCACTCCATCCAGAGAACATGCATGGAGCTGCTAAAGGTCATCGAGCAGTACCAGAGGAGGATCTGCCGTAAGTTCAAGCAAAGTATTTGGCTACTTATTTGGATAACTTCCACAAGGAGACATCCAGGGAGAACTCTTCTGGCTCAGCAGCAGTTCATAGCTCCTTCTGGGTGTTTTAGCTCATCATTTTGTCCTTAAGGCTGAAAGAGCTCATGTTCATGTTCACAGTTGACATCTCTGTCTTCACCAGATAAGATGATGCGATGATGATCGTTAATCTTTAGCCCGAGGTGGTCTGGTACCAGCTGCACTTCATGCTTCAACGTCATGGTCATGAAGAATGGTGCATGACCAAAACACCACTCGGCTTCAGATCAGGCGGACAAATCTTCCCAATTACCACCCCCCATTACAAATATGAGTGTGCAGCAGCAGAACTATACATGCTGGGTACTCTGAACTACTGTTGTATCTTTGCTAAGCAAGTGCATAGACGTGATCCTCTGACTCTGCAGGAAAAACAACCCATACTT
This sequence comes from Argyrosomus regius, assembly GCA_946959425.1. Lineage (NCBI taxonomy): Eukaryota > Metazoa > Chordata > Actinopteri > Sciaenidae > Argyrosomus > Argyrosomus regius. The sequence continues at coordinate 26,139,450 of OX336884.1, forward strand.
CATATCCACAGTTGCTCTCATCATAGGCAATTCTGAGAAAGGATACTCCAGCCTCTATCTGGAAGTTTCGTTAACAAACTTAAGGATGTAGACTGGCAAGCTAAGGATTGTCCCAGTATCCAATTTTCAGTATCAAATATCACGGTGAACGATATTATCACAATATGAATCAAACTTTTCAGAAATACAACTACAATACTGTATATGTTCATTTAAGACATGAACAATGCCTGCTCCTCTGAACACAACCTCTGCACCAAACGAATCAAACAAATACAAACAGTGTTCTATTAAACCTTCGCCATGGGCCCTGAAGGACAGCTTGATTTTGAAGGAAGTTTTTGTTATCAGTCATAAAATGCACGCTTTGTCAAACTGGTCTCACTTCAGTTGGTCAACTAACTAATCACTACAGTATATAGTAAAAGTAACCCAAGTTTATCTAGTTGCAATTGCTCCATTTTCAACACTAGCTCTGGCAACCTGCCCCACCAAAGGAGGTGACATTTTACAGGGTCCCATTTAAACCACAAGTCCTGCACATGTGGGTGGCTGGCCCTGAGGGCCGCCCTCCAATACATTGCTTAGTTTGACCCCTCTCCTGGCAACATTTTGTCTTGGGAGACTCTACCTGGAGCTGTTGCCACATCCATAATAATGTGAAGAAACTTAGAAGAAGTCTGGAAAACCAGAGAAATCATGACTATGGTCGATATTTTGAGGTTCTGAAAACGAAATACTTTAGATTAAATGTTTCACTTGATTTGGATTGTAATATTTCTGGTTAAATTTGCAAATCAAGTTTTCTAAATTTGTACAAGATCGAATCGACTACATTCACTCTCTCTCCTGTGCAGTTCTTTCCCAAGAGGAGAATGAGCTGGGTCGTTTCCTGCGCTCCCAGGGCTCGCAGGATAAAACCAGGGCCGGAAAGATCATGCAGGCCACAGGGAAAGCACTCTGCTTCTCCTCCCAACAGAGGTAGGCAACAATAATTGCAAACAATGGTATGGTAAACAAATGCGACTATTGTCAAGAGGATTGCTGTGTCTTGTTATGCTATGCTTGAGTTGTTTCTGCTTGATTCTCAAAATTATTTGAGAAATTAAGATTAGGTATTCACTAATTATGTTTTGTTAGAGTTTGCTTTGTTTCTTTATTGGGAGGGGGGGGGGGGGGTCAACAAAAGTTGGTTAAGCTGATTCTTCCACTGGCCTTTGGTTGCCTCTACTAATTGCTTTTGCAAGACTATCTGGGCTGAGGGAGTCATAATAAGTGTATGACAATCACGTAATGTCTAAAACTAATGTGTTAATGATAATTAAAGTCAAACTTCTTACATGCTGCACCATAATACTTAATTGAACACTGCATCCTACATCCTACAGATTGGCTCTGAGGAACCCTCTGTGCCGTTTGTACCAGGAGGTAGAAACGTTCCGCTACCGAGCCATCTCGGACACGTGGCTGACGGTGAATCGGATGGAGCAGTCCAGGACTGAATACCGTGGAGCGCTGCTTTGGATGAAGGATGTATCTCAGGAGTTGGATCCAGATACGCATAAACAGATGGAGAAATTCCGCAAGGTTGGTCTGTCCACGCAGACATTTCGACGTGTCATTATAGAAAGCACAGGCATGACTAATAACACGAGTATTGCATTTAGTTTTACCTATTTCTGGCTCTGATAGGCACAAAATGTTAATGCTGTCATGGAGAATTTTATTCATTAATGGTCAGTTCAGTCAGTGGAGACAAAGTGCAAAGGAGTCCAAGATATCTTATGCTGAAAGGTTTATTGAAGCTTGGCCGAGGATTCATCAATACGCTTGTTGTTGCATGATACCGCCTTAAATCTGAAGAAGTTGCCCTCTCTGACTCATCTATACACCCTCAGAATGGTGCCACAACTACTCTATGTCCCTAAATACTCAATGCATCTACAGTATGAGGCATTTGCCAATTGGTCTTTAGTTGACAAACAAGGAAATATGTTTTCACTTAGTGTTCTGACATTGCGTCGTACATTACGTACCTATCTGTTGTGTCTAGGAATTAAGACAGCCCTATCCTCTGACCTCGGTCACCATAGTAATGATCAGAATGGCGCCTGCTTTCCTAAATACAAACATAAAGCAACTCTGGATCTCAAAGAGACAAAGTCAGTGTCTCTCACAACCTGAAATTGTCCCTACAGTGACCCCAAGACATAAGTGCTATGCTTGTACATCAGTTTGCCAATTAATTGTACTTCTGTTAAATTGTTGGCTATTACTCATGCTTGTTGATATTAAGGAATTTCTGCAGGCCAGAGCAACATAAAAATAGAAATGATGTCAGAAACCTGCCAACACAGTGTGTGGGAGAAGGGAAAATATTCTTACTCCTCCAACAAGGCATTTGCTGTAGATCACATCACAAGCTCCCATACCCAAAGGTGACGTCTTCATATGTCTTGAGAAGATATTCAGCTATCAAGATAGTCAAAATATCATCAACTAACTGAGTAATTAACTAATTGTTTCAGCTCGTATTTGCTGAAATGACTAAAGAAGTTGAACTAAAAATGCCACTAGAGGGCAGAAAACACCATTGAATAGCGGTCCATTGGTTCAAGCATTCTTTAATCTGCTTACACTTCAGTCACTTACACTTGCACAAACTTGAACTCCATTGTTTGCTTCCAATGTTCAAACCTGTGTGATACACAATGCGGCGGCTTATCTTTTCAGTTGGGACATTTTCATATCTACTATATCTCAGGTTCAGGCCCAGGTGCGCACTACCAAAACAAGCTTTGACAAACTGAAGAATGACGTCTGCCAGAAAGTGGACCTGCTGGGAGCCAGTCGCTGCAACCTCCTCTCTCACGTTTTAACCACATACCAGGTACACCACAAATCCCAGTTGTTTGCATTCACACCCCATTGATCTTAAATAGAGTGTTTTCAGTGGCTCTACCCCGTGCGGTTATGCCAGGAAGGAAGACAAAGACGAGGGGAACAAAGCAATACAAGACACTGCATGGAGAGTTAACTATCAGACCAAGTGAGGAGACACTACACGAGACACAAATGAACCAAGTTACTTTGAATGGGTCTCTTGGCTTGTTCTTCTGTTTCAGACGACACTTTTGCACTTCTGGGAGAAGACATCCCACACTATGGCGGCCATTCATGAGAGCTTCAAGGGCTGTCAGCATTATGAGTTCTCCACAATTAAGGTCAGAGAGCATCTTGAACTGCACAGAGGAGATCTAAATTCTGCTTTAAGCAGATCTAGATCTCAAAACGTTGCCAGCCAACAACCATAATCAGTGACTTGGTTATCGTTTCAGACGTTAAAAGACCCCGTGGACAAGCTCGCTAAGAAGAAGGGGAAGAAGAAAATGAAAGCAGAGAGAGAAGATGGAAAGAAAACAGAGACCACAGACGACCAGTGAGTCATCTCACCTTGATCTTTACTCATGCAGGAAGACCAAATAGCAAGCATACCAATGGTGAAAACTGATATGTTAATAAACACTGAACGGATCTGGGCTGAACATAAATGCAGCGTTTTCTACCACCTGGTGCCTTATGTGTTTGTGCAGAAATGTTATAATCCACTCTTCTGTTGTCATATTTCAGACTCATCTCACTAGTGAATGAAAACACCAGCGATCAGACCAGAGAAGGTAAAGACAAAACTATTAAATCTATGTAACAATATGTTTGTATGGAAGCCCCAAGCAGTCATACATTCATACGTTTTATTTCCATATTATTTTTCTTGTGATAAATTCATTTAATTAGTTTTCTTGAGATCTTGAGTTATTTTGTCACTATGTCGAAACAACAAATGTTGTTATCCCGAGATAACAGGATAGTTTTCTCGAGATCTCAAGATAACTTTGTTTTCCAGAGATAACAACATAATTAATTTGAGATCTCGAGAAAACAAAAGGATCGTTTAGTGTATTAGATCATTGCAGGAAATGTCACATCATTAATAACTTGATGATCTCAAAAAACTAATTAAATTAACTCGTTATCACAAGAAAAATGACCATTAAGGGTTTCCATATAGTTTTACAGTATTAACTACAGACATTTATTTGATGCATACAAATCAAAATCATTTTTATTATTGAATAATTCTGCTTGTTATTGTTTGTTTATCATGTGATTAGTCTATTAACTAAAAAAAGTTCCCAGATTTCAAGGCAACATCTTCACGTTGCTTGTTTTGATCAGTCCAGAACACAAAGATATTTAATTTACTATCACGGAAGACAAGGAAATATAATGTATATAATATAAATTTTAATATTTGAGTAGCTGGAGCATGGGACATTTTGGCATTCTTGCTTAAAACTCATTGGAACAATTGGCTATGAAAATAATTTTCCATACTAATCAACTACTCAACCAATCAGCTCAATCTTTATTCCTTAAACTCAAATTTACCAAATGAAGCAATGTAAAATATCTTAAAAACTAATAATTATACATTACTTCTGAATCTCCTGGTCATTCTAGGGAAATATCCTCTCTCTGCCTATCCCGAGTTGGAGGGCGAGGAGAAGGACAGCATGGCCTTACTGAACGAGATCTTGGGCACTATGTCTGTGGACGAGGGTGACTTCTCTCAGGAGTGGACGGAGGTGTTCGGAGACGCCGAGGAGGGAACGAGCGCAGCATCAGGTCGACCGGCGGACGCCCAGCAAAAGGAAAACTCCTTCTTTCTACCGTCTCAGCTGCTGGACCAGAGCTTGAATAATCTGCAGTCTTCCCTCTCAGGTCAGAACTTCATAGTCTGTTTGTACATGTGTGAACCAGAGAAGGGGTAAATAGGTCCAAATGGCTTTGTTTCTTTCAAGGGATGAGGCATGAGGGAGAACTTCTCTCTGAGCTAAATTCATGCAAAAACATTTCAATTAGCCGCCATTATCCTAATTTAATTAAGTACTTTGGTGAAATAAATATGCCTGAAAACTAAGTAATGACTTACATTGTTTTTTCCATGAATATCAGCTTAAAATATGCATAGCTGCTTTTTTTTCCCCCATTGTAGCTAACTATTTCCACACAGGGAATAAAGTGGCTTCAAAATGATTTATCAAACCCACGTCTGTCAGAGCAATAGAAGGAGGCTATTATAACATGGCAATTAGATTTGCTTACCCTGTAGGTGATTGCCAAATACTTTCCATTTCATCTGAGCCTGGGCACTGGCTGGCTGCTAGCACCTCATCTGGTTTTGTTTGATTTGGTTTTGCCCATTTCCAACTCAGAGGGCTGCGAGTAGCCCCATTATAAAACTATAAAGAAACAAAAACTTACAGTATGTGTATATATAATCACTGGGTGCTGGCTGGCATTTCAGTGTTAATCAGTGTAGTATAACAGGTCTGACACGATGCAGAATTTAGGTAATGAGTTACTGGTTTAGAATGGGTGTAACGTTAAACTATAATTCCTGCAGAGACGCAGCGTTGTACCTTGGAAATATTCCTTTAGTTCCATTCCTTTAGTGTATCAGAACGGGAGCACAGGTGAAGCATATGGTCAATGGGATCCGAGGCCGAGAGTCCAGCTGGTCAACGACACACACTCGGGCCTAATCAATCTTCTGTCAAAACATATTCAACCTGCTTGACTTTCTCCACGTTTAATTGGAATATCTAGACCCAGAAAACGGCAACTGAATTCAATCAGAACCGCACAGAACATGGTTTAAAGTATAGAACGATAGAACTCACTGAGCATGAAGCTAATTCAAGATGTAATCAGTCTGGAAGTTGCAGGTAGGCGACCACAGACTTGTGCAAATTAACTTTTGACAGCAACAGAGAGCACAAAACACAAGTACAAGCTCAGAACTAACCACTTTCAGGAGGTCGATTTTGAGAACTTCTCAGATGAGCGTTCAAAGAAGTCAGTCCTGCAAGAAGCAGCTCACGACCTCCGTTAAACCTTGATTGGAGCTCAAAACAGGCAAATCCTGGAAAGAACCTGGTTCAGAGTAAAAAAAAAAACCTCGACTGATTCTTCACTATAGAGCTCTTGGCTTGAGACCAAGAATGCGAAACAAAGCTATAACAAATCTTCAAGGAAGAAAATCCCCAAATCCTCGAGCAAGAGTCGAGCACATTGAGATGCAGTCACACTCACAAGCTTTTAAACTCAAATAATTCACATTTCTAAAAGATTTTTGAGCCTTTTCATTGCTGCAACACAAGTAGAAGATGCTGGAGATGAAACACCATAAAGCACTAATACACAAATATATCAAAAGATTTCAAAAGGCTTGTTTGATTTGTTTGTATTTGTCAGTTTGATTGTTTCAGCATTAACAGCACATTCCAGTGTCCTTCCTGGTATTAAGTGTTGCTACACACTTTATGTTCTGGACAAAATCAAAACAAATTTCCTTGAAACAAGACCTCAAAGTTGTGTTTGTAACTTTTGGCCTGTATTTAATAAACCTCTAATAATGTTTGATGTGATTTTCTCTTTTGATTACCGCCGTTTGTGTGTCCCATTACACAATATCCGTCCACATCAGCAGCGTGTGAGAGGGTGTGATGGTTTATTTGTTGAATCATGCTTTCTGGCACGTTCAATTGTCCCCCGATGATGAGTCTGCGTCTCCGTTTCAGATTGGGCGGAGATGGTTCCACAGCCCGTCGCCAAGGCAACGGAGCACTCATCTGGAGCCAATCAGAACCCTCCTAAGCCAGCAGCGAAAGGTAGGAGCGAGCCAAATGGGTAAAACATATGAAAAGACTTGAAAGAAAAAAAAGACTAACTCATTCAGAGACGTGTCCAACTGAAACCTGTGTTTATGGGTATTTTCAAAGAAGTTGTGGGTTGTTTCCATTCATAAGTTTTGGATCTTGACCAGATGTAGTCTTTTATGGGACAAAGGGAGGTGTTTATATTTTCACCATGTCTTTAAATGTACAGCAGTGACATTTATCCTTTTTTTTTTTTTTTTAAATCTTATTTTACAGAGACTGCAAGGATGCCCAAAGACCTCTCAGCGTGGTTCAACCTGTTCGCCGACTTAGACCCGCTCTCCAATCCAGACGCGGTCGGCAAAACTGACACGGAGCACGAACTTCACAACGCATAGTTCTTCCTCGGCGTCACGGTGATCTGAAACGGGCACATTTTGTTGGCGGGGAGTGGACGGCATAAAATAGCTGCCACCGTGACCGGAGACAAATCTGATCAGCCACACACACACACACAGCAGCTGTCTTCTCTTTAGACTTAAATCAGTTATTTCCATTGGTGAGTAGTAGTACTTTACGTAAAAGTCATGCATTCAAAATTTTATTTTAAAGCACCAAAAGTTTTTCAGAATAAAAAAAATATTATTATACATAAATGTGTTAATCACTTTACTTTTAAAGGTGATAAAGGTTTATCTGACTCAATAATAACAGCATAATTTATTTGTTGATTATGTTTTGCATTATTCATCTGAATCTGATTAGATTAAAGAGTAAAAAAGGGCAATAGTACAAGTATAAACAGAGCAGAGCAATTAAAATATTCAAGTAAAAGTACAAGTATGTTGAAAAATGCTAAATATTTTGCTGATTCTGTGAAGATTTGCTGCTTTACTTTATCGCAGATGTTGGTAAAATGAACTTCTTCGGGTTTTGGGACTGTTGATTGGAAAAATCCTGCAAATTCAATATATGACATCTTTGACCCTTCACTTCGGTTATCTTACAGGCAAAACTAGTTAATTAAGAAAATATCTCGTGTCACGTTCAATCAGTGGTTGCAGCCCTAACTGGAAAATACATAAGGTACCTTATTATAACATACTGTACTGTAAGATGTCGTTGCAACAACAAATCATACAAAAAAGTCTGACATGTTTAAAGATATAAAAACTGACTTTATTCTGTGTTTCACGGTGGCAGTATTATGCTGCCAAGTGTCCCGCCAACAACAACCCAGCTGTCGTCCTTTTCCTCGTGAAACAAACGAAACATTTACGAGATGACCTTTTTAAGAAGGCTGTTGGCCATTTCACTTTAGCATGGTTACCTCAGTACGAGTCTGGAACAAGAAGCCTTTGACTTTAGCTGCCTTGTAGTCTCTAGTAGCATTCACGCTTTATTTCTGATCCTCATTAGTGAAGATTGCAAACAGGCAAAGAACTACATCAGGAGAGTCAACAGTGGCGAGATCACAGTGCAATAGTTTGTGTGTTTACAAAATAAAGTAACCGGTTTAGTGACGTTAACACAGTCAGAGAGAAATATCCAGAAATAAAGTATATTTTTATTCACCACATTTGAAGGGGTGGACATGCTGAAGTTCAAAGAGGTTTCCTTTTTTAAGAGTTATGCTTTTATTTGTTTGCTACATGTATTTGCTGTCCCCTTTTGAATATATTCCACCGCTAAACACACACATATCACTCATTTATTATTGCATGTTGCATGCCTTGTTTTCTGTCATCCAGTAAAAGTGTGATTGAATGAACAAAATGTTTAAATTAATCTGTTTTTTTTAAATAATTTGGTCTTTATTTAGCTCAGCTGTTGGGCGAGATATGCAGTTTTCAGTGTGTTGTGTTGTTTTCAGAGCCAAACTAACTGAAAGGTTTGATAATCAAAAACACAGTCATACAGTATTACACTGATTTTGACTACAATGCTGCATTAATTGAATATATATTGTATAAATCAGAGCAAATGCCTTAATCTAATCACAAGTCAACAATATGGAACCTCGTCATATTTATCACTGGACTCCTGATACGGTAGATTATAATTAATTGTGACTTTATTTTGTTGTAACTTTGTGTTATTTGTTAATATTTAAATCATAACCAAATACATTGATTGCCTTACCTTGACTCCTATTTGTATACGAAAGCCATGCTTCTGAATATTGATATTATTGGTTGATGTGTTTGTCTTTGAAAAGATTACATACCGATTCCAAAAAGAGATTTTTTTTTTTGTTTTCTTTATTGAAAAAAACAAAACGCACACACACATACACACACACACACACACACACACATACACACACACACACACACACACACACACACACAAAGATCTACATAAAAATGCGTAATACACAGGAGAACTGAATCATTACTGCCAAACATGGCTACCATTTCTTAACTGCACTGCACAACGAGCTCGTGAATAAAAAATCAGAATTAGTATGATTGAAACTCTTGGAGCTGCAAGCAGGAGAGAGTATTTCAGCTTAACTTGTGTGGAATGTGTTGCATATTGTTCATCTGTGTGTTTTTTGTGTGTGCACAGACGTGAAGTTTTGGAATGAAAGTTTACTGAATCAGTTTTTTTTTGTTGTTGTTGTGCTGTTAAACGTCATGGGACACATTTGTGTATTGAGCCAAACTTGTGTTACACAAAAGTCGTTAGTGTAGCTTTACTTCAAACTAAAAATCAATTGCACACTCAGCTTGTGATTGTTTTAACAAATTGGTCTAACGTAAAATAAAATAAAATAAAAAAAAGTGATTATCATCTCACTTCCAAGTAAGTGCTCCAGCCTGGTTTAACGATTATCGCCTGTGTTTGAAACACTACAAACCAGAGTTTATATGTCGCTCAGCTGTTCATAAACAAAACAAAGTGCGCATAAACATTCTGCTTCTGGCACACAAACTGTGCGTCTCTTGTCCCTAATACATGACAGGCCCTCTCATTGTTTTTCTAATTTGCTTTGGTACATATTTAACAAATGGGTGCAACAAACGACATGTCTGTCGAGACTTCTCGATTCGGGGGGGGGGTTCGTGTAGCTTATGTAGCTAGATGTGTTTTTACATGAGTACTCACGGTTGACCCGATGCAACAGCGATCTCTGGAATGTGTCATAGCACCTGAAACTCTAACCTGAATAAGGTTAATGCGGAAAGTCATCTGTCACGAGCTGTGACGTCGATCGGTTGATTCAGTCCAGAATGACCTCCCTTCTCCAGGGAAATAAAAATAAAATAAAACGATTCTGCAAAAAGACTGGAATGTCTTTCTGTAAAATAAAGTCATAAACACTGGGGGAAGGCAACATAGTCCGAGCAAGTACATTCCACATGACCTGAGTTACTGTTCTGCGTAGTGTGGGGCAATAAAACAAGGCAATGGAGGGGGGGGGAGTTGGTGATTGGTTATTTGGTCACTGAAAAACAGCTGATTTGCATTTTGTGTTCAGCTAACCTACTTTTAATAGTGATCAGACTAGAAATGCAGATCTGGATCTTTCTGGGTGGAGCCTGCACTCCAGCAACTGCTGGTTTCACGTAGACACTGTGCTACAGATACTTTCATATAAACAGATAAGAAGAAGAAAGAAAAAAAAAAAAATAGGCCACAGCCCGTGTCGTTCTGAGCCAGGTCTTAACAAGTGCAAACATTGTGGTTAACGTGGGGCGATGTACTCTGACTGTAAGACGTCCTGATATGTTTAAAATATGAATCAAGCATTTCCAATCCTGTCAAAAAAAAAAAAAAAAAAAAAAAGCTTATGTATATGTACTTTAGATGTTAGCTTGCTGAACACTGAACAGCTAATAAGCTGGTTAGATATCATGAGTAGAATGTGTTTCTCTGATAAAGTTACTGACTTTAATTTACCTTGATAAAACTGCAGGCACTACGTAACACGATCATTTGAGCAGTAATTTCTATTATAATTTTTTTTGTTTTGTTTGTTTTTTTTTTGCAAAAAGAAAAAAATAAAATAAGCAAAGCTATTTCTTTGTTATGGGTGTTGTCACGGTAACAGAGGAGAAGGCTAGGGTTAGTGATGATGGGTGAAGGGAGGCTGTGTCCAAGGTCGGCGGCACACTCGATGATCAATCCATCAAGTTTTCTCGATAAAAGTTCACCGAACACCGGCGGCCGAGCAGAAACGCTGGTACCATGAATGATCCCCCCGTGTTTGTCTGGACCTCGGGCACTCCCTGCTGGCTAACGTTAGAATTAACGGAGTGCAAGGATTTTTTTTTTTTTTTTTTTTTGTGTTTTTTTTTTTCTCCATCTTTGTTTTAAAACCATCCCACCCGACTGACTCGCCGAAATGTTTTAGCCGTCGGTGGTCCGGTCGTGAATACCTGAGGACTAGCTGGTGAGGAGTACTTGTGCGGAGCCGTCTTTCCCCGCCTCCGCGTCGGGGCTCGGGCTGTCTGTGCTGCTGTCTGTGTTTGTGCCTGTGCTTGTGTCGGTGCTCCGGTCGGCGGAGGCTGGAAAGGTAGCTAGTGGTGGTGGTGGTGCGGTGGGCAGAGTCGGGGTCACCTGAGGCCCTGGGCTGTCGTTGCCGTGGAGACCGGGGTTGGCGGAGGAGGAGAAGGAGGAGGAGCAGGACGAGGGAGAGACGGGGGAGAAGAGGGAGGAGCAGAGGAGTTTGACGGGGCAGAAGGCAGAGCCCCTGGGAAAGAAGTTCACCTTGTTTTTGTCGGGACACGAGAAGAGAGGGAAGCCTTTTGATTTGCCAGACCTGAAGACAAAAGAAGTGGAGCTCAGTATTTTGTCTATTTCTGTGACTGTTCTGATTAAATGCAAATTGTTTATCCTACACAGCCTCATCCCTAACACCCACAATGCAAATAAGTTGTTAGCATTGTTGTACTGTCCTCCAACAGGCTCTCCATGAAACAGTAAACTCCATCCATTGTTCTGTTTTTAATGATCCGTACACCCAGTGCTCACACGACACAGAAACACAATGCTGCGGTATTAAAGTGTCGATTATAATAAACTAAATTTTGAGATGACAAAAACAAGAGCAAACACTTACACCATCTCCTCAAACACTTTGACCCTCTCGCAGCCCTCTGGAGGTTCCCGTTTGAACATGTAGCTGTTGTTAGGTTTGGGAGACGTGGCGAACTTGGGCAGAGGAGAACTGCACACGTTGTCTGGAAAATACAGTAAAGAGAAGATGAAGATTTAAACACAAGTGATGTTTTGAGTATGTGCACAACCTTTTCTACAAAACCTGTTTATCATTAGAGTAAAGAAGACAGAGTTTGTAAAAGTTAAAGACAAACTGCCGTACTGACAAGTAAAACCTAAAACTGGCAAAATTAGTCTGATAAAAAAAGACATGAGCATTATCAAGCAAGCATATTTTTGGGGCAATTTCTGCTTTATTGTAGAGTGACCACTGTAGAGACAGACAGGAAATTCAGAGGAGAGAGAGGGGAAAGCAAAGGACCCAGGCTGGAATCGAACCTGGGTCGCTGCAGTAAGGACTCTAGCTTTGATACATGGTGTGCTCCCTCTACCTGTGCTAGCTTTTAGCGTGCTTAGTGTTGTCTATGTCTATCAAAGAACAATCAAAGTAACTTAAGAGAGCCATGAAAGTCGTAAGTGACCAATAAAATAAGAGTAAAGTTACTGATACAACACTATCTGACTTGAAAGTAAGTGAGAAAAAAGGATCAAATTGATGAAACAGCATCAGAAATATCGTCTCTTTATTATCTTCCTTGTCACTACCTGGCACCTACATTACCCACAATGCAACTCAACCCTTCTTAATCAAAGATTCAGGTGTGTTATGCTCGTAGCAGGTAATGTAGCCTCAAGCGGAGATGAGGGGTGGTCTACAAAGGTCTGGTAAGCTCACTTCTTTCTTTCACCCCGCTCCCTCTGGAGCCACAAAACCCACGACGTGTAAACACACTTTGATGTGGAAATTCAGTGGAATTCCCCTTTAATGTACTCAACGCTAAAGCTGCGAAGGCGCACCTTTGTCTATTTCCTCTGCAGAACAGGGGCTTCCATCGGGGGAGTGGAGGTGGTCGGAGCTGCACGGGCGTGGCAACGGGCTGGAGTCGCCGCTCGAGGGGGCTTGCGTGTCCGTGTCACGCGTGTCCCCGCTGTTGCTGTAGTGATGCGGAGGGAACGGGGCGCGGCGGCCGTCTACCGCGTCCATGGCCTGTGAGGTCAGAGTGCGGAGGAGGAGGTGAGAGGTCATGCGTTAACGTACATGGATCCTAAAATGGCAGAGTGCCGGTGCTCAGCTTTTAGAGGGAGTCGTAACTCAAAGGTCAAATTCAATCACCCGTAACAGCCGATGTGTGTTCTTGGAAAAACTCAATGGGTGATGTCGCTCTGGGTTAAGGACATCAGCTGAGAATTACTGGAAGTGAAAGGCCTCTGGTGTGAGTGTTTGTCTACTTGAAAGCAGATGAACAGTGTGATGTGCAGAGCGATGTGGGTGGGTGTGGGCGATGTGCTTTGGCACAGCTGATTCAAACAGGAGAGGAAAGGGGGGAAAAAAAGGCTCGGTGCACAGCAGGCTGTAAATCTATGGTGCGTGTTTGTATGTGTGTTTAAACTCTGTGTGTGTGTGTGTGTGTGTGTGTGTGAGACTTTCTAAGAGGGGAGGTTTACAGACCTGCCAGGGTTTACTACCCCACATCAGACTGGATTTATGTGTCCCCTCACCCCTAAGCGATTTAATTCAGTGTGAGTGAGAATATATGTGGTGTGACAGGACGCCGCACAATGCTCAAAGTGACTTTACAAGACTGTGTGAGCGCACGTCTAATAAATTTTAAGCATAGTCTAAAAATCTGTGTTTGACCATCGGTCATATATTAATGTGTATAAAAGTATTAAAGTTGGACTGATGTGGAGGACGACACTCTAACTACTTTATTCACTACTGCCCCAGAATAAATGTTGGCCGTCCAATTAGAAAATGTTTTTCTACAATAAAATTATTTTGATGATTAAAAATGACGTGTGGCATGAATAAAATGGAACCGTGGACATTATTCAATTATATTATTTTAATTATTATATTGTTAATTATCAGAGATCGTCTCCCATGACCACTTTCTTTGCACTGAAAAAAATGAAACGTTGACTTTAATTAAATGTATTTTGTCAACAGGTTCCACGAAATTGTATTAAGTTATATAAACACAAAAATGTTATGTAAGGGGTTCAATTACATAACATTTTTGAGTTTAAATAACTTACGTTGAACCTGTTGACAAAATAAATTTGACTAAAGTCAACATTTCATTTTTTTCAGTGTGGGATGGCACTGACAGGTACACTGCCTTCACATGTGTCAATGCGTGTAGCAGCAGTGTTGCACTTTTTAATTTTATTTAATTAAGCCTGGGTCTAGCTTCTGCCTCATGACCGTCCCAAAATTTGTTTTTTATCGTCCCTCTTCATTTTTTTTCTGTCTTTGTCTCACAGAGTGGTTTAGAGACAGAAGCTGGATGAGCCAATCTGATAAAAAAGTGTTTTTCTGGAGAGTTGATCCACATCAAAGTACATCCTAACAAGCTGACACATTACAGTATGGATGTTTGCCATGCATTATACACCCCCGGGTGTGAGTGTGTAGCGTAGGAAAAGATGAGTTCAAGAGTGATGGAGAGTTCCAATCGTGTGTTTTGGTTTAGATGATGAGATTGAGATCGAGTATTTTGCTGCATCGAGCCTATTCATGTCAGAGAATGGAAGAAAGCCTCCCATTGTTAAGAGCTGTGAGCCTTCACGCAACATTTAGTAACCAAACACCATCGCAGAACTCACAGCAGATAAATAGAAATAAATCAGAAATGTTCATTTTCTTACTGCGTTACATATTTGTTTGCTTGATTACAACCTCGGCTGTGTGGCTCTTTTCTTAATTAGCTGCATTGATTGTATTTCATTAATACAGTGTCATCACTATCACTGTCACCATTGCAGCCATTTGGCACCGTTTTGTTGTTCTTTTTGCCAACACGGAGACATTTTAGCTGACGGTGGTTGCTGCCGTGAACTTTTTCTTTTGGCTGCTCGTATTCACAGTCTGTACAACACGACATGAATCTGAAATTTAACCCAACCGAGACAAAAGATGATAAGATTTATAGGACAAAAGTTAGTGTCTGGGTGAGTTCATCAGATATAGTACGAGAAAACTAAACATGTACTACACCTACAGTCCAACAAGCACTTTGGCCTGTTGCTGGTGTGTGTGTGTGTACACATCCGTACCTGTATCCCCTGCTCCCAGTCCTCTCTGATAAACACATTTTCTAGCTCGTGGTTGATGCCCTCCACGCTGCTCGGCACTCTGCATATGAGGGATTTTGGCACAGGGATCGCCGACAAGGCTGATGAAGTTCCCTTGTACTGGAAAGACAAACCAAAATAAAAGGTAAGTATAAGATAAAAAATAATAAACTCAAACACGTGAACCCCCTGTCACCACACACTGGAAGTTATTCAGGTCAACTATGCAATTAAATACATAATACTGCATACATCCTGGACTCTGTGACAACAAGATCGGCTCGCGGTATTAAATTGTTGCTGATCCAGTTTCGTAGATATTTAACGGGTGGAGGCGTTAAGTTTAAATACCTGTGACTGAAGTGGGATTAAATGTCACGGGCAACAAAAACACAGACACGATTGTGATCTACCACAGGTTGGTATAGGACAGGGCATATCACCATCTGTATTACTTTTCCCACAGTGGTTCATGCATACTGTTGCTGGGCATCTGTTAATGAATGAATTCTAAGAGGAGAGAACGGGGCATGCCCGGACACATTCCCTGCTCTCCTCTCTCCTCTTTTGACACAACCGGTCAGAGTTGGGACTCATTAACTAGACTGAGTTAAATGCAGTACAACACCATAAACTTGGATTATGATAAAATATGATGTACAAGCACACACATGCTCCAAAAAATAGGCACTTTCACTTTGTGTCATGTTGAAATCCACCTTGCTTAACGCCGGTATATTCATATTCTCTTATCTTAAAGCAGCTGAGATACCGTCTGGTCACCGTGTGTTTAGTTTGTATGTTTTTTGCTCGGCTGCTAAGCTACCTTATCGTATCATCGCTGTCAGGGTAAGAAAGTCAGAGGTAGTTAATGTTTTCACCTGAAAAGAGCATGCCAGCAACTCATTCTGGCAAAGCATGAATATAGTGACACAAATAACTCACCTGTGGTTGGCATGCAACGCCATGCTGCGCCTGTTGCGACAGCTGCAGTGAGCTCTGCTCCCTGTCTTTGCTCTGCCGGCTGACTTGTTTGCTGCGCTGCAGCTGCAGTCTCAGTTTAGCGATCTGCTGGAAGAAAAAGGAACATCACGTCAGCAAATGGCAGATCACACTCGAGTCATGGAGGCAAGATTTCTATAAAACGTGGGAATTTCAAGGTTAAGCCAGAGGAGAGTTACTTCCATGTAGGGCTGCAATTAACGATTAATCAATCCGCAAGTTAGAGATGTCACAAAAATTATCGTGGCCAAAAGAATTCACTACAATGATAATATCAGGATAATTAATTATATTCAACAGTAGCAAGCAGCATCAAGGTGCATCATCTAAGTTGGAGCGTGAACCACAAGGCAAAACAGAAAGAAAGACTATCGTCAACATCTGTACACATCGCAACTGCAAAGTGTTTGATATATAAACCTCAAGATGTCTTCAAATATCTTCCAACAGACCAAAACCCAAAAGATATTAAATTTACTATAATACTATGATAGTATTGTAAGGTTTAGAAGTGAAGCTGATTCATATATTTGAGAGTTGTAAGGCTCAGAACTGAATACAAGTTATATTTGAGTTAATTTACATGTTTATTTTGCACTTTTACATATTTAAATCTTTACAGCTGCATGCTGTTGAATCTGCCTCTCCGACTCCCTCATGTTTATCTTAGTGTTAGCTTCTTGCTTCTGATTAATGGTTAATTCAGTCACGCGAGGAGCCCGAACAAGGAAGTGAAATTGTCATGAAGTGTGGGAATCAGTGAAGTGAACTGCTTGAGAAAGTTATTCGTCCCCATCCTGCTGTTTCCTCTCGTCGGGAGTGATCCGACCACCACGTGTGGAAAGCTAAAAGGCTGAGACTGCTTAAAAAAGTGACTTAAGGATTAATTAATTATCAGAGTAGTCGCAGACTGATTTCGATTGAGTTGTCAGTTGCAGCTCTGCTTCCATGTATTTAACCAGGAAATAAAGTTAAACACGTCTGAAACATTTAGTGTCCAGTGCAGCAGCTGTGCAATAAATGAAAAAATTCACTAATAAGAATATTGTGCCATTTGCCAAATTAACATTTTCACGGCTGAGAGGCTTTCTTCTCTTCCGTGGTTCACAACACTGCAGGGCCTTTTCATAAAGTGCCTTTTCCTTGAGTGCCTAAAAACAGCCATGTATGTCTGGTGATGAAACAAGTTAGGTCAATGGGTGTTTCTGCATCTGGCCCAGTATCAGCCTAAAAACAGGATACCCTTTGTGAGCCAAACACACGCAGTTGTACTATGCAGACAAAGGTGTGGTCATCGATGCTGATCTTGTAATCCTGGCAACACAGTCAACAAAGAGACTTGTTTTTTTTTGTTTTTTTCCACAGTTGTCCTCCCACACATGGAATCATAGGAGGTTAAGGAAGCTAGAATGCGCAACATTCATTGAGTGACCGCAGCAGTCGATAATGACAAGTCCAGGCAATCCCGATGTAATCTCAGAGGATGACAAAGACAAAGTTTTCCTGACTATGGTATGCTATTGATTGTTCAGGCGCCAGGGTTGTGTGAAGCGGAGTGTGTGTGTGTGTACGGCTACATTTACTCGAATGTGATTTATGAGATCTGATTCAAACAGTCAAATTTTATGAGATCAAACTGCCGCGAGTCCGAAGCTGGCAAAAAAGGTTTCATGCATCTCTTGTTGCTGTATTTATTACAATGTGTCTCTTCCTGTCTCGTCTTTTCAGCTGCTGGCATTACTCAAGTGCAACGTGACTACTCATAGTTTACATCCACATGACGTCCAATTGTACTCACAGTAAAAGCAAACAACACTTTGATTTCTCGTCTTTATAATTTAAGAGTAACGCGAGTGTAACCGTAGGCTGGACAGGTAACACATGCTCAACAAAGCCAACACAAAGCCTCTTCAATCCATCACCTACCGTGCCTGTGTGTTATGCACTTGTATAACAGCATTTTTTGACATTTTGGTCATAATTTTTCTGCCTGCTGGTCTTTGCATGTGGTTGAAGCAGATTCTTGAAGTGTAGATTGTGAATTATAGTTTATTCTGGTCAATACTAACAAAAACCCAAGACATCTGTGTGCCATTAATAATTCTGGAACTAAATATTGATGGCATACAGATGTCAGGTCTTGTTCCGGAAAAAGAAAAAAAAAAAAACATGAATGTCTATTGTGTTACGGGGGCATCTGCAAAGCTTTTAAGGAACATTAGTTCACTCAGTGCAACAATATGGCCGTTTCCCCCTTGAGAGGAGCTCCTGCACTGTCTCTCAAAAACAACAGGCCATAATGAGATGCAAGGGCGCAGTTGAGTGGGAAACAAGAGGGGGAGAAGGAGTTTAAATTTAGACTGTGGTCTGGAGAGTTGGAGACCTAATAGCTCCATGTGGTCAGCTGGTTGGCCACCAAGACCAGCAGATAGACAGGAGTGGAAACCAGCGTTAAGGAGCATAATATTTAGGCTGACCTCAGACCCTGACAAATAAAACACATTCTGCGTAAATCGAACAGACCTCAAAAATGACAAAAACCTACTCTTTGAACTGTGTTTGAAACCTGTCTGGCCTGCTGTAGCTCAGAGTCAGTCCACAGTGCTGACGCTGCTCCTTTTGTTAATCCACCGTCTGCGGTGTTTGTTGTCAGGAGCAGCTGTGACTTAGCTGAAAACGAGGTTAAGGTGGGTGAAGCTACCTCTTTGAGGTGGTCTGCGCTGCCCCAGGAGGCTGACCGCTGGTGTGGACTTCCCTGCTCGACGCCCTCGTCGATCCAGAGGCCCGGAGTCTGAAACACAGAAATACATGCTGACACATAACCGCATGTTTTACAACTCATGCTGGGTTGCAAACGCATTGTATGACACTGTGGCTATCAAACAACTCATGTAGAATAGGCACACAAAGAGAGGTATGTTTCCATTGTGTGTGGATGCAAAGATATTTAAATAGAATCACCCTTAAAGCCTGAGATTAACTAACGATTTGTTTACGTCGCCTAATGTTTACAGAGATTGAGTTTTTGTTGAAACACACTTTTATTGACATATACTCAGATAAACATGGATTTAAAATAAACAACAGCTTGTGCAGAAGAAGAAGGAAGGAAGCTAAAAGCTTAAACAAAAAAACTCCTTGTGGAAGACACTTGAATTGCCACATCACTGTGACGTAAATACCTAAAACCTAAAATGTTTGGATAAGCTGAGATGTGGGTGAACACATTAGTGAGTGCCGTGTGGTGAAATGTAAAAAAAATAAAAAATCTGGAATGAATGAAGATGAAGAAAAGAGTCATGTGATACCGTCCCAGAGGAAAGAACAACATTCAAACAGGAAAAAAACACACACACACACACACACACACACACACACAAAAAAAAAAGGTCATAGCACGTTTGATTGCTTCCATTAGTGCACCGCGTTAAGATAAATACATCTGTAGCAAGGGCAAAAAAACATTTTTTGTCTTCGGGCTAAACAAACTAGTTCATTCCAAAAATCCACCAGCCATTTAACAATCCAAACATAGTTCAAGAAAATAATTACAGGGCCACTAAATAATATATGGTTACCTGCCAAGAAGACATCCTTGTCAGCCACAGGTGACATTTAAGGACTTTACTAGCAGCTGGTGTTAAGCTTCCACCATTTCATCTTCAATAAGTCTACAAAGTAGTGCTGCTATTTAGTCTATATAAGTGTACACTTTGACTGTGATTTGGCTGGATATGCACAGCACAATTCGAGGCTTATATCAGGGCAACAAGTGTTGTTAGTGCACCAGTAAGAAAACGTCTAATATACAAAACATTCCCTATCAGAGAGCATAGAGGCAGTTCTGTCTCACTGAACACGTCTTTTAGACCTCTACTGCATAAACGAGGAAACGGTTAAGTTATGTAAATATATGCAAAAGCAGAAAAAGACTGAGGACTTTTCATAGGGTTGTCTGAAACCACATACTTCCCCCTGATTATGCATATCAACAGTGCCTCTGGTCCTCAAACAAATCCTCAAACATCTGACGTTTTATGGTCAGCACAGTGGTACGAAACATCTTAAATGTCAGTGTCTTCACACTGCCTTATGTCTGACCCCACGCAGACAGAAAAACCTCTATGGGCCGTCCGGCTAACGCACAAGCCTTGCCCTATGATATGGAATATCACGCTGTGAATAATGAGGAACACCCGTGAAGCCGTTTGCGCTGGATTGCTGGCGTTGGTCTCCCCCCCCTAGAAAAGGACAGCGAATTAAATGGGTGCTTGTGCTCTCATAAAAGGGACCACTGTGCTTGGGCCACGCTGGATGGCAGATGTGTAGCTAGCCTTTAGCATTAACATTTTGTGCATGGCCTATGGAATGGGCTTGTGCTGTTTGATGCCTCTGCCAGACATTGAGGGACTTTCGCTGCTGCAGCCTAATGTGTTCATACAGAATGCTGATTGCTTTAAAAGGGCAGGGAGGCTTTATGGAGTTGTGGACTTTGAGCCATTGAGGAAAAACTAAGTTCTCACAGATGTTCTATGACGTCAAGTGCAGAAGGCTACTCGCTACTTGCAACTCAATGAAATGTGAAACGCTTTTATTTGGCAGTGGGCGATATGTATAGGTTTTCACGGGGCTGTGCAGTTCTGGGTAAAATGAAAAGCTCAATCACTTTGCTCGAGAATCAAAAGAAAAACATGCAGGGGTTTCGAGGTGACCTCATTGTCACTTTGACACAACAAAGGGGTGTTATTGATCATATTTTAAATTTAATATCATTCAATTCAGTTATTTACATCTCAGTTTCATGAATGAACGTGTACTTACTGTTAAAACCGTTGATGGCAAACTGTTAATGAGAATTTAGCCTGAAGCTGGGACCTCAGATATTTGCATTTAAGCCAGCATGTAGACAAATATGAGCTTGTGGGTTTATAAATTAATTCAAATGACACAAAATCTCAAGAAAGCTAATTACTTTAAAAGATGTCAACATGCCACGGCTGTCTTGGCAGGAGTTTTTCTTTACAGTGGATATCTCAGTTTGCAATTAAACGCCTAATTTCCCCGGGGGTATCCCGCGTAAGACAAGACCGTTAAAAATACTGCAGGCTATCGCTGAGTTCTCCCCAAACTGAATTGTCAGTTAACAAGAACACCCACCTTTATTTACCTCAGAGGCCCTTTTATCATGCTAGCTCTTGAACTTCCGGCCTGGGTTGTGTGCTTTGTAGACTTGTATGCCAGGTGTTGTGTCTGATAATGTACTGCTGTGAAGATAAAACTCTGTTCCCGTAGCCTGCAGCTTGCTTCCCATTATGATTCCCACCCAAAGGGTTACATACAGGCAACATCCTCAAGAATCCAGCTCTGTTCCAAAGCAGGAAATAATGACTGGGCTTCAATAGAATTGCAGTGGAATTTGTGCTGGTTTGTTTAGATTGCGTGCTGAGACATGCGAGCAGAGTGCCACTGCGATCATTCGGTGTGGTTTTAGAGATGAGGCGAACACTCGTTCTGATTTGGTGAGATGGCTTTGTGTCGGTTATCTTATGCACGTCTGAAACTCACTGAGCATTCAAGCGCAGTGGTTCAAACAGCAGTCAGCTATATTCAGATAAACACATCAGTTTATGAAGCAAAGATGGTGTGCAGAGATAACAGATATAAAGTAATACAGCACTAAATTACAGTTAATTGTGTGTGTGTGTGTGTGTGTGTCTATCTGAAGATCCTGACACAACAGCTGTCTGGCAAGAGCAAGCTGTCGTTAAGCATTTGCGGGCAACTTGTGTTTGGCATCAGTGGTTTTATCAGCAACCGCCGGCAAAGCAAAACTTTAGTGACAGTTCCAAATGTTTCAGACGTGCTCTCAGCTCTTTTCTCAGTTTATATTCCTATAATAAGACAGTTTAAGCAGGGAAAACAGATGAATTTGTTTAGTTTGTCTTTCAGATTCCAAATACAGATGGCTGATTTCTTATTTTCTCTCACGCAGGCGCACAATGTGCACGCATGTCAATGGTCAGCTGGCCATCGGCTGCAGCCTTTGTGTTGTGCTTCAACTTTTTAAGAGAAGACGTGAAGCGACGCAAACTGTTTGCTCAGTCTGTCTTTGTCGGTGCAAGTTCTTTGAGGTCGGCTCGGTGTGTCAGGGCCCTAATCTTCATACAGACATTCTCTGTGTTCTGTAACCACAGGGCCTAGGGCGCACAGACCTATCCCGGAACAGTGATTAGCATATGTATAGGCCCTCTGCTCCTCGACTCCCACACAAAAGGCAGGCAGGCCGTGCAGCCACGAGGGCCAGGTGGTAAGCAGTGGGATTTCTCCTCGCCTCAGCCGTAGCCTGAGGGACAGGTGCACACAACTTCACCTCCATGCGAGGCTACATTACAGCTCAAAGGAGAGGCTGTCTTGAACTTGTGCAATGCACAACAAAAGAGGCCAGGGACCTTTTGTCCACTGCTTTCTGCTGTTGTTGTCTTATAAAAAGAGCCGGGCACAGGCATAGCTTGTTAACAGGAAGTGGTCTCTGACTATCCTTCGGGGGGAGTTTGTGCATTTAATCGTTCAAGGACTGTCAAGTGTGTCGCACTCTCCCACATCATTACAACACAGCCGAATGTTTGCTATCTCATATTTTCACAGCTTTGACAGACATAAATCTCTTAACTGGATTTTAATTTTGGCCTCGAGGCCATGTCACTGTATAGCACAGGCAAACAGGCCTACAAGATAACTGTGTATACGTGCCCAGACGTTCCTGTGCAGTGACATTTTTCAAGACCTGATAATTATCAAATTGATTTTCCATACTTGTCCTGTATTTCCACGGCTGCACAGGAACCCTGTAATTAGAGGTGTTTACTCTGCATACAGCCACTTGCAAGAGATCTTGCAAGGCCCTCTCACCACTTCCTCGGCCTACACACAAAGAAATGCGAGGCAAATGAGGGGTTAAAGGGATGAAGCCCATGTAAATGAGGCTCGGCGGTCTTCATTCAGACACTTGAAAGGCTTCTGTTAGCAAAGAGGGAGCTGCCCTCATCATCATTGTCATACATAGTCAATATTCTTTCCCCAATCCAAATCCCCCCACCCCCAAAAATTAAGCTCTTAGAGAAAAAAAACTTGCATTTAGCCATCAGTCACATGGCAAGATTACTGGGTGATCATGTGTGGGCTGCTGTCCAGGAATACTGTGGTTGGACTCAATGGGAAATCCATACACAGGTCATATGAAGTGTTATAATGTATTAAAACTTTGTGCTGTGAGAGAAGTTTATTAGGACTGTATTGGCAGCAGACTCTACAATCTAGACTAGACTAACACAATCTTTGGCTACAGTTTGTAGATTTGTCTCCTTCACCCACCACCATGACAGAAACCAACAATTATTTGGAAGTCCTAACTACAATCGTTCGCCTTGGAGAAAAGGTGAAAGTGGGTGTTGAATTTGGGGATTTACCAAACACTCTGGTCTAAGTCTGGACCATATGGTCCTTAAAATAATATGACGAAATCTTACAGGTATTTTTTGCTTTTGTCAAACTTTAAACTAACTTCAACTGAATGTGGACCATATTGGGTAAAACACTTCCAGCTCATGATGATTAAACAGAAATCAGCCTGGTGTCTCTTAGGCCGTGAGCTTCAACTGCATTGGAAAACATCTGCTTCATTGATTAAAAGCTGAAGGTACATGACTATACACATAAAAATGTTGGGTGAAAAGATAACCGAGACTTCCAAGGTGCATTTTGGTGTTGCAACACTAATGGCATGTAGAAGCTGGAGATTAAACTGCAAGTACGACCTGCAGATTAAACCAAATTACTTCTGGATTCATTTTGGGCAAATGAGTCCCGTGTTTCTATTATCATAAACCATGACATGGCCGACACCGGTTCAGGCCCATATCCAGCACGGTGATTTTTTTTCTGAATGGTGTGTACCTGTGTGGCTTTGTCTTTCATACAGGAGGGGTAGGGTCCATGGGAGTCCCGAGGCCACTGGCCAGTGAGGTATGGCCCTGTGATGGCGTCCAGCGAAGATGTCCGCCGGATGGCACTGGAACTCCGTACCTGCAACTTGGACCTTTCCGCTGTGGGAAAGAATAAAGAAATAAGATAAGGTGCACACACACACACATCCATCCATGCAGGCGTCAACACCAAGAGGGAAATGTTCCCTGACACCCTAAGGCATCTTTGACATTCCGTGTGCCAAGTTTCTTGATTGTGTCAGTAACACTAGTAACACACACAGTATTAAAATGTCACCGTGTCATAAATCTCTATGTGCAAATGCACAACCAAGGACTGAGGCCATATTTTGAGTGATGCACAACTCTTAATGGTTTACATTTTTCACCTGAAACGAACAGCAGTTGCATAATAAAGTCTTCTCCTGTCAAAATAATAAAATAAATTCATTTTCTTGTCCTGGTTTATTTAACAAAAATGAATATTCAGTCCCTCCCGGAATGATTTGTTACTCAGGATCATGGCTGAAAAGTTAGAATACCAACAAAACAACACATTATAATCAACACTTCACCCTCACCTCTGCTGAATACCGCAATTAGCCGCATTCCATTTAGACGAGACCTTCCCTTGCGATCTCTACTTGTTGTCAAAGTGTGGACACTTTTTCTAATCTCATAAGTATTACAGGCAAACAGCAGGCTCGAGGGCTGAGGCCTGAAGCTAATGTAAATGGCTGAGCAGGAGTATCTGATGAGAGCAGTCTGCTTGTGAGCCAGAGCAGTTAAGCACACACCACCCACATAAGAACTCATAAACAACCACAACACAATGCACATCAATTTTGCCTGCATCCACTCAACATTCCTGCAGTGACACGCAGTTTAAAAAAAAAAAAAAGAAGAAGAAGAGAGAAAAACAAAACACACATTAGCTTGAGACTGCAGTCAGAAGTGGATTAAATGCATTAGCCTCAATTACACACAAAAAAAGTGAATGAAAGCTTCATTTCCGAATAAAAAGGAGCAGCGTAGTGATCAGGAAACATGCTCATTTACTCTGTTCCTGCACAAACTAACACACACAGACTAAACTCTCTACATGAGGCACCCCTCTCCTAGCTCCTAACACAGCCATTCATTGTTGTTCTTTTGTCCATAGAATGCACAGGCCTACCCACCCAAAGGTATTGCCTAAGTAAGCTTACTGGGCTACAGTAAAATTCCCTGAAGCATTGTAGACAAAGGAAGCAGGCTAAATTTCCATCAATATTGATATAGGCCAAGCCAGTGTTCTCAGAACTGGGATTGTGGTTATTTTCCATCGTTCCCCCACTTGCCAGACTAGAATAATCTCCTGATGAGAAAAAAGAAACAGTGTGAAAGAGCCAAGACATCAAAGCAGTCCATCTGCTGATTTCAGGGATGAGTGAGTGGTGTGTGTGTGATATTTCAGGGGGGGTTCAGGTTGAATTTTAAGAAGAACTTTCCTTCACAGCTCGTTCGGCAAGCTGTGAAAAAAAAAAAAAGTCTCAGCATTTCCAGGGATAAATGGGTGGTTTATTAACTGTAGAGCAGAGGCAAATGTTAAAACAAACATGTGGTGCAAATCAGTAAACCGTAGCAGAATGGTTTCCTGTAGGTTTATACGAGGCTGCATGACACTGGTTGAAAGGAAAATCCCAATAATTTAGCTTCGTCTCGTGATCACAGTTAGAAAAAAAAAGATTAATCACTTTTGGTATGTGAGAAAGGCTCAAAGGCTGTATCACTCTAATATACACGTACTGTTGATGGTGTTTGGCATATTTCATTCAGTTCAATTCAACTTTATTGTAACTCTGAAAGTGAATACTACTCTCTGTGCACCTTAACAGAAGGTGGAAGGACAAAATAAACAATGGACACAGTGTCTGATTATACTGAAACTACTTAATACTTAATCCTGAAATGACTTACTAATATTTGTTATATTATATAAACCACTGATACAACTAGTATGACTCGTATGAGCCTGATACTGGTTCTCTCCGATAAATAAAGCACATTATACATCATCATGACTGATTAAGAATCCTAATTATAAAGTTATGGTGAAATCATTAACCACTGGGCCACCCTGCAGTTTATATTCCAGTAAATGTTCTACATTAGTTGCTCAAGCTAAAAGTGTGTTAATTTCAAGCAGTCCTTTCAACAGCGTCTGTCTTTCTCACAATATAAATGATGAATGATGATATTAATCTTGGCTGTGATGTTATAAAGTTATGGGTTTCAGCATCTGTCGCTCAGCTGGTCAGGAAATGACTTCTTAGCATTATTAGCGTCACTCAATAAGTGGGTGCCTCCCACGAAAAAAGCGATCTCCGGCTAGTTTGAGTGTATTCCAGTGGACGAGGACGGTGTGCTAACGATTCCAGCTGAGGAGTGAAGAACGAGACGCGACCAGATGCTACATAGTCAGTTTTTCTGCAGGCTGATGAAACTACAGCGGACGCAGCACAGTTCCAGAGATGACTGATTTGGACAACACACTCATTTTCACATTTGGTCCTACTCTGCAGTTTGAATGGGTGACAATGAAGCAGGGCTGTTTCAGCACAGCTGGCACTTTGACAGGCCGTGGGATATTCATTGTTGGGACAGTGTGGTAAGAGAATGATGTCATGCTGGTGAACCTAAAAGGTCATGAAGTGGAATATAATACTGTTCACTTTGTCCTTCATCATCAGGCTATGATCTGGTCCGTTTTGACCACCGGTGCAGTTCATTAACAGTCTGGCACTAACGTTGACGGTACTGCAAGTCACTTTGGACTGCACTTCCCAACAAATGGCATGTATTATGTCTGTGAGTGGGTTCAAAAGCACCGCCATGACTGAGAAATTACACAGTGCAAAGCCCGTTGCTTCAGTTACATCAAGCTGAGCTGATGTGATGAAAGAAGATGACTAAATCATGCTTACATTGTTAGACTTGTTTCCTTCCTGACAGATGTATGTCAGTTTGCATTTTCTGGCTGCTAGCAGCCACCAATCCAACGCTGATATGATCGTCAGTCGTCATCTGAGGCCTCTCTCTCTTTCAGAGGACTGAGGTATGCGTGGCATGCCGCTCGGGTGGGAAATCAACACCGACCTCGAGCCAAACACAGTGAAAATTAGTTAAGTCTGCCCACTCAGTTGTTGTGGAAGAGACTTCGTTTCCTGCCTCGCATGGTACACTGGTCAAGGTTGGAGGTCACCTCATTCAAAGAACCGAGGAATGCGAGGCACGTCACAAACATCAAATTCCACACGCGACTTCCCAATCATATTGTGCTGCACTGAGACAAGAGGGCTGCTGCCATTTTGGTTAAAGGTAAGGAAGGAGAAGCTACGTGGCTAATGAAGGTAGCATTGATCCAGCTTTGTAGCATGTTGCGATGCAGTACAGAACACTGTTGCTGGTGAGAATAACCTTCATGGGAAGTGAAGCAGAGTCTGAAAAAACCTCTGAGGTTAACAGAACTGGATCAAGCCTCTTTTTGTGTCTAGACACTTGAAAAGCAAGCAGACACTTTCATATCACAATTTCCCTCAGACACTCAGCAGATAGTGTGCGGTTATTTGTGCATAAAAAGCAGGGTTCAGTGAAAAAAATGCAGCTCTGGCCTATGAAAGGAGACTGCTACTGGTCTGAAAAAAGCAGCCAGTGTCGATATTTGGCAGGAGAGGCTGTCAGATAAATAAGATTTAGTGGGAAATGCGGATTTTTAAGGGGCTGCCTGGACTCTCGTGTCCTCCTTCAGTTTGTCTCCATATGACTTCCAAGGGAGCAGCTGAGCGTGGCATGAAACGACTCGAGCGCTCGCCTCTGTTGACCATGTGTAAAAAAAAAAAAAAAAAAGAAAAAAAGGCAGCGTGGTGAGGCTCGGCATATGTTCTGAATATGCAGAGAGAGCGCCGCATGTTGCGTATGGAGCGAGGTCAGAAGAGGCAACACCTGACCATTCACTCAGTGCTGCTGCTGCTGCTGCTTCTACTGGGACTGACGTGGCCCCTTTTTACAACTGAAAGCATGTCTTTCTGCCAAATCTCTCCCTCCCCCTCTCTCTCCTGTCAAAAGTCCATAAGAAGAAGAAGAGGAGAGCCAATAGTGCACTTTATACTCTTTATGAGTGTCTTAATTGTGTAAGTGGACAACAGGCTAAATAGTTAATGCATCAACCTTCTTGCAAATCAAGTGCCAACCTTGATCCAGACTTACAGGCTACCCCTTTAAATGTAATACTGACCCATTTCTGTACATTTAAAATCATAAAATTTAAGTTAGTGTAAAAAAAAAAAAAAGGAAAAAAAAGTTATCAGTAGACACCAGCACGTGGTGACATGGCATTTTTTGGCCTATCTAAGGCAAAACAGTTGAAAAAGTTACCTCTGGAAACTGGAGAGTCTGGGGGACCGGACGAGTCCTTATTTTCGGGGGACAGTCTTTGCTTACTCCCTGAACTGAGTGGCGTCGGGCTGGAGGGGGGGCTCGAACCTCGGCTGTTGTTCGTGGCTCCTCCGTAGAGGGTCTGCGCCCTCGTCGGGCTGCTGCTCTGACCTCCACCGCCGCGCAGGAGCTGGTAGGGCACGGTGGCACGGATGGGGTGCAGACGGCAGCTGCTGCTGTTGTTGGTGGTGGTGGTGAACGAGCCGGGGGAGCCCGCATTGCTGCGTCGCACCCGCGACGGCGGCGGCTGCTGCTGCTGCTGCTGCTGCTGGAGCGAGTTGCTCGGGGCTGACATCCCTCCGAAGCTGGCTGTAATTCCTATCGCAGTGAGAAAGACGTGCTGCCAAAGCTGCTGCTGCTGCTTCACTAGAAGAGGTGGAGGTGGAGGTGGAGGGAGGGAACGGTAAGATAAACATTAGCCTGTTAGCTTCCTTTTTTAAAAAAACAATTCAACTGACGCGCTCGAGTGAATTAAAAGCCCCAACACGAATTATTTGCCCAAAACTTACCTGTAAGATACTAACACATGTCTCCACAAGCTGTAACCGCCACACAAGTAACTTTAAAAGTAGTTTTTGATACTTCTTGAGACGTTTATTTCGTGTTTTCCAGCTCCTCTCGCTCCGTCTTCCCCATCATGTCCACTCAGTCTAAATGACAGTTTTGTTTCGACCACACTACTGGCTGATGCGTAAGTGCGTGTTACGGTGCACACTCACGAGCTTCTGATTGGACGGCGGCGTCGTACAGTAACGTCGCTGATTTGGTGGAAGCTCGTCTATGGAACGCACTTTTATCCAATCAGGTCAGAGATGTGTTATTAGTATTAAGACATACAAATATATATTTAAATATATGTTAGTAAAAGTGAAGTATTTATTATAAAAGTCGCGTGTATACTGTATTTTTTTATATATATTACAGCATACATATAGTATAAAATAAATATTACAATTAAAGTGATCAATACTATCTTAGCACAATGCCCATTAGTACTCGTTCTGGAGCTTTCGATCTTCGTGTTTGTTAAATTACTGTTTTTCCATTGAATACTACTTATGGACCTTGTATAAATATACATACTAATACATAATCCATACAATATTTAACCCATATTAAATATTTCCATGTTAAACAGTTAACAGTAACAATTTGACCTGTATATAGAAACTGTACTGTATGTTGGGCCGGTGCATATTCTCATTTGCCCAGGTCATAGTATTTCAAAGGAGGTTAAATCGAAAGCAACTGGACTTAATTATTTGTCTAGGAAGACGTTTCACCTCTCATCCAAGACCAAGGACCAGTCCCAGCCTGGTCAGATGCGTACATGAGTCCAGTTGCTTTCGATTTAACCTCCTTTGATGTACTGTATGTTATTGTCCATGTATTGTATGTTTATGTATATATGAATATCATGTATATTAGCTGTACATAACTTTGTGTTTATCTTTGTTTGCTGTCCTACATTGAGATGTATGTCTACTGTACTGTATCTTATTGTCCATGTATTGTTTATATACAGATATATATATATATATATATATATATATATATATATATATACATATTTCATACCTTCTTACCTGCACATGATATTTATATTTGTTTTTGTATCTTTGTTTAGCCTTGCTGTTCTTTTTTAAGCTGTATGTCTTCAAGTATCCTCCTGTTCATATGCGCTATGCTGGTTTTATATATTTAAACATACTTTGCTGATTCTGGTTGTGGTGAGATTGTTGATATTTAGCTGTTTCTCAAAGTGAAGACTGAATTTCAGTCTCAAGTTTTAATATCAGAGATAAGTCCTTTAATAAACAGAAGGCTCAAGAATGAATGTTCGTTCTAATAAGGAGCTAATGAGGAGATTTATTGCTTATTGCTATTGTTTTGTTTGTTCCTCGGTGTTCATCTTTCTGCCTGTAATGATGGTCTGTGGGAGTTCCCATGGGAGTATAATATGACTCAATGTTTTTAGGCAGAGATAAAGAATGCACATGACAGAAAAAAAACCCACGCCATCTGTGTGTATGAAGCATCTTATAAAAATAAACCGTGTAAACTTATGGAAAACCATTCAACAGTGCTCCAATTTGTCAGTCGGAATTTATTTAAAAGGCAAACACAAGAAACACTGAAAGGATGAAATTCCAGCCACCTTGTTTTTCGGGACGCTACACGGCTCGCCAATTTGTCAGCTCCACTCCAAAATAGTTCACAAAAGGGCAAGCAGGCCTATAAAACCTCCCACACTGAGGAGAGATCCTGGTGAAAGCAGCATACAGTAGCTCCTGTGCCCCCCCACCCCTCTCCTCCTCCTCACCTCCTCCTCCCTACTCCATGACTAAGTGATTTAGCCAGCTCTGGTGCAGGCCGCCTCTCACTTACAATGCCTCCCTAGGTTAGTGACAGAGCGGGGAGGGTGGCAGTGAAAGAGAGAAAACCCATTTACAATGCGGCTTACACACGGCCGTCCCCCCACAGACGGCGCCCATCCTTGGATTGATGTGTGGTATGCATAGTTTTTGGGTGCAATTTGGGCACCAGAGAGAGGGAGAAAGAAAGAGAGGGCAAGTCTGTGTATGTCGAAAGGTTTAGGAGGGAGGGGGGTCCGGGGCTCAGGCTGTCTGTTCTCTCGCCCTCTCTTTGAGTCAATAGTGTTCCGGCAGCTGAGGTTCTTTATGAGGGGAACAATCTGGAGGGTCTTGTCAGAGTGCCGAGCAGCTGCTGTTTTCTGGCGAGGTTCTTTCATGGACCACAGGCCTGGAGTGGGCTGGTGAATACAGATGCAACCCTCCCACCCCTTCTCCTCCTCATCATCACCCACCACCGCCCCTACCTTCCTCCAATTCCTCCTCCTCCTCCTCGCCCCCCCAAAAACTACCCTTCACCCTGGAAGCCCTCCCCGCACAATGCCAGATGAAGAGTGGCACAGAGGAACATGAAGAGAGCAAAGAGAGTGTTGTTATTGTGCGCTACCCTCCGCTCTGTCACCCGGGGTACCGTCCTTCAAGCCCCGAACAATGCTTTCATGAGGTATGTGAAGATCCTTTCGTAAGACAAACACAGATGTTAAATAGCGTATTAAAATACAAGCCACAAAATATAGCTCAGACATATTGGCACCTGTGATCACATCTTTACAACCTGATGCGTGAGTGGACATTTGAATTTTTCTTTATATAATAGATCACAATAAAACCACAAGCCTGATTCAGGTTAGATTGGAAGAGGCTGATTACAGCAGAGCCTCTTGTATTACTCCTGAGTGTGATTTTCATTAGCAGAGCAGCGAGTTTGCATTTGCTCCCTTTCTGTCATTGATTCAGTTAGTGAGATCAGTAACACACACACTGCCTCCCTTCTTCATATAGGGCTCCTGTTACAACATTACATTCACTAGACTATAACTTAACAGTATGTCATTCTATTCAAGCAGCTACACCAGAGAAGGACACTGCTGGCACCCTTCTTCCCTTCGCCCAGTTGTCGGTGTGGCGGGTGCAGCGGTGAACCTGCACTGGTTGGCGCTGGGCTGGTGTTTGGCTTCAGTTTCCGACAGGCGTCTCCTGTTTAGCTGCTGTCTGAAGGCACCAGGTTCCCTGTGGTGTCCAGCTGCATGCATTTACACGTGCAAGCCGACACTGGGCACTCTGTGTGGTCTCTGTAACGGACACGTGCATGCCAATTAACAAAACAACATGTAGACAAGAAGCAATGTGTACACAATAGATAATACAGAAGCAGGCCAGTGTACCATCTGTTCATTGAATTTGATCATTCTGAAACAAATAAAGGGAGATCACTGGATGTTGAAGGAATGTGGCTCTCTACTTTCCACCTGACTTTATCGGCAACGGATTACTAAAGGTTTAAATTAAATGTAAAGTAAACAAGGTGGATTAGCTTTACCCTTAAAGAGGACGCCATGATGGCCTTCTAACCAACCGGTTTATATTGGAAAACGGAGTCATCCATCTTGAGCAGGAAGCCATCAGGACCCCAAGATCTGTAACTTATCAGGGTCGCGTGGGGCTGGAGCCTATCCCAGCTGACTCAGGGCGAGAGGCGGGCTACACCCTGGACAAGTCGCCAGTTCATCACAGGGCACATTCATATCTACGGGCAATTTAGAGTCACCGATTAACCTGACTGAGGGAAGAAGCCGGAGTACCCGGAGAGAGAGGACAGGCCTCGGCCGAGGTTCATGACAGCAACCTTCTTGTTGTGAGGCGACCCCCTCTGTATACTCTTAGCATATGCCTGATTGTTTTGATATCAACACTTGTGTTTTTTTGTTTCAGAATCGACAATCCAATGACCTGAAGGTGCACAGACCATAACAGGAACCAAGTGCACCTATGTTTGAATTATCTGCATGTGAAGCATCCTTTGAAAGTCCCACCTGAACCAGCTGAGCATGTGGCCGGCGTGGCCTCCATGTCGACAGTTGTGACACCAGGTGAACCAGTTGTTGAACTGAGCAAGTTTGTTCTCCCTCGTTAGGTCCACCTTCTCGTCCGACTTCCCCGTTCCTGCCAGAAAAGGTTTATCCGTAAGTCAATATTAACAATCAATAAAATTTGACTGTTTATCAACGTCGGCATGATTGACATCACGACAATAAAGAAACTGGCAACTGCCGCTAAATGCTGATCAAAGTCCACACATCCTCCCCCTGCAAATGCTTGTTTAAGTATTATAGACACTTAAGCTGCACCAAAATGCCCGCCCATTACTGCAAATGTCAGCCGAGCACCTGTCTCCACACAGGCCACTTTACCTGGGCAATTAGAGACAGGTGTGCCCATGTTCATGAGGCAGAGAGCACATCGTGGCAGCGGTTTCCTGCAGCCGGGGCAACTGGTGACTTTTGACTTGGTGGGTGAGCCGCTGACACCGTACTGGCTGAAGCCGCGGCCCTGGTGAGGCATCGCCGAGCAGCTGTAGGAGATGGACTTCCCACAGAAGTTGCAGCTCACAAACACCTGTTGTACAAGAACAAACACAAAGGTCGGTTGATAAGGAACCGGTGAACATGAAGGTAAAAACCAGCAAGCACACGCTCACCAGCTGGCTGATTTTACACTTTGAGGAGAGACGGAGATAAGCATTAGATAATACGGCAATAATCCCAACATGCTTAACTGTGAATATTGGAATGTCAGCGATGCAGTTAGGTATAGTGCCAAGTTTGGCTTTCATGAAAACATTTTTAGTAATCGGCTTTATAAAAGGCTACATTGAAGTACAGAGTGTGTGTGTGTGTGTGTGTGTGCGTGTGTGTGTGTGTGTGTGTGCTGTCTGGAACAGATTTCTACAATGTAAAAGGAGAAAACAACAAAGATCACTAACTAGAGCAGGTTTTATGACGAGAACTGGAGAGCAGAGCTGTGATTGTTACGAGTTTGGCTGACACCCTTCAGACTGCTTGGCATTAACTACATTAACATTTTGTTATGAGGGTAGTGATGCCGGTGCCCTCGCACATTGGAGTCAGTGTGTCACACTATGTGAAGACGATGCAGTGCTGTTTTAATAACGACTGAGTAATCAAACAAGTATTTATGGCTGCATTTTATGATTATTTTCATTAATAATTAATCAAATTACGTTTTGATTGATTATTTACTATAAAATGTCAGTTAATGGTGAGTAATGCTCAATTTCCCAAAGCTAAAAGTCCTCTTTGTTCGACCAACAGTCCAAACCCTAAAAACATTCAAATTACAGTGAAAACCAACAAATCCTCACATTTGAGAAGCCAATATTTTCCGTTGGTAAATGACTCAAACGATGAACTGATGATAAAAAGATTTTATCATTCTTTGTCAGCACTACAACTATTAAAAAATTATCCCCAATCGGCTGGATAGAACTGTAGGCGCCTGGCCACATGCCTCTTTGGTACACATGCTGTGGAGTTTTGGTCCACTATACACATCACTGCTGAAACATTTATCAGTCTAGATATCTCTTTCTCCCTCCCAAGTCTGGTTATTTTGGGTGACTTGACTCAACCACTGGCTGACTGAACACAGACTGTCTTTATGTTAGGGTGGAAACTTCTGGTCAAAGATTGGAAAGCCTCCTCCGCACCAGCATCGACTCTGTGGCACACTTCTCTTGGTCAGCTGCCTTAGAACGATGATCATATAGGCTGCTGGATAAGGTGGACGAGTATCACTTGAAATGGGAGCAGTATCACTCTTATATATCGAGTGTTTAATGATGTTTCCAGCTCCTAAAAATAGCATTATACTATTACATAAAATGTAAATAACTGAGTTATAATACTGCAAACATTTAAGCAGTCCATGCATCGCTGTATGTATATTTGTTTTTGTTGTAGTGGTGGAAATACTTGCAAACTATAAATCATAAAGAAAAGTCATCCCTGTCCATTACCTGGGCCAGTGGTTTGGAGCTGGGGTCCAGCTTGCCTCTATGGATGTCAAACTCGGCTCGTTTGTGCCAGAATCTCCACGCGTCCAACAGGTTGCGGTAGTTTTCGATCCAGCATTGGACTCGGGGGTCTTTCAACACGTCACCTGGTGAACCCTATTGAGAGAATATTTCTTCTTAGCCTTGTTTCACATGTTAGTTTTCACATAGCACGAGAAAACAAAGCTTCGTGAACTCTCGCCCTTCCCGCCTCTCCCTACACCCATCCCTCCAGTGCAACGTACATGTTTGTGTATACAGTATGAGAGCTATATACAATCATTGCATAGGTGTTGTATGCACATTGCAGTACTCCATTCAGGAGCAGGTTAGAACAGGAAAAACCTCAAGCGAACTGAGAACAAACACTGAACAAGTTGTTCTATAGTGTGTTATGAAGCTACAGACCTGTTCCACAACTATATTTGCTTAAGTATTTCTTTATAGACACAAGTGCATTGACAGCAAATGATTCAAATGAGGTTTGCTTCACACTGTTCGAGGAGGGGAAACAAGCTGTGACCTTTTAGAAATGAACAGACAAGTTTTAGCGTGTGCCTTCACCTTTCTTTAAGGGTGCGATCAGACCAACAGTTCCTCTACTTTACTGCAGTTTTATGATTAGTTCGTTTAGGTTACCGTTTTTATTTTGAGGTCACTAACTGTGGCTCGTTAGGGCTGATCCCCGTGCTTTCAACAATAAGAAGACAGTGTGCAGTTTGCATGGCACAACATCAACTCAAATGTCATTTTTCTCCCCTCTTGCAACAAACCATATTAAATGGTCCAGGAGTTATGAAATTAGGTTCAGCCATGGGACGCAGATAGGAATGTCTGTGTTCAATATTTTATTTTGTTTGTTTGAGTATTATTTAATCTATTTAAGAATAAAATTGATTTACAAAACAGTTTAAGGATTGCATTTGAGGCCAGATGTAATTTTTTCCATTAATCTGTTAGTGCTAACAGAATAACAGCAGCTTTGTTACTGTGAAACCCATTTGGCAATAAAACGACACAAATATGTAAAAGTCTGTTCTGTGTTGCACGACGAGACAAGTTTAATCCACCAACGACAAACTGCGGCCGGCTTTATTTATGGTCGAATCAAAGTGCTGTTTTTGTTAGAATGTTATCTTCGTATCATTTCTGTTAGACTTCAAACTGTGGTTATACAAAACCTTTATTTAATTAGGTAGTCGCGTTGAGATCAAGATCTCTTTTGCAAGAGTGACCTCATTTAGGAAAAAAACAAAACAAAAGAGAGACCAGACTGATCTGCACACCAGAGAAACAAAAGCACATCCAGCATCAGCCACAATCACAGATATTAAGACACAAGTTTTAAATCGTCTAATTTATTCCATTCATAAGGTGCATGATAATGGATGACTGTCCTCCAAAGTTCACTACTGACCTGAGGGGTAACTAGAGTTAAACAAGCCTCAGATGTAAATTTTAAAAGAGATATAAAGAGGCAGGAGACCTTTAATGATCTGTGTGTAAGATTTAAGAGGCTGACGATGTTTTTATTTGTGTATAATCACCTGAAAATAAGAATCGTTATGTTTTTGTTACCTTGAAATGAACCTTTTGTATCTACAGACACCGTGGATCTTATTTCTATGTTGAACCTCCATGTTTCTACAGTATTACATTGTATTATGTTTTTATCCGTGTTATTTATTCTGTAGGTTTATCAGACTTTAACATGTGCTGAGTGACTGAAAGTGGCCTCCGTTTGCAGGCTTCTCTTCTCGTCATAGATCTTGCTCATTGGCATTTACTTGAGCCTTGTATTTATAATATTATCTACAGGAGATTTACATTGGCATCATGTGCCTGTGTCTGCGTACCTTCAGCATGCAGAAACTGGCGGTCTGGACATCTCCAGTGCGGTCCACGTAGCTCTCCATGAGGTCGACGCCATCTTTAGTCAAACCAGTCAGCAGGATGCCCTCGAGGTTGCCCGCCTCCTTCATCTCATTGGTTAGTTTGTCGATGTACCGAGGCAGCTGCAGTCAAGCGGCCACAGAGAAATTCAGTTTAGGAGAAAGCAACATAATTGTGCACTAGAGGAATTCAACAGGAAATGTTGTTACAGGGGGCATAACCTCGCTGTGTTTGTGTTGTGTTACCTGGGCGTCGCTAAGGAACATACAGGCAAAGGCTACTCGGTCCCGCACAGCAACACTGCTCTCATACTGAAATACAGAGAAAGAATTTCATCCTCATGAATGAATATTCTGACATCACATCTTGGGGGGAAAAAGGCTTCAATTAGCAATGTGTTTCTCACTTCAGTTTTACTGCTCTGTGACACAGTTCTACAGGGACACATAATCAATCCTATGAGTCAAGATGGCACAAAACAGTCAAGTCAAAGGGACTGGCTAAATGTTCTGATCGTGGAGTCATCACTTCTGGCCAGGAAAAGTTCTAAAAGAGATAAATAAATGTGACAGCAGCCTGCGGCCAGAGGCTGATGCAACTGAGGGAGGAAGAAGCAGAAACTTTCACTCTGTTCTTGGACGTTTCCTGACTTACAGCACTGATTACAAAAATGTATAACACATCTTTTCCTGTGCAGCTGAACTACCTGTCCATCACCGTGTTAAGAACACGTCAGGAATAGGAACAAAGTGGCTACGAAGAATTTAAATAACAGATTGTATCTTTCCTCCAACTTTCCTTGTGTTTGCGATACAGCCGTGAAATTCTATGATAGTGAGAGATCCATTACCAGCACGCCATCGTAGGCTCCAGGCTCACTGGTGAGAAAGGCAAACATGACGCAAAGGTAGGGGTTCTTCAGCTGCAGCCTCAGAGAGCTGCACATCTCCCGCCACAGG
Organism: Argyrosomus regius; assembly: GCA_946959425.1. Classification (NCBI taxonomy): domain Eukaryota; kingdom Metazoa; phylum Chordata; class Actinopteri; family Sciaenidae; genus Argyrosomus; species Argyrosomus regius. The sequence goes on from OX336884.1 coordinate 26,177,232, forward strand.
GAGGACTTCTCGTCGGTGTAGCCTGACAGAGCCATGGCAACCACATTCAGGTTCAGGTCACCTGTGAAGAAGAAGAAGGAGAAGTCAGACAAGCAGGTTTATTTAATATCTGCAAAGTCTTTAGTGTAAGTGCAGTAATGTGGTCAGACTTTGGCTTTGTACAGGTTCCATGACAGATGAGTCTCTTTTGTTTTATGGTTAGCTCACATTAAAAACAGCTCCATCATTCTTTGGGAGCATTCAAAACAAAACAAAACACTTGAAGAGTACCTTAAATCCCTTTTTTTTTTCCCAGGTACACGCTGTTACTGACAATCATGTATTGTTTATGTATTATTTGTATTATACAACATGTTTTTAAAGGGTTCCAAAGGCCAAAGTGGTGTAAAACTCATTCAATCACTGACTACACATCAATTATTTACAGGAGTACTTTGACATTTTGGGAACTACGTGGATAAAACCACTGACAGGATAAAAACCACTATAAGTTTTCTGAAGAGCCCAAGAAGATCAAGATATGAGGCCGCTGCCATGTTTGTAGTTCTGCCTCCTTCAACTCCCGGCTAATATAAAAATGGGCAAAACGTGAAATATCGGCGGACCTGAGGCGGGAATGACGGGTGGTCAAACAAGCCATTTGTAACAGCACCCACCTGTCAATCAAAGCGGCCACGCTCTTAATTCTGCATAACTTAAAGCCTTAATTTGCAATTAGTGGTTTGAATGTGCTGGTAGGTGGATTTCTTTACCTTTGGACAAAGCCAGGCTTAGTTTTATGAGCTAAGCTAAGCATCTAATGCTAAAGCAGTTTTCAGTTGGCCACAAGATTCTATCTGATAGATATTTTTGTGAAATGTGTTAAACTAAAATGACCACTATCATGTAGATAAGAATCAGTGCATTTAGTCAGAGGTGCTGTTTGAGGGGGAAAAAACACTGTAACTATTGAGATGGCTCTGTTGACACTCCTTATCTAATGGGTCACCCCATCAGTCATGCTGAGAAAAAACTCATTAGAACACGCAGCAGAAAAACGTTTGACCTACATTGGTGGAATTTTTCTTAGTCAGGACCTGTGTAAACAACAGCCTTCTCTCTCCGGTTTCATTAAACCTCAGTGTGAAAAGCTCTGCAGCTGATAGAGAACAAGTGAAAAACAAGGTTCTCCTGCTGTTGCATTTTTCAGATTCCTTAAGACCTCAAGGAAGGCGTAAGAAAGGGTGTTTAGGTTCATCCGAACAGTTTGGTTTTTCAAGCTTTTATACACGCTGTCGACCTGAGTCACTGGTTTGACATGGCTTTACATAATTTCCTGTTGAAGCAACGTGGCTGTGCAATGGCAGATAGCTGTGTAAATCAATAATCCCAGTTAGAGAGTAAAGAGGAGATTTGTGATGATTTAATTAGTTGGAATTTTTACTGCTTCATAATTTAGGTAACAAAGTAAAACACATTAGAGCTGCAATTAATCAATATGTTGATCAAAATTTATAGGAATTTGTTGACTGAAGTCTTGAAGTTTTTCAGGCAATAGTGTCACACATGTGATGGTCTGACGTGATAGAAAACTTTATATTTTGGGGTTTTGGACTGTTGGTCAGAAAAAAATTAGGCATTTGGTGTCGACACCTTGGGCTTTAGGATATTGTGATGGGTATTTTTCAGTCTTTCCTGATTTTTTATAGACCAATCTTAACTGATTCATGGAGAAAACAATGTGCAGATTAATCGATAATGAACCCTAATGCACATAAATTAGTTTATATACGTTTATGTGAATTTAAAATGCCTAAAGTGCTTAATTTTTCAGAAATGCATGTGCAGTAATGACCCTTCTCACCCTTCTCAGCAGTGGCTCCCTTGTTGAGGATCTGGATGGCCCGGCGGATGTCCAGGTTGAACAGAGCCACGGCGGCCGCCCGCTCCCACTCGCGCTCCTGCTCCAGCGTTCGCAGGAATATCTCCACGTCGATGTCGGGACCTCGGCTGATCCACCCGCAGAGCCGCAGGGCGAGGCTGCGCTCCTCGCTGAGGTACCGCGGCACATCTGTCTGCCGGTCTGAACCACTCCAGCACCTGCGGCTCTCGGTTGTGCCTGAAAGAACCCGGGAAAACATACACAGAAACCGATATCACACATCTTAATAAAGATTTCAAACACTATTTAACAAAAGTCTGATACTTACCTGAGCTGGTCTTTACAATATTCTTGATACCAGAGTAGACCACAGACTGTTTGTTCCCCTGCAGTTTCAGCTCCATATCCTCCGCACACTGCTTCATATGTGATACTTATATAGGAATTGTAATTGATATTGCAGTTTGAACAACATAATGACAGCACAAAAGTTCTTTCTACTTTAATAATAATAAAATCTATGTTTACCGTGGGCAAAAAGACGTCACATCATCATCAAAAAGGATATAGAACAGATCATACCACAAAGACTTGAGCTGGGGATCATTCCCTCCAGCCAGCAGGTGGTTCCTCCACACCTGGACGGTATCGTGCCCGTACCTGGACTGAGCCCTCTGCCTCATCTTAGTGGCGATGTCTTTCTCGATCACGCTCTCCACTCCTTCGGCCCCGTCCTCGACGCAGTCGTACAGGTGTCTGCCGCACGCCCACATGAGAGAGGTGGTGGAGCTCCAGGCCAGCGAGATGCGTTCGAACACGGTGAAGTCGGTCATGACCCGGTTGGCTGCTGACACCACCACCATGCGGTTCTGAGAGGACGGGTGCCACGCGAAGCTGCCGATCTGGCTTTCGCAGGGCTGCACGCTTCGCTCAATGATGGTGGGCTCCGTTTCGTCGCCGATGGGCGTGGGGGTGTGTTGCATGTCGTACAGGCGGATGATGTTGCTGTCACGTGTCAGTGTCGCCAACAGGCCGGTACGGGTTGGACACCAAGCCACCTGAGACGAGACGAGAAAGGAGAACATCATGTTGTTAACTACTACTACTTTAATATCTTATCCCAATTTAACTAGACAGAGCTTAACACACCTTGGTGAGTGGCTTAGGCTGCTCAGTGAGGGTAAGCACAGGCTTCTCAAACTTCCTCAGATCCCAGATGGCCACCTGACCCTCAAAGAATGAGGCCACACGGTCGTGGAAGTGCGGGTCGACTGTCACCCCCTGGATGGCCTTGGTGTTGACAAACGTTTTCTGACTCGTATTTCTCAGGTCAAATATTGCGAGGTTCCTGTGCATGCCAGCCAATAGCAGCTTTGGGTCCCGAAGCAGCCAACAGAGGGAGAGGCAAGCATCATTCTGGCCTAACTCATACAACGGTTTGGTCACTACTGTGCTCGAATCCAAATCCACAGACGAGAGACGAATCTTCTCCGAGGCTACACTCGCCTCTGGGGAAAACTTACTGCTAATGTCCCATATGAGGACAGAGAAGTCCGCCCTGTGCTTGTCCAACCCGGCAGCCAGCAAGTTGCTGTCCACCGGGTTCCAGGCTAAAGTGTTGCACTGACGGGCGTGCTTGGGCACAAACTCTTTCCCCACCAGCTCCTTACACGTGGAGTTGTGGCTCTGACCCAGGCTGGTGAGCACCACTCTGCCATTAGCTTGGCCCACGGCGAGCAAACACTCAGGCTCGTGCTTTGGGTACCAGGCCACACATTTCATGTAAGGGGTGTCAGAGTTAATGGCGAGTAAAGTAGCAGCGGTTTCTTCAGAGAGCGGAAGAGTGCCGGCCTTGGTCTCTGCGCTGGTGCCCACAGGTCCAATACGGTACAGTCCCAGCTCAGAGTCACAGATGACATAGCGGTCCGGGTGGTGGGGAGACCACAGGATGTCCGGCTTGGAGCCACTCATGATTCAGAAGCAGCTAGATGAAGCAAATCTTCACTGTACAACCTGGAAATTGGACATATGGATAAATACATAACTCAACTTTATTTATTTATATAGCACCTTTCATGCAGAGATGCAGCCCAAAGTGCTTCACAGAGCAGAATAAAGAGAGAAATAGACAGTTCTTTAGGCAACAGAACAGTTGCATAAAAACTAAAAATTAAAACAAAAATAAAAAGCATAAAACTACAACAATAAAACAAATGAAAAGTAAATTAAAACCTATTAGGTAAAATAGGCACAGGGAATAAAAACTAAAACAGGGAATGATCAGGACCTAAAAACTCAGCAGTGGAGGCACCTTAAAGGTCCAGTGTGTAGAATTTAGTTGCATCTAGTGGTGTAATCGCTACATTGCAATCTCCTCACATCACCCTCACCTACCTAGTGTAAAAGGAGAAACAACACTATAAGGACCCGGTTTAGAGTCCATGAAAGAGGACCCGCTCCCACTGTAGATATAAAAGGATAATTTTTAAGTAACAAAAATAAAAAGGTTCTTATTTTTAGGTGATTAAACATGCATGGAAACATAGATATGAATATTATATTCCATGTCTGTCCTTATTCTGAAAATAAAGGGCCCAAATCTTACACACTGCACCTTTAAGTAAAAACCAGGCTAAAGAGATAAGTCTTAAATTTCTTTAAATGTCTACAGAGGTGCAGTCAGTGATCAAACACATATAAACTAACTGAAACAGACGCAGACTGGCTCATAAACAGCACAGAGAAATCTCAAATATGTCACAGCAACGTTAACGTGTAAATTAGCTTAACTGTTTGAATTTATTTGAACGTAACTGCTCAATTTGAAGCTTTATGTCTAATTAAGTTAACAACCTGAGGCTTACTAGTTAATTAGCGACGTATTTTCTTGAAATAAACGAGCTACGTGAGGCTAAACTAAAAGTTCAAAGTTTGTTGACATGCTTAGCTTGGCTAAGCTAAGCTAACGCTAACGAGTGAAGGACGAGCTCGAGCTCGCAGCAGCACGAGCGTTTAGTTCGCGCCGGTTCGGGCCAACGGTCGAGAACATTCGCACAACATTCAAACAACACGATATCAACGTTGCTTTAACGTTACTTACAAACACACAGAGTGTTGGGTCACGAGTTAGCACACACATTTCGGGGAAGGATGACACACGTTCGAGTCCCCAAACTGAATGTTGTGTGTTACACCAAAACACGTCCGAAGTGCCAGATTAGTCAAAGGTTCCGGTTTGTCTTCGTGTGACGAGGTCCACGCGTTTTACCACCAGAGGGTGCCGTGACCAAAGTGTATGAAGAGACACAGAGTGAGTTCAAATCCCATCACAATGACACACAAAATCATCAGAATATTTAAGATAATTAAAAGTCAGAAAGTGTATACGCGCCGTCCGATTGGCTGCAGTTTACATTTACATTTACATTTCAGTCATTTAGCTGACGCTTTTATCCAATGCGACTTACAGGGAGAAATTTGGGGTTCAGTATCTTGCCCAAGGACACTTCGACATGCAGACTGGAGGAGCTGGGGATCAAACTACCGATCATCTGATTAGTGGACAAACCGCTCTACCTCCTGAGCCACAGCCGCCCAGTTTACAAGCAGGCTACTACTACTGCTACTACTACTGCTATAAATAAGGTTAATATCTGTGCTGTACATGGGAATCGTGTTCAGAGATGCACACTCAAGCTGGTTTTCACATTAGTGGGCGACAGTGGAAAAGTAAAAACAATCTCATTTGGGACTTTTACGCACGGCATCCAAACAATCTCCATGCGCAACAGTCCAAAACACAAAGCAGAGAAGCAAAAATAAAAACTATATTAACCCTCCCAACTGACAATAAGACTGCCCCTGAGTTAATGTAAGGTATTTATGTTCATAATAAGCTGTGTTGGTGTATGTTTTCTTGTCTGAGGTGCTCTGTTTTAACTGTTGTAGTCTTTATCTACTTATTGTGTCAATGAACAAGGAGAAGTCCTCTCGGTCAGTCATCAAGTTCTGAACTGGACCAGTGCTGAAATGTTGGAGCGGCCCCAGAGCCCCCCGGCTACACACACAGCACATCAGCTCATCTGATCCTCATTTTATCTCAGACCGGTTTATAGGACCAGATTCCGCGCCGAAATGCCCCCCCAAAGAGCCACAGCTGACTGGACCACTGGACAGCACTGACTGCAGCTAAATGAGAGTCTAGGTAAAAGATTTCGCTTTTATTTATTTATTTGAACTTTTTTTTTTTTGCATGGCTAATGTCGTATGCACTCTTTATTTATTTACTCATAGTGTCATGTTACAGTTTTACAATTTTTATGTTAGTACTACAAGATGCTTTAGGGTTTATCTTTACATTTAGACATGCAAATTTTACTTTGCATGAACTCATTTGCATTAAAGATTATTTAAAGATTGCACTGTTTGTTTAGACTAATTCATATTTTCACATATTATTCTGGCTTTACATAGATTTACATATTTTGGCACTCTTAACTTAATCCTAACTCTTAACTGATCTTAATTGTGTCATTTGAATTCATTAAAGGTAAATTATCATCACTGTCAGTAACTGCAGCTCCCTGACTGGGTGTCATTAGCAGGTGAATCTTATGATGCTGTCAGAATATTTTGTGCTTTGCATACACAGAAGTTGATGCACGTCTATACTTTGTCTATGATTTCTCTGCAAGGATGGAGATGTTGCTGAGGGGAAACCTGAGGAGAGGAGTGGCGCTCTGCCTTCTGCTGCTGGCTCTCGTACATGAGGCCACAGGCCAGAGGAGAAAGACAGGACGCAAAAACAACTACAGGCTGCACGATGATGGAGGAAATGGTAATTTTTCTTTTTTTTTAATATATGAGGTATCCACATGTTGGTGGGGAAGGTCAGTCACTGGATCCTGTGGGTGTAACAAACTCTGTGTAGGAGGATCGGACATTCAGCAAGCAACATGCACAGCCCAGCAGTGTAGCTGTCTCAGGTCCCTGGTGTTAAAATCGCAGGTCAAGTCTAAGACCGAAGTCCTTTAAGCCTTTTTTTGCAAGTGTTTGAGCCCAGAGATACAGAGCTCACAGGACACTGTAGAAAGATTGTGGAGCAGCTGTGGCTCGGGAGTTAGAGCTGATCACAGGGTCCATGAGCAAAACACTCAACGTCAAATTGCTCCCGATGGTCTGGCCAGCACCTTGCATGGTACCTCGCTGCCATCCATGTGTGTGAATGCATGAATGAGAGGCAAATTGTAAAAAGTGTGTCCAGTAATGGTTTGAATGGAAATTCAGATGTGTTTGCATCACAGTACATTTAAATCTCTGCTGCCAACTAATGAAATTGGTAATTTTCTGCCATGAAAGATGTTACATTTAAAGCCACTATGTGTAGGATCTAAAGATTTGGGGTTTTAGTGACTTCTAGTGGCAAAATTAGCGAAATGAAATGTCAAAAAATAGTCCAAGGTGACTTCTTGGTTTTGCTTGTTTTAACTCACCAACAGTCCAAAAGGAAAGATATTCAATATTCAACAGCTTAATAGTAAATTGAGTAATTGTTTTAACATTACCGCATCTTGCTAAAAATTCCATACATCTGGGACATACCAGTATTTGGACAACACCTACTCAAATACAAATTGAATTTGCAGTTGCAGCCTTCTTCAGATCCTCCTCTTTTTCTCTACATAATTGTGAATTTCTGCATTTTCCTGAGGTTTTGTTGGTTTCTTCCTCCCACAGGTGTACCGTGTTCACTAGAGGTGGCTTTCATCCTGGACAGCTCGGAGAGTGCAAAAATATTTTTGTTTGAGAAGCAGAAGAGCTTCGTGTTGAGCTTCAGCACCCGCCTCGCTATGCTGCAGATACCCGGCTGGACGCTAAGGGTGCGAATGGCTGCACTGCAGTACAGCAGCTCTGTGTCCATAGAGCAACGATTCTCAGCCTGGAAAGACCTGGATTCATTCCACGGTCAAGTCAGCACCATGAACTACATTGGCCATGGCACCTACACCACGTATGCCATCACCAACGCCTCACAGCTGCTGGTGCACGAGACACCGGAGGACAGCGTCAAGGTTGCAGTGCTGATGACTGACGGGGTCGACCATCCCCGCAACCCTGATGTGATTGCAGCTGCAGCCGAGGCCAAAGGTCACGGCATAAAGTTCTTCGCTGTAGGTTTATCAGACATCGCCCAGCAGAGTCAGAATCAAGCCAAGCTACGTGCGATCGCCAGCACACCTGCTCAGCAGTTTGTCCAAAGTCTTCTCAATCCTCAGCTGGAGGAGAAGCTGCTCAAAGAGATGGTGAGTGCTGGCTTCAAGTGAGATGACCTCAGTTAAGATGGCTCCCATGTTGACGTGAGGAACAACAGGCTCAGAGTTTGATTTTTATCCCAAAAGTGAGTTTTAGGAAAATATTTCGGTGTAAGCATTGTAGAGCTGCAAGTTGATTAGTCGTCACTTATTAAATTAATCGTTTTGAGTCATTTTTAAAGGAAGAATTCTCTAATTTCTGCTTCTCAAATGTGAATATTTATTTATTGAATGTCTTTGGGTTGTTGACAAAACTAGAGATTTGAGGATATCACCAAGGATGTCACCTTGGGCTTTGGGAAACAGTGACCAACATTTTTCACCATTTTCTGACATTTTATGGACTAAACAACTCATCGCTCAACTTTTCAAACTCCCACAAACACGTCAGTTAGTGTATTTTGTCCTGTGGGTAAACAAATCTAACCTAGTATAACTGTAAATAATGGATATAATTATATTTACACACTGCCTGTATGTTGGATTTGAAACTTTCTGACTTTAGTGACTCCTAGTGGTGAAAAAAGTTAAAAGACACCAGGGTAGACCATGGATCCAACCCAGGACATCGAGAATGAAAACGAACACATTGACCAATTTTGATATGGATTGTATAAATAAAACCTCAAACTATCAGAATAATTTAAAAGATGTTAACTTCAACTTTAGCTGTCAAAATGCATCTTTTCAGTATCAGTTTTTGTGTTGTTGACATTGTTTTGCATTGAATCAAGTACTATTTGAAAACATAGCAGTGTCAGATTTTGGCCACTTTTGCCAAACTAATCAATGCCGGAAAGTTCAAACAACTTCAGTCTTCTAAACAAATTATGTGATGCTACAGGAATTGTCTTGTTTCTGTCGAATCCCGACCTGGGTCCTTTCTTTATAGACTTTTTGTGATGTCATGGGTTTCCTCTGCAAGCTCCAGGTTAAATCATTTGTCCTTGACCAAACACAGAGCTGGGATTCGTCTTCGAGCACTTTGGCTTTACACTTCTAAGTAGTTAGGACCGTTTTTTTCATGTTCAATGAAACTTAATAGAATTTCAAAAAGAGTCATCTTTCGTCTCCCAACAGTTCTTCAAACTGAACTTAAGATATGAAATCAATCAAAAATGTCGGTGTCAGACGTGTTTTCGTAGGAAAGCAGCAATGTTGGTGTTTGGTAGACCTGTGTTTCCTCATCTTGGGGTTGGGATCCTCCAAGGGGAGAGTTGATTACAGTGAAGGGATAAACAGAAATGTATGCTTTATACAGTATTGGCATCTAAAAACTAAAACCCCTTCAAATGAAACAATCTGAAAAGTAAAGTTTGGTTGCTTAGACTCTTTTTCTGTAGTAGGTCATAACTCATAAGTATTGAGGGGTCACAAGTAGACATGGCTTCATTTTAAGGGGTCACCAGCCCCAAAAGTTTGGAATCATTGTGGTCGACTGTCAGCTAGAAGATGCTTTCAACCACGTGCTACTGATGCTCAAGAGTCTGCAGCCTTTAATCACAATCAAATACCACTAGTACACCATCTGGTTTCACCCATTCTCTTCCTTGCACTTGACTCAAGGTGCAAAACTGCGTTTGCCTGGATTGAAACCATGAATTCGTCTTGGCCCTTTGCATGTCTGAGAAGCACTAATGATCTACTGCACGTCAGCCTGTCAGAGTGACAGCAGCTTTTCTTCCAGGGGGTTTATATCCCCCCACCACCCCTCCGCCCTCCTTTTTCTGCACTTGCTGTCCTCACAGCGGGTTCACATCTCAGCGATAGAGTTGTGTCTGCATGAGGGGCTTTCCCATCTGCTTTGCATTTTCCACACACACACAGAAATGTCGGCGGGGTCAGGGCCTGTCTGAGAGAGTAGCGTCACTTGTTCTGCTTTCCAGAAATGCCTGACATTTTTCATTCATATTTATAGCACACAATAAAGACACAATATCTAACACGAATGTCCCAAAACAAATGCATTAATCTCTTCTGCGGTAACGAACCTGTAGCTGAACTGTTTTATCTCGTGTTTTTGCCTCCAGGGTGCAGTCGCATCTGAAGGGGTAAGTCCTTTAAACACAATCCAGCAGTTTACTTCTATAACTAATTATTGTAAATGATAGCAGTGACTTTATATTTTCCTCCCTGTTAGTGTCCACGGGCTGAAGTGTGTTTGTGTGAAAGAGGAGAGAGAGGCCCTCCAGGAAGCCCAGTGAGTATTTGGAAATCAATAAAACATACAAAATGGAGAAGTTTCAAAAATCTGTCTGGCTTGCTCCGTGTTACTCCATCACAAACATACGTTGCATCATCTTTTAGCATCTAACCAAGACTAAAATATTACTAATTCCAGGGGAGAAAAGGGGATCCAGGCTTTAGAGGGCCACCTGGTCTAAAAGGACTGAGGGTAAGTCATAACACAAAGAAACTATTTAACTATTTCAATGTCTGATTTTATGCAGCTCACTGTGAGATGGTCTGTTTTTATCAGGGAGAGCCTGGCTTGAACGGTCGACCTGGAAGTGATGGTCCGGAGGTAAAAATAAACGCTAACAAGTAACATGCTTCTTATTGGATGAAATGCAGATTTTAAAACTGTTCCGCCTTTTACAGGGCCGGCCAGGATACAAGGGCAACAAGGTGGGTGACATTCATCTTTAGTAACATACCAATCAGTTGTTCTTTTCAAGTCCTCAGTAAATAAGAGCGTCTAATCTTGTGTTTGGTCTTTCAGGGGGAGAGAGGAGACTGTGGCACTCCCGGGGAAAAGGGTGAAATTGTATGGACGTCATTAACTACATTATTTCGATCAATACTACAGACATCAACAGACCTCAAAAGGAATTGTCTTTTTGCAGGGACCTGAGGGACCTCCAGGCCAACGAGGAACAAAAGGAGAACAGGTAGAGCACAGCCAGATGTCTTCTTTTCTGTCCTGGTTTGAGCTTTTCAAACAAAAATAGGTTCAAAGAAAGATGATTTTTCCCCCAACAAGCAGGTAACTCAGGTACTTTCTTCACTTTCCTCCACTTGAAACAGTTCTTAGACATTAAGGTACTTCCCTGAATGGGTCTGTTTGCTCAGCTGCTTTTTGTTCTAAAGCCTCTCAGTCCTGCTTCAATTAGGTGGCACCTACACCTCTCTAGGTGGTGAGGCAGTGGCCATTTTCTGATGTGATAAGTGTAAATGCAATGTAGCAACCCCGATGCCACAGCATGAACACAATTACACATCTTCACGTACAAACACTCGACCTCCATGCCAAGGCTGGAGGGATTTTTAAAAAAGTGAGTGACAGCTTTTTAGCCATGCTAGCAACATGTTGGTCCACCACTTTGATTCAGACTAACGATTGGATGGATTGCTGTGAAAGTTTGCACAAAGCTTCATGGTCTGCAGAAGATAAATCCTCCTGACTGATCCCCTGAATTTTCCTCTCACAACACTCTGAGGTTTACGTTTGTTGTTTTGAGTGGAATATCCCAATTTGGTTCAGACATTCATGTCTCCTGAGGATGACATCTAAACACTTTTGTAAACACTTTAAAATGTGCACCATCATTAGGTCAAAATTTGTCAGATACTTTGGTTTATGACCAAATATCTGCAAATCAGCATTCATGAGCCTCTGTTGTACTTTGCATTACCAAATGTTAGCATACTATAAATGATGCCAGTGAACATGGTAAACATAGTTACTAAACATCAGCATGTTAGAATTGTCAAAATGAGCATATTAGCTTTTAGCTCGAAGCACCTTTGTCGGGCAATTACCGGAAATGATGATCGCAACTTTTTCCTTCTTCTTTGCCGAGTTTCAGCTGAGTGGAGCATTAGCCCCAACATTTGAATACCAAAATATGCATCTAAAACACATGTACAACTTTCATTTGTATATTGCGGTATTCACGCAATCAGTTCAGCTTCAGCAGCTTCCACAGCCGCCATTTTCACCATGCCGGTGGTTCCTTCCCTTCCGCTACTTAGCCAAAATGGCGACCATTGAGGGCGAGAAGTGTCGGTTATGAGTGCACCATCCGGGTGCTCATAGTACACTGCATTTTGCCATGATTGAAAGTTCTGTCTGTAAAGTATTATGTTCTCAAAATAGCAAGTGTAAGTATGGAAGTATGCAAATTGAGACACAGCAATAGTCTTGTTGAAAATAATGTAAGTACGAACTTCCATAGATCATAATTTTTATTGACTTTAATAGATTTATTTAATCACATCACGATTTGTAATTCCAGTCGACATCAGTTTTTAAATTCAGAATTAAATATTATAATTTCGTCTCTCATCCTTCACACTCCTGTTCAGACTGTCTCCTGTTCATATTGATACACAGACATCACAATACGTCGACATCAGACAGCGCGTTTTCTCTCCAATATAAAATATGGAAGTGGAATTTGTCTCTTATTCATCTCTGCACTAATGGAATGTGAATATTGGATTATGGGTAATCCTGATACTAATGTGGCTATCCAAAGCAGTGAATTCAGGCTTGCAGGATATTATTCTTTTGCAGGAACAGACTTTGTGTGGTGGGATTAGTGCAGGGACCTGGCCATCCAGTGGTGCTCTTCCTCCTCTGTGCTACTGGCACAGTGTCAGTATAACCTTGTTATTTTGTGAACTTGGCCTGAGAATCGAGAGACATGAAAGCGGTGAATGTTGATTTTAATCCTGTTGTATTTTAGAATCAGCGGTGGTGGGTTGGTTTTGACCTGCAGTTTGGTTATACAACGTTAGGGCTTCATTTTAAATTCATACACCATCGTTTCATGCTGCTGGACTAAAAGTTTCATGCAAAATAAAGAAAATCACTTTAGTAGTTTGGGTAAAAACAATAGCTACTGTAACATATGCTATGAATATGATTAAAACTACACTTTTATGTGGCATTGATGAATTGTTTAACACTTTAAATCTCTTTTTCAGGGTGCGTTAGGACCACCAGGAGACATGGGTGCTGAGGGCCCAGCAGGACCTAAAGTAAGTTTCCCCCAAGATGCATTCATATTTGGGGTGTTTTCATGATTGACAGGTAGGTGTCTTTACAGATGGCTTGTTTGAACACCCAGGCATCATTCGCAGCAGACAGCAATGCATTCAACTAAAATGCTACAGTACACGAGAATGAATAGAACTTTTTCCACTTGCAGTAGTAATAGAGTAACACATTACTCACTTATATTTCCCACCATATTTTCCACCACCTCCACCTGTCATTCTCATTTGAAGTAAAGTATTAGGTCTTGTATGTCTTGGACCGTAAAACAGAACGGACCACGGTGGAAAAAGTTTATTTAGAAGAATGAATAGTTGAAGTTGAATGAATGAATCCTGAGCCAGAAGGGGAGCAGGAAAATTATACTGACCTAGACTGGAGGCAACTTGACGAGCACATGGGGAAGAATCATGGAGTAGTGGACCTGAAGCACAGGAGAGTTTGATCAGGCAGGAACAAAAAGGCAAAATAAGACTCGAGGATCAAACAAAAGTAATAATTTTGGCTGTAGCGTGAGTATCACATGAGTGATGGAACGATCTGGCGAAGACTGGAGTGAAGAGCTGGATCGATGAATGAGGAGCAGGTGTGCAGGTTGCCGCAGGAGGATTATTAGGTGGCCATGCCCAGACAAACACACACATAGAGAGACACACAAACACACAAGAGGAAGGGAAAAACAGGAAAGAATTGGAAAAAAAGACAGTTATCTATCAGCATTATGGGGAAATAATCTAATTTTGAGGATAAAGTCATAATTCAGAAGTATTCAGATCAAGTTTTCTCCTAAATTTAGTTTTTCTCATAATATTCAGACTTTTTTTCTGAGCTTATCTACCTAAGGGTAGCTCGTAATACTTTAGGATTAACATGACATTTTAAGAAATACAATAAGACTGGAGGTATGGAGAAACATTCAGGCTGACTCAAACCCAAAAGTTCAAATATACACCTTATAAGATCACTAAAACTCATTCATTAGGGGGGACTTAATGCAGGAATTATTTCTTGGTGTATGGTTTATCCAGTCGCCCAGTATTTCTGCGCAGCATCTCCACTCGTTGCCCAGCAACCTCAGAGTAATGCCAAGAAGTCATGGCTGTTGTTTACCAAGAAATAGTTAGAGCCTGCGACTCCTCGTGTGCACATTCTCCAAAATGTCGAACTGTTCACTTTGAGGTTTGAGGAGCTAAAGAAAGGCAACATTTTCTTTTAGTGATTTGAAATTCCATCCATCAACATCCCAAACATACAGAGCACTCTGTCAGAAAAAAGATCAACCAAAGATTTTAGTTGTTTAAGATCAGTTACAGATTTACAGGATACATTCCCACTCAACATTTGTATTGTCAGATAGCATTTTTGGCGAAAAAGAGGGGCGATATAAGAACGACCTTTAAAATGTGTGCCCAAGGCTAATAAGATGCTGATGGCTGCATCACCATAGAGCTGTCCCGCAGCTTTTTAACAAAGACGTCTTTATACAGATGAAATGTAACGTGATTTATAGCACATCCAGGAAACATTCAGACATTTATCACAAGAGTTATACAGAAGGAACAAAGGGCCGGTCTTTATTTCCTAAATTCCATAAAAGTTTGAAACAAAACTATAGACCATTTAACTTATAATGTGTTTGCATTTAAACAGAATGAGGAAAACACATGTTTATTTAAGTCTCTGTGATAAAATACTGCAGTTAAAATCCTACAAACAAGACAGGAGGCTGCATGTTGCATGTAAATCCCTTCAGGTTGAAGAGACTGGACTTGGAGTTGGTTATTTTGTGTATATTCTCAGTTGAGTTTTGAATGTGTGTGAGTGTTTTACCGTGCAATCATACTCTGTATTCGAAGAAGACAACGTGGAGTCATCAGAAAACACGCAGAGTTACCAGGAAAGTTGTACTTAATCAGTTATGAGGCCGTACAATGAGTCATTCTTATTAATATAAAGCAAAGAAAAAGATGCCAGAGGCAGTAAGATGGCATTCTTTAGATGTTAACTGTGTAACGTACAAAACAGGGAAACAACTACATGATTTTGGTCACTATTTCATATTTTATTCACCTGCTCGCACATGACATGCAAACCTTTAAACTTTATTTACTTGCCACAGGGAGACAGAGGACCTGATGGTGCTTCTGGACCACCAGGGGACACTGGCATTGGGTTCCCAGGGGCCAAGGTAACTCTTTTATATTTATTATCATGAGAAATGTCCTCTGTAGTCATTTAATCTTTCTTAAATCAGAAGTATTTGTACTTGTATTCTCAGGGGGGGTGAGGGTGGATGGTGTTTTCCTCTGTTACAAGAACTTTAAATAATGTCTGGAAGTCAAAACAACTTGTAAATATCTTAAGTTGTTTATTCTCTGTTGTCTCTCTTTTTGGTTCGTCTGAAGAGTTACAGAACATTTTAGGACCTCTCTAACAGCCACGTGTTTGATAAGATAACCTTCAATAAAGTTATTTTCTCTGATGAAACTGACAAACCTCTAATAACTGCCAGAAAGAGAATAAAAACATCATCCCTCTTTGACCGGTGCTGTGTGATGCTTACAGGGTGAAAAGGGCATTCAGGGAAGACCAGGTCTAGCAGGTCCTGCTGGGATCGGAGAACCAGGACTACCAGTGAGTATAAAAACTTATATTGTATTATTATATTGGTGTAACTGCATCAAGATTGTGTACATGGTTTATTACTTTTGAGTCCATTCTACTCATATCTTTAGTAAAAGTAGCCAAAATACCACTTAAAATACTCTGTTACAAGCCAGAGTCACCCCCTTTGAGAGTATTTTATTGTTATATGTGTCATGTAGTTGGAATATTATTACTCACACATTAGCAGTGTTTTCATATCACAGCTGTCTGAGGTTTTTAGTACATTATACACTGGTGTGTAATCTAAATGCTATGTTTAAAATTAAGTAAAGTACAAGTACATCAGAACTGTACTTGAGTACAATGCATGAGGAAATGTGCTTACATCCCACTACTGATTTATTTTAAACACAAATGCACTCTAGTTGAATCAGTTTGCTGAAATCAGGTAAATGCATTAAGGAGAGTTTAAATAAAATATCTAAATAGAAACTTAATCATAGTGGTGAGTCAGAAAAATCTAAATCACATGTGCAAGGTCATTTTCCCTTCACTTCCATCTGGTTATTGTTCATTACAGACAGGCCAAGCTGTGAAACATGAGCGTGTTTTCTGTGCTGCACATCACTCACGTCTTATTCCAGGAATAGTTTTCAAACCTCTGCCGCCACCTAGAGCACAAATATGCAAAGCTGCTCAACACTTTTTTTTATTCTGCCACCTTGTCTCATTTTTTCTTTTTAATTTGAAGTTGTTGTTTTTTTCCAGGGTCCCCCAGGACCGCCCGGTGCGCTAGGAAACCCTGGACCACCTGGAGAGGGATTTCCAGGGCCGAAGGTGGGTCAAGCTTTTAACCATGTGTTGGCCAAAGGAGTGGATCTCAATAATATGCTACAGTAAATTAGGTATATTGTGATCTTCACATTTATGGAAATGAATATGGAAAGGAAACTATGGAGAAGATGATAAATACAATTAAGTATAAAAGAGAAAATAAATAAATAAAAGAGTAATAAACAGATAAATTACAGTAAAAGAGGAAGGAACTGTGAACTGTGCATGTCACACTTCCTTCCTTTGTTTTAGGGTGATCGAGGATACGACGGTCCCAGGGGCAATCGTGGACTTCCTGGTGTTGGGGTCAAAGGTGACAAGGTAAAGATTAAATTTAGATTTGACTTGAGGAAACTGTTACGATACAGAGCTAGGTCTTTGTTTGCTGTCTTTAAGAAGAGTCAAATTTGGGCCAACTGTTGCCCCAGACTGAACTCGTCTCAAAGAACAATGACCTGGATGACTGAGAACCTTCACAGACAACTCTGATTCCTGTTTCTTGAATACCTTTATGAAATTAACATACAGTAAAACATCTTTCCTCAGGGCAATCAGGGGCCGCCTGGAAGTCCAGGTCCAATTGGTGCTCCTGGTTTAGGACTTCAAGGAGAAAAGGTAAAACCTGCTCATAGACAGAGACAATTTCTAACCAGCCAGATCACGATGAATTGTTTTAAACCTAATCTTCTTTCTCGCAGGGTGATCTAGGCCCAGTTGGACCTGCAGGCCCCAGAGGGTTCCCAGGTGTTGGAATAACAGGACCAAAGGTAAGACAGGAAGAGGAGGAGGAAGACGTTTGTCTCAGAAACACAGATACTAATTATGAAGTATAAACACTGAATATTTCACTGTGTGAATATTTCCCACAGGGAAATCAGGGACTGCTAGGTGAACCTGGACTGCCAGGTGAGAGAGGTGTTGGAGAACCAGGACCCAAAGTAAGTGTGCTGTTCCAGTCTCAGTCAGTTTTTTTACAGATTAAACAAGATAAAATGTTAATAATTAAGCTGTAGAGGTAGGTGTTGTGTCTGCACCCCACCAATGCTCTTGCATGTTATGTTCCTCTCTCAGGGTGACATGGGGTCAGAGGGGTTACCAGGTATACCAGGTCAGCCAGGAGAGGATGGAGCCCCAGGACAAAAGGTAACATCATAACCTGAACTTGTGTTCTGCTATTTAATTTATAAAGTAATATAGTATTTCTTACCAGTCTGCTGTTTCACTGTTTTCAAATGACTGCAGGGTGAAATTGGGTTACCAGGACCGAGGGGAATTGACGGGGCCCCTGGTAAAGGCGCATCTGGAGAGAGGGTAACAGACATTTTATATGAATATATTTTAATATATCAGTTTGTAAATACAATCCTCATATAATCATCTAAAAGCTTAACTCAGATGTCATGGTTTAGAGTATTGTTGGAGGAATATGAGCAGCAGTTTTGTGTTACCTTGGCAGGGAGACAAAGGGGAAAGGGGGACCAGAGGCCAGCCAGGTGCAGTCGGTCCTGTGGGGCCGATGGGACCAAAGGTACGTATACTACAGTCAGGAAACTGAAGATACGAATTACATGACAGATGGAAGACAAACAAAAACTGGATTTAGGGGTGTAGCGATGTACCAATATTGACAATAATTGTGATATTTAAAATTGAAATATGAATAACTCGTTAATAATACACATGATAATCTCGTATAAATAAACCATATCTGTCTCTTTCCATTCTCTCTGATACTATGTAAGCTCTAAATGCTTCTTATAAAAAAACGTTTTAGTCTCATCATTCATCATATCAACAATTCTAGAGCCTGACTGATCGACATAAGAAGGTAAAAACAGGCTGATTTTCATTTTTCTTAAACGTAAACACTTTTTACGACTGTAAAATAAATCTATTTATCAAAAGGTGACAGTAACTTTGAAAGTAACGGTGCATTTTGAACAGTAAACCTAAGCAGACATGAAGTTATTAATAAATAACTAACTCTAATAACAAATCCACAAATATATACCAAAATATATTAAATTAGGGACCTAATTTGCATAGAAATGTAGTCTTAAAAATATTTATAGGTAATGCACTTTCACAGATTTACTAATAACTCTACTGGTTAGTCTTTTTATTATTATTTAATCATTCATTCACTCATTTTTAAATCGACCGTTTCACAATGAATTTCCCACCTCGCTGCCTTGTTTTCTTTTCCAGGGAGAACCAGGAAATGTGGGACTACCAGGAAGTGCTGGACCACCAGGCAGGGGTATACCTGGTGCCAAGGTAAGCCCATATGGTGCAAACAAACAGCTGCTGTAAACGTCAACAGCAACAAGGTTTGTTCATTGTTCTACTTCTGCTTCTGGTTTTTGTCAGGGAGATCCAGGTCCACAGGGTGCAGCCGGAGCTGTGGGCGAGCCGGGGGTCGGTTTTGCTGGAGCCAAAGTGAGTTCAGCTCAGGTTTACTCTTAGCTTCTCCTCCCCATGAAAAGTACTGATTAAAGTCTTGGTTTGTAGGGAGACAGAGGGCCACCAGGGCCGGCTGGGCCACCTGGACTGAAAGGCGATGGCTATCCCGGTCTTCCAGTGAGTATCAACCTGCATAACAGCCTCCTTTATCACTTCACACTCTGCATCATGTAATGTTTTCCGCATGGTGTCGTAGGGACTTCCAGGGCCTCCAGGTCTGATAGGAGAATCCGGACCAGATGGTGTCGGTTTACCTGGACCAAAGGTAAAAGAAAAACAAACAAGGACAGTGTCACCAATGAAAGAGAAACATTGAAACTTTATTTCAATGCTGCTGTCCCTCTTTTCTTTCTGAGATTAAATTGCTGTCTAATTTATAAACTGTTTCCTGTTCAGGGGGACAGAGGCTTGCCTGGACCTCCTGGGCCTATTGGACCACCAGGGATTGGCATAACTGGTGCCAAGGTAATCTGTAATTTTTAATTTACTATAAATATATTGCCTGTGAATTCCTTTAAGGTTGTGCTGGTATCCAGAAAGAGAGACACAGTTTTCTTTTCCTGCAGGGTTCAATTGGCCGAACAGGACCACCTGGTGCACAGGGGTTACCTGGAGAGGGCATCCAAGGACAAAAGGTAGCGCTGTCAGGCGCAGACTCTGAAAGACAAGATGAAAGAAGCATTTATTGATCCTTAGAAGAGAAATATAATTAATATTACTAATGACTTCATGATATTATAAAAGTTTTATCAGCAACTACAGGTGGTGTGCAATGTTTTAGACTGAAGGCACAAATATTGGGTGATACTGAATTGGGGCAACAAACATAAAGACAAATGTGCCTAGAATTACTTTGAAAGGGCAAAATGTGATAATTAAAGATGAGCTATTATCTGTATCTGTACTTGGAATGGGCGCGTCTTAAACTGCATGAGTGGGACTAACTGGAAGTTGTTAATTTAAGTCTGAAATTGATGATTGATCATAAAGTTGCTAAATTAATTTGAAAACTATTTAATTAAATTCAGTTTTATGTTTAAGTTTTAAGTTATCTCAGGGCACTTTTCATATAGAGCAGGTCAAGACCGGACTACTTTAAATTATTATAAAGACCCAACCATTCCCACCATGAGCAAGCACTTGGCGACAGTGGCAAGGAAATATTTACACATTTTTCACTAATGATACTCGTGCTCGTAAAAAGTACATTCTCTATACCGGATACTCATTTCACCTCAACTCTAATAATAATACTTGTTATTAAGTGGTTAATTTTTTAGGATTCAACAACTAAAGCTACCTGATCCCCTAAAGACTTGTGTGATATGTCTTTGTCGTTGTTTTATCTTAATGAGCTGTTCAAACGTATCCCAGAAAAGACTTCCATGAGCTCCATCTTCTTGTATAAGAGTTCTCTTTGACATGGTCTGTGCTCCATGTTTGCAGGGGGACCCTGGATTTCAGGGGATCACCGGCCCCAGAGGCCCTCCTGGACAAGGTCTACAGGGGGATAAGGTAACAATATATGAATATGTATGTATGCAAAATATGTAATTATGTAATATATAGGAAACATGACATCATATCTACAGGGACTCTGTTAGAAGGGTTAGGATAGCCCATTCTATCACAGCCCTATTGTGTGATTCAGACGTTTTCTTCCTCCTGCAGGGGGATCGAGGGTTCAGAGGTGAAAAAGGCAAAAAGGGAGACAGAGGAGAATCTGGAGAGCCAGGAACCACCGGACCTTTGGTACTGACTTTTGTTTTTCAGAGTGATTCAAATGCTCCTGAGAGAATAAATGATAAATGTTGATCTCTTTCAAATTACAGGGTAGAGCAGGACAAAAGGGAGAGCCTGGACTTACAGTAAGTATAACCCATTTCACTGAAAACTGAAGTGCAGTCAACAATATCGAGACAGGAGTGTGCTTTTCATTACTTAGGGCCCTGTACTTCAGCACATGAAACAGAAAGCTTAGCTCAGCTATTGTAGTCAGACTCAGGTTTATGGGTGTTGCTTGCTTTTTATGGGTGAGCAGAAGCTTTGTCTGGAAATTTACTATATCCTAAAATTGCTGGAATATATGCCCATATATATGGCACATATATGCCAATACAGATGTGTCTAGCAATGTGTCGACTGATTGATACGTTGGTTGACTTATATATCACTTCTACATATATTGTGCTCTCTGTCTTTCACAGAGGGAAGAAATCATCAAAATTGTGAGATCCATCTGCAGTAAGTTCAGGAACTACAAACTCACATTTACAACTTTTGTTGATCCTCTATGTCTATAACCTGCCTCCATCTATTGCTTTGTTTCGCTAGGTTGTGGTGTGACATGCCGCCAAACCCCCTTAGAGCTCGTTTTTGTGATCGACAGCTCTGAGAGTGTCGGGCCCGACAACTTCAACGTAATCAAAGACTTTGTAAACGCCCTGATCGACCGAGCCTCGGTCAACCAGGACACCACGCGGGTTGGTGTGGTCCTTTACAGCCACATCAACATGGTGGTGGTCAGCCTCAGACAGGAAGCCAGCCGTGATGAGATCAAGTCTGCGGTGCGATCCATGACCTACCTGGGCGAGGGTACGTTCACGGGCAGCGCCATCCAGCAGGCCAACCAGGTGTTCAAGTCAGCCCGGGCAGGTGTGAGGAAGGTGGCCATCATCATCACAGACGGGCAGGCCGATAAAAGAGACGAGGTCAGTCTGGAGAGTGCGGTGTCGGAAGCTCAAAGAAGTAACATCGAGACGTTTGTGATCGGGGTGGTGAATGAGAGCGATCCACTGTACGAGGAGTTCAAGAAGGAACTAAATCTCATGGCTTCTGACCCCGACAGCGACCATGTGTACCTGATTGATGACTTCAAAACACTTCCAGGTGAGCCACTCGAGTGATCACATGATGTACATATTAAGGTGTTAAAGTTCACCCAGTTTGAGGTACTTGTACTACTTATGTTCTTTTGGTCTTGCAGCTCTGGAAAGAAAACTGCTGAGTCGTATCTGTGAGGACGGAGAAAGACATTTGTTCAGCTCCATCCCGGGCTCCAGGCTGCCTCCAGGAATCCCTGAGGTCTCCAGTAACTTTCGGGAACCTCCGTACAGGACCGATACCGACACACCCACGTTTACGGGAGACTTCAGGAGAGTTCAGATGGTGGTGAGGAGAACAAATCAGTCATTTCTATACCTCCTGTTGGCCACACGTAGCCTTTGTTACATGTACAAAACCATTTGGCATGACTCTGGGGTTGACAATGCCAGTCCAACAGTTGGTCCACCACGTTAGTCCAAACTGAAATATCTTAAACTATCCTCTATTGGATGGATTGTCATGAAGTATTACATAGATAGTCATGTTCCCCAGAGGATAAATCTTTTAATTTTACTCTGGCGCACCAGTAGGTCAAATTTTTCATTCATCCAGTGAAGTATCTCAACATCTACCAGAAGTATTGGCACAAAAGTTGGCGCAGACATTCATTGTTCCCAGAGGATAAATCCTAATGACTTTGGGGATCCCCTGACTTCTCTAGCATCGCCATGAGGTTGATATTTGTGTTAATCTCAACAACTATTGGATGGATTGCCATGTGATTTGGCTCATACATTCATGTTCCCCATTAGAATAGGTTTGGTAATCCCCTGACTTTTCATCTAGCGCCAAACTCCCTACCTAAAGCAAATGTAGCTCTGCACCTTTGCGACCAGTAGTGACAAAATAGATTTTCTTGTATGCTTTAGTAGCTTTCACCCGCATATCTTGGTTTTCATTCAGTAAATAGAGCTGCCTCAGGGGTTACAACATGTCCTTTGTATAATCTTACCTGGATAAATGAAGGAATAGTAGATGAAATCATTCCCTGCTCTCTTACAGCCCGGCCCTCCAGCGTCACTCCCCGACAGAGAACTCGTCTCTCCGCATAGACCCAAGACCGACGACAGATCCACCTCAGAAATTCATAGATTTCCACACTTTGACAGGGAGCCTTTCAGACCCGTTACAGAGTTCCTCCCACATTTTGACTGGAAGGACCCTACAAACCGTATGGTGATGACGGGACCATTCGGGCCGGAGCGTCCCACTCCACCTCAGGCTCCGCCTGAGGAGAGGACACAGATGCCACCGACTCCTGCACTACTGCCTTCAGACTCCTTCATATCAGGTAACTGCTGAGAGTTTGTAGAAGAGATTGAAGGACGGAGAAATGATTGGTTTAAATGTTAGAAATTATAAATTAAGGAAAAAGAAATATGCACATCTGTTCGTATTAATGTTGAGATCCACATGTCTGTACAAGTCATCTATAGGCATTCATGATCCCAGAAGATGAATCTTACTCACTTTGGTGATCCCCTAGCTTTCCCTCTAGCTCCACCTCTTGTTTTGAGTATCTCAGTAACTATGAGATGGATTGGCAACGAAGTACACACATTTATATTCCCCTCAGGATTAAGTGAAATAACTTTGGTTATACTTTGACTATCGCTCAAAGTTTTAATTTGTCCAATATCTTGATTTATGACAACATTTATTGGCTGTAAACTCATAGTCTTGTTAAATTTCACACTTCTTGTTTTTCGTTGTCTCCAGCGGAGCGCTGCGGCCACCCCCTGGATCCGGGACCTTGCCGGGACTACATAGTTAAGTGGTACTACGACGCCACGGCTAACTCCTGCGCTCAGTTCTGGTTTGGAGGCTGTCTAGGAAACAGAAACCAGTTCGAGACTGAGAAGAGCTGCAGAGACACCTGCGTCAAGGTCTAACATGCTCGTAAAACATTTTGACGTGACTTCACGCCACGAAGTTCACTTCAACTTAAGTACCTTAGTGTTTTACTTATAGCTACATTGACATTGGATAGGGACAATAAAAGGTCTTTAATTGTTCGGTAGGCTATGTACTGTTTTTTTTCCTGTTGGCCCGAGGGATGTGTGTATTAATTGTTAATCAGTGCAGATAAAATTATATCTGTGATGTTACTTACACTGTTGAACAGTTCTATTAAAAATAAAACAAACTTTGTAACCACTAATTTTTCTATTCAGATAAAGTAACCCCTTTGTATCATTCAATGGTGTATTTTTCTACTTAATGTCTCACTTTTTTTATGTTTTTCAATACTGTGAAATGTCATTAAAGTAAAAAAAACAAAACAAATAAACTTTTTATTTCACGCACTGTAGTCTGAATGCCCTTATTAGAAGTTGTTTGGATCATCGTGTCTTCTAAATGAATGTAAAGTGATGCATGATGTCCACGTGTACAGTTCTGTTGGCTGTATTTGGTCATGTACCTAAAAAATGCAATGAGCTTTAACAAAGGACAGTAATGTTTGCAACCGCAACCTTAAACCTCAGCTGACCCATCCTCACTACACAAAGTAGTTCAGCAGTAAAAAGCAAGTAAGAATACTCACCCCGTAGTTTCGAGTTAGACATGATTACATGTAATTTAGTGAGGCGAGGCTGCTCTTAGATCAACGCATCTTCAGCATATGAAGCACCTATTTAGCTGTGAGGCTTCTCCACATCACACAACATCTTGAGGAAAATGCAAATGGCCGATTGCACTGGGTGATATTCTGCATCAGCGCTACAGTTACCTCCTTTCTTTTCTTTTTAATGAACTAGGAGTAGTAACAGATAGTCAAAAAAAGCAGTAGGAAAATAGAAATTTAATCTTCTCCTTGATTGTGCATTCAGTTACATTAATCATCACATTGACATTCATTGATGAATGATGAGAGTGCTACAGAGTGGCATCATTTGTAAAAGACAAGAAAAGAAGACATGATGATGGATCCGGGATCCCTGCGCGGATTAGGATCCTGCCCGTTGAACAAGCCGAAGTAGACGACAGTGTTGGATTCAGACCCTCTCAAGTCCAGCTGGAAGAGGACAGAAACAGACACACACTTAATGAAACTGAATCAATGAAGAAGCAATGTTCTGATTTCACAGATATCTTCATCAATGAAAACAGAAGGTGCTCTTGGTCTCTTTGCACATTACCACCACCAACTGTCCATCAACAGAATAGCAATGAAACCAACAGCAGGATGTGAATTGCATTGCTCGTGTGCTTTTCAGATACACTTCATAGCATCTGTCTTCTAGACGTAATTACAAACCGCACATATCAGCTTGCAACTGTTGCAGCTTTGTTGGACGTACCTGTTTGGTGACATCAACCCTCCAGGGGTTGACCTGTAGTCCGTCGCACCAGCCTCCTCGCCCGTACAGCCACGTGCCGTGTTCGTTTGGTACCGCGCCCTCTTTCACCCGCGTGGTGCAGCCCAGAGCTGTTCCTGATGCAGCACCACCATGACAATCAGTGCAAGAAATTACTCATGAATCAGTGACTCAATGTCCAGTTCTTGATTAGAATGATCAAGAGGAAACTGACTGAGAATCATGAGTCATCCATCAAGCAAAAATGACAAATTTTCGCTGGTTCAAGCTTCTCAAATGTGAAGATTTCTTGGAATTTTCTGTATAATAAATATCACACAGACATCTCATGGATGAAAGTACAATTCTTTTGTCAACTCCCTACAGTAGATGTTCGTTAAAAAGCCGACGTTCTCACCTGCCAAATCGAATGTGAGGGTGTTGTTAAAAACACTGTTGAGCAGGAAGTGATGAGAGGTGACACAAAACTCTCCACAGTTGTTGTCGTCGCTGCCGTGGCCTGTGATGACGGCGTACAGCTCCACCTGAAAGCAGACACACAGCTGCTGACGTGATCCACAAGCAGGACAGGAAGCTCTTTAAATGGTTGGTGTCCACCGTCACATCATCTGTTACCTTCTTGGCTGATGCCGGTACGGGGAATTTGATTGGCTGGTACTTCTTGTTGTAGTTTTTGTCGAAGGTTCCCCCGCTGTACAGTGGCATCACTCTGAAGGGGTGGAGCTCCTCTTCATCATTACCTGTGATGTAACCTGTGGATATGTAAAAAGTTCAAATATTCAGGTAGTGATTATTTGACAATACCTCAATTTGGGAAACTTTTATGGACACTTTTTTACCGTTTTATGACTTTTTTGGACCAAACCAAACATTTACATTTTATCAACACACAAAAATATTATGTGTTTGTTGAGCTAAAGATACAGCAAATTTGTTGGCTCATTAGCTGCCTTTTGTTTTTAAATGCACTTATATTTATGCTTTTTTAACTTCTCAGTAATATTGACATTATTTTATTTAGTCTGGCAGCTGTTAATCTAGTTTATATTATATCTTTTTGAAAGAAAATACAGCTTTATAAATGGCTTTTTTATAAAGAAGCTGAGTCAGAATATTTCCTGGAAATAAAAACTTTGTCTATGCTGTGTTATTTTTATCCAGATATGTTCCAGGAACTATTTACAGACAGTCTGCTCCTTCCTGCACAGAGATTCTTGCTCGCTGCTTTAGAAAAATCAGTTCAGATCTGAGCATAAACATTTCTCTGAACTGTCACCCCTCTGACAGGTAGTGATACTACCTGTTCTTGTAAAGATACATTTTTCTGTCATGGTAAATGCAGTTTTATTTTGAAATACTGATATATAAAAAAAAGAAATCACAATGAGAAACTCTGGAACTCTGGGGGAATTTGAGGATGTAAACAGAAAGTATAATGCTGCCATGGAGTCAGTCAGTCAGCTGTGAGCTACAACTGGAGCCACGTTTTTTTGTTGCCTATATTTGTTTACATTTTGGCACATTGGTGCCATTAAAATATGCTGAATTAGCTATCAGCAGTTCCTGTTCACAGTGTATCAGCAGATGTACAGACAGAAATGTGATTATTCTCAAGCAAGTTCTTTTTTCTGATTTCTGAGCAGATTTATGGGCGTGTGTTTGTGATGTTCTGAGGTAATGACATCCTCGGATAGCGTGAGTTATGGTGAATTTAAACTTGTGTGTATCACGTCTGTGTGGTCAGATTTGACTGAGTTATGAGTCCGAGAAGGTTGAACAAATCTGGCGGCAATTTCGTCAATCATGCCCGAGCGCTTCAGCATTTAAAGAGTTTACACCTGTCTGATTGCTGACACTGAATCTCAGGTTGAGGGAGACGATCCACGGCATCGCCCACGGCACCGTCTTCATGGTCAAGGTGCATTTGTTGCTGTCCAGCAGGGGAAGCAGAGGGGACACGTCTGTCAGCCAGTGCCCAATACCTCTGCCAATAAATAACACGTCAGATAAAATAACAGTTCATACTGAAGCAGAGTATCTACATGTTTTTAAATTCTACCTGGAAAATGTCTTGTGCCACAGAGTTTTACACTAACATCTTTACCTGCGGAAGGCAGTGATCCATCGACCCAGCTCCATGTTGCAGTACGGACCGCGATGATCGCAGCAGATGAACAGCTGCACTGTGTGATCCCATTGAGCGCAGGACGAGTCTCTCTTCTCTGGACAGGACAGGGACGCATCAAGCTCCAGCACGTTAAAGTCCGACAAGCCTGCAGAGACAAATGTATCATTAAAATGCTTCATATAGCTCGTGTCCTCCCATAAAATGGATTAATACTGCTGATAATGATAGACTACTTAACTTACTAAAATAATGACATTTAAACTGCTGACACTGCCCATCTCATACATATCGTTACCTGACGGCATGTCGACTGTTGCCACTGCTCCTTTCTCCCCCTGCATTTGGACTTTGTCAAAAACAGGAACAACCTTTGCAGAACTTTGAAGTTTGGTCAGCAGATCGGCATTGAAATCAAACCTGGAGACAAAGTCACAGATAAAAATTGATAAAACCTGGAATCTCCTGGTTACAGTCGAGTCTCTTCACCACTTCACATCTTCATCTGTGTTCTTACCACTGTGCCTGCCAGTTAAGGAAGCTGAACGAGGGGTAAAGAAACCAGCCCATCTCAGCCAGCAAACCCTGTTGGTCAATGCTGAAGAAGTAGTATGGGGACGGGGTGTTCTGGAAGGACACAGAGACCCGCTGTCCAGACCTGCAACACAGATTCAGAAGCGTCAAACCAGAATGAGACTGGCAACTGGAAAAAACAGGTACAAAATGTGGAGATTTTGTCTCCCCCTTCTGGCAGTGAGAGTAATTATACAAAGATTGTTTGTATTTATTCATGCATGCACTGATGAATTTCAGGAGAAGTAATATTTTGGAAACATTATTTAAAGTTGTGACCAAAGAGGATGAGGATCAGCACTTTAATCTCGACAGCGTTCAGTTAATCTGTGCACAAGGACGTTCAGCATCAAAGTGAGTGTGCAAAGGTCTTACTGGAGCCCCTGAGCGACCGAGACCTCCAGGTGCACCATGGCAGCGGGGATGCCCAGAGGCGTCATACACTCGTATCCGACGCAGTTCATATCCTGGATCGGGTTACCAGGAAGGGCGTAGACAAGGACACCGGCGGCGTTGGATTTGGCCATGTTCTGCACCTGGAAGGAAGTACGGTTCATCCCAAGTTGATGAATTCATATTAAATGAAAGTCGATACTGCAGGTGTGTCTCAAAACAAAACGAATGGAGGGAATCAGAAGCTACAGAGGAGAACAAACATTAAAGATTGCAACTAATGAAGATCATAACCTATTAAACTGAATATCTGTAGCATATGCAAATGCATTTCCTCATAAAACACCTGCAAAGCTGACTTTAAGTTAGTATTTTGAATTCAGCATTGTTTGTGTCCATGTTTTAGCTTCTTCTTCCTGATTTTATGGATGCATTGCTGCATATCTTGGCGTGTTACCACCACCTGCAGATCAGTGGAACAGCTCCATACTAGAGGTCAAAAACTCCTGAGGGAACCTTTAACGTGCACTCTTTGAAGCAAACCTTGCGAGAAGCAGCATCACTGACATGAACAGACCTTAGTGAAGAAAGAGCAGCCGCCCTCAGACACCCAGGCCACAGCACCCGCCACCGAGGGCGAAGGATCACACCCGTCGCCTGCGTCCCTCAACTGATACAAACTCTGAGTCCAGTGTCCCATGAGCCAATCATACCTGGCATCTAGTCTCTTGATAACTATAGGCAGCCTCCACCCTGTGAGGAGAGGAACATGATCAGAAAGGATCAGAGACGTTATATTTTCATGCAACAGCCCCGCACCACCTGCGTCTCTGCTGAACAGGTGAGTCAGACAACAATCAGCGACAGAATCTGTCACATTAGGCCCATGAGGAGACAGCGCTCTTACCCTGTGAGGTGAAAACAGCCTGGGTAAGCAGACAGTTATGAGACACGCAGCCCCAGTTGTAAAACACACTCGGTATCCAGTTACCCAGAGCGAAGACAGGCAGAGCAGAGAAGTGCAGCCTGGACAGGACCTCCTTCTTACTGCAGAGACATGAAGATGAGATGAGATAACTTAATGTTCTTTTTGTCAAGGCTCAACAACAAACAGTGTTAAACAGGTCAGAGTGAAGTGCCTGTTTTAATTTGTTCAAGTGATGATGGCAGATGGAATAAAAGAGACTGTGTAGATCGTCTTCCAGGTAAAGACTTGTGGAAGGTGGGTGAGGCAATCAAGGAACCACAGAGCAAGGCTGACTGCAAGATCATAGTGATGGTCGGTCTACCAGGCTCAGGGAAGACTACATGGGTGAAGAACCATGTCCAGGAGAACCCTGGAAGATACTACATCCTGGGCAATGATACCATTGTGGACCAGATGATGATCGACAGCCTGAAACGCCAGTCAAAGGACATCTGTGACTGGCGTTTCAGGCTGTCGATCATCATCTGCAAAAGTGTTGAGCGTCCGCAGCAGGTGGAGGCGCTGCTGGCCTTTCTCGTACACATCTCCATACCGAGATATTTAAATGATGGTACTGAAGAGGAGGTTAAACGCGGTTTGTCAAAGACATGACAGCACAAAACTGATCATGAGCATTATGCTTTTATTTATCTATCAGTTCCTCTCGTTCTCTACCTCTCTAAACTCAAACAGTTGTGGCAGATGACTGTCCACCATGAGCTGGATTCTGCTCCAGGTTTCTGCCTCTCAAAGGGAGTTTTTCTATGCCACCGTCACAGATGGTGGGAACGGTTGGCTTGCTCTCTGTGGAAAGTGTCACGAGATAACTTCTGTTATTAGTTGGAGCTATATAAAAAAAATGAAGTGAAACTGAACAGTCAAATGTTAAATGAGCCACCAGCGAGATACTAGATTCTCAGATTAATGCAAAGTGAGGTTAATTATACACAAATTTAAATAAATAAAATAAATGTAATTAAAAATGAATTCATTGAAATACACAAAGCAGACCAAAAAGTTGAACTAAGAAATGTCTGGAGCTGTGTGTTGTTGGAAATATTATTGATACTGATCACCCTAAAAAAGACAATTAGTCTGTTTGAGATTGAACCAAAACGATCAAATAAAGTGTGTTGCAAAAATAATGTGAATACTTTGAAGAAACAACTTCAACATGACAAACTCTGCTTCACAATTTGTTTCATATTAAAGACACTTGTGAGTTTCTGTCAGCTCCTAACATCCCCATTTCTGACTGCACTTCCTGTTTTTCAGTGTTTCGTCTGTGTTTGCTGCAGTGTTCAGTGTGTTGTTGGATATATTATATTATTTTGCAGCATTTTTAGACCGATGCTCCTGCAAATTTGGCAACATGTGATTTGATTTAAGTTGCTTAAAAACCCTCCGGTACTCGATTTACACCCAACAGGACAGCCCCTGTTTTACTGTCTCCTTTTAGTAAGTTTATTATAAATAAAACTCACTTATATTTAAGTTTTTTATAAACTTTTATGACTTTGAAGAAGGAGAACTAAATAAAAACACAATGCACTTCAGGATTAAATCAGTGCATTGCAATCATTCTGTTTTTTTACCCTGATTTATCCGTTGCAATGGACATTTTTCTGCAGAATATTTTCAGTACATGTTGATGATAATACTTCTGTACTTTTACTTTATAATTAAGATTTAAGAGACTTAAGCGGCATTTTAACACATTTAAGTCGCTACTACCGCCGGACTGGGCTTCATTTCAACACTTTGCCCCAAAGCAGTGGCTCCTCTGCGGTCACCTGTGCTGCACGGCGACCCTGTGCACCTGGTCCCTCATCCACAGAGCATCACTGACCGCAGAGTCGTCCAGGGACAGAAACAGGACCTGGGTGCTGTCGGGCAGGTCCTGCACCAGGCTCGTCAGAGACGACTCGGAGCTCCACAGACACTCCAGGAAGCCTGACTTGTTGGTGAAGGCGTGGATGATGAGAGGTCCCCGCAGGGTGCCCGGCTTGTAGGAGAGCTCTCCATCCAGAGTTGGGACAGTAAACGCGGCCGCGGTGTCTCCAGGCTCCGGTCCGGTTGCTCCGGAGGTTTTT
This sequence comes from Argyrosomus regius, assembly GCA_946959425.1. NCBI lineage: Eukaryota > Metazoa > Chordata > Actinopteri > Sciaenidae > Argyrosomus > Argyrosomus regius. Next base: position 26,208,667 of record OX336884.1, read on the forward strand.
TTACTGGATCTTAAATTGAGCGTGGTGTCTTTGGACTCATCTCCGCTTAATTTCGATCTCATTACAGCTTCAGTCACATGAGCTGTCAAAACAACCAGGAACAACAACACCGAGAGCTTTGAACGCAACGCAGCCATGTTCCCGCTGCTGGAGAGGGGCCGTGAACTCACCACAGCCTGACCGGTCCGAGCATTAGTTTAACAGCGTTAATCTGAAGTTTAAAGTCCGGACTGCTGTCAAACTGTCACACTGACACAGTTACATGGTTCACGTCCGTCTTAAGAGTTTTGAGTCGGGTCGTACTGCTGGCTACGGGGAGCCAAGAGGAACCAAAAGCTTTAGCTTTAGCTCATGATTGGCTGGCGTTCTGCACTGTGTTATGGTTGCGTTTCAAAATAAAAGTCCCGATCGCCCATGTTTATTTCTGTGTAATGTTTAACGCTTTATTATAAACTGTTAGCCTGGTGTTGTGCAATGAAGGTTTAATCTGGTAACAAATATGTAAAATACACAAAAAATATCTTATTATATTATTATATCATATCTTCTATTTATGTCTAATAATAACAACAACAACAACAACAACAACAACAACAAGTTATATAGCATTACCAAAACAAGAAATTACAAAGTGCTTTACAAGACAGCCATAAACAAAACTACAATACAATATATTTTTTTATAATAAATTACATGATTAAAACTAAAGAAAGTAACTATAAATATAACTAACAAAAAAAGAATAACACACTTGTTTGGAATTATGTCTATAATAATCTAAAATCTAATAATTAAGTCTATTACTGAAGGAAACTTTGTATTTATTTATTTATTTACAAAGCGCGTACATAATCTCAATGTTATAATCTAAAACTATGAATATTTTTTAACGTAGTACAGGCTGCTATAATTTGAATTGCTGTTTGTTTCAGAGAATGAATAAATGTATTGTTTGAACTCTTTGATAACGCCAACAAAGCTTGGATTCCTCCCAGTAGATGTACTTATACGGATATGGAATTAAGCTATTATAATAATAACATTAATCATGTACAGACAAGAGTCCTTCTTTGCACCATGCTCCAATTAAGCCACCAAATAACACCCTCTTCATACACCTACATTAATATTTTCAGCAATAAAAGTACATGGATTTTGAATAAATAGATAAAATTTATGAATAAATTTTCCTGAACTTTGTTGGTGATCGAGTATTGATAGGCAGAAGTCAGGCTTTCTTCCTTACTATATGACAAATCTATTCCAATATAAAATAACATGTGGTAATGTAGTAATATCTGTTTGGAACAGAGCTCATCTAGACATGTTATCACTAGAACAGATGGAAAATCAAATTGTGCCCATGGGACTGTATGCAGGATATAACAAGGGCAATTACTGGACATTAACCCTTTGCTGCATGAGATTCAACAGCATGCAAACTCCAGAGATGTCTGGTCTGTTTTGGTTGTTGACGTCTTGGCAGTCTGCACTCCTACCCCAGCACCTGGGTGCTGAACCAAGACACTCATAATGGTTCCCTGTTCATCCACGTATCATAACGCATTTACCACACATCAAAGATCGAGTCATTTCCTGGTCCAGTCTGCTTTCGTTTTCGCCTGTCCGCGCAAACGTCTGACTGCAGAAAAGGTAATATAACAAACATCTAACAGTGGCTTATACTTCGACGGAAAACAGCCGCTATGGTAGAAATAATGTTCCTGTGACGAGTTTCTGAACTTAATGTGACGTTTTGTGATCATTTCTTTTGTGTGATGTTGAGCTGAATACTTCCTTTGTTGTATTCGTCATTGAACACGGAACATTTCAATTTACTGATAAAACTCGCCTTCCTGTAGAAGTAATGATCTTATTGTTGACACAGTTCTGTTCAGATGGTTCATTTTTTATTTCATATCTAGTCTGCTGCTGTCGTTTGACAGATTGAGTTCTTTGTGCGGGGATAATATAATGGTTAACATAAATGCAGGATTAGTTATGATGTGATCAAATTAACACTAAAAGTAAATAAACCAGAACTGAACCAGGCAACAGTTCTGGGATTGTATTTGATGTAAGGCATATTGAGAAGAGGATCATTTCAGCAGCATACACAATGCTGGAAAGCATCTAATTCATCATTTTAAAACAGTGCAAAGAAACTGAATATGTAAAATATAAAGTTATACAAGAAGCAATGGGTGAACCAGAAAAACAGGTCCATGAAGATAACAGATACAGATAGATACAGGAACAAACAAAGCATTATGGGAAGAGAACAGGAACAAAGAAGCAATCATGATGAATGTAACCAGGAGATGGCAGTAATGTAATGATAAAGAAATAAGCTGTTATAATAACGGTTCACTAGATCTTCTTCTATCACTACTGTGATTCATGAAGAGTTGATGGGAAAGTTAGAAGTGTGACAGGTTGTGGCTGGTTAAAATGACTCAGATGATTTATAGTAAAAGATTGAAAGACACAGCTCTTTTTATAACATTTTTATGAATTTTTTATGAATTTCTAATACATTTCATAATGTAAATATGAACATTATAGCTCAATAACTTCCAGGTCATGTGACCTATTGGCTCAAAATCAGTGCAGGATCATACTTGTCTTATGAGACGCACCCCTTTCTTTCAAATCTTAACACTCCTCATATTTTTAAAATAAACTTTTAATACATTTAACACCCACGTTTTATTTTGAAAACCGGAAGTTTCCACACACTGACTTTCCCAAAGTATTTGCCATAAAGTCGGCAATAAGGGCGCACTTGAAATGTTGGCTCGGCTGGCTTGACCGCAGTCACGAGAAAGGCAGAACGTCGGTCACTGGATGTAGACAGTCACATGGTAGTCACATTTTCCTCATTGCTTTATTAATCTGAATGAACAGTGTTTTTTTTATCAACTTGATTTTTTAGAGTGAATAACGCAAATAATAAACTGGAAGACAACTGAGATCATCAAGAAGAAAGTGAACTACTAGAAGAGAACTAACTACAGTAAGTACTTTTACATTCACTTTCTAACTGACTACACTTGTATTACATTATTATTACATATTACATTCCACTACCTTATAAATATGATTTAATGTTTTTGATTTTATATCAAGTTAAGTAGTTAAAATCAGCGTCACCTTGATCCAATACAACATTAATTTACACATCAGTAATCACAACTAATTCTACAACTAATGATTATTTTTATTGTTAATGAATCTACTTTCTTCTTTCTTTTTCTATTGATTAATGTTCTATGAAAGGTTAAAAAAAAATGGGGTAAAAAAACCTTAATTTCAGATGTTCAGTTTACAATCAAAAAGAGATAAAAACCAACAAATTCCCTCCCAACAATTCTCTTCTTTAGCATTCTGTCTCTATGTTTGCTTGATTATTACTGAAATAAAGGAAATGAATACATTTTCCACCACTGGGTAAGAAAACAATTGGATTGATAGCCTAAAAGTAAAATTTGTTCCTAAAGTGTAGTAGCATAGCATGACGCGGTTAAGCTATGTTTGAGTCAAGAAATGTGGTAAATGCGGTGGTAAGAACAAAACTTTACACTCATATCAGAAGGTGTTCTTATAAAAGCCCACCGAGGATGTAACTGAAGACTGTTTGCACCTTGCAGTGGAAGCCCCCATGAAGTCATATTGAGGACTCTCTCAAGTATCCACTTTGATCAATGGCGAGCAATGAATCTCAATGAAAATGAATTGCAGTGAAAAGAGCAATGGCGAATGAGGAAACTCCAACACTGGATGGTCCAATGGTCCAATCGATGGTCTAACTTCATCACTCACTCAGTAAGTCAGGGACAGACTGTCCTCTTTCTAGAGCTGGCACCACTTTGCCATGGTCCAGGTGAAAAGATAATGTTTAATGCTCAGACAATGCAAAATAAAAGATGCGGTATAGTGACCTTCTATCAAGAAGCTGACCCAGGTTCGATTCATGATGACAAAGACAACTTGGACTAGCTATTAGCAGAGCAAAGTTTTATATTTGAGATTCTTCAAAGAGGCCAACTTTTGCATTGATGACAGCTTTGCACACTTGGCATTCTCTAAATCAGCTTCTGTTTCTGTGGAGGTGTACATTCTACCATGCATCAGCCTGAGGAGGAAGATGAGGGCGTCCCGCCCTCCAACATCTCTCCGTCTGAGGCACATGACAGCCAGACTGAACCTGAGAGGTAAGATTAACAACTGTTGATTCCAGAGCTCAATGCAAGTCCACTGTCACGAGTCAGAAAAGTGCTATTGAGAGGAAGAAGATATTCACCCACCTGTCTTTTGTCATTGCTCCATTTACTTCCAGGCCTGAACAGGAAAGAGCCGGTTCTCCTGTACCCAGCAATGTGTCCATGAAGAGTGAAAGGTCCATGGATTACCCTACTGCTTTTAAACAGCAAGACTTAATTTCTAAGTAAGTGAACATAACTTTTGAGCAAATTTTCTATTAAACGTCCAGTGTATAGGACAGGACAGTCCAGACTTTGGTCCACATGCAGACAAAAGTCAATCCGGACACAGTCCATGCCTTGTGTTATGAATACAAATGATATTACGTGTAATGTTTTCTAGCAACATGATACTCACAACACAAAACATCTCTGTCATTGAGCTCCAAATACTTCCACCTGTCCTTTGTCATTGCTCCATTTACTTCCAGGCCTGAACAGGAAAGAGCCGGTTCTCCTGTACCAAGCAATATGTCCATGAAGAGTGAAAGGTCCATGGTTTACCCTACTGCTTTTAAACAGCGAGACTTAATTTCTAAGTAAGTGAACATAACTTTTGAGCAAATTTTCTATTAAACGTCCAGTGTATAGGACAGGACAGTCCAGACTTTGGTCCACATGCAGACACAATAGCAAGTCAATCCGGACACAGTCCATGCCTTGTGTTATGAATACAAATGATATTACGTGCAATGTTTTATATCAACATGATACTCACAACACAGTCATTGAGCTCCAAATACTTCCACCTGTCTTTTGTCATTGCTCCATTTTCTTCCAGGCCTGAACAAGAAAGAGAAGGTTCTCCTGTACCAAGCAATGTGTCCATGAAGAGTGACAGATCCATGGATTACCCTACTGCTTTCAAGCAGCAAGACTCAATTTCTGAGTAAGTGAACAGAACTTTAGCACAATTTTGAGCACAACTGATTTTAGATCAATATCGAGCTAATCGGACTGCAGAGGAAGTCTAGGCCTGGATCTGTTATTCGTTTTCCAAACATCTGCTACAAAAGGAACTCTTGAAACGTTGTTGCATGTTTTCTCCACAGAGTTCACCAGGAGACGTCAGAGGAGTTCAGTGACTGTCGATCAGACCTGGGCTTCATATTTATGGTGCGTACTGTAGAACCCTATTTTTAACTAGTAACTGCCACAATTTGCTGTCCATATGCAAACCATGCAAATACATAGTGCAAATGACAGTGAGGCTGTTTTTAAAGGTAGAAAAGTAATATAATGTTGCTTCAGTACATAATGTTAAAAGTTAATTTAATATTTTTTTGTCACAGCGTCTTGAGGAGAACATTGTTACTTTTGTGAAGAACGAGCTCAAGAAATGGGAGAAGCTTCTGAGTCAAAATTACTCAGAATGCCAATGTGAGGATGAGGAGGCTGATCATGGTGAAGAGGAAGAGCAGAGGATGAGCAGCAGAGAGGCCTTTCTGAAGATCACACTACAGTTCTTGAGGAGAATGAAGCTGGAGAACTTAGCTGACTCTCTGCAGAACAGTAAGAGTCTTCTAATTGATGAAGCAGGGAAAAAATATTAATTGTAGATTTATACATCTAAAGTGAGAGTCGAACCATGACATTCCTTTACTGACTTATCTTGAGGTATATCATAAACTTATATACAACCCCAATTCCAAAAAAGTTGGGACGTTGTGTAAAATGTAAATAAAAACAGAATGCAATGATAGAACATAAACAACATATCACGTGTTGAAACTGAGACATTTGACCATTTCATGGAAAATATTAGCTCATTTTGAAATTGATGGCAGCAACACATCTCAAAAAAGTTGGGACAGGGGCAACAAAAGGCTGGAAAAGTATACGGCACAAATCAAAAACAACTGGAGGAGCATTTGACAGTTAATTAGGTTAATTGGCAACAGGTCAGTAACATGACTGGGTATAAAAGGAGCATTTCAGAGAGGCAGAGCCTCTCATCTGTAAGATTGGGCAGAGGTTCACCAATCTGCAACAAACTACGTCTTGAATGTGGAACACTTTCAGAAAAATGTTCCTCAATGTAAAATTGACTTTGAAGATCCCACCATCTACAGTGTAAAATATCATCAAAATATTCAGAGAATCAGGATGAGTCTCTGTGCGCAAATGACAAGGTCAAAGGTCAAAACTGGATGCTCATGATCTTCGGGCCTTCAGACGGCACTGGATTGAAAACGGTTATGATTTTTGACTGGAAATCACTGTATGGGCACTTCACTTCAAGACTTCAAGAACACACTTCAAGAAATCACTGTCTGTGAACACAGTTCATCGTGCAATCCACAAATACAAGTTAAAGCTGTATCATGCAAAGAAGAAGTCATATGTGAACATGATCCAGAAATGCCTTCATCTTCTCTGGGCCAAAGCTCATTTAAAATGGTCTGAGGAAAAATAGGAAACTGTTCTGAGGTCAGATCAATCAAAATTTGAAATTATTTTTGTAAACCATGGGCGATGTGTCCTGCAGACTAAAGAGGAGAAGGACCATCCAACTTGTTATCAGCGGCCAGTTCAAAACTCTTCTCTGATCTACCATCAATACTGAAAAGTACATAGGTTTTAGAGCAACATATGCTCCCATCCTCTTTCAGGGAAGGCCTTGCATATTTCAGCAAGACAATGCTACACCACATTCTGCTTCCTTCACAACATCATGGCTTTGCAGGAGAAGAGTCCAGGTGCTAAACTAGCCAGCCTGCAGTCCAGACCTTTCACCAATAGAAAACATTTGGCGCATCATAAAACAAAAAATCCAGCAACGAAGGCCCAGGACTGTTGAGCAGTTAGAATCCTCCATTAGACAAGAAAGGGACAACATTCTTCTCCCAAAACTCCAGCAAGTGATCTACTCGCTTCGCAGACGTTTACAGACAGTTGTTAAAAGAAGAGGGGATGCTACACATTGGTGAACATCGCTCTGTCCCAACTTTTTTGAGATGTGTTGCTGCCATCAGTTTCAAAATGAGCTAATATTTTCCATGAAATGGTAAAATGTCCCAGTTTCAAAACGTGATATGTTGTTTATGTTATATTGAGAATAAAATATGGTTTTACAATGATTTTCAAATCATTGCTTTCTGTTTTTTTTCAGCATCCCAACTATTTTGGAATTGGGGTTGTAAAATTTGGTGCAACAAGCCAACCTTGACCATTATATAACATCAGTTTTACCATTATGCAGCTTGTGCATCAGATGTGTGTTTGGATTTCAGTTGGCAAAAGTTTCCATTTCCAAAGAATGTGGTTGTGTAATTCATTTATTTCACCCTCATCCTCCACCCTCTAAAGGTGTTGGTGGAGGCCAAGAGTCTTCAGCAGCTCGGAATTTCATGACAGCTTTATACTGGGATCATTATCCAATGATTGTTGAGTCCAATACAATGTTTGTCATTTTTCCGTCTAGGAACTCTTGCTCCAGTGTGTCACCGTAAACTTAAATCTAACCTAAAAAATAAGTTCCAGTGTGTGTTTGAGGGGATTGCTAAAGCAGAAAATCCAGCCCTTCTCAATCAGATCTACACAGAGCTCTACGTCACAGAGGGAGGGACAGCAGAGGTCAATGATGAACATGAGGTCAGACAGATTGAAACAGCATCCAGGAAACCAGAAAGACCAGAAATAGCAATCAGATGTGAAGACATCTTTAAGGCCTCACCTGAGACACATCAACCAATCAAAACAGTGATGACAAAGGGAGTAGCTGGCATCGGGAAAACAGTCTTAACGCAGAAGTTCACTCTGGACTGGGCTGAAGACAAAACCAACCAGGACGTACACTTCACATTTCCATTCACTTTCAGGGAGCTGAATGTGCTGAAAGATAAACAGTTCAGTTTGGTGGAACTTGTTCATCACTTCTTTACAGAAACCAAAGACACAGGAATCTGCAGGTTTGAAGAGTTCCAAGTTCTGTTCATCTTTGATGGTCTGGATGAGTGTCGACTTCCTCTGGACTTCCACAGCAATGAAATCCTGACCGATGTTAAAAAGTCCACCTCAGTGGATGTGCTGCTGACAAATCTCATCAGGGGCAAACTGCTTCCCTCTGCTCGCCTTTGGATAACCACACGACCTGCAGCAGCCAATCAGATCCCTCCTGACTGTGTTAACGTGGTGACAGAGGTGAGAGGATTCACTGACCCACAGAAGGATGAGTACTTCAGGAAGAGATACAGAGATGAGGAGCAGGCCAGCAGAATCATCTCCCACATTAAGACATCACAAAGTCTCCACATCATGTGCCACATCCCAATCTTCTGCTGGATCTCCGCAACAGTCCTGGAGGATGTGTTGAAAACCAGAGAGGCAGGAGAGCTGCCCAAGACCCTGACTGAGATGTACATCTACTTCCTGGTGGTTCAGTCCAAACGGAAAAATGTCAAGTATGATGGAGGAACTGAGACAGATCCACACTGGAATAAAAAGAACAGTGAGATGATTGTGACTCTGGGAAAACTCGCTTTTGAGCAGCTGCAGAAAGGCAACTTGATCTTCTATGAATCAGACCTGGCAGAATGTGGCATTGATATCAGAGAAGCCTCAGTGTACTCAGGAGTGTTCACACAGACCTTCAAAAAGGAGAGAGGACTGTACCAGGACAGGGTGTTCTGCTTCGTCCACCTGAGCGTTCAGGAGTTTCTGGCTGCTCTTCATGTCCATCTGACATTCATGAACTCTGGCGTCAATCTGCTGTCAGAAGAAAAACCTTCCATATGGTCTAAACTGTTTCGAGGCAAATCTGAACCCTTCTACCAGAGTGCTGTGGACAAGGCCTTACAGAGTCCAAATGGACACCTGGATTTGTTCCTCCGCTTCCTTGTGGGTCTTGCACTACCGTCCAATCAGAATCTCTTACAAGGCCTGGTGGCACAAAGAGAAAGCAGCCCACAGACCACTCAGGAAACAGTCCAGTACATCAAGACAAAGATCACTGATAATCTGTCTCCAGAGAGAAGCATCAATCTGTTTCACTGTCTAAATGAACTGAAGGACTCTTCTCTAGTAGAGGAGATCCAACAGTACCTGTGTTCAAAACATGTGTGCACAGGTAAATTCTCTCATAGTCAGTGGTCAGCTCTGGTCTTCATCTTACTGACATCTGGAAAAGATTTGGACGTGTTTGACCTGAGTAAATACTCTGCTTCAGAGGAGGCTCTTCTGAGGCTTCTGCCAGTGGTCAAAGCCTCCACTAAAGCTGTGTAAGTTAAAAAATGACTTTATAAATTAAATATATTAAAATATAAGTATAAGAAAATCTAACAGTATCCTTCTATTGCTAATGCTTTTTTAGGCTGAGTTGCTGTAATCTGTCAGAGAAAAGCTGTAAAGCTTTGCACTCAGTTCTCAGCTCCCAGTCCTCCAGTCTGAAAGAGCTGGACCTGAGTAACAATGACCTGCGGGATTCTGGAGTGGACTCGCTCTGCGCTGGACTGGAGAGTCCACAATGTACACTGGAGGTTCTCAGGTCAGGATTCATCAATTTGTTACAAAATATGACCATTTAAGAAGAAAACCTAGAATTAACGCCTAATTACCCCCGAATCATCATATATTGCCATCATAGGGACAACAATGTCTTTTTTGGATTTCAGGTTTATTATTGATATTATTTTTACAAAAGGTGATTGCAGAAGCAGTAACAAGTAATTGTAGTTAAAAATAAATACTGTGTGCATTTTTGTGTGTCCTTGCATACCTATCAAACAGTGGACTTACATTGTACATCCACCAACAGGGGACCACCAATCCAACAAGGGACATTTCTTATGTCTCCTGTTGGACATTCTTTAAATCATGCTAAAATCATGTCTAAAATGTGTGTGTGTGTGTGTGTGTGTGTGTGTGTGTGTGTAGGCTGTCAGGTTGTCTGATCACAAAGAAAGGCTGTGCTTCGCTAGCCTCTGCTTTGAGATCCAACCCATCCCATCTGAGAGAGTTGGACCTGAGCTACAATCATCCTGGTGACTCAGGAGTAAAGCTGCTTTCTGATGGACTGAAGGATCCAAGCTGGAGGTTGGAAACTCTCAGGTATGGACTGACAAAGAGTGAAGACACACACTGTTGTAACTTTTCTTTAAAGTTGTCAAGTGCTGATCTGACTGTTTCTGCAGGTTAGACCATGGTGGATCACAGTCAGTGAAACCTGGTCTGCGGAAGTGTAAGTGTTTTTTTTAATTTTTAAATAAGTTTGATTGACAAAACAAACAATCTTCAGGTTTTTAATTCATTCGTTTTAATTCATTCGTTTACATCAACATATGATATCATCAACACACATATGACAACATCTGTGTGTTTTTAAGCCCAGTGTTTTCATGTTTCACTTAATAATTTGTCCGATAATAACTGCTGCTGTCTTTTGTTTTGTTCACTCCATCAGACGCCCTTGAACTCACACTGGACACAAACACAGCAAACAGAAAACTGAGATTTTCAGACCACAACAGAAAGGTGACAGCAGGAAAAGAGACACAGCCATATCCTGATCATCCAGAGAGATTTGACTACTGGAAACAGCTGCTGTGTACAGATGGTTTGCAGACTGGTCGCTGTTACTGGGAGGTAGAGTGGGAAGGAAAGGTTTACATAGCAGTGACTTACAAAGGAATCAAAAGGAGAGGACAAGGTGAAGACTGCTGTCTTGGAATGAATGATCAGTCCTGGAGTCTGTGCTGCTCTGATAAAGGTTACTCTACCCTGCACAGTAACAAAAGAGCGTCCTTCCGCATCCCTGCCTTGAACAGAGTCGGTGTGTACCTGGACTGGCCTGCTGGCATTCTGTCCTTCTACAAAGTGAGTGACAAGCTGACCCTCATCAAGACCTTCCACACCACATTCACTGAGCCGGTCTACCCTGCATTCAGGATTAGTATGGACCCGTTTAACTCGTCAGTGTCTTTGTGTGATATAGTATAAAGAAATCTCTGGCAGAGAAATATTCGGCTCAGTACAGAACCAGTTGGCTCAGTTGAATTTTGGATAATGATGCATGATCTGTAAACTGATTCGCTCATGACATGTCCAGAAACAAAAAGGGCTTTTGTGATGCCCAGAGACATATCAGTGATGTCTTAAAGATTAACTGGATGGCTTTTTCTTTTGCATTTGTAGAAGCTGGATATGGGAAATGATCATTAATCATTGATCACAAATGTTTGTGAATCAGAATCATTCCCAAATGCAATCAGTCGTCAGAACAAAATAAATGAATTAGTAAAAGTAAAGCATGTCACGTAAAACAACCAATTACGTCCCTCACTCTGGGAGCTTGTGGAGAACTCTCAGTATGAGCTGGAGAAAGTTGAAGTAGAATAATAATTTCTATTTGCCAGTCTGTTGTCACCACAACCCTGACAGAATAAACCACTTGGGTGGATTAATGGAGTTGGGTGGCGCTGCACTGTGGAAGTGAAAGAGAAGCAGCCAGATTCAAAAATGAGTAACCAGGTAGAGTGGGAGGTAGGGTCGGAAGGAAAGGTTTATATAGCAGTGACTTAAAAAGGAATCTAATGGAGAGGACAAGGTGACGACTGCTGCCCTCTCTCATTCAGAGTCGGTGTGTACCTGGACTGGCCTGCTGGCATTCTGTTCTTTTACAGAGTGTCCTCTGACAAGCTGACCCCCATCCAGATCTTCCACAGCACATTCACTAAACCAGTCTACCCTGCATTCAGGACTACGATGGGCCTGTTTAACTCATCAGTATCTTGATGATATACGACCAATTGTGTCCTTTAGTCTGGGAGCACGTGGAGAACTCTCAGCACGAGCTGCAGAAAGTTAATGTAGAAAAAATTGCTCTTTGCCAGTCTGTTACCACCACAACCCTGACAGAATAAACCCAAAATGGATAATGGATTTAAAAGGAGTTGGATGTCACTGCACTGTGGAAGTAAAAGTAGAAGCAACCGGATTCGAAATTAGTAACCAGAACACACAGATCTCACAGAACTGGCAACCCGGCTAACAAACCGAGCTAATAGTAGCTATCAGCAGCTACAGTTCACAGCAGAGTGGGAATGAAAGAGACACCATTCACCTAATTACACATCAATGTAGGACCAGTATGATGTTATTTTATGGTAGAATGTATGTATGTATGTATGTATGTATGTATGTATTGCTCAGTGTTGGGAGTAACGGCGTTTAAGTATAACGCCGTTATTTTTTCAGTAACGGAGTAATCTAATTAATTACTTTTCCCATCGTTGCAACGCCGTTATCGTTACTGAGAATGTAAAGTGGCGCGTTACAACAATTTGGTTGAATGAAGCACGAGGTGTCAAGCTGTGGCTACATCAGCTGCCTGGAGAGAGCAGGAGTAGGGATGATGATGACACCGTTGCAAATGCGATGATGATTGGCTGGGTGGGCGGATGCCCTGCTCACGCTGTCTCACTGCACGCTCTGACTTCCACCTATGACTACCTCTGAACACACAGGACAGCGACGATGGCGACGAGCCAGGGAAATTCAAAGGTAGCGTTCTCTAACTGGAAGTACCGGCACTACTTCTCCCTCGTTGAAATTAAAGGCAAGAATGTATATGTATCATGCACGCTATGCCCAGGAAAAAAGACTTTATCCACGTCTGCCGCAAGCAACTCTAACCTCATGAAGCGCCTCACATCTACACATGCTAACACGACACTTGTTCTAATATACTGTATATAGTGTTTTTATTCTTCAATCAGTTAATATAAACATCTTTGACGTTAAAGATGTTATAGAATGTAATAGCATTATAGAACATAAAAAATAACGTCACAGTTACTTTGCTGAGTAACTAATTACTTTTACAGTGTGGTAACTGAGTTACTAACTCAGTTACTTTTTGCCAGAAGTAATTTGTAACTGTAACTAATTACTTTTTATACACTTTACTTTTTATATATACACTGTATACATAGTTAACAGCTATTTGCAAGAATATGTTGCGTTTCATTGAACCTTTCCTTTTTTCTGGACTGTATTACTTTTCCCTATTCATGAATCTACTAAATAAACTAAGACCATAACAGACCATCTTGTTGCTTTTATTTAAATCCACCAATATGTTTACATTTTTTTATTTTTTTGCTTAAGAAAAAGAAATGCATAGAAAAAGCTTAATGATTACCATAGTTGTGTATTTTTAATGACATTTTATATTTCATCTGAAATAAACACACACACACATAACATATAAACATTCAGCATCATAAAAACTGACAAAATTCAGAAAGAAATAGCTCAGCTACTAAAAACATTGCACGTCTGGGTCCAATCAGCTCATATTATGGCTGATTTCATGAACTGAAAAGAGAAAAAAAGAGTGTAATAACACAACAAACTGTTAACATGCAGCACTAGAGATACATAGGTAAATTAAAAGATGGTAATTTTCTTCATAATATGACAAAATATATGTTGTAAAAGCACATTCCTGTGCAGAGCAACAGATGTTGCCACTTTAATGTCATCAAATGACTCCAACCTGAACCCTTTTCAGCACAGATGCCTCAGAAAACTTCGATTTTCTATCACATGTTAAAATATTTAAATATTATTCAACTCACTCAATTTTGAAAGTATCTGCAAAACAATTTTTATACATTTTTATTTATTGTATTTTCTACTATCCCATACTATATTATACTAATATAAGCATATATCATACTATATTATTTTAATCTGTGTATTACATAACTGACTACAAACTATTTCTGTATGAATAACAACAACAGCTATAAATTATTACATAATGTACTACATAATATTTCTATATGAATACAGCCAGCACTAAGTATAATTACTTCAGGATATTATAGGTTTAATTCAGGTGTGAGATGTTGTAGTGTATTGAACCTTATTACTCTAACGTGTATTTTACTTTGTTGACTTTGCTGCTTATTAGTATTATTAGTTTAATTACTACTACTTTAATTACTACTTACTAAACACTGGTCATGGGTACTGTGCATATTAGTCTTGTCTTGTAATTTTGAGTTAAATTGCTCTTCTATAGTTTGTATTTTTATTTCTATTCCTACTTTTTTTATCTTACATTTTTATCTCTGAATCTGTACTGCTGCAACATGAATTTCCCCTCTGAGGATTAATAGAGGATTATCTTACTGCTACATTAAATACCAATGCTTTGACAGTATCAATCAAAACATATAAACTCACCTGCTTGAGAGAGAAGCTGGCAACATGGCAGTCACATGGCAAACTCAACAGATGGGCCTGGAAACGATCTGAAGCAAGGAAGGAAATATTTAAAACCGGAACTAACTGAATTTTACCAAAAACATACAAAATAATCTTTTTGCAGAATCTATTGTATATAGCAATTCCTAAACTACTGAGTGACTCATAACATATTAGGGAGTTTTTCTTAATACTCTTAAAATGTTAATAAAAACTTATTTTTATTTGACTATACTCTGATAAAAACTTATGAATTTTATATTTATTTAATTAATTTAGTTTATTATATTTTGTATTAATCTGAATCTGGGAGTGACTAGTAACTAAAGATGTGGAGTACATGTAAAAAGTATCAGTGTTTGAGTAAATGTACTTCGATTACCTCTGAGGATCTGAAGCTTTGTCAGGACTCTGATAAACTCATCATATCCAATGCCACCTTTGGACTGATATTCGTTCCACAGAACTCTGAATGTTTCATTGTCTAACCCAAAGTCTGCATGAGAGACAATCACATAAAACACACAATTGTTATTTAATGTTTACTTAAATCTTTGTGTTGCTTTTATAGAATAAAAAATAAAATATATTACCACGAGCAGACAGAGCCTTTTTCATTTGGGTTTGAGTGACGGACGGTGGATTCATACTCTCATAACTCTCTACATATTCCCTCCTGGCAGCAGCCACATAGTGCTCCAGTTTAAAGACCTCCACCACGTCCAGGTCTCCAGTTTTGTCTGCCTGAAAGTGCTGGTTAAAGGTTATACCAAATTCACTGCTACTAGATATCACACTAGACCACTCTCAGATCAAAACAACGGGGCAGTACTGCTCGCCAATCTCCTTTGACAAAACTAGATCATCGTAAAAAACACACTTTAAAATTGGACAGAAACAAAATAAAAACTCATTAAAACTTTGTCTTTACACAGTGTTTCCAACGAGCTGAAATAAACTTTTAATTAGATGCAGAAATATTTGTGAAGCAGGCTTCAATGGCGCCAATCAAAGCACATCCACAAAAAATGCTTGTTTTTGCCGCTGAGAGACTCTTCAGATTGTTCAAGGAGGTTGTCCGTCGTATGTGATGATGTGGCTATATATATAATGGGCAGATTAACTGAACCAGCAGTGAGATGTGAGTTGCAAAGGATACATCCATGAGAGTCAAAAGTAGGTGGGCTGTCTTAAGGCTCAGGGCTAAATTGGGAAGAATAAATACAATCATGAGTGTAACAAATTCTCAGACGATAAAATAATGTTGTTAAAATTAGTGTAAAATGAACTTACAGTTGCCACGAACAGAATAGCCACCGGCATTCAGCTTAGCGAGAAGACCTACAGCATTCAGCATCTGTTGGAAACAAGGACAAACATAGGTTTCCGCTTCACAAAACATGCAATAAGTTGATAACCCTAAAGTGAAATACAGTAAGTATAGTATATACAGCTTTATCACACAAAATTATAAAATATAGTTAGGGTATCTTTCCCAAAACATTGTATGTGCTTCAAAGCATGGGCTAGAAACAAAAACTCTAGCTGCTGGTTGTCCTCAGTATCAGTTAAAGTTGCAATAGGGGGTTTTTGACCACTAGCGGTGCTATGGAGACATAAATCTCTGTTTTGTTTGTATGATTCAAGCACATGATTCAATACACAGTGCAGCAATTCTGCTGATCAACAGTCTGATCAACCCAGTAACATTATCTTTAAAGGTGTCATGTAGAGTTTTGTATGTTTTCCATTGCTGCATTTGCTAGCACTTTATTTATTGCTATTAGAGCAATAAATTAGTAATATATATATATATATATATATATATATATATATATATATATATATTTAAACAGACTGTTAGAAGCTTCATGGGATGAGATTTACATGCAGAATAGACATGCTATCCCTCTCTGATTATTGCAGAGGCTCACCCACATACTCACCAACCAGTAGGACTCACAAGTGCAGCATTGAGGACATGATCCCTCACTGGCTTCCCACTCATATACATGACAATTGAGGTGAACTCAGAAATTTGCCCTTGGGCCACCTTTACACCTTTACATTGAGCCCTTTAATTGCTAAGTACTGTAGCAATATACGTTTAAACATTTTTTTTTGAACAACCAATATAAAATATAAATATTATATGTAAACAGTTACATTTTTTTTGTACAGAGCTGACATTAAACCTCTGAAATCACTTAGCTGACATACCTCAGGCCTGCTGTCTTCCTGAAAAAGACAAGAAAAAGGAAGAAGTCAGAAAATATTCTCAATCATTATCAAACAGAACTCTTCTAATTCACATTTCATCAGCAATGTGTGATTACTTACCGATACACACATTTCTTCTGGGAATGAGTTACACTGCAGCTCATTTGGCCATGAAACACCAAAACTGGTCATCAAATCCTCACAACCACTTTTGGCTCTCTCGCAGAACGACCTGCAGGGCCGCTGCACTTCCCCTGCCACACACTGGGGGGCGTACACCATGCACACGAAGAGGCGAATGTCCACTGAGCACACGGTTTGCACGATCGAGTTGAAAAAGGACATCTTCACTCCTGCTTCTCTTTGACTCGCGTGTCCCAGAAGATTTGGAACGATCGTCTGGTTGTAGGACAGGCCCTGGCACACTGGTATGGTGATTGGTTCACAGATCCCCCCACTGCTGCCCACGCCGTACTGGAACAAGACACAAGTGGACACTATCACTCCAAGTCTATTTCCCTTTGGCCAGACTTGTGGGGCCTGTTACTGTGGCGACACCTTTGGTAAAATTTGGTCATTGCTGGAAGATTGTGCTTAGAAACAAAACATATAGATTCATAGTAATGTCAGCCTAATGGCAAATACATTTTATATCTTCTACTGTGGATTCTGAGACAAAAGCATCCTTGGAAACAGTTCATCTTCATGTTGGAGTAAAGAAAGCACACTTACATGGTCACAGGACTCCGTAGTAAACGCTTCACACCTGAGGTAGTTTGGCCATTGGAAGCCAAACCTGGTCATCAGCGATCCACAGCTGGATCTTGCGTGCTCACAAAGCGTTCTGCAAGGACGTCGAGGTATTCCTGACACGCACTCAGGAGCGTAGACAGAGCACAAGAAGGGCTTCAAATAAGGGGAGCACTCCACTTTTACAAGTGAGAAAAATTTATGTAATTCCAAGCCTGCTTCTTCTTGAGCTGTGTGGCCTCGAAAGTTGGGCATGACAGTCTCGGTGTAAGGCAGGTCTCTGCAGAGTTGGATAGTGATTGGCTGACATGTTGGACGGGCTGTTGCTGCAAAACTGAACTCCGGAACCTGAAAGGAATACAAACATAAAGGTGGTTGAAAGTTAGGAAACTTGATGCACACAGACCCCCCATTTCCATCGTCAAAAAGGTGCAGGGGGAATGGGTTACTGAAACTGAGTTGTGATGGGGTATATTATGTGTCTGTTGGCTGTTTCAGAAGTCTTTCTGGTTTCATTTGCTTTTTAAAAAAAAAAAAATTACCTTGTGAAATACAATTTCCACATAAACAGCCTTGAAAACATCTGCTCATCTTCACGCTGGAGTAAAAAGAGCGCACTTACACTTTCACAGGACTCCGTGGTAAATGCTTCACACTTGAGAGCATCTGGCCACGGGAATCCAAACTTGCTCATCAGCGATCCACAGCCGGATCGCGCCTGCTCGCAAAGCGTTCTGCATGGAGGTCGAGGTTTTCCTGACACACACGCAGGAGTGTAGATGGAGCACAAGAAGGGCTTCAGTTGAAGGGAGCATTCCACTTTTACAAGTGGATAAAACTGATGTATTTCCAGGCCTGCGTCTTCTTGAGTTGTTTGGCCAAGAAAGTTGGGCATGACAGTCTCAGTGTAAGACATGTCTTGGCACATTGGGACAGTGATCGGCTGACATGTTGCAGGGACTGTTGGGATAACATGGCTGTCTTGACTCTGGGTGGACAGAAACATAAATTAGTGGTTTTAACGAGCAATAATCTTGCTTCTGTAACTTCCACCAATCACAAGTGCAACTGCCCCTTTTTCCTTTTTGTGCACAGTGCCAAAAAACTTCAATCACGGACACTGGCACTTCTAGACCTTTGGTTTGCCCAAATGTCCATATGACCACACTTCAGATGTCTCTGTGGCATGACCTTACAGCAACACTGTAACCCTACTCACTATGGTGGATGGAAGATGATTAGCTTACCATAAAGACAGGAACCCAGGAGGAAACAAGTAGCCTGGCTCTTCCTAAAGATAAGCTCACTAATTAACACCTGAAATGTTTAATCTTTAGGAAAAAAACAAACTGTAAAATATCATTTGTTGACGGTTATGTGCAGGACTATTTCCTGGCTGAGTGTAGTGACTACAGTCACTCCATTAAATCTTAAGTTGTCATTTTTACCCTTTGGTTTGGATTAAACAAACAAACACCAAAAAGAGGTGTTGGTATGCAAATTTTGTTGGCTTTGGATGTAGCGAAGCTAGCTGTTTCCCTCTCTTTCCAGTATTTATGCTAAGCTAACCTTGCTGTAATTTAATATTTAATGCACAGAAATGAGAGTGGTATCTGTCTTCTCGTCTAAATCTAAAAACTTCTTCTTTAAAGTGTCACTGATTACAGTCAAAAAACAAAAACAACAAAAGGACTTCCAAAAGAGATGCTATCCTCATCATTTCATACTGACCTGTACACAGTTAGACTCTGGTAAAGATTCACACCGGAGCCTCGTCGGCCAGTACAACCGCTTTGTTCTGAAGGGAGACTCGCAGTCTGTCTTGACCTTCTCACAGAGAGCACGGCATGGTTTCATCCGGCTGTCGTCATCCGAGCCGCATTCAGGCACAACAACGCGACACATGAGCGTGGCGATGTTTGGAGAACAAGCAGTCTCCACCATCTGACCGATTTGCTGCAGGTTGTAGCCTATAACTCCACTTGGATGGGGGGTTGTAGTGTATCCCAAACCTTGACAAAAGCTGGATGTTACTGGCTTGCAGCTGTCCTCTCTCCTGCAATGTGCCCGCTGAAGAGACAGCAGCAAACCCAAAACCACAAACACCAAATGCTTCATGGCTCTCAATAATCTCACAAACTGCTCTGAGCTCTTTAACAAAGCTTTTGGGGGTTTAAGACCAGTGTGTCTCTGCTGCTCTGCTAAGGAGGTGGAGTAGGAGTCTACGAATGGAGTCTCTACAAACAAGGCACTGATTTAGGACCACTGGTAAGGCCACATGTCAATAAGATGCTCAACACAAAATGAGAGCCAAACTGGTCCCAGAGCAGCAGCCCTATTCTGAGAAATTCAATCCAAGGGTTTAAGACCTTTGTTAGAAGAACAACATCTGGTTGTGATTGTGTGCATTCTGTGTAACCTGGGGGGTTTGTTGCATAAAAGCTGGCACAATAAATGTGACTTCTGGATGGAAACAATTTCAACACTAATAGGATTGAGAAAAAAAAAAGAAAAAAAGTTGTGTTTTTCAAAAACAAGTGTGTCTCCAGTTATCTGGAAATAAAGATTGAAGTTTCAGAATGACACATCCACCATGTGGCATCCTGTTGTTTTACAATGAAGACAATTAGCTGATAAGAAAAGACCTGCAAGAGTAGGCGGTTGACCTTCTTGCTGATCTGTCAGGAAGCCTGGACTCAAATGTCAGTTTCTCAGCTGAAGCATGAGCCCTTTTTAAAGATAAAAGCTTAAGCATTGTCAATCAAGTGTATCTAATGTATGTATTTAAATTTCATTTAGGACAGAGGGGCATGTTTGTAATAGTGTAATTTTTTCTTATAGGTATGATTTGACTGAATGTTACAGTATTATTCCAATAAACAGTAATATTATTCCAGATTTTTGCTATGCAAGTTGTGTCTCATCGAATTCTCAGCATCAAAATACATGAACTTTTCCACAGAGGAGCACTTGGAACAACCAGAAGGGGGCATGGACAGACAAAAGGGGCGACTTGGGGGTGAATTTAGCGTCAAGTGGCCTGGGAACTGAAGAAAAGAGCCGGAGACCTCGGGTGGATAGCCTGAGGTCAGGGAAGTCAAGGCTGACCAGACAGCTGGAGAAGCTCTGAAGGTGGTGGATGTTACCAGGAGGTGGATGTTGGCAAGGATGGCTGACTAGGGGTCATGCTGGGTATTGGCAAGGACAACTGACTGCTGGGCAGATGAGTCTCTTATTATTACAATAAACAGTGATGGGCTGTAGAGATGGTTGTCTAGATTGTAAGCGATATCTGATTGTCTGTCCTGAGTTGATGTATGAGCATGTCAGATTAATATCTGTGTGAAGGATGTGCATGTAAGCTATGTAACAAAAACTTTTGTGACCTCAGATTGAAGATTATGTCTATCTTGAGCAGCACTTGGGTCAACCAAAGGGTCACCTGGATGGACCAAAGGTGAACTTGGGTGAAGCACACACAGGGATTTTGAGACAGAGGGGCAAGTCTATCAGCCCTTTCAGCTGGAAACAAGAACACACCAGCAACAACACTGAAAAATTCATTTTAAGGGGCACGTGAAGTTTACACGTCAGGAGGAGACTGTGACAACAGTCGTATAATGTAGACTGAAGGAGCATGACGGCTGAGAAATCAGCCTTTATTTATTAAGGTATCATGAACACTCAAGCTGAAAGTCACAAAATAAGCATCAAACTTCTGTGTAAACTAATGGCTTGTTCGATATGAAAGGAATGTATACACACTTGTACACACACAGTGTAATCCAAAAACACGTCAGATTGCATTACACTGAATTTCTGTCCCCCTAAAGTGACCATGATGATAGTCAACATTAAGACGCTATCTTGTCTCACCATCTCATTCAACGTCTCCCCGTCACCTCAGATGGCACAAGTGGATAAACATCAGCAGCCAGAGAACATGAACAAGTTGCTGTTGTTGATCTCTCCGTGACATCTGTGCTGAGAATAACATTGTTGGATGTATAAAAAACATACGTTGTTTTGCACATTTTTCTTCGGGTTTCTCAAAACTGGATTTAAAGATTTATCCAGACCAGCAACACGCCATCAAGCACTTAGCACCAGTGCTGCACAACCTTTTGGGGTATAGAACAGCTTTACGTAATGATGAAAAATGCTTCAGTTATCTATGTTTCCAGCAGAAAGCAGATGATGATCAACAATGTGTTTTAACAGATTAAGATGTCTCCCTGTCCCCTCAGATGGCACAGGTGGATAAACTCTCTGTGTTATCTGAGGTGACGGAAAATGAATTAAAAAATACACGTGAATGTCTATAATGTATACGTCACACTACTAGACAACTCTTGGTTGTACATTCTCACCACAGTCACCCATTTTCTCACTATTCCCTCCAACATCTGACCTCCCCTGCCTACCTGCACACCTGCTCCATTACCTGCTTCTGCCTGTTTGATTTTGCTTGCACGATACCCACTCTGCACAAGCAGAGTAATGGCTTGTTCAATATGAAAGGAATGTATACACACTTGTCAAAAGTGTAATCCAAAAACACGTCAGATTGCATCACACTGAATTTCTGTCCCCCTAAAGTGACCATGATGTTTTGTGTATGCCGGTCGGATGTATATTCCAAAATCCTGATCATATCCAGGATATTAGTGTACATGTAAACACTTTTTGTGCTGTTCAAGAGGGCAAACAACATATATTGTTTTATTTTTTTGACTAGTTCTTCTTCTTCTTTATATGGATGTGCAATACTCAATCACCATGCCATTTTCAGACAAATTAAAGTGAGTGAAGTTAAGTGAAATTACACCCTGTGAATTATCTTTTTATTCATTTAGAACGGCGTGAATTTATTCTCGCTTTAACGTCCAACTGCAGCAGATGATGATAACATGAATTAACAAAAAGCAAATCATGGACACATTAATATTTAATGTATAAGCACAATTTCTCTCTCTATAATATACAAATAATAGCATTTGCAGGCAGAATAAGAATGACGGGCAGAGTGCAAAGGACGCTAAAATAAATCTGATTTATGAAGCAGGTTGCTTTATGTACATGAGGTAGGTGGATATGACAGTAAACACAGCATGAACAGCATTTCATGTATTATATTTACATGTTTAAAGGAGAAAAACTGAAAGTAACAGTGAGAATAAATAATTTACAGGCACAGTGCATGTTTGAGACACAGGCTTATTGCACAGGGAGTGTGACTGACAATGTTTAAAACAGATGATAGTCAACATTAAGACGCTATCTTGTCTCACCATCTCATTCAACGTCTCCCCGTCACCTCAGATGGCACAAGTGGATAAACATCAGCAGCCAGAGAACATGAACAAGTTGCTGTTGTTGATCTCTCCGTGACATCTGTGCTGAGAATAACATTGTTGGATGTATAAAAAACATACGTTGTTTTGCACATTTTTCTTCGGGTTTCTCAAAACTGGATTTAAAGATTTATCCAGACCAGCAACACGCCATCAAGCACTTAGCACCAGTGCTGCACAACCTTTTGGGGTATAGAACAGCGTTATATAATGATGAAAAATGCTTCAGTTATCTATGTTTCCAGCAGAAAGCAGATGATGATCAACAATGTGTTTTAACAGATTAAGATGTCTCCCTGTCACCTCAGATGGCAGAGGTGGATAAACTCTCTGTGTTATCTGAGGTGACGGAAAATGAATTTAAAAATACACGTGAATGTCTATAATGTATACGTCACACTACTAGACAACTCTTGGTTGTACATTCTCACCACAGTCACCCATTTTCTCACTATTCCCTCGAACATCTGACCTCCCCATCCTACCTGCACACCTGCTCCCATTCACTTTTTGCTCCATTACCTGCTTCTGCCTGTTTGACTTTGCTTGCACGATACCCACTCTGCTTGTTTTGAACTATTTTTGGACCGCAAGTAAATGTGAACTTAATATCTGTGTGCTTTTCTGTTAATTCCTGTCTCTCTGGTGAGCTCTCTGGTTTATACTCGTTGCAAACTGCTTTGGAAAAGAGTAGTAGTAGAGGACTAAATTAAAAGTACTAATAAATACTGGTGAAGATGGTGACCCTGAGACCTCAACGCACTATTACAAATAGACTAAACACAAGCAAATGAACTGGTGCCATTAAACCATTGCAGAAGGAGATGATGTCATTAAAAGACCTCCATTCGACATTTTGGAAATATGACATTTCTGCTAGTTTCATGTACTAATGTGAGGAAGTTTACAGTCTCCTCGTCACTCCACACAGATCTGATGTTTTCAGCTCTTCAGCGTTGTTTAAGTCACTTACTTCATGTCCATCATGATTAACTTGTTAAGTCTGTTTTGATTTTTTTTTTTTGCATTTTGGTTTTATCAATGTGCCAAGAGTAAAAACTTTTTTTTGTAATATTTTGACTGCTTTTCATTCTTTTGTGCAAAATTAAATGTGTGCATGAACACAGGTGGATGGAAATGCATTTATTAATAACCTTGTAAAGAAAGTTAGACCCTGATTATGGTTTTAATTGAATTTTAAGACGTGCTTTTATTTTTTGCTGCAATAATCAAAGGAGATTTGATTTGATTCCACTCTCATGTCTGTCTGTAAAGCACTGAGCTGGAGCTTGTTTAGATTAGCATTAATACAAGAAATAATCCCAGCGCATAAATCACCCCGAAACAACAAAGTGTACTTTTGACATTTCTGTCAACAAACATGATAAAATATTTAGAGGTGCAGTTCATGCGGCCCTGCTTTCAGTCTGTATGCTAAGCTAAGATTATCGCTTTCTGGCTGTAGTTATAGCTACACTTTAGAGTTAACATATGACTATGAGAGAGATATCGATGTTCTTGATAAACAAACATGCCTGTTTAAAAACATAATAAATATATAAATTCAGATCACTCTTTCATTGGGTTTTGTCCCATACACTGCCAACCACTGACCAGCCATTGTACGATGGCCAACAGAAGATCAGAAATGCTGAGCAACCCGAGAATATCTTGCTGATTCTTCTATATAAGGAGACCCTCGCAGGTATAAATAAAGTTTGGTAACAGCAAGTAACAACTACAGAGTTATATAATATTAAAGCTTACAAATATTGATTTATATTGGAAGAAAATACAATTAATTATCCGTCCACTAAATTGGACATCATACATTGCTGGCTATATTTCAACTACACTTCATATGATGACTGTAACTTAACTGTCTGCTGTGTTGGCTGTAAATCACCTGATAAACTCAGTTATGTTATATATGCTGTGTAAGTAGACATGTGAGAAACCCGGAATGACACCTATCAAACCTTTACATCAGACATGCAGGTAGACCCGGGCACACCCAGAGGGACGGCTCTGATTTAATCTCGACAGGCAGCACTATAAAGGTGTCGGATGGAAGTGATAGTCCGCACCATCAGATCTTCTGATCATCCTCGACAGCTTCGCAGAGGTGAGTAGAGGAAATATCTGGAATTTTGAATATCTAACAATAATAGATGAGATTTAGACACACACACATGCACACACAGAATACAGCAGACTGCTCATTTTACTGGATTTCACAGTTAACTGGAGGATCAGACATTTTCCATCAATGAACCTGTTAGTGACACATTTGAAATGAACTTTTTACATCACTACGTTTAACTGACAGCTTTAGAAATTAAAATTTTTGGACACAAAACATGTGAAGAGCTTATACAAGATGATGCTTTGTCAGAAATTCAACCAACTTCAACAGTAAAGTTACACATTTAGTGCATTTTTACTTTTACTTGTAAGTATTTTTACAGTGTGATATCAGTACTTTTACTCAAGTAAAGGATCTGAACACCTCATCCACCACTTTATACTTTAATTATGATTGCATCTATGAGTCATGTGACTCTTCCTCAGATTTTTCTACTGATTATTAATAAATTGAGATCTCATTCTCCCTAGACTCAGACAATCAGCACGAAAGCAACAATGAGCAAACTGGAGACAGCGATGGACACCATCATCGACGTGTTTAAATACTACTCGTCAAAAGAGGGCGACAAGTTCCAGCTGAACCGACAGGAGCTCAAGAATCTGCTGCAAGGAGAGCTGAGCCAATTCCTGAAGGTACTGACTGTACCACATCTGTTATCATCCTGTGTCAGAATTATGACCTGAAAAAATGTAATGATTAGTTCTGATGTTTGTTTTTTACAGACCAGCAGGGACCGTGCAAAGGTGGATGAGATCATGTGTGGCCTAGACAAGAATCTGGATGGCACCGTGAGCTTCGAGGAGTTTGTTTCCCTGGTGACTCAGCTGACTGTGCACAGCTGCAGCTTCTTTCAAGGCTACACTCCTCAGGTTGTGGTACATTATCAATACCAAGAAGTGGTCACTTACAGTAAGTGAATGCCAAGCGGTCACAGCTTTGAGCTTCAACTACATGTGGACGCCTCTGATTTGAATTCAAGCTACGTTCACAAAGGCTCCAGTGCTGCAATGAGTTCTGATTGGAATGTTTTCTCTCAACATGTCAAGAATTTACTCAAATATTAAAGATGGACATGTTTGATTTGTTGTCCTGTGTTGTGTTTACATGTAACTGTGATATTGGGTGCAGGTGCATTTAAAAAAGGACCTCGTATTACTCAGCATTATTCTTAAAACTGCATTGATTGCAACTAGTGGTCAGAACTATTTTCCACACACGCAGACACACACAGCTCTGACATAACTTGAAAATTTAAATAAAATCTGATATCATTTTTAAGGGTTGACACAAGATATCAAGACATTAGAGTTGTATTTACAGATTTAATGCTGCTCTGTGTCTGCTGAAGGTTTAAATATGATAATAATGTGTCAGGGTCAGCTGTGAAGAGTGAAGTACACGTACTGTATACGAGACACTACAGGCAAAAACAAACAATGATATAGTTTTCAGACAGAAAACACCAAAAATACATATTTGGGTGTTTATTTTACTGCATTACATGATGTCTCATTTGCATATTTAAACATAAATATTCAGTAAAAAATGTAAGTAATCAACTGGGGAAGTTTCACGATAATATCTAGTTACTTGATTCGCCCGTGGAGTCTGAGCCATGAATCTTCACTTCAGTAGCCCTTACATTCACCAAACCCTAAAGTTTGATTCCTATTATCTATATTTTGAAGGTTTTTACAGAGTGGTTTGGTTATATATCAATCATTTATAGATTCCTAAAAACATGATGAAAACTTTCTCACGGCTGCTGACTGAGTGATAAAAAGAGATTCCCTCTGTAAAAACCTTCGACTCTGATATGTCAACAAAATTAAACAAGAATTTTGAACCTGGCCTGGAAATGTATGCAAATGAGTGTATCATTTGCATATTTAAAAAACATGTAACACAAAAAATAATTGTTGTAAAGTCTCGTGGTGTCTCTCCATTCTGTATTTCTGTTTTATCCTCACTTATGCTCGACAACATTTGGGATTTGTTGTACTTTTTACTCCACTTTGTTTATTTGACAGACGTAGTTAAGTTCTAGATCTAGAACAAAAAAACAAAAACAAGATGATCATAAAACATTATTATTTTACAAAAACAACATTATTATATATTAGGTTTTAGTCTGGCAGCTTGGTGCAGAGCTCTGCTGCACCCTAGTGGCCAAAAGAAAGAAGTAAATAAATCTTACCTCTTGATCAGCCCTGCTGTGTGTGTGTGTGTGTGTGTGTGTGTGTAAATATCTTAATGAACTCTATGCCTCAGCTTTGCCTCCACCCATATTCTCCATCAGCTGGAAAAACATGACACCGATTTGCATTGGCTGTTACGGCAAAAGAGTTTGGAATTCAGACATGAAACTTGAACCATCAGCCAGCCATGGTCTGAAGACCATATCCATCAAGTTTCATGTAAATCGGACAAAGTGTGTGCCCTCTGTAATCATAAGCGTGTTTTTGACTAAATTCAAAATGGCCACCAAACCTTTATGCATGTATTGCACAGTCCTTTAGCAAATGTACTGGGATGTCTGAGAGTATCAGTCAACACTGGAATCAAGTTTAAAGTCCAAAGCAATATGAAGATATGAGCCAAAATGCAATTTTGCTAATTATAGCGCCCCCCAAAGGTCAAAGATCACCAAAATTCTTGGGCCTCGCAAAGAAGTCGTAATGAGTCTGTGTTAGCAGTTTGAAGTCAAAACATCAAACTGTCGCCGAGATACGGCTTCACTTCCTGTTTGGCGGCTTCGCCGCTGAAATGGCCACCAGATTTTTATGCAAATGCACACAGTCCTTTAGCAAATGTACTGGGATGTCTGAGAGTATAAGTCAACACTGGAATCAAGGTTCAAGTCCAAAGCAATATGAAGATATGAGCAAAAATGCAATTTTGCTAATTATAGCGCCCCCCAAAGGTCAAAGGTCACCAGAGATATGGCCTCACTTCCTGTTTGGCGGCGTCGCCGCTGAGTTTGATTGGCTGCTACGGGCAAACGGAAGCGTAATTAAAAAATCCACGTGATAACTTTTGTGCGGCTTGGTCTGAAGATTCTATGTGTCAAGTCTCGTGGAAATCGGACAATCTGCGTGACCTGAAATGCTTTTTGAAGGTTTTTGATAAAATTCAAAATGGCGGAAAATCCAATATGGCGCAAACTGACGTCATAGGGTTCGTTGAACTCGTCTTGATCCAAGGATTCCAACGGTATCTCATTTGTGAAATTTGGACCAACGTGTCCAAAGTTATTAAGCTGAATGCACTTCAAACTTTGACATGTTGGTGGCGCTAGAGAGTTTAATGTACGGGCATGACAATTCTTGAGGTTGACCATGGCACTGTCCTGAATACGTGTGCCAAGTTTCAAAACTTTTCACCATGGCGTTCTAGGGGCTGCCATAGACTTCAATTGCAGCGGAAAGTAGATCAATAATAATAATAATAGGAAAAGCTACAAACACAATGGTTGCCTTCGCAGCTTCGCTGCTAGGCACCCAATGAGCTGCAACTGAAATGAAAACAAGCTGCTCTGTTTATTGCTTTGAGCTACAGGTATGGTAAAGATCGACCTTTGGTGCTTTACAAAAAGGTAATTAAATAATAAAAAAAAAACATGCAAAGCCACAAACATGTTGTGTTTCTGTGCACAGATCCAAACCACGGCATAAAAACAAAAGCCACACACATCATGAAGACATTTAGTGATGCAGCAGTGCATGATGTCAATAAAATCGGATATAAAAGTCTCATATACTGTAAGCACAACTGAGTGTTCATGTTGGTACAGCGAGATGCCACAGCTTCAGATTTCTACCATGATTCTGTGCAAGAGTGGAGCTGAAAATCTGCAGGGTTCCTCTGCAGGAGGGACGTGTGCTCCTTCTAGATGTCCAGTAAAAAAAAAGTTCATTATTTTAAAAAACACAGGCTAAAATCGACATAATCTTAAGACTTAGAGTTCCTTGTGTCATTTAAAAGAGAACTAGACTTTCAAAATCTTGACTCATTCACAAAAAGTGTAGATTCCCTATCCACGAGCCTTCAGAGCCACCAGCACAAAGTTTCTTGGAGAAAAGTTTGGGTCGAAGAGAGGAACCAGCTGACTGTCCACACCTGCAGAAAGACGAGGCTTTAGTACAGAGAGTTTAACGGCAGTTTATTTCAATATGAGACACTGTTTCCACTGTCGGCTCACCGTTCTCCTGCAGGTAGATCATCCTGTCCAGAAGCACCAGCGTCTCCACCACAGGAGCCAGCAGCAGGGCCAGGCTGAAGTACACCACCACCCTGCCCTGCTGCTTCAACATGGCCTCCACGCGGTCCGGGTCCAGAGGCAACTCGGGAGGCAGGCCGACCCGAGCCAGACCCAGTCGGGCATACCTGAGGAGGGAACATGAGGAGGACATTACCATTAACTCTCAAAGAGTTAAAAACTATTCTAAGGTAACAACAACAGTTTTTTCAGGTAATTTTCAGGTGATAACACACTAATAAAAATATAGTTATGCATATTATATTATATTTCTGCCATATTCTGTAAATAGAGCCCGATGAATCTGACACATTGGACCTTTAAATAGTGTAAATAACACATCAAGAACAAGAAAAACATAAGGCTGCGTTGCTCACTCACTCTGTGAATGGTAATAAGTGTGCTTTCTTTATGGTCTGGATTCCTGCCCTGCGCAGATCCGGTCTTGTATCCCTGACGAAGGTCTCCAGCATCGCCCGGTAACAGTGCGTCCTCAGCAGCTCGCTTTCCTCCCGAAGCCTCCGTACGTAGTCCTCGACCGCGTGACACGCCCCCTCGCGCGCCTTATAGGACAGCTGATGTCCCGGCAGACCCCGCACCCAGGAGCTCATGGGGTAGCCAAACTCTGAGGGGAGCGTTTCCTGGCCTGGCGTCGGCGGGGTGGGACATTCCACCAGTCCTGGAGGGGTGGGATTTTCTTTGGTCGTGATTTTCATGTAGCAACACGCCACAGATGTGATGCCACGCACGTGTGGGCAGTTGACGAAGTGGCGTAGGAGGGTGGCGCTGAGGTCACCGCAGGCGTGGAGACCGGTCAGGACAAAGTCAGAATAGTCTCGCTGGCTGTTTTCTTCAGGACGGACGCCCTCCTGACAGACAGGCTGGACACAGGAGCAGCAGCTTTCAGCTGATGACTCCTCGTCAGACTCGAACTGGTGTCGCGATGTCAAATCAAAGTCCTGTGAGCGATCGGAGTCTGTGGAACCACGAGGTGATGGCGACGTCTGGACCACATGAGAACATCTCTGACGCTTAGAGCCCCGCAGTTTCTTCTTGCTGGGTCCAGATGGAGTTGGGGGACCTTCGTTGACACAATCTGCAGTCCTCAGCTGTGTGATGAAGGCCTCCCATGATGCCTTGGGGTTTACCCAACCGGCCACATGCCGGGGAGAGGACTGTGACACTGGGACCAGAGAGGAGCCGTTCTAGAGAGAAGAAAGATGTTTTGGTGTTGATGGTTTAGCAAGATTCATTCAAAACAGATAAAACTCCAGACTAAAGCTGCTATAATCCATATTTTTATATTAAAAATACTACACATTCTTATCACCTGACTCTGTTCTTTCTGTTTTAGCATCTTTCAGCTCATTATTTTGATTTTACGTCGACAATTTTGCCATTTTGGTTCACTCTCTCTGCTCTCATGGTGTCATTTGCACAGTTGGACTAATGAAGTGTAAAGTTCACCAAAGCACCAACCTTTTTCTGCTTCTCCTTCTCTAAAGCCCACAGCAACTGTCCGTCAAACTTGGACGCCATGGCAACCAGGTTGTGATCAGCTTCAATCGCGGTCACGGAGAGTCCGAGCCCAAAGGACAGGAAGCGAGTCAGATGACCCTGTTCACGGCAGAATGGTGGAAAAGTCTCAGTGTTAAATGTGTGATGATATACTTATTTTTGAAGGTGGGTCTTTTTTATGCAGCTGAAATACATTTTTCTTCTGACCCCGTCCACAGCAGTGCACAGCTCAGCTTCTACCATCATCTAGTACATCATACAACCCCACTCCATAATTACTATAGTTCATTGGCCTAATATCAACCCTCTGTCTGGTAATATTTGGATATGATACCTGTCCGGAGCCGACATCCACCACTCTGCTGCAGTCAGTCTGGTCACAAAGTTGTTTTACCAGCTGGGATTAAAAAAAACAAACAGAAACAGATTAAAAACTCTGGAAACAGAAAAAACAAATCCATGTTCTCAGCACATGTTCGTAGCAAATAAGCAATCCTGTACCAAGCCCAGCCTGCGGATCTCGTGCTGTTTCTTGGGTTTGACGTGTTTCCTGAATATGTGTCCCAGCAGTGAGCTCTGACTCTGGTTCTCCAGGAACTCTTCAGGCTTCACGGAGCCGGCCATCCTGCCTCGATCCCGCCTGCACTCTCTGGGAAAGGCCAGAGCGTGAGCTGTGGCACGGAAGGCCAACAGCGACAGCGGCCACACGGAAGGATATCTGTAACGACAAACCCTTTAGTTATTATATGCATTTAATATGTTTGTTGTATGTTTGTTGCATTTTTGCATAAAGGATTTGTAAAGGGTCTGATTACAATCCAGTAGTACCTCCTGTCTTCATGTTTAACATCCAGTAACAGGTCTGCAACCTGTGGATACGACAGGTCCTGCAGCACAGGCTGCCAGGTGTTGGGTAACGTGTGCCAGAGATCTTCAGTGAAGAACTCCTACATGAAAACAACAACAACAAACTGAGTTATTAGAGAAACTACAAGAGGATGGGATATGAATCCAGTTTGTCAGCTGTCCAACTTTGTATACAATTTAATATATTTCTTTAAAAACAGACAGCTGGAGGAGGATTATGTTCAGTGATCACAAACACCAGCTGGTTTAGATGAACACGTCCACACACGTGTCTCACAAAGGCACATGAGTGGACACAAATGCACACAATCATGTATGTATATATAGAATAACACTGGAAATTTAAGCAGCCATGGCAGCAAAACAAAAAAACAACATTCACTCCTCTAACACAACAACTGGAAGCTGCAACAGAAGTCAGTTTTCAATACGCACGATTATATAGGAGTCGGACAGGTGGCTGTACTGAGACAGGAGAGCAGTGAGTCTTTTGGACAGCTGTCTGGCTTGATCAGCTGTGAAGCTCGATGTAAACATCTCCACATCTCGTCCTTCTGACAGCTCAACTGACATGGGACTCGAAGGCTAATGCTTTTTTCCAGTTAAGACGAAGTGTGTCTAAAATACGTAGACGGTTACTAACTCACAGAGTCCTTAAAATCGGCATTTAATACGCAAATACGGCGCGTTTCGCTCCACAAATGCTCAAATGTTGCGTTTAATGTTAGCCGCTTTAGCTGGCTAGGCTAGGCTAACTGTAACTTTCACATGTAAGCACGCCGGTGCGTTCAAGTGCTCCCCGCAATTTCTAGTTTAATGTAGTGATGGGAAGTTCGGTTCTTTTTAGTGAGCCGGATCATTTGACTCAGCTCACCAAGAAGAGTCGGCTCTTTCGGGTCCCAAACGACTCTTTGTTTTTTTTATCACTTATACCTTTAATAATTCAGGCAAATTTAGCGCTTGTGATTTATATGTGTACACTAAATTATTCAATACATTCTTTGTACTGAAATATTCAAAAGTAAAAATTACATTTTATGTACACACCAATAAAATGCTGTAGCCAATTGTTTTCATTGCATTTACAGAACACCTATAAAAACTTAAGCATAGAAATAAAAAAATAAATAAAAACAATAAATATAAGAAAGCTATTGTCACTGCATGTACGTAGCGCACAGTAATACTCGTGGACAGGAGCCAGCTCCCATCATTCACTTAAAAGAGCCGGCTCTTTGAACCGGCTCGTTCGCGACCGACACATCACTAGTTTAATGGGCGTTCACGCTCAGTTACAGTCAATTAAGTTGCTCAAATTAAGTTTTTTTTTGTTATATTTATACGGCTCCTGTAAGTTTATAAGTTATATCACTACTTTGTGCTATTAAGGAAAATGAATGTGTGCGTAAAGTCTGTTTTGTTTTAATTAATTGTGATAGTAATCAATATATAGCTGGATTATGTTCCATGAAATCAAGTCAAAACTCTTCCATATGAGACAGTTAATGTGCCCGGGTAGTACAAGTATAGCTATTATTCCCACATTTCTGGTTGTACCCGAAGGCAGCATGACCCGGACGTTGATAGTTTGTTGTGGGCAGGAAGACGCGCGTGGTCTACGGTGTGTTGCAGGTCTGGTTTTTTAATCTTTCATAAAGTTATTTTTTTAAGAGACTTCCTGAGCGGGAAATCTCTCGATATCAACCTACACATGTCCACAAACACGCTCAGCTGAATTCCCCGTTAATAGACGAACATATCGAGCCAACGGTAACCACGGAAACACCGCCGATAGCGCGAGCTAGCTGGCGTTAGCTGGCAGGAAACGTAAACAGCGTCTGCTAATGTCAACAGGAGTCACATTTAACAGCTTTTTATGGATTTACAACGAAGACATGAGCTGTGTTTCACTCGTTTGTACACAACAATGAGCCAGTAGTCTGTTAAACATTTATACACTAGTGTGGAAGGCGAAGCCAGTGTATTTTAGGTTGTTAAATATCACTTAAAGCTACATTAATTAAGTTATAACTACATATTTAAACAGCTGTTGGAGAGTACATGCTTGTTGCCTCCATGTGACTCCTTTACTTGAATAAAAGTAGTAATACCACACTTTAAAATGACTCCACCGTAAGTAAAAGTGAATGAAGTGAAAGCAGAATTTACTAATGAAACAAAAGTGAAAGTACTCACTGTCTATGTCAGTGTTTTATTATCATGTATGATGTTTCTGGATGAATATTACTGCTGCTTTGATGTTTAAGGTTGAGCACCTTAAATTACTTTATATAATATAAGATAAGACAGACTTTAATGATCCCACAGTGGGGAAATTCACTCGTCACAACAGCTCGTGTACACAAGCTGGATAATAAATTACTCATAAGTAAGAAATAGAAACAAGTCATGAAGGTGGTAGTTGGGGTGGAGGGCTGGGAGTGGATGGGGGGTGTCAGGGTTTTATTGTGTGAAGCACTTTGTGTTACATATTTGTATGAAGAGTGCTATACAAATAAAGTTTGATTGATTGATGAAGTCGTGCTGGTTTTAAAGAGTCTGCCGGCTGTTGGAATGAAGGACCTGTGGTGGATCTCCTTACATGGTGGGAGAGGTCTATAAGGTCATCATATGTTTGCAGTGTTGGTCCTGTGAGATCCACATCGCTCTAAAAAGTCAATCTTTCATAAGAAAAACAGTTTTCAGCTTTGTGTTGATGCATTTTCCAGCTAATCCATGCAGGGCTTTAAACAGTTTATTTACCTAAACACATGAAGGAACGCTTCATTCTTCAGTTTATCACTATCAATAGAGTAAAATGTACAATATTTGTCTCTGTATGTTGCACTAGTTCATAAAGCTGAATTCTAAACACAAATTTAGGTAGTTTGATTCAGACTTTTGTAGAAAAAAAAACTTTTTATCCGATAAGAGAGCAGAATTCTCCAAAGAAATAAATGAAAATTAGTGTTCAGATTTTTGATGTAGCAAACTGGTTGGTTCATGTAAGATGAATCCAAGTCCTGCAAATCAAGACGGAGTTCCATAACACTGTGTTTGTCTTGCAGGATGATGCCTCCAAACTGGTCTCAGCTGATACAAACTGGACTATTGGTGAAGATCTGTTGAGGAAGTCAAAATAAGGAGAGCTACGCAGCTGTTTTATCTTACAGGGTGTTCAGGAAACGTTGTTTTAAACTTCTGCTGCGACCACAACCATGTCGGACATAATAATCAACCTGTGCATGGATTCTCCTGCACAGACGAGAACTCCAGGAGAAAACCGGAAGAAGAAAAACAAGAGGCCCCGTAAAAAGATGCAGTATTTAGAGCGAGCAGGCTTTGTGGAAGGTAGAAATAAATACAACCACATAATGGGACATTCCAGACAAGCTCCACCACCACGCCATAATGGAGCATTCAGGAATCATCCATCTCCACCCACTTCCACAGAAACACACAGTCCTCCAAGCAGCATAGCCAGCACCTCACACTGTAGCTCCCAGCCTTCGACGTCCGCACACAGCCTGCCTTCCTCCACTGTGACCGTGAACGCAGGAGGCACCCACTGCTCCTCGGTATCAAACAGCCATACACAAACACCAACAGGAATCCCCACAAAGTACCTCGCCATTGACTGTGAGATGGTGGGCTCGGGACCAAAGGGGAGCATCAACCAGCTCGCACGCTGCAGTATAGTGTCCTATGAAGGAGATGTGGTTTACGATAAGTTCATCAAACCCTCCATGCCTGTTACCGACTACCGCACCCGATGGAGCGGCATACGGCGCAGTGACCTCACCAATGCCACGCCATACGCTGAGGCCAGGAAGGAGGTGAGTTCAGATACAGTATATTCAGACTGAGAGACAACCTGTGAAGGTCTACCATGTTCCACACTGAAAAGAGTTTCAACAAACAAACAGAACGATAAACATAATCGATAATTGGTATCAAATCTCATCAGTTCCCATCCCTGTTACCATGAAACTGCAAGAAAAGCTGCAAAGCATCACGTGGTTCTGAACAGTTCAAGTTATTTTGGGAAACATCTGGTTTACAGCTGTTTAAATTGCTGCAGTGTCAAACTAGAAAACACTGAAAACTGACAGATAATCTCGAAAAGAGGTGGTGCTAATATTTGTTTCAATATTAATTAAAGTGATTAAACTTTTAATTAAACTTTATTAATAATGCAGCACAGTTCTGAATAAAACATGATAAAGCACATTTAGTTAGGCTCGCATGCTAATATTTGAAAATCATATCACTCCACTGTCCACTGCCAAAATATCGAATGCAGACAATTAGTCTGTTTATTTGTGTTTGAATTCTTCATTTACAGGCTGATTTATCGAGTAGTTATACGTTTTTAACACATCAGTTGAACTCTTCAAAGCATTTACACACACATTAGTAAGCTGTCGTGTACATTTCCCGTCTTATAATACGATTTCAGAGTTTGGATGTGACAGTTTCTGCTGTATAAACTTGACGAGTTCAGTGAGCGAATGTCTCCTCTGTTGGCAGATCCTGCGGCTGCTCATGGGGAAGGTGGTGATTGGCCACGCCATCCACAACGACTTCAAGGTCCTCAGTTACTCTCACCCCGGTAGCCAGACCAGAGACACGTCTCGAATCCCTCTGCTCAACCAGAAGGCCGGCTTTCCCGCGAACGAGTGTGCGTCGCTGAAGAGACTCACCAAGGCCATCTTCAACCGTGAAATCCAGGTAAGGAAGGAATTCTTCTGCGTTCATGTCATTGTGACTTAAAAATGTCTCCGAACGAACTGACGTCCAACTCGGTCCTCTCTCTTGTGTCCTCAGACTGGGAGGAAGGGCCATTCTTCTGTGGAGGATGCCAGAGCCACTATGGAGCTTTACAAAGTTGTGGAGCAGGAGTGGGAGAGGCAGCTGGCCTCCCAAGCACAGGCCCATAAGACAGATTTTGGGAGAGACAAACATGGAATAAACTGACATTTGGTGTGTCAGGTATATGTGGTTTGGATCAACTGACTCACTGCCTGGTTTCAAGACAACATTTAACCCACAGTGATGCCTCCACCTATATGGTGTGTGTTCATCTTCTCACCATCTGAGCCTGGAGGACTTGACCAACCTGCCACCAGCAGAGGGTCACCTGTCAGCTTTGATTTTTAACATTTTAATCCAAAAAATTGAGACAAAATTCTGTCATATTCTTCAGTTTTGATCAGCTAATGATGGGATATCTTTACTGATATCAATACTTTTACTGATGCTACTCGCCATAATTTGTGAAAAGCGTCACCAACCAGTAAACCTAGAGTCTCTTGACAAAAGTTCCTACGTGTCGTGAAGAATGTAAAGGCTACCTCAACGTACTCAATGCCCTCAGCCTGCCACCACATACCGTTTTCTATATTGTGAACTAAGTTCTCACGCAGTGCAACAACAGCTCAGCAGATCAAAAGAGTACGTGAACTTTTCAGACTGCCCCGAGTCGTAATTGTCCAGTTTTTTTTTTTTTTTTTTAATCTCTGGGAACCGATGAACAGCACGACCACGACTCCACAGGTGGAAACCAATCAAGTTGTTAGCATCTGGAGAGAAAACGAGGGAGGGTCGAGGAAGAAAAAGCACAACGAGGACTTTACTCTGCACCGGCACGTAACACATGAAGAGATGTGAAAGATTCAGCAGTTGTGTGTTTTATTACTTTTTTGCAGAAATGTTAAATTGTTTTTACATTTGTCTATATTTTGATTAAACTTAGTAACATGAGCCAACACTCATGTTTTGCCCTGATAGCTGTTACATAAAGACGGATAGCAGTATAATTTGTCATTAGTATTTCGGTCGTGACCACTCGAACCAGTACCGTCTTGGTACCAGTTCTTGATACACATCCATACCAGTAGCCTTATTAGTAGTACTATTTCATCATTTCCTGACACATTTTAAAATGTAACAATGTTTTTTACGTAAAGTTTTAATAAGTATAGACATCCAAATTGAAGGAACCGTTAAAACAAAGTTGATGGTGAAGTTCATCGTCAGAAGAAACAAAATCATGATTGTATAAACTCATAAAACCCACATTAATTTAAATTGTAGAGCACAAGGTCTACAATTCAAAACAAATGTTGACAAAATCAAATCAAATTTAAAGTTACACATGGTAACGGAGGGCCAAACGCCCCCCACATCCCCCAAATATAGGACATGACCTCTGTCCTCAAAGGTAGCTACAGCCCTCTTTATATCTGTCCTTGCACAGGATGTCTTTATGAAATTGTTCTTGTCACAGCAGCTGACAGAACCGGTGTTGGTGTCTGACCTCTCTCCAGTCAGTTCATGTAAATCTGTTTTGGAATATGAAGGCGGTCACTGAGTTCAAACAGTTTTCTATGCAATGTCTGACTACTGTACATTCAGATCAGTACTTCAATAAATCATTACCACAATCATTTATTGTTTATTCATTGAGGTATTGAAGTAATTACTGTAATGAAGCCGACATCTTTCAGCCCTCCTAACAAAGGTGTTTGGGATACATCCCCTTGGAACCATGAATGTTTGTACAAAATTTCAGGGCAATCCATCAAAGAATTCTTGAGATATTCCAGCCTGGAACGAAGTGGTGGACCGTCATTAGTGTGGCTTGTTTTGATACCGAATCCGGTACCATTACGTCACAAGTATTGCAACATTTTCAACCACATCCAGCTGTGCTTGAAGAGTCAGAAGAAACATTTAGAGATCTCTCTTTTTTCACCTGCAACATCTAGTGTGTCTCACTCTTCATCAAAGACTTGAAGACAAAACAGGCGAGGATTATATATATATATATATATTTCATTTGACCCGACCCGACCAAACCAGGACTAACCCGTCTCCTCACAGCTACATCATTGAGTTTGCTCTCCTCAGACCTGACACACAAACATACAGTTCTTCCACGGTGCTCCACTTTCTGTATCCTCTAGCAAGTGTTTGTCCTTAAAGGTGAGCGATCAGCACTATTTCCCTGCTGTGAATTCAACACCAGCACATTAATTATACAGCATGCCATCCTTCCTGAAAAAAAAAAGCCACCCGAGACACAACTGCTGGCACGGAGAAGCTCATTAAAGAGCAAGAAAGACACCAAAGCTCACAGGCAACACTCATTTTTAAATCAGGTACGATTGGAGGTGTCAAGGACTTTAGAGAGCGTGTTAGTTTGTGAGTAATGTTTGTGTGAGATTCTAGAGTTAAGCAAGTAAATCCTGTGTCTGTTCTTTGTCCACTGACCAAATACCCCCTCAGTATCGCCACGGAGGATGCCAAAGCATCTGATGGTCGCAGGCTAAGTAGGTGACAAAGGAGGCAGTTGAATCTCCCGTGATGGAAATTCTTTAGCTGTGAACTCAACAGCGTTTTAGTCACTCGATAAAAGACAAGGATAAACTACGCCGTAGAAATCTGGAACCGCAGTCGAAAAAGTGGAGTTGGCT
This sequence comes from Argyrosomus regius, assembly GCA_946959425.1. NCBI lineage: Eukaryota > Metazoa > Chordata > Actinopteri > Sciaenidae > Argyrosomus > Argyrosomus regius. The sequence continues at coordinate 26,247,735 of OX336884.1, forward strand.
CAAGATCAGTAGAATCTTTTGTTAACACAGAAAGACCAAGTCAATAAAGGATTTGAATCTATTGAATTTGCAGCTTCTTCCCTCTGTCTAAAGAGTGCTTTGGTCTGGGTGTTAAATGCATTACTGTAGTACCAAAGGATCAGTTCACCCAAATTACAAAAGAACATTTTCTCTCTCAAAGAAACATCCCCAAAAATAATTTTCCCCATAGACCACAGACTGTTAAGAGGACACCTGAAACTGTAAGCAAGGTCAGGTATTATGAATTTTTATACCATGAAAGCTTTCTACTTTTAAAACTTTCCCAAACTTTCTCTCCAACTGACCCCTGGAAAGGTTCCTCCAGTCCGAAAACACCTTTTGAGTCACGTGTGCAGTTCTGACAATAAATCCAGGATCAAACCCGGCTTCTTGTCACATATCTGCACTCTAATTGCTGCATAAAGTTAGATTAGATTAGATTTTGGAGTTGGAAGTGTTTCTGTTTCAGAGGTTTTGATCAATGACGTTCGAGCAGGTTTCGGTTGCATGCAGGTAAACGTTACGCGTCGAGAACAAATGAGGCGGAACACATTGGCCAAATGGAAACTTGCAACCCATCGGCTATCATCTGACAACAATTTAGCCTTTTATTAGCTTTTATGAACACATATCTGCTTTCATATGCTGATATGCGTTTATAGAGATTGGCTGGAATTTTACTTTCTAGCCATTCTCACGCATTAAGGTGCTAATCAGAGTCTAAGTCCGGATATCTCTTCCGGAAACCCTGAAACATTGGTCGTTGCCCCAATCACCATCAGACGATATCCACCAGGTTCAGAGATAAAGTGGACATAATTGTCAGTTTTAGAAGGTTACAAACATTACTGACCACAAACCTTCCCAGGTCAGCCTTCAGTGGTTTGGTTGCTGTTAGACGATCAGACACTCTCATGTGAAGCATACTGAGGCCCTTAAGTCATCATGTAAAACCCATCACTCACCAAATAACCCTGGACATCTTCAGCTTTTGGGGTTTCAGACAAGGTTGAGTAAAATATTGCGAGGCAACACGTGATTTAATCCATTCCCTAGTCTAGATTATCCCTTCTAAAGCTCCTTGTGCATGGGCAATAATGTGTTTGATTTTATGCCCTGTTATTAGCTCCATAAGTAAAAGCAAGAGCTTTAAAACTGAAAGAGGCTTTGGATTTTCTTCTGTGGGTGAGTTTAATATGTTAAAAACAAGATTTTCTCCTTCATATCTGAGGCTGAATAACAAATGAAAATGAGAAACATCTTTCGGCTCACTGATCCTTTTTTGTAATACAGACCTTTGTTACGTCCACGTTATTGATTTAAATACTACTCTTGACATTTGAAATTAAAGAAGATTAAGTATCCACCTGCTGTATTAATAAGTCTCTGAAATACATGAAAGAACACCGTTAGTCTCATTAGGCAATACAATATGGATTTTATGGATTTTATTACCCCCTGGGTCAAGTTATTGGGAGCTGGACTCTGCAGATTACCCTTTTCACACACACATCACACACCTCACATATTAGTCATGGCCCAGCGTCAGCCACATGTGCATAATTCGGTTTTTATTACCCACTGCCAAGCCATCAGGAATTTGTCCAATTTGCACATTTCCAGTTAACCTTACACATACAGTATACACTGAGCACAGCGTGGGCTGGTGGCAGGATCAGCATATGTGGAAGCATGAAGGATCTTATACTGCCATGTATGAAACCTGCTGAGGAGGAAATAGAAGTCTTTCCAACAAATAATGTTAGCCCAAGAGAAGAGAGCCTCATCCCGCTTGACAGAATTCATGTTCTACTGTCATAGTTTGAGTTGACGCTGTCTCTATTAACCTCCAAAAATATTTGGCAGGAGGTTGAACGAACCATCTGTCTTTCATCGTCTATCATGGGTGAACCAGTCAGATCAATAGTCAAACTCTCGCGAAAAACATCTTTTCCGTCCAGAAAAGCTTAGGGAGGTGGAGCATGAGTGTGTGCGATAAGACCCCGAAGGATGTTGAACTACGCCTGAGCAGATACAAACTCTGGTGGAGGCCTGTGGTGGTCCTGATGTGCAAATCAGTCGGCCAACGTAGGTATAGGGGCGAAAGAAATACTCTTAACTTTTGATATAACTGATACTTGCAGCATCTACAATAACCTCTTTGGCAGCCACCATTGCTAACACATTAAATGCAATTTAAATAATTCCCATAGCTGATGCCGTAGCTGTAAGGAGTTCCTCATAGGACGCTGATTGGTCCGATTGGTTTGGACACAAGTAGGCAGTTGGAGCCTAGCAAGATGGATTCTTGCTTGAGCTCATGATCTTGTGAGTCCAGCTGCCTAGTAAGGTTAGTTCTCAAATGCAGCCCCGCTGAAATTATTCACAGTGCTCGTAATTCTTGTTAATTTACAGTATTTGAACTAATACTAATCAATATTTTCATAATTAACGTAAGTTTTGTTAAAGAGGTCGTTTGTAGTGACAAACCCGCTTAACGTGGGGTCGCTCCTCTGCCCCCTGGTGGCCATAAAAAAAACAGTTATTGCAGCTTTAATAAAGATTTATTCTTTCCCTAAAAAAGGACAGTTCAAGGGCATTGCACAACACACCTCACTATATCAAATTCTACTAGTTTGCATGTGGACTGTGGCTCAATTAGCTCTTCATTTACTGACAGAAAATTGGGAAAAAAATTATTGATAACCAGCCTTATTTCTCATTCGTTCACCTCTCAGCCTGTCAGCAGGGATTATGATTTTCCAGTCAGGAGGAGAAGGAGGAGGAGGAGGAGGAGGAGGTGTTGGTCTTTTAACACTGCCCTCATCAGTTCCTCCTCTCTTCACCTCCTCTCCTCTTGGCGGTCAAATCCTCTGTGTCTGTCTCCGAGCAGCGGTCTGTCGCTTCAGCACTGAGAGGCTGCTGAAGGACATTTTGATCTGAAATAAAACAGACAAATAAGATCTGCGCCTGTCTGGAGGCTGCGCGGGGACACGAAGAACTTCTGCGGATCTGGAGCGACACTTGAACCTGATGAAAATGAAGTAAGTCCATGCGCGTAATAAAACAATCCCTCATTAGGAAATTAGACTTTTCAGTTCCTCAGCTCGTATTTTCGCATCCAGTTTGACTTTATCGTGCGTGCATTTGCAACAGCCTTCAAATGAAAAGAAACATGCGTGACATATGCGTGATTCAGCTGCGCATCCAGATGTAAAGTATAACACTGACAGCATCCGTTCACCTGCTGCAGCATCACTGTATGTTTGCAGCATCAACACATGGACACAAGTGAAGAAGTCAGTGTTCAGTTCAAAGAAAGAAGTCCAGAAGCATCATCAGCAAATTACTTTTAAAAGTGCTCATGATGCAGAATGACTTCTTTCAGTGTCATATACTAATTAATATGTAAGTATTTTAATGTTCTGGCTGAACGTGGAGATATTTTTACCAGTTTTATATTCATGTTGGTATGTTAAGATATAATAATGCATCATCTGTAATCTGCACAGTAACTAGAGTCTATAGCTGTTAAATGAATGTAGTGGAGAACAAAATATTTCCTTCTGACGTGTGGACTTGAGTAAAAGTACAACACTACACTTGGGAATACTCTTATACTGTTATTCTGGGAGTATCAGAATTATTTAAGATTTTAGTAACATGTAAATGAACAAAAATATTGATCAGCATGAAATATGTGGACAGAAGAAGCCCACATGTGTTATTTTATGTAAGTATTTAAAAATATGTAGTGCATCTAAACCCACTATGACTTTAATCATTAGAGTTATTAATTGTATATTAGTAAATTAATAGATTTTTCCCCCATAAATGATCCACTGATACTAAACTGTGTCCCACTTGGAAGATTTTACTCTGAAAATACACATGGTGGATCCTGAAATAATCATTCTGCAAATTTGAATTAAACAGAAACAAACAAAAAAAAAATCTACATTTTGAGATGAATAAATACAAAACCAAAAGGTTATATGTGCACCCATGAATATAATGAATTGATTCACCTTTAAAATCAGACTTAATAACATCCAGGCAATAAACTTCAGATTACTACATTTGATCCCACCTTTTGAATCATAGTGGGAATGTTTGGAGTGTTATATCTCTGCATTTGGTTTGTTGAAGCCAGAGTTAAGGATTCAGATCTGTTGCCTCTTGATTGAGCAGTCAGACCCTTCACAAAAATACAATGCAACACAGGTATTTTGACATTCACAGCACGTTTTTGAACATACTAGATCTGAAATAAAATGACACAAGGATGAGGGTACATTTCTTAATTTGAGGTTTAATTTAAGGGTGGTTACTTTACATTGTTATTTAATCAGATTATTCCCTTGCCATTGTCCTGCACACACAGTGAGTGACAAAACACCCTTAAAACAGAAGGTTTCTATAAATCTACCCTCTGTGTCTTAGAGTTTGAGAAAAAGTGTTTTATGATCACTGGCAATGTGTCAGTTGATGTACTATCTGCACTGTACCAAACATGTATGGTTTAATGATGGAAATCAGATCTGAAGTTTCAATTGGTGAATGTCTGAACAGAGACGTCTGAAATCTGTGGAAGTCACCTGTACCGCAGTTTTTTAAGGAAGCCATCAAATACACCTGTATTTACACCGACTGGCTAAAGATAAATGTATATATACATACAGCTATAAACTCTTGGTCAAGCTCAAGGTCATGAGTCACCCCCAATGCACCCCTCACCACTCATAAAACCAGAAACCAAAAAGAGGATCTCTCATATTTTCTTTTAAATTACTTTGACATCTCATATTTTATTTATTCAGTTAAGCGTTTACTTATACATATTTTATTTCCCATCATAAAAATGTAAATGATTCAAATTTCACAGCTTTCTCCACACCGCAGGAACCAAATACTGTTAAAGGAATATTGAAGCCCTTCATCAGTTTATTATTTTTCCATTTAACATTTATTGTTTACACACACAAAAAAGATGTTTCAAAGATATTTGGAGGACTAAATTTCGATTGTGGATGATACAGTTTCAGGTTTATGATGAAAAGAATCAAATTTTAATATATTAATGTACTTAAAAATGTGGATGAGAACTCCCACTGTACACTACCTGCTCAGCAGCAAACAGCAGACTTGTGAACATTGTGAAACATTTAGCAGCTAAAGAGTCAGATATTTTCCTCAGGAGTTGGTGGAGACCAAACACAGAGCAAAAAGAGAGTCAGAGAAGGACTGACATTTATCAGGTGGCACAAATACAACTCTGAATAAATGATGCTCCATAATTACTCAATCTGTAAATAAGCAACTGTTTGCCAACACAATATGAACTTGAAAGTAGATGTTATGGTCAGTACTTCTGTTGCCCAGAGAGTTTTAAAGGTCCAGTGTGTCAGATTTAGGGGTCTCTGTTTATAGAATATAACAGAGATGAAATATAATATTCATAACTAGGTTTTCATCAGTTTATAATCACCTTAAAATTAATATAATTATATTTTTATTGCTATAGAATGAGCCTTTTATGTCTACAGACACCACGGGTCCTCTTCCATGGAGTCCGCCATGTTTTTACAGTAGCCCAGCATGGACAAACCAAACTTTTTTGTACGTTTCACGGCCACCGTAGTGTCTTCTTCCCTTCAGGAAGGTGAGGATGAGGCGGGGGTACTGCAATCAACAACTACAACACTAATGCTACTAAATCCTACACACTGTTCCTTTAAAAACAAAATAGAAAAGAAAAGAAAATCAATAAAAAGGTAATAAAAGTGTAATAGAGAAAGATTGACTCAACAGAGAACAGAGTTTTTCATGTTTGGATGCATTTCGGATCATCTGGTAGTTTTGCATTGGCATTGCTAGCTGAAAGCAGCGTCACCCTGTTTGGTTCTGATTCGTTCTACCAGCTGACAGCTTTTCTAAAGATCTTAGAAACCTAATGGGTTTCTGTTCTTTCGAGCCTCCTGCTGGTTCAGGAAAGCATGGTTGAGTTTTCCTAATTCCTGTTTGTTTGTTATACCAGACACCTGTTCCTATGACGGGTGTAAAAGGGTGCAGTTTGTCTGGGCAGCGTGTTTTAATGTGCGGCTGATGGTGCAGTTGGCTCTCAGTGGGAGCAGCAGGTCACGCAGGTTACTGTGGTTGCAGCACAATTTGTCTGTAACTTCACAGCAGGAGCATCAGTGAGTTTCCCACAGCACCTCTGAAATGTGACTCAAACTAAATAATGAGTGCAGACCGCTGCCGTGTTGGCTGTTGTTTTTTGACACCCTGTTTGAGGTATAAGCCCTTAAAAACGCAGGCAGACTACAACTCCCACACACATGGCTTTTGTCACTTCTTTAAATGTTTTGCTCACACACAGTCAGCGGCTAACAGCTAATAAGATACGGCTGGTGTTCGTTTCCAAATCATTCCTGTGAACTTAAACGTCTCTCTCAGCGCTCAGTCATGCTGTACGGACTCTCTTTCTTCCTTCTCTGCCACTCTTTTCTCTGAGAGGTCTCCGTTGCTTCCAGCCCACCCCGGCTGCTCCTTGCTTCCTGTCAGATTGGGTCTGTCAGGGAGGGGGTGGGGGGGTTCGTGTTGCCCCTGGAGATGGGCAGACCGAGTCATTCGAGGTGGCGCGATGTGGGACTGGTGGGCTGGCCGTGATGGAGGAGCTGCCGAGGGCGCAAAAGGGTAGTGGCGGTGGTCCTCGCTGTGAGAAAGCGGGAGGGGTACAGTGCAGGGGGAAGTGGTGACGTCAGGTCGATCCAACGGCGGCTCAGCAAGTGGTTCTGCACCCCATTCTCAAACCTGAAAGACCGGCGAAGGGAGGCTGTGTTCAGCTTTGTGGTTGTGTGTGAAAGAGTCTAAGTAGGTAGTACAGGTCACTCGTTTCCTCCACATTTATTGATTTAGAATTTCGTATGGATCTTATTATTAAATCTTGAGTAATTTCGAATCCCTTTAAAGATTCAGTTTAGACCTGAAATCACCAATTATTGTTCACAGCCTGTAGAGCATTGGTTCTCTAACCATGACGACCTCCCTATAGTTGTACGTGGAGGAATGAGATCTATGAGATCGCTGAAATAAAATAAGTTTTGCATTTCGTGGAATATTTTGTTTCAGTATCATTTGGCCATGTAGCCAGGTTCATGCATGTAGCATCCATGATTAGTTATGAGCTAAAATCTGATGGCCTGATACCTCTTTTAAGTGCCACAGAAATCCCAGCTACATAAGTTTACTTTATTTATCACTGTATTTTTTTCAGGAAAAACCTCTTGAGATGCACCATCTTTTCTTCAGGTACTGGGTCAGTACTTGTTGTCAGTAGATAGATGTCAGTTGCCAGTTTTGTGTATCACAACCAAGCAGTGCTTCAGTGGCTGTGAAGTGAAGCCTATGCGGACATGTCAAAAAACTGCAGTTTCTCAAACGTCCACTTGAGGCTGGCTCCAGAAGTGAGTCAGTCTCCATAAGTCCCCATGTTAAAATGTTAAAACTTCACAGCAGAAATAAACATGTTTACAGCCTGGTACAAAAAACAGTTTTGGTCTCTATAGCTAATTTCCCCGTTCATGACAACTGTACTGAGGGTGAATTTTTATACAACTCACCTGTTCAAATTATATTAAGGCTTAAAGTTATGCAGGATTAACAGTGTGGCTGCTTTGATTGACAGGTGGGTGCAGTTACATGTGGCGTGTTTGAGCACCCAGGCTTCATTCAGCCTGCCTCAGGCCCACCCACGCTCCATCGCTCCACCACACTCTGAGCGTCATCTGTGGGTGATGTTGCAGATATGATGACCATGTTTTATACTGTCTATGATCGCACCTGTACCCTCGACTTCAAGCATCTGCACAGGCCACTTTCATACCGACCTTATTTCAAATTTACATTCCTGGTAGGACGCAATATTTCCATTGTTTGCTCTGCGATTGTCGCAACAAAAGATATTTTAAAGTATTTTATCGTTCAGGTATGTTGCACTTTATGCTAAATCGTATCTATGCTGCAGTGGGCTATCTACCGGAGCACCAGCTCTCTCGTCACACACTGGGTAAAGTGACAAATGGGCCAAAGTCTCACAAAGCTGATGCAGTCCTTTAAGAATGTAGTTCACCCCCTTCCTCCTCCTCCTCACCCCCTCCCTACCTCCTCCCTTCCTCCTTCCTTCCAGCCTCAAATGACCTCTTCCTGGCAGAGTGAGCGGTCAAACATCCTCTCTCTTGGCCCCCGCCGCCTTTTTTCCCCTCAAGGTGAAGTCATTGACTATTCAGCCACTTGTGATGCCTGTCTTTGCACTTCTGATGTTGCCTGGGATGCGTCCTCTGCCTGCTCTGCCTCCCCGTAGGAAAACATCTCTCTCCTTCTCACCCAGCTCAGCACGACAGTGTGTGTGTTTGTGTGTTTGTGCGTGTGTCTTAGAAAGCGAAACAGTGAGTCAGACAGATAGCTGATAAGTTTGAAATGAAACGATTGAACGGTCAGACATCGGTGGAGGATTGTCAGGAGGAATTATGGCAGTTTGATGTAGAGAGGAGCTGAATCCAGTGTGACAGGAAGCTGACAGTGGGTTTGCTCATTTATCCATCCTTTATTTGAACTTTTCAGACTAATATGGGAGGGAAATGACCAGCCAAAGTTTCTTTATAAGAACCTCAATCTAGGTGCATTTATCTTGACTTTTTACTTTAACTTTTAACACTTTTCTAATGGCTGTTTGTCCAACGATTCAAGTGCATCTGGTGCTCGGTGACGACTCTTTCAGCCAGCTGGATCAGTTTGAGTTTAGAAAAGTGGATAGCTGACAACCGGGCTAGCGCTCATGGGAAAACGCCGCCAAAGTGCCCTCTTGGAAGCCCCTACGGTAGATAAAAGACCCTCTACGGTGCCCTACATGCTAGAAAATGATTTGGCCTCAATGTGCCAGTAAATGGTTAAATAATTAGAGTTCCCTGTGTGTTTTTATTACAGAGGTGCTTTAGTGTTGTAGTTACCTTAAAAAGAGTTATGCGATGAGATGTGTTGGAAAGCTTGAAATCTAATAAAAAAAAGGTCGCAAGACTGAAATTAAATATTGAAGATTTGCAAAAATGTTGTTTCAAATTTCAATCTTCTCCTGGTATTAGTTTGTTTTCCAGGTTTGAAAGTTTGTGATCTGAAAACTGGTTTGCATATATTGGGGAAAAAATATATCTGAAATATAGAAACCTGAATTTTGAAAGGCCTGATCTTTATTTTTATTATGAAAGTTTTGCAGATTACACTCAGTGCCGACTGTTCTTTCAGAGCTGAGTTTACGACACACACTTTTCAGATCTGCTGTCATAGCCGTGAGCTTGCGAGTCACGTGATTTCTTGCAGTGTTGTGCCACAGCTCTGGTCTGAAACTCAGAAACAGAATACAGTTATGTAAATGCATATGAATATTTGACCTTTTGTTTTGAGACTTTTGAAACTCTCAAATATTAAATAAGTTATGATTCATAACCATTTGAGTACTGTAATAACTAATTTCACATACAACAAAGACATTTTTCATATATCACATTTCCATCTTATGCATAGGGCATCTACCACCTCTGTTCAGTGAAACGATTTGAACAGCCAGCTTTATCCCAAGTGGCATTTCTGTCAAAGCTTTCGTTTTGGAATGATGGAGCCAAATTTAGGCATTAGAAAAAAAAACTCTGAGTGATTATTTATTAATCCTGTTTTGATTAGAAATGTGTCTCCGCTGAGAACCACAAAACAAACTCCACTTCCCGTCATCGTTTCAAGTTTAATACTCCTTTCAGTCAAAGAGAAGCTGACATACAGTCATTGTAATGTCTGTGATTTTTCACTCCGTCTCTGCTCTGCTCTGCTCCGGCTCTCTGTCTGGATTAACTTCCTCCAGGTGATCTGCTTGTTAATTCAGGGCTGCAGGTGAAGCGCTGACAGGTCTCACCCTTGTTAGTAAAGAGTCAGTGAGGTGTCGAAGGTCAACAGCTGTTTTCTGTTTGTTTCAGTTGGTTTGTGTCTGGATGAGCTGACAAAGTGTCTCGTCAGCACAAAACTAAAAAACTAGATGCAGGATACAGCCTGTATGACACTGATCATGACCTCTCTCCAAATCACGAGGAAATCCATCCCTTATCCTCATCACGGTCGCAGGGTGCTCGATCCAATCCCAGCTTTTGTTGCAGGTATCTGGACCTTGATTCTTGACTGTGTGACAGTCCTGCACTTTGCACGCCCACAATCCACCATGTTACACAAATGTAGTGTTTCAAAATAAATGTTGTTTCTGAACATAATCCAGACCAACTATTTAAACTGAAAACTATTTAGTAACATACAAACATAATTCCTGGGAAATAGGGTTGACTTTCTGCAGGCTGGTGCCCTTTTTCTGTTTTAGAGTGAAGATACTAGTTTGAAACAGAAGGCATACACTGGTACCAACCATGTCATGCCTTACAGACATGTCAACTTTATGATAATCCCATGTAGTTTTGGGAGTTTTGCATGGACTATAAATGTGCTATTTTTTGCCAAGTGTATTTGAATATTTTTTGCATACCGGGGTCCCTAAACAGCATAAATTGTGTCTGACTGGAAAGCTGAGACTCTTGTGGATTCAATGAGGCCAGTTGTATTCAGGTGTGGTGATGTTAGTCCCCGCAGGAGCCATTTCATTGTAGAGAGACCTTTTTTTTTTTTAGACTTGACCTCACTGTATGAAACCTTGAGGATAATCACAGCCTCGTGAAACTGTGCAACCACAAACTAGAGACTGAGGGAATTCAGAGGATGAATGACTTTCCTTAGGGGGTTTCTGAGCAATTTCCAGATTCTCCTGCGGTGCGCCTCAAGTTCTTTGTGTCTTAATGTGGTATATTGAAGGATTTTCTGACCAAGTTTTGCACTAAATCTGTGTAACATAGACCGAAAAACTGCTGCAACAACTATAAGACATAATAGAGCATGAGAATGACCATCATATGCAACCATTCAATGTGTGAACATTGTGTTTATTAGACATTTATAATTAGAAGATATAGACACATGTCAATGAGCTACATCTCAAATTAATCTTGAATTTCCCAGCTTTCAGATGATGTATAACCTAACCTAATCTAAAGATCACCTGACCCTCCTAAAAAGAGACAAAAATATGTTTATTATAAGGAGGGGTGGAGTTGAAAAGGTTAATGTGAAGGGGAGGAAGCCTGTGGAGCTGAAGCATCAACAACAAAGGATGTCAATCAAGCGACCACGCACAAAGAATACTTTTCTTTTAAGCCTTAATATAGCATAAATGTACAGGAGATTACTCATTTGACAATAAAAGAGGTGAAATTAACTGTTAAGATCAGAGATTTCTTGGTGGCAGCGTTTTTAAATGTTGCACTGGCTCAACTTTTAGCCACTTCAGTGACCGTCAGATTGTAAAAATCGATGTTTGCCGTTGGCTCATGCAGCTTTTTGGTGAAACAAAGTCTTTGTCTTGTTGGATCAAAGCCTTAGCAGCAAAAAAAATAGTGTTAACACAGAGAGAAAACAGGTTTACAATGCAACAAAGAAAAACAGGACAAAAGTGAATCTACTGCAGGATAAAAGGAGTGGTAATAATGGTAAATCTAGTTAAGTCGGAGGTTGGGCTTCGGTCCGACCCTCCGGGGAGTTTTGAGGGAATCAGAATTCAGCTCACACTCTGCAGCTCCTGAAGTCTGACTCACAGCAGCTACAGAGCTCCAAGGACACACAGGCAGTCTGTCTGTCTGCTTCACAAACACACACACACACACACACACACTCTGAAAAGTCATCAAACATTAACAAACAAAAACCTCAACATTATTGTCGGGATTACTGTGTTTTAATCACATTTCTATTACGATATTTGTTTTCTAAATCACAGACAACAGTAGTGAACCATGGATCAACTGGGGTTATCAATAAATGAATTATTAGTTCATCTGCATACGTTTCAACCTGCAAAACCAGTGATGAATTTGGATATTTTTATCCATTATAGAGATGAGATGGTAAAAATGAGGGGCCGAGGCGTGACACGTCTTTTAAATTTAGTTTTACCCACAATCCTAAATTTATTTTACACCAGAATTTTTAATTTTAGATTCCAGCTGCTCCCCATAAGGTTCGCCACAGCGGATCATCTCTTTGATCATCATCTGTAAAGGCTTTTTATGCCAGATCCTTTCTGACACAGCCCTCCACGTTTATCCGGCCAATGAGGAAAACCTGGTTCAGTGTCTTGCCTAAGAACACTTTGAACCCAGGGATCAGCAGATGACCCGCTCACCTCAAGATGTACATAATCTCTAATGTAAGCCTTAGGCTGGCTGTATTCTATATTTTTGTTATTGTCATCAAACCCTATGAAAAAATAGCCTGGCATCCCAATTTGCAAATGGGATTCAACAGAAATGGTTCCACAATGGCAGCCACCTTGTATCAAACCTGTCCTGTATTAGATAAACGTTTGTGGTTGGTTTGCCCGGATCCAGGTTGGGTGGAAATCTGTCTGAATGGGAGGAGGACCAGAGCAAAGAGAACAAGCTTGCAGATTCGTCTGGTTCTCAGATTAATGAAAAGACTAAAACCAACAATGTTTCTACATTCTCAAAAGAAACAACAGTGTGCCTGTTCATGGTAATGAAGGAACATGTCACCCAGGGCAACAGATTAGTTCACGGATGTGTTTTTGATAGATGTTTTGACCTTTAAGAAGTCAAGACTTGGTTTTGGTCTTTTCATTTGTTGACAATATGAAAAATAGAAAATATCACCAGACTTATCCTTTAAAGAAGCAAAGGTTTGCACATAAATCTTCATCCGGCCTGCTGATTTTTCACTTCTACATTGGGTTCTTTTTGGTGGAGATGCTTTAAAACCAAACTCTGCAGTCCAGACTTTCTTTTCATTTCAAGTTCAAACATTTTGTCCCTCCCCCTCCCTTCTTGCCTTCTACCCACAGACTGGATGTGCTTCTACCTGTGCTGCTGTGTGCCATCTGTCTCCTCGTCCTGCCGTCGTCCTCTACCCCCCACCACGAGTCAGGTACGCATCCCTTCCCTCTCTGTCCCCGTCACTTTCCACGCTACCATCCACCGCTGACATTCACGACTCCATTAAATCATACATGACCTCTGACTTTTAAGGGCAGCGGGGTGCTCTTTAATCATTTCCTGTCGTTCATTGTTTTTTCGCCAACACGTGCACTCTGGAGGCCGTTTTCAAGGGTGTCCGACTGCTCCAGAAGAAAATCGAGTTTAACTGATGGGCTGAGGGATTCAGCTGAATATCTTCTCCTTTAGTTGCGTCATCAGAAGCATAAGCTTAGGACATTATAACACGAGACATCTTCCTTTTCTTCCCACTACAGCTATCCAACTGTGTATTAAAGTAATAAATAAATACAGCTTTAATATTGAGTTAACAAGGGGGACCAATCTTGATCATTTTACTAACAAAGGGGGGTTGCTATCGCCCCTCATCTACTGCTAACAACCCTACAAACCTGCCCATATGATATTGTCATTTTGTACTATGAGTTTGCAAAAATGTGCCTGTAGGTCAACACCGATATTAAATGTAAAGCTGTGGCTCTAATGGTTGCAGAGTTCTGCTACAAAACTGGAAAAGCAAAAGAAGTTTGTGTTTCAGTGGATGAAATGACTGAACTGGCTGTGAAATGTACAGACATTTATGGTGCCCAGAGGATGAACCATCATGACACTGATGAGTCCCCAACATTTTCTCTAGCTCTGGTAGGTTAGCATTTTTGGTTTCATTAAAACTTTTGGATGAATTGTCATGAAATATGGTTTAGAAATTCATGTTCCCCTCGGGATGAACTCATTCAACGTTGATGATCCTCTGAGGTCTCATCCAGCGCCATCATCAGGTCACAAATTTGATCTGTCCAGTTCTTTACATTGATCAAACGCCTACAAAGCTAAAGGTAGTCCCATCGGTGTGAGCTGTACTTTGTTTTTATTGCTAATTAGTAAATGTTAACACCCAGACCTGAGCGTGGTATCAATTGTCACCCGACAACAAAAAGCTGAGGTATATTTCTTAAAATGTCACCCATTACTTTCAAGCTTGCCTCTCCTCAGATGATTCGAAGCTTCTCCAGGTGACCATCCCCATACCCTCGCCCGTGTCTGCTGTGTTGGGTGGCTCCCTGATATTACCATGCCTGGTGTCTCTGGCACACCCACCGCCGTCCCCCTCCACCAACGGCCGCCACGCCGTGCTATCCCTCCCCCGGGTCAAGTGGAGCGTTCTGACTCACGGCAGAGAAGCGGAGATCCTGGTGGCCCGCGGCGACAGGGTGAGAGTCAGCGAGGTTTACAAAGACAGAGCCTCGCTGCTAAATTATGCCTACTCCCCCGCCGACCTCACCCTGCGGCTGGAGAGTCTGAGGCAGAACGACACCGGCTTCTACCGCTGCGAGGTGCAGCAGGGACTTGAGGATGCTGACGATGTGGCTCAGGTGAAGGTCAAAGGTGAGATTTAATATTTGCGATCATGCGATCAAATAAAACCAAACTCCACAAAATATTTTAAAAAACATGATTTATTTAATCATTACACTGCCTCCTTCCTTTGTGGAGGTCATTCTTGAATTATCTTGAAGATGTGTTGTATCTGTATAGACACAAGGTGGACAAAATAATGGGAACACATACAATCGAGTGCAACAACCAATCAAAACCTCTCTGACACAAAAACTGATAATAAGTAGCTTAAACTATGGCATGCCATAGCACCATTACCACCAGGGAGACTGAAAGAACTGGCAGTGTGTGGAAGGTTGAGCCGGAGGTTTTATGCAGCATGGGTTGATTGGTTGATGAGGTGCAGGTGCCAAAACAGACAGGTGACAGAGAGAGAGAGAGAGAGAGAGAGAGAAGACAGACAGCCTTCACTTGATTAATTCACTGTTTCTAAAGTGGAAACAGTAATGGTAACACCTGTGTTTACCTACTATGTCATGTCAAAATGGCAGCTGTAAAAAAGGATAAAATAGTCCGGTGGTATTAACAGAACAGGCATGTCTGTCGTTGAAAACAATTAAACTGTCTTCTGGGTATAGAAAAAGCTGCTGTGTGTCTCTCATATTTCTGTATCTTTATTATACAATACACACTCATACACTCGCATCTGTGATGAATGGTCGTGTCATTCAGCGCCCCCACCGAGCCATAGATTATGGATTATCTGACCACATTCATTTGTAGGTTAATATATCAGGTGCTAAATGCTGCTTTCAGTATCACTGTGTTAAATGTAGACAGAAAAAAGGTGCAGTCTGGTGATGACTGACAAAGAGCCATTTATTATTAATCCAATTTATTTATTTATTCTTCATTTAGTAGGGACAATGCATAAAACATGTATTCTACCAGATTTTAGCTGGGTGGAAAACCTTACACAAATTACCAACACTCAGTACAATGCTGGACACATTCAGTGCCTCACAGCACAGTAACCACAGACCTGATTGTTCTTTAACAATGTTTTTAAAACTAAATTTTAAAAGTTTGAACGTACTGCACTCTTTGATACTCAGTGGTAAAGAATTCCACATCCTGGCAGCCTTAACTGAGGAGCAGCCCCCTCTAGAGGAAGGCTTGAGCCAGGTCTGCACATTTTAACAAACTGTGTACGAGGTTGTGGTGCTAAAAGTGAATGAATTCAATAGCTCAGTAGATCTCAGATCTTCATATTCAGATGAACATTAATGTAATTTTAATACTTCAGACTCGATGCCAGGCTCAGATGAGATATTCATGTTCAACTTTTAGAAGTGTCTCTGTGGACAGCAATTAGAGAGGACTACAAAGTAAGTTGCATAGTGTAGCTTGGTACATATGATAATAAAGCTTTTGAGTTTTGGCAGTTGCAGCACTCTTTTGGCAGGAAATCTAGTTTCTGAATAGATTGTACAGGCGAGAAAAAACACAACCACAAATGCTGTTTTGTGAAGCAGCAATGAAATATCTTGATGTGTCATAATTACCTGACATATCTCAATTATATGAGCATAATCATGTAATATTGTCCTCTTGAAACTCTTGGAAGCTTCAGATTTGAATGGAAACATAACTACCGACACCTAACCTTTCCTGCAAACTGTCAATCACCCATGTGTCTTTGTAGAATGATCGTATAAATCATGTCACGGTCTAGACTTCATAAACCTGTTGTTTGGGGTTTTACAGGCGTGGTGTTCCATTACCGTGATGCATCCAGCCGGTATGCCTTTACCTTTGAGCGGGCCAGAGAGGCCTGCGAGGAGATTGGGGCTGAAATTGCCACTCCAGAGCAGCTACTGGCCGCCTACCAGAGTGGATATGAGCAGTGTGATGCAGGCTGGCTCTCAGACCACTCCGTGAGGTGAGCATCCAAGAGAACGTGGTCCAATGTCAAACAACATCACTCAACACTGGATCAAGTGTCCTCTCAGCTGAAAATTCTGCATTTAAGGCACTCAGACGTTCAGTGTACATTTGGCAACAACCCAAATCCTTAATGCAAGCAACAACGCTAAACTGCACCACTGACATCTTGCTGTCCACGTGGCTGAGGGGGCATCCAGTATGGAGGTCGTCAGTTTGGAGGGCTGATAGTGGACCACTCAGCCAGCTAATATTTGATATGCTCTCTACAACTGCACATCAGGACACGCAGATCATCAAGTAGCTGAGAGGCACTCATCTGATCTGAAACCAAACATTTCTCCCCACTTCAACACTCACTCGGAGAAGAGCTCAAACAAGCATGATGTTTGGAGTGCTGCCATTACAAAAGAAGAGGTACTTAGTGTTTTGAATGCGATGCAATATTTCCTTCCACAGATATCCCATTCAGATGCCGAGAGAAGGCTGTTTTGGGGACATGGATGGATTGCCAGGAGTGAGGAACTATGGACTGTTAGAGCCTGATGAGCTGTATGACGTCTACTGCTATGTGGAGAATATTGAAGGTAAGACAACCAAAAGGAAACTGCATCTACTACTCTTGATTTTGATTGCTTAAGCACGAGAAAACACAGCAGTAACTGGCTAAAGATCATTCAAACTTGACACCTGTCTCTTTGCCTAAAGGTGAAGTGTTCCATGGCTCCACCCCTCAGCGTTTCACCTTCTGGGAGGCCAAGGCCTACTGTCTGAGTCATGGGGCCGAGCTGACCACCACAGCTCAACTATACGCAGCCTGGAATGATGGACTGAATCACTGCAGTCCAGGGTGGCTGGCAGACGGGAGTGTGCGCTACCCCATCGTCACCCCTAGAGAGCGCTGTGGAGGTGGTGAACCCGGGGTCAGAACTGTCTACCGCTACAGCAACCAGACGGGCTTCCCAGAGGTTCACACTCGACATGATGTCTACTGCTTCAGAAGTAAGAGTTGTCTTGACTTCTTTGACTGTCTTGAGATGGTAGCAAAGAAGAAAAGTTTTGTTTTGAAATTCTTTATTTCATGACTTTTTCTTGTAAAATACTGGATGTTCTTGTTACTCCCCACAACATAACATTTTCTAATTCTACTCTTTATTTCAGGCTATAATGGCCCGCACACAGAATCCCCTCAGGATTCTCTCACCACTGAGCCAGAGGATATTGGCCAGGACATTGTTTTCTTAACTAATCCTGCAGAGGAGGAGGTCAGCCTGAGTGATGTAACGACAAAGGGGGGCGAAGAGGTCCTACATGCCCAGACAGCTAATCCTGTAGAGCAGGGCCCTGTGGAGGCTCAGTCCACAACATCAGGTTATGACAAGGAACAACTGCTGACGGCGCACATTCATCAATCTGTCACCCCTCCATCTGAGCATCAAGAGCACTCGACCACAGAGGACACCTTGGAGCTAATAGAGAAGGACAGTTACCCAGAGTCCTATCAGCCAGCTCCTGAAGAAAACCCAGACACAGATCATGAAGACCCGGACACAGATCATGAAAACCCAGACACAGATCATGAAAACCCAGACACAGATCATGAAGACCCAGACACAGATCATGAAAACCCAGACACAGATCATGAAGATCCAGACACAGATCATGAAGACCCAGACACAGATCATGAAAACCCAGACACAGATCATGAAGATCCAGACACAGATCATGAAGACCCAGACACAGATCATGAAGATGCAGACACAGATCATGAAGACCCGGACACGGATCATGAAGAGTCTCACATACTTCCAACAACTTCTCCAAAGGCTGCTGGTGTTGGTGTTGGTGAAGACTCCACTTCACCCACACCTGATGTGACAACTTCAGAGAGTGGACAGACCTCAGAGCATCATATTCCTGTGACTGAAAGCCTGGATATGCCAGGTCTTAATGCAACATCTGGAACTGATGCAAATGAGCTCCTCAGCAGCTCTCCAGAGGTTCCTCAGAAGAGCGACCTTCCTGTTTTACAAGAGGACCACACTACAGACGCACACCACACAGAACACACCTCAGAAACTGAGCTTGTCTACTCGAATGCCACGCATGATGTCACTGCACTGCCGGAAGACGCCAGCACTAGTTCTGTTGAGGACATGTCAGCACTGACTACTTCACCCCACAGTGAGGAAACAGATGTTTACTTCACCACCACGTCGCCATCTTTTGACACCAGTACACCTGAGAACCATCCAACAGAAGAGGGATCCGGAGAGGAGAGTGCAAGTCCTCCTCTAGATGAGGAAACACAAAACTCAGTGACTCAAAGTTTGGTTGGTATGGAAGCTTCTGCCACCTCTGAACTGGTTCCTACGTCTGATTCAGGCAAGTATCCAGGAAGGGATTCAAAATTGATGTTTCTGAGTCTTTTTTATCCCATATGCCTTGTCCTATATGACACCTATACACCAGTATCTGGCCCAACGATGACAAAAAACTATTTTTTTAGATATTTCTGGGTGTTCTTAATGATATTTTAGAGTCATTGTCTTTTTTCCGATGATTCATCCTGCACTCCAGGAGATTTCCTGCTTATGATGATGTCTGAGCGTAGTGATTCCAAGGGCTGCTACATGCATCTGTGGCTGGGCCTCACTGATTTGTATACAAAATCTCAACTTTATAACTTTTTTCACAGGTTTTGGTGAAACTGGATCAGATTTTATACACAATATATATTTGCTGATTTTCCCTCTCCGGCTACTCTAGCTTTAACTCTATGTGATTCACAGAGACTCCTGATGGACAGATCGGCTTTAGTGTAATAACTTGTGCAACCCGCCTGGAAAGTAAGTGCACACTGGACCAGTTTAATCGTAGGGAGGGGTAATAACACTTTGTATATTTCATTGTCATGTAGTCTAAGACCTACATTGTCATTCTTTAATTTCCTACTCCAGCTGTCCATTTTCCAACTAAATTCCTTTAGAAAAATGCAGAAAAATGATAGATATTTTTAACATATTATTTCAGATGTTCCCTTTTCTTGACAGGTTCTGATCCTACTCAAGAGCACCTTGGTGTAGCTGAGACGTCCGTCCCAATCAGTCATGGTGATGAGGAATCCAATAGCACTTCAGAGGAGGCAGAACCAGATGATCCAACTGAACAGAGTGGACACATTCATCCTGCAGAAACTCCAACAGCAGAGGTCACCACAGTCACAGATGACTCAGGCTCCAGTGAAGCTGTCACTGTCTTAAACAGTGATCCAGTTACTTTGTTGACATCGCTTGCATCCGTAACTCTGTCTCCCCCCTCTGTGGAGGTCGAAGCTAGCTCCCCAGAGATTATAACCTTCATACCTGAAAGCAATGCTTCATCTGGGGCAGAATCTCTGGAGGACATCCAGGACAAACTTGAACAGGAAGGATTAGGAGAAAATCCCGAAGTGTTCCTCAGCACAACCCAAAATATCACAGACAGTGGTCCGGAGGGGAAGGAGCAAGATGCCAGAGAGGGATCAGGTGAATCGTCCGGAGAGAGCCCAGAGGTGAAATCAGGACTGCTGTTGACAAATCCAACTCTCTCAACGGACCACACTTCTGAGGAAACCGATGAGGGTGGCACTGATATACCAACTGCTTCAGATGTAAAAATCACACTGATCCCTCATCTGACCCTCACACCCAGCTGGGAACCAGAACCTTCTTCCTCCACACTGCAGGAGTCTCGCTCTGATCGTGAATACAGCGCCGAGGCTCCCGTCACCGAGGAAGTGACTGATGAAGTCTCTAAGGAGCACGAGGTCGTGGCCGAGGCTGGGATCACCACCAGGAGCATCCCTGGTGTGTTTAGACCAAAAAACTTTGGTCTTTTAACTTAAAATGTGACTATATACACTAATTGCCCACTTCATTGGGTAGACTTCAATCTAATGTGATCCAATACAACAGCTCTGCCATAAATTCAGGATAATAGTAGTTTGTCTAAAAGGCATTCTGCATTTAGAAATAACCTTTTTGTCTCAACAGAACATGGATCAGAGGGAGTTGAGGAGGAGACCAGCACAGATGAGCCTTCACTTAAAATGTGCACATGGCGTCCGGATAACGAGGAAACCACCGGTCCAACACTCGCCGCAGACAGCAGCGATGTGACGCTCACCGCTCCCACCGCGTTCCCAGAGTATTTTCAAAAAGACGGCGAGACCGCCATGGCTGCCTCCCTGCCTGCTGCCAAAGAGTCCGATGCGAGACAAGAAGCCATTTCAGGTACTCCATAAAGAAGTACGGCACGTTTGATGATGACAGAAACAACAGCTGGTGTTAACAGTCTTTATCACTGATTTGGGAAGAGGTGGGAACGTTTGTCTCTGAAAATGCCCGATCAGGAAAGAGATTTACCGGATGCTGCAGTTTAGCACCTGAGGCTGACTCAGCACAACAGAGAGATGAGCATGCGTGTTTTAAATAAACTTCAAAACGTGTACCAAGTCCCTGCATCTCCAATCATTTATATATTTTACTATGAAAATACTCAGTTTTTATCCACTTAAAGCATAAATCTGTTGACATTTATTCAAAGAGAATTTGAAAGAGAAGTTTATTATTTATGATTTTAAAATGTTTTCTTTGTTGTACCAGCATGAAATGATGAATGCTGAGACGTCTGTCCTTTCTCCATTTATCACCACAGACTATTCAAACTTCTACATTTACTCTATCAGTGCATAAGCAACATTAAGAAACACAGATACTACTGGGTCCCGTACCTGATGTAACAGCTCCCTCTGCTGGTTTTTTACCTTTAAGGCAATTTCATTTGCAAATTAGATGTTAAAAAAATCTGTCAGTAAAAAGATATTTGATCTCTTGAGGACCTCTGAAAGTGTTTGTGTGGATGCAGGACTCTGAGCTTGACTCTCTGACTCTGAAATACTGAATAATGAATATATAGAGAATATTTGTTTTGTTAATAAAGTACCACCATCGTCACACAGCTGCAGACTCCTGCCTGGAGAACCCTTGTTTGAATGGAGGCACTTGTGTCGAAGGCGATTCAACAACGTGTATTTGCTTGCCTGGTTATGGAGGAGACATGTGCCAAACAGGTTCAGTGTCAACTATTTAATAAACATATAGACAAAAAAAAAAAATCTTCCCAATACTAAGAAGACAATACTTCATTAATTTCCTGACCTTTTTTTCTCATTCATTCTCTCTCAGACCTGGATGCGTGTGAGCCCGGCTGGGAGAAGTTTCAGGGATTTTGTTATCGTCACTTCACCAAGAGGCAGAGCTGGGAGGCGGCCGAGCAGCACTGTCGCATGTGTGGCGGACATCTCATTTCGGTCATGACCCCTGAGGAGCAGGACCACGTCAATGGTAAAAACCTGAAAACACACCATTCATTTAGATCACTTGTCCGTAACCTGGGACCCACTAGGGAGCGCCAAAACTTCACTTCCATCTCAAAGTCCCAGGCTGAGTTTTAGTCCCAGTACATCCCTGCTGTGAAATATAAAATGCTTGTAACTGTTTCAATTTAATTAAAAACAAACATATAAAAAGTTGAGAAAGGACAGTGTGAATTTGCTTGTTTCTTCCAGCTCAAAGGCAATCATCAAATCTCAAGTGTTTCTTCTTGAACACAGCCTCGTGGGAGCAGTTTGTGCTTTGTTAAATGACACTTCAACAGAGACATATATCTTACAGCAGATATCTAGCGATCTTTTGTAATAACATTCCTCCAGTTCTCTTGAAAAATCCAATGTGATGAGTTTGTTTTAACGACGAGGCCTCCCCAAATTGTCCAGACAAGACACAACAACCACCTTTCATGTCTTCTCCTCTCATTGAATCCATTTTTTCCTACAAAATGTCACGGTTTTGAAGTTGGTGTTGGTATTTCGTCTGGCGAACGAGGCGACAAGATAGTTATCTGACAGTCCTCTGCGGGCGGGTTGCTATGGCTTGTATAGACTGATACTCTTTCTGTTAGACAAGCAAGCGTTGGAGTCATTTTTTACAAAAGCTCAAATTCAGGGTTACATAACGTGAAAACTTATCAACTCGTTTCAGTGTGTTTACACTGTATTAACAGTATTTTACACACTTTATTACAGCAGCTTTAAACTCAGACTCAGTCTTGACTTGATCTCAAATATTTGATCTTAGTTTTGACTTGGAAGTGGGTATATTTAGTCTTTAGGTGGTCTTGGTGTTTGGTGCAGAGATCTACAGCAACCTTATATCACCAGCAGATTGGATCTCTTAAGGAGATTTTTAATGTTTAAAAGCTAAATATGGGGACTTAAAGTAAATGTTGCCATTTATTTTCATCTGTATTTTATTTATTACTTTTATATTGTGTTCTGTCTGTTTGGAAAGTTGCCATGAATTCACTTTACTTGCTTGATATTCTACATATATACTGTCTAAAGCTACAATACAGTGACCCCTCTCTTATTTCCTCTCCTCATGCATTTCATTTGTAGACAAGTACAAAGAATATCAGTGGATTGGACTAAATGACAAAACCATCGAGGGAGACTTCCGCTGGTCGGACGGGAACCCTCTGGTGAGTTTTACTTGGTCCATAACTTGTTTTGACTTTGTGTATTTTGACCCGCTGACAGTGTCAAATATGTGAGACTGTCAAGTTTCAAGTTGTCAATCCCGGAAGAGAAAAATACTTTTTGAAATGTTTCCTGTGATTGTCTCAGCCGTCTCGTTTCGTTGTCTTAAATCAGGTTCCTAAAACATCAAAATTCAAATTCAAAACCTGCATTTAATTTAGTCTTTACTTTACGTATGTGTCTTTGTTTTAATCAGCTCTATGAGAACTGGTACAGAGGCCAGCCTGACAGCTACTTCCTGTCCGGTGAGGACTGTGCGGTGATGGTGTGGCATGACGGTGGCCGCTGGAGCGATGTGCCGTGCAACTACCATCTGTCCTACACCTGCAAGAAGGGAGTCTGTGAGTTCACTTGATTTGAAATGCACCTTATTTTTTGAATCACCCCTTGTTCTAAGGATCTAAGAAGCATTTATCTTCTATCTAACAGCATCCTGTGGTGAGCCCCCCAAGATTCCCCACGCTAAGGTGTTTGGGAAGAAGCGGTTGCGCTATGAGACCAACACCAAGGTGCGGTACTACTGCGAGGACGGTTTTGCGCAGAAACTGAATCCTGTAATCAAGTGCCTGCCTGGCGGCCAATGGGAAGAGCCTCTGATAATCTGCCTGCCAAGTAAGTGCATAAAATGGCTGACCTCAATTAAGTATCATTAAAAGCTAATAACTGAACGTGCTCACAAGTCATCTACTTTTCTTTTTTGTCTCCCACCTCTAGCCCATTTGATGGAAGAAGACTCAGTTACCTCACTTCCTTACCAGCACGAAGCGGTCATGGAGGTCATGGAGGTCACGGAGGTCATGGACACAGCCACAGAGAAAGCAGCTCCTTTGTTCTGGGACATTAAGTGGAGCGTCTAAAGCCATCCTGCCTTTTTTAATACATCACACCTTCTCCCCAGTTCCCTTTTCTTGTGTCTCAGAAGATTTTCCAGTCCAGTTTTTTTTCTCGCATTTCTGCAACTTAAACTGTATAAATCTAATCCATCCAACCGCCTGTTTTTCTTTTTTGTAAACGCTTATTCTTATCAGGGTCATGGGGATAAATCTAACTTTCATATTAAAGTCATCTCAAAGCCACACAAGCTAAGTGACAGAAACTTTAGGTGAATTTGGTCATTGAGCCAGTTGAAACAAACAAATGAGTTGAATTCTTCTTGAGCTAGATATCCCTGGAAAAAAATCCTCCCAAAATAACTGTCATGAGATAAGAGAGGATTTTCCACACTGCTCCAAACACTAAACAGTTGATTTCTATCAATAAACAACTCTTTAACTCAACGTCCATCTCCCTTTTTGGACTGTTTGTTCATTCTTGTTTTTAGCAACAGACATTTTGCACAATCCTCTCTTATCTTTTGACTTTGACACAGGAGGACATCTTTTATTTGAATATAAAAGACCTGAATTCTAATTAACAAACTGCACATGAACCCTAAATGCTCTTATTTCTTTGCAGAGACGCATTCATTAACATCAACATCAGAATATGCTTAAAGCACACAACACAAGATAATGTGTGTTTTATCAGTCTGCATTCCCTTGAATAAACCAAATGAAATATTGGCTTCCATGTAAACATAAAGCACAAAGTAGGATAATGTCCCAAAAGTTAAATATAAAACAGAAAATATTTAAAAACAAATATGATTCGTTACAGGATACTTACTTTACTTACTCAAAGAAGTAACAGTAATCTGTGGTTAGCTTTACTCTCATAATCAGCAGCCAGTTTGTAACTAAACTGTTAGAAATGTTCAATGTGGAATTCATGAATGTGACTGTTGGAGCCGTACATGCTGTATTTGAACATATCTGAAACAAACAGCTGCTCGTGCAGTTTAGCAAAGTGTGAATTAATCCTCAGCATCAGCTGGTCTGACATTCACTGAAGCCTGTTCTACTCAAAATCTGGAACATCCCCCTCTGTCTGATACACTTCATTTCCCAGACTGCACTCTTGAAAAAGACCTGTTCATTTGACACTACTCTGCATTAGCACCCTTGCGGCGTTGATGGAGGGCATTTAAATAAAAGAGGGGGCTGCGTTTTTTTCCTGCAGAGTTGATCTAAACATGGAGCTCTACTGAAAGTCAGCAGAGCCAGTGGAGGAGCTTGCTCAGTCATGTGACTCTGGTCTTGCACATCATAGCCGCCCCTTGAGAGTCTGTTGTAGTTGTGCTGTCGCCTGGGCTGATTTTTACTTAGCTGCAACGTGCATTAACTAGGCCGTCCCAGTGAACATCCCAGTTTCTCTCGGCTAGCAGTCCCACTGTGTTTTATGTCGACAAAAGGGAGTAATCTCAAATACATCCTGTGTGCTAAATGTTTCCAGATATGCTAAAAACTCAACCTCTTTTTTTTTATTCTTGGAGAGACAGTAGACCTCACCTCCTCACCTTCAATTCTTTAATACGATTTTAGATAAAGAGAAAGTAGACCAAGAGGGTATCCCATCACCGGATCACCACCCACAACACAAGGCTGACCCACTTGAGTATCTCTGTGCACACATGACATCTTTTTTTAAGAGTGCGGATCACTGACTCTGCTCGTCCTCTGGTGCTTTTTATTCAGGTGTCTCTAAGACTTGTTGTATAGTTTGCTCATATGAACTGTACTGTATCTGTATTTGGCCAGATGTGTATTAGCACACAGTATAATCAATCATCTCCTAATCAGAGAGTTTAATTTTTAATAACGAATCTAGATGACTCTGTAGTGGCAGTGAGGTGACAGCTGTGCTTCGGGGATCAATGAGGACAGATTTCGATGATGATGCGACAACGTCTCATGTATTGTATCTTTTCTAGTTTTTAAAGAAGTACGATGACAGTAACAACGCAGGTGATGTTAATTGTTGATCTAATGAACGTATACTAATAAATGTACAAGTAGAAATAAGATAGTAAAAATGGATCCAATGAAAAATGAGAAATAAAATGTAATTTTTTTAACATAGTCTGAATTTTTACTGTTGTTACAGCTTGTCTGTTGATTTAACTGTATGACAAATGACATTAAAAATGTTTGTAAAAATCTATTTGTAATATATATCATCATCATATGACTCCCAACTCACAGTACCTGATTTTGTATTGCTCTTGACACTTGCATTGAAGCCTTCACTGCTGTGAAAAAGGTCTATTAAGTCATTTAATCCACCAGTTAATCTAAAGTCAGGAGTTTGTGCTCCACACAAACTGAGTGCCATTAACTGTCTTTCTTGATACTATCACAAGAGGTCCCCAAAGTAATAAAGTTTTAGATCCAACATGCAGGCCTTTAATATTTTCTTCCATGCTCTAATCATTAGGAGACACACGTCTTCACAGTTACACCCTCACACCTGCAAAGTTGTTGTGAATGAAAAATGTTTTCATGTCCAGTGTGTCAGATTTAGGTGGCTGTAGTTATATAATATGGCAGAAATGGAATATAATAATCATAACTATGTTTTCATTAGTGTTTAATCACCTGAACATTAGAATCATTGTGTTTTTGTCACCCTAGAGTGAGCCTTCTATATCTACAGAGAAAGCAGGTCCTCTTCCATGGAATCCTCCATGTTGACCTGCCATGATTCTACAGGAGCCCAGAACGGACAAACTAACTGCTGGCACTAGATTGTCACAGTAGTTTCTCCTACATGCTTGAAATAAGAGGGTAAGGTCCCTGCAAAAGGATGACATGCAAATTCGTGAGGAGTATTACTACCACTAGATGTCACTAAATCCTCCACACTGGCCCTTTAAGTGTCCACTAATAAAATGTTGCTGTTCAACAAACGTGCATTAACTAACTAACTAACTAACTAACTCAAATCAACTGAATGTTGAAGTGAGTTAACTTTAGTTTTCTTTGCTCTGGCTTCAGTGCCGTTGTTAGCCTCTGTTCATTTTCTATATTCCTCTGAAGGCATGGTGGTGTACGATGGGCATCAAATGCATGCCTTTTGTCAAATCCCACAGATTGGCGACTGTAGAATTTCACTTCACTTGATGATGACTATTTGCTGCCTCTGGAGACATCCCCCCCCCCAAAGAAACTTTAAATAACGCACATATAATTCACTGTGGGCATATTTTTATTGAATACATTAAATGACATGTAATTAATTTACAGATAAACCAGTGTTTACAGTAACAGTGTTATTTACATTTCAGAGTTTTAGCTTCTTTGAATGAGCTCGCTGGAAGCAGTTCAGTCTTGTGTTAAAGACGCTAGCAGGTGCAGTGGTCGACCTAAAATCAATCAAACACGTTTAACTTGGTTTTACCTTCAGTGACAACTTACCCAATGCAGAAATGTCAACACATTATTACAGGTTTAGTGCAAGATGATTGTGTATGTATAACCAGGTACTTCCATTCTGCCAGGTCAAAGAGGTTTGTGGCTTGTGGTTTGTGGCTGTGCCAACAATTGTTTCTTATGTAATTATTACTTTTAGGAGATTGACTGAAGGAGTGAAGATAGTGTTTTACCAGCGATAATAACATTTTACCAGCATTTGGCCAGTCGCTGGTAAACTAGATGCATCCTGGGGTCCTGTCCAACCCAGTAATTTTGTCTTTTTTCTTATTAAGTGTAGAGATACGTGTCCTCTAAATTTGTTCTGAACTCTCTGTCTTCCTGCTTAAAATTGTAAGACTAATTTAATTTTGAAAAGTCAAATATAACCTTCTAATTCCAGTTTCAGTAATTGTCTGCAGCTTCAGATGTGAGGTGTCTTGCTCATTGGCTCACAGCTGTGTGGAGACACGGATTTAAATAGTGTATTTGTGTTTTGGCTACCTATAGCAGTAGGCACCGTAAAGATGCATCGTCTTGTTGGGGAATCCAAATGAGCGCACCCCCGCTTCAGGGATGCCTCCACAGCGCTCTCTGGGGTTGCTGATTGGAAACCGTACACTGCCGTCTCTCAGCCATCCGCCGTCACACTGGTCATAATTTTGGAAACGCCAGGTGGCGTACAGCTGGCCGACCAACGCCAACTCAGCTCCCTGGCGTCTGCATGCGTGTTCTGCCTGCTCGAAGGAGAAAGACCCCGATATGTAGTAGACAGAGCCTGCGAGGGGGAGGAAAGATTTATGGAAACACAATTCAGTGGCTTGTTATTTAAATGCTCACATGGTTTTGTTCAAAATGGTTTAATTCTTTTGTTTTTAACTCATTTGTCACATTTTTCCTGACTGGAAGTTTCCAGGGAGACGGCCAAGTACTTTCCCACTGATGAACTTTCTCACCATGTCTCACCAACAGGTTTTTTTTTGTCCTCTGTCAACCTACTACCAGTCCCACTCTCACACGGCTACTAAAGGTCAGATTGTTGCTACAAAGAGTTGACATTCAGTATTACTACACTGAAACGCTACAACATGATTTGTGTAATAAAACAACACCAGTGCTGCTCTGTTGGCATTAACAAGAAAATCTACATTGTATGATGACTTTGCAACTATTTGAAATAAGCCTAATGTGGGCAATGAGGGTAAAACAAACAAACCTCTGCAGTGTCAGTGAAATTATTTAGAGCATTTTAGTCTTTTAACTCTTTAAAGATCAACTTAATACCTCTGACTTTCAGCTAGCCCGGGTCTGACAAACGTCAATGCAATGTCAACTTCAGGTGTATTTCTCTCCTTTTACCTGTCGGACTGTAAGCAACACCATGTTTTCCACTCTCGACCTTGGCTTCAGGTTGTGGTGGTTCAAGGATGTGGTGCATGGACTTACCGATGAGCAGACACAGGTTAAATTCACTAAGTTATCTGTGCAGATACTCTATCTGTGGGCGTTATGTAGTGTTTTTCCTGCATACCTCTACGACATGCCAATCACCAGCATTTATAACTCTTAGGTAAATCTTCGTACAAGCATGCTGTGTGCTTATTGGCTCATTGATGTTGATGCATGCATTTTCTGATACTTAGTTCTATTAAGTTCAGTGCCCACCCCTTTTCAGAAGCCTTTTCTATATTACATCTCTGTTCACTAAAACCTAACAAGGCAGAGCAGCAGCTCGTATTTAATATAAGAGTTTGGGTATTTTCTCCGTTAAGATCCAGAGCTACTCCAGTTTGCTTCCAGTCAGGAAACTAGACTTAACATTGACCCAAGCCAAGTCACTCAAAGCTTACCAGACGTCTGTGAGGTGAAGCAGAAAGCGTCAAACCGATCATGATTCTTATCTTTTGGTCCATAACTGCGAATGCCAGAGAGCAGCTCTCCTCCACAGGCAGGTCGAGGGTGTATGATGGGATAATGAACGGTGCCATCGTCGAGCCAACCTGCATTGCACCAGTCCAGACCCTCAGTCCATGCTGCGGGAGGAGACATGTTGATTTAAGAGAACTGATAGAGCCACAGACAGCATATTATTGGTTGGACAGAAACTATTTGCACAGTATCTGTACCTCTGTACAGCTGGTTGTATGAGGCTAATGTGCCATCTTGCTCAGCACAAACTTCTTTAGCCTCATGAAATGTGAATCTGTAGCGGCCATTTTTACTCTGATATGGGAACACCACACCTAGAACGAGAAGCCAGTTGTCAGTTTTTGTTTCAAACACATATTTTACTTCATTTATAGCAACAGTTAATGGATTTAATTAGCCGCTGCACCAAGGATATGTGTTCAGAATTTCTGATATTTTCTTCAGTTTATCATTTAAGTGGACACTGGGCTCCTTTGTGGCTTCAATTACCTTCAATCCTCAAAGTAACAGCAACACTCTCATCCTCGATGCCATTGACGAGCTCGCAGCGATACGTGCCGCCGTCTTCCAGCTCAAGCTGGCTGAGCTGCAGGGAAGCGTCCATGGCATGAGCCTTCCGGAGCGAAGCCCGCGGTCCAAGATGGCCGTACGGCTTCAAGGCGTGTGCGTTTGATATCATGATAATGTTCTCTGGCCCTGCACGCTCCGGCTCCAGCTTTGTCCATTTCACTTTGTAATGGCTTGGTTTGGTTCTCAGGATACAGGGCAAGGTGACGTTGTCTCCCCTTCGGCCAATGACCTCTGCATACACAGGTGGCTCAAGGAGGTATTTTAGCTTCTTAGGTGCTGCGGGTGAAACAGGATCCAATTATTTAGACTGGATAATAATGGATGTTAGAATCAAAATCAAAGGTATTCAACCCCAAATTCCACAAAGCAGAAAACTACTGAACTGAAACCCTTGGACATCCCAATCAGTAACATTACATCAGATCATTTGCATTTGACTGGGATCTATTTGACGGTGGCAAAGGTGGAAAAACCCAATAAAATGGAATGCAGGTATGATTATCTGTTGATAATCAAAGGTTAGGAGGTCAACTATCTGGACCTGTCTACGAGAAATGTGTTTTGACTGGAGCGGAAATGTTTTAAATGTAGTGTTGCAAAATATTTCTCACCTAGTCTTTTATCTGTCTTGATACCAACCTAGACACCTCATGACTCCCTCATTGTTTCCCTGTGTGCCCTTCTTATCTCAAGCTTTGTGTACATTGTTTGTTGTTGACTGTACAATCTTGCATGCTTCAATAAAACTTTGGAACACTGCTCATTGCTTGCAGAAATCCAACTCTCAGGGGTCAAGCCAGTTGATGCTGAAATAACTGATCACAACATGCAATTTGGAGACCAGACAGACTTGTTCTTCTACTGAAATGTCTTCGCCTGTTGCCATCCACTTCAAAGAACTTCAGTTGTGTAATGTGATCAGTACAGCCAATCTCACAATAGGCAATATAAGTGGCATACAAGTTGTGTTGTTGGCTGAATTGAATGTAGAGCAGTGTAGCAGCACGCATTGAGTTTCAGCAAGTCTACATTTGAACACTGCCTGAATGTCTTCTACCGAAGCCAGATGCATCCAAATGCCTGATCTCTCTTCGAGAATTCAATGTCGTTTGCGTGTTGTTGTAGTCTTGACACAATCGTTTCCATGAAGCCCTTCATAGTGTTGCATGCACAAAATAAATTACAGGACTTGTGTGAAGAACGAACAAAGAGAAGTTCAAACACTGCATAATTTCACACCTCCACATACCTGGCTAATTACTGTGTAAAGCAAGCAAAGATCAAATATATTCTTATTGTCCCTGAAGGGCAATTTGTTGTACAGCCAGCACTAACTACGTATCTGTCAGCATGAGCAATTAACAAAAAAGAAATGTCAGATACAACTCTGATGTTGGAAAGATGTGTGAGGAGTGGATTTCAGAGGCCGTTAGATGATCAGACAAGCATTTCCTTTGCCACCATTCATTCATTAGCATAATTCATCACATTCATTATTGTACCTGCTCTGTTGGGGATATATATAGCTGAAGACCAGGTCAAGCAGCTTGATGTTAATATAAGAATCACTGCACAGTTCATTATGAAGGGAGTCACTCTTCCAGCTCCTACAGTTCATAAGAAAACAGCACAAAGTTCTGACTAAGATTCAGTCGATGAAACAGTCAGGAGACATTGTAGTAAATTTTGTTTGTCCTAGTCTGAAATTAGCAACAGTGAAGGAAGAAAAACTCAAACCTGCGAAGTTGAGAAGATGCAGATGTTCGGTCATCCTCCTGCGTTGTCCCACATGACGTCGATTCTTTCAAAGTGTCTGTATTCTTGGATCGTTCATAACTTCGGGAAGCAGAAGCTGCTGTTTATCCCTGTTTGGTCCTCTATCCGAGCCCTGAATGTTCAGCTGTCATACCCAGTTCATCTCTCTCTCACTCTCACCCCCCCTCTCTCTCCTCTCTCTCTGGTCATATGGTCCAGTCTGGTTGTCAACAGTGTGTAAACAGGATTGTTGTCCTCTCTGCTCCAGATGTTGATGACTATTTGAAGGTCTGACATGCTGCCTTTGTCTCTATTTTCCTCTGTTTCTTCTTTGTAAGTAAGACAAAATTAAAAGTGAACTGAAAAAATGTAGAAATTTTAGTCGTTTGCACATCTGATACTAAATGTAAAATGAGTTAATATCATTCTCAGTGATTATTTAACCAATCATCAATTTATAAAATTGATGAGGCCGAAAAAGAGCAAATACACTGCCTCTAATGGGCCGAACATTTTAAGCTTTTTGGGCATATGAGAGTGATTTCACAGTTAGAGAGAAAGACCTGAATCTGACCCACAACTGCATCTTTAACACTTGATCTGGCATTGGACTGATACCACTGGATTTGAGACCCAAACGCAACCTGAAGCTTTACTTTTGCTTTATTTAATTCATTACTGAACGTTAGATAGACAAACATATAAATTCCACCGGCCATGGCTGGGATGCCTTCCGGCTGCAACGTGGCTGCTCATCCTAGACAATGCAGCGGGCTTCAGAAGCGTCCCAGAAGCAGATAAAGCTGGCTGGAAGTCAGACTCAGACATGGCACAGAGAATCTGGTAAATTTTCAAAATAAGACATCCAGTGCAGACTTCAAATCGTAAAAACAGACAAAGGGGACGGCCTACTTACTTATTGTTCTCTCTAAGGTGCTTTATATGCTTGCAAGCAAATGTGTTAGCCAGGGGACATAGTAAGAAAGTTTACTGGCTGGTGAGCAATCAAGCTCTTGTTTATATTCAGTCTTCCAAACCAATTCCAGACTTCCAACATCCTGAAAATATGGTTAACTATGATCTGATTTCTGTCCTGAACCACACACACACACACACACATAGTGAAAAGAAAGGGAGTATTGCACTGAGCAGCTAAGAAAGACTTGTTAGCGTGCATGATCACTAGTAGACTTTGCTTGCTCATTAGCTAATTAGCTTGCTTGATAACTGTGTAGATGCCACCATTCCTTGTGAATCGACAGGATTGGACAAAGACCTGTCTGTGCACCGCACTGCAAGACGTCTCTGGGAAATCTGAGCAAATTAACTTCTGTCCTTGTAGAAAGCAAACAGCTGGAGTGTCACCATGGACTGGGTTTTAAACCATAACACATAAAACATTTATCCTTGCTAATCTTTAATTATTTTGCATGAGTATAAGACAAATTAGCTTTTTTTTCTTCATTAAATTACTCTCCAGGGCTAAATACGTGGCATTAATATGTTCTATTTTTGTTTTGTTTTGTTTCCGACAGCATCCTGGTTACTATATTGGCTCCTGCTGTCAAACAGCATATTGTAGCTTACAGTGCATACAGTGATGAGCCATCGCTGAACCCTGCGGACAACAAGCCTTCCTGTGTATTCTAACCTTTCCCAGAGGGCCGCTGCCAAAGAGGACTATAGTGTGCATTCAGCCATCTTTGTTTTTTGCCCACACGGCTCTGGGGGCAGTGGGAGAGGAAGCCGTGTGTCGGCTCTAGTTTCCTCTGCCACCGTGGCCCCCGCGGGCACAAGGGCCGCATTGTGACAGTCACGGTCTCCACGCAGTGACAGTAGGCGGTGGTCACACAAACACCGTCCAATGTGGAAAGAAGATGAAATAATGGGATTCTTCTGTTTTTGCTTGTGTTGCTTCTCCATTGTGCTCCGTCATCAATGGGACTCTTTCTTGCCCCCCAATTAGTATTCACCCAAACACCTCTAGGTGAAAACGGCCAACTGTCTCCGCGTCTATCTATCTATCTATCTATCTATCTATCTATCTATCTATCTATCTATCTATCTATCTATCTATCTATCTATCTATCTATCTATCTATCTATCTATCTATCTATCTATCTATCTATCTATCTATCTATCTATCGTAACCACTTAAAAACTTGTTTAAATTAAACGTAATAATGATCCCACCTTTGGGAAATATACATGTTCAATCTACGTTGGTTTGTTTATTATTATGATTCCATTATGATAAAGAAAGTCAGTCAGTTTGTCGCTACAGAGCATCATACTATATCTCAACAACTTAATCCCAAACTGCTGTTTTTAGCTCCAGATATTTATGACCCCTGAAGGACTCCAGCCTCAAGTGGCAAAATCTGATCACAATGTGGTCTCATCACAGTAGCTCAGTATTGGGACATGGGAACCAGAGGGTGCCCAGTTCAAGTCCAGTATGGACCACAGTATGAAGCTTGGACTGGCAGCTGGAGAGGTGCTAGTTCACCTCCTGGGCATTGCTGAGGTGTCCTTGAGCAAGGCACATAACCCCTAATTGCTCCCATGGTTGCCCATGTGAGACCTCTAGGATCTGCTATTGCGGCTTCAGCCTTTTAATTTTGCTAAAAAACGTTTAGTGTACTTTCAAGACACGTCTAGTCAAATTTTATTTATATAGCCCAAAATCACAATTTGCCTCTGGGGGTATACAATATGACATTCAACACCCGCTGTCCCTATATGTGAAGACTGTGGGTGCAGGATGACAATGAATAACTTCACGTGTCACGTGTCACAAGTCTCTATCTCTAATCTGTTTCATACTCAACTTTAAATGACCTTTCCTTCCTTCCTTCCTCTTTCCCCATCTCTTCTTTTCTCTTCATCATGTTGGTGAATGAGCGGCACAAAGTGCCCTCTGCTGTATGCAAACTGTATGAATATATTGGGAACTACCACTGAACTACAAGCCTTTATACTTGTTGGACTGTTTTAGCACTTCACTGGTATCACATTTCACCCTGACTCTAGTCCTTACAAGTGGGGTCAGAGGTCAAACAAGAGGTCAGAA
This sequence comes from Argyrosomus regius, assembly GCA_946959425.1. Classification (NCBI taxonomy): domain Eukaryota; kingdom Metazoa; phylum Chordata; class Actinopteri; family Sciaenidae; genus Argyrosomus; species Argyrosomus regius. The sequence goes on from OX336884.1 coordinate 26,282,439, forward strand.
GACCAGAGTGAAAATCTTGTTTTATGTTGAAGAAATGTGTTGACAGCCATGACAGAATATTTTCTACATTAAACAGCAATTTGAAGCATTTTTCGTAAGATTCTACAGTGCGAAATGTTCATGTGAACTTGTTCTCATGAACCTAACTTGAACGTTAGGAAAGGTTTGAAAGCCGTGATAGATTATGTTTTCCTTTAAAGAAATGAGGATCAGTCATTTTTCTGAGGCTCTTGTCACTCAGTCTCTCTGTTTGACTGATTTCCTCTCCTTCCTGCTTCTTTCTGCAGCTGTTGAAAACTCTCGGTAACTTATTCCACCCTGCAGGTGAACTCTCTCGCAGCACACTCTGACACTTCATTACCATTTGATTGATGGATTTGTTCTTGTTGCCCTGCAAGTTATTTTTTGAGGCAACACTCCTGAAGCAGGTGAGTGTAGTTGGGATTGATTTTAATCACTAATTCTGATCATGCTTGTTTATTAATTCAGTCAGAACAGAAACCAAAGATGTGCTGAAAGCAACAACCTGCCCTTATTTTCGGCAGATTTACGCTGCCATAACTAGCCATTTGTCTTGAAGCGAAGCGCTGAATGACTGAACGCCCCTGCCATCCATGTACAATAGATGAGCGAGGCTGATATGAGAGCCGGTCTGCTCGGCCTGCAGCACTGATGCCGTATCAGTTTGCGTGGTGCACCGGTGCGTGACTCTGTTGACGAAAGGTGTGACAAGCGGCGGGGTCATGAAGACGGTCTCGTGGGTAGAAGTATGCACCTTCTGACAACATTTCTACCCTCTCTGAAAGGTTTCCCCCCCTTCCTCCTGTAAAGACAAGCTACCCTCTGAAAGATTTTTAACATTCCTTCAGATGCCCCTTCTCCTGAGAGTGACAGTTTTTGAGCACAGAGATAGACTTGCCCTCTTCGCAGTTTAAAAAGCTAAATGTTCCTGACAGCTCGGAGAGGCTCCCCTGCCTGACCGAGGGTTACCCGTGTCCCCCTTGTTACTCATGCATGTGAATGCGGGTACCTTCTTGTGTTCCCATACCTCTCACATGTTCTAAATGAACTTCGATTTGAGCTTTGACCCTTCGTTATGCAGCGAACAATCTTTAAATAATGGAACTGAAAACAGTCGACCAGGTTTCGGTGCAGCTCTTTGTGTTTCTAGATGCTGCTGTAGTCAAGACCACCAGACCAAGACAAGTCCAAGACTAGATTTCTATCCACATTTTTTCCTTTTTCACTCGATCGTGGTGAGGACACGTTAAAGACATGCTCTTGCTCATTGCACAACTCCACTAACTTCTCCTCCTTTTCCACAACCCAACTGAACTAAAACTTCACATTCTTGCACCTCAATGGAGTCTGCTCCATGTTTACTCCTGTGTCGGTTGTTCCTGATGGTGCTTTTGGTTGTTGACACTGTTCACGTGATTGAACGTCACTATTTGCACGAGCCAAGACTGAAAACCTCTGATACTAGTAAACAGGTTGCATTTTATTGGAATGTCAAGACGGGAAAAAGACTTCAGGCAGCTCGGGCTGACTTTTACGACCACCTTACATCAAACAATCGAGGTGTAAGCTGAGCAACTCAGGCAAAACTCTCAGGGATTCGTACAAAAATTAGACAGTGACATAGTTGTTTGGTCTAAGCCAGCATAAGACATAATTATCAATGTAAATGAAGTTATTTTGTCTTTTTAAAAAATCAGCTTCACGCAAACAGAGGGCTGATACATCTAGACAAAAACAACAGGGCAAAAGTTTGACCTGTTGTCCTTAACGTGGAATGATTTACTGATGAGCCCGAGGCTCTTCAACTAATCACTTACCAGTTGAGTTACTTTTGTAACATGATGATACCCCATGTGATAGTCACACAGGTAGATATGGATCTCAGGAAAGAGATAAGTCAACATTCCCATACCTGCCTTATTCTGTTCAGCCTGCAGCTCCTCTCTGCACTGAACGCCACAACACAAGACAACGTGTGTGTGTGTGTGAACGGGACAGATTTTATATCTGTCTTGGAAGAAAAAAAACATAACATATACAGCAGAAAAATGCCATTCATCATGAACCTGGAATATCACTTATTATTGTGTCAACACATTCTGAACCAACGGACCAAATGAACCTCAAAGAAATGTTATCGCATTGTACACATACTCTCTCTGAAATGAGCATGTAGACCCCCCAAAAGGACCCACAGTACAGTATAATAGCTCTACTGTGCATTGGCAAGTTAAGTGTGAAATACCTGTACAGCTTCCTAATGTATGTTATCTCTGCGTTACATAACAGGCAGGTTTGGTCTTGCTTTTATCTAATTTCATCTGGTGCCAAGCCTCTTGTAGCCTCCATGGTGTTACTACTGATGGCCTCCCGCCTCTGATTGGGAGATTGTGTTATCAGTGAAGGCCCAGGAGCCAGCCTGCTAGCACTGATGGAGTGACAAGAAGAACCCATCTCAGCCACCAAAAAAAGAAATCTGTGGCACGCACATTCAGACTTCTGCAGTACCCGATGAGAGTCAGGTGATACAACCAACAAGTCCTCCTACTTAAAAGAAAAAAACAGTCCGCACAGCGTAGTTTAGTTGATTTGGGGGCTGCATCAGTAGGAGCAGTGTATAAATTGTATACAGACATTCATGGCAGTGTTGTAGTCAAGACCTAAACCTAAGTCATGACCAAGACCAGAGTGTAATGAGACCAAAACTTTGAGGGGTTGAGACCAAATATTATTTTCCAAATCTCTTTAAGTCTCAGTAAGGGTTGCATTTACATTTACAGGGTTTACATGCTGCTGTGTGTTTTCTTTTCTGCAGATTTCAACTTGGCTGGTTAGAATAAAATCCAGAATCCTCTTTGTCTGAGGTTGAAACAAGACCGAGTAGAAATAGATCGACTTTAAGTTGAGACTAAGACCTTCAAAAAGTGGTCTCTAGACCAAGACCGATCTTGAGTATTACAACACTGATTCATGGTGCCCAGAGGATGATTCATTTACATTTGCAACTCGAACTCTACTATTTCTGTCTTGATTTTATTTAATTATTGCCCGCTAACCAATCCACCTGACCGGTCCACTTTATCATGGTCGGTGCCTTACAGCATAGATAACCTCTTGACAATTTAGGGACACCAAAATCAGATGAGCTGTTTCAACATGAAGATTACCTAAGGACTTTTGGCAGCAGTGTAGCCTATTGAGGTGCCTACAAATACAGAATTCACTCCATTATATTACTGCATCATTGGATCATCACAGTCATTACATTTATCCCCGTTCCTTACAAGTTTTTCAATACAGCTGTGATATTGGACGTTGTTTCAGTAATACTTGTCAACTTTTTTGTTGCTATAATGCAGCAAAAACTAAACAGTCAAAGTTGTTGGACCATGGACAATTTCATCTGATTGAGCAGCTTACATTTAATCCAGTTTTGTTTTGATTTTAGAGATATTTTAGATATAACTTTTCCTGTTGTGTGTGACGTTGTGTTATCTCTATATAAAAACACGTTGAGCTGTTAAAGCGTTTGACGGCACAAATTAAAGGCTGGAATTACGTTTGGATGTTTGGTACACCCATTCCAACATCCTGCTTCACTTTTGATTTTACATTCTTTTTATTTGAAGTGAAGTTAATATCAAATCAGAAACAAATTCAAATAATTTTTTTCTTTACCAACTTTTACAAAACACAAGTTCCACCTTTGAAATGACAAAGGAAATCAGTGTCATTAAAAACATTTTCTTTCTGACAGAAATTTCAATCTACAAAATCGGTGCACTGACTAAGAGCTCACGCGTTGTACAGAGGAAACAGTATTACAACATTTCAAAGTATTTTAGGAATTGTTAAGTATTATCTAAAAATCTGACATGAATGTCATAATGACAGAGACGCTTTGTGTTTTACTACCACGAGACTCGCACAAGACTCCAAACGTCTGCCACGAGTGTCTTCGGCTGAGTAAACTCTGGAATGACAGCGACTCTCGGCATTTCTTTAACATTCAACAGAAAACAAAACTCTGTAGTCCCATCAGTGCATCACAAATGTATCTGACAAGAGACTGGAACGATCGTTTCTAATGAAGTTGAAAGACTGCAGAGGAAAACGGTAAATAAATCAAGCGTGTGGATGAACTACAGAGTTGGTTTTGATATCATGGCAGATTAGCAAAGTTAAAATGAGCGTGTGGAGTCAGCCTGGCTTGGCACTCAGCTGCAGGAGAGCAGTGCCAGGTGAGGTGATGAGTGCACCTGGAAACAGTTGTTTAATCACAGGAGGAACACACACATAACCCAAAGCCTGCTACAGATTGCAAATAAAAAATTAAACTGGCAGCTAGCTAATTGATCAGAATACCCAAACTATCTCTTCAAGAATTTTACTGGCAAACTGATGAAACCAATTTCTGATTTTTGTCAAAAACTGTACACCTTTGCACAGTCATAAGACAAACATACACTGCTGGAAAGAGCAGTAACCAGTGATAACATTAATTAGAATTCATATAAAACAGATTTTATAACAGATACTTACATACTTTACTTTGCTAACTATATTTTTTTCTATTTAAAGAAATCCAGAGGCCCATTTCACAAAACTATGAAGACTGCTCTCACACCGATTACAAATAGGGGCAATGTTATGTTGACATTATCTTTACCTCTAATGTAATCCAATACAACTGTTCTGCCATAAAGTCAACTTATATGTTGCCTTCAATCAGTTTTTTTGAGGTCATAGTGCGTTGTTGTACTGGACTGCATCATATCCAGAGTTTCTAATATTCTGCTTTTTTATTATTATTTTTGGGGGACTTTTATTTTTATAGTGACAGACTTTAAATATAAGCCTAAACAGGAGGCACACTTACTTTACCGCACTGTTAATTTGCTCTTAGAACTTAATTTTATTGAACCACAATTTCATCACAGTGTCTTTACCTCCCCATGTTTGGTTCAGATTGAATTTGTTGACACTGGATCTCCATGATGGTCATTGATTTGTAACATAACTGGAAAGCCTCAGCTCTGTTTCTAACACTCCTGCTCATTTGATGGACTTCTGAGCACACATTAATCACACCACTGAGCCCAGAGGTCAGAGGTCAGAGGTCACTGTGTTACATAGCCTAATGTGTCATTAACACTTTGAGCAGCAGCAGCAGCAGCAGCAGCAGCAGCAGCAGCAGCAGCAGCAGCGGTTTTGTCTACACCTGTGGACTTTTATCTGACCAAAGTTTCAAGTGGCTCACTGTCAGAACCGGAGGTTTGCTTGCAGGCTTGTTGTTTTAAGTGAAACCTGTAACTCTAACTGCCGAGATGAAGCGATGAGGAACGAGAGCAGTTATGTGGAAAAGACGAGATGAGACTTGTCGGCTCGTAGGCAAAAAGAAATGACGTCTTTATAGTCCTTAAGTGTCAAGTTCCTGTAAGGTATCAATCCAGAAATGTGTGTGTACAGTAAGCTAACTGGTTTCTTTGAAAACAAGACTACACCTGCATAAATCAGCTCCTGTTCTTAAGAACACAGAGAAGGTGCCTGGCCTCCCCTCAGGACCTGTACACCTCCAGGACCCTGAGATGTGCAGGTAATATTGTGGCTGACCCCTCCCACCCAACACCCTGGCCTCAGTAGCTGTCTGTCAGCCACAAGTGCAGACTGAAAGCTACAATGACTCACTATCACCTCTAGAGGCACAAGTGGTATTACAAAAAAAGTACAAGCCGAAGCTAATAATTTGGCACGCTAATTTCAGTAGATATCTCTGCACACAATACGTAGACGTCTTTGACTTAACGTCATATCTGTTACCGTTTCGCGTTCAGTTAATAATATTCATTTTTTAAAATGTTTTTAAGATTCTTGAACTCTAAGTCTTGCCATATTTTACATATTGCTCAACATTCCTCAACGCCTCACAAATATGTAGTTTCCTTTTTCAAAACATCATCTCACTGTAGTTAAAGTTCTCAAACAGAATAAAATAGTTCGTTGGGGACTATTTTCAGCGGTGGATTAATCTACAAATGCTGCTCCAGTGGCAGCAAAACTGTGTGGACTGAGTCAAATAAACTGCCGTAGCCTATAAAGGCAACAAATACTTAATAATAACGACATAAAGGGTGCAGAATGAATGGTTATTGTCAGGTGTGATGACATAGTGCTTAACACCTGCCAACATCAGCCTTACTCAACCTTGCACTGATGCGCGCCATGGCGCCACATGTGCATCAACATGGAACTAGAAGTTTTCTATTGTCTTAGTGTTGTGTCAGACGTTGCTCAATGGTGCAGTTGGTCACTCAACACTACACCTGCTCCTGCATATAACTAGGTTAATAATGTAAGTGCAAGTTAAAGACAGGTATATGTTTGACATACTGGTGCACGTGAATATCAATATTTTCTCCCCCTTTTAGAGACACAATTTGAAGTCAGACAGGTGGCTGCTCTGACAGGATGCAGGAGAGACCTCAGAGGCCTTTTTCTGAGTTCATGGCTTCTCTTTGACGCCTGTGGTCTCAAGTGGTAATAGTTCAAATTCCCTAAAATCATAACAACATTCCTGCCAGTTCTTTAGCCTTTCTGAAGACAAGGCTGTCTCTGCTGATGGAGGACGACGATACAGGTGTGAGTGACATCTCTTATCAAACTTTACTGCAGGAAGAGGAGGAGGAGGAGGAGGAGGAGGAGGAGGAGGCACACAAAGGTGTCCATTAGCTTAACTACACCTCCAGCCCTTTGGCCTGTAATATTTACATTTTCTCTCGGTTTGCTTTGGTGCAATTCTTGAATGAGGGTTCAAATATCTGAACAATTCGTTTGTTGTTCACAACAGATTTGAATTTCTCATTCATTCAGTCAAACTGCTCATGTTTTGGCACATGTGTACAATGACCACTTGCAGATTCTCAGTGAAATTGTGATGCTCTTCACAACTTCCAAACATTCTTTCATTGTTTGAACCATCACATGCAAAATTATCTTTTAAATGATCATAATCTGGCAGATATACGTGTATATTCCATCAATATCTACCATGGACCATCAACAGTGACAGGACGTCCACCAAGAAGATGAGAACTTGTAATGTTTTGTACTGTGAGGAGGTATATTTATAGTTTTTTACTGAAATCAAAATTTTTTGGGGGGCATGGATGTCATTTTGTGACAACTTTTTGTTCACTGTATATTACTTTACATGAAAATTCAAAGCAGTGCAGTATTCTGCTAGACAAAACTGACATTCTTGTATAGTCCGTTAATCAGTCAATGTCAACAAACAAGAGATTTTTATATCAGAAACAACTCCATTGTTGACTGCTATCTAATCATTTTTTTCTGGTACAGCTCACACGGCAATGCAACTTCTCATTTTGGCATTGCCCAATCTACGGACACAATAACAGGTTCTGAAGCATGTTTCGGATGTTTTGGGTGAGTTACCGCGTTTTGCAATAGAGTTCCGATGTCCCATGAAACAGGTTTGACAGTTGCACTTTAGGGTTTACAGAATAATCACAGTTTTCTTCTGAAGCCTTGTGTTGTCTCCTCAAAGGCACCACCATGCCTGCATCCTGTCTCTGTTGTGACTGTGAAAGCACTGTTAAATGGTCTACGCTAATTATGGTCTTTACTTCACTGAGGCCAATAGTGCTGCAACAAATTCTCTGAAAGGAAAGATACCAACCATGAATTTATCTTATTAACAGTCTGTGAACTCATAAAACTTTTGTTATCTTTAGATGCTTAAAAAAACTAAAAAGAACCACAAGATTACAGTAAGTGTCAAATTTCTTCATTACAACCAACTTCACCAGTGTGGATTTTTTTCTTGATGATGTTTGTCTGTTTAGTCGTGACAGTTGTTGCTGTTAAAAGCATAAAATGACTCGCTCTGTGTGCATCACAGGATGTTTCCCAAGAGACACCTTCCAGACATTGTGAGCTTAGAAGAAGAAAATGTCAGATGTCTCTTGCTCAAGGGATTGTTGAAATACAACCTGTTGACTAATGATCTGATGATGAGTTAAGGGGTCATTGCTTGTTCAAATATGGCTGTAGCAATAGCAGGAAAGAGAAAAACAAACTGTGTAGACATTTTAGACAGCAGGATTTATGGCAAAGAAATTCTGACAGTGTTGTAGTCTACAAATGAATCAATGTTTAATCTTGTTACCATCAAAGTATACTTCTAATATCAAGTGCTGCGGCAGATATTTATGTTTGAATACGGACAATAAACTTTAGGAACACGTTTATTTTTTTCCGATGTGTGCGATAAAATTACTAGAACACTAGTACTGGAACAGTGGTCTGAAGACGACAGCAGAACTCATCTGTGTTCACAAAATTTTGTTCTGACAATGTTTCAAAAAGATTTCCCAACATTCCCAACTGCAGACACAGGTCGAAATCTATCAGTGCATTCATTTTCCTGTTGCTTATCCAGGTTGGGTCGTGGTGGCAGCAGGTTTAGCCGGGTGTTCCAGACGTCCCTCTTCCCAGAAACATATTCCAGCTCCTCCTGAGGGATCCCGAGGCGTTGCCAGGCTAGATGGGCTATGTAGTCCCTCCAGCGGGTTCTGGGTCTGCCCCGGGGTCTCCTACTAGTTGGATGTGCCCAGAACACCTTCAAAGGAAGGTGCCTGGGGGGGTCTCCTAATCTGATGCCCGAACCACCTCAACTGGCTCCTTTCAACGCAAAGGGGCAGCAGCTCTTATCCAAGCTCTCTCCGGATGTCCAAGCTCCTACCCCTATCTCCTCCTCCTCCAGGTTGAAATCTACTTTGACAGATTCAAGTCAGTTGTTGTTAGCTAGCCATGCTATCATTGTCAACAGTTTCCGTGTTGACTTGAAACATGCAGGAAGTGTTAGGCTACCATCAGCAGTATCAGTGTCAGCGTTAGTTCACAGCAGGTAATTTACAGAGCAGGAATAAAATTCCACATTGTGGCAATACTGTTTGACTATATGCTGACAAACCAGCCTAGTATCACCAAATGGTGTATGAATAACACGCCAATGTGTGAAGTCAGAGTGCTTTTTTCTTGATTTTCACTAACAAAACGGTGTGTCAGTTTAGTCAGTATGAAGTGCAAGAAAGTTCACATCTGGAGGAGGGTGGATGGGTTGAACAAATGTGGGAGTTTCACCCAGGAGACCGCTGTTTGTGTGCAATGAACAACCAAAAATCAATGGTGACTTATTGCTTAACTCGATGCTTAAACCTAACCAAACTGCAACCATTTCACATTAACCAGGTGTTTATCATGACGTCCTTTCCTGCACATCCAAAAGTCATAAAATGCATCATCTGTAATGCGTTAAACGATGATGTGAAAAGCTTTAGAAAGTGTTAAATGACACATGAAATGTCAGCAACCACACACAGAGGATCAATGTGGGAATTGTCTTTGCATGAATGACGCTGCCATCTAAAATCAGATTATCCAGTGGACCTCAAAGTAGCCGACTAGTTGGTTCTTATCACCTTGTGATGGATTATTACTTGTTACTGATTTATAAAGTTATCAAGCACTTCAGGCCACCTTAAAAAGTACAGTAAGAAGGGGGTGGGTCCAAAAGTGAGCGTGCATTATTCATGGAGGAGGCAGAACCAGTAGGTGTGACCCAGCAGAACAAAAACATACATGAAAGACCAGCTCTGGTGTCTGTCTGTGAGCTTCCACACACACATACACACACACACACCAGCCTCCTGTCTCTGCACTGAGGACACCCCCGGGTGTGTGTGAGAGAGACAGAGTGTGTCTAACTTTTTCTTTTTTTGTGCTGGATCTTTAATCCATTTCATCCCAACAACTCCAAGAGGGAGCCTCATTCATTCATCCTCTCCTCCTCCTCGTCTCACCGGGAAGAAAACATGACAGACGCGGCGACCAACATGCGGGTGAAGCTGCCGATCATCTGCTTCATCCTGGAGATCATCCTCATCATCCTCTTTGGCGCGTTAGTGCAGTACAACGACGAGACGGACGCAAAGCATTGGCATAGCAAGAACCACTCTGACTATGAGAACGACTTCTACTACCGCTACCCAAGTGAGTGCCCTGTGGTGGTCTGGAGGTTCAGGGTCAGAGGTTACAGTGAGGTTTAGGGGTCAAGATGCTTTGATTCCCAATCTGTACTTTAGATGAAGCATCAGGCTTCTCCATGTTTCTCAAGGTCCAGTGATAACAGTTGATAGTGATAGGCACTTAAATCTCAGATATATTGCAAATTGTGCATAACATTGTTCAGAGTAGTGTGGTGTGTGCACTAATGCTTTGATCCATTGTATTTTCTTGTGAAATACCAAAGGTAGACATCACAATACAAGACTGCAAGACTACAATTCCTATGATGCCATTCTACCTTTGCACATAACCAAGCCAACAAACGTTTAAATACAACTTGAAAAGTCAGTCCCAAAAGTCACTGAGCTTTCAATCTCACCCATGTTTGTGAACAATGATAAACAGGTGTTGATTTATATAGTGTTTCAGCGCTGGTTTCAAATGTGAATCAATAGTAGATTCTTAGACATTCATTAACAGTTTATGAGATACTACAAAAGGAAGTATTCACACATTATTTATGACCCAAACCCCACGTGTGAGCAAGCTGTGATTAAGTTGTTAAATCGGGGAGTGGCAACTTTTTCTTCTGCGCACCATAAACAGTAGCATCAAAATTTTTGGGGGGTGTGGACTCTTTCAAGTGTCTCTCTTTTTTAAGCATTTAAGACTTAAGGATCTCATTTTACAGTACTTTCACAGCCTTTTTTTGTCTTTCTAATGCTGCTTAATGTTCCTCTCTAACACCAAACTTCTATCTTCTCTTGCACGCTCTCGCTGTGAGTTTAACACCTGTAAGTATTCCATTCTTGCATGTTCCCCAACCTTGTTTACATATTCACAATATTTCTACATTATTATCTCATCAGGGAAGTTTCTGTGTAAAGTGATGAGAAGCTGCTGAGGCCTCTGGTTTCGCTAATTGGATGAGTGCAAGAATAGAAACGTCTTCCACTCCGCTGCTGTCCCATAGAGGCACATCCATTGATCGTTAATTCACTGATTTATGTTGATTGATGGCGTAGAATAAAAGCCGTTTTCGCTCACAGGCCGGTGGGGAAACACAGGCTGTAAAATGCTCATTACTGCTTTCATAACACACGTTTTCTGTCCATACGAAGCCCAAAGCTATCTTTTATCATTGACTTAACTAATCCATAGAAGGTGGCAGTGCAGTGTGAATATGTGGTTTGTTTTAGAATTTCAGACTTTAAATGTCAGAAAAATGTATAAGAGACATTATTTATCCCTGTTTTTTAAAGATTATAGCTCATTCTGCAACACATGCATACATTAGAAAAAGAATGTAACGCCACAGTGATTAAGTTATCAACATAAGGGAATCATTTTTAATGAAAAATTATGTTTGCAAACAGCCACTTCTCTTTTGTTTCTGTCTATTGTTGCAGAAACTTTATAGTTCCACCTTAACAAATCAATCTTAAGTAACATGACTGAGGACTTGTGGGCATGTATTAACAAGTCAAACACTTGCCGATTAGATGGGCGTTTCTCTGGCTCCCTCAGGTGTGTGTGGCATAGTGTCCCCGAGGCAGAGCAAAGAATGATGGGAATGTAAAGAGAGACGAAAGCTCTCTTCTTATCTAATATTGTTTAAATGTCCAACATGCAGCCTTTATCCTGCAGGCATGACTTTAATTGTGTCCCTCCACCCTCTTCTTGTCAGTCAACTGTTCACTTTAAAGTGTGGGATCAAACATGAGCTGAACTAACCTGCGGGGTCTGCAGGCTGACAGAAACACACCAGCACTATGCTTAACTTTTAGCATGTTTAAATTTGACTTCATTGTTTCACCCTGTTTTTCTTCTCAGCTTGAAATATTTAAATTGAATTAAAATGAAAGAATTAATATTTAGATAAATTACTACGAGAGAAAATAAGAAATAAAAGATGCACACATGGCTCACTCATTGTTACTTACTGAATTCAGAATGTTCAAAACTAGTTTTTCTCGATGCAGTCTGATATAATATGGAGACTTATATGTTCATCAAATCTACTGTATAAAAAGATATATATAATATGGCTATATTTCTGGAGCTGATAATTGAAGTAGCTAAGAAGTGAGCCATCTTGCTTCCTTTTATCAGCCAGAAGATATGAATCAGTCAGTGCTATTTAGTGAATGCTAGTATGCTAACACACTAAGCTCAGGTAAACAATGAGCACTGGCATTGCATGTTTGCATGCTGATAGCATTTAACTGAAAGCCAAAGTACAGTCTCTAAATGAGAAGAAAAAGAATGAAGATTCATAATTTGAGCTGATGCTTCTATCATTTGCCAGTGCCTTCCAAAACTGAAACAAATACAATGCATGATTGTTCTGATCTGCCACTATTTGGATTTACATTTGCTTAAGTTTATACTTGGTCAAGGTTAGAGAAGAGAGAATCATGGGCATGGCTAAAACAAACCAACATCAGCAGTTCGTAGTAGACAGGATGTGACCTGTAGTCTCGTGAAGTCCAATATTTAATTTAACCAACTGTCCACCGCAGCCCTTTCCTAAGATGTTTGGATACAGCGACGTGGCACTGCACCTGCCTCCACCCCTGACACACACAAGAGGCACTGTTATCCCAGCCAAATGACAGAAAACATACCATAGGTTGGTCAACTAATTGTCTCTGCAGCACCAACAGACTGTCTCAGGTTAAAACAATAAGAGCAGAGAGTAAAGGTCCATTAGATTTAATGGCTTCACATAATCTTTAACCTGAGACCTTCACTGTCACGGGAGCTGAAACAGAAGTTCACCTTCATGTTTCACGGCTGTGTATACATAACCTCCATCCTCCATCCTTATTGCATGGCTGGAAAAAATAACAGTACAATAAACAGGCAAGTTCACACACTACAGGGCATGTTAGAGACAGGCATACACACCTGACCCCTTTTTTTGTCTAAAGCAGGATCATGTGCAGCTCGTAAATCTTGTGTTGGTGGTCTTATAGTCAGTGTATTGTCTGTTCTATATGTTCCTGTGAGATAAGGACAGTATGTCAACTGAAAATACGCCTTGCAAGACTTGTGCAACAGATCACCTGAAGGTGAACGAGGCAGACAAGTGATGAAAGAGGCTGTCCTCTGCTTGTCTGAGAGGTCACAGGTTTGATGCCTGCAGCGGAAAAAAATGTTCCTGTTGAAGTGTCCGTGATTAAAACTTTGAATAGTTGGTTGAAAACAACAAAAAAGCTGCCTTCCATTTAGTATTAAAACTATCTGTGAATTACTACTAGTAGTAGTAGTAGTAGTAGTAGACCTGAACTTGAATTTATTCTTACTTGCACTGAAAAAGACAGAATACAATATGAAACAACATAGCAGTGCAGATCCTGTGTTAAGTTTTATCAAAGCTTGACAATTTATCCCACATCTCAATTTTTTTCTACCTCTTTCCCAGAGTGGTATCCAGCAGTGCAGACATTTCCCAGCTTTAAACCCTTTGTGATTCAGATGAACCATCCCCTTTTAAAAGATCCATCTAAGAAATCCATTTGTACAGATTTCAAGAGAGAGTTTTAGTGTCCCATGACGGTTCTAAATGAGCTTAAAGATTATGTTTTTATCCCATATGCATGAAATAAATCAGAGAAAATATCACAGTCTCTCATTTTGTGGAATTTCTGGGCCTCGAAATGATCAAATGTAGTTTCAATAGAGCTCCAGTGACAGTTAAGTCTCTAATTCTACCCAGCAGAGCCTGTCATTGCTTTGATTGTATGGTGTCTGTACATGTATCTGGGCCAAAATGCCAACGGGGACACTGGCAACACCTCCAGGCCAGCCATGCCAATAGACAGTCACCATGGTGACAGCAGCCACGGCACAGTGCAATATTGTGTGCGGCGATTTGGGACAAATGAGGAGGGTTATAAAGCAGTGCACACAAACTGTGTGAACCAAGACAATGAGGGTGGAAGGACACATCAGATTGCAAGTTGAGAGAGTTTATTATGCTTCCTTTTTAGAGTGCTTCTGCAAGTCTGCAGTGCATTGGACCAACTATGTTTTGACAATATAGAGTCATATGCTAACTTCAGCACTAACTGAGTTTCTAAACATGAATATCACAATAGAGGGCCACTTTAGAAATGATCTAGAGTCACACTGTGCAGGTCTGCACAGCTGAACCTGAAGTCCCTGTTAACCAAAGCTTATGTAACTGTGCTCATTCACAGGCTGTTTTCAATGACAAAGCCCTCAAGTGACTCAGTTGTTGGCAGTGATCGGATGTTTTTGTTGAGGCTTTTGAGGAGCAAATATGAGGTTGATCTAAACGACTGGTATCCTCAATGAAGTGCTCTTGGCGCTCCACAACAAGGCTTTTCATCGACAAAGCGGAAAGTTTGTTTGATGTTTAATGATTCTTATATAATAACTCAGGCATGAAGTTGAAGAGGTTTTACAGTAATTACTAAAAATAATAGTTACAATCCTAAATAGGCTTTTATGGAATCTTACAAGTTGTGTTTTTTATGTGTTTGTAACTGGAAAGTCACATCAGAATCAATTAGAAGTGCAATGACTAGTCAATTAATTAAAGAAACTGATAATCCATAAGTCATTTAGGCCAAAATGCCCAAGATTCCCTGTTTCCAGCTTCTTATATAAAATAATATGCTGCTTTTCTCATTTTAATATCATTACAAACTTGAATGGTTTTGGACTGCTGATTGCACCAAACAAGCAATTAAAATGGCATTTTTTCACAATGTTCCAATATTTTAAATACCTTATCAATTAATTGAAAACATATTTACACATATTTACCAGATTGGTAATGAAAATGTACAGTTATAGCCCTAGAGTTAATAGATAAACAATAGATTGCCATAATCTTGCCTGTCACTCATAGACAGCAGAGTGTCATCTGCATAGCAAAGAAAGTCAGTACTGTGCTTACAAATGTTTCTTTAAACAAAATTACTGTAGTGGAAGTTTGAACTAGTTTGGACAGCACTTTTTTTCTAACTTCTCAGACAATGTGTTTGTCTGTCATTCTGTTTTTTCCTTCATGTTTTGGTCAATATGCTGTGGATCCTTCAGCCATCTGGGTCCATTTTGCATTTTGACCACATAAAACAAACAACTAACACAAAACATTGGTCCCTCAGGCTCATCATCTCCATAATCTTAACCAGTGTTTTCTACATTGTGCAGGTTTCCAGGATGTGCACGTGATGATCTTCATTGGTTTCGGCTTCCTCATGACGTTCCTGCAGCGCTATGGCTTCAGTAGTGTGGGCTTCAACTTCCTCATCGCAGCCTTCGCCCTACAGTGGGCCACGCTCATGCAGGGCTTCTTCCATGGTATGCATGGAGGCAAGATCCACATCGGTGTGGAGAGGTATGCAGGAAAATATTGAAAACATTCAACATGCAAAATCTTTCATCTGTTTGCTTTTAGCTCTGAATCCTCTCTCTTAGACTTCAAAGCAGGCCTGCACACATCCTGAGGCCACAAAGACACAAATACATAAACAAATCAATTATGTTTGCTTTTGCCACTCCCTGACAACAGCTCATACGCAGTATAACGACAAATGCAAAATCAAACCAGTATGCCATACTGCACTTATTACAGTGGATGAGATTCTTTCTCAAGATGGGTTAAGACTAATCCTTGAATTCCAGTGGGAGACGAATAAATAAAGTTACACCAATATCGTGTTTAGAGAAAGAATAGAATGAGGTTAAGAAGACAATATGAGTGCAAGAATATCACACCAACCAAAGAATATCAAGTTATAGTTACCTGAAAGGCCAGAGATCCTCACTCACACGAGGTGGTTCAGGGTATGACAAAGAGTGAGAGAAAGTAACATAAGTTTGTACAGATGTGACCATTCCTACTTGATTATGAGTCCAACTATTATTATTATCGTTGTTATCCAGACAAGGGAGTCTTCCCATGATGAGGAATAGGCCCTTATCTTAGCATTGCAAGAAGAAGAACTCCCCATAGAAAGTCATATAAACAACAACGAGTTATCATAACATATCAGACATATCCAAACTCCCGGCTGACCCTTTTAACAAGTCACAGCTTTCTTCTTAAGTTGATCTTAAATCTAGCTCGTTCTCACTCCCAACGGGTCAAATACAGCAGTATGGTCGGTGCCCCTATGCTTCAAAGTATTCTCTACTCTAGCATCAGTTTCTGGAGGGAACCTTCTACCATGTTTTGATGTGCCATCAAAGTCTGGTGACATGGTGTAAAGCACGAGAAATTCTGTGTATGGAGGAGGTTCAGGATGGATGCATTACTTCTAACTTGACAGTGCGGGAGGATAAATGATGCTAGAGGAGTACCTACACCACCATAATTTGAAGCATAGGATCACTGCAGGATCTAGGATCCAAGCTGCAGGATACCTGCATTGAGAAAGAAGAAAAGTAGCCTTAGGAACACCTTCACCACTAGAGGCTGAATGTTTGCCCTTCACATGCTCTATACTCATGTCTTCTCTTAAACTCTTTCAGTATGATCAACGCTGATTTCTGCACCGGCTCTGTGCTCATCTCATTTGGAGCCGTTTTGGGTAAAACCAGCCCTGTCCAGCTGCTGGTCATGGCGATGTTCGAGGTCACACTGTTTGCTGTCAATGAGTTCATCCTGCTGACACTTCTGGGGGTGAGTTACAAGAAACAGATGTTTTTATGTGATCTTTAAAATGATGAATTGATTAATCAAATATGTCAACTTTACTAACTTTGTTTCAGACCAGGGATGCTGGAGGCTCCATGACCATCCACACGTTTGGAGCCTACTTTGGCCTGATGGTGACCCGAATCTTGTACCGGCCCAACCTGGATAAGAGCAAACACAAAAACAGCTCAGTGTACCATTCTGACCTGTTTGCTATGATTGGTAAATATCTCCCAATGCTAGGGTTTTTTAAAAGGGTAATTACACCTGGGTTAAATAAATCTGTTTGTACTGCCATCTAATGGTTGCCACACGCAAAAATCCACATACACAGATTGGTAATGTCAGGTGTGATATATTCAAACAAACACACTGAGGCAAGACAAGATTTATTGTGAAATTCAGTTTTTCTTCGCATATTTCAAGTAAACTTGATGTCTCATGTTCAGAAAACAAATTCTGAAAGATTTTCCATATGTGTTCATTCATTTTGATGATTCTGTCTGGAGTCACAGAGCTTTATTATCTGATGACTTTAGACTCAACTTCACAACTTCAGACTTTTGATTTGGGATTTTATGTCCTCTCCAATCCCAAACATTACATTACAAACATTAAAAATGATGATATTAAAAAGGTGTGCAGCAAATCACACAAATCACACACACATTTCGTGGAGTGTACATACACGTGACATGACTTATTTAAGACTGAAAACACAAAGTTTAGCACTCAGACATTTGAAACACGAACATGTTGCACGCTGTTCACAGTTGCACTGTCCTGCTTTTTGGAAATATCATTTGTGGAATTGCTCCATGCAGCTTTTGTAGTAAGAAACTAACTGTTGTGCTTCTCAGGTACCATCTACCTGTGGATGTTCTGGCCCAGCTTCAACTCTGCCATCACTGCTCATGGAGACGATCAGCACCGCACAGCCATGAACACCTACTACTCCCTGGCAGCCTGCACACTGGCCAGCTACGGCATGTCTGCCCTCACAGCACACGACGGCAAGCTGGACATGGTGAGGACACAGGATTATCTTTACTGAACTGAAACTGTGGTTTCCAAACTCACATCAAACCATGAACAAAAAGTACAGATTGCTCATGAATTGGCCTTTAAGAGTTGAATGGAATCAAAATGACACAAGGGAAAGAGCTAGAACAGTGTGTAACATCTTGAATTCCTCTCAGCAGGGTGGATCTCTGCTTATCAGAGTTAGATACACACCTCCCCCCCAAAAAATGTGAGTTGTGGTTTTGTCACATGGAAGATCATGTGAGTCAAACCCTGTATCATCGCTCAGCTGTCAACAGTAAATCATCCTGCAATAAAGACGCGACCGATAGTGATCAACACTAAGAGTGAATTATATTCAGTGCAGGAAGTCGATAAGGGAGTGGACATACCGTAGTCAGCTGATGCGTTCCACCTGTTTGCTGCCACATTTGCATGTGGTGTTAAAGAGTTTGCAACATGTTACTCATTGTTTAAAGGTTTCTGCTGTCATATCAGAAAGTTTCATCTAATCACATGCAATGCATATTTTTTAAGTTGCTCCCCCTGCAGCTGTGCAGATCCAGTTTTCTCACTGCCTTTTTGTAGATGTAGAGATTTAACCCCTTCCACACAAACAGTCCCTACCAGAGATCATTAATTTGAGCAGCTTTGCACTGTGTGTCACGTTTTCTAGTCATAAATCTGTAATAAACATTGTGTTTATGTTTTTGTTGAGGCACCTATTCAAATTTAGATTGTATAATGACTTCGTACCTTTTGGTCTACAAGTACTCAGATGTGATTGTTCCTTCTCCATATTAAACCTTCCTCTGCGTCTGCAAAAAGCTTAAACATGGCTCATAATATTTAGTCCAGTCAAGTCTGATCCCCTTTTTTTCCCTCTTTAGGTCCACATCCAGAATGCTGCCCTAGCTGGTGGAGTCGCAGCGGGAACAGCTGGCGAAATGATGCTGACACCTTTTGGCTCCATGATTGTCGGTTTCTTGGCCGGCATCATCTCTGTCCTGGGCTTCAAGTACCTCTCAGTAAGGATGATTCAGCATTTTCTATTGCATGACGAAGTTGGTGAAGATTCTGTACGATTTCAAGGCTTTGAACCATATATTTCCTGATAATGTCTAATAATCTATTGTGTGTTTTCAGTTGTTTCTGCAGTGAAATGGTCAAATGGCTGGTCAGATCTAATGACTGCAATAGAAACAGGCAGAGGAAACACCTGGAAAGCTTTTTTATATTAATGAATCAGGGATATGATAGAGCGCAGATGTAATCATACGTTTCATTACTGCTATAATCAAACCTAACACAATCTACCACTCACTGCCCTGATATTACATTTAAATATCACAGAGAATACAGTTAGGTGGGTGTAGTGTGGGATTTGATTTCCACTGAGAGCCACCTTTATAAAGAATATTAGTGTCCATGAAAGAGCTGGAGATAAATGTGTTCATCAGACGTTATAAATTAAAGGCTCTTTTAGACCGCGATGTTGCAGTTCTGCTCCTGTTCCACCCACAACACTCACGAAGCCCTATGACCGCCATCATCATCTCTTCCTCTTTTCATTAATTTTCAGCCCATCCTGGAAGAAAAACTGAAGATCCAAGACACCTGCGGGGTTCACAACCTGCACGGCATGCCTGGCATCCTCGGTGCAATTGTGGGAGCCGTGACTGCTGCCGTGGCAACCGCGGACGTTTATGGAGAAGGGTGAACATTACATTTGTGATTTTGTAACCGCAAACACCCGATGCATGGAGTGTTATCCCAAAAGCCTAGTCCATCCGTAAACATGGGTGTCTCTAAGGAGGGCACTTACATGAATGCACAAGCAGAACTTGTTTAAAACCAAGCATATGTTTGGTAAAACTTAGCTTGGTCGACTCTGTGTCAGCTTCAATTTTATTTAGATAGTGGCAATCATAATAGAAGTTATCCCATTACTCTTGCCAGGCAGAGCAGGTCCAGACCACCATCTTTATAATATTATTTTCAGAGACCCAACAGTTCCCACCATGAGCAAGCACTTGGCGACAGAGGCAAGGAAAAACATCCTTTAGGAAGCAGAAACCTCGTGCAGAACCTGGCTCTTGGTGGGCCTAAGATCTACTTTGCAAACTGCATACTGTATGCATTTGCTAATAGGGATCATGTGATATTAGCCTCTAACATGTGTGCAAAGAGAAGATAAATGTAAAAGTGACTTCAGCAAGTCTCAGCTCGAGTGTTTTCAGTCAAGGGAACAAAAACAGCAGCAGCGGTTCATCCTGAATTTCCACATTTTTCTGTGTGAATAAGATAATCTCTGTGACTGCAGTGAGTGTGTTCAGCTACAGATAACATCGCTGTGACTACAGTGACAGATCTCAGCTTTCTTCAGGCTGCTCTCACGCTGCTTCTTTAGTGCAAAGTCAGCACACAAGGCGCTGCTAAAAGACCTGATCTGTTGTATTAAGAGATCTGTAAAATATGTATATATATGCAAAATATTGTTCAGTTAGTTAAAACATTCATAGCTCAACGTCACCGAGACTAATCCCTGTATATGTATTTGTTGAGATTGATCCAGCTGTGTTGAAGCTCAGCTGTTTTCCTTCCCCGTTTGTTTCAGCATGGCTGACGTGTTCCCGAAAGTGGCAAGTGGAGAAATTGGAGCGTCTTACCAGGGCGGCATTCAGGCCATTTCACTTGCTGTCACCCTTGGCATCGCCCTGCTGGGAGGTCTTATTGTCGGTGGGTGTCACATCCTCCACGTTGAGTCAGTGTAACCTCTACATGTGTGTTAGTGAAGCTACAAAAGTTACAAAAAGTTGCTTCAATGAATCAGTAAGCTTAACATTTCCTGTATATGACATTCTCAATGTACTGACAAAGCCTCTTTTCTTGTGTAAGGTTTCATTTTGAAGCTGCCCGTCTTCGGTGCTCCTCCTGACACCATCTGCTTCGAGGACAGCATCTACTGGGAGGTGAGTTTTGATGAATTGGTACATGGCTAATTAATAATTATTGATTAAATTGTAACGTCTTTAGTCATAGCATTGCGCATTGTATCACATTACATAATTCTTTCAAGGAAACTTGGGAAACCACCAAGGTATTTTGCAATTAAAACATTCATTTGGTGACTCAAGGCCTTTAAGCTGCAGTAAACAGCACAAAGATGAAGTATTTACAACCACAAGATGGCGATGTCACACTGACAGTCAGATAATCAGTGACTGGGCTGTTGCTGGTCTGTCAGATGAGGCAGTGGGGCTGTTTGACCACCAGGTGGCGCAAACCCACCATCGCATGGTGTTATCAATCAGGTGGATTTACAAGAGCAGTATTCCTCCTGGATGATGTCACACCTTTTCACTTTGGGCTGACGTCATCTAGATTTCCCCCACAATGCAACGTGCAACGTGTCTGTGGCTCATCATGCTTTTGTTTTATGTGCATGTGAGCACAGGTATATGGTGCACTTTGCAGAATTGCACATTGATTTATGCACCTTTATTTGATAGAAAAGAGACATTTTCTCATTTTTATTACAGGAGAATTAAATCAATAACATTTCTCAACATTATATTTGGTTCTTTAACTGTTAAATGCAACATGAGACTCATTTTTAGACATTAAAGATTCAGATAACGATAAAATACTTCTATATTTTCATAACTAGCCCCTTGTAATGGTTTCCTTTAGTCCTTTTTATTAATATTTGATTGATTCTGTGTGCAGAAATGACATCAAATAATAAGTAATACGGTGCAGCTGTTTTCCATCCTCATCTCCGCTGTCATGTTTATCCATTTTTTAAATCTTTTTAATAAATATCTGACAGGGAAACAAAAGACAAATGCACACTACAGGCAGCACTCCAGAGAGACCTGAAGGGCTTTGACATTTAGAGCCAAATTAATGACATAAAACCAGGAAGCGGCTACTTGTGTGCACCTTGAAAAGCGACAATTAGATTTGTTCTGGAAAATGAAAGGGTGTTTGAGACCAGATGAGGTCATCAAAGTCTAGAAACTCAATTCTCTCTCTTATTCTCTTTCTTTCCTTCTCTCTCTGTCCCAGGTGCCTGAAGAAGAGGCAGCTCATGACGGCCAGTTGACCGCTGTCAAGACAGAGGAGACTGAGAAGCTAAACAGTTAAACACACACACAGACAGAATTACACAACCACACACATACACTCTGAGGTTTTGACATCCTAGCACTTGAGTATTACACCCTTTTTAGGTTGCAAAAAAACAAAAACGTGCCCACGCCATGCTCACGTCAACTGCCAAATATCAGTTTTTACATGTGAAAACCCAAAAATTCAAATTTTTTATCCTGCAAAAACAAACAGATGTCTTTTTTTTAACATCTTGGCACTTGAGCTTTACACCCTTTAAGTTGTAAAAAATACAAACACACCTGCATTTTGCTCATGCCAGCTGCCAAATGTCTGTTTTTACATGTAAAAACTCAAAGAATGAGTAAGAATTTATATTCTACAAAAAAAAAAAAATCTCCTTTTTTAAAATAATTTTTGACAACTTTGCCCACTAGAGGTCGATCTAGAGCTTTGCCACTCTTTGTGCTACAGGCCTGTGGAAAAAGACTGCATTGGGAAATGATGTGTCTATTTGATGAAAGCTGCTGTCTAATTGTCTCCTAAACCGGGCAAAGACGTGGTTACAGAATTTAATTTCAGCAGCCGGTTCAAACCAAAGACAAACAGACTCCTTCAGAGCCAGAAAACCTTCATTCAATAGGAAAAAAAAATGCCCACAATGAGTCTTGGGAAATATAAAAATTAAAAGATGGATTACATTTTCACAGCAAACCATTAACATTTTCTTTATTTTAAATAAAGGATGTTCATGCAAAACAATGCAGAGGCATGACAATGTTTTTTTAATGTATTATCCTCCTGATACTTTAGGTTTGGGATTTTTCTATGATTTTATTTTTCATATTAAACTGTGATTAGTTAGAATAGAAATGTCACTGTTGGTTCAGTTATGTACCTTTATAATAATTGTATGTTGGACCTTTTTTTTTTTTTAGATTGGCCTAAATCCATTTGGTAACAGCTGCATTCACTGTTTGAAACAACTTTATGTGAATTGAAAGTATGCCGAAACTGAACACTGGATTAGTTTTTGGCAAAATAAATCGTTCAAATGCATGTGTGTGTGTCTCATTTAATATATAACTGTACATATTTTAACTGTATATAATGTCTTATGATAAAATGAAGATTGGAATCAAAATTTAAAGACACAATTCATGTCAAGATTGACAGAACGAAGGAAATAACTGATCAGTTACTGATTTAGTCATTTTATAAAATGTGGGAGCGGGCAAGTGGCTACGCAATCAAGTCTCTGTTTGTTATAATAAAGGCCAGTCATCATTAGTTTGTTTTTTATTTATTATTTTTTTAAAGGCTTAATGACTGTGTAGCAATCACAGCAGAAATGGTAAATGCTTCCAATCCAGATGGGGTTCACCTCTCACCGGGTAATTTCACTTTCGGGTATCAAACTGAAAGCTGGTGTCCTCGGTGGATATGGTATGAGGGATGATTAATGCTACTGAGGAAGAGGAGAAAGAGGAAGCAATTAGGTTTATATTAGGTTTAGGCGTACCACTTCCATGTACTCAGTTTGTCTTATGTTGAGAGATGTTAGGGCTTAACAAGGTTCATTGAAGATGAAACATAAAACATATTGAGCATTGTTACTGTTCTTCACCAACTTCTTCACAGGTTAACCCGTGAAGCGAAGTTGGGAACGGCTAGCAGCTAATGCAGCAAATCTGTAGTCACGGCACCTTTGCAGACTCCATGGCTCCATTACAGTTCGGATTTGCGTCAACCAATGCATTGCAGGAGCTGCGACGCCACGACTCAAAACATAAAAGACAAACACAGGAGACACCAACATCAATGAGTTTAGTTTTTTACTTCTTTTACTGTATTGATACATTTGTTGAACGTACTAAGGTTCAGGATGACCCACCAACATGTTTCTTGCGTCCCTGGAAACACAACACACTCCCCTTTTAGTTAATATGCAGATATTTTATTTTGTTGAAAGCCTCCAGCCATCCAAATCCAAACTATTTCAAACTGTGTAGAGTATCTGAGAACATGCATAGTGCTCTAGATGTCAAGTGATGGCATTTCTGATGTGTTCAACTAGCTGAAACTTGTAGTGACCGGGATGATTTAGGACAATTTGCCATTTGCTGATTCAATAAACCAAAACTTGAATAGTGCCACGACAAAGTTCTTTAAACCTCTGTCCACTGTTGTCACAAAGAAGATAGAAACCATGCCAAGAGATAGATTTATTATTATTAACATCAGTATCATGTTAAAATTCATCAGTGCATCAGTATAATAGGAATTTAAATTATTCGCATTCTCCACAATTATCATTGGGATTAGGAATCATTGGATGTCTGACAGTGTTAATCCTGTGCTTAGAACTGATCATTTCGCCAATATGTCTTCTTTTTCCACATCATTTACAAATCGTATCTGCACCTGCTACAAAACCTACATGTCTTTGCAATTTCTCATCATAGATTATTAATCTTAATCTCTTTTCTATCAGTACATTTGTTAAGTTTTAACTTTTGGTAAACAAACTATTAGCATATCTTAATGATGTCCTTTCTCTTTGCCTGCCTCTCTATGGCATTAATCGCCTCTCATACTGAGGGCCCCTTGCAGGCTGCAGGGGCCCTCGTCTGACTCCCCCAACCCACACACATACAAACACACGATTTGGTGATGGTACCTCAGCGTGAACGGGCGCCGCAGCCTTTTCCCAGGAACGAGAAGACAGGTGGACAGCTGTTTACTGAATAGGCGCTCATACTGAAGAGCTTAATTGAGCTTCATAGGGCTAATTAAAATGCAGAGAAAAATAATCATGATTATGGTAATTATTCTTTTGTCTAATATGTCTTCCGGAGATGTGCTTGTTTGGCATCATACCTGCAATATGTTGAAGGCCTGGAAAAATAAAAATAGAATAGTCTTTTTGTGGTCTTCAAGCCTGCACAGCTATCATTATATTAGATGAAATGTTAATTGTTTTAATTTCTATTGCTTAAGATATATTCTATAGTGAGCTAGTATAATAACTGCATAATAACATGTAATTAAAAGCTGCAGAACAAATTGCCTTTGAGTTTGACCTAAATTATCATTCAGGGTAGAGCTTTTAGAATAAGGGTACTGTAGATAACGGCGCACAAAACTCAAATCCTCATTGGTGTAGCTTGTACCGTAATGTCTATTATTCAGATAGACAATAAAGAAGAGTGATGAAAAATTCTCTCACTTACAGGGCTGTGGATTGAGGAGTTATACTATGTGTAACTTTCAATTTTCTGGGAAATTAGGTGTGGAAATGATCTGCTGGGTGACTATGTGCTTTTATTTTGAAATTTAGGCTTAAGTTCCAGTATGTCTCGTTGTATTTCTGCATGATACTTAAGTTTTTTTCATCTTTTTTAGGTGTAGCTGTAAGAAAACGGTCACAGATGCAAAACTGGATTAGTAGAATATAATTAGCAGTGTCTAATTTACACTACTTCAACATTAGGGGGCCTGCTTCTGTTTATGCAAAGTAAAATTTACATTAACAAACCCTGTTTTTAAAAAAAAATCCAGGCTATGACCCTGCTTGATTACACTGTAATTATATAAAATTTCCCACCTTCCTTCAATGCAATATCACACGGTAATCCAGGAGGCCATATTATACTCTTGACCTCCTCACCTCACTTCTCTATATGTGGCCCTTGAGCAAGGCACGGCATGGGAATGGTGCTGATCAGCGCCTCGGGCTAACACGGGGGGTCGTTCTAAAGCAGCTGTAGCCTCTTGTGGCTCAGCCTGCAGCTTGTATGTGATTGTTGTCCGTAACACTTCTCTGGAGGTGAACATAATGGGTTAATAGGCTCCCTCAGGACCTCCTGGTTTCCCCTTTGGGACCCCTCAGCGCAGCTTACAGCCCTGAGGAGGCCGTAATGGGCCAAAGCTAAAAACCACTGTGGGGATCTGACACGCTGACAGGACGTCAGAGTTTGATAAAATTCATGCTCATTTGTGTAAAGGTTCATCTTTATATCGCTATGTGGGGATAATTGTGATTTGTGTGGACTCGGGGTGATTTATTACCCTGAAGTTTGACCACGAAAATACCCTAAAACGAGCCATGAAATGAATATTTATTGAGTATTTATACTTACATAGTTCTCCCATAAAAGTTCTCACAAATATACTTACTAACTTGACATCTTTGCATTTCTTATTCACAAGACACAGTGATGATAATCCTTTGATTGCATAATTATTGCATGTGCTTATGTTTTTGCTGAGATCCTTCACATACAAATTCTCAGTGTAAATTGCACTCGGTGTATAAATATCAACACTTTGGTGGTGCATCTGAAAGTGCACACTCATCAGAGGTCATTTAACCCTCGTTATAGTCCCGAACAGTCGTATCAACTCTCCAATCAACATCTTGTCATCTCTGAATCGTCTCTGCTGATAAATATGGAAATGTTGCTGTCTGGTTTGAGCTGCACAGTTAGCAGCAATGCACAGAGATGTTACGTGCAACAATCACAACGTAAAGCAACATTTTTAGGGCTGTGATTTTCAGTGCTTTTCCTTCAGATCCAGATTATAGCCGTGGTGTCGTCACCGTTCTGGAAGAAGCGGCGACCCGCTGAGAGGTTGTGACTGATGCCAGCCAAGCAGGGTGGTGATGGAGCAGGGGTGTCAGTGGGGGATGCTGACTAAATGCAGGAAGTTGTTCAGCTGGAGAGGGTTTCAGCCACTTGACTGAGGGGAAATTGCCTTCAGTGCTCTATGAGTACTTGGGAGTGCTTCACTTGAATTTCCTCTCTCTGAAAAATGGCTAGCCATGTGAATGCCAAATCAACAAAAGTAGTGGCAGTGTTCATTTTCGGGGCCTCAAATGTTCGCCTCTTTTCATTGCTCGCCTGTTGTCGACAAATGTCGAAAGCGGAGTGCAACCTGGACCCCCCCTCACGTCCAGCGTGGACGAATAGGAAAAGGAAGATGTTAGGAGGTTTTCTTCTGCAGAGGGCAAATCATATTTACATAATCTGCATGTTTGTACTCAGGTTTAAGATTGTTTGTTGATGCTGTTACCTAATTAACCTTAGGGACTGTATGAAAATTATTAGAGGAGGAGGGGCTGTTAAACAAAGGGGAGGCAGAGTCTTTAAAATATTCTCACCCCAGATTTGTATTTTATTTCCACCTCAAGCTGCAAAGAGCTGCTAAATTATTACATATTTTTGCACTTTGAGTTTTTAAGATTAAACAAGTTGAGTCAACACTAATTGCAGTTTAAGTTATTAAGAAGAAGGGTGTTGTGGGTTTTTTTTTAAGTCCCAGGAGGGTCAGTGAAATTTTAATATATTTTCATACAATCCCTAATTGGAAAAAATGAATTTGTTACCAAACGAGGTGCAAAATCACATTGAAAGTTGCCTCTCGTCTCATGTTTTGCTCTTAAAAATTCAAAATTCAAAACACATCCAATATTTTCTTCACGAATCCAAAGAAACATTAAAGTTTATTCATTAATAAGCTGCTTTCCTCAGACTTCATTTTAAGGGTCTCTTTAATTCCTCGAGGTCAGTATTTCATTGACATGCCTCTCTGTAATTCACACTTCTCTTTATCCTTCTTCAAACTGCATCCTGGGCCTTTAGATGACTAAGCAAACCTAAATGTAAGACCCTTAGGTCGAACAAAAAAAGCTTTGCAATTAGGAAGATCTAAAGAAATCATATTCATCTGCTGGCTGAATGACCATTGTGACAGGGAAGGATCACATTTAGGGCAGAATGGGGGCAGCCTCTAATCCCAGAGTTCCTGCAAGGTCCCCTGGCTTAGCACCCCGCGCACTAACAAGGCCTCCCACTGGACCCATTACAAGAGGAAAAACCAACAAAGGCAGTTATTACACACTCCTTATGAAAAGACACCAGGGGTGAAGGGGGGCAAGATGGACACCATCGGAACAAAAGAGCACTGACCGACCCCCCTCCCTCACACCACCACTCGTCCCCTCACACCCTCACCTCCACCCTGAATCCCCTCCCACCAACCCACCCGCCCGCCCGCCTGCCTGCCTGCCTGCCTGCCTGCCTGCCTGCCTGCATGTCTGCTCCTCCAAACCAGCCACTTCCACCAGCACGCATGCCTCCGCGGTGCGTGACTCGAGGGGGTCAGAGGAGGTCAGGAGAGGTCGGGGGCTTCATGGCCTGTTAATTGAGTGAGCCTATTGAGGGAGCATGTGGCTCAGCAGGGCCTCACCGGGGGCCGAGTCAGCGCTGTGAACGGAGGGGAGTAGCTAGGAAGTCACGCTAGGCTAACTGGGGGGGAGAGATGACAGTGTGGATGTTCCCTTCACACACAGGGGAGATGAGATGACATGCAGGCTTACAAGAGCTGCTGCTCAGGTCCAAACGGAGACACAGAAAACTGGACAGATCACAGGCGAGTTTAAATTACTGATGGTTGTCTATGAATATCTCAAAATACATGTTTTACTCGATAAAACCCTCTCACTGCTAACCATCACCAGAGACCAAACACAAGTTATGTATTTATCTGATAAAGTGCAACTAAAATATCATCCTCTTTGGGTATTTCATGTATTGATTGACTGTTTTGTTGTAAATTAACTCTGAAGGTACAGGCAATAATACAGTTTCCCCATCAGTGGGTATGTGGTGGATCACTGTATGTGTTGCTGACACTGAAAGAGTTTTCATTAATTTGCTATATACAGTTTTATCGTGTCACGGTGCTCAAAATGACTTTTAGCTGATAATGAGTCAGATTTGGGGGAAACACAGAATTCTCAAATATTTAGGGCTTGAAACAGTTCAAATAGACAGCGAACAGCTGAATACTGACTGTAGCTTTCTACATCTAGCAATACTTTGGCCTTCACAGCCCCCAACACGTCACAAAATGTAGAGGCTTTATTGAATACCTGTGTTCTTCGAAGTTACGAAGTTTAAATTCATGCAAGTAAACATTCAACGTAGCAAGTTCAACTTCCCTTCACTCCTATGAAGGGATCACAGTAGGTGACGAGAAACAGGAAGCAGTCTCTGCTTCAGACTCTGAAGTTGTGTGGTGGTTAATCTCAACCTTAACCCAAGCTGTTTTATTTGCATAAACCCAAACGTTACTTCACCTTTCCACAAGCAGACTCACGTAATCTTAATATAATCAAGTCAACACACAATCTTCACGTCATATTTCATGCTTCGGTCACCTTTTTTAGGAGGTTGCTTGTCTTATCCATGTCAGGAATGATTCCTGAAGCACTTACAAACCCCTGCAGGACTCCTCCTGACACAGTATTACTTTCTCCCCTCTCTCTAATAACAAACTGCCTGAGTCGAATCCACTTCCAGCAGATCACACTGTCATTTGAATTCACTCAGCAGTGCTGAGACTGAGTTATTCATATTGAATGAGTCCTCCCTCGACTCCGTTTCACTAAACCATAAAGCTAACGAATAACAAAGACAGATCAGAGTTGTGTTCGAGGCGGTAATCATTTGCAGTCCTGCGAAAAAAGAAATTAAAGGGATTAAAACTTGAATTTGAAACTATGAGGACCGAACTGCCCCAAATCAGTCCGAGGTTGTTTGGAGGAGATCTGAAGAGCTGAGTGCTTGAATCCAGGTCTTTACCGCGCATATGGCTTAAAATTATGAATTCATTCAACTGTTCAGACCATCATATTCAGTCGTTAAGCCCTCGCTATCTCTGTTTGAAAAAGGTCCCTGAGGGAATCGAGGGAGGGGGGACCCACCCCAATCCTCTTCTCTTACTCCCCTCGCACTGCACATTACCTCATTCTCATCAACGAAAAAGACAGAAAAGAAGGCTACTGATAAAAGACCGCGGAAAGAAAGAAGAAAAAAATAAAAACCCAGAATCCGATACAATCGAAAGAGAAAGAGACGGCGGAGAGGAAAAGATGGGGGGGCATGCGTTAATTAACGAGCCACTAATCTCAACCAAATTAATAACCGGGTCATGGATGTGAGGAAGAGAGGGATGAAAAGAAGGAGAGAGGAAAGAGAGGAGAGGGGTGAAAAAAAAGGAGAAAAGAGGAATGTAACATGATGGCTGTGGGTGCACCGATGGGAATTTTGTCCCTGTCTTTTCCCCATAACCCCTCCTAACCTCTCCCATTCTCCTCAGCGCTCCGATCACAAACCCTCTTTGTGGCTCTCCCAAAAAACCTTTATCGGATGCCAATTTGCATAAAGGCAACAAGCAACAACACTTTTTTCTCTCTCTCCTGTGGGATAGGACAGCAGCAGCTCCTCCCCTAGCAATGGCATTGCAATTCTTCTTGTTTTAGGACACACACACTCACGCAAAGACACACACACACACATACAAGAGCATACGTGCTGGATGACATGACGATGAATGTGCTTGTTTTATGATTCCCTCAGTGCACATATCATATGTTTGCGTACAGTGCTCGCGTACACAAATGCTGCACATGCACACACACATTGCTCGTGCATTCATAAATGCAGAACACACACACACACACACACACACACACACACACACAAACCCCTCACACGTCTCTCCTTTTTGAGCGTAATTAAAACAGGAGGTGCTCACACAATACGCTTTTGTCTTAGGGCATGGCGAGGAGAGGCGGGGTGAGGGGGGGGGGCGCCGCATATTAATTAGGAGGCGATGGTGTGAAAGCCAATCAGGCGTGTTAAACAGATGACATACTGGGACAAATATGGCACTATTTTCTCGCAGCTCTCCCACGGTGGCGCATGGATACAGGCGGTGTGTGCACGACGCTGCAACTTCCGGCCATGGCACGCTGCCAGCGGGTTTGGAAATTAGCAGCAGTGGCTGCTGGGATGAATTAGCGGGCCTGAACAATGCAGGAGGCTGTGTGCTAACGCAGCAGGGAGACAAGAGGTGGATGGACGGCTTGAATGTCAAACCGGTAGGTGGCGACGTCGAGTCGAGCAAGCTCAGACCTTCAAAAGAGCTCCTTTTCTTTTGTTTTTTAAAAATATTTCCATCCTCCTCCCCATAAGCCTCAGAATGTGCATTCAAACCTGAGGTGTAATTAAATGAACGTAATCAGAAAAGGTATGTTTTGGATTTCTCGTGACGCCTTTTCACAGCCAACAATGAAGAGAAGAAGGGGACGTCACCTGGAAAGCACGGCGCCAGGAAGCAGACTTTTTTTATTTTGAATGAATGAAAACAACATCACACACACACACACACGCACACAATAAGCCCACATCTCTATTGAGCGCCCCGGCTGCCAGCGTACAGTATTTCCCTGACAACAAAAACCGTTAGCCCAGATTTAGCGTCAGATGTTCATTCCAAACTGGACACATCTGTTTGGTTATCAATAATGTCGGGACTGTTTGGCACGCCGGCAGCTCCCCTCTCTTTTTTCTCCCATTCACAACTCTGTTAAAGGAGAACAATTCAGGTGTTATAAATCACCGAAAGGGGAGAGAGCCAGCGAGAGGCTGACAGGCTGTACAGTGGCAGAGGGAGACCTCCAGCACCCTGCCACCGTTTTTTTTTATCCTCCTGGGCCACCCAGCTTCATTGACGTGGGCGATCCCAACCTCCGTTTCTTTGTTTTTCCTGCTCAATTTCCCTTTTCTCCGGGGTTTCTTTTCTCTGCCGCTCAGTGTTTGGTTGCGAGGTTTGTACCCCATTTCCTTCACGTCCTTTTTTTTTATTCGTTCCTCCTATGCGCCAATTGAATTTGTCTTATTCGGTTAATCTCTCCTGCTCTTTCTCGGCCTTTCTTTTCGCTGTGGCCTATCCCCACCTATCCCTTCCTCTTTTGCTTCGCCCCCTCTTTGCCAACTCACCCCTCTGTCGTTTTTCACCCTCCTTTTCCTCATTCTCACCAACCCTCCCGCCCTCCCCTCCTCCTCCCTCGGCTCTACCCATCCCTCTCTGCCATTTCCCCGGTAAAGGGGCACTTTGCTGCTCCTGTCTTTCGATCTCCGCTGTTGGCACTCAGTTCTGAGCGGCCGGCCCAGTGTGTGCGGAGGGGAAGCTGTGTGTGAGCAAACGGGTGCCCACGCCTGCCCCCGGCGCCACAAAGGAGCCTTTCTTTGCCCATCAATGGCTTCCATTAACGCCGGGCCCTCTGCCTCTGGAGGGGATGTCAGGCTTCCCGAGATGGCACACAGAGACGGCCATTAGAGGCAGGAAGCCGGGGGCAGGGGCATCATGGGAGAGCTGCCAGGGCAGAGGAGGGGGGACAAAGAGGGCATGAGGCGGCGTTTTGTGTTCTGAACTCAGCCCTGTGCATATACAGACACAAACTCCCTAAAGGACACATTTATTCTCTCACACATGCAGAATGATGCATGCATGCACGTGAGTGTGTGCACGCCAGGATTCAGCTGCTGCATTTTGAAAACTGACACAATTATTTTAGGGTTGAGAGTTTAGATATTTCCCTCTGATACATAAATGCTTGGTTATATTTTTTAGTTTCTATGTTCAACACTGGGGAGTAAAATGCATAGTACATTCTGGCAATTTATTCTCCCGTCACTAACAATGACGGGAGCAAGTGTATCAAGTGGATACCCCAATATAGTGTTGGCTTATTGAAAATGTCACACGGCCACTGTCTAATATCACAAGAGGGACCAAGTCTGTGCAAAAAAAAAAATCAGACGCAAACAAAAAAGATCACAAAAGGGGAAAGTCTGTGCACTGACGGGCTCCAAATAAATAGTTTAATTCTGTTTTTTAAGGCAGATCTTCATCCGGCAAAGGTCAAGAGAAAACTGGCAGCAGTCCACTCAAATCACGAAAAACATCGCTGGTCAGCAAGCAGCAGGAAAACTGTCTGATATCAAATTTAAGAAGTGCATCAATTAAACAAGAGCACACACATACATTCTCTTCAAGTCTGTCTCTAAATACTTCCTAACTTCCCTTTCATGTCCTACTGAAGATTTAAATCTGTGTCACGCATATAAATATCATTTTTCTAAAAGCTAAATAATTTCCTAAAAACAGCTGGGCACTGTAGTTTTTATAAAATGTTTCTCAGACAAAGAGGAAAGAGTGCGTTTGTTGGGGGACTATTTTCAGCTGCGGATTAATCCACATTTAGTGCTCTAGTGAGTATTTGAGGCGGCAGGACGACGTACGTGGGATTGAGTCAAAATAAAACTACCGTGTGTGTTCATCGTAATAAAAGAACACGTCACCCGGTGCAACAGTGTGACTCATTGATGTGTTTTTAATATTTTTTGGACGCAGAGGAAGAAAATCAGGCTGTGATGCACACAATACTTGTTAGTAGGATCAATTTATTGTTAATTTGTTGACATTAAAAAATAATGTGAGCGTGAAAGAACCTGAAAATAATTTAGTTTTTAATAATAGATCATTCTTAATTGAACTAAAAAGGATTTACAGCCTGAATCTTTCACCTTTCTGCACCCAACCGAATTTGAAAGCGCAGTATCAATGTGGCAGATCAGTCAAACCTTTTGTGAAGATGAACTGTGATTTACACAGAAACAGAAAAAAAAGGGGAAATCACTTGCTGGCACACACATACGGTACACGTGTTTGCACGCATGAAAGGCTCACATGTACATACACACATACAGACGCCGAACAGAAGCCTCTTGGCAGTCGGCGCTGTTGTGTAACGGCTCCTGTCGCAACCCCGACCGTCAGAGAAAAACGGGGGGAGACGCCTCTTTGACTTCCTTTTCTTTCAGTATTGTTTTCAGGGGAGTTTGTCGTTATCTTGGGCTTGTTTGAGAAGTGATGGTGTGGATTTGATTCCCCATTGAGAAGGGAAGGGCAGAAAAGAAAAAAGTCTGCATTTTTCAGTGACTTTTACTATGGGGCCCTTTAGGTTTTGTTGATTTTTAACATGTTAAAACATCTTCAGTGAGATGATTGTAAATCTCTTTCCAAATTAACTTGATTGTTTTACAGAAACATGTATTTTATTTTGAAGATTGCAGCACCAGAATCTTTAAAATGACTGCAGGAAATCGTTGAAAGAATTTGATTTGTGCTGGAAATGGACATTGGCGCACCACACTGGCAGACTCTTTAATTATTTTAAAAGAATAAGATTTTTTCAGAACACAGTAAGAGATAGAAATGACACAAGCTTGACAGATATGAGCAGTATAACGATAAATGCCAGTATCAGGGTGAAAACCAAACACAGTTGCAGCACGAGAGTCAATCTCCCGGCTCTTCCTGTGGGCGGGGAGGAGAGCTATCTAGTCAGAGTGAGATCACAGCGGCGTCTGAGGCGTAGATGTGAAAGGAGGCAGTTCGGCCTTCTCAAGACCTTCTGAGAGGACGCCATGGGACGGTGAAAGGGAGGGTCCGCTCTGCAGGGGTGGTGGGGGGCGTGCTGTGAGAGCAGGTGGGGCGGTGAAAAAGATGGGGAGTGTGTGCAGATCAGAGGAGTGTATGTGAGCCGGGGACGGTCAGCATCCACTGATCTAATGACGGCCCGACTTCAGAGCGACGCTGGCTCCCTTTGCACAGCGCCAATTAACTCCAAGGGTGGGGACAGTTGATGGACAAGTCTATTATTAGCATGTGAGGAGTGCCGCAGTGCCTCAAAGAAATCAAAGAAAGAAAAGTCTTGAAGGAAGTGGCAAATGCAAAGTGAATGCGCGTGATATGCTTCATTGGCCCAATTGTGGCCGTATTGCTTTCTTCTTACACTCCCTCCCAACACCACCACCACCACCGCCGCCGCCACGTCTTCTCATGAGCAGAAAATACAACACACCTCGGTAAATGATGTAATTTGTGGCTCTGCAGAGGTGTCCCCTCACTGCTGCCATACTCAATTAAACCACTCCGGGGAAACAAAAAAGGAAAATACACCCCTTAATTCAAAGCAGAATATCAAAGGTACCTCAAATGCTTAAATCCTTCCAGCTGTGCAGAGCGCCCGCTCCACGCCCCTCCCCGTTCATCCCACCTATCATTGTCTTCGAGCAGGAGGAGGTCGCTCGTTGATTGGGCTCCATTTCAAATTCGGACATTTCTCGCGTCGGCCAATAAGCTCCTTCAAGGACGATCAGTGAACTGCAGCGTTTTTACCCAACATCCAATCACACCGTTCAGCTGCTTACATTGTGTCCGAAATCATTCATTACTTCACTCTGTTGATCACTAAACTGATTTCTGATTGTAATCAATCAATGTTTTGCACCATCAATGACATCTCGCTGCCGTGAGCACTACTTTTTTTGTGTCGATACTCAAAAGAAACAGGGGACTCATTTTACGGATGAAAATTCCTCCTCCTTGCAACGTTTGAAAACGGTGCAAACTCCATTCGCTGAAGAAGATCATATGATACAATAGAAAGCTTGAGATGAGGTTGCTTTTGTCAGCCGTCGTTGCCAAGGTCAAAACTTTCATTCTCAGTTTTTTAAAGGAGCAGTGTGGAGGATTTAGTTGGTAGGGTTTAGTTTGTCTGTTCTGGGCTACTGTAGAAACATGCCAGTTCAACATGGTGGACATGAAAGAGGACTTGTGGCATCTGTAGATATAAAGTCTCATTCTAAGGTAGCAAAAACACAAACATTCTGATTTTCAGGTGATTACACACATACTTTATTCATTTTCTGCCATATTCTGTAAACAGAGCCCGCCAAACCTGACACACTGGACCTTTAATACAACACAAAGTCCTTAAAGTGTTCAGAAAAAATGCAAAATTCAGTATCTATATTTTAATGGGCAACTCCATCTACTGAGGAAGGTTGTACAATATGATCAAAAGCTCCAGAACAGCAACCGCAGAAATTTTTTGGATTGTTTTCGCCAAAAAATGGAGGAAAGCAAGCATCAAAAGTAAAACACAGTTGCAAAATGTAATTATTTTAAGGTACTTTACAATGAAAATACGACATGCTTCAAATAAAACTGAGGATCCTTAAAATGCTCAGGAAATAAATGGAAATTTACATAAATGGAAACAACTTCAAGTGCTGAGGAAGAGCATTTGACGTGATAGAACGCTCCAGGACAGATACCGAGTGGTTCTTGGGATTTTTTGGAAAGCAGTACTGGAATGTAACTAAGTACATTCACTGAAATACTACACTTAAGTACACTTTTGTATCATGCTACTTGATACTTCTGTGTCACTACGTACAATACACCAATAATATAACATCAATATAAAACTAACAGTGAGGATTTTCTGCATGATAAGTACTCTAAGTACTTTTTGCTGACGATACTTCTGTACTATTTTGGTAAGATTTTACAGACTGGCTTGTAATGTAGTATTTTTTACATTCTGGTGTATACTTCTAAATACTTCTTCATCCAGTCGAGGAAAGTAAATCTAAAGTGAAATGTGTCTGTCTTCATGATCATTTGGACACTGGACCACCCTCTCACCTCCTTTTTGACTTTTTTCAGGAGGTTAATTAGTTGGCATTGACAAAGATAGACGGGCTGTTGGAGAAAGAAGCTACTGTCAACCAAGAAAAGACTCTGAATAACCCTCTCGTCTGTTGATTTTCTCTGTAAATACACTATGTGAACGCGTTCTCTGTGTCCCTGTTTGTCAAGCCTTACAGGAACCCTGTCAGAGCAGATCTCACATGATGGAGACGATCGACTGCTTTAAGAAATAATGTTTTGCTTTTGCCACAAGAGCCAATCGGAAGACGTGCAACTTCAAAAGAATTAATTAATTCTCATTTTTTTTAATCAGGTCTTAATCTTAATGTCTGCTCAGCAGTATATGGACGTCTGATATAACATATTCGGGGATTAAAATGCTGAAAATTAAATGCTAATAAGAATGTAATCAAGAGAGAAAAGAGGAGCTAATATCATAATTCTAAACTGTTGAATGACACGATTCAGACTCCAATTAGAGCGTCAAAACTGTACAGCCTCCACATGAAGAAAAGGATTTTCAAATATTCTTTATGTGGCATTTTTAACTTAAATATAGAGGTTAAAGTTTCATTCGAAGTCCAGTTAATAAGGGTTAATTAAATTACTTAAAAAGAAAAAGCAGCTCCCACTTCAATATTGCCAATGGTTATAATGATTTGGAGTCTTTTTACAGAATAAAAGAGACAAGAAGGTCAGGGGCATTTCATCTTCCTGCTAATAAAGGCCAGTGCTGCAGGAGAACATCTATTCATTTGTAAATGTAAAGAAAAATCTATTTTTCTTCTTTCTTACAGTCAACAAATTAAATTGATCCGACAAGTATCAAAGCCGATTGCATCTTCTGCTGTGTGCCACAGAGCTCCACTGGTGTTGCACTGATTGACACGTCCCTTCGTTACCGTGAACACACACACTGAGGCAACAAGACGGTCAAAAAATAAACAACAAACACTCACGAGAGCACCAAATGTGGATTCATCCGCAGCTGAATATAGTCCCCGACAAATGCGCTATTTCCTCCTGTTTGAGTAACATTTGCTAAAAAACTACAGTTCCCAGCTGTTTAAGGAGATTATTTTACTTTAAAAAAAAATTATATTTACATTCATGACACATTTTTAAATATTTAAATCTTCAGTAGGACATGAAAGGTAAGTAGGAATCTATTGAGATAGATAGACATATTATCCTTTAATATGATACTAGAGCATCAAATGTGGATTAATCCGCTGTTGAAAATAGTCCCCAATAAATGCTCTGATCTCCTTGTGCTTGACTTTATAACAGTGACCAACTGTTAACTAATGTAAGCTGTTGTCAAAGATTTATATCTTCGCTAGGACCCGAGGGGATTAGAGCTGATATCCACAAACAGGGTAGGTGAGTCAGCCTTATCCTTTAAAAGGTGTAAAGAAGGAGACAGAAAACAATTATTAGTGAACATATTAGATTAAAAATGTCCTAAATTATATTTAACATCACTGAATAAACCAAAAGAGAAAGTATGACAGAGTTTGATGCTGTTAACTTGTTGAGTTGCAGCAAACATTAAAATGTTTCTGCAGAGCGTGTTCTGTGTTTTTTTATCCTCTTGTTGAACATGCATAGCGAACTGTAATCAGTTCAACAATCCTGATTTGTTTTAGTTGTTTGATGTTGTAATGTATATTAAGTTTGCAGTTTTTAATGAGGACAGTTTATTCAGGCAACAAACACCTTAAAGCGTTGGCCTGTTTCTGGCTGAGTTTAAACACAGAGTGTGTTTCTGAATTTCTTGTCCATATAAGAACTCAAAGTCTGAGTCAGTCTTGTGCTTTTATTCTGAAACTCTCTGAAACTTTTGTTTTGAAAAAATGTAAATGTAAATAAATATATCTTTACTTACTTTTTTATAGAAAAAAATTATCCTTCATGATAGGACATTAATGTAATGTTCATACACTGGATATTTTTTAAATCTCTTATTTTTATAATTTGTAGATATCTATATTATGATTATGATTAATCATTTTATTGCCCTTTATAGTGTCATATGGTGCATTAATCAAAAAATATGTTAAATACAAGTCCAAGTTTTGATCAGGGGATTAAAAAATATGATTTTTATCTGGAGGAACATTTGAAGTAAGGAAATATCTGTCTCTATATGTCTGTTGAACTTTACTCCCTCTCTCTTATTCACGCACGTTTATGTTATTTATCCATATAATTCCCTGTATGCTGAAGCTGTGTGAGGCCAAAGTGAAATTTTAATTTTTAATGGAGTAGAAAAAGAAGTTTAATCTTAAACTCTTGTGTGTGTGTGTGTGTGTGTGTGTGTGTGTGTGTGTGCCCCCACAGGCCCAATATTACATTATAAGAATATTATAGGAATAATGACACCACGAGAGACAAAAACAGTTCAGTCCCCACAGATTCACTTTATATTGTGGAGCTCAGGACTCTTGAGGAAAAGCTGTGATTATTACTGTGATTTTTCCCCCTCACAGAGCAGATCCACGCTTGTATAAGAGAGGGGATAATCACATGCACAGCTTAACTTGGAAATGTGTTCTCCTTTATGTGAGGAGGACATTTTTTCTGTTGTTCACAAGGTATATATCTGTGTGCTGTTTTTTTTTCTCCTCCCCATCACCGGAGGAGGTGGAGGGCGGATTAAAGTGAGGCTAATCTCCAATCCGGGCCTCCTCCACCTCCTCCTCCTCATCTCCTTTTCGTTCCTTCAGTTCAGCCTCCCTGCAGCTGCCAGGTTTGCTGTTCCACTTCTCCGCGGCGGCTTTATTCATGAGGAAGAGGGACGAGGGGGAAACAAGCAAAATGAAAATGGCAGCTGTTTGTTTACGCGTTCCCACGACTCCATGCCAATTAAGCATCGTCATTCCGTCAGCCGCTTGTCTTCCCTGATTAGACACCCCTCAGCAGACAAGAGAGGGAGAGGAGAGAGAGAGAGAGTGTGTGTGTGTGTGTGTGAGAGAGAGAGAGAGAGAGAGGGGGCCTGGAGGAAGAAAAGGCCCGGAGAGGAGAGCTCCTGCTCGGGCACCGCCACAAACAGAGGCCCGCTTCTGTTCTTCTATAATAAAATATCAGATCGTTTCAACCACTTCCACTATATATAACACTCCGGATGATTTACACCAGCTTTATCAGAATATACAGGGGGATTTAGGACGCTTCTTCTTCCACGTGGCATCATTAATATGCCAATTTCTGCAGCTTAATTTGGTGATTATATCCACTCCTCTGATAACATAAAAGACACTTTTTCTATCATCGTTTATTCATGTTTTTTTTCCATCATATAGAAACATTAAACCACTTCACACAACACAGACAAAAACATCTGCTTTAAAATTAAAATTATTTCGCCATAAATAAAAATAAAGTTTTAAAATACACGAGCTACAAACTCACTTCGTTATGATCAGCCAATCCAGTGCTACCTTCAGAACATTTCAAAGTCTATAAGAGATGTAATCTGGACACAAAAATCAGAGTTTCAGTTATTTATGTACGATAACTTTTTACTTTTTACTCATTAATTTAAGTTAAAATATCTGATTTGACATTATTTTACAAAGCTTAAGTAGAGCTGCATCAACGTGATATAATATAGAGGCCTAAATGACTTGTTGACAGTATTGTAAAATCATTTTATAGATTAAAAACATAAATAAAAATAAAAAACTACTACTTTAAAGCAGAGAATTACATTGCAGATATTAATTTCTAATGATTAATGATGTAAGGAAATGACAGACTTGTGTCTGAATATATTTCAAAACTGAAACGTCTTTTCTGATCATCACTGGCATCGAAAAAAATAAAGTTTAGTGACTTATTTTGATTTTTAATTCATTCATGAAGTGAACTTTCGATCTTGATGCCTTTACAGTGGAAACAAGTTAACGAATTGTTGCTTGAGATAACTTGTATGACGCAGATTTGCATTTAACTAAACCAAACTTGTGTCTTTAAACTCTCGTGTTGTTGACGTGTCGGTCGTCCTGCAGGTTTGACTCCAGCAGCAGCAGCAGCGGTTTGTGCAGCTGAAGAGTTTCAGCATAACGGATGAGTTTCTGCTCATTAGTGCATCACGTCACGGTTTAAACTGTAATTAGGCTCCAATGACTCACCAGATATGAATAATATGAATTTGAGTCCATGGGACAGGAGTTCACACAGACCTCGACCATTCCTGCTGTATACTACTACTACTAATTATTATTATTATTATTATTATTATTATTATTATTATTATTATTATAATTATTAAGTCAAAATAAAAGATTTGATTTCTCCTGTTGTTATATAAAATCAGGCCCACGTGCACAGAGACGAAACGCTGCTAATTGATTAAACAGGTCACGAGAGCAGCAACATGCACATGGATGAGGCCTACACTGCAGGTTACTACAGGATTATTATTATATTATATATTATTATATATTACAGGGACACACTCACCAGTGAGAACCAAACCAGTTATTCAGTTATTCATTCACACAAACCATCCATTATTATAATCATTATTATTATTATTATTATTATTATTATTATTATTATTATTATTTAGTAGTTGTAGTTGTAGTAGTAGTTTTGTGTGGCTACAGTCTCTTATTCCAGAAAAATGTTTTCCTGGTTTTCAAATATTCAAAATAAATTTAAAAGTTTGCTGATAGACTCCAAAGTGAAACTTGACCATGAACTTCATTAAATTGTTTTTTTCCACTTCATTATATTTAAAAACAAACATTTATAATTTTACTTGCCTGGATTTACGTCACATGTTGTCTCAACATTTTGCAAAATTTTACTTGAAATTATCGGTGTTACACAATCACTTTAAAAAGTCTCAATGTGCCGGGTAGATTAGACATCATCCAGACTATCTGAGAAGACGCCATCATGGCTGACAGCTGCAGTTCCACTAACGGCCACTAGATGCTGCCTCCAGGAAAACTGAAATGTATTGAAGTGACTGGGAAAACCCTCCAAAATTCCCTATAGAAATACAACTGCAATCACATTTTTCATGAGAAATCTGGGTCTCAGCACTCACTTGAATCTCTTCTAATGTGAGTTATTGTTCCACTGATTGACAGGCGTCAGTCAGTGATGATGGTGGCAGCTTTTTCTCATCTTGCTTCCTCCCCGTTTCCCAAAACTGTATGAGAGCACGAGAGTAATCACCCAGAAATCTCTGTGTGTCATCAGTCCATGTGTGTGAAGAGTGTGTGAGATTAAACCACTGGAATGCTAAAGATAAGCTAAAGTGCTGTTGATGGGTAGAAGTGTAAGGTTTAACGGCGATGCACAGAATTATTCCTTTCCGAAACATCAAAATCGAAATAAATAAATAAACAGAAGGGTGAATTCAATTTCATGCAGGTTCTTTCACTCTTCAGTTCCTCATCCTCTCTTTGTTAAAAGTTCCATTAGACATTTAAAAAGCTACAGTGCTCCCGTTTGGCATCAAAGAATGGATGCTGGCAGTTTTCAGGCTAATTTGTATCCCAGATATTATTTAAGCACGTTGAAATGATGATTTGTGTGAGTCGTAGATATTCAGATATTCTTCAGGGATTGTTCAAAAACGAAACAGCAACAGTGGAAGAACTACTCAGATCTTCTACTATATTACAAGTAAAAGTCATGCATAAGTACAAATCAAAAGTATTAGCTTCAAACTTTACCTAAAGTATTAAAAAGTAAAGTAATCCTCATGGAGAATGGACCATTTTAGAATAATCTTTATTATTGGATGATAATTACTGGTGCATTAATGTGTTCATCACTCTGTTTCTTTTAAATCTGCCAACTAGAAGTTATTAAATCAATGCACTGGGGTAAAAAGCACAATATTTGGCTCTAAATTGTTGTGGGTTAGAAGTATAAAGTAGGAGAAAATAGAAATACTTAAGTACCTAAAAGTTAAAAGTAAATGTATTAGTTACTTTCCATCAAACCAGTCCAAACCAAAGAGATCGATGGTGAATCAAACATCCAAACTGTGAGTGTGTAAAGAAAATCAGCTCCTGTGCAGCAGAGGAGTTTGAAGCTCTTATTTGTTTTGTCAGGATGAGGAGACGCAGGTGGAAATGTCACAGAGTATTACGTGGAGTTAAGTACATGAAGAGAAGTTATTAAGAGATTTATCTTTTATTCACATCAGATACAAACAGGAAAGAGCAAGACAGAGAGAGAGAGAGAGAAAGACAAATCCCTTTAAGTGGCAGTAAAATGAAAGAATCTCACAAAAGATTATGCTGTTGTGCTTTTTTGGCATTTGCATGCCATGCCAGTAGGGGGCAGTAACACAGTTATGGTGCTGGTCCTCACTATTACGCAATATATTTCACCTGAGCATGTGGCTGTTGGTTTGCTTGGATGGTGGAAAGAAACAACAATTTTAACAGACATGACTGCAAGACAAACCAAGAAATCACGTAAAATAACCAAGCCCCCCGAAAGGGCGCCTGACTGAAGCCACATAGTGGTCAAACCATGTAATGACAGCAATGGCGTCGATCCCCCGTTACGCAGATCGGCCCAAAAATACTTTTTTCCATAAGCTTACATTGTGAGCAAAGCAGTTGTAAAATGGTGGATACATTATTTTGAGTGTCCCAGACCTCTTTCCCTATCAGAATTTGATCTATTTGGTCAAATAACATTTAGAAAGTCTGTGAGAACCGCGTGGTGAAAAACATTTCGCATTTTGTGAGTTTAAATGGACATTTTTTGAGGTTTAGAAAAGGTTGTTTGGGATAAAATAAGTATGTAATGTGACGTAAGCACCGTAACTTACATAACGTAAGTTTATAGAAGTCAGCGTTGACTTTAGTCTCCTGGGTGAACGTCTTGTGTTTGAACAATTCATCCATCCAACCAGCCACCTCCATGTTTAGACTTTCTTTCGCTCTTTATATTACGTCAACTGACTTCAATGTTATGGCAGACAGGCGCGTCCAACATGATGTTAGAGGGGTACCCACAGCGAAGTGTAGAGCAACTGACTAAGATGACGTATTTGATGGATGAAGTTGGGAGTGATGACAGGCTTTGAGTGTGCAGACATGTTGCCAGCCAGTCAACATCTCAGACATCCTAAGTGAATAATATTCCAGTGCTGAGGCCTGAGCTGCCTCCTTTCCCTCCATCTGAACAGCCTCTCCACCCAGACAGCAAGACAGGCAGCCGGCAAACATAATGCTTCATGTCTGCATGTCGAGGGGCCTCCCTCTCTCTCTCCCTCTCTCTCTTTTGGCCCCTCAGAAGAAAGTGGAAGGAGGTGCTGCAGGCTTGTTGCCTCTCAGACAGGCCTGATCCCGGAGCCTCCTCCTGAGAGGCAACCAGCCAGATACAAAAGGGTGGATGTGCGTGTGTGTGAAAGAGCGTAAGTGTGTGATCCATCACCTCCTGTTGTTAAAAACTTGACTTTGTTGCTTCTTTGTGCTTGGTTCTTTTTGGATTCACATGCAGGAATTTGTCGACCAGGACCTAAACTCAAAAACTTGAGCAGAAACCTAAGTTTCTTCAATATATATTTCTATATTTTACATCTCAGGAGCCAAGAAGATTAAGTCAATTAATATAGGAACAGCTAAAACCACTGGTTTTAACCACGTGGTTACTTTTAGAACCATGATGACGAAGGTCCCATGACCTTAACGAAGTAGTAATTTGAACCCTCGCCATGATGATTTTCTGTAGCCCTAATCTAGTTGTTTTGCGCCTGAATGTAACCAATCCTTAATCATGAAATATTTATTTTTTGACAGTGATTTGTGACGATTTTGGACGGCACAGACAAATTGTGTCTGCTGCTTTTAAAACACTTCTGCGTGTCAAATGTCACTCAATTTGGAGGACTTGTTGCGTACTTGGCAATCTATCCAGAGGTGATTACATTCAGCTTGAAGAGCGAGGAACACATGTTAACAGATGTCAACAAGTCTACGTCAACCCTATAAAGCATTGCTTTGGGGGTGCAGTTGACTGCGCCAGATGGTTTGTTACTCAGAACCAGTCATCGCTGGAAACTGTTTGGAAAAGGGCAGGCAGAAAAAATACAGGCCACGTGATTGGATGAACCATCTGTCTATGAACGTCTGTCACAGGTGAACTTCAACCAGCCAG
Organism: Argyrosomus regius; assembly: GCA_946959425.1. Lineage (NCBI taxonomy): Eukaryota > Metazoa > Chordata > Actinopteri > Sciaenidae > Argyrosomus > Argyrosomus regius. The sequence continues at coordinate 26,326,921 of OX336884.1, forward strand.
ATCAACAAACCATATTATGTACTCAAACTTTTACCGAAGGCAGTTGGAAGAAGAGTAAAACATCTTTTCCGTCAAGAAAAGCCTTCGGTGTTCTTTGCTCTTCTTCCAACGAAGACATACTCTCCAGTGTCACAGGCGTGGTGTCTCGTGGCTGTCAGATCTAGTTTTGATATAACTGATGTTGCTTTCACACCAGGATAGTCTGGGGGACTCGGTTTGATTGGACTGGGAATGTCAATTGGCTTTCTGATCTTTGGTTCGCTGGATAGTCCGTTTGCTTCCCCACTGTAAGCGAACCGCACCAAGGTTCACTTGCAAGCGGACCAAGACCCACGTCTTCAGGCGGACCAGAGTTCGCTTATTTGGTCCGCGCCAGAGTTCGGATGAGCTTTCACCCCTGCCCAAACGAACCGGACTATCCGAGTAAACAAACTCTGGTCCGTTTAAAGCGGACCAACCAGCACTTGTGTGAAAACACCCTGAGCATCTCCACTAACCTCTATCATTGGTGACACACACCTAGTGTAACTTGGTTGAACACAAGTGCATAGCTTGAAGACTGGCAAGATGGATTCTCGTGTGATTTCACAATTTCTCAATTTCTCGATAGGTCCAGCTATCTAGCAACGTTAATCACTGCTAACAAGCTACTCCAAATCCACAACAAACTTTGATTCTTTCTATATTTCCATGTGAATTAGTGCTTTTAGCCCTCTGGAGTCCAAGCAAATTGATAGACCCCAGAGGATTTATGCTTCTTACTGGTCATTGGCAATTTGGTTTGGTCTTTCATTGAAGAAATCTAATTAAATTTAAGCACTCTGGGAGAATAAATTGATAGATTTGGGATTTAATTTATTTGATTCTCAAATCTGATTCACAGAAACAAACGTGTTATTTTTTGAATATATCCGCCAAAAACTGCTGGACTGAAGGACTTACTGTAGCTGTGATTCACTGCCACTTACTTAACCCAGCGTAACGCTTCCTGTGAATTTTCATGGTTTCCTCAAAAGGTGTCATTCATTATACCGAGCATCATATTCATAAATGCCATGCAGTGCGTCACATTCTTCACTAACAGGCCTGGATTGATGCAGACTTGTTTGTGACGGCATTACCATGAGAAAGCAACCTCCATCTCACTGCACTTATTTGACCTCTGACCTCCCCTTTGTGCCACCCAGACAGCAAATTGCTGCCGGTAGTGGCGAGTCCCTACCGTCCTCTTGCCGGGGGGACAAGAGTGGGTGGGTGTCTCTCAATCAGGTCGTTTAATACCAAAGTCAATTCCCATACAACCCCCCACCCCACCCTTCTCCAAAAACACACACCGTCACACACGCTCCCACACTCTTAACCAGACAGGCTGGAGGACTCTGTCTCAGCAGCCTTTCTTTGCCACCCTGCTCCTGTCTGCACCCCCTTTTCTTGTCTGTGTTTTAATGAAGAGAGGGGGACCCATGGAAGGAACATGATTAGGGGGACCCTGAGATGGCGAGGCCGTAGACTCTGCATGTGTGTATATTTGTGTGTGTGTGTGTGTGTGTGTGTGTGTATATGTGTCTGGCTTTGGAGGCTTAATCCCATAGAGTTGCAATGGGATGAGAAACATATGCAGCATATTACGGGTGCATCGCATTCACAGCAGCATCAATGGTGTCCTCTGTTTTACCATCAAAGCCTGGGAACGTCTTTGTGCATGCTGCTGCTACCATATGGTAATCGCTGCGTCTGCCTTCAACACTAAAGCGGTTCTGATTACAACAATGTTGTTTTCAGATTTTTGGAGCGCTACACATATGCAGTTGTTTTTTAATACAGAAACTAATTATCATAAAGACAAAGCGGTGAGGATGTTTTATGGCAGCAAAGACTGATATTTTATCAGCTGTGGGTTTTAGATTTTGCAGGACGGACGACAGCAGCTTTGCAAAGTTTCTCGTTTTGCTGCAAGAATACACTTTCAGTCGTTTCTGTGGCTAAATGTTGGCGAAACAGATCAGCCAGACATCCTTCGTTGAGCTGATGTGAACGCTGCAGCATCGTTCTTCTTCATATAAATGCAGGACTGAATTCCAGAGCTCTAGATCCCAGCCACTGACACACGTGTCATAGGGTCATGCATAAAAGAATTTCAAGTTTTAACATCCCACAATGGTCTAAATTGGCTTTCTAAAAGTACAATCCTCAAATGAAATTTATGGAATGAAACTAATCCGGTTTAGGCAGACATCATCTACTTGACCTGAAAAATAAGTCTGTAAATATACTTTTTATGATCAACATCATGTGAAGAAAGGGTCTCCAAGTCAGACAGGGACTTCAGGGATCCACACTAAGGTAGCTAATCTGAAAACACAGTTTACATACTACAATTTTTTGGAACTTTCCAAAAAACAAAGATTGAACAATCATGTGAACTTGACAGTGATTGGCCAGGTGTGTGGTGGTGTGACATTTGGCAGGGCACTATAAATGTTTTCGAGGAGAGTCAGTGTAGCCATTCTCAACATGTATGACTTTAGATGTTGTCTATTGCACGTCTGTCATTCCTGGGAGGGGGTATTCCTCCTCTGATTTTTGCTATTGGGCTATATAGATAAAACTGACTTGATTCTCAACTTTACTGCCACAAAAACTCTTAAAACTTGAAAAAGATACTCTGTTTTTGGGTGTAAAGAAATGCTGGCTTGGTGTGCTTAGCTTACACCAAACTTAAGCGAAAAGCTGCCCAGTATTGTTGAGAGATTCATATTAAATTCTGCAGCACACAATTAAAGTCTGGTGCCAACATTCAGTGCCAGTGCAAGAGATTTTTGGAGTCAACAATAGTTGCCAAGCGTAGATAGTTAAGAAATAATGAGGTTACGTTCAAATAAGTAGATAATTAACATTCAGAGATGTCATTGAACATACTTTAAGGTGTTACAGAATCCAATATCAACATTCTGTCTTGGGTTTAAAAAAAGATCTGCTTTCAGGTTTAGACATGGTCTGAGAAGGCTGCTGGAGGCTGACGTTATCGTGAAGGTTCACCAGGTTCACTGGAGACCAGGTCTGCACTGAGTGTCTCCATAATCACCAACACTTACTCCTGATTGCTCATTGTCCTGGACAAGACTGGAGCAAGCTGTAGGAGGCCATCAAGATGCTCTGTCCTCTACCTTCCTCTTTCCCAGGGGGACAGTTAGTCACACATATAGAGGTCAAGTGGCGAGCTGCCACTTCTCTTCCTTCCTTCTTCCTGCCCCCACAGACCTAATCTGGACAGTTTGATTCACACCGGCAAAGCCCCCCTTTCGTCCACCTCTCTGAGGTCAGAGAGCATTTGTGCCAGCCTTGACCTGTCCTGGTGTTTTTTAGCGAGGTCTCATGGAGGAACAATGCACGTAACACACACTCGAAGGGCCACCTTCCTTTGTGTGTGTCTCAGCCCTGATATGTTCAGGAGGTAATGGTGGGGTTTAGAGTAAAATGGTTGCCATGACTCCCACAGTGAAATGTCACTTAAGACCTTCCTGTGTGTTTCTGCTGATTTGAAGGGAAGGAGCAGAGTAAAGGCTGAATATAAGCGCAGTGACCTTGTGGGTTTGACCTCGGGTTCTAGTTATATTCGTGTATTTTGCGCATATTGTGCATGCTTTTATGCAAAGAAGCTCACAATGCCTGCAACAGCAGCAGAGCCTAAATTCCCTAATTAGATTCCCGAGATTACAGCCCAATATTTTTAAAAGTGTGTTTATGTGTTGTGTGTCGGGTCAACATAATTTCAGGCAACACTTCTCAAATCACAAATCTACTAATTCTATCTGTACAATAAATCAAAGGTGAAAAATATAGTCAGGATTGCCCATCACAACCCAGAAGGAAGTCACATCCCAATGGTGACATCTTCAAATTGTTTGTTTTACAGTCCAAAGAGAAAAGCAGAAAATCCTCATGTCTGAGGCAAACGTTTTGCATTTTTGCTTGATGAATGAGTTAAAAGATTGAGAGATAAAATTTTCTATCAGTGGACCAATGATTTACACTAAGACACTTTTATCCAAAGCGATTTACAACAAGGGTAGTGCTCGGAGAGGAGGTACTCTCTGAAGAGCTGGAGATCTTCAGGACGTTTTTGAAGGTAGAGAGGGACGCCCCTGATCTGGTAGGAAGTGGTAGGACGGACGAATAACAGGCGACAAAAGTTTGGATTGTCCTGAGCATACGGGTGACCGAGCAAGGCATTCAATGATAACTGATTATTTGATATTTGACCTTGTCGCTCCCCACAAGATATTCCTCACAGCAGGGAGTGGGGAGTGACAATAATAACCTCCACCCTAGGGGATCATAGAGCCTACAGTTAAATGTGGTGACAGTGGGGGTTTACTGTATATGTAAATCATCCCAAAACTCCTGTAGTCTGAGCTCGGCGCTAGCGTTGCAACCATCATCTTTACCTGCCTGAGCCCTGCATGTGTGACTAACCCTAACTGGATAAGTTTGCCTTATCTTACTAGTCTGCCTGGTACTGACCTCATCTGAGTTTTTGGGTCCAAACCTGGTTATACTGAGCTGACTACTGACAGTCAACAATGTTTCTATAACTGTGAAGCCCCCATGAAACAGCTGGTGGGGTTTTTATGTCTTCTGGAAACAAAGCAGCCAGGGGACATCAGGGGGGAACCCAATAAAGTTACAAAGTTGTGTTTGTGTACAGTAATAAGTGAGTGAATATGTACGGCGGTGATATTTGACCTTGTCAATCCTCACAAGATATTCCTCACAGCAGGGAGTGACAATAACAACCTAGCCCCCAGGGGATCACGCAGAGCCTACAGGTGGATGCTGTGATTGTAAAATTTTACTGTATATGTAAATCATCCCACAACTCCTGTAGTCTGAGCCCGGCTTTAGCGTTCCAGCCATCATCTCTATCTCTGCCTGCTTTTTGGACTACTGCCCCTTTGCCTGATCCCTAAGTGGATACGCTTGCCTTCCCTTTGCCTGGTACTGACCTCTTACAATGTTTGACTTGGACAACAGAGATCGCTGCTCACTTAATGTTTCCTGCTGCGTCATCGATGATGACCACGATAACTTTAAACAGAAACAGCTAGCAGGATTTCTTCTACACATTTGCATGTTTCCTAAAAACACACTAAGAACGGTTGGCCAGGCCTAGCTTAGCTGCTCTCTTTTCTAACCAGGAAACAAAGCATCAGAGGAAAAACAAGAAAAAGGTTTGAAAAAGTTGAGGTGAGGCCAGAACTGTCTCCGGTAAGGCACAACACCAACCCTCGTATTTCATAGACATGTGATAAAAACACCAATTTAGACTTCATGGCGACTTTAACAAAGTTGCTTTTGTGCATAAACCTATGGCAAACTTTAATCAGGTTAGAAAACAGTTTTATTTAATGGTTTTGGAAGGCACTGACAAATGATATCGTCCTGCTGCTCGGGCCATTAGATCAGAAAACACTCTGCAGTTACAAACAACGTCTTAGTCATTTAGTTTAGAGGTTTTGTTGGCAGCTTCCCATGATTAGAAAGAGTATTTCTTTTATATTAGAAAAATAAAAGAAGATTAATAGAAAGAAAGTTTTGGTGCTATTGTACTTGTGCACACGATGGCACACAAATGTTGTCATGGTTCGTTTCATGGGGGTGGTTAAGAGTGCAGAGGTCAAAGCCAGAGCAGGCTGACAGTGTTAAAAGAAAACTCAGCATCAAGTGGGTTTTTGTATAAACAGCCAACATTTCCAACATTCGATTCAAATGAAATCACTGTCGAGCACTTTGTGTTTTATCGCTTTGTAAAGAACAATGCATCTGACAACCTATTCACTTATATTTTCATAGAGGAAAGCTGCACTATGGGCTTCACAGTTGTTCTTTTTCTCCGGTTTAATCTTATCGCTAGGCAACCACGTGCAAACATTCAGCTGTACGAGCCATTTGAGAGCTTTCTGAAAAAAATACTTTGTGTACTCTCAAACTGGATAAACAGCACGACTCTGAGTCTGTAATGAGCTGCATTTATAGAGATTAACTTAAACATCAAAACATCTTTTTAAAGTGTCTCTTCAGCCATTATTTTTTGCCTTATTCTATCATATCTGATCACTGTTGGGACATGATATTTGCTGTATTCCTTGTTTTGTTTGTCTCTGATCTTTTTCCTCTTTTCATATGAAGTTGATCTAGTAACTGAAACGTTTTGTTTAACGCTAACAAGAATTTAGAAACTGTGTACCGACACTGTACGGCATTAGGACGAAGTCATTTGATATTTAGCAGCAATATTGAAATAAAAAAATAAAAAAAAAGGTTTTACTGTCATCATCAAAAGAGATTTTAAAATGCCATTATTCAAATTTCAGCTCTGCTTTCTCTGGATTCAAATCTAAAAACACACACTTGATGCTAAAAAGAAATGTTTGTTTCACTGTGAAGATAATGCCTAACCCCTAAGCGATGATGATTGCCCTCTGCTGAGGCATAAAAGTTAATGCAGAGAGAATAGTTTAATAGAACAGCAACAACTGATACTGTAGCCTTATATTTTGTACCTTTTGATCTGTGAAATGCATCTGATGATTCGAAAAATCTTGATTGATGTTTGTAATTTCAGCTGCAGTTCATAATTTCTTGTGTCTTGCTTTATCTTCATTCTAGGCTACAAACTAATTGTAATTTTCCCTGATAGCATTTAAGGAATAAATATGTATTTAAACATTTTGTGGTGCAGCTGAATTGTCTGTTTTTCTTTTGTTTTGTGAAGCACGTTGAGCTACATTTCATGTATTAAAGGTGAAAATTAAAAAAAAAATTATCAATCAAAATACAGCTTTGAAACGTCACCGTCGATTACTTTTATCCAGACACAGCGAGATGTTTTTCCAAACTCTTATTTTTCTTCTTTTCTGAGGTGTTTCCTTGAGCTGTACAGCATTTGTTTTATTTCTTTGTTTTTTACAGCATCTTCATGTCTTTTAGTGTCATTCAACAACACACTGAAAAATCAAGCTTTTTTCATCTTTTATCCTCCTGACTTTTTATATATTAAATTCTGTCACTTAGTGTGAAGGCTACATGCTCTGTACTCAAAATAAACTGGGACATTTCTCCACCAAAGCAGCATCTGTCTGTAGACATACAAGCATGGATTTTACTGTTAGGCATTCATTGTAATAAATATTTGCACTTTAATATTAAAAACAAACATTTTCTTTTCTTTTAACAAACTGTAACATTTAAATATCTTTCATTAATTAACATGAAATCGTCACCTGCTGGAGATGAAGCCATTAAAAACGGCGTAGCTGCAGTGGAAATGAAGGATGTGTGTGAAAGGAGCTGAATGCAGCTCACACACACATATCATTCTGTGGGCACGCCCTCCCTCCTTTCTTCCATATGCCCTCCTTTGCAAGCTCTGTCTCTCTATCACACACACTTTCACACACCCTCACACACACACGTATGGGCTGAGCTGTGGTGTAATCCAATCAGAGCTCCTGAATGAAAGAGGGAGGAGGCGTGCATGTGGATTAAGGTGTACAACAACTAACCTTATGGGATCAAATAAATTGACACCGTCACTCCCAGGAGTAGGGCCTCACTCCGGAGGCCCCACAGGGCCCCACTGTCTGTTAACTACATACCAGCTATTATTTAGAGATTAGGCTATTGCAGCAGAAAAACATCTGCATTTCAGATCATCAACTTGTGATGTTATTTTGTGTTTTAATTTAGTTTTAGTACAGTTACCTGATTTCCCCAGAATGTTGTTCATCATCCTTCAGAAACAGGTTATTTTCTGCTCAAACAAACAGCTGTATCTCAAAAAGATCAAGAAATTGACGATCACAAGTTATTTTCATTTTAAAAAACACACTTTCCTCCTTGATTTAATACCAAAATATGTGGCATTTATAATTTTAACTGATTCAACACATCAGAAAGAAAAAACAAGCAATCTGCAACCCAGTGAGTCCTCTCCGCCGACTTTTCGGCAAACTCTCCCCCCCAGAAAACAGCCTCCGCCTGGGCAGTGAGAGCCGGGTCAGTCCCGCTGTTTACTGATGGTGAATTCACAATGTCTTCATCTCTTTCCACTCTGCATGGTAGGTCAGGATCTACAGACACACATGCAGAAAAAAAACAACATAGTTTGTTATTGATGTCAACTTAAACTATGTATGATACAACTCAGGACTTTATTTTCTGTGCTTTGATACACTGGGTATGATTGAAATGATGTTGGCGAGGTGTAGAGGGTGAATGATGATGATGAGTGGGTTAGGTACAAAAAAGAAATGTCATCAACAATGACTTTAAGTCATTGTTGACTTTTTCAATACTTAACTAACTTTTAACTTTAATTAAAGACCGCAATCTTTCCAAAACCTGAGTGCTGTGAGTGCCATAAAAACACATTAATCATTGTTGTCAGTTCATGATTTATTTTTTAATTTTTTTGATTGATAAAAAAGCATAATCCAGGCGGCATTGCCGCAATGGAAAAATGTATTTTCTGTTGTAAATTATTAGCATATGTGGCTAGTTTCTAATATACAGGATTGAATATGGATGTTTTTATATGAATAACCCTTCCAAACTGTTAACGGTGCACAAAAAACATTGATATTAAAATAATTCTAAACTTTGTTCTTACTTTTAATGCCAACATTTCTAGGACATTTTCTCCTACAGTGTCTGAACATTGCATGGTTAAAGTGAGGGGAAATTAACTGCTTATGGTTAGAGAAAGATCCAGGTAGGGGAAAAAAAGCAAACTTTAGTCACAGTTTTGTGACATTTGTTCCCTGCATGAAGGTCAGATTCACATCTGTCCACATCCTAATTGTTATATGGCTTCATACAGGGCACACACTCTACATCCTAATGTAAATTTTTGAGGTGCTGAATTATCCAATACCAGTTAAACCTCAGTGAAAATCCCTATTTTTGTAAACATCAAGTAAAGCTGCATTCACATCATGTGGGAGTAATTACCGGTTTCTGACTTGTAAAAAACGTCAACATCAAGGGTCGCTATTACGGCTTGAAAACCGGCTATTTTTCTGAAGGCTCTGATATATGCAGCTTGGCACTTGATAATTCAGAAATTCCTAGAAAGGTGATCTGTCGTGCAAGTAAATTAAACCCATATTTAATGGAAATACTCTATATTTACCATGAACAGTATTTTTAACCCCCGTGCACTCTGCAGTGTTTCCCATATGACGTGAATAGAGCATCATTTTCAGGTCAAACTTAACAACAGCTCTCAAACACAAAAAGAAAAGACAAAAACCCAGACTCCATGCAGCGTAGGTCAGTGGTCCTCCATACTGGTCGTAAGGCTGCAGAGTCCTGCTGCTTTTCATTCTAACCCTCTAATTAGGGACTGATTCACACCAGGGCCAGCAGGTGAATGCAATTAACTGCAATTAGCTGGTCAGACAGAAAAACAGCAGCATTGTGGCTGTGCAGAGTGACATTGATAGTAAAAGCATGGTGTGGTTTTCTAATGGAGCAGGACAAAAAAAAAAAAAAGTCAATCAGCGGTGGTACACCTAACAAAGCCATCAAAGAGAACAGAGACAGGTGCAAAGACACAAACTGTGGCAGCATTGCATTGCGGTTGATAAAACTGCGTCGCCGGTGTGGGAACGTCTGAATTGTTGGTCGAAAAATGGCAGCTCTCGAAACAACCGATTCCGAGGGACTGACGCCACAATCTTGACATTTACAGCTGACATCTTAGATCACTGAAACGTCAGCTGCTTTCTCAAAATGTCTTGTATTAATATTAATCGCAGCAACGCAAGCTGAATAAAAATCTCCTGTTTTTAAATGCAGGAATCACTAAATGTGAAACATATGCAATCCTATCTAAATACTGTCACACTGAGCACACACTGAACTAATATCTGGCCATGAGCAGTTTAACCAAAAAGTCTTTTTTCCTTCTTGGATTGTTTCATGAATGATTGTTTTTTTCTTTTTTTTAGAGGCCTGGAGAGCTGAAAATGAAGTTTCAAGTGTGGGAAAAGAAAATCTAAAAAGAAACCGATATATTATTTTCTTGTTTAACCCTTTAATCATCGTGTGATCTCTGAGTGGAGCCTGATAATTTATCTTTTTGTTTTGTGTTTATTTTGTTGGATTTCACTTAAATAAACCTAAATAATGACGTGAAGTGCAGCCATTTTCAACTAAATCTCCACATCTGTCTTCATATTTTAGGCACTTCTGCTCTGAGGCTTCTCTCGTATTGGCAGCACCGTCCTGCATAAAGCCGGGCCTTGTAAAGAAATCGTTTTCCCAGTTTGGTGTGGAAGAACTTGACCTGGCCTTGACCTCCACCCCCTCATCCGACACCTCTGGGATGAACTGGACCGATCCGGACCTGATCGCTCCAACATCAGTGTTAGACCTCACTGATGCTCTGAATGAGAGCAGCAGGTTAAGCAGTTGGACGGACTGAAACCAGAAGAGTGGAGCAAAACATCTGAGAGCATCTGTACTTTCAGCCATGCTGATGTGATGTCACAGCATTAATATGACGTCAGTAATTCACCTTAATTTAAAAACATACACAAAAAAGCTAAATATTAAAGTGTTTACTACATAAAATTATTAGAACACAACTCATTTATCACCTTTTACAGTTACAATAGGCTACACACACACTAGCATTAGCACTATAAGTAAAATGTATTCCATGCATATATTTTTTTACATAACAATATGCAGACATTACAAAACAGAATCAGTCTCCATAAATTACAGGAGACACTTAACAGACAGCGGCAGCCAATTACACTCTATTACCGCCTTTAAATGATTGTGCATTTCCTGTCATTCAATAATTTCTCGAAGCTTTTATTGTTTTTTGGGGGTTTTTTTTATACACTCGCCAAAACAAGGCCTTTATTTTGAGGCAGAGCGAGAGCTCCGACATGTCTTGGTTTGACGAGGTGGTTTTTGTGGTCTGTTTTTCGCCGTCAGGCCACTAAAGTGGATGTGTAGTAACACCAGGCATAATGCTAATCCTGCACTTCTCACATCTCCATAAATTAATTTGTGCCTGTGTGTTTCCTGACCACGTTTTTATGTGTGTGTGTGTGTGTGTGTGTGTGTGTGTGTGTGTGTGTGTGTGTGTATATCTGCATTTGCTGCTCTGCATGCCCTCCCTTTCTCTCTTCACGTTGTACTCGACACAGTGCCAACACACACACACACACACGTACACACACACATAGCCAGTTGCCAAGGCAACCAGGAGCTAGCATGAAAGCTGTGAGGAGAGGTGGAGCATGGCACCAGTCTGACAAGCAACTGCCACCATTTGTGTGTGTGTGTGCGTGTGTGTGCGAAGGTGATGCAGTAATGTGTGTTTTTGTGCATATTCCTGTGTTGACCCATAATGAGACAGGGGAGGCGGGGGACGGCGACATTAACAGCCAGAAAGAGTAAATAACAAAAGATGCTGTGTCCATTAACCGTCATCTACTTTCCAGTTACACTTCGCTGTTTAAATTGAATAATTAGATGTCGCTTTATGGCTGGATAAACATTTTCACCCCCTCATGAGTTTACATATTGCCTATAGAGTGTACACGTAAAAGCTGAATGTGACGGAGGCTGCATGGTCACAGTCTTTGCATTCAATGTGGTTTCAAAGACTCCAGATCTGCCCAAGTCCTTGTCCTTAGTCACAAGTGTTTGACGAACAAAGATCACCAATAAAAATAGAATAAATTAGATTGGTTTATTGCATATTGTGAACCTAGATGATGTACTGTAGAAGGGGCGAAGGATGAGAGTCAAGGGATGAATGGTAGGTGGATGGAGGGTTGGGGATGAGAGGAGAAATCAGGGTCAGAGATGGATGGAGGAGTTTGGAGATGGACCAGTGTCAGCCTCAAAGCAGGAGCAAACAGGAGGGCGTCGAGACTCTGAGTGGGGGAGCCGTCTCTTCATTGCTCTATGGTATTAGAGCCCCAGTGGTTCCTGTATTTGAACGAAAGAAAGATAAAGAAAAAAAAGGAAAAGAGTGTGGGGTGTGAGGTGTGAGTCAAGCCGTGCTCAAGTACTTTAGGTGTCGAAATTAGATGAATTTGAGGCGTGGACTTCCTGAATCTAGAAATAATGAAATAAGCAGGCAGGAAAAGACGCGATACAACAGAGTGCTGGAGGGATGACATACTTTAGTCGGCCAACCCGGAAGTTCAAGACGAGGGAACTGGAGGTGTAAAAGTGGAAACTCATTTCTGGGTTTTAGGATCCTGCAGCGCTCTACAGAAGCAGACTAAAGATCAACCCTAGTCCTCCAAATTCATATAAAATGTCACTGTGCCGCCACATAAATGCTCAAAAATCATTCTCAATCTGTAAACCTGATTGTTTTTGCCTCCCAAAAATGTAAGCGGTCTAGTGACTAGTTTTAGCAGTGGATGAATCCACATTCGGTTTTTAACAACCACATCACATTCATGGTGTTATAATATGATTTCTAAACTTAATTACTTAAACCAATGTTCCCACCACTTCCACCTCCCCTGATTGTCAGCCATGGCTTGAACAGACTTAAAGCTTCAGCTGAGTTATTTATCTCTTCCGAGACGTCCCACAGGTCTCGGGGTGTGTGGCCAGCAGGCTGAGGGGTCAGGGGTCGCCCTGTGGGCATGTTGTGGTTTGTCTAGTCCGCTCGAGTTCAACAAAGAGATGTGGGGGGGACACAGATTTCCTACCCATTGACCTTCCATTGTGCAGAGGTTGGAGAAGTGACGAGGGGGTCAGTCATGATGTTGTGTTTTATGGGGTGACGGTGGTTGGTCTGCCCGACCTCTGACCTCTGCCTGGTCACAGAAAAGAAAACAAACATATGCTCCTTTTTGTCAATGGGCTCTAAATCACGAGGGACAACTTGTGGTGTTCCAGTTCATTAAATGGATTTGAACTTTTGCTCTGTGGTCAAGATTAATCAGCACCGATGTAATGTCACACCCCACGTCAGACAGGAAAAACCCAGGTCTTATAAGAGTGTCAACAGGTTTTCTGACCCTGCTATCAAATCTGTGTTTAACCAGTCTGACTGCTTTGTTTTGGTTTGTAATGTTACTTTTTGGGTACCACAGTTAACATTTAGTTACTATAACTCTAATATAACTGATTCTAGCCATCTTCAGGCAGGTGCAGTGCACTTGTTTTGTAGCTTCTGGAGTTTTGTCCTTTGGATGTTCTAGAAACGACAACACAGCTTTCTGTGTCACTAAACCGGACCACAACAATCACTTCTCAGCAGCCATGATTCATACAAAACGTGATGACACACACAACATATTTCAAGGTTGCAGCAGATTACATCTCCTCCATCCATGCTGAATTGTTTTGGCATCCTAGTGTAGCCTTTGACACGAGAGAGAGAGGCAGAAATAATCGTTATAATTGACTTTAAAAATCTCATTAGGCCATTGTTCTGCACATCCAGCAGAATCCTCCTTCAACGCTCACATTCTGACCACATTCAAATCGACCATAACGTCATGAAATATCTTACGTAACCACACAATCACGCTTAATACACCCAAAGTGTTCATCTCTAATGGAGGTTTATTTGAAAGTGTTTCATGTGTGTGTTCACGCATGTACTGATTATGAAACAACATCTGTGATGTAACCGATATTTTCAACTCCAGTGTCTTTAAATTTTCTCCTAGAATTTTGATCTTGTCCTTCTGGTAGAGAGACTAAAACTCTCCTTTACAGTCAGTGGATCATTATGGCCAAGTAAACCACCTCTATATATTCTGAGATACATATTTTTCTTTTAAATGACAAATGGTTGTACACAAACGTCAGCAATACAACAAAATAACTTTTAAGTGAACATTAAAAAGTTCATCTTCTGATGTAGACCATGTGATACAGTCGAAAGCTCCAAAACAAGATGATGTACAAAGAAGAAATGACAGATTTATGATGACAAATGAATACCTGCCAAATATGAGCCAATATATATTTGAGCATGTGATGAAACTATAATCAATCATCATGACCGACTGTTTCATTTAGACACGTTTGAGTCAAAAGAACCTTGTTAAGAAGTGATGAGAAAACAACTGCTGGTTAACAAGCTTCAGCTTAAACTAATGTCACGTATCCAAATATTATTCAAAACCCACGTTATTATTTTAAATGATTCTCAATTCTTGTGACGATCCAAGTTTCCAAAGATACCAAAACAGAAATGTCTCACCTAAAAACAGTAAACGACTATTTTAAGTCATGTGGCAGGTTATGTCAGATACAAGATGGCACTGTTTTATGAGTACAAAGAATATACATTACAAAAACTCTTTTCCAAACGTGGCAACTAAAACAAAAATCCAGATCAGTTCAAGACCTTCGCGTCTCCGCTGAGCTTTAAGGTTTCAAAGCATAAACTCAGCTGTATACAAGATGATTTGTTTTCATACGGCTTCAGTGAAGAGCTGGAATAACATAATACACAATATAAATGAGATACTGGCAGACAGAGTGGAATAAGGCTGACTTGAGCTCTGCTTGACTTGTAAAATCTGTATGTGAGTATTACAAACTGTTGTAGTGTTTTGACATCCGATAAGCCTTCAACACATTAATCTGTTACACCAACTGGACTTCCTGAATCATAAATCATCCCTCGTCTGTACCTCAAACAACAGGCTCCCATCGATGCCACCTCCTGTGCTGTCTTAATGCAGTCTGAATCTACTGAAGAGCTCACATTGACTCGAAAATTAAAAATCAAACTGGTTTTCTTGTATGGAAATTAAAAGTTGTCAGTCTTCCTCTGACTGTAAAACTATTCTGCAGTCAAACTTCATGTCTGTCCTTGACTATGGAGATATATTGTATTGTCATCCTGCTCTATCAACACTTCAGCAGTTAAGCCCTGTGTATCACAGCGCATTACGCTTCATCACAAATGACTAATTTTGTCCACGATATTGTTCTCTGTATGGTTGGACTTCCTCACACACAGAGGAATAGCCATCTCATGTTATTCATATATAAAGAGCTTTATATATGAATAACATGAGATGACTATTCAAACCACCTCACATCTTTACTCTCATTTAAATCTAATAACTACAGCACACCTTCCTGTAACTACAAAACCTTAGCTACTTTGCAGAACTGGTTTCAGGCGCTATGCACCTTTTTAAACGTAATGAACTGCCCTCAAAGTTGAGCCTTGCATTCCTCTTGGAGATTTTAAAGCTTTATTATCTTGTGTTCTCAGATCTCTCTTGGAAAATAGGTCTTAATCCAAAACACTGTGGGGGAAACAGAAGTGGAAAACTGCAAGTTTAGAGCTTTAAAAGTGCATTATTGAGTATTTATCAGGAAAAACTCTCTCCTCTGAATCAAACAGGATATTTCTTTACTCGTGTCTCTTTTCCCAGCCACAAAGTTGTCAAGATTTGATGTCTAAAAAAGCCACAAACCCTCCAAACACCAGACAGACACCATCTCTGAGGAGTCTGGGAGTCCTGCGAGTCTCAGAACATTTCCTGTTCTTCACCAACGATACCACCCACGCCCACCGAACACACACAAAAACCCCGACGGCGACTCTGCCGCAGAGGCCATCACAAGCAAAACGCATTACCATGTGAGTCGACCAGACGAACCTCAACCCTCCTTTTACCTTTTGCCTCTATGTGGTCCTGATATGTGTGAGAAAATGGCCATGGTTTGTGCATAGCTTCAGATTTAATGTCGGGGATGTAAATGGAGATGTGGGGGTGCGGTTGTTGTTTCAAATGGAAGTATAAGTACTCAGAGGGTGTGGTGCGGCTGTTAAAATGCAGACACTGACAGTCGCCTTGAACTTGAACCCCCCGAGGTCCCCTTGACCTTAGCTCTTTTCCCGTGCTCCTCTCTGCCCTCGGCGGCGGTGGCGGCCTTTGTTGAGCTGTCGGCATTAACTCTTCGCGCCCCTCTCTCTCACAACCTCCCCCTTCTTCCTTCAACACTCTCTCCTCCATCTTCCCCGGGGGCCAAGCCTCTTCTTCTTCTCCAGCCACTTCCCCTTGTGTGGCTGATTTTCGGGGGTACACCCATCTGGTCTGTAGCAAACGCCCCAGTGGGGAATTTTGTTTTCCCAGAATGCTAATCTGACCCGAGGGGGTTTCATTCCCACATTCTGGGATGTGGGATTTATTCTTTTGTTTTTGAAGGGAGCAGCTCTGCTGGATTCCTGTCATCCCATGATGAGTAAAACTAGGTGCAACCTCTGGAGTCGGTTGCAGGATTATGATCGGGATTTATGTCCGTGAGGTGACTTTGGTGACTAAAACAGTCACAGGAATTCACTGAAAAGACACAAACCAATCTTAAATCTGTTGAACCCTCTTCGACATTTGAACTTTCACCCATCTGCATCAATAAAACGTGTACTGGAACCCCGAGCGCCGCTGTGTAATCTGATTCTACAAGACTGTAAAACCACATTTAACTTCAGTCTCCCCGTTTGCCCCTGTTTATAGGATTCCGCCTCCCAGCTACTCGCTTTCCCAGGAGCTCTGCCCTGATTGTGTCTTGCACCATTATCATTGTTTTTGCCATATTTGAGAGATTTGTCGCCAAAATTAGACCTGTCACTGATCAAACACTGATGTGACTTTCAAAGGAGATGCATTACATTTTTGGGGATTTTGTCACAACACCTCCGTGGTGCAACACAACAGTCTGGATGCTTGCAGGGGAGAGGAGGAAGAAGAAGAAGAAGAAGAAGAAGAAGAAGAGGAGGAGGAGGAGGAGGAGGAGGAGAGGAGTGATTTAATCTGCTAATTTTTCTCAGGTCTTTTGGCTGTTGACAGGCAAGTGTAATGGTCCTTCAAGTAATGGAATCAGCCACTCAAGCAACACATGCACACACACACACGCATACAGACTCGCTCACAGACGCATGCACACACATTCACCCGCTGAAAGCACGCCTGTTTTGCATATGAATGACATCACCGTAAAGTTTTTCTGGGGAGGTTTTGGCGGTTGGGGAGGACGGAGGGGGACGGTGGTGGAGAGGAGCGCTATGAAAGGGAAAACATTAGTCAAATCACTTCCCGCTTCAGTCACCCGCCCCGGCCAAACTACTTGACATTCCACAACAGGGCTCTCTCGCCTTCAAGAAAAAGCATCCTCAGTGATCCGGACGTCTAACTCATCAGGCCTGAGCTGCAAGTTTTTGCTAACCTCTCCGAGTATTTCTCCTTCATTATATAAATACATAAGCTCCAAGAAATTGCTTCAGGGTGTGAGTGGATTTTAAGCTTAGCATTATAGTCAAAGCTACGCGCTACCTGTGCCTATGACAGAACTTGAATTTGAGATTTCGTCACTGTCAAGTGAAAACCTAGTCAGTCTCATTTAGGTGAGTTTAAACTTAAGTTGAGGGGCTGAAGATCCTCAAGCACCGCAGACAATCCACAGCCATTAGATGAACTGAGAAGTGTAGTTATCAAAATACTTCCAGTAGTGTAACAAGTCTTTTTCTAGTGTAGTTTTCTCTCTGTACCTACATGCAAATCCACATATAATCACATATGCATATTCACAAATATTGTGACAGGCAAGTGTCACATGTCCAGTAAGCACTGAACCAATTTAGTTGAAATTTTGGTGATTTATACGCCTATATAATCATTGCTTTGACAGCATTTCAATGCAAAGAAGGGCCTGTCTGCATGTTGGAATATTTAATTAATATTTAAAACCTGTAGTGAAGAAAGTATTGAGACTGTACTAATAAAAGTACTAATACCACATGCAAGGTATAAGTCATTTTTCTTAAACTATCAAAATAAAGGTCCTAATTATACAGAATGGAGCATATTAATGTTATATTATTATATTATTTCAAGCATTAATACCTAAATAGCATTTTAGTGTTGTAGCCGGTAATGATAGAGCTTTTTTACACCTGCTTTTTCACCTGTTGGGTAATTTAATCGACAAAGTTGCATCATGTTTCATTCAAAGATCGCATGTTAAATCATGATCTGCCAGGTGAGCTGTAAGTACAGCTTTCAGAGAAGAGTTGTGGAGTATAAAATGAAATATTTCCCTCTCAGATGAAGAGGAGTAGAAGAATAAAGTTGCATAAGATGAAAATACAGTTGTCTTAATACTTTTTACCACAGGTTGAAGTACTCACATGCAACTGTAACTTGTAATCTAGATGTCTAAAAACTACATTTGTGCATCAAATTTACATAAATCACTGCAGACCTTTTGTTTGGCAGCTCAGGCCAACGTAACATTTACAGATATCGTCTCTACTGGGAATTAAAGCAGCAGCATGGTGGTTTTACCTGAAGCAAGTGAACCAATCACAGGTGCCAACACTGTCAAACTCAAACATCATACATTAACAACTCTGTATAGAGAATGTTTTTCTGTTGGATAACACCTGAATGCACCACACTGACAGACTTTTAATGTTCTCGTCTTTCGTCGTTTTTACTGAATGATTTTAGCAGAATTGAAGCAGTTCCCTGCATGTTTTATCTGATATAAATGGAGCAATCGTGACACGTGTGACCAGATTCAAACTGGAATCATGGATGAAAAACGAAAAAACACAACTTAACTCAGGTCACTGATGCTTTTTGTGTGTACTAGGGGCCAAAATGCGGCACTCCATCAATGTCGTCACTGTGAGGATCGAGTATCTGGAAAACCTTGATAATCTTCAGCCAAGACAATCCAGCTCAACACACACTCACACACACACACCTCTTTATTCATCATCTATATTTATTATAATTGGAGCGTTTCACAGGACGACGTACCCTTCAAAGCATGTGAAGCCATTTTGTCTTTGCTCACTGAACAGAATTGCCATGGCTGCACCGCTGGGAGGCAGCTCACAAAGGTGGACAGATCTGGACGGACGCCCACTTTTTCTTGGCACTGACCACGGATCGGATCCAAAGACGCACACACACACACACACACACACACACACACACACACACATCCTCTGTCCTAGCGACCGGTTGCAAACACGTTTCCCTCCAAAATCACACAGAATGGCCTGCTAGGGGCGCATTCCTGCATACCAATGACGATTCTGAGGAACTTGTGAAAGGAGCAGCACCCGAGTTCCTAGACCTTGGACGTGAACCAAAACCCGCCATTTCCCACTTCGGATGCCCCCTGCCACGGGCCCTTGTGTACTTGTCGATCAAATCGTTGTAGCTGGAAGTGCGGCCTTTCCATTTTTTTAATGATCTAAACCGTTCCAAGCAACATTAATGTCACTGTGGCGCCATCTTGGAATCGGATCCTCTCGGTCTCAGAAGGGGATGTAGCGAACAGCGATTTTGTGCTTTATGTCAAAAGGAAGCTACACCCTAACTCTATACGAGCAGCTCCTCACACACAAGACTTTCTGTCCTTTAGGATGCTCAACACATCAAGCATCATGAAGGAGGGTGGTTCTTTATTTCCTCAGAGACCTGACAAACCTTTGAGCGCGAACAGCTATAACTTAGACTGTGATCCAACATGGCTGCAAATGACAGCCTGGTTGTACGCCGTCACTCCAGCATGCTCTAGTGTGCTTAACACTGACACTCAGTTCATTAAGGCCTATAGTGCTTGGCTAATGCAACTTGCCTCTTGGCAGCATGACAAAAACTGTGAATCAGATTATGAGGGCCATAACGCCGCCAAGAAACACTGAGGGCAAGGAGAGTTGTCACAGAGGACCAGCGCTCGCTCTCTGGATGTTAATGCCTGGGACATAATGTAATTGCAGCCTGCCCTGGTTAATAAGGGCACTGTAATATTTGCATGGAGATGCTGTTTATGTGTACTACGGCTCATTTCGACGCGCAGTGCAGCTGTAAACAAGAGGAGAGCGGCTTGTAAAGCCTCGGCTGCTACGCACCGAGGATGCAGACACCCAAGGGGGTGCGTTGGAGCTGCGTTAAAAACCTCTTTCATTGAATTACACAAGACTTCATAAAAGCGAGGGGGGGGATGAATGAAAAGAGCTGCGTGATCAACCTGTACTGTAAAGGGTTACATTTCATTTGTTTTACAGTGGGATTACCCTCTTTTACATGACAATGCTAATGAATTGTGAGGGGCCCATATGTCGGGAGTTTGGCGCATTCGCCATATGTGGTGTCAGACAGCAAATCACGCTGGGGAAGTGTTCTGCACGGCACACGGTGGCCTGCAGATCACCACAGTCCAGAATCAGAGTGTTACTGTGTCTTTGTTTTACCCACATTTGAAATAACAGCATGTGTGTGTGGATGCTTTATCGGCTTGCCGATCATCTATACGACAACAAGGAGGTCAGGATTTTTGCTCGTTACTACAGAGACCGTCTTTGCACTGATTAATTTTACAATAAAAAGGGACAGAGCTCTACTGACTAGCTTGATGCCAAACACTACAGAAAATAAACCCACATCCCTGATGGTGTTTGGAAAATTGTTTGATCTCAGGGGAATTGCGATAATCTTTTCATTTGGCTCTAACATTTTGTTGGAAGTGAACTGCAGTTGATTTCTCTGTAGACATGAACAGCAGAACATTCAAGGAAAGCTGCCAGCAAGTGTGTATATTTATATCTTTGTTTGTTTTTTTAGTAAACTTCAATCTATGTGTGTGTATTTTGAGTTACATCACTACTGATTTGCAGAACCACGCTCCGAAAATTGCTCAAGGACACTCCGGTAGCACGCACGACCGCCACCTGATCACATTTTAAATTGACAAAACATGCACAACAGCCATTTTTTTTTTCAATTGTTTTCAATGTAAACCTTTATTACTATTCCAACACAGTTTTCAATACAAAGGCACATGTGGTGAACACTCAATCACAGCGATTCGATTGCGTAACACAAACATTGCTGTTCATATCTCTATATATATATATATATATATAAAACAATAAGCTACACGAAGGCGTAGCTGAATAGATATGTTTGATCTGCATTTAAAGGAGAGAAAAAAAAGAGATTTAGTGCAACTGATTTTAATTATTTTAGACCACAATTCATGGTTTTCATGCCTCTGGACTGATATCAGAAGACTTTTTTTTTTTTTGCTAAAGATTAAAAACATAATTTCAAGCTTATCCAGGCAGATAAGTAATTGTCTTGAGCACTGGGATGTGCATGATTATCAAAAGAATACATTTTCTAAATTAGGCCAAGATAGTCTCCCTTGAATCAATTGCAAAAGCACTGCATAGACATAGATTGTTTAAAGTAATATTTAAAAGATTTGCATAGATTATCAATCGTAATAAAAAAATTTGCCACTTCCCGAAAATTAATATAGAATGAATTAGGCTGCGATAGTACTTGCTTTATTGCATTTGGGTGTGTGTGTGTGTTAATGTCAAGGACAGGAAATTAAGGCAGTGTTTGAAGCCAATGTATTTGTCATGTCTCACCCAAAGATGTATCATTACAGCCAAAGCAGGTAACTGCTATGAAACCAAACTGCTCAAAGCCTGCTGGGAAGGAGGTTTTAATAGTGCGGCGTGTGTTCTGTGTACGCGGCGCATGAGCCACGAGCCCCGCTCAGCTACTTCCTGCTGATCAAACACACTTCTGCCATCAGGAATATTAAACGTGCGAGTGCACATTTACTCAGCGCTGTGGCTCGTGGCTGGCACAGTCAAATCAAAGTCTGTTAAGGCTGCAAATATGAGATTCAATACATATGAAACTGAGCTGTATTCTGTCATCCATCTCACACACACACACACACACACACACACAGACACAGAGACACACTCTGGCTGTAATTTCTGTATCAGTCTATTAACAACGGGAAGGTAGGCTCCTCAGAAAAACCATTTCTCTTGATGATGTCTGAAGGAATGTCTATAAACTGGTAGCCCAGAAAAATAAAAGAAAATCCAGGATGAAAACGGGGGGCTCTGCTCGACGGGGTAAAAAGGAACAAAATAAAAAAAAAGATAAAACAGTTGCATAGAGTATAAAGACGACAGCTCACTCCTTCACCATTGTGTCAGCTGACACACGGAGCTGTCCAATCGCAGTGCAGTATTATTCACTGCTGCCGTGGGTCTCACATTCACGTGTCTTTGAGTCCTAGCAACTATAACAAAACAGAAATCAAACTAAACTTGGGCTACATCTCATTAAATATGACCTACAGTAAGTCAGGCCTATGTTAGTTGAAGACATATTGCTTCACGTCTAAGTAACATTTTTTATAGGCAAATATATAAGAATAATAATTACAGAATTGAGTGCCTCAAAAATATGAAAAGTCACAATTTTGGACCACTTCGTCCACCACCTCCAGCTGCCAATCTTCTGTCTGAGCCTTGTTTCCCTCAGCCGCAGTCCATTGTGATGTTCGCTCTGCTACAACCAGTCCCGCTGGACTGCTGGGTCACATAATGCATCACACAGCGGCAACGAAGTGGCACAAACGTTGCAGCGACGTTCCAAAGTCACGGCAGTAGGAACCACCGCTGAGTCACGTGCGGGCATCTGCGTCGTCGTCCTTGTTTAGTCCTGGCAAAAAACAAGCCTCCGAAGGAGGAGGAGGAGTCCCGCTATCACCTCCATTGTGCGATCTGGCCATTTTAGATCACCCCCCCTTTGTGCGTCGACGATATTCACCTGCGAAGAGAAATATGACATTAAGATACAGCTATGATTTCTCCGAGTGAGTCCAGACACACAGTGAGGCCAATCATGTGAATGTCAAAACAATTATTTGAGACAGTGGACTGTGAATGCCAATTTAGGTGTATCAAAAAGAACTTGTCCCTGTTGTTCTTTACGCATGAAAAATAACTTTTCTTGTGTGTCCTAAATCTGGCCACGGTAAGCACCGGCTGAAGGGATTGGGGGTAAAGTTGAAAGGCCTTAACACGGGGGAGCCTGGTACGCTACGAGCTGCTAATACATAAAGAGGAAGCATGTGACACACCCTAAGCTTTTTTTTTTTTTGTTACATTTTCAAGCAGCTCAGACAAGCAACTTAAAATATTATAGCGGGTCACGGAGTGCAGCAGCACAGACCGATAATGCAGCCGTCCAGCTTTGGTGGCAGAAATCAACAACCATCGTGCTAATTAGCATCGCCTCAGCTATTAGCGAGCATCGCGTTAGACTTGGCATTTAACACTACGCCGGTTCACTCGGCTAGGGAGGAATATAGGGGTGGGGTGGGGGTGATGGGGAGGAGTGGCTAACAGCGGAGGGTGGTGGTATAAAAGGCAGTTTCGGGGTATTGGTGTCGCTTTGAGTTATTGGCATCATGGTCTTGTTTTGTTGAGAGGACTACAGTGAATAAGCTTGTTAATGGTAAATTTACAGCCCCAGCATGTGGCCTAATAAAACCAGGGGATAGAGGGGATGATGAGAATGATTGCGATTTTGTGTGTGTGTGTGTGTGTGTTCATGAGTGTGTGTGTGTGAGGGGGGAGGGGAGGAGGGGAGGAGGAGGGGGGGGGGTGTAGTTAGAGAGAGAAAGGGGAGAGAGAAAAGTGGAAGGCGCCGGTAATTAAGAGTCTAAAAGAGTGTGAGAGAGGCGCACACCGCTCAAAGCAAACTTTGAGCCCGGATTCCTCACTTTTTATTTATGCACCCCGACTCGAACGCCCCCCCCATCCCTCTTCACTCTCTCCCTCACTCTTTACTTGTCTCCCCCTGCTGAATGAATAGCTATCACAGTGCTACGGTGTCCCATCTAGCAACACCGCCTCCCCCCCCCACCTCCCCATCCTCCAGCTCTTTCTCAACACCCCCCCACATCCACCCCTCCTGCACGACTCTGAATAGGGAGCCGAATTGAGCAAACAGTCAGGCTGTCAGCTCAATAGGAGGTCTGGCCATGAACTTGAAGTCCTTCCCAGGCCCCCAGCCTCACATTAGGGTGGGTGGGGTGGTGGTTGGGGAGACAGGAGGGAGGAGGGGATGGTGGTAATGGAGGAGGAGGAGGAGGGGGGGTTGCAGCCAGACTTTTGGGGGGCCCCTACGTGCCAGTGTTAGGGGGACCCCTGCCACAGAGGTTCCCAAGGCTGGTGCTCTTGCTAGAGCAATGGGGGCAGGGTGCCCCAGCTGCCTGCTAACCCTCCCCTCCCTCTGCAGCACTCCAGTCTGGGCAGGAGGGGTGCTGATGATGGGGTCTGTGCAGACGGGACAGTGTCTGCTCCCCTGCCAAAGCTCCTCTAGACTCCTCACACACACTCACATGAAGACAGACACACGAATACACAGGATCCAGACACAAGCTGCCGGGCCGTGCCCACCCCCTCACCTCGACTAGCTCCCAGCCCTCCCAGGCTTCTCATCATCTCATTAGCCAACGCCAGCCACTCCACTGTCTACTGTTTGCATTGTTTTGGGCTCTGCATAATTTACACAGTAAATTGAGAACGGCCCCGGCCCCTTTTGCTCAATCTACCACCTGTTTATGGAGGCCTGTCCGTGATTAGTGCGCTTTGGGTTTGACACAGTTACCACACTTTCTTAGGAAAGCCAAGCGACGCCTCTGCTTTTTAAAGGCTGCATCGTCAAATATTTAAATGCGGAAAAAGCTTGGCATGACCTAATTTGAGAACTGGTTTCATTCGTTTGGTCTCTGTAAACATTGGATGGAAATCACATATTTTGGGTGAAACACTTTTTTTTCAAACTTTTCACTTTCAAACTTTCTCTTATTAAACTGGGAACGTCACCTTGGACCTTCGATGACGAGATGTTTTCCCGTGTTTAGCAACAATCTCCTTTTCTTCTCTCACCTTGACCCAACGGGGGGTATCCGCAGTCCGTCTGTTAGCCCTACCGAGTGGCACCCTACTGTAAGTTAGCATTAGCATTGTCTCAGTGACCTCCACACCACAGACACAAACAAAGGGAGGTCTCTCTGTTTGCGCGGACAATGGCGTGCATTGTTTACCGAGGCTGCCTTACTTAATCAAGCCCAGCCGATGCTAATTGGTGTTTTGGTTTAAGCGGTTTTCAAAGTTGGGAGCTCCCCCGGTTGGAATAATGCACCACTATAACGAGCTCGCTCAGGGAGAACAATACTCGACTTGTCTGAGCACCGACTGCCCTCCAACACTGGCCACTGGCACAAAGAGAGGCTTTCCAGTGCTGAGGCTCTGCCTATCAAGGTCCCACTTTCTCACTTCCACGCCATCTCTTCTCTATTATTTCTCTGCCCGTCTACCCTCCTGCTTTGTGTTGGTTCTGATATGTGCTGCAGTGTCCCTGTGTGAGAATGTGAATGGTGGCTCATGGATATCATCGCTTTCCACTCGACGGATGTGCCCACCTTGACGTTTCTTCTGACCTCATTTAAGGAGTTGAAGAAAGACAGAATTAATCTTATCTAAAAACACTTATTGTTTCATGTCTGTGACCAAAGATATAGTGCGCAAATCCTAAAGAGCCCAACTATATGGAGTTCTGAACTGTGCCTCTGTGTTGTCCAGAAGGCACGGCTTGCATCGTATCTCCAAAATGGCAGCTGCCGCCATGTCGGGGCACGCATGTGAGGATGGCATGAGAATTCCCAAACGGGGGGGAAAGAAAACATGGCGCTTCAGAGGACAGATGCCCACTGAAAGCCTCCTGAGAGAGGCATTGAGAGCAGAGTGATTTAATGTGAACACACATACAAAACACGCTCCACCCACATCAACTCACCCTCCCCTCCACCCATCAGCGCATCTTGCGATTCGTGCAATTAACAAAAATATCCGAGGTGATTAAAAAAACGGAGGCGATAGCCCGCCGGAGAATGGGGAGCGAGGGCACGGGGAGGTGGAAGACGGAGAGAGGATGGAGGGTCGGGGTGGCATGGTGGAAAAGATGCAGCATGGCGGGCGCGCGGTGGGTTTTTGGTGTGTTACCTGCACTGACTGGTCTTCCCACTTCCATTTCATGCCAGCGTTACTCTAAGATGGTGGCGCGGGCTGCGTCTCGCTGTACAGGAAAAAGGGGCAGTCTGCTGAGGATGGAGCGGAGGAGGAAGGGAGGAGGAGGAGGGAAGAGGCGATGCAGAGGAGGGCGAGGAGAGAGAGAGGGAGGGCAGAATCAACAGCAACCCCTCCTCCTCCTTCTTCTCTGTTTTTCAGTCTCCTTTTGCCAGCTTTCCTTCAGTGGTGTGGTGGCGTGGTGGTAGCCTGCACAGAAAAACGGGGAAGGGAAAATCAAAGGGCAAGAAGGGGAAATTTTAAGAACGTGGTTTATCCATCAAAAACGCACATGTGTAGTTCAGAGAACCATACGAATGCAAGCCATGCGCACACATGAATGCATGTATACACACACACACACACACACACACCTTTTCATGTCTGTTCTCATGGTACAGTCTGCCCCTGAGCATGCAAATGACTTTCATTATGCAAATGCATGCAAATCAGATCCAACCATCTGAGAATCAAGGGTGGGAAAGAAAAAAAAAACTCGACACAGAGATTGAATGAAAGAATGAAAGAGAAAAGGGGACAAGAGAAAAATCCTTTTGAGTGGCAGGAGGCGGTAAGTTAGGTAAATGCTCTGTGGAAAACAACAGTAGCCCAATTGGACAAACACGATTACCGCCTTTTATTGTGTCTATGACTTAATTTTTTTTATTTAATTTGCTGCATCCTTGTCATTTTACAGGACGCTGTTTTTTTTCTTTTATTCATTTATTTGATGTCACCGCCTTTTGTAGTCCTACTGTAAACACTACGTTACTGAAATTCAAGGACAC
This sequence comes from Argyrosomus regius, assembly GCA_946959425.1. Classification (NCBI taxonomy): domain Eukaryota; kingdom Metazoa; phylum Chordata; class Actinopteri; family Sciaenidae; genus Argyrosomus; species Argyrosomus regius. Next base: position 26,353,705 of record OX336884.1, read on the forward strand.
TCATGATGCTCTACAATCCTGTCACCACGTACTTTGCATCTGACAGCTGCATTTAAGCATTAGTGGAAATAATGCCGCATTTTCAGCATGGGTAGGATTGCAAACAGCTGTTCAGCACTGTTGACATTCACCAGTTAAGCTAACTTGAATTTGACGCCGTAGCAGCTCTGGTAAATCAGACTGTACTGATATTGAGCATTTTCTTTTAACAGCTGACTCAAAGCCTGTGCTGCTCTCAATTCAAATAATCTCCGACTGCAGCCGTTCTCATAATAGGATGCTCTGTGTGTTTTGTGCGTGCATCAGTGCAAAGCAATAAGCAGGACTAGCTTAAAGCAAGTCATTAGGTGGCTAAATGCTATTAGCACTAACGCAGGCCGACCACTGTGGATATCAGATGAAAGGGGTTCTTTTTAATTGCTTCAAATCAGCGTCTGTCTTCGCCAAAATCCTTTTCCTCAATTACCCACACCTGCCCGTGCAAACCTGCAAGTCTGAAACCAAAAGTGGCACAATGTAGCAAGTTCAATATTCAGCAGGTGGAGTCTATATCTCGCAGGTTTAGCTGCATAGTTCGTGAACCCTTCCATTCAAAGAAATCAACAAAGAAAGCTGACTAATCGGCGAACAGAGCACGCTGTCTGATTTTGCTAATACTCTGAGCCCGGCAGAAAGGATCCTCCATTAGCCAGCAGAGGAGGGAGCCAGCTTTTGTCTCTGGGTGTCAGTAGGGGAAGGCTACGTCTGAAATTGAAATAAGGTGGTAAAAACAGGGGTGACTTGGAGTGTGAGAGAGTTGGGGTGGGTAAGCAGGGAGGGGAAGGACTACAGGGGTGGGGTACTGCTGAATGGTGGCAAACCTCTCCTAATTGGCACTTGACATTTTTTTGCCATTGGCACTGGAGTGGGCCAGCTTTCAAGCCCTCTCTGGGTCCTTGTTGGAAAAGTGCCTTATGCAAATATGGCGAATGGGCTCTATTGTGAAGCCTCTGATATTAACAGCTCACGCAACAATGAAATTGTGTGCTTACTCTGGACTCGTAGGTGTGTGAGAGAGAGCTAGACAATGGCAGCGGGAACAGCTTCAGTCTGAACAGACCCTCCATCGGATGCTTTGCCAAGTCATTTCACCAGAATGGGCTTTTTCTGAGGACCGAGGCTCTCGGTAAAAGCTTTATTAACGACTGAAACAAACAAATGCATGCACTGTTTTGCTCTGGCTCTGAGAGTGTCTCTGTTTATACTGCTGCTGAATGGCTCAATTTATTGTGGTTGAAAATACTGAAGGTATGGATAGAAAAGGCTCCGCTCATTCTCTTTGAAAGATATTTCCCCTCTTAAAACATCACTGTCTCAGTTCTAAACGTGAAAATGTATTCATGCTTCAGTGCTGTGCCGCACTCCCTCTGATATTTCTTTCTTCCTCTGTGTGCCCGCATTGTTTACCCTTAACTCGCTCCCTTGGGTGAGCACAGCTTCGAGATCTAAAGATATCTGCAGAATCCCTTTGGAGAAAACTTGGCAAATCAGTGAAGAAATGTTGCAAAACCGAGCTACGTTTTCAAAAGCAGTAAAAAATGATAAGAGGCCAGTGCTAGACAGCTAGGCCAGACACGCTCTCGACTAAAACTTCTTGAGTTGACAAGGTCTGAAGCGTTCCTGTCGTCTGAGAACACAAAGCAAATTTCATCTTTATCTCCACACAACGCAAAAACCAACAGGGAGGCCAACAGAGCAACGGGGTCAGACAACAGCAGTCACCCCCCGTGTGGTCCAAGCACAGTCAAAGTACACCTGTTACCGCTAAGTTGCCAAACTTAATCTCCTTTGTCTGCGGAGGCCCATTGACTTTTGCTAGTGGCTAAGATACATTCATTTCTCTGTGAGCGTATGGGGGGTTGGAGGGAATGCCGATGTTATAGAAAATAACAGGCTCTTCTGGCCTTCTGCTCCAGCCCAACAGCGAAGCCATTTTCCAAACCCTGTTGGTGTGTTCCGTCAAGAGAAAGAGAGGCAGAGAAAAAGGGGGCAAGAATCACTGGGTCTTATTCAGAAAACTGTCTGGCTGCTCGGACCCGGCAGGGGTGAAAGGGAGGCAAAGGGACGCATTGTCCCTCAGTGACAAGTGGACTAGCTCTATTGACTGTAAAGTCTACTGGTGGGGGGGCAAGTAGGACCCGACCACAATGGCTGTTTTTCTATTTGACACTTGGAGTCTAAATCTGCTTGCCTAGTGCATGAAAGCTAAGACAAACCCACCACCCTCCTCCTCCTTCTCCTCTTCTTTCCTCTCGCTGCCTTCTTTCCTTCTCCACCCTTTCTCTTCACACTCTCTTTCTATTTCAGACACTGCCATGGGACACAGAAAAAGAGAGAGAGCAAAGGCCCTAAGGTGATTTTTAGGAACTCTCTCCCCATCTCCGTGCCATTTTCAGGCAGGCAGAAGCTAAGACAGTCTCTGCTCTGGGGTCCCCAGTGTGAAATGTTAGTGATATAACTGTGCCACACACAGAGCCAGCACAAAGCATTTGCACCACGACATGCGTCTCCCAGGGCACTGCTTAGGGTATAAACACAATCTGTCCAGGACTTCAGTTCCCATTTAGCCCCAACACTGTAACTGACACAAAAAGGAAGCAACTTTTCTTTACACAACTGAAAATCTGCCTGTTTTGTAACCTTAAATGTTCCAATTTGTAAATGCATCATGCATCTGCGCCAATATAGCGCTTGGATCGATCTTGCAATAACAGATTAAAACCATGCCCGAGTCTACACTGTACTAAAAACACATCGGCCGTGACGGTAGTAACACAATAGAGAGGGAACCAGGTACTACTTTGCCATCCAAGAAGGTGACATCTCCGGCTGTCACTTCCTGTCAAGACCCTCGTTCCTCTCTCTTGCTAGCTGAGCCCAGAGCTCAAATGTCACACTCAGCACCTGCAATGCAGCAGGCAGGCAGGCACAACTGCAGGGCTCGAAGAGATTGACATTGTGAGGTGAAGTTGCCACGCAAGCTTTTAGGAATTTCATGTTGGCCCCGCAGAAGTGTTTAGATATTTGTACCCTGTCAAGCTGAATATATCCAAACTCGAGAGCAACGTTTTAGCTGATCCATGTTGAGGCAGCAGTACCGCCATGCGAAATATGCGAGTTCGCCGCTAGCCTTGTAGCTCTGAAAACCATGAGACCTTGGGAACAATCCTCAGTGGCCTCTCTCTCAGCAGGAGTGACCCTCTAGCTTTGATGGGCAGAAAAGAAATCACACCTTCAATCAGCCATCAGAGGCCTTGAGGTTGAAGATCTGATTGACCAATTACTCCTCACCATGAGCCTGGGCAAAGAACCTTCAGGGTGAGATTGTTCTCCTCCTCGCTCATGGATCTCGTCACTGGGGGCACTTTCTGCTTGATTGCCCCTGGACCACTCCCCCCTCTGAGCCTTGCACGCACACACACACACACACACACACACCAGCAGCAGCATTCAGCGAGATCCCATCAGGCCTTTACACATGGTAGCACCTCATGCAATGGAGGCTTTGCCACGGCCCATTCACAACCAAGCCAACTGTCACGTCAAATCAAACAACAGCTAGGACCCCAAATCAAACATCTTTTCATGCAAAAGGGAGAAAGGAGTAGGTGGGAAGGAGAAAAAAATCAACAACGGCTAACTTAACAAAATTGGCCTCAAACAAATTCTTGTCCGTTCGCTTAGATGCCGGCGGGGAGTTGGGAGCCCGGATTAACTCAGAGGGAGCATTCTTAACTCACACAATCCCATCCAAGTCAGAACATATGTATAATTCATAGCACCGTATGCAGCTCCTATGATATAAAAGGCCCACATTCTTTTCATATTGCATGTTCTCTTGATGCCAAAGATGCAAGCAGGAAAGCTGAAATTCATGGAGCCAAGTGAATAGAGCATTGACCAACAGCTCACAGCGACTTGTTAAACGACTTGTCAAACTCCCCCCAGCTTTGGTGAATCAGTGTGGGTGTTTTTTCGGCAAAACCCGTCACTCCCGGCCATGTGATACTATGGCTAAGCTCCTGCAAGCAGCCACGCACACAAGGATCATGGGGCTTATTAGATTAAAAGTGATCCTGTTGCACCAACCGTACTGCTATGGATCACTGCCACTGGCTGCAGGAGCTGCAGGGAATATGTACGGCAATGTCCCATTTATTTCTGCATGCCTACCAATGGTATTCTAAATGTTGATGGATCGAAAGTTAGATTTATCTAAAGGCCTTAAGGCCTTAATTTTCTCACCTACATGCACTCACACATATACAGTCATGCATCCTACCTTTTGCTGCTTTCTGCTCCCATCTCCTTTTAAATGTCGTCCATTTTCTTGCAGTTCTTGTGGCGGAGTTTGTTTTTTTGTTTTTGTCTTTTTTTTCTGGATGGAGGCGCATTTTGGGGTCTTGATGCCTTTTCAGGAGCGTAATGGGATTCTTGTTACTTTCGGTTATCTAGCTTTATGAAGAATGTACATCACTCATACAGCTAGATAACCAAAGATAACAACCAACCCCTAAGGCTACCCATCCTCTCAAGCCGCAGGCGAAGTAACATGGGCCAAGTTCTGACCTGGAAGCAGAGGAGAAAGTTATTGATAAAAACATTATTATACGTCGCCATCTCTTTGATTTTACATGATTGAAATGATTACAGACTAACTTGGGAAGGAGTTAAAAATTCATGTCAAAAACTAGTCTAGCAATCCAAAAAGATCTAACAGCAGTTAACACCAACTCTGAACAAAGACGTTACTCTTCTGGCTTGGGGTCTTTTTTCCTCGCTGAACCTACAGCGGCCCTTAAATGCCTGACCCTTCATTTTGTGACATCACCAAGTGGCCCCCCGTCACCCCGCCTCAAACCGCATCGACCAATTAGAAACCTCCCTTTGTGCGCAGAAAGCTTTGATTGGCCTGCGACTAATGCCTCTATATCAAAAACTCTCCAGTCAAACAATCAGTGAGAGGCACCAATAAGAAAAAAAATATATATACGCAAGTTGTCGAACCAGTCCAAACCGGCTATTGCGCCAACCTCCCCTTCTCCGGCCCAGTGCCCATCCCTATGGCGCATCCGCCTTTACCCGCTGACTGGCTCCATGGGAGGGTGATGGCTTCAAACGCCACCCCCCACCACGGCCCAAATGCATTTTTAAATTAAAAGATCTTGGCTGTTTGACTACAAAAGAAAACTGGTTTGTCTTCATTTACATTATCTGATACCAAAGCAGTCAGCCCGCGCTCAAGGTTGGCGTCAAAGCAAAGACAGAGGGGTTTAAGATGAACATACACACGTGTAAAGACAAAAAAAAAATGCCTGTGCATCTACATTAATAGTAATATAATACAAATACATCCAATTAGAGTTGAAAAACATGTAGACATCTTTTCAAACCCAAATACCGTCCACGAAAACACACAAAAATGAAGCTAAACACGCACGAAACCCTTCTTCACATTCACGGGTATAGACAATGCTGCAGCACACACACACACTTACACACACACACACACACTCCTCTCACATGCCGTGGTGGCACATGGCACAAGGCCTCTTCTAATTAAAGCTGCTCTGTGTGCCCAGATCCCTGTTGTGGCAGGCTCCTCCCCCACCAACGCCACGGCCAAGTAAAGCTCTACTGACTGAAAGCAGAGAGAGAGAGAGAGAGAGATGGAGAGATATTGAGTGAGAATGAGAGAGAGAGAGAGAGAGAGAGAGAGAGAGAGAGAGAGAGTGACAGAGGAGGGCGAGGCACAGAATATTCTCGGCCTCCATGACACACACCCAAACCTGAACACTCCACACTACACGACTTGACTGGCAACATGCAGCAAAACACGGCTACATCCCTGTTAGCAAACAACAAAATCCCACTGGCATTGTTCTCCCTCCAGGTTACAATGAGCAGCTGGTCTTCTTCTTCTTCTACTGTCTGAATCTGTCAATTTTTTTTTAAAAAGGTGTTTTGTTGCCGTTCAGGAGGCTGTCACCGTAACACGGATCTTCGTCAAGGTGCTTTGTTTCAATCCACAAGGACAAAGCGAGGCCCTTTAAGAGCAGAAACATGCCTCAGCTCCCAGAATGCTACTGCACTGGATGTCTCTCTCCCTCTCCCTCTCCCTCACACACACACACACACACACACACACACACACGTAGTTTAGATACATAATTACAGACGGTATCAGACCCAGTCTTATGTATAAATGCAAAAACACACACACAGATAAGTGCACTGACACACACACTCACAGCTGCAGTGATAAATATAAAATATATGAACATGTTTGCTTCATATTTAGCTCAATCTGATGGAGTAGTTCATGTTTTTAAAATATATATATATATATATTAAAACACAAATTTTCACATGTTCTCATAAGGATTAGCTTAATTATATAATAATCACTTTCAGTATTAATTTTAAGTCTATAAAAAAACCCCATCTAATTCTATCTTATTTTGAAAATTGCAATATCTTATTTTGAAAATCTTTTTAAAAAATGTTTAGAACGTATGATTCACTTTGGTGTTTGAACTCCTCGGTAATTGATCAGATATTATTTAGCATGGGACCGATGCAACATTAACATTTTTAATCTCTGCAGACTATGCTGTGAGCTTTATGACTCGTTTGTGCATCAGATATATTTTCACCATTTCCAAGCTGGATAAAGAGAAAGATAATTACATGCAGATTGCACTTATTTCCCCATTACCATTAATAGTCCCTTCATTAACACTGGCTTATTCGTGACTGTGCTGCTGTTATATAATTCTAACAGATTGATACAATTTCAATATTTGTCTTCTGGGTTCTTTTTTCTTTTTTTATCTTTCACGATGCATTTCACTCGAGAAATTATTCACGCTGTGAGTTCAGAAAATGAAGCATGTGGAGATTTTAAAGTGTCTCTGTTCTGCAAAAGTTTAAACCAAAAGATCCTCACGTGTCACGAGGACGGCGGCCTCTTTTCTCTGCCTCACCTGAGCTCAAATAAAATCCACAAAAATAATAATAAATACACTGAAATCTTCAGTCGAGCTCCACGCTCTTTCTCGCCACTATTTAAACAAACCTCATCGGGCTGTGCCATTGGCCAACACGTGCATGACGTCAACAAATCCGGTGCCTCTAATTGGAAATAATTTATGCGAAAGTGCAGAGCTGATTAGCAAGAAATTGATTCCTATTATAAAGTCTCATTGGATATCATCTGCTTGAAATCACGTGGTAAAAAAATAATTTCATTTAACGCCATTTTATGACACAGGTTGAATTCTTGGACTGAATGCTGCGTTTTTAAGGCGACAAAGGCAATTACGCACGAGTTTTACGCACGACATAAAGCATTTTACGCACACTTTAAAGCCATATTTATGTATTTCTGAAATAACTAGAAGAGAAGTGGCACACTGGGGTGATGGTGTAGGCCTGTTGACAGATGCACTGTGGGTTTGTGTCAGCTGAGCACACACACACACACACACACACACACATACACACACACACACAAAGTGTTCACAGCCACACTTTAGTGTGTGAAGCTGAAAATTATTAATTTTCCACACGTGCTCTATGTGCTGAAACTAAAGCTGCTAGACACACCAGCTTCACACCAAAGTAAAAATAAATTCAGCAAAATAATGCCATCATTTTTTCCACAGCATTATGTTGAGCTGTGGAGTTTAAATATTTAAACTCTGCGTTATAGAAACCATCTTTTAACATATAATAAACTATAATAACTTTACTACAACATAATAACTCTGACTTTAGACCACCATCTGTTCAAAATTCTTGAAATCTAAAATATATTATTCCATAAAACTTCCCAAAATATCCAAACTGACTACGGAAGCCTGTGTGTGTGTGTGTGTGTGTGTGTGTGTGAGTGTGTGTGAGCTGGTAGCCAATATTACCTACAGTAAGCCACGTGCTGTGAGGCCGCTGAATGTCTCTCCAGGGATCCCTGGAAAAAAGAGACGATCATTTTATTCTTCAAATGGACCATACAGCACGGAGGAGCCAAATTACGCTCCCCATTTTACATACCGCAGCCTTCGATCAAACAGTAAACACAATCAGCAAACTGCATTCTGTTTCCATAATGAAATACATGAAAATACATAAAGACGGCGATGATGGGCGTTAAAAGGTGGAGGCTTGAGTCGTGTGGAGCGTGTGATGCTTAAGCAGCCCGTGCATTCTCATAATAACATAATGTGTGTGGCGTCTTTATGTTTGAACATAAAGGACAATGACAAAACTCTAAAATACACTGCAGTGGCACACACAACTTTGTCTCCGTGTGTGTGTGTTTGTGTGAGAGTGCTGCAACCAGTTCAATAAATAAATTGATAAAATAAATAAAATTTCTTTAATCTAAATTTTAAAAAATCAAAATTTCCAGTTTTAAGATTTTTTTGTGCGAACATGTCTTTTCCATATTCACCCTCTGCTTCAGGCATTGACCCCATGCGTGCACACACATTAATACTCTAATGTTCATCATGTGAAACGTTGCATAATCCCATATTTCTTTTATTTTTTTTGCTTCAAACCCCTCAAACCTCCACACACACGCACAGTTTTTCTTCCCCCGGTGTATCCGGGGGGCGCACACGTGTTTTGGGCACAGGCCTCGTACTCGGTGCACACGTGTGGGACTGGATATTTGGCCTTGTGATCCCTTTATCCCGCCAGCTATGGGTGTGAACGCCACCACTTTGTCTTATTACGCATGCATTGCAGGCCTGTCTGCTGGTAATCCTCATATCTGAGGCCACATGGCCACACAGAGTCCTGCAAAAGGGCTTAATTTGGAGCTTAAAAAAAGAGAAAGAGGTTCCCTCTTTTTTGTCCGCTCATGTGTCATATTTTTTTTGGTGCCATATGTTGCCTGACTCTGCCTCCCCCGCTGCCACAGCGAGCAGAGGTGGTAGAAGTGACCCTGCTAAGTGCCTGGAGGTGTGTGTATGAGAAATGAAATCAGGGCTGGAAGCGCCTTTTTGGCCTTTGTGGCTCCTTGTGAATGGCGCATATGAAGCCTGTACACACAATGCGTCACATTGAGTCCTCAAAGCAGAGCACAAGTCTAATTACAAGTTACTCTCTCACTCATATATTTCATCATTTAAACCAGAGAGTGCAGCTTTGTTTCTTGCATGTCCATCCTGTGACCTTTCACTGAGCCTGGACACTATTCCACACTCCATGTAAGACATTAAATCAACTAGAATTATTCTATCTGAACAGCCTTTGATGCAGTTTGTAAATAGAAGCTCAAATAAAAAGACAAAATGTGCATATTTTGTGCTGAGCAATGTTTCCACGTCGTGCTCGCTCCCAACAGCTGCCATTCTGAATGAAATATCACCTCCTACTTTACACTCCTCGGAGCACCAAGACAGAAAAAGACACAGAAATAAAGAAAATCTATCAGATTTAAAGCTGAGGACCTGCTGCTCAAACACCCATCGCCCATATTCGCCACATCCAGACGCATCCTGCTCCGTTATGTGTGCAGGTTGGCGGTGTACGCGGCGCGGATGCAAACCTCCGTTCTTCCTCCGTGTTATTATTATATATATATATATATATATATATATATATATATATATATATATATATATATATATATATATATATTATTTAATCGATATAATCCGACCCCTGCCTCCGCATTTCACACCCTCCCCATCTGAAGAAACACTTCATACTCACGCCGTCGTCTGCGAGTCGCTGCGGCGTCCGCTCTCCAAAACCGAGAAGCGAGCAGCTCGAGAGATGGAGACCAACTGAGCTGCCGGAGGCTGGACCGCTCAGTCTTCATGGCTGCGGCTGGCCGTGACGTCTCTCTGGCTCCATCCATTCAGCTTCCCTCGGACGGGTTTTCCCCCTTGTTTTATTATCATCCCCATTATTTCCCGCGGAGGTGGATCTCGCCTTCCCCTCCCCGCCGCCCCCCTCTCCTGCCCGCACCATCCCTCGCGCTCGCCATTCCTCGCAGTCAGGATGCGATATGAACTTAAAACATGCCTGCTCTAAAAACATATACCGCCACCAAGGCCCTCCCCCTTTATGACACGATGCAGGTCTGTTTTTTGTCTCCACCCTCTAAAAAAAAAATATGAAAGCAGACGTGGTCGTGAATACGCACGGATGCTCAAGTTTCTTCTCTGGATCAGAATCCTGGAATCTGAATTCATGCTGGACTTTCTTCAGTTAATTTTATATTTTCAGATTAAACTAAACTGAAATATGAAAACATTCACATCCAGGCTCATTTTGCATAACAAACTGGTGGCCAGATTCATAATTAATTCCATAATTACGCATAAATTGGCACCATAAGCGCCTCCACACATGCAGCATCCTCTCTGCTGCCTCTATTGTAGCTCTGTTCAGGAGTTTCACTCATCAAGTGTGTCGTTTTGAGACCCTTTTTTTTTTTTTTTTTTGGCTCATGTGGGATTATAAAAAAAGTTTCGTGTAATCTTGTCTGGCTACTAGTATTCGTTTGACACAAAGCCCCCGGCGGAGACTGCGGCCTCCGCTCATGCGCCTGGATCAAGTGCGCACATCCACTATTCTCATTGTCTGCGTCTTTGATACAGAGGAGTCCAGGAATGTGACCAGGGGGTGAAGACCGTGCAAATCAGCTTTTACTGTCACCGCCGAGCCCAGAGCTCGCAGACAAGAGCCAAGAAAGGGGGTCTGGGTCACTTGATTATCATAATAATCAGATCGCGGGGATAAAAATCTCCTTTGAATAAATTACTGGTTCAATAGGAGGCGCGACTGCCAAAGAGACAACTTTGTCAGCCCCCGGTTTGTTGTCGGGGGGTTCTCTCTGCCTACCAATGTCCCGGGCTCCCCTTTTCTTTCTCTCCAAATTTTGGACGCTTTCCTGGAGATCAAACTCTAAATACGGCTACTGTTTCTCTCCTCCCCTCCTCTCGCCTTCGCCGATGCCTGGTTACCAAGTCCAGGCAGGCAGGCAGGCAGGCAGGCCTCGAGCTCCTCTTGGGAAAGCAGGAGTGGTTGGTGGTGGCTAATGGGCTAAAGGACCGGGCACAATAGGCTGGGTGCACCATCCAGCCACCCTCTCTCTCTCTCTCTCTTTCTCCCCCCTCCTCTCCCTCACTTCTCCTCCTCCTCCTCCTCCTCCCCCCATCATCCCCTCTCTCTTATTCCATCGGCTGCATGGGAACCCGGGCACCGAGGTGGACCAGGGGCCGCTCAGCATTGTGGTGGCACATCCCAAGTTCATTAGCACCCATCAGGCCATTTCTGCAGGGCTTGGCGGTTAAACCTCACCCCCCTTGCACCACCACCACCACCACCACCTCCTCCTCCTACTCCTACTCCATCCAGTTTGCTCCTGCACAGGCCTGAGTTTCAAATCCAGCTCATATGTTTCAAGAGAGAGAAAATTACGCAGAATTGACGTGTTTAAGACGCAGAACGAGCAGCATGATAACTTCTATTAGAGATCATTTTAGGATATAACACTGACCTTTAATAACCATGTTAATAACTTTAATTATAAATAGAACTATAGCTACAACTTCAACTTCATTATGACTGCAACTAAAATGACAATCTAACTAAAATTTCAATTGCATTATGTCCGTAATTAAAACAGTAATTAGTGCTTTTATGAGCATATTTGTAACCAGAGGTGGAAGAAGTTTTCACAGCTTTTACTCAAGTGTAATAAATAAATAAAAAAAATACTGTATTACAAGTAAAGATTCTGTGTTTCTGTATCCAAACTTGCAACTTTTTGTGTTAAAATTACTATCGCCTCCGTTTGTCAGATTATTGGATAATCCCTCCATGCATCAACTGTGAGCAGCATTTTCAAGATGATTTCAGCTACTTTGTACAGTTTAATCTCTAATAATGCATCATGTTTTGTAAAAAAAAAAAAAAAAACTTGCAAAGTGAGTACAGCTATAGAGGAACAAAACAGGCCTGCTCCCTCACACCACTGTTTGTTTTGTCTTGTGTGAACATTAATGGTTCATTCGATTAATCAAATAAGTTCTAGAATCTGGAAAAATGTGATGATTTCCTGCTTTTCTCTGCCAGATATGATAATAAACTGAATATTTAAAGATGTCACTTCAAATTTTGACAAATTTTGATGTGAATATTTGACTATTTTCTAACTTCTTACAGACCAAACAATAAATTTAGAACATAACCAGCCAATTAATCCACAACCAAAAAAAGCCCTATCTGTGGCTATTGCTGTAATATTAAAATTTAAACTCTAACATCTAACTGTGCAGCTGGTAAAACACACACACACACACACACACACACATACATTTGGCTGATCAACAAGTGATTTACAGCTGAAGTTAAAGGCATAAAGTAGCTTTGGGCTGCCCGTGGCATCATAAACGCTTCAGTTGGGTTCGTTCAGCAGATTTGAGGCTCCTGCAGGAGAAACATGAGGGGAAGCAGCATCTCTGCAGCTGACGCGAACAATGCAAAGTGATGATGGATGAGAGCAGGAGAAGGCGTGAGAATCTTCAGCCTACGATGCTCACCACTTCCTATATCGACGTGCGAATATTTAATAATAGATGGTGCGACGTGCTGTTAATCCCGCAGACTTTGATAAGCATCGATGGATTAATATAAACCTTTTAGACAACCACATATTCAACTCTCAAAAAGCAAAAGCTGCAAATCAAAAGAATCAAATCTTATTGTGACATGAACTAAGTCTCATGAATCTGCAACGAGTCACAGAGACACAAAAACCGTCCTGTACCTCAAAGTATTTTTCTTTTACAGGCCTGTAAACACAGACAATGTGATGAAATCCAAAAGAGCAACAGCACAAACTCCAGACAGTGTTCACAGCTCTCAGATCAGCATATTTAATGAAGAGCTGTTGTGTTTGGTTGCAGTCAATTGGCAGGTGTTCCTCTTATTTTGGCCACCCTCCATGAGACGTTATCTTAAAGGGCAAATCTCTTTATTATTAACAGCCATAACAGGTGTGTGTGTGCACATTCATATAATACGAAATAATAAAGAAACATTTTGAGTTTACAGACTTCACGTGTCGAGGGTTTTGAATTTTTGCCCACAGATCGATGTTTGGATTTCAGATTGTGTCTTTGAACCAGCAGTAGGATGTGTTTACAGCTCACACACACACACACACACACACACACACACACACTGTGTACACACTGAGCAGAAAAAACCTCAGTGAACTAGTTCAGCTGCTGACCAGCATGTAAAACACTTCCATGAATGAGAAAAAAAAAAAGACTCGGGCGACGGTGCGGAGACGAGAAGCAAGAAAGAAGCAAATGTTTCAGATCTTTCTTGTTTATTGTTTGTTTGTTGCTCTTTTTTTTATTGTGTGTGCGTGTGTGTGTGTGTGTGTGTGTGTGTGTGTGTGCATGGAGGTCTCTTTCACTGATGCGTCATCGAGGTTCAACGTATTCTTGCGACCATTAACTCATTTCAGATAGACTATGAATAAGTGACAGCCACAGGAGGGGCTGTGATTTACACGTATTGACGAAAACTGTGATCTTTAAAAACTGAAATATTGATTTCATGTTAATAATACACATATGATAATATCGTGTAAATAATTCAGCTCATTAAAATAATTTCTGTTTCTTTGCATCCTCAATTTGTGATTCACACTCAGTGTAATCTTTCTTTTTGTTGTCTTTATAACGTACACTCGTGTTTTAGCATGATTCATTTGCCAAAAAAAAGACAAAACACACAATAAAAATGATTTTTTCTTTTTAGATATCGTAATAATATCATTATTGTGGATTATTTTGGACACGATAATCATGTAGTAAAAATGTGACAGCATGAGAGCTCTACACAAATGAAAAAAATGGTAAAAAATTACGATTTTTTTGTCTTTGCGAGGCTTATTTAGCAAATTTGTCATTTGAAATTTTTGGTAATTTGGATAAATTATTCGGAAACAGGTTTTGTTTAAGGTTTCACTGACTTTACTGTAACATGGTCCACAGTTTTGCATATACACGATGAGAAAATACAGTTTGTACAAATTTCCAATCAGGTCTGGTAAACTGATGAAGATGAAAATACAAAAATAAATCTGAGATGACCCCTCACTTCCTCCGTCTCCTGTAACTGCTGAGGGTTTGAACCCTGAGCCAGTCTGTCGCTCAGCCTGTATTTGTCTTCATTGTCTTTAACAGACAGAATAATATATTAGAGCATGAGCGGGATGTTCTCCTTCAATTTTGTGAACTGAATTTGTAATAAAATCATAAAAACAACAGATTTTTCTGCAGGGATTCATGACGATGAAGGGAGATTGTGCAACATGAATCAGAACTTTGAGCAGGAGTCAGATGCACCTCATGAGGTCACATTTTGTTCCATTTTTATAGAGATTGTGTTTCCATGTTACATGTAGCTCATTAATCTTATATTTGTATTCGCAGTGACGAGCTTTACGTGAACAAACGGCTCTGTGGAACAATGAAGACGAGGAGGAGAAACATCGACATGAAGGAAATCAGCAAAATAATGTTATGTCTTCTAACAGGAATGATCCGACAAACAAAGAAATGTTACACCCTACATGCACACGCACACCTTTTATTTTGAAATACGTTGATTCACTCACTGCACTCTCATATTTTTGGGCTTCATATATCGACAGGAATAATTCACTTCTGGACTTTTTTTTTTTTTAATTTAAAATCTTGCTACCTGTTGTGCAGCTTTGCAGGTAAACCACCTCAGCTCCGTCATGTTGTCACATCAGTTACTCTCCCCTGTACAACATCTCCAGTGTCCCCCCCAGTACACACCAGTGTCCCGGTGTCAGAGACGTGCTCTGCAACCCAAAGCTCCGGATCTTTTGTCCCTCAAAATCTGCCCATATTGTTGGAGCTCCGTGGGGGCCAAACAGCCTCCTTGTGCCAAACCAGACAGACTAAACCCCCCCCCCCCCCCCCACACCACCACCACACACACCCCTCTCTCTCTAAACCAAACCTTCTCTACCACCACACACACACACTCACACACACACACACACACACACACACACACACACACACTGTTCTCCTAAATAGTTCATTAAGCAGGGAGCAGTGGTGTGGTGGTTCATAAAAAACAAGGGGCGAGCTGAGACAAAAGAAAACATTTAGAAATGACAGAAAACATTTGAATTTTTGCTTTTTGTCTTTAATTATAAAGAAATCTTTCCCACTTGACCTCAACCTGTTTGCTTTGACACATTCAAATCCAGCAGATCTGCATCATAAATATTTCTGTCATGGGTCAAAGTGCTTCTTTCCTGTTTTTTATTGTCTTTGATAGGAGGCTAAAATCCTCAAATCTGCCTTCCTCTTCCTTTATGTGCTGCCATTTTGCATTCCCTTTTTTTTTTTGTTGCTTGCATCACAGCAGCTACAGGCTTTGACTTGCATCTCGTTGAGTTGCACACCTCCCCACACACTCACCTCTTTAAGTTTGAGATTCTCCTCCAGCATCCTTTGCATCTTTTTCTTTCTGTTTCTTTGCACAGCTCGGGCAGCAGGGCTTCACTTGCAGCGCGGAGCAGCGGGGTAAAAAAACAAAGCTTTTGTCGATGGCACAGATAAACGCGGCCTGCAAAGAGAGAAAAAAAAAGTCCCCCACTTGTTCTAAATGTGACATAAAGCTCCAGCAGGATTCCTGTCGGATGAGCGGCTGGAAATAAGGGAAAAGATCCGCTTTTGTTTTTACAAATGAAGGGGGGAAATGCATCCTGTAAAGCATGCAGTAACAAAAAACATGGCGGATTGAAAAATCTCCCACGCCAGAGTCATTACGCTTGCAATTAGAAACTCATTTGCATAAATGCTAATGAGTCAGAAATTCATGTCGGCGTTGGAGGGAAACGAGAGGATTTCCCCCCCCCCCTTTTTCATGCATGTGGACTTTGAAGAGAAGGATTTTCACACGAGGCCTGAGGAGGCTTTTTTTTTTTGTATTTTTTCCAAATGTTTCCATTTATATATATGTTTTTCTTCCTGCAGTCAGATATTAAAGCAGGAAGCTTTAAATGAGAGATTTACACCAACACACGCTCGATCCTGTTCAGAGCTTCACGCCTCTGAACGATCACAGATGGAAGCTTCAGCTCTCAAGTTCAGCACCTGAAATCACCAAGTTCATGTTTGCATGTACGTCTTCTGCAGGATTTCACATGCATGCATGCAGCAATGCCTTTAAATTATTGCACATCCCTCCGACTCTTCTAATCCAAGAACTTTGTCTATATAATCTATATAGTTTATGAATTCACCGAGTTTCATTTAGAAAAACAAAAAATGTCCCACTTTTATAAAAATAAAAAACTGTTTGCAGAAGCTTCTCAGATTTGCATCTACAGATCGAGTTACTATAATAGATAAAGATGATATATATATCATATTACACGTTTTAATAAACTACACACACCTTTATGACGCAGTTTGCTGCTTCAAGTTGAGAAAATGTGTAAAGTTCTCTCATAAAATGTGATAAATCTGTAAGTATAAAGGTTAAAGGTGCACAGTGATCAGGTTCTTTTATTACACTTTTATTATATAAAAGTTTGGTATAAGCCATCCTTTATAAAGCTTTATAAGCTGCAATGAATGGCTTTATTAAAGGTTAATAAATGAGGTTTATAGATCTGTTATAAGCTGTTAATGGGGTTGCCAGGTTTGAGAGAAATCCCCTTCTCTTTAGTAACAAATGCTGCTAATTAATTGATGAATAAATACTTTCTAATAAGCCAATAAGTGTCCAGTTATGTAAATATGGTGTTTATTATTGAAAGATTCAAAAGATGTATATTTTTCCAGAAGGTAAGAGATCCACTGTTGATAAAAGATAAATGCTCTGCAGGAGAATAAAAATGAAGAAGATGTTCTCTGATCTAAGAAGCACTAATGAATTATTTATTAGTGTTAATAAAAGCCTTAAATGCTTCATAAGCGAGTGAGTCACTGGAGACCAGAAGCATCATGTTTGTTTGTGTTTATGTAAGAAACTTGTTGATGATTGTTGACCTGCTGCTTCACGTCTTCACGTGACTTTTGCGTAAAAGTGAGCGACGTGTTTAATTAAAGAGCTGCAGGTCTCCGTAAACCACCTGTCCCCAGAAGGCGCCGTGCAGCAGCTTTTTACGTCCTCTGTTCAGGCTCGTGTCTGTATTTCTTAGATTTCTGCATCTGATGATGAGACGATGCTTAGCGCGAGATTAATTGCTGAAGATCCGGATTGAGATGGAGGCCGCGCGCACACACAGGAGGAGAAACGGAGGCGGAGAGGGGAGGGTGGCGGTGGTGGAGGTGGAGGGAGTCTGACTGTGTGGAGGTATGACCGGTGTGTGTGTGACAGAAAAGGAGATTTACTTTTATAATATATTTACTGTAATGTCATCGATCAGTTTGATTTTCTACAACTGATTCTCGCCTCTCCTGGTTATTGATCACTGACTGTAGATCAGTTTACCTCAACACGGAGTCAAAAAGTCCAGCACTGACCTCACTGTCTGGTGTCTCCTGTTCATGATGATATATAATAAATGATGATAAACTGATTATCAAACTGAGCCTGCAGCAGGATGGAGGAGGAGACAGCTCATCCACCCAACAGATCCTTTAGTTCACTGATCATTTCAGTAAAAGACAAGCTAGACAATCAATAAAATATCGCTTATTTGGCGTCTTTAATCTGCTTTTACTCGCAAGAAACTCACTGAACCTAGAGCCGTTTTATTTTGAAAGATTTAAAGTTTAAAAAATAAAAGAAGGAAGAAAAAAAAACAACAACAAAAAAAAAACAGCTGGAAACTTTTGTTTTTTTTGTCTCGAGAACTGTTTTTATAAGATTCTGTTACTTTATGATTAAAGTCACTTATTAAACAGAGCAAAGACCGAACAGTGATTTATTGGACTCCTGCAGAGATGAATCGATTGATTTACAACATTAAAACACTCAACTGAAGGAAAGTTTGTACAATAATTAAAAGACCTGTTAACGTTTGTTTCATGTCAGCGGGTTTCAGGTGAAGAGCTCCTGAGATTAAAAAAAAATGGGACCAAATGTTTTTTTTTGTTTTTTGTCTGAAAATAAATAAAACGTGTTAATAACGTCACTGATATTCAGCGCAGGGCTCTTCTGATTGGCTGGTATATTATTGGAAATCACTGATAATGATTTAATCAATACTGAGGTGAATTGATACGCTATGTTAGATATTATCGTGATGTGTGGCAATTTATAAACATCTTTTTTTTTTCTTGCATTTCTGCAAAAATGAAACTCATTTTGTCAGACTCACGTGTGCAGGATCATTTTCTGCTCTCGTCATAAACTATGATATGAATAAATATGAGAAGGAAATCTGTTTGATCCGTCAACTTCAGCTTCAAAGTTTCACATGAAACATGCAAAGAAACGACAAGAAATAATATTATATATTAATATAAACATGAATAATACGGATTTTATTCTGACTTCAGCTGATAGGAGGCAAAATGCTGTGCAGCTCTGCAGTAACATAAAAGATCAGAAATAAAAAAAATATTGAGTTTCCTCATTTTAAGATGTCATAAAAACATTTCAGAATGTTTAATCATTCATTTAGTGTTTGAAATCATTTTACGCCAAAATACGGAAATGTCTGAACCTCCAAATGTGACACAAGTCTGTGGTGAGGAGATCAAACTTAAATGTTTGTTAAAGATTTGCTGTTTTATCTGTAGTTAAGTCGTGATTTAAAAAAAAAAATTAAAAAAATTGAGCAACAAAATCTTGATTTCCATCAATATTCAGTGAAAACAGGAAACGTTTTTATTTTATTATTTCATTTTAGTTGACTTTTTTTTCAGGTAGAAAATAAAGCAAATAAAATATTATAAGAATTATAAATGTAGAAAAAAAAAAGTGCCTTTTTCACGTTTAAAATATTTGTAATACGTCTGTAATAAATGAACTGTTAAAAGTACATGAACGTTAACAACCAGAGAAGAAAAATGTCTGTGGCGGATTACTGACCGAGAAACACACACACACAGACACACACACACACACGCTCTCACACACACTTACACACTCAACTAGACACACACACACGCACGCACAAATGCATGGCGCATTTGCATGTTGTATCCCACGGTGGAAATTACAATGGAGAACAATTAATATGCGCATAAATTAAAAGTGAGAGGGGTTTCTGAATTCCAGGAACAGGCGGTCATCCAAAGAGGAGGAGAGAGGAAAGAAAGGGGGCTCTGTTCACACGGGACAGCAGGAGGAGGAGGAGGAGGAGAGGGAGAGGGAGGAGGAGGAGGAGGTGATGGAACAGGAGGAATACGAAGAGGAGAGGGAGGAAAAGGAGGAGAAAAAAGAGGGGAGCTGCAGAGAGAGGATGGAGAAAAGAGGGAGATTGAAGGAGAAGATGGAGGAAGGAGGAAATGAAAGAAGGAGGATGAGGAGGGAGGAAATTATGCTTTTACATTTTGCAGTAGCAGTAATTTTTAAATCATCACACTTCCTGTTGAAAACACAGATTCACAGTCAGTTTAAGAGGCGACTCAGCGACTGAAAGGTCAGCTGAGTAACATATCCGTCAATCTGAAGAGTCTAATATCAGTGTTCAGTTTCAAAGGATGAGGAAGAAGAAGCCATCATCCAGTTCTGGTACAAAAAAAAAAAAAAGATCCTGCAGCCACTTCCATTTCCTGTCACTGTGTTTTGACATCATGAAGACCAGTAATTACACATGAAGCAGATAACTGCTCCAAACCAGCAGAAACACGGCGGGGATGTGACCGGACAGACCAGGCGACGTCCACAAAAGTCCTCTTGTTACCTTTTTTCCCCACCTCTGCCCTCACTGTCTGTTAATACAAAACATGATGGAAGTGTGAGATGTGAGGAGACGGTTTTGGTGTATTTTTGGGTGTTTCAATATTTCAGTGTTTCCCTGTCATGTAGTACAGCTCCAGACCTGTGGTACGCCAAAACAACCAGACACAAGAACAGTGTCTTATCCCACAGGGCATCACTGTGATGAACAGTTAACACCACACACACACAGTGTGAGCTACACTCCCTGTGCTGCTGTACCTGTAAATTAATTATTCTCACTGTTTACATTCAGTTTTTGTTCTTTAAAAATGTAAATATCATCATGTCATAATCTACTCACACTGTTCATATCCACCTGCCTCATATACAAAAAGCAACCTGCTACATAAACCAGATTTATTTTAGCATCCTTTGCACAATTCTTATTCTATCTACAAATTATATTGTTTATATATTTATATACATATAGATATACATATCTTTATTTTTATCTGTACATGGTAGTTCAATGTTTATGTGAAAACAATGGAGGCAGCGGTGTAAAACTAAGAGATGCAAAAACTCCCTTGTGCCAGCTGCTGTAGGCCTTTTTAATAACAGAAAGTGAAGTGTGGAAATGTTTATTCTGCATGTATTTATTGTATTTTTACTGGTTGTTGTTAATTGTTCATACTATCTGTGTTATTTATATTTTTTGTCCTGCTGCTGCACAACAAATTGCCCCTAATAAAGATTCCTTGATCCTTGATCCTATGTTTACCGGTCGAGCACCTTCTTTCCAGTTGTATTTTTATATGCTGTATATATCTGTGTTTGTGCATTGAGAGATTCTTTGTATGTGCACACACACCTGGCCAATAAAAGTGATTCAGATTTTTGTGACAGATTAGAAGTTCATGTTGGCCGAGAACTTGTCCTCTATGTGGACGACACAGGAAATAACATAATGGAATATATTTGATATATCATTGTCTTTGTACTCCTGCTGTGTCCGTTAATGTGTTAATTATCACATTAATGGTTAGTTCCATCTGTCAGATTATGATTGTGGTCGTCATTTTTAAATATTTTGGCAGGATTAAGATCCAAACATCGTCTATTTAAAAGCATTTCCTGTTTGGAGTCATGCTTGCATCACGGTGTTCATTTTGTGCCAGTTGACCCTTACAGGACTGCTGAAATATCTGAGGTCCTCTGAAGGATCTCATTAACCGTTTGGGGTCTTAAAGAACCTCTTGATCATTTTCACAGTTTACCCAAGAACCACTCAGAGCAAGAGGGCTTCGTTTAGGAACTCCTCAGGAGAAAAAGAAACCCTCAAAGATGCTTACTCAAAGTAACTCGATGAACCCTCCAGAACAAGAGGAGTTCCTCTGGGAACAAAGCTGCTGCAGGAGTTCATACAAACACTGAGATGTTCCTGGAAGAACCAGTCGAATCTCAAGAGTACCTCTGAGCATCCTTCATGATCTTCTTACTTTTTTTGAGCTGTGCAGCTGAACGACCAACTGTCAACAATGAATACAAGCTATGAGAATTCAGGAAAAATGCAATAAGACAAATATTAATGTTAATATTTATATGATTTAGTGAACATACACAGATCACATTGCAGCACACAGATTACAAGTTTCTCCAGTGTAGATATATAGCGCCCCCTGCAGGACAGACAGTGTTTCAGCCAGTTCAGCCCATTTTTAGATTAATATCTCCCCCTAGTGGCTGTTTTGTTTTCCTACAACTCATTTGATTATCATTATTCTCTGGACCTCCATCACTGCTACTGTCATTATTTTACCATTGCCATTTTTAGCTTTACTTCATGTTGTCGGTGTAAATAAGTGTCAGACTCAAAACACTGTTAAAGATTTCGGCTCTGATCGTCTTTCTCTCTTTGACAGCTTGTGTTCATCACCACTGAAGGTAGCAGAGATCTAAAAGAAGGACATGACATCATCCTCAGGATGGTGGCAGCAGGTTTAGCACGGAGTTCTAGATGTTCCTCTCTCCAGCAACGCATTCCAGCCCCTCTTGGGGGATCGTGAGGTGTTCCCAGGACAGGTGGGCTCTGGGTGTGCCTGGAGTCTCCTGCCAGTTAGATGTGCAAGTTCAAAGTGCTTCAGTGGTTCACTGGTTCACAACCTGGGGGTCTTGACTCTCACAAGGGGTCACCAAGGCTTCTTAGGGGGGTACAAGGCCTTCTTGATTTTAAGGGGTGTGCCCTCCATATCTCAGCATTTCTTTTAGTTCTGTAAAGAAAACTAAATGGAATTGTTAAAATTATTATTTAAATATTTAACAGGATAAGAGATGGTGAAGAAAACTGAGACTTTAAAGTGTGTATGATTTTGTTTTTTAAGATATTAACACATAATACAGGCAGATAATTGTTGTTGGAAAACTCATCTCTGATGCAATATTGACAGGAAATAATCTGCTCACACAAACTTCCTGCAGTTATTGCCTTCACTGTTTGGGTGAGATGTTTTTTTAAGTTGGTGTTGGATGTAAGTAAATAAATAAATGCTGTAATTTAATGTAAGATGATTTGATTTTACGGTGCAGTTTGAATATGATAACTTGTTCCTGTTGTTGTAGGTTTGCTTTTAATCCACAAGAGAGAGCTAAAACACATCTGGAGCAGCAGCCACAGCATCTTCTCCACACATATAAATGACTTGCGTATACTTTATATTACCTCAAGCACCTTTTTCTGTAAAAACATCGCTCAGTATGCAGACTGATTCTGTGTCAGTCAGAATGACATCATCGTTTTATATCAAAGCTCGACATCGCTCCATATCTCGTGGCGTTGATTTCTGTTTGACCCCTTCTCCATCTCTCAGACGTCTCAGATTTAAATGAGTGGTTCCTCGCTGAGAACACTGACATTAGTCGAGTCTGTTTGGCTCCAAACCTGAACACCAAGCTACCCCCTCCCATCCACCCGGCTGGCCTTCCCCCCCGTTAATCCGCTCTGTGACTCTCCTCTCCTGATTGCCACAATTTAGCCCTAATTGAGGGGTACAAGTTGAAGAGGAGTGGGGGCGTTTGTTGGCTCTGTTGCCATGGACACTGAGTGTTGCTAGGCAGCCGGCGGGATGCTGTGGAAGCGGAGTGCATCGGAGCAGCGGGTCACTGCGGAGAGAGGGATGTGCACCCACACACCTCTCATACGCAGAACAACACACTCTACAGCTGATGGGGGAAATGGAAAGGGAGAGAACGGAGGCATAAAAACGACGGGTCAAGACAGACTGAGGGAAAACTACCTGAGTACTAATTGTAAACCTGCTGTGAACATCTTGACAAGGAAAGTTATATAATCAAAGGATCAATAATGACTCAATACTGCAGCTTTAAAGCTGCACTAGAGAAAAAATTCAAGTAAAAATGAGTTCAGGGTCTTGAAGTTATGGTAGGAAATCTCCTCCACCCATGGACGTGCCATAAATTCAAAAGAAAAGACGTGTTTCCTCCTACAGCTCTGTGGTTTTCTTTATGGTTCCCAACATTTTTACATTATGACCGCTTAAACTGAAGCATCGTCTACTTGCAACCCACATGTTGCACATATCAATGATTTATGAGCAGTTCTACCAAAGAGTGATGTTTTCCCATCTCGGATGGTTTTGTTTGAATAATCGACAGAGGCTCACATACAGTTTTTAATGAGAATCAAGCAAATATGAGCGAGAACAAATATGTTTATTTGTTGTGGAGAAGTTTGTTCTGCCTGTTCTTTCAAGTTTCTTCTTATTTCCAGCACGATACAGCACAGCACAGCAAATAGGATACTAAAGTTCTCCAGACCTGAAGCCCACAGTTGACTGGTTTCACCTCTGGTACACATAGAGCAAGATGATCATCCCATTTTTGAGACATGTTTGTGTCCACTTGATGAATCCAACCCCGATGAATCCAATATTTACTCTCACTTTAGCTCTGGTTTGGTCTCCACCAACTCCTGAACACCTTCTGTCTCCTTTGTGGTGCTGCAGTGCCTGCAGTAAATGTGCTGTCGCTACAAGATTAAAGTCTGGAAAATATCCACAGAGAATCGAGTCAAGCAGCAAGTCCAGAACATCACGAACTTTGTATTTATATTTATAACTTAATATTTATGGAAAGAGAGAAATCCGAACAGTGGGGGAAATGTGAAATTAAAACACTAACTGGACACTACTGAGAATGAGATGAGATCTGGCTGAATGTTCTCAGACATTTCACACTCGGTGGTTCAAAAAGGAACTAATGAAAACAGCGAGGCCTCCGAAATGATCGCCTGGCAAGCAATAAATAAAAAAAATAAAAAAAAGGCACAGAGTAAATAAACAAGGAGGGGAGAGGATTAGACGAGAGAGATAAGAGAGAGACGGGGAGGAAAAAGTGAGAAGTGAAGCTGGCAAAAGATAAAGAAAGACAAGGATAAACAGAGAAAGAGGAAAGAAGATAAAAGAGTGTGTGGAATCAGACTGAGAGCAAGTTACAGAAATGAGACAAGTCTAGATTTGTGTTATTTTTAATCTCAGCTGAGTTTATACTTTTGATTTGGCAGAAGTTTTAAAAATGGTTTGAAGCGACAGGAGCAAGAGGAGAGCTGCAAACGAGAACAAACACAGACAGAAACAGAAAGTTCAGGATGAAAACACATGTAAGCAGGCACAAAGTTTCAACGTTGACAAAATTGCCTTTTCTTTTATCCCCTTCTATGTCCTCAGCTCACGTTTCTATAATTTCTCTTCAGTTTCCTCTCGGTCATGGTCATCAACTCTGCTCACAGGAACGCTGTCTCGTTGGCGTCACCCTCTAACCTTTCTGGGATGGATCTGAATGTCATTTTAGTCCATGTTAGCACCACAGCCTCGGGGATCTGACATCTACGGTGGCTGACAAGGACAAAAACGCTACAAAACATTTCCATTAGGAGAAACGTGCCGCATATCCAGTCAACACAACGGAAGTCCTCGAGGCCTCTCGTGGGAGAGCGCTGAGTGGAACAGCTTGATTTCTGAGAGAGAGAGAGAGAGAGAGAGAGAGAGAGAGAGAGAGAGAGAGAGAGAGACCAGACGAGGGAGTTTGTTTTTCTTTCACCTCTCTCTCCTTGTCACATTTCTCCTTGAGCATGTCTAATGCTCTCTTCACCTCCCCAGCATCACTGTCCTATTTTGTCTTAATCTGTCTCTGCTTCCTGTCATTTCCTCTGTCTTTTACTCACCCCTTTTCTCTTTCCTCTCTCTCTGTTACACCCTCGATCATCTCCTCTCTCTTCCGATGTGTTGACTGGATATGTGTTTTTCTGTTGCATGAGTTTGTGTCATTTCTGTATTTTCAGCATGTTTGCTCTTAATGGATCTCTCCTGCCTGCTGCCAGGCACCATCAGCCAGTCGGTCAGTTCCTCTTGTGCCACCAGCAGATTGATATCTTTGGTATTAAGTGAACAGACATTGGATTGGAAGACATCAGTGTCCCCCTCCAGATAATTTGTCATCATTTTTGTCCTGAACTTTCCAGAAGTTTTCCAAAAAGAAAAACTTCTGAAATTCCCATCAGCTATCATGAAATTTGATAAAGATATCAACCTCCTCGAGATGAATTGTAAAAACTTAAGTGATCTCCTAACATGGGGTGGCATGAGCTCAGTCTGTATAGGGACTTGGGGCTTGGGAACCGGAGGGTGGCCGGTTCAAGTCCAGTTTTGACCAAAGTATGCAAGGTGGACTGGTAGTTGGAGAGGTGGCAGTGCCTGAGGTGGCTGCCAATTACTCCACCATCTCTCTCCACATTTGCATGTCTATGATCAAAAACTTGATTGGCAGGTCTGTTACACGCTTGATCGACTGGTACGGGTTAAATACAGAGAACAAAATGCACTATATGTTGTATAGTGTAAGATTGTGTATGTTAGTTCAGTTGGTCAGTTCAGTTGTGTTGAAATCTGGTGACTGGGACACCGTTCCTTTAATTTACCCCTCTGCATGTACGTCGCTGCATGCTAGCGTGCTGTTAACATGTATACATGCATGTTAACCTGATTGAAGTGATGTCTGAGGGATGAGATGAAGCAGCGGGAGGGGGTTGGTTGCTTGATTTTAACCGAGGCAGCGAGTATACTGAGAGAACCTGCAGACACAAACAAGCCCGCAGTCTGTGCAGTGATGTTTTACAGCACGCCGAGACGACTGTGAGAGGAAAGGTGTGAAAATTCATGGCAAAAGTGTGAAGATCCATACTTTATGTTCAGGAAGCACCAGGTCATTTTCCATTTCTGCATCATCACATAACTTCACTGCCTAGTTTTGACCTCTGGTGTTCTAATCTGGTGTAAATTATGTCTTTACATTTGCAACTAACACCTACTGTAACCGTTGTGTCTTTCTATTTTTATACTAAGTAACCTGTACATATTAGCTATATGCATATTTATTATGATTATGATGTTGATGGCTGTGTGTTTCAGCCTTGACATCTCCACCTGATCATGGCTGATTTCCAGACAGGCAAACTGCATTCATCAGCACACCGCACTGGTTTTTAAATGGTTTTAGCCTTTTACTGTGCAGTCTATTCGCCCCATGATTGTGTTGCTGAATGCCGAAATAGCAGTATGATGAAATTTGCTGATGACAACAGGGGTGAGTCACCCATAAACATGGGGATGAGAGTGACAGCAGAGAGGTGGAAAATTTACCTTAATGTCATCACAAGAGCGATCTCCTGTTAGCAAGAGATGATCATCATTTCTCGGATTTTCATTCACTGGAAACACTTTCTACCGAGGAAATGAATGACAATCAAAAATGTACAGGAAGTACCTGGTTATTAATAACAAAACTTGCATGCTAACACCAATGCCAGGTTTGCAATGGTTCAACAACATTTTAGAAGTTTCAGGTCATAACTTTACCAACACCTTTATTAATTCAGAGTATGTTGATCTTTTGTATTCAGTGCTGGGGTGGAGCTTTGTCTGAACAAAACAACACCAAACTGGACTGGGCTGTTAAACTGGGTGGTAAGACAACTGCGGAACCAACGTGCAGTGTTACTTACATGGCGACATTTACCTCAGAAGATCATAGCAGACCCATTACACCCTCTGTGGACCTTCAGGGCGAAGGTATAGCACGATCAGGATGTAGTCTAAAAGAGGCGTAGCATCCTTTGTCCCATGCAGCCTCCAGCTGTTTAACAAGTCCGATTACATGGTATGAATCAGGCACTAGTAAACTTTTCTAAATGCTTTCATTGCATGAATTCATTCATTTATCTGAATCGGGCCTATAGTCCTGTGATGGACTGAGCTGGCCTGGACTGAAAAGAGGTCGACTAAACTCGGGCTATGATGCTACGTCATAACATAAACTGAATACAACTGACCTAACAAAGACTAGACTGAACCCAAAGGACTAAACTATTGAGTGTAAGCGATGAAGAAAACTCTTGGTGAGTGCAGCAAAGTTACCAACATTGTGTGGCAGCAGGTGAGGCCGTCACAAGTCCACATGAAAACCGCAAAGTCTGCGGATTATCGTAAATAATTGTTTCAATCAGCAAGTGCACCACTAGATGGCACTAAATCCGATCATCAGACCGAACAACACATGTGAAAATTATGACATTCACCAAGTGTTAGCATCCTAATATTTACTAATTAGCACTTAATGTAAAATACAACTAAGGCTGATGGGAATGTCAGTGGTTTTACAGATAATTTGTCAAAAACTCTGGAGATCACGATGACAAACTATCTAGAAGACACAAACGTCTGGACCAAAATTCATAGCAATCCGTCCCATATTTGTCGAGACATTTCACAGTTGACAACCACAGCTGTGGTGTGTCAATTTCATTGTGACGCCAGAGGAAAAGTCACCAAAGCTATGACTGGAAATCCAGTTAAGATGTTTTAGTCTGGACCAAAGTGGTGGACTGACCGACCACAATTCCCGACCCCTGAGCCAAGCTGCTGGGATGGCTAAAAATGAGCGCCTCCTTCTTGTATGTTTCCTGCTCCTTTTTGAATAGCACACCATACATTGTGATTTATAAACTCAACAATCATAAAAATAGTTTAGGAGATCATTTATGGTTCTATCTGGATGTCAAGCAGCCTGTTAACTCCAAGGTTGAACATTTGGAGTCACTGCACAAACGGTGGAGCAGCTCTCAGCGTTCTTCACATCAGCAAGTCATCCAAAATGCATCTCCACTTGATTGCATAACAACGGGGTAATTTTTGCAGTGTTCTCAGCCATTGTGACCTCATGCCCTCCCGGACACATTAGCAATCTTCCAGAGTGTTGTGAGCTGAATATTCAGGCTGGAAGACAATTGTGGGGTCATTGAGTTCCTGTTTATATCTGTGAACTCTCTGCTAAATGTGATGAGCTGAGCCTGCTGCTCATCCCAGAGCTGCAGTATGCACAAACATGAGCTCAACCATGTAGATGTTTTGAATATATTGTGTTTAGTAAAAGTAAGATTATTATCAGAATTACAAGACACAAATTTTCCATTACGAGAAAGAATATGTATATATATATATGTACTGTATGTACAGTTGAACATGTATAATGGTGGAAGGAGTACTCTTAAAAGTAGCAATACTGCTCTATAGAAATACTACAAGTACGTATAAGTCCTACATTCGAGATTCTACTTAAAGGTCCACTGTGTCAAATTTTATTGTCAGGTTTCCAGAATGAGTCATGCTTAGTCCATAAGATGATATATTCATGTTTTAGGCACTAAAGCCATCTCATTATAGTTTTAAAAGTCTTCTTCTACACGTCTCTTTGGAGCTCTAGCAAGAACAAGGTGCTCTGTGTTGCATTTTGTCTCTTTCATATTAATGAGCCTCTCTTCTGATTGGCTGATGAACAGTGGGTGCAGTCCATTTTTAGGCTACTTTAACATGTCTTCTTTCAGATAGTGGAAGGAAAGCACCCAAAACACACATTTAGGTGTTTACTTTGTCTAAATGCATGAACATTTGCATATTTAAACATGAAAATTCAGAAATATTGAAGTAAGAAATAATTGTTTTAATATAGGTAATCAACTGGGGAGGTGATAATGATGTCAGAGTGATATCCATTATAATAATGTAATGCAATACATGCCCTTCAAAATGAGTTTTCCGTCACACTCTGAGCCAGAAATGTCCACTTCGGTAGCACTTACATACATCAAACCTTCCAGTTCTATTTCTGATCTATTCTATATATATATATATATATATATATATATATATATATATATATATATATATATATATATATATATATATATATATATATATATATATATATATATATATTTCTGAAGGTTTTTGCAGAGGGCTTTGTTCACATATCACTCAAAGCCTGATTTCTAGAACTTTTAATTCCTTATAACATGGTGAAAATTGATTTTTTTTAAGCTGTTGACAGTATTTTGATGTATGTAGTGTTAAAGAGATGTTCAAAATTCCCTCTGTGAAACTAGTAAAACTTTGAACCTGGCTTTATGCAGTGTGTGTATTTCTGTTCTGGAAAGTGTACACATTAGCACAGTTTGAAATAGATAATTATCTTATCTGCATGGAAACAATGTCTTGCACCCAGTGAGCTGCTGTTCATAAAGCTAAATGATTCAGCATTGCTTCAACAGGGGGCGCCAAACTGTAGATATTTATTGAATGAAAAGTCCTGCTGGGTGACATTAGTCTGACCAAAAAAAGTCATTTAAGTCATTGCAGTGTGATCTGTGCTCTGTAATAATGACAAAGTTATACTATTCAAACAATAACTTCATCAGTAGCTGAGCACAGTGCTCGTCCTGCCATGGATAAGAGCTCTGCTTCCTGTTGTGTTTTTATGTACTCCAAACTCTGGTTCTGTTTATTCTTTTGTTGTCATTTTTCCCGTGGCATTTCTGTGACCTCGGAGCCAAGCTGCTGACCGCTGGACTACCCAGCTGTACGAGCAGGACGGCGTGAGAGGAAGGCAGCGGGACGTCCATCTGACTGCTGCAACTCTCCTCTGCAAAACCCACATCACATAAGCTCCTTATGTAAAGCAGAAAACACTGTGTAATCTCCCTCTGTGTCACTCCCTCTCTCTGTGTCTGAGCTGGTGTCAACACTACTACTACTACTACTACTATTATAGTTGCTTCATTACTATCACTTTGCCCTCTACTTCATTAACAAATCATTAAAGTTATGTTTAGCTTGTCCCCCTTTAAGCTTGAAATATAATATTCGCCCTGCCCTTCTCTCCCTCAGCAGGTCAGGTTCAAATCAATCATATTGATGAGGTGTCACAAAACCCCTCGCCTCACCTTCACGGTGACACCCACAAGTAATAGTACACCCGAGGCATCATAAAACATTTTTAAAAAAACGATTGACTTCAGGCAAACGAGGGGATTCGTGTCTGAGTGTGCACTCTTGTGTATATCCTTGTGGTTAGAAGTTACATCTCGCAGCTGTGAGACGTCTGAGTGTCGTTTCTTTGAGTCAGCTGTCCACTCCCTGCTGTGTGCTGCTGTTTCCATATGTTGTGTTACATCAGAGTGAGACGGGGCAGTCCAGACTGTGTGGTCCCTCTGTGGGACGACCACACATCGCAGTCAGGCATGAGTCTACTGGATATTTTAACTCTTCATGAGCTTTGTTTGCAGTGGCAGAGTCGCTAAGTACATTTACTCAAGTGGCACTTGTACTTTACTTGAGTATATACATGTTATACTTCTACTCTTTTGTACTTTGTGGTTCCTTTGCAGATTAAGATTTTCACATAAAAAAAAGATGTGTCTGGTTTGATCATGGTTCAGATGTCCTTGAGTTGTCAAAGAGACAACTGTTTAAGGCCTAAAGAGGTGAAATGATCCATTATTTTCCCCAAAACATTAAAGTTTAGAGACAATAAAAACACATTTGTGTATCAGAACTTTGTTTTTTCCTTTCCCATAAATAATTCACAACCCTTCAGATTTATCTGGTGACCCTTTGGAGAGCCCAGGTTGGGAACCACCAGTTTAAAGTAGCTCGGCCACACACTAAAACGCTGCTCTAACTTTGATGCATCGTATATCACTTGTACTTTCATACATTTTGTTATCCATTTTCTTAGTTCTTGTTGTAGTTTTACTTGAGTAATGGATCTGGGTACTTCTTCCACCACTGTTTGTCCGTTTTGTTATAAAAATTAGGTTTATACTCTGTTTCAGATGTTTTAAATCATTAAGACAGCCCATTAGAAAGTGTATAAGAACCAACTGTCAAGGCTCTTCGAGGAGCCTTTTTCTCTGTAACCCCTTCTGTGTGTTGCACTGTAAATGCTCCTTCTTGTACAAGAATAATAAATTCAACTTAAACTTTGATGCTTCGAATCCAATCTTCTTTATTGAAGGGTCACTCTAAGAAATTCTTATAACACATTTCCACTGTTGTGTTCTGGTTTTTATTGTCGTACCAAAGTCTGTTTTATATTTTATAAGGATTCTTGACCTGACTTTAAGCGCTTTATTAGATTAAACGGTTAATCAAATGTTTTGGAGGTGGAAGAGGTTTTCCTTTTCAAGTACCATATGTTCTAATTTGCTGTATTACTTTTTGGTACATACAGCACGCCCCTGATGCTGCCAGTGTTATCTTTCAATTCCCTTTTAGGCTTGACCTGAGGTCAGATTCTGTACAGCTGAGGCCCGACCCTGCACATAATGTATGTGTTAGACAGGAATACTGTAATGGATCCAGGATCGCAAATGTGTGTAGCCGAGTACAAGTTTACAAGTTTCAAAGATTTACATGTAAAAATATGCAAATACAACCCGTTGTCATTGATTCTCCTCCTCCTCCGCTGAACTCCTCACGTGGTTTCATTTTGAATTGTTAGAAATGTGCAATGTTTCACAGCAAAAAAGGAAATATTAGGGAAATGCACTGAACCGAACACAGATTTGTGTATATGAGTCTAGTTTTCGCGTCTTTCCCCTGCTTTTAATCACCTCCCTCACCCCTCAGATTTATCTTTTGCAGAGGCCTGACCTCCAGATTGGAAACCAATGAACTAAAACTAGCTCCACTTCAAGCAGTAAAATGTTGCTTCCACAGTTTAATAATCTCATTTATAATGATATATCAAAAACAAGGGACATTTTTCTGTAGAGTACTTTCATAATACTACTATTTTTTTTAAAATACATGACTTCTACTTGTACTAGAGTAGTTTACACTGTTGCATTTGTACTTTTACTTCCTCCAGCACTGCAAGTTGGACTGTGTATTCAAACTGACTCATCAGGTGTGAACTGTGAAATTTCAACTGCGTAACCAGCAACATTGTGCTGTAACTGAGATGAATGTCTTAATATTTTATATATTATTTTAATTATCTATTTACTAATCTACTTTGTTTTGTATATATCTAAAAAATATAGTTGTCTACTTTACTTATAATGTTTTTAAAAATGTTTCCCTTATCTTTACCTCCATTTTTGTAGTTTGTAATCGTTTTATTTCCAACATAAAATCACCTCACGCACGAGCCCCGTATTACTTTAAATCTCTCGGCCAAAGCCGTTTGCTCCGAGCTGACGTAGCGTGACGTAGCCTCACGCACATACAGTAGAAAACCGGACAGAGTGGAAAAGCTGTGAAATAGACCTCGTGCGTCATCTACGTACTGTATCTTTTCAAGAGGTCCGCTCGCGCCAGTAAAGTAAATTTCTGTACATGTGTCGTGTATCATACCTCACGCGCGCCACACCGACTGTATATCTGTCAACTGTACGTCACTCTTCCGCTCACTGTAAACATCGTGTTCCTCCGCCCGGAGCGGATAAAAAAGTAGGGCGGCGAGGGGGAATCACATAACTCATTTGACATCCAGTGAAAGTACAACTGAGGCCACGTGAACCATCTAATATGTACATTTACAACGTGTAACATATATAAATAAAACAAACAATGACGTTATATTTAATAATAACTGACCGAAAACCGCATTTTTTGTGGCTAGTGTGTGTTCTGCTGGGTAAATGTACAACTTAATATCTTCTCTATGGATCTACAAGATGACATACGGTCATTTATAATTGTTGTATTTAAATTTACTAAATTATTATGTAAATATTTATGGTGCAAAATGTTTTAATTGCTTTGTAGTCGCTAACAAACAGTGCTGGACGTAATTATAATATATAATATTTACAGTTGGTTCATATATATTTATATAAATATATATAAAAATCAGTTAAAGTAGAGTCGCTGCTCTCAAAACATGACAAGCGGAGGGATATAAACTCTTAACACATGATGTCGCCATCAGCCCTTCCTACTTTCACAGCTCACCTTCCACTAACTCCGCGCGGACGCGATACGATTGGCCCTGTCGACGCAGGCGGCTCGCGCCCATTGGCTCGCGCTCGCTGTCAATCATAAAGCAATGCCACAGGATAGATTAGGCACCATTTGCCATAACTAAATAGTTACCTTGTACATCAAGTAGGAAGAATTTTTTTTTTTAAATTGGTAAGCCCAACGCGGTCTGTCGGCGGAGAGTTATACAAGAGCTCGTCTTCGGTGACAAACCTTCACCCTCTTGTGTGCGCCTCTGAATGCAACAAAAGTGTACAACGTTTGAATCTCCCCGTCTCATCAAACAGATGTGGATACACTGCGAGGGTAAGTCACACTCTTCACCCACAGCTTGTGTCCCGCATTTCACATTTGCCATATTTTGTTTTGGGGCTCCTAGTTGTGCCAACTGTGTGTCCAGACGCCGTGGTGGTGTTGTTGTTCGGATATTTGCATGTTTCGCTCGGAGTTGATAACCGGCACAGTGTTGTGGTTGGTGGTTTAACTCTCTCTCTCTCTGTGTGTGTGTGTGTGCACGAAAAAGCCTCAGCGTTTTGTGTCAAGGACACGCTGTGCTTCATGTAGTTTGTTAACTTAACAGTGCAGTTTTAAAGCTTTTATTTTCACTGCCGTGTGCCGTGGGTGCGTGTTCGAGTCCCGAGTCCCGCAGACCCTCCTCGGCTTGTTGTGTGCGCAACAGTAATAACACTCCATTAAGAGAGCTGTCAGAAACGATTTACGACAAGTGTCAGGCTGGCTTTTTTTTTGACGCGATTTCTCTTCTTCATTTCTGCAAATGGATTTGATCCCCGAGAAAAGCACGTCCACGTTTTTATTGGCAACTTTTTTTTAAATTTTTTATCGCGCCATCAATTTGGTTTACCTGTCAAATGACAGGTTTAGATAAAGAGACTGTTTTTGCCTCAGGAACACTGAAGTGATTGGTAATTTATATATATATTTATTTATAAAAAGAAACACATTGGATGCTTTCCCTCATTGTGTCAGTCGAATAATTTTATGTCTCTTTCATGAGACCATTTCCGACAATTGTGCTCTCATTGCTGTGCGTAATTGCTTTTCTCCCGGGAGAGAGTGCCATCAAACTTCTAATTTCCTCCTCCAACCCGGAAACCATTTTGCTCGTGGAAGCAGGGCCTGTAATGATGGCATCAATAAACCCGAATAAAACTCCTGTCAAGTTATTTTTTTGTCTTTTGTAATGATAAATGTCTTCTCTGTCAAGTTTTTGCACATACAGCACCAGTTTGCCAGCATCTCACAGAGAGAGAGAGAGAGAGAGAGAGAGAGGCAGGTGACTGGGATTAGAGGGCACACAGCAAGACAATGAGAATGTGCCTCTGGAGAGAAGTCTCTCATGTCAAGGAGGCAGGAGGAACTGTTATCTATTACATCATTATCTAGTGCAGCGGAGGGATGTGCTGCTGCAACATGGACAGATGAGTGTTTCAGCAGCGCCTGCAGGTAGAGAGAGGGAGAGAGAGAGAGTCCAGGTTGCCAAAAAGGTGTCACAGGATCCCGAGGGAGACAGTCCAGATAAGGGTGCCGAGCAGGGCTGGTGAGCGTCCCAGCAGTCAGAGGGAGAGCAGATTAGAGTGAGTTCTGTGTGAGACTTTGGCAGTAGGACGCCTCGCATGCTTAGTGGAACCAGTGTTTGTCCAGATAAGACGGAGGTAATGTAGAGAGGCAGGAGGAAACGAGGCCGGTGAGATGGACGAGAGGTGTCGTTTTTGGAGAGGGTGGTTGCATGTTCGAGTCCATAAAACACATTAAAAAAAGAGCTACGAATCATTGAAGAATGAACTAATTCAAGGTTCCTGCAAAGTGAAGTCCCTTGAAATAAAATCAGAGACATCGTCCAGAGAAAACCGCCAACATCAGATCTGTCCCCTCCTTCTAAACTAAAAGTTTGCCACTTCTTTTTTTTTGGGAGCGTCTAGCAACGTTTAAATTCCACTCTTGCAACAAATACTTGTGAGTTTTGTCAGATTTCACCACGATGGTGACAGGTTTATGTCAGCACCTTTTTTTTTTTGTTTGTTTGTTGTCTGCGGTGTCAGTATGCGTGGGTGTCCGGGCTGACAAACAAAAAAATGTAACACTCTGTTGTTTCCGTCGTTGTCAAGATGTCACACACACCCATCACCTTATCTTATCCTTCCTCCCACGTGTCCGCTGCTGACTCTCTCTCGTATTGACGCCTCAGTTCGGGGTCGTTATTAAAGGCCTACATCGCCGTCATCATCTCCATCAGCTGGAAGAAACGTTGATAGTGCACTTTAAGATGTGATACCTCCACTAACATTACATTCATGCAGCAGAGTCTCTCTCTCTTAAGTCTCCCGAGGCCTCTCCCTTTCACTTGTGTACTCACGCAGGAACACAATCCATAAATTGAACAAAATATTGTAGCTGGACTTGTTCAGTGAAAAGAGGCTTAAGCTGCAGATAACTTATGGGCTCAGCTCCAGTAATGGGCTTTTGTGTCCCTGAGAACCGTGACTGCAGGCGAAAGCTGTGCGCCGCTACTCATCGACAGAGTAAAGCTGCGCGCCAGGACAAAACTTAAGGAGACAGTTTTTATAGTGAAAGTAATCTCGGAATTAATTCTTCCGAACATCCGTCCAGATTCACAAAGTCAAGAGTTTGTGAGGAAACAAGGACTGAGGGGGGTTTTTTCTCCCTCAGCCATGTGCTCCCATCGTGTGCTCTGTTGGCTACAGTCAAAACACAGCCGGGAAAGAAGAAGAAGGAGAAAAAAAAAAAACCCCGACCCCTCCTCTCCCTCCTTGCTTCTGTTAATTTGAGGAAGTACAATCATTCTCTCCTGCCGCAGCTTCCTGCTGAACTGCACACACAGGCGGTCGGTCGACGCGCTCTCTAGACATTACAG
Source organism: Argyrosomus regius (assembly GCA_946959425.1). Taxonomy (NCBI): domain Eukaryota; kingdom Metazoa; phylum Chordata; class Actinopteri; family Sciaenidae; genus Argyrosomus; species Argyrosomus regius. The sequence goes on from OX336884.1 coordinate 26,389,900, forward strand.
TGTCTGACAGAGGCACCATGAAACGACTGAGTGCCCAGCCGTGTGGTTTCTTGTGTGTAAAAACATCTAAAAGTTCAGTTTGAGATCTCACAGCCCGTCCATAATCACACCGGTTCAGGGTGTTCAGGCTCAAGTATCAGAAAATTGTTAAATATGCCCATTTTAATACCCCAGACTCCACGGAGACGCCTTCAGAGGTCTTGTTTCGTCTGGCTAACAGTGGAAAACCCATCTGTTTATTTAATTTACAATAATATATGACTGAAGCGGTGAGTGTTTGGCAGTTTTGAGTGATAAATGACTCAAAGAATTAATCAGATATCAAAATATATGACCAGTTATAGCTTCGGAAACACATTTATTAGGCTCAATTTCTAACAAACCTTTAACAAATGTGTTATCTTCGCTGTCTGCCCCGGAGCTTCTGATCATATCACAAGACCTTCCTCAGAAGTTTCTTATGAAGTGTTTTATTTTCTGCTCTTTTCTGAGCACTTGAAGGAGTTCTCATCCATGTTGGCCTCAAAGTATCAAAGCCAACACGGGAGAAGTCTTTGCTGAAGTCCTCCTGAAAGCTCCAGAGCAGCCGTCATTTTTTGAGTCGTACCTTTTGAATTTGACACTATGGGTTTTGTTACTTAGTGATTATTTTGCTGATTACTGTCTGGATTAATCTGTTACTCGTTTAGTCTATAAAATGCCAGAAAACAGTGAAAAATGTCCATCCCAGTTTCTCAAAGTCCAAGGTAATGTCCTTAAATGTCTTGTTTTGTCAGTCCAAACTCAAAGATATTCATTTATTATGATAGAAAATCTCCATATTTGATATCCTGAAAACATTTTCTGCCATTTTTGCATGAGAAATGACTCTAACGGTCAGAAAACAGTTGGCGATTACTTTTCTGTCTATCGACTAATCGTTTATTCATCTGATCGTTGCAGCTCTTGAAAAAGTATTCTTATACAATATGAAGATTTGACACTGATTTTAGTTTGATGATCACTGAAATGATTCGTTTATTAATTGATAAGTTGATGGACAGAAAGCCAAAAGACCAAAACTATTCTCTGTTTTCAGCTTCTCAAATGTGAGGATTAGGTTTTCTCTTATTTGTTATCATCTTAATTGAATATCTTTGAGGTTTTTAAGACATCAACATGGACAGTTTTGCTATTTTCTGACATTTCTAGATGAAATATTAAAACACAGCTCTGAACATCGCTGTAGCCTTTGTGACAGCGGAGACTCTCGAGCAGAGATCGTCTTTGGAGAGTAAAATGAGGTTCAAATCATTCGTTTGAATTAAACTAAAAGAGCAAGTGAACAGCGACACATTAATTCCCTGACAGATTTTCCAGCGCTCTCCATTAGTCAAGACCCTCCAGACTTTGCACAGTGGAACCGTGGGGACTTTGGCGTGCACTGTAATTTTAACGGGGGTCTAATCTTCACTAATCAATTTGTTTGTTGGCCGGGCTGAGTATTGATGGGCTTTAATCACTGCTGAAGCTCGGGCTGCATTAGCTGGGCGAGAGTGGAAAATGACATCAACCGACTGTGGAGGGTTTAAAGTAAGTTTTATATTCCAGCACCGAGGAAACTGGACAGAAAAGTGGTGAGTGTTTGTGCTGAATAGAGGTGAGCTGAGCTTCTGTAGCCGCGGCGTTGTGGAGGATGAATCTCCTGCCACCTCATTGATTTGGCTGTTTACCTTTTCAACTCCGCCTCGGCCTCGTACAATAGAGCAGCCTCGGTGTTGGACATGTGTTCTCCGTGTGCTCGCCCGCGGCTGACCTGTGCTGTCGTCCCACGACGGCGGAGAAACCCTTCTTGCAAGCCGAGTTAGACAAGCATGCCCCCTTTCGCTGCTGTCAAACTAAAAGCCTTGCACCACAAGCCGTGCTCCTTCTTTTTTTTCCCAAACGGACGAAGCTTTTCAGCAGAAAGGAGCAATTACTACCTGCTCTGGTTCGTGTTGCTTTCATGGCCTCCTTTGTGTGCTGATTCCAGGGCAGATTTTTGTCCGTGGCTGTTCCCACGCTGTGCGAGGAGAACAGGAAGAACTCAGCTGCTCAGCGGGCCTCTGCCTTCTGCTATTATGGCTATGATTCAATCATCGCAGGGCAGCGCTTTACCCCAGCACACTGAAAGAGGGAAAGGAACGTCCTCACTCCCTCTCCGTTAATGGAACTTAAAGCCAAAGGTGTTTTTGCACAAAGAGGAGACCATCAGCCACTTAATGTGGGAAGTAGCAGCAGCAGCAAGCAGCAAGCAGCAAGCCTCACCTCACAATCCACTCTCCCCCTTACTGTGCTTTCAAAATGGCCTCCCTTCTGTGCTTGCTTGCCAGAGAAGCACCACGCAGGGTGGAGGAACCAGACCGGGCGAGATTTGCTTCTCTCTCTCTCTCTCTCTTGGTGCCGCTCGCCACACCTCCTGTTTGTTTTCGTTGAAAAAAAAAAAAAGTTCAGCGTGCTGGATTCATTTTCAGTTTCATGTGCCCAAATTTAGCAGCAAAACAAATCAGGGTTTGTTTGTGCAAAAGTCACGTGACTCACAATTCGCTGCTGCTCTGCACAAATGTAGTAAAACATTCTTTAATGGCAGCGTGGGCGGATTGGTACTAAATGCTGCCTCAGCCATGAATGAACTTGTTCTCTTTGAGTAATTCTCAAAGTGAATTGACAGCAAAGATTAACACGTTTGTTCAGTTTCCCTGATATGTTGATGTCTGCTTGGAAGACTGCAGCGATTACATTAGATCTTCGTTAGAGCTTCTTGGCCAAAGCGTGAACCCGCTTTCCTCCGCAGCTTTTATTTTCACGGCAGCTGGAAACACTCAGAATCCGAGCATCCGTCCGTCCTAGTCCGGTCTGCGGTCGAGCTCTCGGCCCAAATTTCGTGCGCTAAGCTTTCAAAGCACAAGACGTCGCTCTATTGGACGTCGATATCCACCTCAGGCTACCGTGAGACTGTATGAAACAACATACTCTAGAAGCCCCTTTGGTTTGCGTCTGTTTCCTGTTGGTGTATCACGTTGCTTGGAAGAAGACGGAGAGCAATATTATCGGGGGGTCTCGGTGAAATCATTTGGTCTCACTCAGTTTTGTAAGCCGTCAATCTCGCCTTCCTAAAAGCTCCAAACCAAAGGCATCAGATAAAGCATGGAGGACTCAGCACTGAACCTGACGCCAAATACCAAAAACGGTACCAACAGCTGTCATTAGAACAGATCTGCAGATAGATTTCCTGATACAGATTATAATTTTTCAGATTCTTTTTATTTAGGTGATGGTCTTGTATGTCTGCTTTGCGCTAAGAAAGCATCTATCAGGGTTTTTCCACTTGCCTGGTCAGGAAAGTAGGCCATAAATCTACTTAACCAAAGGCAATTTTTACTTTACAAATTATTTTATTTCTTAGCAGTTATCAAATGACAACAAACACTCTTTAGCTCCGTGCAACCGAGGTGCTGTCTGCACTTGATGTGGTGCCTTTGATTCATCTTGCTCTCAAACTGCGTAATACATAGTTGGCGTTACGCCCACATCCTTTAAACTCTGCCAAACTAAACTCCTGTTTCCAGGATAAGAACAGATAATAGAAATAATAATAGAAAGGATAATTGAAATGTGCTTCAGCTTCACTTTGTCTCCACCTGCCGCCATTTTCTTGTAATTGTCCGATTGGTAAGATCGTTGATAATGTGGCGAGGTGACTCAATCTTTAGCTACTTCTTGCCCAGTCAGATGAGTGGTAAGAAAACCAAAACCACCAATTTTCAGATCTCATATGTGCATTTTACTTGAATTCAGATGATTAATCAAGAAATCCAATAAAAGTTTTGATAATCAGTTAAACATTAATCATGATTTTTAGGCCAAAATGCTCAAATTTCACACGGTCAGGCTTCTCATATGTGAATTTGTGCTGGTTGTCTGTGATAATAAATAGATTTTTTTGCATTTTAATTGGAAAAAATCAAACAACCTGAAGACAGCAGCTTGAGCTCTGGAGAATTTTAATGAACAGTGGATTCTTTTGTGTGGATTTATTAATGAATGATTGGTTGAATCAAACAAACAGATTTGTAATTAATTACAGATGAATACAGTCATTAGTAGCAGCCCTGAAAAAATTCTAAGATACCCAGCTGTGAATGCATAGAGTAATTACCTCCTCACTGTAGCCTGTTTGGCGCTATTTGCCAACTTGTCCTCCTCCCTGCTCTGACCCTCGGGGCCCAAAGTGAAGGATTAGGGTCCAGAGGAGCCGTGGCTGCAGGGCAACAAACCTCCTTACTTAAACAGGAATAATCCCTGTCCTCCAGCAAGCTCTTAATTGAGCCATCGTCAGCTGCTGATCTACGGGTTAAACATCAATTAAGGTAATGAGCACATAGAGAGGAGGAAAGAGGGAGGGTGGGGGTGGTCTTCAGTCCAGAGGGCAGGGGAGGTGATGCAGACCCACCCCGAGGACGAAGACAAGGACTGGAGTGTGTGTTCCTGTGAAGTAGCTCAGTGAGTGGAGTGTTGATTATAGCGGTGCAGGACGGAGGCTGCTTCAAACAGGCTGATGGTGGTTTGTTGTTAGTTTAGCTGTGTTTGTGTTGGACAGGCTGCAGTCTGCTGGCTGAGCTGAGTCAGGACGCTCGCAGGGCGATTTTTCTATCAGACTTTTTAGCTGAGGTTGAATCTTCACAGGTGTTATCACTGCTACCTCCTTCTGGTCGTTTAATAAATTATTAAATTATCAGAGAAATGTATAAAGTGTTGGCCATTTGTGTCTAGTGCTGCAACCAACAATTATTTTCATCATTGATTTAATCAGACGATCATTTTCTCTCAGCTGGTTGGGCAATAAAATGTCAGAAAGTGTTAAAAAAAGTGACCTTAAATGTCTTTTTTTGTCCTCAACCGAAAGACATTCGGTTTCCTGTCATAGAAGACCAAAGAAACCAGAAAATATTCACATTTGAGAAGCTGAAATCAGAGAATTTATTCTTAAAAGTACTTAAAACTATTAATTGATTATCAAAATAGATTCATTTATTAGTTGACAACTAATCGATTAATCGACTAATCATCGCAGCTCTCGTGTCACACAGTCATCTCGTGCGATAATAATGAAGGGCTGCAGCTATCAACTATTAGTTTTCCTAGAAACTCATGTTAAGTTAATAAAATGGCAGACAATGGGTGAAAGAAATGTTCCCAGAGTCAAAAATGACATGTCCAGATGTCTGATTTTGTCCAATCAGTCCTCCACAAATCAGTTTACAAGATATAAACAACAAATTGCCAGATTTGTAAGGCCGAAGAACATTTGCATTTTCTGTCAGTGTTGTTTGTTTTGTTTCAGCACTAGTTGTCATTTTTTTCTAGATTTTATTAAAATGTTCAAATAGTGACGATGATCTAATGATTTCAAGTTATTTTGATTAATAAATCTGCTTTAAAATCATCCATATCACGTCGACTTTGAGATCTTAAACCGTTAAGGAAATATTGAATATTGACTTTTTTCAGCTACATAACAGCGTGCAGTTTAATTACATAACTAGTACTGTCATATGAATATCAATACTTCTCATGAAATCTTTTTATATACAGATTCTTCACTCATCTTGATGTCTGGTTGTTTTTTATTTTGCTTCGGTAAACTTAGTCTGCAGCAAAGACGTGACGTGTTTTATGTTTGAACAGGAGAAGAAGAAGAACTGCTGGCAGCATCATCTCTGTAGTTAAAGAGACAAAGAAAAAAAAAGCACCAATTACAGAAACTTAAACTTCAATAAAAGAAAAATCCAAAATCCACCCACGCTGTTTGATTGACAGGTGATCTCTGGATGTGCAGAGCAGCAGAGCTGGGAGACAAAGATGGAGACTAAACTAAAAGGCAATCTTGCAGATCACCGCTTGAAATTTTCATTTTTTCACGCATATTTATCCTCGCCAAAAGCTTTTGAGGAAATGAATGATTAGAAAACATTTTGTGCAAACAAATCACATTAGTGTGTAAGGAGGTGTGTGTATTTAATAATGTCATCTGTCCCCTGAGAGTGTTGCCAAGTTAGCTTATTTAAATAAGAGTCAGTGCGTGTCGGAAAGGAAATCATCAGACAGCCTCTGGTGTTTTTTTGTTGTGATGGCATGAAGCTGCCATTTGATAATATCAAACATCCTAATTATTTAAGTTGATCATTAGAGACACTGATTTGGGTTTGATGCTGCAATATGCCGCAATTCCTCTTTCTGCTTGCCTTTAATTGAGCAGTACAATTAGATTGTTGTATCAGTGTCTAAAGAGGTCAATAAAAAGTCAAACTTTTTCTTTTTTAAATTCATCATTCAATATTTAACAAACACAGATGATTCAATCTTTAGATGCATAAGTATTTTATAAGCTGAGCTCTGAAGATGACTCATAGATTTAATGGAATCCCAAAAATGTTTCACTTTCATGTCAGCAGTCATTTTTTTTTATTGCTCCTCATCAGCTCATTCAAACAGCAGAAATATTTCATTCTTGAATGAAACTTTCAATTTAGACCCCTGAATGCAGCGCTGCATGTCAGTTCTAGATGTTTTTGATTTGATTGAGATGTTTGGGCTTTAAAAAATTTAAACTACAAAATTGAGAGTTAAATACTTGTTTCAAGACAATTGAGAAATAGTTTCTCAACAGAATACTGACCAAATTTTTGATCGCAGGAACTTTTCCAGGAACTGAGAATCCTTTTTACGAAGTCAGTTATTGGGCCAAAGTTCTTAGATTAGATTAGATTAGATTAGATTCAACTTTATTGTATTGAATCTAATCTGATCTGACAACTTTTTGAGGGTCAGGAACTATGGCACAAGAACTGTTAAACTTTTAAAATAGAAACTGAGAGATAAATACTTCAATCATTGTTGGGAATGTCTTGAAAAAATCCAATTTTGATTGCAGGAACTTTTCCAGGAACCCAGAAACCTTTTTAACGAAGGCAGTTATTGGGACATAGTTCCTGGCCCTCAAAAAGTTCTTAGGTTAGATTCAATCACAGTAAAGTTGAATCTAATCTAATCTAAGAACTTTGGCCCAATAACTGACTTTGTAAAAAAGGTTTCTGGGTTCCTGGAAAAGTTCCTGCGATCAAAATTGGATTTTCCAAATTCACTTACAATAGCTGGGATTTCAAGTATTTGTCTCTCAATTTCTGTTTTAAAAGTTCAGCAGTTCTTGGGCCATAGTTCTTGACCCTCAAAAGGTTCTTGTTCCATACATTATTTTTTCATTTAACAAAAGAAGCTCTGAAATATTAATTATTGTACAAACTCATCACGCCACACAAGAAGGCTGTAATTTAACAATATGTTGGCGGCTTTATTGTTGAGTTTCAGCTCTATTATAGCTGTCCGACTTTACTCTCAACACTCTCATAGCATGATTTTCTGTCACAGCAAGCAGTGGCTGAACTAGCATGTGAACATAGTTGAGCATTTAGCAGCTAAAGTTCTAGATAATACCCTCTGGAGTTGGTAGAGACCAAAAACAGAACAAAAATTAGCCTTGCATTTGTCCCCAACTGATAATATGCTGAATATTTCATTGTGGCTACATGCTAAAGCACATGCTTTCTCGTGTTTTTAAGTCTTTATTTTCACTGCAGCATGTCTCCTTTCCATTCTCCACTCCAAACATCGCAGTCACACAGCAGTAAATTACAAAGAACAATACGTTGGCTCTGTTGGCTCTGTTGTCTTGTTGCTTTTTGATCCATCATGGATCTAATTTGCTTAATTGTCAAAGTCTTAAGATGTGGTGGAAATGCAAACAATTTACTTCCTGAATTAGTTCCTGTGGCTATTTCCTAGTCCTTCCTTTTTATTAGGTTGCACATAAAGTGTGACTCGACCCGTATTTATTTGTTTTAATCAGTGAAATATGATACGAAACATTAGGAAGTTGTGTTGCCATGAAAACAACCTGATATGTTGTGGCTTTCTGGACGTGTGGCGAGCTGCGGGTCTCAGCTTTCAGCAGGAGTGGCACACGCTGCCACCGAGCTTAAAGGGAAAGATGAATCCCCGAATTCCTGTTTGCTGGAGTTCACCCAGACTGTCACCCCGGGTTCTATATTATAATCAAGCTTCTGTGCTTTACCACAGAATTTCCACTCATCTCCCAGATAAACAGAGCTGCGGTGAATTCCTCCGCTCCGTCCTCAGATGATGAATTCTGGGGAAGTAGGGCAGCAGGGCGGCCTGGACTTTAAACAGTCTTGTAATCTGAAAGGTCACAGGATTGTATCTGAGTGTTTGGCCATGGTGCCCTTGAGCTAGATGATAAACTCCCACTGAAAAATGCACTACTTTGATTTCAGGGACGATTTAATAGTCACACAGGTCTGCTCACACCGTCCACTGCAGTCATTCTGCGAAGATCTGTTACATAAATGGAAATGTGAAACATAAAAACCTGTGTGGTAAATCCCTGCTCGGTTGTTGATTTTTGCTAAAAATACCCCTGTTCAGGGCACTAAATTTATCCGGCCTGCCTCGGAAGAAATTGCTGGAAATAACCAGCTTTTGGAGCCAAAATGGAAATCTGCTGACCTCATTTTGGTTACGAGGTAGAAACAACCACATGAAAACACTGAATACGCGTAACATTTACAGGGATTATGAAATCTGTAGGCCCTCTCATCACATTTCATCTCCGGGTTGTCTGTGCTCTCTTCTCCCTTTTCGCAGTCAGTCCGTTTTTTTTTTCTCGCTGCAGCACTTTATCCAGATTAAGTTGTATTTCCCTTCTTTTAAATATACTCCAACCAAAGAGGTCATCGGATGAAAAGCTGCCCAAATGGACATTGTATCTGAGCGTGTGGTGGGATCAGAGGACAGCGGTCCTGGATCAAGACACAACCTCTGACTTTATGTGGGTTAAATGCAACTTAAACCCAACACAATTTGCAGGATTAACCTTAAATAACAGGAGCTCGAGCAGGGAAAAGCTGCAGCGCTCTCAGGGTTGCAGTGCCGCGCCAAAAAAATAAAAATAAAAAAAACACACCAGGCCTGGCTTGACCTTGACTGGGCCGTGGTGTCAAAATCCACTTAAATTCAATTTGAATCCATTTAGTTCAGCTTCTGGCAACCTTCAGCAATATGGCCTTTTATTTAAAATTCCATTACGTCCTCGATATTCTCAGAGCTTTTAGAAAGAGTGAAAAGAAGAAAAGTGAAAGTAACAGCAGAAATTGACTTTTTGGATATTCCCCTAATATAAATATAAATTCTGTTCAGATTTATACTGTCTATATATTCCACAGACATTTGATATCAATACTTAAACCATCATATATGTGTATATGCTTCTGATTATTTCTAATGTGTGAAAGGTTACTGATTTGCCTCAGGGGGTCCTTTGCTTGCCCTCATCCATATGAAGGTCAGAATCAAGGTCATCTCATCCTTACCACAGAGCACACAGAACCTTGGAGGTCGGAGGGATTTGGTGTCTTGCTCAAGGGCAATAACTCAGATCACATGTCTGCCAACATAAAAGGTCTTGAAGCTCTCATGCTCACTCAAAAGTCCTGCTGATGTTTGACGGAAATACAGAATGTGTCCTAGTTTTGATATCGGTGTTATAGCTGTGACCTTGTTATGATTCCATCACGTGCGCGCGCGAAACATTTCATAACTCCAAAACTTAATATTTCATAACACAGATGCTATCAGAGGTTACTGATGTTTTCAGAGCAGCACAAGCCCGGAGAGGATTACCGAGAGTCAGAATCAACAAAGGCCAGCGATCGACTGCATTATATTCGGCTCGGATTAAGGCTCCTCTGTCCGGTGTGACGATGAGGGCGATGATGAAGCTGCGGTCTCTCCGCCGTGCAAACCCTGAGGGTTCAAAGGAGGACGATGCGGTACTGTTGCCAAGGAGCTCCGAGAACAATGCATCTCAGAAGATTATAAAGGAGGAAAACAGAAGAAGTTGGGACGAGGATCAAGGAGCGCTCGCACACCTACAGGACCTGAGGAAGCCGCAAGAGAGAAGAGATATCGAAGAGAAGTTCTTTTCTCTCTCTCTCTCTCTCTCTCTGAAATGCCATACATCTGTTTTAGGAAAGTGTTTCTACCTCCGATGCATCATTGAGTATTCAGAAAACACGGCTCATTCTGCCTCCAGAGCAGAAATGTTTCATAATCAAAGGTCTTTCGCTGACTCAAAACTTGAATAGTATCTCATACTGTAAGTTGCTCTTGCCAGATATCGTTTTGTTACAGCCGGTGCCAAAATGTTCTGCTGCACGGAAAGAGGCAGAAGAAATGCATGAAGGATGCTCTAAATCTTTTATTTTTTTTGCTTAAATTCGACTCCTCTTGGATCACAGTTTGTTTATGACAGGTTGTAACCCCATTACACTGCCAATAATCCTGAAACAGAGTAATCAAAACTAAGACATCACTGCTGCCCGAATTCCAACACATTTTAATACCGATTGCGCCACATTCCTTCTTTTTCTGGATCGAGGCGTCTCCCTAAATACCAACCAACTCACTTTTTGGCTTTCTTTCCTGTCTAGTTTCCTCTTGGCTCAATCAAGCTGCCTCTGTGCCAAACTTATGACGATTGTTTCAGATGAATGACGCAAGATTAACTTAGTCACCCTGGTGCTTTTTAGAGCATTCGGATAAGACGTCTCTTGCAGCCCTTTTCAGCGCATTAGGAGCTGATCCGGTGCCACGGATCCACGCGGTCCAGATTGGAATCGGTTTGGGGGAAAAAAGCTGCGACTTTTCTTTGCCAATCACACTAAAAAAAGGAGGAAACATCAGATCTGAAATGAAGAATTGGGAGACTTTCAGCTGCATTGTGTGAACGTGGGCCCAAGTGCCGTGCCACCATGCTGACGGGGTTACGATGGCGTGAGAGCAGGGGCTGCTGGCCAGCGCTCCGGCACAGCTGAAATAGCAAGCAGAAGAGCCAGGAGCTGAAACACTACACCCAGGCTTCTCACACTCCCCCCCTCCACATCTCTCTCTCTCTCTCTCTCTCTCTCTCTCGCTTTCTCACCTCTCTTCCTCACCCTGCCTCTCTTTTATCTAAGGTCCTGCCGCTTTCTTGCTCTTCATCATCCTCATCTAGCCTCCATCCACCACCTACCCCCCTCATTCTCCTCCCACACCTCTCTTCCACTTCCAGCGGAGCACGGCGGATAGAGGTTACGGCCTCATTTGAATATCTGAATGTATATCAACCTCCTCCTCGCTGGGGCGTGGCGTCGTTTTACAGCCGTACAGCTGCGGTGGTGTTATGGGACCATCTGCGCAGGGCTCATTGAGTTAGCCATGAGCTAAAGTGGAGAAGAGTGTGGAGAGGGGAGGCGGTGCAGGAGGGTAGTAGCTTATTCCTCTTTGTTCTTACTGTGTTGTGGAACAGAAATAGTTGGGAATGGTCCACGGAGAGAAAAAGAAGAAGAAGAAGGAGAAGAAGGAGAAGGACTAGAGGGAGGAGGAGCTAGAAAAATCCCCTCTCCACCCTTCCAAAGTCACACACACTTCCTTAATGTTTGTGTATGTGCGTGTGATGTTGCTATGACTCCAGGCTTGTGTATGTGAGTTCATGCATGAATACTGTATCTGCTCATGTGTGAGTATTATCGAGGTACAAACTGTGTATTTGTGCTGCTTCATCTTTGGAAAAAGGAGGATTTTCATCAGGATTTTATAGATGTTTAATATGCAAATGCATATAATTAATACGGTGGAACAAGTTTATTGTAAAGTCCAAATTCTAATACTCGGTACCCGAGTTTCAGCACCAAAACCAACCTTTTCATACCAACCTATCTTCATCTTTTCATTCTAATTCACTTGAGTTAGACAAGAGGAACAATACCCCTCTCATATATGTACGTATATGTACGTAAATAAAGCTGGTGTCATCTAGTTTAGCATATATACTGGAAGCAGGGGGAAACAGGAGGCCTGGCACTGTCCACAGGTAATAAAATCCACCCACCAGCACCTCTAAACCCTTTAAAATTTGACACCCACATACCGAATTCCCTTCATATCCAGTGCATTCTTGTCTTTAATGCACAAAACATGGCTCAGAAAGTTATAACCCGCCCTCTTTTTAATATTTTTGACCTTAGAAGCAGAAGTTTGACCTGAATATCTTATCTGGAGCCCCTTATTGGCTTTTTCGGGAGTGCTCAGTCACGCAACACTCAACAATGTATCTTGCGGACAGACCGCCCACTGATGAAGACCTCCCAGAAAGAACTAGTTTAAATATTTCTGTCAAACTTTATGCAGAATCTAAAGCACGTCTTAAAAGGTGGATGGGATTAAACGGTATAGATTTTATACTGCATGTTTTTGTATATCTTATTAAGTAGTCAAGAGTGTGTTCAAGAGGTTGCAGCAGACCTTGTGTTGCTGTAATCGCACTTTAACACAGAAGAAGAGTTTCTGTGTTGTTTTTTTTTCTTATTTAAGTCTGAAGCACCTTTGCTCCTTTGCTTTTTGCTATGGAAATATTATTTGTCTTTCTTTTGGAGCGATTAAAAAGGTCTTCTAAGTCATTAAATCTGTGCTCAGAAAGTGCGCAGATACCACGATGGTTCTTTAAAGCGCTGCAGAAATCCATTTTCTCTTGCTCTGATGTACAAACCCGAGCTCACGGCGTCAGCGAGGAGTGTTTTTCGCGGGCAAAAAGCACAGCCGTGCTTTCAGTCGATAGAGAGTGTACTTGTTTTCTGGCGGTGCCGTGTCAGTTCAGGCATTAGATAACGTTTTATTCGATGGTGTTCAATGGCTGACTCGTCCTCACCTCTCGCCCAGGCCTCTCCTGCACTCCAGCCCACACGAGCTCCCATGTAAAAACCAAACGCACACAGACATCCACCCACTGACTCATGTTCACACACACACACACACACACACACACACACACACACACACACACACACACACACACACACACACTCACTCCCGTTCTCTCTCTGCATCCTTCCTCTGGAGGATTCTGGCAGTTGTTTATGTTATTGAACTGGTTATCACATTACAGCTGGAACACCACCAGACTCCGAGAGAAAAGAGTCCTCCCGCTTTCTCAAGAAAGGCAAAGAGAGTGCGAAAGGGAAAAACAAGAACAGAGGGAGAGCTAGATAAGGATGTTAAAATGTTTTCATCGGCATCGTCGGGCTCCTTTGCTCATTTTTGTTTGAACATTAGAGAACCGCACAGAATCGGGTCGTTTTAAGCACATTTACAGCTGGTTTAACAGCAAGTCCTTCACACCCAATCACAAAATAGGTCGTCTTCTCATCTGGCGCCCTTACTGCAGGAGGACATTGTTTATCAGTGCCTTCCAAAATGCATTGTTGTTGTTGCGACCGCTGGTTTAGTCTACTCGGTTATGGTTAGGGAAAGCTTGTGGTCCAAACAAAAACCAACGTTGGCTTTGTTAACCCGTCACCTCCCCGACCTTCACCCCACGAGGTTGAAACGGCGTCAGAAAGATGTAAACACATGTCGTTTCGAGTGTTTGAACAACCCAGCGCTGTTGTTTCTCTCCATGTGGACAGACTCCGGGTTGGAAAGCAGGTCAGTCTAACTCTTTAAATACATAAATTGTTTTCTCGGCCTCGGTAATAGCCGACGTTGCAGTTTTGGGATCCATATGAGATTTAAAGACAAAGTTTTTTATAGCAAAACAAAAACAGGTGACACTGGGACTGAACTTCAGTTTGTGTGTTAGAAGAACATCATGCTAGAAAGAAACTTAACCGAGTTGTTTTTGGGCCTAAATCTAACCAGATCAGAAAACACTTGGAAGGCCTACCTGCCAATGAGTCCATCAGTGGAGGACTTTAATTTGGAAGACTTGCTGGACTTAAACTTTCCCCATAGAGTTGAATGAAAACCCCTCATACACAGTCTCAATCCTCAGCTTTATCAAAGTTATTAACTATTTATCATAAAACCATTTGGTTACTTTGTTTGTACAGGTGTTCTGTGTAACATCTACCTTAATCTCGACAGATTATTTTTTAACATTTATGGTTTATTTAAAGGGGACAGATACTTTATAAACCAACCAAAAACAGCTATCTGAGTGTCTATAGCAGATGCTAATTTGCTGGCCCGTCTCCTGAAGGGCTTTTATGAGAATAAAAAGGTAAAAATAAAGGTAGACAGAATACTTTTGGCAATACAATAAATCAGACATGTAAAAACACGAGTACAGGTTCAATGCTGAGTTAACCAGGATTTGTTGGTCGTCTTATAGGTGATTAAGTTTGCAGCAGTTCCAGGACTTTTTGTTCCTTTTCACAGCAGCAAAGGCTGTCTGGACAAAATATATTTTGCATTATGATAAATGCCGTCATTGGACATGCACGGGGAACTGAGCATTGTAGCATTGAACCTGCAACTTTTTGTACAGTTAGTGTCTTGGTTTAGGAGGAGTTACACAGAGAATACAACCTCAGTGTTTTACCTGAGCTCCATGCTTTTTTTTTTAGCTGACCCTGCATGTTCTGCATATTAAGCCATACTACAAAATGTAAATGAAATTTGAGGGTTAGTGGTTACCCCCGTGAATGATGAGAGAACAGATTTGGTGGTTTAAAAAGTCTGCACTACAAGTTATGGAAACTTGTCTTTTTGCTCTGTTTTGCACACCCAGCAAGAATACATAATCCAAAGATGTGTTTTCTTCTTCTTCTTCTTCTTTCACCCCCATGGTTCATCCAATCCAAAGAAGTGCTGCGCTTTCAAATCCCCTCTCTTCTTCCAGCTTTGCTCCTTTTTTTTTTCTTTTTTTTTTACAAACCGATAACTCGTCGTCCTAAATATCCCGCCTAGCGCCTCCACCACAATTCACTTCGCAGGAAACTTCGTCTTGACAAAAGCGTCGAGGGGGTGGAGGGAGAGGAAAGGGAACGTTCACAAGGGGTGGAGGAGCCCCTCAGTCTCCATCAATAGAGGCATCTCCCTCGTGTTTCCGTAGAATCCAAACGGCAAAAAGTTTTCACTCCCAACAATCGAGGAAAGCTTCATACCCCCGCGATAACGAAATGAGCCGACTTAGAGGTCGACTCAAGCGTGACCTTGGGATTATAAGATCCACATCGATGGCCAAACTGTCATTGTGATTGTACACAGTGGTGATTGAAGTGAAAACCTAGAGTATTGTGGGTTAAAATGATTATGGATTAACATGACAGCGTGGTTTTCTCCTCGCCGTAATGCCGGCACCAGCTCCAGTGAAGCAAAGCAAAGGAGCTTAGAGCTTTTAGAGCCTGTAGTTGTGGTCTCCGGTAGCATCTGTTGTTAGAGTCGGACACAGCATACACACTGCCGAGCCACTCCAACACATGCTGGAGGGTCATAAAGCCCTGTTTTAATGTACTGACAGAGAGAGAGAGAGTGTGTGTGTGAGTAGGTGGGTGATACAGTATGAGGGAAGGCTTTTCACAGAGGACAATTCCTCTGGAGTCACAACAGGTGTATGTGTGTGTCTGTGTGTGTGTGTGTGTGTGTGTGTGTGTGTGTGTGTGTGTGTGTGTTTGTATGTGTGTGGATTGCTGAAGGGAATTATGAGCCGGGCACTAAAAGGAGGAGGAGGGGTGGAGGGGGGCTTATGAAGGGTCCCCTCTGCCCCACCTGTAGCCTGTCAGCTGTTGTAAGCCTGTTAAAACGTCAGCTGTTTCTGAGGAGAAGTGTGTGTGTGTGTGTGTGTGTGTGTGTGTGTGTGTGTGTGTGTTAGTCAATGTCAGGGAGCTCGTGGAGGTTAGGGGGGAGGGCTGACTGGCTCCGTGTGGCCCTCAACGCCCCATTGCACATCAAACGCCTCGTCGCCTTCGGGGATTTGTTTGTGCAAAACACAGCGCCTCGTGCCTGCGTCGAGTGCTGCGACGGTCTGGTCCTGCCTTGCCTCGCCTCGCCTCTGTCCTGCTCATGAAACCTCCGTCCAACTGCCAAGTTTCGAAAAGTTGGATCCTCCACAAAAGAAGACAGAACCTCAAACATTTGAAGAACGTCAAATTTTTAGCTTTTATTCCAAGAAACATGTTTAAAATCTAAAATCTACCATCACCAGTGCAACGTCTGAGACCTTTGAGTAATATAAACACGTTAATCTCCAAAATCTTACTAAACATTTAGTTAACAGAAAAGCCAAACTTCTCAAATTCATCTGTGTTCAACATTTTTTGTAACACAAAGCAGCTGCACCAAAGATTCACTGAAAAAAAATCTGAATAAATCTGATTTAAATCAGGAAGTTTCTGATCAAAGACTAAAAGAAAACAAGAACTATCTCCTGGTCCAGCTTTTAGTACTTGACAATTTCCGACGGAAACTCTCTGATTAATTGACAAAAAGCAGAGATCTGGAAACAGCTGGACATCTTGGCAGAAACTTTTTTTTTGGCAAATTTGGCTAGAAAAATAGTTCCACATTTGGTTCGTGGCAGCACTTTTTGTCAACAGTGTGGACTGTGATTTAGTTTGGAGACCTCGCGGTGGCTCTTTGATGCGGTTTTCGTGTTTTCAGCTGTTCAGTTCTGACCTCTTTTTAGTCTGCTGTCATGAAAAAACGCAGACAAAAAAAAGAAACAGTTTTTCTGGTTTTTCTGGTGTAGCAAAGTGCCTCAGACATAGTTCCAGTCAAAAGATTAAGTGCCTTTTTTTAATCAAAGCTCACACTATATAAAACTGCAGGTATCCATGGCAACAGAGCCTCTGCTTTGTTAGTTGACTCTCATTTGAAAAATGAACCTGACCGAAGGGTTAAACTGATGACAAACAAACTTTTAGAAATGGATCACACTCTTTTTGCCTGTAATATGAAGCTAATATGGTATCATATATGAATGTTATTCTACAAAAACAAAAACGTTATTGAACAAAAAGTCCTGCAGGATCTCCACTTCCTCCCACTGTACAAAAATGAAGCCGGAATATCCCGGACACGGCATCTTGTGCTAGTGACGTTGCACGTGCAGTAGTGATCAGGGTTGGTCAGCTGTCGATCATGAC
Organism: Argyrosomus regius; assembly: GCA_946959425.1. NCBI lineage: Eukaryota > Metazoa > Chordata > Actinopteri > Sciaenidae > Argyrosomus > Argyrosomus regius. The sequence goes on from OX336884.1 coordinate 26,406,954, forward strand.
GTGAAAGCCACAAACAACAAAGAACAAACTTACCAGAAACATGAACGCTTGAATGTCAGTGTACTTTTTTATTTTGGCTCATGTCCTATGTCCTAACACGGAGGAGGCGACCTTTATGACCTATACTTCAGCCAACCACCAGGGGGGGCATTACGATGTTTGAGCTTTACTTTTGTCGCTGGTTGCACGGAGCTATAAACTTTGGACAAATATATTAATTTGACACTTGTAACCTGACTTATAACAACCTGTACAGCTATGTGCATTTCATCCAAACTTGCCGTCACTTTTCTGTCACCATTTTTCATGAACGTAGCAGCTAGCCGTGTGGGAAGATGATTGGTGAAGATTTTCAGGTCTGGAAGCAGACTGATTTAAATCTGATCAAAGAATGTAGTCTTCAGATCCGTCCAGATATTGGAAATAATCGTTGAGGTTGAGTCAAACAAGGTCATGAAATAATCCTCACTTCAAACACTTAACCAGTCCGTCGCAAGGCTATCGTGGCAGCAGTCTTTCAGCGAGCACATGACCTTTTATACTCTTGTAGCATTCAGCTGTAACAAGCTCGCAGAGGCTGTTTATATTCAGAGAAATAAGAGCCGATTTTGGCCATGGGATGATTTTTCCAATAGCACTTCAAACAGGAATAATAATTTAAAAGAGAATTTTTTTCCCTTAATCCAAACAGCTCTTTGAAATTAACAGCGATGAATCTTTAATTCCAGACAGTCTGCTCTTATTTTTCTGGGCGTAAGCTAAACGTCTCTCTTCTCTCCAGTCGATCATGCTGGCGTGGGAGTCACAGGTGTTGAGTGATTTATGGCTTTAATTTACTTTGATAGATTAAAATATAATATAGCAACAAGCATAAAGCTTTAATTAGGATAACACAGTGAGGTCTTGTTTCCCTGAAGTCGCCTGACAGGGAGCCAGAAAAAAAAAAAGCTTACGACTTCACTTAACACATTTAAATGGTGTACTGTACACAGAGAGACGTTAAAGAATTGTTTGTTTCAATGAGAATTTCATGGATTTCACCTCAAAGAAACCTTTAATTTTTAACAGAACAGCTTTAATGAGTGTTTGGAGACAAAGATTTAGCCCAAAATAAGTAGTGACATTAATATTCTGTCCCTGAAAACGTTCCTGTGGACAGTGTCGGCGGCCTGGAAAAGCAGAAGGCTCGGAGCTGCACGGACAGGCTTTAAGAGGGGGGAGGAGGAGGAGGAGGAGGGCGAGGGTGTTGGAGCCTTTGTGGTGGCAGCTGAGTGAGGCAGACAGTTGAAGGGAACAGGTTGCTGCGTCTGTTAGGGCTCGTCTTGCTGCTCTTGACCTTTAACCTTTCGCCGTGACAGCTCCTCTGGCTGGAAGATACCAAAATTCCCCTGGATTTGGGAGAGCCAGGCCTGGGTTAGATGAGACACAAGAGATGCACAATACTGGCCAGTACTGTTGTACAGTCTTTTTAGGTCACGTTACATCAGATCTCCCTCATTAGTTCAAACAAGTGTTTTAAGCTTATATTTCCATGCTACGATAACCACACTGACTTAATATATGCTTTTCTAATGACTCATCTGAAGGGAACTGTGAATTTAGTCATTAGCTTTATTGCGGTAATGCTATTACTCTGTGAACATTTAACACATTCTGTGGAAAAACACATTTGTCTTCTCAGCCTGAGATCACAAACTGTGGCGACAGCAAACAGCATTTCCCCTCTCCACTGCTGCACGGGGCTGTGGATTTTCCTTATTTGCCCAAATTAGACCTTGATGTCTGACGTGTCCACTTTCCTACGCAGGAACTGAAATGCACGACACGCTAACTATGTGCTAAAAAGCAGCCTCGTCCAGCTAGTTTGTTCCAAACATTAGCACTGTCGGCCGTCTTGGTCGGGGTCGGCTGAAATTAACTTCACCTTCCAGGAAGTCAGGATAATGAAGTTAAGAGTTTTACTTTCAATTTCAATTCGCCGACGTGCAGAATCATGCTGTGCTCTCTTTAAAGCAACGCAGCATCACGGCCAAGAGTGTAAAAGTAGAAATCAAAGGGAAACAAAAGGTTTATTTTTACACCTAAAATCACAAATTTGAGCCAAAGGGCTTGCATGACAGATTCTTGAGTTGGAACGAAAACCTCTCCAACTCTTCATGCAGTAGGTGCCACATATGCACTCCAAAGTACTTTTAATTGCAGTATTATATTAATATTAATAGTCTTAAACACTGGGACTGCATAGAGATGTTTATTGTGAAGCAGCTACTGATGCTAATGCAGGAAATACGTTGGATTTATTAACGTCGATCGTCGCTGCTCCTCGCTGCTGTGGTTTGCTGTAACTTTGTGTAAACAATAAGCACATTTTGGGCAGTTTTAAATGCTGCAAGGAGGAAAAGTCCACGAACAAATGGTGTGCTGCTCAGAAGGGCTGCAGGCAACAGACACAATACAGCTGGAACCAGCGTACCTCCCACACGTTATCTAGGCAAACAACGCAGTTTACCTTGCAATCTATTTAGATGGAAAGCCGCCGTGTACGCGTCATACAAATCTCACTGCTGACTAATATTTGTAAATAACAGATTTTTATACATGGACATTAAAAGTAATCTTTGCCTGGAAATGGCCGGTGACCACTGCAGCATACAAACTAACAGTGAACCTGAGGTGGGCCGAATGACATCTGGGTGCTCAAACAAGCTATCTGTAACGGCACCTACCTGTCAATCAAAGTGGCCACGCTGTTAATTATGCATAAATTTAAGCCTTAATATAATTTAAACAGGTGAGTTCTATAAAAATTCGTCCCACAATTCCCACCATGATCAAGCACTTGTTGACAGTTGCAAGGAAAAACTTTAAGAAGCAGAAACTTGAGCAAAACCCAGCTCATTGTAGACGGCTATCAGCCGCGAGCACTTGAGTTTAACCACGTCAAAAAAAGTAAATCTAATAAAAAACATTCAGTGTATGGCAGCAGTGAATCAGTAGACTGACGTCTACTGTAGGTAATAGACTGTCGATGAATAAGCACCTCATACAACCCGACATCAAGTAGCCTGAACCGTCCCTTTATGGTTTATTATTTTTTATGACATCAGTCTAGGCGGCTCTTATTTCAGGCGAGTTGGCTCGCCACACTGCAGGAAACAATGTGTTGATATTCAGTCATAATGTCATGGTTAATGGTGCGGACTTAAATGGAAGTCAATGGGTGAAAATGGACTGCGAATTGGTTTGATCCACTAAAGACGCTGTTTGCACAGAAAACCCCTCCGAACGGGTTTGAAATTAGTAGACGTCTAAACATGAAGTGCAAATAAAACATTCATTGTATCACTGTTCCCGCATCGCGGTGTCAAATTTACGCCGTGGGAGTGTTGATTAACGAGACGCCCGGGCAGGTTTAAACAAAGCTCGTTTCAAGGGGCTCGGGTTTGATCTGGAATACAAAAAAAAAACAAAAAACGGTTCATCTTGTGAGCTGCAAGATTTTGTCAAGAGTGTGACAAAAATGTGGGAGAATTCCTCAATAATGTAGGTCACACACACACGAGAGAGAAAAAAGGCTCACAGTTGAGCCACACCAGAGAAAAGCTTTGTCATTTTTTTTAATTTACCCCGTCCTCAGGAGGGAGGCAGATTTGCATAATCAGGGTATTCACTGTCAAACCCTTGAAAGCATATCATGTTTATTCACAAACCTATTAGTCATTTGGTACAAAGACAAAGTACCAAATAAGCTTGTCTTCAACAAAACCTCTTGAGTGTGTCTTTGTGACGGCGCATCACTCAGGTAGCACACCTTTCACATTTTTTTACGAGTATTTCCAGCTACACGGACGGATGTTCATCATCGCCAAGGCTGTAGCTTATAAGCTTTTGTGTTTCCTTTCAACATAAATACACTTGCCTCTGGGCAAAGAAGCTCTGCTCGGTTAAAGGAGAGAGAATAGATATCCTTTCTCTCTCTCTTTCTCTGCCTCCCCCACCTCTCCTCAGTGCCGGATCCCCACCACATGTAACCAGCACCACACAGTCTTTGGCGTGATGAGGATGAGCGGAGGTAGGCTCATAGATCCCCATTTTAGGCTTTAAGCCAACACCTTGTGTTCAACATGGAGGGCCCCCAGGCTGCCGTGCACATGGACACAAATGTGGATGGCAACCAGGAGGGAAAAACCTGGAAAAAAGGGGGCAGTGAGATAAACCGAGCCATAACCGAGCCATAACCGAGCACTTGTGTTTGTTGTGGAAGTAATTGTGTCCTCAATGCTGTGACATGAGGATTGTTGTGTTTAGCGGTGGTGTATATTTTCCCCATCCGTGGGCAGATTTCCTGCTCCTGATAGACGAGGAGAGCGCATTTTTTTTCTGGCCTCCCCTCTCAGATTTATCCATATAAGTTGCTGCTTCAAGGCGAAACAGGCCCAAGGAATTTTTTTTGCCCCTCGTTTAACCCGTCGGGCTCTGGGCACAGACGTGCCTGCATCCATCCATACATACATTAGCTGTGCTGTGTGGAAACTCAATGACACAACTGTTTAGCAGACTCCCGGCCTCCCATTTCCCACACCCTCCAGGCCCCCTCGGAGATTTCAAGGTCAGGAAAGGGCAGAGGCTGAGATTCATTCCTTGGGAAGCAGAGCCACTGTCGCAAACGTTCACAGACGGGCGAATCTCTCCTTTTACAGTCCTCCGCGCGCTCATCTAACTGCATCTCACCAAGTTCGGATTTGATTTCCACAGCTTTGGACGTATCATCAGATCATAGCCGTCGGCGGCGGCCTTCATCAGAGCTAACAGGGAGCGGAGATGTGGCGGTGCAGCCGGCGGAGTCTGACAGCAGAGGAGTCATTTTAGAAATCGAGTGTAAAGAGTTTGGGCTGAGTGGCACGAGACATTACCGGTGTGTTGAACTCTCCGACAGCTGAGCATGCGAGCGTATATATGTGTGTGGTGCTGTGTGTATGTGTGTGTGTGTGTAGATTTCAAGGGGGTGGGGTGGGGAGGCCTGGAAGGGTCCAGTGGAACAAAAGGTATGTAGACAGCTGCCATCCTACTGCCAGCAGCTCATGATCCAAATGGAGGATGTACACACACATGTGCACGAGGGACGGATCGGTGTGTGAGGAGGATCTGACACACTCAGCCAGGCAGCTAGTGACTCCCTCACACACACACACACACACGTACACACACAAGCTTCAGCTGCTTATCACGTACACACTACATTTTTGTTGACCATTGCCATACAGTTTTAGATTTTTCTTGAATTCACCTTAATTTGTGTAATAATTGGATATTATAGGGCGTCATAGCTCGCTGTGATTGTCAAATTTTCTTAATTTACCTAAAAATGACTGACAGATTAATCAGCGTACATGACTAAGTGGACTTAAAGGTGCAAAAAACACTGAAACGTTCCTTTAAAGAGCCGAACATCAGGCAAACTCAATCGCCAACACGGACACTGATGAATTGGTGGCAGTTGCTGAAGGCATATTAGGGCAAAGGGTGACCTGGGAGGGGTTTCTGGGTGGGGAAGACGTGTGTGTGTGAGGGGGGGGGGGGGGGGTGGAGGGGTGACAAGAAGCAGCAACAGGGGTGGAGGGGGGTGTGAGTTGATGGTGGTAGGGGGGCTGGGGGTAATTTGGGGCGTCCAGAGTGAAGGCGTACCACCAGCAGCAGTTGTCACTTGAGCAGTCGATGGCACATGTGCTCCTCTTTTTCCTCAGGACTGTTTCCCTCTGAGATCTTTCGACTTGGACTAACTCGTACTTGGAGCTCTCTCTTTTTTTTTTTTAAATTAACTGGCCTCAATCCAGATTTTTCTTCTCTGTTTGTGTCAGAGCGCTTCCATAACGCCTTTTTGGCATCTTTAATCTTTGACGGTAAGAGCAACCAATCGAGACATTGCAGCTCTAAGTTCTAAGTGTGTGTGTGTGTGTGTGTGTTTCCTTCGATGTAATTGGTTTGAATTGACATGAACGCCGCTTTGCTTTAAACCATAATTACTTCAAGAGAAAATGTCATTTTTGATGGCTGTGTTTTTAAGCGTTCACATCACTTCCCCTCCGGCTAAAACTAACATTTTTTTCCAACTTTAGCACGCTTGACTTGAGCCAAAGTACAAGAGATGGTTTCTGGGCTCTCTAATCAGTCGGCGGGGTGCACTCATGGCGCCTGCGAGGACTTTTTTACGAGGTAGATAGCGAGGTGACTTACCGTGTGTCCTGTTCTCCATCATCAGCCCGCCGAGCTGACACCTTCCTCAGCCCTGAAATCTGCTGAGAAGAGGGGATTGAGAGCGGAGGGGGGTCCGCTGTGAAGATTTATGGCCGATAGCTTGTGTTGTCGTCGTGCAGCTCATAACATCACACCTGTTCTTTTTCTTTCTTACGTTCGTGTGGCGAGTGAGTTTCATGATCCTCGCGCCCTTGACACATGTTGTGTCTTTCAAAATTACAAATATAATACTCTGAAGTTATGTATCGATGGTTTCTTTGACCTTGTTTTGTTCTGCAAACAGACGGTAAAAGTCAGAGAGTTGTTTACGCCTGTTCAGTAGCCTGGAGGTATTCTTTTAAAGCTCAGGAGATATGCTTATCTTTATTTCCTTACATAAAATATGGTCTGTCTCTCCATCTATATCCTCGGTGACAAATCTGAGAACTGTAAGGGATCACTCACACAAACTACAGATATGTCAGACGTGGTTAGATGAATCATCTGAGTGGCACCAGCGTTTAATTTTGAGATGGTGACGAAATGATGTTTTCTGAGACGAGTTAATCACTCTGCGTGTTTATAATGTTGTTACGCGAGCCTGTTTCTACAAGTCGCCTCGTTTTTAACAACCCCGAAGAAGAAGGAGAAGAAGCAGTGCATGGGCTTGCGGGGGGCTCCGTGCAGCTGCTCCACAGTTGTTTTGAAGGGTATCTTGACAACAAAGCCGCCCTGGCTCGATCTCCTGTGGCCAGATTGAAAGATGCCTCTTTGAGCCGAGTGACCTCGCGCTTCGAAAATGACCGCACGTATAAACAATCACGACAGAGAGTCGGTTTATTCCGCGTCACAGCAAAAGACCTGTGTTCTTCGGGGAGAGTTAATCTGTTGAAAGGATTGCAGTTCACTTCTGTGTGTGTGTGTGTGTGTGTGTGTGCCAGACTCTCTGCCGAGTGTTTGTTATTACTGAATGCCTTCAGCATACTTGAGAGTGCCCACATTTTATAGCTAATGACGGATGAATCTCACAAAACAGTTTGTGGTGAACGCTTTAAATAGACAGGTGTTATCGTGCTTAAAAAAACAACAGCAGCGTTCCTCCTCCCACTCACCTGCATTCATGAAAATAAACCTGATAGTATTTCGTGATAAGCGGCTATATTTAAGCGTCAGTCGGCCGTTTTGATCTCTCTTGTGTGAGGCCCGCGCTGACGAAAAACGTGTTCGACTGGTGACGGCAAACCCTCGTACGCACGTCGATCCGGGGCGTGCACGCCCTCTGTCCTCAGGTGTCACTTGGATGTTTTTCAATGTTTTGTCTAGAGGGCATTTTTCTCTGTCACAGACCTTTTGTTGTCGAGTCACATACGTTTTTTAAGACTATGGGAAAACCTGCGACAGAGGAGGGAGGAAACCTGTAAACAGGCAGCTCCCTTTACTATCTCAAGAGGCACATTCCTAAACATGAGTGTCCTGATCATGAAAATAGTTTGAAGACATGTGGTGTCAATGGTTTGTTACTTTATTAAAGTGAGTCATCGTTAGAGTAAATGTAATTTTGGATATGAAATGATTAATTATTAGAAAGCAGAGCTGACAGCTGATTTAGTCAGTTAATTCATAAAGTTTACAACTGCAGCTAAGGGTTGTTTTCATTATTAATGTATTGGTTGATTATTTTTTTAAAGTGTTCAGTCTGTAAAATGTCAGAAAATAATGAAAAGATCTTCAGGTGTCGCGTTTTGTCCAACTAACAACCCAAAGAAACAGAGAAAAACAGGAAATATTCATATTTGAGAAGTTGCAACCTAACTTGCAACTTTATATTTGCTTTAAACAATTATTAATGGTAATTATCCCTGCAGAGTACTTTTTCTGTCAGTTAATTAACAAATTGTCTTTGGCACAAGATAGGTTGAGTGACAGGCCAAATTCCTGGTCAAATAAGCAATTTGTAGACATCAGTTTGGGCTCTGGGAACTCGTGAAAATGACCCATAATCATATTAAAACTTGAGTACCAACATCTTCACATATAGATTTAAAAAAAAAAAGAATTAGTCTGATCATACTGGAGTCTAATATTTGACCTTTTTGTATAAAAAAACGCTGCACTTTGAGTGTTTGGGTTTAATGGAATGGAATTAAGTGTCAAAAGGGCATAGTCCTGTCTCTCTTACCTCTGGTCATTTCTGCTTCACTCTTCCCTTATGAACTCTAGAGCTGAAAAGATCAGTCGATTGATGGAAAATGATGATTTTTATAATCGTTTAAGTCATTTATTTATCATGTAAAAATACCAAACATTCTCCGGCTCCAGCTCCTTAAACGAGAGAGAATTTGCTGCTTGTGTCTGTTTCGTATCATCGTAAATTGAATATCTTTTGCTTTTTGGACTGTTGGTCGGACAAAACGAGACTTTTTGATTAACATTTTTCACTATTTTATCACAGATTATTAACAAAACAACAGCGGCAGATAAATCTGGCAGAAATCATCAACTCTACTCTGAAGCAAGCTGCATGTACTGTGATAAACTGTGCCGAACTGAATAGAAACCAGCGGCTCCTTGGACATTTTTGACATTTCATACACTAAATGATAAATCAAAAATAATAAAATAGGTTAACTGACAGTGGTTGACTGACTCCTTTCTCCAAAGCTTATTTTACTATTGTTTCCTTGTATATTTTAATTATTTTTAGCACGGCTTGATGAAATCAGTTCTTGAACCTTCGTCAGGTGAACCGCTTCCGTGCCAACAATAACTTGTAAACAACAATCCTAACTGTGAAATCTCTGCCTCTCATTGTTCCACCGATTCACCGGCCAATCAACTTGCACCTTTTTTTTCTTGGGGTGGGTGTGCCTCTCGAATCTGTTAACTGCGTTTACGTTTGGCAGTGATGTAACCTGACAGGTCAAACCGCATAGTACGGCGCGCCGGTGATGATGCAGTGACAGGGGCAAGTCCTCAGAGTCAACAACGAACCACACACTAAGTATTGTGTGACTTGCCAACAAGTCCTCTCCGCTCCACATGCTTTCTTAGCCGCTTGACACAAAAGGCATCTTTGTGCGTCTGTGTGCGCGCTCAAACGTCCATGCATGGGTGTATTATGGGTATTATCAGGGTATTTTTGCTGTATTCATGCCAGAGGCTATGAGCACAAACAGTAGATCAGTGACAGTTAGGGCGCCCTGTGTTAGATGCGTGGGTGTGTGTTTTTCTTTGTGTGTGTCAGAGTGTGTGGTTGTTTGTTTTCATGTATGTGTGTGTGTGTGTGTGCTCGGGTAGACTGCGGTATTGACAGCGGCCCGGCAGTGTGGGTGTGATTCACGAGCCGAGAGGCACAGATCTCTTCGCTGCCCCTCCCATCCCATCCCCATCCCCCAAACCACCACCACCACCACCTCAGAAGTGCTGCCCTTGCACTGCATCTCTCTCTCTCTCTCCCCCACCTCTCCAAAGACTCACCCATGATTGGTTAAGAGGAGGAGGGGGTTGGGGGGGGTTGGCGGTGGAGGGAGATCATATTCCACTGCCAGGGTTGGCAGCGTAGACTCGCAGGCACAATCACAAGCCAGGTTTCAGATATAAGGCCAGCAGCTCCCTCCTCCATCTCCTTCCCTTCCCTTCCTCCACTATTTGTCACAATGCTCCCGCTTCCCTCCACCTGCCCGATGCTTCTACCACCAAAATCTGCGATACGGGGGTTTGTTGATGCAACGCAGATGCATGCTGGGTGACTTAAGCCTGAGTGTGGCGGGAGCCGTGTCCAATGGTTGCTCCGGGAACATGCGGCAACAGGCTGTAAATATCACACAGCTGGTGCTGGCAGAACACCCTCAAGGTTGGGCCGCAAACCGAGCCTCGCTGGGTCAGATGAGGGAATTCAGTGGCCCAGTTAGACGCCAACTCCCTCCTCCCTCAACCATCCAACCTCGACCCCGATCAGCCGTTCCTTCTGCGCCCCCAATGAGGAACGAGTCCATTAGACTACCCCTCAAACCTGATTCATGCTTACACTGTGTCTTGAGTCTGGCGAGCTGCGTATGAACCTTGGCATTAATGCCTTCATGATGACAGTGATCCCATGTGCAGATATTTGAAGCTTAAAGGGGTACTCCAGCAATTTAGTTGCTCTTTGGTAAAGTTGGGAGGGGCTCAAAAGAGACAGAATAATGATGGTTGAAATTGAAGCAGCGGAGGCCAAGAGATCCTGATTTTTAATCGTGAAGATGTTTAGAATGAATTACTGGTGACACCATGATCCTGTAAAGTATTAGTAACAGATTCATGAGTTTGAAGGGTCATCAGATGCCGAAACTCTGCATAGGAGTATAGAATACTGTAAGATCACGATGTTTTTTTTCTTTCGTCACTCGATCCTACACAATGACGCTCAAAAGCATCATTTTGTTTCGTTGTTACTCATGCGGCGAGGCATATTTAAGCAGTAAATGTGTGCATGTAGGGCCTTTTTACAGTTTTGCTTAAAAAAATGTCGGAAATGGTCAAATCAATTTTCCGTCAACCATTTAATTGTTTTAGCTCCACAGTATCTGCCACATAAGATCAAGATATTAAGTTTAGGACTGCAACTAACAGTTACTTTCATCATTGATTGATATGTCTATCAATTTCTTCATTAATTGGTGAGTTGTTTGGTCCATAAAATGTCAGAAAATAGTGAAAAATGTTGATCACTGTTTCCCAAAGCCCAAGGTGACGTCCCCAACCCAAAGATAGATCAGTTTATTGTCATAGAAAGTAAAGAAACCAGAAAAATATTCACATTAAAGAGGCAGAAACCAGAGAATTTGGACAAGATGAGTAATCGATTATAGAAATAGCTGCTGATTAATTTAAAAGTCGACAACTAATCAATTAATTGACTAATCATTGCAGCTGTAATTAAGTTCTCTTAATGAGGATGTATAAATTTCAGATTACGGGGCTCCTGTCTGCTCCAGCTCTGCTATCTTTGCTCAGAGAAGCCTCAGCGTTGGGACTGTTCAGCACGCCACAAACTCGAACACCTGCTGCTTTGATTTCATGCGAGTCCCAGCCGTACGGAGCATCTGATGGCATCATTTGTCATCTCATGTTTCGTCCATCACGTCGCCGAGCATTGAGTGATAAATGAATATTGGTGAATTATTGATCCACGCAGACTTCAAACTGAGGCGCAGATCAGTCATTTTGATAGCCTGCTACAGAGGTCATGACTCCAGCAGCTTCATGCAGGCAGGACTCCGCTCTCTTCTTGAAACCTGAATCTTTGAAGTCCACCGCAGATCTCGGAAGTATACTCCTGTGATATTTTGCCAGCACAGCCTGCCAACTGATATGAGCATTTTTTCTTCCCGTTCATCAACAGTTAACTTGATTTGTTAAGATATCATGACATACAACCTCGGCTATTCGTTGGACACTTTTCATCCAGCATGCCTCAGAGTATCATGTATATTTTTAGGAATGACTGATGTGGCTGCAATGTTAGCTTGGACTCGTCTTCTTTAAGCTGTACTGCTGGCAATCATTCTCAAAGCATTGAATCTTAATTAACTGAGACACGGTCGGTTGACCCTGATTGCCTTTAGTGAAACACGTGTTGCCTATACGGTCAATTCTTTAACCTAAGGCAACACAATTTAAGTGACACAACAAGAGAATGACTGTCGAGTCTTTAAAGTCCGTGTAAAGGCAATTCTGAGATTTCTTTCAAAATTCATGAAATATGTTGGAAAATAGTTACTGAAAACACGTGAAAAGACTTTGAACGATATTTTACTGAAATGTGGAGTTAGAGGTTCAAACAGTTTTCAGTCCAGGATTTTGTGGGCGGTCCTTAAAGGGTGGCTCGATGACACGCTGAGGCCACCCTGAGCAGAGAGATAGAGATGAATTCATCTCAGCTCAGAGTGTTTCAAAGTTAGTCATGTCATTTTCTGAACTCATCTGACACGTTTCAGTCGCTTCAAAAACGGCTGCTTGACCGCTCCCACGAGCAGGCGTGGCTTCAGCACATTCAGAGGACACGCCCCCACAGTCCTGGAGCTGAGAATTCATTTTTACCTGATTTTGACACCTAATTTCATAAACTGGTCGATATTTGTAATTATTCAAATTTGGCTGGGTGGTTAATAACACTTTCTTCTTTGGTCTGACAAACTCTGAACACATTTTTATTCTGACTTTACACGGACTTTAATCTAATCAAAGTGGACGCTGTACACATTTCATGCTTTTTCAGGTTCACAATTGTACGTGAATTTAAATATCCAGGCATTTATTGAAGAGAAAAATCTGTATCTGCTCACTTTTCAGTCATTTTAACGCTACCCGAGAGTCAAATGACCCCCAAAATGCCAACTGCCACGCCAACGTAAGTAGACAATGACCTGCGATTCATAGGGCAACTTTCAGGGTCAGTATAAAGTGTCCAAATCTAACAGTATCAACAACACTTTCTTGTGAATAACAGTTTATTGCTTCGGTTATTTCCTTTGACTGACAAGTTCACAGGGAGTATGACCTAGAAGTTGTTGCTAGTATAGCTGTTGGCCTGAGTTTGACTGTGGCTATCTCTGACTTAAATATATATTCACTTTCATTCATCATAGTTGGCATAAGCACATTATGTAGATGATGTTTAATCCATCTGCAACATTTGCCCCACGCTCCTTCCATTAAACCATACAGGACCAGATTAGCCTGGGCTGTAGTAATCACAATTTGGTGTGGACGGTGGAGTTAGGGGAGGGGGGGGTCTGCGGTCAGCCCTTCGGCAGATGTTGGTGCTGAGTGGGAAAAGTGATGGATTTCTCAACAGTCCTCTGGCAGGGCTCCAGCAGCTGAGAACCATCTTCACCAACCCTCCCCCTTCAACTACCAACCCCCTACCGCTGACTGTTATCTCTCTGCTCCAGGCTGCTCTGCTGCCACTTAACACACCAGGGCAGTAAAGGATGGACACGCAAGAAGACACAGACACACACACACACGCAAGCAAGCGCATAAACAGATAACACGCGCTGTGACCTGACCAATATATTGACGCGTTAATGTTGTATTAGAGACTTATCGTGTAGGCATAATGATAACGCTGCTCCAAAGTCACTGTAAATGATTTTAGCCTAGATTTTTAGACTAGAGGTTTTCTACTTGAGTCATAACTCAGTCAAATCAGAACACATGTCCATGAATCAACTTAGAAATCACAGAAAAGAGACTCTCCTTCTCAATCCAGAACTTGCCTGAGAATCACTTGTCTTCACTGTCAAAGTAATCCAGTGGTAGTTGGCAAAATGTCTAAGAATATAAGGGATAAAACAACAAGGCTTGGTATGGGGAGTGTTGGGGGGGTGCAGTTATCTTTACATCCATTTCCATAACAGCTTATCCTTATCAGGGTCGCGGGGGGCTGGAGCCGATGAGGCGGGGGTGCACCCTGAAAAGGTCACCAGTTCATCTCAGGGCTGACAAACAACCATTCACGCTCACATACACACCTATGGATACTTTAGATTCTTTATAATTTTAGTCTATTACTGTTCTGCTCTAATTATCACTTGTGTCTGACCCAAATATTCTACTGTACGAGGCATCTGATCACGTCACGTTTCCTTGTGAAAGCCGGCAGAATGCCGTGTAGACTCAAACCGCGCCCAACCCAAACACACCAGTCTCCCGCTGCATTTTGTGGCATGTTTTCTGTGTCATGACTCAGTCACAGCCCTGCGCTCCTTCCCTGCAGGTTCTGACACATTCAGCCTGTGGCGGAAAACATTGGTGGCGATGTATCAGTAATATCGAGGGCAGCGTTAGCCTGGAGGACAGTGAGGCAGGTTGTCAGTAGGAAGGTCACCAGTTCACAAACCTTGACCGACTGGGAAAATCTGGGTGACGTGCCCTTTAGCAAGTCACTTAACCCCTGATTGCCAAAGGGAAGCTTCTTATTGTCCAATTGTAGTAGACTGTGGTTGTATTGGGAAGCTTCAACCTGCAACTGCAATTCATTGCTGCAAAATAACATCCCTATATCAACTTTCGCTTCATGAATAAATGTCAGAATCATAATATTGCCCTTGCAGCTTGTAGCTTTCCACCCACATCGTTGAATAGAAGATTGAAGCTTTGAAATGCTTAACGGACGCAGCAACAGATGTCAGGGATAATGATGCGACGCAACATTTTCTAACTGTTCTTTTATGGACTAATCTTTGTTGCGGGCTGCCCCGAGGCTATGACCTGACATGCCCTCTCTAAAGCTTAGTGGACACATTTGTATTTATAAAATTTATTCGTTTTGATTCCATTTCAATGCTCAGCTAAGACACTTAATGCCCAGATTCTGGATATTCTGAATACAAAAATTCTACTAAAACAATATGTATGATTAATCCATCTTTCACAGTATTCTTTTCATATTAAACATTTATTATCAGTTTGTATTTAAATGATTTCCTTCCAGCTGGTAGTGTCTAGGCAACCAAACATGACAAAACAATTCTAAAATGCCAATTCAACACATTCACAATTCAACACTTAAGAGAAATGGACTGAAATTATATCAAAATGTGTGCTGAAGGTGTTTTTTGGTAAAATTGTGCATGAAAACTAGAGGTCGGAGCAGGAAAAAGCCGATTAATCAGCTTACTTAAGAACTGCAGGAATGTAGTGGATGTAGCAGCTTTACTTGAAATATTATATCTTCAAAAGCTTTACTCCAATTTGTGCTTTTATGTCCACGTTCCCTGAGTCCGACTGTAAATGTAAAAGAAGAGCTTGTCATTGGCTCCTTTTGAAATTAACCATCTAAACGTTCTTAGGCGTTCCTCAGGGTTCTAATCTGGGCCCGATGCAGATTCCTAATTATCAGCGTTAATCTTTTCATTGTCCAGAGCCCTCTCTGTCGCTCTCTCTCTCTGGCCTGCTCAGCGAGGCAGCAGACACACTCCAGGCCCTCCGCTTCCCATGTGAGCGCAGAGATTCTGCCTGACATCAGACATGGGAAGCGAGCTCCGGCAGCATGAAGGGTAAAAGGTCGAGACTTGACCACCCCGGGCAGATAAAGCAGCCTTTTCATGTGTGATCAGCCCACAGCCTAAAGACAAATCCCTCAGTGCGCTTCCTTTGAACTTCACCGCAACTGGAGCGAGTCCCCCTGCTTTGGCACAGCGGCTAACGAAGGCTGTGAGAGAACACACACCTCTTTATTATTGAGCTAAATGATGTTACCAACACCTCTACTCTGTGTAATTTAAATCTGAATAAAAAAGAATGAATGTACAACATATTAGGAACACCTACTCTTCTCAAGAAGTACACTAATGAGGTGATCCAGGTAGAATTCATTATGCTTTACTGATCTCTCTTATTAAATCTGGGCCAGTCAGCAGAGAGGAGATGAAGATAAAGAGCAGCAGAGGATTTGAACATGGATTTTAGAAAATGATTGTGCTGAAGAGGTTGGAACTGAATATCAGAAGGATGTTGCCAATAGTTTGTACATTCAGTTCCTGCAGCTTCACTGTAGATTTCCTTTCCTTGTAGATACAGGCTCTGGCAGCCTCCAGTTCTTCATCAAGCCTTTTTACAAAACAATTATGACACTCATTACACCCTCTTTCTTCAACCCCCCCACCACCCTTCCCCCCTTCCAATCTCTCCCCATCAGTGCATAATTCATAAGCAACTCCTCGCCAAAGCAAAGCCAATTGCATCCACTCTAAACGAGCACGGCGCAGCGCCCACAGCAGCAGCAGCACAAAAGGAATGTCAGTCTCATGACGGACTATTTCGCATTCTTTGTTTCATTAGAATGGATGTAAATACTGGGCGTTCTTCTTTCTGCCGCTCTCCCAGGTGGAGGGAATGCAAACAATGCCGGAGAGCTGGTGTGGTGTCTGTATACTCGCGGCTTTTCCAGATGCTTCAGTGCTGTAATGCTGCCACTTGGCTCCCACTGTCGTGTGTGTGCACTGTACTGTGTGTGTGTGTGTGTGTGTGTGTACACACAGTCTGTATGTATATATAGAGCGCTATTTTTAAATCTGATCCACAAATAGTAGAAACGGGGCCTAAAACGGTCCTCGCCTCTGTTGCCATTCCTGGGCCTACTGCCGCCTTCTCATTCATTCATGAGTTTGCATGAATTTGCAGGAATAGTCCGGGCTTTCTCTCTCTCTGCTTTTGCCCTTTTGAAATTTGAAATTTACAACACAGCCAGTCTCTTTTTTTTTTTTGATCAGGCAATCGTAGCACATGGCAGACCACCCTTATTACATGGTTAGTTAGATGCACGGCTGAATTAGACACACATTTTTTTACACTCTTCATCTTTTCTCTGTGTCGCATGAAATTAGGTCAGCGTTCAGCTTAGGTAATAAGGCATAATGTTATTACTGGACTCAAAGCGGCATGGGCCAGCTTGTCGTTAAATTGCTGAATGTCATCAGTGGGAATCTGCCCACTCATACCTGCTTTGTGAACATCCATCCTGAGAGTCCCATTGTGTGTTTAGATGTTTTCCGTGGTTAATTTTAAGAATAATATGCAGCTGAATGTAGAAACTGTTACATCACGCTTGCCGCTGTCGGCACAGGTTATGTCAAACACAAACTTGAACCTGTTTCCTGTCAAGAAATCAGCACAGAACAGTCTGGAAATGAAAAAACTGAATGTATGTAGAATCCACAGACTCGGTGGCTCCTCTTCGCTCTGCCTTCGATTGTTGGGGGGGGGGAATCACATTCAGCGTGTCAGGCGGCCCCGACCGGGCAGCCGGTTGCCGCGGGCGACCAGCAGATCAGTGATGTGGCGGTGATGCCTCTAATGAAGCTGACACAGCACAGCCTCCCCTCCTCGCGGGCCCCTGAGGGCCTCCCACTCTGTATGGAGCATGGCAAACACCCCCCCCCCCTCCTCCTCCCCCTTCTCCCTCCATGCCTTCATGTTTCAATGTGCTTCTGATTTGATGGCGCCTCAGATGCATTGCTGCATCGTTTATTCCCTTGTTGTGTATAAGGGGTGAAAGCAAATACAGCGTTTGTAATAGCTAAAGTGGGTCACGGTATACAAACAAAGCCTCTCTCCCCTGTCTCTCTCTCTCAGTCTGAATGTCTCTGTGTTGTTGTTTTTTTTTCAGGAGCTGCCCAGCTGAGGTGAAGGGGAGGGCAGAGGACCCCAGTTCAGCCTGAGTGTGGATGACCTGCCCCCCGGAAAACAGGACCATGATCTGAAGAGGGCGTCGCACGCCGAACCCTGTTCTTCCTCTCCTCCTTCTCCCTATCTTTTTTTTTCTTTAAATTAACGAGTCGACAGCCTCCCTGCTTCCAGCAGAGTCACCTGCACGTGGGAGGACGAACCCAAAGAGACATTTTAAGGAGGAAGAAACACAACAAGAGCCACCCCCCCGTGACCTCTGACCTCGCCACTCCGTCCCCCCCCTTTTGCCCCCTCCCTCCGCCGCAACACCGGAAACATGGGGAGGAAAAAGATTCAGATTCAGAGGATCACCGACGAACGCAACAGACAGGTTAGCGACCAATTAGAGGAGCCGACAATATCTGAATGCATAATAACTTCCTGATTTAAGTCACTTCGGTTAGCAGCTGCATCTGTGACGAGCAACTTGATTAGAGCGCCGTCAGAGCATCAATAACACCGAGACAGGTGACAAATTAAAAGAAACAGCTGAATAAATTAATGAAGATGCAGACGCTCTCATACAGGACTTAACAGGGATTAATTAGCAAACGATTGATGGTAATAATCCTGGATTAATAAGGGTGGATGGGTATATCTATAGGTTTGGTGGTGGAGCAGGTTGTAGTTCGACACATCTGCCAAATGAATGTAATGTACAGTCAAATAACGATGAGAATACATGCAAAGGGCTGTGATGATGTGATCACATTGGGCAATCATTTGCAGTCACAAAGCTAAAGTCAGCATCTCCGCTGTGAAGCTGGATTTATACTCGACACAAGGGGTTAACTGCAGCAGATAACGACATAATTTAATTTATCATCCAGAGTCGGATCTCTTCTGTAGATATCGCCGCCGCAACACAGATGAGACTGATGTATTATATGTGATGTGTCCGTGTGATTCTTTTATTATGTTCACTTAATGATACACAGCGACGACGGAAAGTTTGCCTCGTCTGATTAACTGAATAATTACTTTCTTTCTACTTTTATCTCCACCGGCACCAGAAATACAAGCAGCAACCTGAGCTGGTCAATCACAGTTCTTGTTGCCTCCACCTGCTGTTTGTTGAGCTCTAGTTAAACTTTTGAGATGGTGCACATCAGCTATGACAGAACCCCTTAATACACAACTATAAATGCAGCTTAAGACAACATTTACAAACAGTTTTCTTTTCTTTCTTTGCAGCACATTGGTCTACATAATTAGCATGAATAATAGTGACAGTTAGAGCAATATAACGCCGCAACCCCACCGGGCACGTCTCAGCCGCAACACTGTTTTGTTCTCCGCACAACTTCAAATCCCACCGAGAGCGTTGCCCGCCAGACTTTGTTAACTTGCTCAGATTTGGTAATTTTTTCTCAAGTTTATATGCTTCTAAATCTGTAAATATGCTACGTTAAATTGTTCATTTGTTTCCCTTTTGGCTGTTTTTACGATCGTAAGTTTGCACAGAAGGGTTTTATTTTGAAAATTGACTGGATTCTCTGTGTCTGACTACCGGCCAGATCAATATGCTCTTGCCTTAACCGAGGAAAAAAACAATACATATTAAAAGTACAATGCATAGGTGCTTGTTTAACAAAACGTGTTCTCACTATGGTATAAAAAGGGTTTATAATTAGTCAAACACATAGTCTGGTACTGTGCAGCAGCACACAAACATTTTATCAGTTTGTTTGTTTGATAAAACTACAGGTTTCGTCATGATGGCGTCCGTTGTCGAGCTTGAAATGACACAGTTAACCAATAAATCTAATGTTTGACTGGCTTGAACTCCCTGAATATCTAAATATTCCTCTCATCCATCCTGCTCAGATCTAAGAAAGAATAAATTTCTACTCCTCCGCGACCGAATTCCATTGCGGTGACAGCAAACTGTAACTCATGTGATAACAAATTCCCACAGGGATCCTTTTTTCTGTTTCCACATGTCCCATGTAGCATGAACAACATAGTCGCTGTTCTCTCAGCAGTGGCACAACAGAACAATATAATAGCGTCGTGTTTTATGAGGCTCACATGACTCCGCCAAGCAATCACGGGGTTTCTCAGACTTCTTCCGCCCTACAGTGAAAAAGAGCAAGAAAGTATGATATTCCACTAAAAAAAAAAGTCCCTCTGGTTACATCAACGGCATTGTCAGAGAGGATGAAAGGGTAAATGATCCATCTAAAATGAGTCAACTGGTAAATGGGCTTCGCTCCATTGAACAGATTGAGTAATGGATTTGACGTGCCCACCTTCAAAAGCAGAAAGAGAAGAAAAACAAGACGGAGACGAAGAGAGAGAGGCAGAGGAAGAGAAACAAGGTGCCGGGCTGAATAAGACCCGAGCGAGTGTGAGAGTACTGAGCTGGCCGTAGGGTTTGGAAAAATCATCCTCACTTTTCCCCCCATCAATCTTAGCAGGTTGCATTTCCATAAAGGAGAACAAACGGCGCCTGCAGGGGGTCAGCGGAGTATGATGGCTTGTTACTCATCAGTACACAATTGGACATAAAGGAGCAGGAGGAGGAGGGGGGGTGCAAGTATTTCTGGTCAGGCAGGCTCTGGTTAATGGAGCCAGCGTTTTGTATCAGGTGTCGAACAGTTTGTCAATAAGGTGATGCTCTCTGTGGTAATACACAGAATCAAAGATTACTCATTGACCGCGATCAGGCGATTAACGAGCAGCAAATGGTTTCTTAATCACTGCTGCAAACCCGAGGTGATGCCCGTATCGAACCAAAACTACACTCAGCCTTTTACATTTCACTGTTTTTGTTTGTGTAACACTCAGAGCGATTTTAAACAGTGAAACAGGATTCAGCAGAATTCAGAACAAGTCCGCTGTGTTTGAAGTGGAACAGATTATTAAGCCGGTAAAGAAATAAGTGCTTTTTACATGCTTGCACGGTGTTGCTTCAGCTAATGAACAGTGCAGCTTCTCAAAGGGAAATCAAATGAAATTTTTGGAGTACATGCAGCCCGTCACCCTCCTACGTGTTGATTCAGTGATGCTGCCATAAGCTCCGCAAAATAAACAGCGTTCAGAGTGTGGGCCCCGGCTGGAAACATGACAGCATCTCAAATACCAGATTTTTTTTTTCTTATAGAGACAAAGACACACGAGAAAGAATAGTGAACAGGTCTGGAAATGTTTGGACACTGTGAGATTTGTACATCTGCTTTCAGAGTTTTCTGCCAGAAAGGGGCCAAAACTCAGCGTTGACGTATTACTTTAACCTAAACCGTGATCGTAATTTGTGGCCTAAACCAAACTGACTGACTTGGTTTGACACAGGAAGTGAACTCTGGTGTTGTGGGTGAAAGTCCTGTGTGTGTGTGTGTGTGTGTGTGTGTGTGATCCATTCAACCAACACGACTGCCTTCTTCTGTTTTCATGCCGTTTATAGAAAAAACCCAAAATCCGACTATAGATGCACTTCAAACACGGAGAGATGAGAATAGTTTGAAGTGGAAATAACGTGTACATATCTCACAAGAGTTTTGCAAATCTAGGATTACCCTCACGACAGAGGAATGACAAGTAAAGGCTGTTCAAAGTACATGAAATGCAGTTGCAGATTGTGAGGAGTTAGTTCAGGTATTCAGGGTTTCAGCATTAAACGTCCTATTTGTTTTCTACGACAGTGTCAGAAAATATCTGTTTCTTTCATAAAAA
This sequence comes from Argyrosomus regius, assembly GCA_946959425.1. Lineage (NCBI taxonomy): Eukaryota > Metazoa > Chordata > Actinopteri > Sciaenidae > Argyrosomus > Argyrosomus regius. The sequence goes on from OX336884.1 coordinate 26,428,077, forward strand.
GTTAAAGGTACAAGACAACTACGACTCCCAGGATGCATTTGGAACAAATGGCACAAATCATCAAATCACACGCACTTAAAATTATGTATTTCCTCCACTGTCACCGACCTGAAGGTAAAGATTACACAAGAAACCTGATTATACAGTTACCAGTTTAAATCAGTTCATTTTCAGATTCTGGGATCCATTTTTCCCAAAAACAAGATCTTAATTTGCTGCAGCTGAGGCTCATGGGTATCGTAGTATTTAGAACCATCCAAACCAAACTGATGGAAAAATTTGAAATCTGCTGTTTGCTCGTTCTTAAAACAAGTATTAAACCAAATTATCCAAGATCTGGTATGTGTTTTGATTTGATTTGACAACTTCAAGCAAGATCAACAACACAAGACATAGCAGCCAGCTAATATTACTTACTAGTCCAACAGCAGTCAGCCCAGCTCGGCGTCTGTCTTTCAGCCTTTTATTTCACCAAGCTCTCGCCAACGATTAAAAGTCAGTCCCAGATTTACTCTTGTCTGGCTGCTTCTTGCTCGTTCACTCTCTCTCCTTAGCTTCCTCTGTCAACTTCCTCTTCATCTCTGCCATTATGGCCAAAGAAGCTGCCCGGCTCCTGTTCTGGCACGACACTGCCACTGTACTCCGTCACTGGCTCCTTCCTGCCCCAGGGGCCTGAAAACCTCCTTCTTCCAGCAGCAAAAAAAAACACTCCCCTGGTACTCTGACCTCACCCAGTGAGAAACCAAGTTTAAATAATCAGAACTTACCCAGAAGGCTCATCTGTTTCTATCTTAGGGCGCATGGCAGTGTGAAGTTGAAGAAGCTGCTGGTCGCTGGTTTTTGGTATTTTCCCCCTTTCTAAATAATCATTTCCACTTTAACCGAAAATAACATGAATGATGATGAACTGTTTGTTGTCTCCAAATACCAGGATCTCCATGAACCTCATCTGTTGTTGCAACTAAGTTACATACACATGAAACACCAGTGTAAGCTCCAGTGACTGGATGTGTATGCACCCTGGTGCAGTTACTTTACTACTCTCCATCCATTTCTATGTCCACAGGCTTGTAGCAGATATTTTTCTAACATCGTTTTTTGGACTGATGATTCAGTTTTATGTCCATCCAAGCCTTAAAAAAGTCGTCTAACACTGGAAATATGAGAAAATAGACCAGATAAACCTGGGTACACAGAAAAATAAGGCTAAATGGGCAGGCAACCTTATAAAAAATTAGACTGAGACGAAGTTAAAAGTAAGTTTCATCCACGATATGTGCTTTCTTCACCACTAATTCATTCAAAATCGATCTGGAAAAGCCGCGTGCTCATGATCAACATCTAGTTTTGACTGTTCAGACCTGATTTGTGTGAGCGAGATTGTAAGCTAGCAAATGAAAGAGAGGTTTCAGCTACAGGAAACAGCAAGAGGAGGTTGCGGTTGTCAGTGGTGGTTTCCTCATCCATCTGCCACACAACCACAACCTCGCCAAGACACACACACACACACACACACACAAATGAAACCACTCGCCCCCTTTCTTTCTTTCTTTCTCTCCTCGCCGAGGATGTCTTATTCTTCAGTTGCCATTGGTTACCTGGCAATTCTGTTCTTAATGTCAATTACCTCCAGCTTGTTTATCCTTTGTGGCAAACACCGGGATCGAAACTGAGACCCAAAGTCGGTACCCCACCGCCCACTTTTTCTCTAAAGAAAAGAAGAAGAAAGAAAAACAGGGCTTTTATCGGGACATTTGCAGTCATTTTGTTTGTTTTCAGCGTCGGGCGGATGACCTTATAATTTGTTAGCAGGGCAGTTGTTGTTTGCAGCGGCTTGTCTCTTCATCACCGACCACTCTCGTCATCCTGCACAGCCGTAATTTCCTCCCTTTCCAACATAGCCACATAATTTATCTGCTCATTCTGTGTGTGTGAGAGAGAGGGAGAGAAGGAGAGGAGAGGAGGGGGAGATATGTAGATAGGCAGTGAGATAAAGATGGAGGGAGAGGGGGGGCAAAGAGAGAGAGAGCGAGGGAGGGAGGTAAGATGATGGTAGCAGTGTGTGATGAGGTGGGAAATGGGGGGCGGAGGGGAGGCAGGAGGGGAGACGGTTGCCCATGGATACGACCCCGATATAATTTGATTTGTGGCAGCAGGAAGCAATGAGTGAGCGAGCGCGAAAGGAGGGAGGGAAGGGAGGGAGGAGAGGGGGGAGGAGGATGTGGAAAAAAAAAGCGAGAGAGAGGGGAAAGGAAGAGAAAACGAGGGCGAGGAAATCAGCGACGGAGGAGGAAGAGAGAGAGAGAGAGAGAGAAGGAGGGATGAGAGAGGTTTAGACATATCGGCGCGCCAGAGGAAAAAAAAAGGAGCGAGAGATACGAGAGATGAAGTGATTGTGAGAGAGAAAGATGGAGAGATTGAAGGTCTCACATGGCTGCTTTTCTAGCTTTCATCCTCGATGTCTCTATCTTATCTCCGCCGCTCTATCTTCTCCTCTCTTTCTTTCCTCATTCAATTCAATTACATTCAGTTCAAACCTGCGCTGCAGGCAGCTGAGCAGTCTGTATCAGGTAAACCAGCAATTACAAGCTCTGAATTCATCATTTTAATATCAATTTATCATTAGTACATTGATTTACAAACTGTATTAGTACAGAACAGTATAATAACCATAAACAACAAAGATTTAAAAGACTTCTAAGACTGTTAGTGTCCATCAGCCTCTGAACTTTATGTGAAATCTGTAAGTATTAAACCAAACCAAATCTGATTTGGTTTGTCAACATCAACCAAGGTCACCAACAGCAGACATAGCAGCCAGCTAATATTACTTACTAGTCCAACAGCAGTCAGCCCAGCTCGGCGTCTGTCTTTCAGCCTTTTATTTCACCAAGCTCTCGCCAACCACTAAAAGTCAGTCCCAGATTTCCTCTTGTCTGGCGGCTTCTTACTCGTTCACTCTCTCCTTAGCTTCCTCTGTCAACTTCCTCTTCACCTCTGCCATTATGGCCATAGAAGCTGCCCAGCTCCTGTTCTGGCACGACACTGCCACTGTTCTCCGTCAGCATTCCCCACTGGCTCCAGGGGAGTGTTGGTGTACACCGGTAGTGGGTTTTTTTGCTGCTGGGACAGGGAGGTTTTCAGGCCCCTGGGGCGAGAAGGAACCAGTGGGTGATGCTGATGCAGCAGTTTACTTATCATAGGGAAACCCGAAAAAAGAATTCTCCATAAATATGATCCAGTTTCACCAAAATCAGTGAGTAGTTCGTGGTAAAGTGTCACATAGTTTGAATAATGATTGTGTTAAAGGAAAAGACTTCCTGTGTGAATTGGTCTTGGATCACACTGTATTGCAGAAAACTGTTCAAAGAATGTTGCACCTTAGGTCACGCCCCCCAATCAGTGATGTCACAACAGGTGTTTTAACCTTTACGTCTGATGAAAAATGTTGTGTTGTCACACGTGGGTGTGGCCTGAAGAGCTCAAACCCTTTCTGTCCCTTTAACACCTTCAATTAATTCCAGCATCCCCTGTGTGTACACACTTTTTATTTGCATTCCTCCCATAGCAAACACCAGATATTGTAGCGCCGTACCTGAAGCTTCTCCTTCTTCTTTTTCTTGTCTTAATCTTTCCCTCCCTGTCTGTGTGTGTGTGTTTGTGTTTGTGCAATCCTGTGTGTTTAATCCAAACAAAGCCAAATCTCCCCGGATTGTAAATACCAGTTGGTTCTAGCAGGGAAGCGCTTCCAAAGCCAACCAGCAGACAACAAGGGACCCTGTGCTTCAGCAACACTCCCAGTTCTGTTCTGCTTGTTCACAACTGAGGGGGCTCGTACAAATGTGTGTGTGTGTGTGTGTGTGTGGAAAAGGGAGAAAGAACGTGTGACAGAAGGAGAGTGTGGAAAACGGAGCGGGAGAGAGTGTGTGACATAGAAAGAGAGCATGGAAAAGAGCATAACAGAGTGTGAAAACGACGAGGAGAATGAGTGTGACGGGAGAGGAGAGAAGAAAAAGCCTGTGTGTGTGTGTGATGTGCAAAATACAAACTGAGTACTTGAAAGAGAGCATGTTTAGACACTCTGTCTAGAAGTCTGTTTCCTAAAGCACACAGTACTTTCATGCAATCAATCCTGTTTTTGTCCCAAATACCCCCTACTGCAAACTATCAGCTTTAATGCACGACTATAAAACAGTGATTTAGTGCTCTCTGGTCCACTAAATCACCGCTCTCTGCTCTCAAGTTGTGCCTTAAAGGAATAGTTCAACATTTTAGGAAATATGCTTTTCCGCTTTCTTGCCAAAATCGAGATAATAGTGATGAATAAATCATGCAAGCGTCTTCCTCAGTCGAAAATATAATATAGATGTAAGAGGCGTCTTTTTAATTTGTTCCATTTTTCTGTCTGTCCCGGCTTCATTAAATTATTTTGTAGGCTTGTTCGGTGGTTATTTATTATTGATTATATTCCCGTCGTCCAGTAATGTTCAATAGAGTATCAGAAACAAACTCTCCGCAGAGGTCTAGTCCAGCTTGGTGGCAAAGTAAGCAGGTTAAATGTTTTACATGGTAGGAGTTAGTTTTCAGTTTATGAAAAGGTTTAATCTATCCCTCTGCAACCAATTGAAATTTTAATATTTTGAGCCCATTTATCCTGTTTGAGATTTTTATATGAAGCATTTTTATCCCGTCTGGCCTCTTAAACCAACTATAATCAGAATACTAGACTACTGTCCAGTCTGCGACAAAACTTCAAGATCTCACTGCTCCCGGTCAAGCAAAAGCTCGGCACATAATTCACCATTAAGCCACAACTCTTGCACAAATAAAACGAGACATAACAGGATAATTAATGAGCTTTAGAAGTGCTTTTATTAGCCTGTGCACAGAGCCAAGCTAGCTGTTTTCCTCCTGTTTCTAGTCTTATGCTAAGCTAAGCTTAACTAATCTTCATATTTAACAGACAGACATGAGAGTGGTATCAATTTTCTCATCAAATCTAAAGTGAAAGCGAAACTATTCATTTAAATCCCACCTATTATTCATGTCATATTCATGTCTGCAAGATTTATGACTTTGAGTCTTTACATGTGTGATCACATCCGCCTATGCAGACAGCCAATATAGTATTAACACACTCGTGTCCACTGTCCACCCTCCTCAGCGTCCATCTGGGAGTACATCAAGCTAATTGGGATAGCTGCCTCTCGAGACCCTTAATCAAATTGTTTTTATTATGTATGTGACATTTTTATGGTTTCGTGGTCGTTTGACAACAGGAGCGGAGAGATATATCACATGTATACATGTAGGGTGTGTGCAGCTTTAGTTAAACCCAAAGCCAGCCTTCACAGAGAGTCAGAACAGAAAAAGTTGGTTTCTTTGTTGGTGCAATTCTTCCAGGAAAATATGAGATATTTAAAAGAGGTTTAAACAAATGAAACATTCACCAACATCCAATTTTCCGTCCCTCTCCCCCGCCAGGTGACGTTCACCAAGCGGAAGTTCGGCCTGATGAAGAAGGCGTACGAGCTGAGCGTCCTGTGCGACTGCGAGATCGCCCTCATCATCTTCAACCACTCCAACAAGCTGTTCCAGTACGCCAGCACCGACATGGACAAGGTCCTGCTCAAGTACACCGAGTACAACGAGCCGCACGAGAGCCGGACCAATGCCGACATCATCGAGGTAAAGCGTGGAAGGGGGTGGTGTGGTGGTTCAAACAGCGGGAAATACTGTGTCCTTACATTTCCTAAACGGTCAGCGTCATTGATTTGACCGAGTCAAAAAGTCAATAATTCATAGATTGTCTTTTTCATGTGTGTGAAATTTGAAAAATCAGTTTGCTGTGTTCTTACTTACTGTTTATTCTGGTCTTGCAGTACTTGGTACTAAAACAAGAGTTTATTTTCCCCACTGGGATCGTTAAGAATGAACCGAAACTAATCTAATCTCGCCCTCTCCAGACTCATTCAGACTTAATTAAGTCTAGTCCAGTCTATCAAGGCCAGTCCAGTTCATTGCAAGTCAGTTCAACAAAGTATGAACCGTTTCCTGATGTCTTTGGTCCAGGATGATCCGAAGCCTTAAATCCAGCCTGGTCCTGGTGGTTTTGTGTCCTCACATGCCCAAAGTTGTTGCGAAAACACACCACAGTGACTATATTTTCCAAGAAATGAATCACCTTCAAGACTTTCTTGCCAAGAGTGCAATGAAAGAATCAGTGTCACTCTCTCTGTTCAATATGGAGCTAAAGTCAGATTGCTACACGGCATATTTTCATCTGATTTTTCCATTATTATCTTGATTTTTGTCCTGGAAATGTTGAGCCCTACATCAAACCCATGGGTACCGATATTTTATCCTACTCCATCTCTGAGTTGTTGATTTCAGTCTATCCCAGTGTTGTTTATGGTTGTACTCTGGCTCACTGCCTGCTAGCTTGCAGGGAGGGCAGAGGTTGGGACAGCTGGGTGCACCCCGCCCCCCCCCTCGTCCTCACCCCTCTTGCCCCTCTGGCGTCAGCCCCGTTGTTACCCAGAGACCTCTCCAACAACAACAACAACAACAACTACTACAGCGACAAGCCAAAGGACGACCCCTGGATCCAATTGGAAACCACCTCGGCACAAAATGGCCACCACATACAAGACGGGGCTTGTCGAGTTACTGAAAAATAATGTTTGTTCATTTGCATGCCGACTAGAGGAGAGGTCATTGATGAGGTTAGGAGAGACGGTGTGAGGGCAATCGTTTAGTTCCGTTTTTATGTTTTTGTAATAGGAATAAATTTTTTTCCTAACGTCTTCCCTCCCTGTGGGAAAAAGCTTCGCCGGAGCTTGTCAGGCGAACACGGAGCACATTCACATGCCTTGCTGACCCTTTTATACATAATGGCCCTCTCATGAATTGAACACGAGATGGTTAGGTATGATTCAGCGAGCCGTGTACACTGCAATATAGCACTTAGGCTTCATATGGAGCGTGGACCTAAAGCTGGATCTCACTTGGCTTTGAATATTTTCCTCGCTTGTTTTTTTTACACATTTTGCTGCAGGAGTTCATGATCGGTCAACCACAAACACTGTCAACACGAAGTCACCGCGACATATTTATTGTCAATGTTGAAAGCTCTGGTTGAAGTCGAAATTCCAACAAAAACACACACAGAAAGGAAGAAAAATAAGTTTCCAAAACGAGGATGGCCAATAAGAAGAGCTCTGGTGTGAGTCACAAAGTCCTGATCTGTTTCGTCATGAGAGTCTTTGAGTTACCAGAGAATCTCAGATTGGGAAATTCTCTCATATTGGCCACATTATTTTGGAATGAAACCATTATTTCCACATCTGTAACCAGGGTGAAATTGCATAATAATATGCGTGTTGGTAATAATCTAAAATGAGAACAGAGATCCCAAGGACTGCTTTTATCAGCAGCTCCTTAAACTGTGATTGTTATTGTAAAAAAAGTGAGAATATTCCAACAGAATTAAATATCAATTTCTACCATTTGTTCTCTCCCAGTTATGTGATTAAACCTTTATGATCAAAGCCATACCTACCTGTGAACCTTGACACCAAATGAGTTTTATATCCCCGTTTTCAGGCTGTTTTATCAAATCTGTTATTGGAAAAAGCCGAGAGGCTTCAAAGATTTTCATCTCATAAACCCCTGGGATAAACCCTCCTTCGACCTCTAACTGCTGCTTGAAGGCATAATTTTTTTTTTTCCAAGTTGTCTGAAGTTATCCACAAACATCTAAATCAATCACTAGCTAGTGCGCTGGAGGTTTCGAATACGGCTAATAGCCCCCTTCCACTGGAACTTTCATTCAGCATTTCTTTCATAGGTCTTTCTGAAAAAGTAAAGCACGTTCGTTCCATATTGATGTTGGAGTCTAGAAGTCGAAACCTTTGTGATATAACAGCCAACAGTTACTTACTTCATTGTAATTAGATCGTATCTCCTTTAGGGCTACATCTAACGATTGTTTCTACAATCGATTGATCTGTTGATCATTTTCCCGATAAATCAATTAGTTGTTTGATCCATGAACTGTCAAAGAAGGGTGAAAAAGGTTCAGCACTGACGTCTTCAAATGTCTTGTTTTGTCCACAACCCAGTTTACTGTCATAGAGGACCAAAGAAACATAAATATTCAGTCATTTGAGAAGCTGAAATCAGAGAATTTGGACATTTATATTAAAAAACGGCTAAAAACGATGATCAAAACAGTTGGCAATTCATTTAATTGTTGATAAATTGACTAACTGCAGTCCAAAAACATCTTCAACATTAGGTCCTCTTTGTCCTGTAACACATACATGTCCGACCTAACTGCGGCCCCCTCGAGTCGCCCATCAACTCGCCTCTTTTGCTGAGCCATGATGTCCGACCCACGGTGGTTTAAAGCTTATGGGAAATGGTTTTTGTCGAGGGCCTCTAGAAGGTCGTTATCTTGATGTATGGAGTGAACAAGTCATGACATACTGTTGGGAACAGAACCTAGAAGTTTCGCTTCATCTCTCTGTAAATTTCACCCAGAGAAATGAAGGTCTAAATTTAGATCCTGACACCCCAGAAAAGTGCCTGCCCTGGGGGGTAGTACTTCCCAATGACCCAGGAACTATCGCGAGTGAGTTTAATGTACTTGGTATCAACGGTTGGTCAAATAAAATCATCAGTAAAGCAAGGTTGCTACAACTTTTATTCGCACGTGAAGCAAGCACAGGTTTCCAGTAGTATCAACATTGATAAAGGGGTAAATGAATTGACCTACAGTTCTTCAGTTGTCGTAGATTTGGAAACAAGAATGTGCAAAAGGGACTTTGAGTTTCTAGTTCAGTTCTTGAGACTGTTCGGTCGAACAGGGATTTGAGGTTTGTGGGGCCAAAGCAGAATGCATCCAATGAGATTTAATCCACTAATGGATAAAGTCCAATGAGGGCTGAAATCTTTAGTAAAAGTGTAGGTGAAGCAGTTTTGGGTTTGAGTGGGCAGAAGGTAAGAGCGAGGGAGTTTGGTGCCATATTTTTCACCTCCACTTCTCTGTCTGTCACTTCCTCTCTTCCTCTCTCTCTCCTCTCTCCTTCCTCCTAATCTCCTGATTCACTCGGTCACGACCGTTTCTCCCTTCTTTTCTTATCCTTCTCTCTCTGTCTGTCTCAGAGTGTCAGCAGTAAAGTCTTTTCTGCAGGCTGTATCTCCAGCTGCAGATGGCTCTTAAGTGTATGCAAGTGTGTGTGTCTGCCTATGTGTGTGTGTGTGTGTGTGTGTGTGTGGCAGGGCGTTGGGCTGCTTCGGGCCACATCAGCTCAAGCTCCACTGGTCCTGTTTGTGTGCGTACATGTGTTTGTGTTTTCAAGTGTGTCACTCAGTCTCTCTCTCTTTATGTGTGTTCTTGTATATATATGTGTGTGTATATGTGTGTGTGTGTGTGTGTGTGTGTTCACCTCTCTCTCCTCTCTCTCCCTCTGTTTGCACGCTCTGCAGTGGCCCATGAGAACGCCTCATACAATATTCAGGCCTGGTGAGCCTCTCGGTTGTGTGTTTCTCTGTCTTTGTGTGTGTGTGTGTGTGTGTGTGTGTGTGTGTGTGTCCTACATGGCAGCTTCCCTCCCATACCAGCCTGTATTTTCTTAAAACAACTGGCCTCTGTAGTTTTAACAAACGCTGCTCAGACTGGAGGAAATAGCACATTTGTTGGGGGACTATTTCAAGTGGAGGATTAATCCTCATTTAGTGTTCTAGTGAGTATTTGGGGCAACAGGACGGTGTATGGCACAAAGGAATAAAATATATCAGCTGTTTGATCCTCACAATACATGTTAGTAGATACATTTATTATTGATTTAGAGGTTTTCATGTGATTTGTTGAATACTTCATCAACACGTTGAACCTTTATTGACCTCGACCAAAAGCAGAGTCAGGCCTTTATTGCCTGAGATTGCAATGCAGCGATTAGTCGACTAGATGCAACTAAATTCAACACACTGGACCTTTAAAACATTGTCAATGTTGACTTTCCAAGTGTCTGTGTAACATTAGCCGCTATGCCATCGCACATGGGAAATGGCATTGTCACGACTGGATGGCGACCATGTTAGTCAAACTTTACGCGATGCTACCTGATGGTCCATGAATCAGATCAGATCATCATGCCTTTGCCAGTCTAGAGTAAGAAATAAATAAGCTTTTATAAAGTTTATCAATAATTGTAATACAAATTCAATTCATTTGAAACTGGTTGGTTAAAAACTTTTTATGAAGACAGGGTCCTTCAAGAAAGACTGCGTGAGGGTGAGTAACTTTGGACTTACCCTGCCTTGACTTGACTTTGCCAAGAACAAATGACTTCAGAATTGCTTAAGACCAAATCTATTGAGTCACATGTTTAGTATCTGGGGGGGGGGTTGTATAATACTTTCACTTCCCTGGATGGTTTTATACTAGGAAACAGTGGCGTGTTGAGAAGTGTTGAGTTTCATCGATACTTAAAGTTCCAGTGTGTAGAATTTAGTTGCATGTAGTGGATTAATCGCTGCATTGCAATCTCCTCACATCACCCTCACCTTCCTAGTGTAAAGGAGAAACAACACTTTAAGGACCCTGTTTAGAGTCACAATTTAGATTGTCTGTTCTGGGCTACTGTAGAAACTCAGTGTTTAAATATGGCGGCCTCCATGAAAGAGGACCCACTCCCACTGTAGATAGAAAGGATGAGAATGTTATATTCCATGTTTGCCTTATTCTGAAAATAAAGTCCCCAAATCTTACACACAGCACCTTTAACATTGAGAAGAAGTGGCGCAAGCAAAAAAGCCAACCTGAATTAATTAGTTCTATTTCAGCAGATAAGCTGTTATCAGAGACCAGGTCGTTAATCCATTCATTAATCACCATATCTGTTTTAATGTAGCAGCACTGTCCATCTTTTGTTTTGGTCACATGGAAGCATGTTGTACACCCAAAGGCCATGACTGGTCACATGTAACACTTGACATACATACATGTTGGGACTTTTCAGAGGGGGAATTCAGAGTAGAACTGCGCAATGTGACAGGATGGATGAATTATATAGTAATTATTTAAGTCTCCACTGGCACGTGGTGTGACATCGCTGGTTGAGGACGGAGCTGAGACGTACCGAGCAACAGAGAGAGAGAGAGAGAGAGAGAGTATAATTGGATGGTCACAAAATGTGCCCATTTGCCGCTCTGCCTCGCCTCCGTGAGTCTCTCCAAGCAAGTGCTTTTGAGTATAAATTATGAAGTGTGGATGTAGTCACGCAGGCTTGTGCACACGTATACACACTTGTGTGTTTTGCCTTGTGTATGGTCACCCGGCGTGTACTGTAAATGCATGCGGCAATGCTTAGAAGCACTTAAGTTCACATCAGTGTGTGTGTGTGTGTGTGTGTGTGTGTGTGTGTGTGTGTGTTTGTCTAAGTATGAACTTGATCACACTGTTAGACATTCCTTCACTCCAGTGCAAAGCTGAGAGGCAATGCATATGCACACACAGCGTCTCTCTGAGATGCACGTGCTGCTTGAAAGAGTGTGTGTGCGCGCATGTGTGTGTGTGTGTGGGCGGCCTGCCTCTCCTGCCAGAATGTGTTAATCCGCTTGACTGCAGATCCCAATCAGGGCAAGGGAAGGAAGAGCGAGCGAGGGACAGAAGAGGGAACACGAGCGAACGAAATGCTAAGAGAGCGGCGATGAAACAGGCGAGGAGAGAAAGCGAGATGGGCGGAGAAGGGGAATGCCCTTTTTTTTCTTTAAGCGGCTCAAGGAAGGCAGATCTCACTGGCGAGCCTCACTGCAGGGGCTTAAGGACTTTGGGCACCGCCCCGATCCTCCTGGGTCGCGGCCAGGGGAGCCTCACGTATCGCAAAACACTTCCTTTGAAGTAACTGATTCTGTTAGCCGCCATGATAGCCTCAGCACTATACATCCACCAAATAATCAAAGGATGTTTCCATCTGTATGCCCATCTATCCCCTGACCCCCACAACGCACACACAGTCTGTACCTGGAGATGCTAATCCTGCTTTGCTGTCCAAACTCTGACGACCTCCTTCCAACACCTGTCATATCCTAATCTGGACTAGACGAGGTCACCGGAAGGCCTGTCTTTATATGTACACGATTGGTCGGTCGAAGTCAGCTGGTCACTCTCACCGGGAATGAAGGTTTATTCATCACAGAACTTAACAAAGACGAGCCTGACGAGCTCTAACTGATAAACACTCAGTTACTAAATAAACCAGCCTGGGCCGTAGCTACGTTTCAGGACACCAAGGTCATGTCCGAGGTTGGATTTTGCATGAGCACAGATTATTAGGCAAGTTACAAAGACGAAGCGTCTTCATTGCAGAGTGCACGGTGAGTTAAAGGGTTAATTGGAAGTAATTTCTCGTTATTACTGCAACATTTTTGCAGCATTTCAAGGTCAACGTACTCACCGAGATGCCTCTACAGTGTTGTCACAGTATTCTGTTCAGAAATGAAATTTTGATCCTTCCTGCAGAATGATTAATAGCTCTACAATAAAAAAGGGCCAAGACTCCATTAAAAAGATATTAAGTACTAGAAGTCCTTGACTGATGAATGAGTGACTCATTTCCAGACTTACTCATATCGTAGAGATACTAAATGATGGACACCCAACATCCTCCCCTAAAAAAATATCAAACAAATACTTTACATTTCTGAAACAAGAGTCTTCATTAATAAATCCAGTTTCCATCCCTTCCCACCCCCTTTGTTCAGCCTCCATTAGCGAAGGCAAACGTGCGGCGATCAAGGCCAAGACGTTATCTGTTTTGGCTGACAGGCCGTCTGCAGCCGAGGAGGGAACGTCCCACACGGTTGGCTTCCTCTGTAACCAAGCAAGTCATCCTCGAAGCGTCCCAGGAGCCCCGGCGAGAGCAGAGGTCCATTAACCTCATGGATAAATAATTCCAGTCAAAGCCGGAGGGGTAATGGCTGTTTGGGTAGTGATGGGTTACTAAACAGGAACTGTCAGAATTTAGAAGAAGGAGGATGACAGAACACAACGGTTCAGGGGTGATAAAACCAAGTGGACAAGCTGATTAGTTTATTATAAAAAGATGGAAATAATCTGTTTCTAAAGGCAGATTGTTTTAACCTGCCTCAAGTCAGTAAAAGACCAAAGATGACTTCACAAAATTCGTCTTTTTTTACTTAAATTCATAATTCTCATTATTGATTCTGTCCATGAAAAAGCCCTAAAAACACAGAGTGTGAATAATTTATTGATAAATGGACAGTAAACATGAATTGCAGGATACTTTCCTTCGTCTGTCTTTCTATTTTATTTTTTGGTTACCAACATTTTTAACATTTCCCGATAGAGACGCTTTCCTCCTGTCTCACAGCTCGGTTGGTTTGCGACACAAGAAACAGCAACTGCTGATCTATAATACAACATCTGAGCAGCCGGCGCTGTGGAGAGAGACTGTGGACATGATGTCCCATATGACTGACTGGAGGGGGCTGTGTGTGTGTGTGTGTGTGTGTGTGTGTGTGTGTATTGCTTAGCTGTATGCGACTTGCTACAATGGGACGTGACATTACATTGTGCTTTGTGTCAACCAGAGCTGGGCAGCAGAGACTCCTGCCTGCTATCTCAGTCCTTCTGGGTCCACAAACTACACACACACACACAAAGACGCAAACACTCTCAGTTAAGCTCGCACACGTAGGAAAATATGAAGAGTATCTGCAGGCTGGATTAAACTTAAAAATTAAAAGTATTATTGGACTGAATAAGGCAAAATTTCAAGCCTGCTGGCTTTATCAGAAAAATGACCAACGTGGCAAACCTGAGCTTCTGTACCAAAACAAGATTTATTTAAATCTATAAACACAAGCCGACACACGAGACTAAATTTTATTTTTTGTCTCGATAAAATAGTGCAAAATTGGCAAAAATTTTGATTGAAATAAAGAACTATCTAATCGAAAAAGCAGTAAACATCATTATGAATCTGAGCAGGCATTTGATGCCAACTTTCATTAAATCAAGTCTGCCTCAGAGGGTTACGCAGTCTGAACGTTACAAGACACACTCTATCCTTAAACCCTCAGTTTAGATGAAGAAAAAGTCCACAAACAAAGCCTTTAACTGGGTAAAAAGAAAGGTGGACCACCTCAGGAAGAGTAAGAGAGAAGGAATCCTTCTTCTAGGATGGACAGACATGCAATAGATGTGCTCGGAGTAAATTTGAATATTGAGTAATGACAAAATTGGGTAAATCAGATCAGAGAAGATGTTCTGTAACTTCCAGGTGCTGCCAAGCACCGTACCACGAAGCTCTTGAAATATTCGGTGCAACAGACTCATTTCTGTCGGTACCGAACCGAGCTATGTAAGGCTTTGATAACCAGCCCAAGAAAAGAGAGCCAACGATGAACAGCAAGAGAGTGAAAGAAAGAGGCAGAGAAAATACGATGGGAAAGCTCTGGGAACAGGTCAAAAGAGGACAGAGAGAGGGAGTGAGTGGTGGGAAAGAGACTGAAAAAGATGAGAGAGAGAGAGAGAGAGAAGGAGGAGGATGAGAGGAAATGAGCGACCGGGGAGACTCACATATGGAGACGTTACAAGAAAGAAGGAGAGAGATGTTAAGAAAAAAAAAACACAGAAGGACGAGTGTGAGACTTTGCACTTTTCTGTGAGAGAGCGAGAGAGCTGCGTTAAAGGTGGTGGGCCGAGAGATGAGAAGGCGAGAGAGAGGGAAAGAGACAAAAAAGAGGGAGAGAGAGAGAGAGAGAGAGAGAGAGAGAGAGAGAGAGAGAGAGAGAGAGAGAGAGAGCAGCGGCAGCGTTTCACGGAGAGCTGGAAACAGAGGTCGGGCGGACAGGCGGGTGGGCGAGCGAGCGAGCGAGCCAAAGGGGAAGGAAAGGGAGGGAGGTGGTGGGGTGGGGCTTGTCAGCAGTCGTAGCCAGTCAGAGGCCGGCGTGGTGCTCTGCAGGGTGAATCTTACCCTGGCAACACAATAGAGGGAGAAAAGAGAGGGAGGGGGAGAGAGAGAGAGAGAGACGGCGGACAGGTGAACAGATGGCTGACTGACTGAGAGACAAGCTGATCAGTGAACTACAGAGGGTGTGTGTGAGAGAGAGAGAGCATGTGAATGTACTGTAACACACAAATGTTCATTAGGAGAGAGAGAGAGAGAGAGAGAGAGGAAGCAGAGAAACAAAGAGAAAGAAAGGGAAAGATGCCCATGTTTGTACTGTAATGTTCACAAAATATCAGTTGTGTTTACATGAGAGAAAGAGAGAGAAGCTTGTGATGTCCAAAATATCAGTGTGTGTGTGCATATGAAGGAACATGGAGACGAAGAAGGAGGCGTACTGTGTTTACAGCAAGACCAAATTTCATCCTAGAGCTTGAGAGCGAGGACATTATTGTAGTTGGTGAGGACATTTTGTCTCATCCTCACATCCTCTAAAAGGCTGTATGAGGATCAGCACAGTATCCCGAAAAGTTAAGTCTGTATCGGATGGTTCCATACCTCACGATTTTTGTCCAGTGCAAGGACGTGGGTGGAAAGTAAGAGCGAGGAGTTCAAACTTTTTCCCCTTCGGAAGCCTAAAAAAGGTTCACGCCCAACAGTTTTTAGCAATCATTAACGATGATTTGGGGAACCAAAGATTAAAAAAAGGATCTGAGTTGGATTTTAGTGAAATGAGTGGGGGCTCCCCCCCACAGTTTGAGAACCTCTGCCCTAACCGTATGTTTGTTTGCCATGAGCACGATCGTTCCCTTCCCATAAACCGAACTGTAGTTGCAGTCGTAATCCAAGGTGTTGCAGAAACATCCAGTATTGACGATGTTGTCTGGTAAAGACTTGTTCATATATATTTGATTTATTCATGGTTATTTTATTGCTTTTGCCATGATTCCTTTTAGCAATTCTAATATTGGAAACATGCAGACATCACTTAAACAAAGTTAACCAATCAAGAAACACAAGCAGTCAGACGACCAGAAAGATTAGATAAATTTATTTGGAAGACAAAATGTGGGCAAAAGGTGAGATTAGTTCCAAATCTGTTTCATTTAAACGCCCAACACAGTTTGCTATCGATGCATTAAGGAAACAGGAGACGAGTTCCAAGATGGTGCCACATTCATTCCAATGGATGCATACGCCAAAAAGGTTTTGCCGGCTTCCTTGGGTTTCATGCAGGAGCACTAGTTGTTCCCTGATCTCTGTTGACGTCCTGCTGGCTGACGGCTTCCAGTTTTACTTCAATAAAAAAGGTGTTTAGTAAGTTGTTGGTTAGTTTATAACCTGATTATCTTCCTTTTTGTGTTTCTTGCCATGACGATGTTGTTGCCATGTTATCCTGATAGAAAAATGACCAAAACGAGGAAAATAAGACCCAGTTTGGAAGAAACAGGAACTATCTTTTAGGTTATGATTGGGTTTATGGTTAGGAAAAAGCATAATTATGTCACTGATGGTCCCCACAAGTACAAATGTGTGTGTCAGTACATGTGAACAATGCACCAACATGGCTCCAGTGTCATCACCGTTTAGTTTGTCTCTTTTATTTCTTTGTGTCCTGACAGTCGGGGGCAGGAGGTTCACGCCTCGATCACGTCCTCCACGCAGCCCTCTGTCACATGCCGTCATTGTCATGTTGAAGCGGTTTTATTTCTATGAATTGTATTTTTCCTATCGTTCTTTTGTTGTCCTCGATTTTTAGGTCAGAACACACACACACACACACACACAAACGCACACATCCGCACACCAACTGCCACAGCAGAGTGTGTTTTCTATGAACTGTGGACAACAAAGCGTGTGGCGGTGGCTCCCGTGCGTTAAATTAGCATTAAGCTGCAGATCAGAGGACTGACTTGTTCTGGAGAGACTGAACAGCTGAATCAGGCGACTGTCTCCATGTTGGAACAAATCTGTCTAATAACTTGTTTCTGTGGGTCGATAAAACACAGCTTTGACACCGCGATAATAATAATGGCTTCGAGTTTTAATGAGATTCCTATCAAAGAGCGCCATTGTTATTAAAACTGAAAGTCTCTTTACCCCGACATCCACGTGGCATCATTACCCTCTTGCCCTCACCTGTTTGGAGGATTTAAGACTAATTCATCCAAAATTAAACATCTCTGCCTCCTCTGGGGGGGTTTTGTCGGCAGCTCTTGCAGGTACGAGTTACCGCCGGCTTCACTTCCGAGGCTGAATTGCATGCTGTTGAGTCATCCTCACTTAGCAGTGATTGTGCGCAGTGGGAGTCGTGGAACATGTGCTTATGTTTTAATCAAACCACCACTAGACTGCGGTCACACTTGACACAGCATAATTAATTAAAGAAAATATAGGGTGTGTGAAATATTGAATATGATCTTAGAGTACTTTGGATAATCTATGAAATGATACACTGTAAAAAAACCAGTCATAATTTTCTAGAATTAAGTCCTTAATGAACAAACAATATTAGTTTTAACTATGAATTATATACAGGCTACTTCATAAGGTCATGATATGTCAATGTTGTGTTTACAGCTGGTTCCACTGCCCCTAAGTGGCATGAAAAAAATCAATTATTGCAGCTGTAAGTTGAGAGTAAATGAATGGAAGCCAATGGCTGCCTAGAAGAGCAGAAAAAGAACATTTCAGACTCTTAAATCCAACAACAATGATTTGCAAAATGGTTATCCATCATACAAAGAATAAATGAATTGTAGTAAATGGAGTACGACCAACAACAACAATAAAAAATGGACAGCGTATGCGTGACGTCACCCACAGGTTTCCGAAGCGCTGTTGTGAAGCTTAAAATTTGTGGCTCTGGCCGCCACCGCGTTGGGAGTACTGTCTCGACCGCCTCATGGCTAACCTAAAAATCGGCAAAGATCATTGACGGACCGAATGACGCCTAGCTACTCAAACAAGCCATCTATAACAGCGCCTACCTGTCAATCAAAGAGTCCACGCTCTTAATTCAGCATAACTTTAAGCCCTCATATAATTTGAACAGGTGAGTTCTATAAAAATTCACCCTCAGTACAGATGTCATGAACAGGGAAATAGAGACCCAAACTGTTTTTTGTACCAGGCTGTAAACATGTTTATTTCTGCTGTGAAGTTGGACATTTTAACATAGGGACTTATGGAGACTGACTCACTTCTGGAGCCAGCCTCAAGTGGACGTTCGAGGAACTGCAGTTTTTGGCATTTCGGCATAGGCTTCACTTCACAGCCACGGAGGTTGCCGCTTTACTAAAACATGTAAATCACTTGTATTTTATTTTCTTATAACTAATTAAATTAAAACATTATTTGAAGAATTTTCTTTTCAACACATTGATGCTCAATGATTTTATAAGATTGAGTTTTTCTTTTTGCAGTGTACTGCATTTCCTTTTGCTGATAGATTTCAAGGCGAGGGATTTTCTTCTTCTTCTTCTTCATCTTATGCCACTCAGGACTTAAAGCTTGTATTTGGACCACAGAAGGCTCTCCAGCTCCAGTTTAAGATCCATTTTGCCGCGAGGATCTATCTGCTTGGCTGTATGGTCAAGGGCCCACCAGGCAAAGCTACTTAACGGCAAATCTCGTTTAGCAGAATCCTCTCAAAATAAGAGCCTCTATATCTCTCTCTCTGACTCCCCCTCGCTCTCCCTCTTCCTCTTCTCGCCCTTTCCAAAGTGTGCTAACACTGACACAACCTGACTGCCGTTAGCCACAGCACTAACACCAACGCCTGCTTCCTAACACACCCTTTACCCTTTTGCTTCGCTCAACCGCTTTCCTCAGCGCAAAGCTTCACACCAATTAGTAACACTGTTGATTAGCCGGTGTGCAGAGGTGCGATGCCTCGATGTGCATTCTGACATGCGGCTCAGGTTTTATACATAGTTTCTTGCCCTGTAAAAGTGCCACTGGCAGCTACAGCAGACCCTGTACGCTTGGTAAAGATGGGGGCGCTTGTTTTCTAAAGCCACATCCTTTGATTTCAAAGCTTTCCCTCCATTTGGGATTTTTAGTCAGTAGTTTCTTCACCCTTTCCAAGAGCACCTGCCGGGTGAGCGAGTGCAGATTCAGCGGTAATAACTTGCTTTCACGTGGGCGGCAGATGTTACGAACGTTGACCTCAAATCGATCAAGGATTATCAGAGGTTGAGATTGTGTTTTCTGCAGGGCCCTTTCTCTCTCTTACTTCTTGAAGATGCGGCTAGGAAAGAAAGAAAAAGAAGAAAAAAAACATCCTTGTGAGTTATTACCAGGGTGATACCGTTCCATCTGACTTTTACGGCTTCATTTTTATACAGTGAACAGTGTGGGAGTCAGCAGATGTGGTGCAATCAAGATGGTCATTTGTGTTTGTGTGAAAATGAAACAAAAGGGGCTTCATAGAGTGTGTCTTATCGCAAAAAAATGTGCATGACAAATGAAATGTAAATGTGCCTCCTCCTTCTCCTCCTCTACCCCTCTCTGACCGCTTCAGACGTTGCGAAAGAAAGGCTTTAACGGCTGCAACAGCCCCGAGCCCGACGGGGACGACTCCATCGACCAAAGCCCGCTAAACGAAGACAAGTACCGCAAGACCGAGGACCTGGACAGCCTCTTCAAGCGCTACGGCGTGAGTACCGTCACACTTTTTGTCACCTTATCTAACCTACCCTTTCTTCTTCTCTTTCTCTCTATCTACCCTCTCTTTCTCTCTCTGTCTGCCGTCTCCTTCTTCTTTTGTTTGGGGAACGAAGGCTCTGAACAAGAAAGAGCACCGGGACTCTGAGAGCCCAGACCCCGAGGAGCCCTTCTCCCTCACCCCCCGCACTGAGGAGAAATACAAAAAAATTGACGAGGAGTTTGATAAAATGATGCAGAACTATAGGCTGTCAGTGAGTACCGTGCCCCCCACCCACCTTCAACCTCCTCCACTTCCCCCCTCTGTGTTGCTGCTGACGGCGGCCTGACTACTCACAGAGCACTCGCCTTCACCCCACCTCCCCTTACCTCCTTCACTTCACCTCTCACCAAACAGCACCTCCCCACATCCACCAAATCACTACCCACAACCCTTTCTGATGGTGTGTGCCCGAGCAAGAAAGGTAGAGCAGCGAGGCTGAGAGGTCCAACTTTAAAAAAAAAATAAACGACTAACAATCGTTCTTAATTAATCTGCAGATTATTTTCTCACTTGTTTTGATCTTAAAATGATGAAACATGTCTCTCACAAGATTATCAAATAGTTGCAGGTTCATTTTCGGTCATTTGATGAATCGATTTATCGTTTTAAACACTCAACTTCAAAGATCAAGTGTCACTTTTCTCCGTGTTTATGCCTCAAGTTGTCGTATTACAAGACAATATCTGGACTTTCTTTTAAACATGTCATGTGCAGTGGAAACCAGGTGACATAGTCCACCTGTTTTGACAGATTTCATATCTTATTTTAATAAAAAAGGGGCGCCAAAAGATAAAAAAAGATGTCATTTTTTCTGCAACGCTGCAGATATAACTTTGTGTTCGTAAGAAATCCTTAAAAATAAAAAAAAAGCAGTATAACACCAAATAGGGCATGCTATACTGTGATTATTCATCTGAAGTTACAGTCATCACAGTGAAGAGCATCCTCAGGAGTATTACGGCTTTAATACACTGTTTCTGGTGCCTCTGCAAGTTCAGTAATGTACAAGAATAAACAACAGAAGGAGAGGAGTGCTAACTAGGTCCCCAGTTTTCACAAAAGTTGGCATAGCAACCGATATCACAGGGGGAAATCATGCTTTATGGTAACAATCAACACGTTTGGAGCATGCCTTTGAGCAGTCGGATTGCTTGGCTGAAAGTACCGATTGTGTAATACTTAGCAACACGAAAGAAACAAGCGTGCAATTGCAGACACTCTGCGTGCACCGGGGGGGTTTATGCCTGACATTATGCAGGTAACGGAGAGAGAGAGAGAGAAAGCCAGGGTACAGTCGCTAACCGGTCGTCATTTACAGTATTACTGAGGTCACTTTGGTCCCAGCGTAGCCCTGCTCCCGCGACTGGATGTGCGCCTGACATTATCCAGGTTCTGCCTCCTGACTGGCACTCTGCCAAGGCCCTTTTACCGCTCCACCACTGTGCCAATTTCTCCGTGATTCATTTTTCCTCCGTGCTCAATAATGCCATTAATGTCACTTTAATGAGTAGCACTCAATTTACAGCCCCTCTTCCTGTCTGCCTGCTTCTCTGATTGGTCACTCGGGATGGGACACAGTCATGTTGAGGCGCTGCAGGAGAGTTAGACAGAGGTTATTGCTTAAATTATACATGTGGTGTTGTGGCTGTATGGAAAAGTCTTCTTATTTTCATAGCTTTTAGCTTAAAACCTAATCTGGAGACACAATCAGACCACGCAGGTTGTAAACAACCTTTACCAGCTGCTGATCTGCCTCTAAGACACAACAAACTATATGTATTGATAGATTAGACGATAGATTGTCCAACAAACACGGCAGAGAAACCAGAATGCCCATTACAGTGTGTAACTTCACGATCCGGTTGATCGATCGCGACCAAAATGTTGAACAAAGCTACATAAATAAGACCCATGAGGGTCCTTTTTTAAAACAGAGCCACCACAAAAGCATAACATGTGCTGCCATTGATTTATGTTATTAGTAATCGCCAACAGCTCACATACATATCCCGAGCAGGCCTCTAAACTCCGCATCAGAAGAACAGAATTCAATCTACCGCCCCCGGAGAGCCGCCGCTCTTGGCGTTTTTTAACGATTGGATGCTAGACAAACGCCGCCAGCAGGGTAGCATCCCCACCCCCACGTCCGCACAACCCTTCAGTCCCCTCAGCCCGCCCGCCTGCCTGCCTGCCTGCCTGCCTGCCCACCCGGTTTGCCCAGCACACCTTTCACAGGGCGACCAGCAGAAACGGAGGCATACATCACCACCCACCACTCCCCCCTTCCTTCAGCATCATAATCCCCAGCATGACAGCTAGGGGCAGGGATATACAAGCTTAATCCCACTTGTACTAAAATACCTCCTGAGGTAGGGAGAGAGTGGCGAGGGAGAACGGGGCAGGACACTTGGCTAGACGAGCCCTGAGCTAACGTTTCTGTTCCTGTTACGCTGGCACTGCTGTGGTAGGCGAGAAAAAAGGCAGCATTTTTTTTTTTTAACCGGAGGGTCTCTGGTTTGATCCTTTTTCTGGCTCTGAGATTCTGTGTCGGGAAATTGAATAAGAAATAGATTTCTTCCTTTTAACAACTAGCTCCGTGGTGCCCTTGAGCAAGGAGCTGAACATTTATTTATTTTTTTTCTGAATGTCTCCTGTAGAGGCTCGGTGTGAATGTGAACAGGCAGAATGTGAAACATGAAACTAAAAAAAACGCTGCTTGAGCTGCACAGTTAATCACATCTAATTTGAGTTTTTTTAGATCCGTCTTTTTAAATCACAAATTTTACTGAACAGAGAAACAAATAAAATATATATATAAATATAAATAAAACCATTCTCAGTACTATTTGTCTTAATAGACTCTTAGTACTGCTTGTTTCCTGTGATTAGAATAAAGCAGCCGTATAGGAATATGTTTTTTTATCTGTAAACATTATCATTTCTCGAGCTGATCCTCAAAGGCATTTATGTGTTGGGTGACCCTTAGACTCATTTTGCAATTTCACACCACGAAAGCATTAAAACATAAACATTGTTTTTAATCATCTGCAGATAAAACAGTTTTCCAAAGGCAGTCTGAGATAAAATATGAGGCGCATGTGTGGAACCACTTCCTAGTTCCTACTAGCACTATGCCGTACCACAATAAGAACAAACGCCCGGCTTGTTCGTCGTAGCCAAAGATCGCATCGCTGCTAGCCAGGAGAGAGAAAGTGTGATAAGTTAGAAGGTGAGGGATTCAAAAAGTTCAGTACCTCGAGCCAAAGAACATCAGGCCATCGAGAGGTACTGTGACTAACTCAAACACGCTGAAAAACATTTTGATGAGCTGAAAGTCAAGCTACCCGCCGACTGCTACCAACGAAACAGCTTAACGTATGTGTGACTTTGTTAATGCTGATTGGTTAGTGCGAATAAATCCTCCCTTCTTACGTAACAGTCGTCTTTGATAGATAATCGTGGCACTATCACACTCAGATCAGCCTCACCGTGAAGCTAACTAGTGCAGTGGAGACGTGGGGCCTCCCATTTTATATTCATCTTAAAAAATTAACCAGTAAATCGGCGTCAGTGTGTCGGTAGCAAAGTTACCCAAAATTGACATCCCTATTTCAAATATAAACCAGTCCTTGACTGGCTCGGTCCTTAATAAAGTTGTAAAGGGAATCAAAAGGGTGGAGATGCATGAAGGAAAGCAACAAAAACTCACTGGACAACTGCTGTGACATCTAAAGGTCACCCAAACACTTCTCCAATGTCGCCTCTGCGTTCAGATCCACAGCTGCTAACAAAAATACAATGTGACAATACTAAAGTTTAAAAAATAAAAAAACTTTCAAAGGCTTCCAGGACAAGAGGAAAGGGAAAAAAGGAAAACTAGGCCATGAGTTAAATTCATTCAGATTTACCCTTGCATCCAGGAAACACACCCTTGTTAAGAGAGCTCCTCTGAGAGAAAATAGGTTAGGTTCCTCTTCCCGTCTTTTTGTTCTCTTCACGCAGAAGGGGCCTTGAGCTTCCTCACCACGAGCCTCCTGAAAAAAAAAAAAAGCTCCCAGTCAATTATTTACCCGACAGGTTCTCTGCCAGTGTTAAATCTGCAGAGTGACGGGCAGGGCCCAATTAACCCTCCTGTCTGCTATTAGGAGCATCAGTGTTAAATGGAGTAGGAGTGGGCAGATGTAAATTCACTTGTAATTTGCCAAAAACACGGATTAATGCTCAGCGGAGCACAGTGCAGAGAAGAGGCGAGGACACATTTAAAATTCATATTTCGAGAAAGAAGTGAAGAGGTTTTTTTGTAGTTATGTCACTGATCTCCTAGCAACCAGAAGCTGGCATCATCATGGAGGTCCTGTTATGTTACAGACAGCAGTGAAAAGAGACGAATAAAGAGGATTGTGGTGGTGGGGCTGCAGTTAAGGTACAAGAAAGAGTATCTAAATTAGAACAGAGAAAGTGTTAGATAAATATCTAGCCAGCAGGAAATATTTGACAAATTATCTGATATAAATATGCATCTATCCTGACTGATGATGTTCAATATTTATGTACGTTTGCTAAGAAGACACTGATTAGATTCCTTCTTTCTTAAATCAGTCAAGAAATTAGCCACCAACCAAACTCCAAAATATGTTCTATGTATTTAAAATCGGTCACAGAATTTTAATTTTATTCATTAATTTAACGGTTTAAATTATTTTTTTTACTTCCTACTTTATGGACAAATGCTACTAATACTGAATTCCTTTAACTTTTAATTTTATGCATTTAGTTTTTATCCCTATAAACACTGGCATTGGTATGTGTTTGTAAATTCTTGACGTCATTATAAACGTCACAAATTATAATTAAGATTACAGAGAACGTGATTTAGCGATCACCCTGGATGCACTTATATGTATTCATCCTGAATTCCCAATAACCGATATATCTGCAGTCATAAAAATATCCTTTGACTTTGTACAAAGTGACAAAACAGTTTGAGGTTGGAGGGTCGCGTTCGATTCCCTCATCATCTATCATTCAGCAAAGACGCTGAGTCCTGTCCTGTTTGTAAGTCACTCTGGATTCGAGCTTAAAAAAAAAAAACCTAAACAGTGAAATGTCGTTCGGCTGCAGACAAACCAGGTCCCCTCCTCTCTGCCTCCCCCCATCCCGTGAGGATAAATCTTCTGTAGTGCTGTATACGCTCCGTGTTTACACACCTCCGTCCCCCTTGCACTAACCCTTCACCCCCTCCATCCATCCATCCCTCCATTTATTCACCCCTCCCCCTTTTTACCCTCTGCTTGGCCGGTGTGCAGTGGTGCAGTGCTGTTAGCTGCTATCTTCACCCGCCCTGGTCACCACTTACTGTGCAGCTCTGTCTGCACGCTCTCCTTTACAAACTTCCTCTTTGGGGAAAATTTTAAATCTCTGAAAGTTGGAAGAGTCAGGGGTTTCTTTGGATGCCGGCTGCTCCGGCAGACTTATCTTTTTTAGCTAGTTTATCCTCACTTTCCCTTGCACTAAAATAGCATAAAACATAGAGCAGGGAGCTAAAATTTCTGGAAATAACTGTTACTATTCATACAGTATATGGAGAGTAAAATAAATAATAAATTAACACGTATGTGGATTTAAAATTAGCTTTTCTTTTTCTTCTTTATATTTAGACCCAAATTGCATGCTCCTTTCCGTAAAACTTCCTACGAAACGATTAGTAAGATTATTCAGAAATTTGGACACAAGTCAGAGTGTTGCCAAAGAAAGGATATTAATCACTTATTTGTCCCCTGCCCTCTTCCTCCAAAAAAAAAAAAAAACCAAAGTTACAAAACATTGCAGAGAGAAAAGAGGCAGAGATCGAGGGCAGGAAGGTGCCCTCGTCCTCCTCTGCCGTTAAACTGGGTCCCAGGCAGTTTGAGTACAGTACAGTGCAGCACTGGCCCATATTCTATATATAGAAGTCCTTCTTTCAGATTGAGTTGGAACAGGGTGAAATGGGTCGGATGGCTGGACAACCCCGAGGTCCTTGCCCTTGATTTTTTTTTTTTAGGACCCTCAGCTGTCTGGTCATCCACTTTTAGAGGTCAACTCAGGTGGCAAAGTTGCCCGTTTAATAAAAAAATATAAATGAATAAAAAGTAGCAAGTAGAAATTTCATGAGGGCTCAAGATGTTGAGGTACATTTTTATTAAGCAAACGCCTGCACAAGTATTTAACACGTAACAGCGACATCTTTGGCACAGTAGGTTTCCTAATGTTCCCGGGTGATGAGCACATGTCAGTGGGGGTGGTGGTGCGATGTAGCTGGAATGTGACATGCACGCTATGAAATGTCACCAATAACACGATGCAATAACCCGCTGCTGCGACAAGAGTTCTTAAGCTGGCATGAGATGTGAAAGGCGACACAGCTTTTTGGCCTCTCCACCAAGTCACCTTGCATGCTAAAACCGAGTGTGTGTGTACGTGTGTGTGTGTGTGTGTGTGTGTGTGTGTGTGTGTGTGTGTGTGTGTGTGTGTGTGTCAGAGAAAGATATGATGTGTGTTTGAAGAGTTAATTTCCAAAACACAAACTGTTTCCAGTGTTTATGCACATTTTATTACTTGAATACAAATAACAGATACTTTGCATCACTTCTGATACGTCGATTTCCTTTTACAAAAGTAAATCTTACACCTTAATGACATGAATTTAATCCCATCACTGCCTGGAAGGATGGAAATCAACGTGAAAATGTTACTTTTCTTTGGAAAATGGTCACTAATAATATAAAGTAATGGAATGAAACCTGCATATGTTCTTTTAGGATCAGTATGGAGTCTGTATGATCTAGTTTATAATAGTTAATATAATAAAGATATTTTTAATATAATAAAAATAATAATGTTTCCATCTTTTTAAGCCACTGAGGTCCTTAAAAACTCCATTTACACTACAAAAACCTTCTTATCGAGTCATTTTTGTTTGTCATCGTGTCCTTAAAACATTTTCTTAAAACAAGTGAACGTCTGTCAGCGCAGAAGGAAATAGCTCAACCTATTTACAATGCAAATCAACTTGTTTCAACTGTTTTCTAATGTTTTTTTATTCTTGTGCAGTGACCTGCTTTCTTCTTTTTAGCCTGAAGAAACAGACACAGCTCACATTTCTATACAATTCTTGAAACAAGGTTGATTTCTGTTGGATACAGGTTGAAATAATCTCACCACAACTGCAGATATTTTCTCCTATTTGAAGAAAATAACTCAAATACGAACAGAAAGTGCTTAACGTGGAGTAGAGGGGTTTTTTTTTTATTAAATAAATGATAATAAAAGTAATTTAAATTATTTCAAATTGAACAATTCTTCAGTCATTAAAAATGAAAGTTAAACGTCCATTTAAATGTATTTTTAGAATATTTGGATTTCCCACTGATAAAATGTCTTAATCAGTCAATTTAAGACTCATGCTGAGTCATGTTTATTTCTTTTTAAATAAGTGGGAAACCTCCTGCTGCAGCGTGTCTTTACAATGTTTTATGAGGTTTCTATAAAATTACTATTTGCAGTTTGAAAGAATAAGACAAATTACCTCATTTATTTTAAGAAAATTAGTTTTTAAGACACATACACTGACAAAAATGACAAGATAAGATGTAGATTTTGGCAGCGCTAAGCATAATTTTTACTTTTAAATCTTATTTTTGCAGTTGTAGCAGCAGGATACGACATTAGAACATTAGAGTTGGACAGATGAAGTCTTATATGATGATTTAAAGTCTCATCTGTTTTGGAAAGACTCTTGCTGTGATTGGTTCATGTCGGTGTGACTGTGTGTTTTTCACCTGCGGGCTCGTTTGCGCTGCTGCAGATCACTAACTGATCACCTGTCCATAACTGTACACATGTCATGTTTGTGCGGTGAGGCACACATCTGAGCCCCGCCTTCTTCCTGTCTCTCCACCAGTCTACAGTCCCACAGCCCACCTTCTCCATGCCAGTCACCGTGCCAGTATCCAATCAGAACGCAGCGGCGGCAGCAGCCCTCCAGTTCAGCAACAACCCCAGCGGCGCCCTGGTCACCACGACCTCCTTTGTCACCTCCACCCTCACAGACCCACGCCTCCTGTCGCCACAGCAACCAGCTCTGCAGAGGAACACCGTGTCGCCAGGGTTACCACAGCGACCTGCGAGCGCAGGTAAGAGACGGGGTGAAACACAGCTGGAGTGCTTTGGTTAAAAAACGGTGTCTGTGCAGCTCCGCAGCATGTTCGTGGCGGCGTGAATCGATAATTTGTGGCATTTTCTAATAAATAAACGTCCAGATACTCTCAGCTGCTGATTGATCCAGCCAGTATATTCCAGCTTTATCCATTTAAATGCCAAAGTGATGTGGTAGCTGTCTGCTTGAATAATCCTCTGATGCGCAGCAGCTGAAATAAACTGAAGAAGAAAAAAAAGACAAAAAACTTTAAACTTCTACAAAAGAAGATTGAAGGAAAAAGACTTCATATTGCCGCCCACACGGTTTGACTGACAGGTGTTCTGTTGCAGTGCAGAAACAGCAAAATGGAGACAACTTTCCAAAAAAAAAAGACAGACTCTCAGATTTCCATTTAAATTCATGATTTAAAGCATCAGCATCATTTTTTCCCCAAGCCTGTCTTAAAACAGTCCTCGCATGCCTATTCGTATATTGAAAGCACTGTTGGTGACACTAATTGTTCCTCCACGTCCACACTGGCTACAAAGAGTTTGTCACTTACTTTGAAATTGCTTTAAAAGAGATTTTTTTGGAGGCCAGTATTGACAGGAGGAAGAGCTACAACAACAAGTAATGCTTTCAATGAACTCATGAGTGTGTGAGTATTAAATTATTTAAAAAAACAAATGTGACTCCTTTAATCTGAATTTGTCTCCTCTTTTTGTTGATTTCCTGTCTTGAACTTTTGCTGGTCAGTATCAGTAGTAAACAAGGATTGTAGGATATTATGTTCAGAGGTAGACAACAGTGTTGTTTCCATGCCAAAGAGGAGACATTGACGAGCTAAAAATAGATCTTTGATAATAAAAGCTGTGACAAAACGTCGTTGACGGCACTGAATATTCGTGGTTTGTGGCTGTGACGTTCAAAAAAATGCAAATATTTACAACATTTAAATGTTTTGACCAAAAGTTAAAGGAACAGTTTGTAGCATTTAGTTGCATCTCGCCTTTTCTAAGCATGAAGAAGAAACGACGGTGGCAACACACGCGAAAGAGCATATGTCCACACATGGCGGACTCCACGAAGGGGACCCACTCCCACTGTAGAAATAAAAGGCTCATTTTGAAGTAACAAGAGCACAAATTGTTGTTTTCAGGTGATTATACACTGATGAAAACATGTCTGCCATATTTTTAAAATAAGGCCCCCCAAAATCTTACACACCGGACTTTTAAAATGCAAAAATGACTTTTCATTAACTAAAACAGATGTGTCAAACTCAAGGCCTACGGGCCGGGTTCGATAATTTCATATGTCTATTATTAATGGCCCGCACTCTCAACGCTCATACTACAAATCCCACAATGCACTGCAACAGCCACACAGGTCAAGATACTGTCATTGGTCAAGACCTGTGCAGTGTGCACCGCCCCCTCCCCCTGCTGCTTCGGTTGTTTATTGACACACTAATCAGCGGATGAACGCACAGCGACATTAAAGCCCCCCAGAAAACGGCCAAACGAATTAAATTCAGTTATTGGCCCACTGGGTGATTTAAGTTTGACACCCCTGAACTAAAACTAGGAAGGATAAAATAACCAAGATGTGACTGAAACTGAAATCTAAAAATAGCTGCCAAAATTAAAACTGGTAGACAAAATAACGTAAACAGCTTGATAAGGTCTAGATTTCCCGTTAAAATGTACTTCTAATGCACGTAAATGTGTTAATCTGTGTCACAGCTTTATGTGGAGCGGACATTAATATCACCTCTATCGTGCGCTGCCTGAGTAAACACTTGAAAAAGGACTTTACTGTAACTACATGACCACTGACAGCTGCTATAAATGTGGTTCATAATGTGTTTAATGCTGATTAGCAGCATCTGTCAGCCCTCCTGTGTCATCTATACGTGAGTCACATCCCCGTGGCCGCCGTTCCTCTTCCTGTGAGACCAATCTTTTGGCATCTTCCATACGTGTCAAACTGCTGCAGTGATTCGAACCACCTTTTATAGACATGGTTGTCATGGTGATGTACTTAAAGACCTTTTTTTTTTCATAAGGTGTAATTGGTGCAAATTTTCTACCCTCTATGTAGACTTTATGTAGAGTTTTATAGACTATACAAGCAGCAAAATAACCAAAAGAAAGTCAGCCCGTGTCGGTGTATTGATGTCCAGCCTCCTCGCTCGGTTACCTGTCAGTGTGAGTAACTCCTGTTTGCTCAAATAAGTGCGCACCGCCTTTATAATGACAGAGATCCATCATTTCCTTGACTGGGGCTGGTGCACTCCTGTGTGCGTGCTGCCTCTGTGTGGCAAACCAATCCTTCACCCTCTGACTAAAAGGATTTGTGCCCCATTTTTGAGTCTCAGACAAGGTTACTTATCAAGCTTTGTTCCGACCAGCGTAATCTCATTGTAAGTCAGAATTAGGTGATGTAACGCGCAACAAATGCATTACAGCATCTTTCATAACATGCCGTTCTTTGAGGCAAGAGGGTTTCACATAGCAGTAATGGACGTGCCCCCCTCCCGCCCCACACTGCTGCTCTCCTCTCCTCCCTCCTTCTCATAACCTCAGCCATGCAAATGCCCTCCTGTACCCTGCTATGCATCCCACATTACCAGAGATGTATTGGGTTCATCGTGTTTGCTTATTGGTGTTTTTCCGTGCGTCAATCCAGCCAGATATTTTTCAGTCACTCTTAATGATCTCAAGTTTCTAAAGAGCGTTCGAGCCAAAACAACTGAATGTGTAGCACAACAGGGAAAATAAGTGTCAGTGCAGAAAAATGCTGTCTGCTGTTTGGAAGAAAAACGTGTAAAGATATATTGTACTTGAAGTATGTTTGCTGTAGGGACAGAGCGTATTAATATATGTTGACATTTTTATTTATTTTTGTGGAACAAGCTGTAAATACGACACTGACTGAACCAAAACAGTAACGTCGTGGACCATTAAATCAAAAAAATGAACTGGAAGATGCTAAAACGCTCCGTAGAACTGAGAGGAACTGCAGAGTCGGGTGATAAATCACTGTGGGTTTGCCAATGCATTCGACCCCTATCACATTACACAGTCATGTAATCCACTGTTAATATGAAAATATTGATCAGTGCAGCTTTAAAAAACGTCAGTGTCAATGTAGCGGCTTTAGCTCATGAGCTAATTTACATCCTCAGTTGCCAACAGGGCTGGAACTTTTTGAAATTGAAAGGTCCAGTGTGTCAGATTTATGGGGTTCTTTTTAGAGAATATGGTAGAAAGTCTTCCACAGAGTCTACCATGTTGAACCCATTGACAATATAAAGAATGGACCTCATATCCGAGATGTCACCTACAGGTTTCCATGGAGCCGTTTTGAAGCTCAGAATATGTCGCTCTTGCCACTACCGGGCTGTAAACATGTTTATTTCTGCTGTGAAGTTGGACTTTTTAACATGGGGGCTTATGGAGATCAACTTGTTCTGTAGCTAGCCTCAAGTGGCCGTTCAAGGAACTGCAGTTTTTTGGCACTTCTGCATTGGCTTCACCTCACAGCCACGGAGGTTGCCGCTTGGTTGAACCAAGCCATGTTTTTATAGTAGCCCAGAACGGACAAACCAAACACTGGTTAAATAACGTGGCTAATTTTGCTAGTTTCTCTTTCTACATGCTCAGAATCCTCATCCTCATTGAATGATTGTTCAGAAGAAGCATGTTTATTTTTAATCTCATTCTTCTTCTAAATCAGGAAAGTTAGATATTTTATATTATACAAAAGAGATGAAATGGTAAATTAAGTTCCCCAAAACAAAGATGTTAGTTCAGGTATACCACTGAAACCACATCAGCTGTGCTCAGTATCATCGGCTCATTTTTGCAGCATTGATTTGCAACATTCGCTTTTTAACTTCCTCCTCCATTATAAAACAATTGGATATAAATGGTCATTTCCATAATTCTTCATGTCTTTGGTTGAATTAAGGCTTCAAAATAACAAGCCTGTATGTTTTTTTAAATAACGTTGGGTGAACGTCATCCTCTGCTCGCAATTTAAAATGAGTCTGATGATTTTTTTTTCTCTAAATATGACATAAGTGCCATCGAGAACTGGCGAATCAGCCACTCAGAAATTAACTGGTAATGCAGAATTGAAACCAATTATGGTCCTTCATCGAGTGAAGTGAGTGTCGACTGCAGAAGCACTTTTTTAATGACATACTTGATTTAATGATATTTTTCAAAATGGGGCAGCATTTTAGATTAGTGCTGTTCAGATAAACTGTTTGATCTGAAATAATCTTTAACAGTGTTATATTTAATGGTCGTCGTTTGGTTTTGTGTCCTAGGTGCTCTGTTAGGAGGAGATCTAGGGAATTCAAACGGAGCGTGCCCGAGTCCAGTCCGTAAGTAGTCATCCTTCGTTCTGCTTTCTGCACTTTTAAAAAATGATTTTTGAGTCTGACTAACAGGCAGAGCGACGCAGAGTATTTTATGTGTGGAAACAGGCGGTCACGTGTGCAAAGCTCAAACATGGTCACACACATGCACACAAGGCACGAAAACACCTGTTGGCTGGCGACAGCTGAAGGTCACAGTACAAGCTGCTTGTAAACAGTCCAAAGAACAGAATGGGTTTCAGGTTGTAAGAGAGAAACGGGGAGGACAGAGTTTGAAAAGAGGAACAGAAACTGAAAACTACATGTTGTGAAGCTCTTCAGCTGGATTTCTGTTTCTGTGTTTCTCCAAATGTCACTTGGAAACCAGAACAAATTTGAATTTCTTTAAAAAAAAAAAATTGGCAACATTGCTGACCTGGTCTGGTGTGCCAGCTGCTACAAATACCTAACAGTGAGCTCAACATTTCATTCATGTCACGTGTTTTGCCAACTCACGAAAATCCAGTTCAAGTTCTGATTGAAGCGTTTGTAATCGATTAATCTTTTTGTCTGAAATTTTAAAGTTGACTTCACTTTTGAGGCAACAACACGACAACATCCAACATGACCGCGAAAGAACAAGTTCATTCCTGAATTTTGTTATAGTTCAATAATCTAATCGAGTTAGTTCTGCAAGTTCGAACTGTATTTCTGCCACTTGGAGATTGTGTAAAAAAAAACAAAACATATTTTTCCAATTTGTTCTCTTGGTATGAAGCCTAGTTGAATGTGCTGAGATTTTGAGATATTTGACTGTATTTGTTCTGCTACGTGTCAACAAGTGACATTTGAAGACCTCAAAAGAAACAAGTCTTTCCAGTCTTATACTGTACCAGCATTGACGATGATCTCTTTTTGCCAAAAAGAGACAAAAAACAGTAAAAGTTAAAGATTTTCGTAGTTTTGCCCTAATCAAACAGTAGCTAGTGAGACTACTTGCAGTCCTGCTGATGTAATTTTGGGTCGAGTGCTGCAGTCAGCTGTCCCTAAACTTGGATAATCTGTTTAATCAAGGCTGTATGGGTTTGGTCTGATCTGATTTCATTGACAAATCAAACAACCCACCAACTGCCACCAGATTCTGATCTTGTTAAGTACTGATCGGTGCACAGAAGTTTGCGACCTCCCGCCTGCTGAAGAAGAGGCGAAACTATTGTAACTTTAGTAGAAAAGTCTCGTTATTACTTCTAGTAAGAATTCGGAGCCTTTCTCACGACGATCAAAGAGTTGTTTCCGTCTCTGTAAGCATGTTTCATGGATGTAGCTACCTACGCCTCCATTCTTTATCCAGCCCACAAATCTATGACTGGACGCTCATTTCTCTAACCAGGGGAAACCGCCGTCAGTGAGCACAACACCAGACTTATTTGAATCATTGAGCAAATCAGAGATGTGGGCGGTGATTCAGACGTCTGGAACCAGGCAAGCTTGGAAACTTTTCAGTCACATCTTGAACTGGAAACTAATTCAGGTCGACATAATGCCAGGAGCCAAATATTAAAGTCAGTAATGTCAGAGTTTTACTGTAATGATGGGACTAAAATATAAAAAAGCCGGGATCCTGACAGCAGGTCTGCTCAACGCCCCTTAACTTCACTCTTTCCCGACTTCACCCACTGCTCCTCCCTCCCTCCCCCCCCTGATCTCTCCATCTACACCACCTCCCTCCCCCCTTTCATCCTGTCTCCCTCAGCTGTTCCCCCTCGTCTTCTCTCTGGAATTATCTACTGCCCCACCCCACCCCGCCTCCCCACTCTTCATCCAACTGTCCCTTGTCTTGGCACAGGACTCTCCTCAGAGGTGACTTTGACACTGGCCAGAGCTCTCCCCTTAAATCCCATTAGCCGGGACAGATACTGCCAGCCAGCCTGTCGTAATAGATATGGTGGGAAGGTGTTTTTTTTTTTTTTTCTTTCTATACTCACTTGATAAACGTATTGTCTCAGGGTAAGGTTGGCCAAAAGAAATCAATACATTTATATTAACTTTCCTGCACTGTATCACAGGAATAAAGCCAAGTTTCAATATTGATATTAGTGTTTCAAGGCTATTAATGAAAGTGTATGTTTTATGAAGCTGTGTTCTTAAAAGTTGGCCTTGATCAATGCGAGTGTTGTTGAAAACACCAGTTTTGTGTGATAATTTGTCAAAAAGAGGACGTGTAGGTTATGAAAATATCTTAATATCACATGATCAATTGACTACTTCTTGAACACAATATCATGTTATAGAAAATAGTCGTTTGTTTTGTCCATGATTGGGAAAAGTAGGGTTGTTCTGATCCCAACACCAGTATTGCAAATGCCTCCTAATGAATCGGGTATCGGCAAGCATGCGGGTCTATGCACCGATCCAATATCACGTAATTTATTAGCCCCGAAATGAGACCCAGCTACCTCCCAGCAGTGTCCTGTTGGCCTTTTTTTTTTTTTCCCCCAGGATGGCAAAGTCATGACCTGCCCTACTCTGACTCTGATTGGCTTACCCTGATATTCTTACCCTAACCCTAACCCAGGGGTGTCAACCTCAATTTAGTTTAATGGCCATGTACAGCTCAATTTGATTTTCCAGAGAACAGTATGTTGGTCAGGGTAGAAAAACCGAAGCTGAAGCTTCATTTTTATATAAACTCACTGTTAAAGTTCCTCCTGAAACCAGGAACCAACTCAAGGAACACACTACGAATGAATATGGCCAATTGAGCAACATCTGTAATGTCCGTGCGCTCATCAGTTGCAACCGAAAAAGCAACAGTTGACTTAACTTTGTGCTGAAACCCTATCTGTCACAGAGTTTTCTCGTCAGACTGATGTTGGGGGGCACACGCCTTCAGCGTGAACGTCTTTACAGCTACATCACTGATCTCTCAGCTACGACTAAAAACAGACTGCTGTTTCCTCGAACCTGCCAACAATTCATTAATCTTCTGTTCTCAGTCGTCCTTGCAAGCTGTTGTATTTTTTCACCATGATGAGTCTGATAGTGACATTGAACATTATATTTCCTGAGCACTGAAATGTGCTGCGAACGCACCGAGCACAATGGCTTCACATTTACTTCTTTGAATGAACACGAAACGGTCCATTTTTCTTGGAAACCCTGACACACGCTGTGCGTCTCCTTTTTGACAAAGACATTTTCCACCGGCAGCTCCTGCATGAACAGCAGCGACGCTTGCAGTGTTGCAGATCTATGTATCCGTCAGCCTGCTACTCTTATTGGGACATCGCAAACCCAAGTGAATAATCACTTTGCAAAGTCGTCCAGTGGTCTGGATTGGACCATGCCTAAACCTAACCAACCCAAACCAAAGAAGACGAGTTCTAGCTAAGGGCAGGTCAAGTATGCCGTGCTGCAATTGGGCACTGGCAACTGCTGCCATTCAACAAATATTAGATATTTAGATGTATTTATTCTTGTAGGTTTAAAACTAAATGTAGTTTACTGTTAAGTTTTGCACTCCAAATGATCCCACCAGGGTTCATTCTTAGTCATGAACATCACATCTGTAGAGAATCAAGGAATGACATAAATGTGATTGGCTTCCAGCAGCTGATGATGTTTAGCAGGAGGCTCGTAGATCAGTGCTAATTATTCATGTCATTTGGAAATAGTGTACTTTTCTCCCAGTAAAGCACAATTCAGTTCATTTAAACGAGAATTTGGTGTATCGAGAATCTTTGGCTGCAGCTGTTTTTCGTGATGGACGTCTGCTTGTGGTTGAGTGTTACCGCCAGGATCAGCTCGCAGTAACAAAGTCACGACTCGTCCGTGTGTCGAAACGTGAAACCTCTTCATCCCAAAATGCAGCTCAGGTGACCGGATCCACCGGCTGCCTGCCTGCCTGCCCCTCCATCTTCCACCACTCTCTCTCTCTCTCTTCTCACTTTTATCTCGTATCTCTGCCTCCCCGCTTCTCATTTTCTCCCAATCTTTTCCTTCTCCCCTTACCTTCCCCACTCCTTTCTTCTTCTTCGTCCCCTCTGTCAATGTCATTCCTCTTTCTTCCTTTCCTTTCTCCTTTCTCTCACCCCAACTTCCCCTCTTTTCTGCTTTTACCCACTTCTCTGTCACCTTTCATCCCTTCCTCTCCTCTCCATCCTTTCTCACACAGCCTTTTCTCCCATCTTGTCCTCCTTTTTTCCTGCTGCCCTCCTCTCAACTCTTCTTCCTTCTTCCATTCTCCCCTCTCTTTTCTCTCCCTGTCCTCCTCCTCCTCCTCTCTTGGATCTGTCGTTCTCAGCTGTTGTCCAGAGACTCAGGGCTCCGGGAATGTCACCATTGACGTCACCCGGCATTCCACACATTCCCACGCCCGGCCTCGTGTAATAGGAGACATCACACACACACATACACATTGAAGACACACACACACACACACACACTCATGCACATGGAAAGGACACAAAAAAGTTCATACAAACAGTCAACATACATAAATAAAGCCAGGGACACATCAACATGTTTCTGTGACTCACTCACACTCTCGGAAGAGGAGTGTGTTCATGGAAGCTTCAACAGACTCAGTGTAAACATCACACACACACACACACACACACACTCACACACAGTGTTATCATATAGTCAAACAAAATACTACATACACGGTCCTCGACTCAATAAACTTATCATATTTTCAACAAAATTATAATTAAAACAAACTGACGTTAACTCACAAGTTTTACTATTCTTACTTTCAGTAGTTTGATAGTTTTTCTTTGAGGTTTTAGTGTAAAATACAAATATTACAACCTCTTAAATGAAACAAATGAAGCAGATATTCTTCTACGTACAGTAAAAATGAAGTAAAGACAAAAAACTGACTAGTTGTCGTCTTTAATATCCGAGTTTTGGTTGGAGTAACCTCCTCCAAACATCCTGAATTTTTGGAGTTGAGTTGAGAGACATGTTTATAAAGGGTCAGTTCACCCAATCTTGTCTGAATTCAGTAAGTAACATTTAAATAAGTGTCCCAGTTACTCCTGATCATCCACTGACCTCACAGGCAACGATTCCTCATAGGGACTATTTCTTCTGTGGCAAGAATTTACAAAGAAAATTGTTCACAGCGAGGTCTGTGGATGATTCAGTGCAATCAGGACACTGTCACAGGACAGATCAGTTGTTGTTTTTCACATATTGATTCAATTTACCTCCGCTGTATTTGGATGGAAACAGCAGATAAAACCAAATCCAACATTGGAAAATGTGTTTTCGTACTGACCCTTTAAGACAGATCAATCCCTGTCAGCACTTTCATGCAATTTTCACGCGTCGACTTTCCTTCTGCGTATCATCACATTTTTGTGTTACAGTATATTTTTCCACAATTTATTGTTGGGCCCCTTCAATCTGCACACTTCCTTCCAAACAGGAATGCATCTGGGGTCTTGTAAAAATTACTTTAGGGAGCATAGAAACACACAAAAATGCAGCAAAAAATCTGCGTGTCGATAAATTCCAGTAAAACCAGTGCGAGTACAGTATGGTGTAAACACACAAAGATGCCAGTAGTCCAGGCTGTATGTCGATGTGGTGTTGGCTTGAGGGCACCTGCAAGACACACACATATTTCAGTGATACACTCACTTTCCCACTATGAGTGTGTGTGTAACTCATAACTCGGGGTCACCACAAAGCTGCCACCCTGTTCCTTTACCCACAAACATGAACACAACGCAACCAGCAGCAGATTACCATCAGTCAGTGACGCACACGTGTGCTCAGTGCACATTACGCAACACACACACTCACACACATATATGAAGGGCTGCCAGATTTCCCTGAAACACCTGATGCAAGGAGAGTCCCATGTGCAGCAGCGGGACACAGGTGATCTCACTGGTCAGCTGCCTGCTGGGAAATAAATAAATTCTTCCGTTCCGTTCCGTACATACTCTCTCAATTCCTATCTCCTTCCTTGTTTCCATCCTAGCCTCCTATCTCCTTACTCTCTCCCTCTATGTCCTTCTTCTCTTTCTCTACCTCTTCTCGCTCTCCCTCGATCCCTGCATCCTTTCTTTCTTCTTTAAGTCCTGTTGTCATTTCCTACCTCCTACTTTTCTATTTCCTTCTACCTCATTTCTGTCCCTTTCCTTCCTTCCCTTCCACATTTATCTATGTCTCCTTTCTTCTTTCCACTCTTCCCGCCTCTTCGCTTTTCCTATCTCTTGTTTCATTCCCTACACCTCTTTGCTGTTTCCTTTCCTACCTTTCAGCCACCGCTCTCTTTCCACAACTCATTTCCTACCTCCTCTCTCCTCATCTACCTTTTCCTTATTCCCTTTTCTCTCTGCCACCTTCTTACCCTACCTGTCTTCCTTCTCAACTTCTCTCCTCCTCTTTCCTTCGATTTTTCCTTACCACCTTCTCTTTACCACATTGTCTGCCTTGTCCTCACTTCATCTCTTCATCCTTCCCACCTTTTGACATTCCCTACCTTCTCCTTCCTTCTGTATTCTTACTTTTTTCTGCACTTCTCCCCTTTTTTTCCCCCTTACCCTTCCCTCCTTATCCACCTCCTCCCTTGTTTCCTAACTCCTTCTTTATTTCTCCTTCCCTTTCTTTGTTTATTCTTTGTTTAACTAACCAGTAACTTCAAATTAACTGAACTCAATGCAGCTCCCCAACTTTCTTTCTTCATCTCTGTCTTCCCTCGTTTGCCCTCCATCACTCAAACCTCCCCTCCCCTCCTCCTGCCTCTCCCTTCACCCCTTCCTTCCCCACCGCCTCCACAACCCCTCTTTTCACTGTCACTGTGTTTTCTCTCCTTGCCGCCTTTCTTCCCTCCCATTGAGCTGTTAGAGAGTCAGTGTTCATTTGTTGTTGTTGTCAGGTTTAGCTCATGGTTTGTGTGTGTCTGTGTGTGTGTGTGTGTCTGTGTGTGTGTGTGTGTGTCTCTCCCTGGAGTGTGTGTGACTGAGATGAAGCAGAGTCACATGCCACTGTCGTCTGGAGGCGGCGTCATGGCGAACTGCTATCTGCTATCACACGCACACATACACACACACACACACACACACACACACACACCCTGACTCTCCCTGTCCGAGGGGAATACAGTGTGTGTGTGGGAAAGTCCCTGCTGTCCCCCTGTTAATACACTCTGTGAGTGACTGACTATTTGAGTCGAGATCTTCTTTTGACCTCAGCAGCACGAACAGGCTGCTGTCTGCTGGAGTCTTGTTGTCATGACACCCAGACCCCCTCCATCGCCTTTTTTTTTATTTTTTATTGATTGAAAAATCAGGAAATACTCAGAAATATGCCACTCCAGGAAACATTTAAGCATACATAAGACAGAAGTGAAAATGGTTCCTTAAAAGCGGAGTGACGTCAAAGTACAAACACACACAGAGGTGCAGTTGTGCAACTGGAGCGTGTCGTGTATCAGGTATAGTGTTTTCCTTACAGAGTCACCATTGCGTTGCAATGTAGGAGTTTGGAATGTGTTTCAAAAGAGGGCGTGTTCGACGCGCGTAACGTTCCGTAATGTTCCTGGAATGCACCCGTGAGAAACAAACCGAAAATCAAAAAGTACTGCACGCTGCAAAGAAACGTCTTTTTTTTTTTAACTCTATTATTAAACAATTAGTCGTTTTATTGTCGACAAATCTCGTCAGGAGACCAAAACCAACAACGACTTTATCCTAAAACAAGTACTGCGCGCCTGTGTGTATAAAAGTGCGATATATCTTCTTCCTCTGTGCCATTGTCGTTCCAAAACCTAAATCCCACATACACCGTCCAGCTGCCGCAGATACTCACTAAAGCAACAAATGTGGATTAATCCTCCGCTGAAAATAGTCCCCGACAAATGCACTGCTTCCTCCTGTTTGAGTAACGCTTGTTAAAAGCTTAAACAAATCAAACAGTTATTTTCTCATATTCGATGATACTCATGTCCTGTAAATTCTTGAAACTAATTTTTAGAAATATGTTTTTAAAACAGAGCCATAAGAGGCAAGAAGGCCTGAAACATCAGCTCTGCTTCTTTCTCTAAAGTTTCATCAGAAAAAAATCTCACATCTTATAATAACATGTACTTATTGTGGGAAAATGCCCACTTAATTGTGATATATATCGGAAGCATGTTGAAATAATATCACTGCATTACATGAATGTTTCACTTGTTTTGAGAAATTGGGTTCAAAAATAGTAAAAACTGGATTTAATAAGATATTTTTTGCAGTGCAAGATGGAAAGAGTCCAGGGACAATTGTGTGTGTGTGTTTTTCACCGAGCGCCGAAAACAAAAGAGGAAAAGACGTCGAGATAAAGAGAGAGAGAGGAAATAATAAAATAGTTCTGGAGAGAGAGAGACACGGTTTGATGTGGAGGAGCTGGAGAGAAATCAGAACGCCGCCAAAAAAACAGTGTTTGAGCTGCAGAGCGATGAAGAGCATGTGGTGCGACAGAGCGATCCAACTCGCTAATGAGAACACACACACACACACACACACACACACACACACACACAAAGAGCTGAATACACACACCCAGGCAGACAAGCACAGACAGAGTTCACAGGTAGATACAAATACTAAAAACAGACGAACAACAACCTCCTCCATCCCTCCTTCTTCACTAAATCTCTCTCTCTCTCTCTGTGTCTGTCTGTGTCTCTTTCCAGCTAATGGCTACATCAGTGCCAGGGCCTCCCCGGGCCTTCTCTCCGTATCCAACGGCAACAGCCTGGGGAAAGTAGTCCCGGCTAAGTCCCCGCCTCCGCCCAGCCCTCAGATGGTCAACAGCCGCAAGCCGGACCTGAGGGTCATCACCTCGCAGAGCGGCAAGAGCCTCATGCAGCTGGTGAGGAGAACACAACTACGGCAGCCGCACGGGGACAAATTACGGGTCCAAACTCGAAACATGTAGTCAGAACTGAATGTGAACAGTACCTTAACTCAAAATTAGCCACAGTTAGGTCGTTTCTGGCAAACTATTTAGGTATATAATGGCTGGTAATGGAGCATGAGAAGGAATGAAGCTTTTTTTATTCTTAGCTTGAGCCGATCGTGGTTAAAAAAATGGTTAAAAAAAACTCAATCCATCTGCTCCTTCTGATGATTTTGACCTTGTCTGTTAATAGAATGGGCCTCATGCAAGAACCGCCTCATGTGAAGAGATTTTAATGCCTTAATCTGAATGAATTTAGATTTTAAATGTCACAAAAATCAGATGAAAACTTAAACTATTCAGTAGTTGTAAAGTCAGATCATTCTCAGTTTGTTAATGTCTGACAGCAGGACCTGAAGCTCAGCACTGTTAAAAATCTCTATCTTTTGTATTTAAACCCACAAAAGGAGTCCACAACAGGTCACTTTATGGGCTTTAATTATGCTAATCTTATCTCCAGAAAGCACCCCAACTAATGAACAGCTGGCGTTCATCAGGTTGAAACAAGCAAAGTTAGGCGAGATTCAATTGGAATTTAATGTAAGAATCCAAAAATCAGGGTTCCCACACGTCCTGGAAAACCTGGAGATTTAGAGACTAGTTTTCCAGTCATGGAAACACCTGGAAATTGATTAAAATGACCAAATATCCTGTAAATAGTCTGTGTATTTTGTTTGAAACTATTAATGATCAAACTTACATTTGTAGTTGTAGTTGAGGAATACATGCACAGAGATGGTAACTGTTCGTCCAATAAGCACTTTTTAAAATATTAATTTTCTGTAAAACAAAATAAATTCCACTTGATTTGAACTGTTACCATGGCCACATTAATGTAATGTAATAATGCCGCAGATCGCAGCTGAAAGTCGTCTGTGGTGAGAACAGCCAAGCGAGCTAACACAGACACAGATTCATCATGAATCCTACATCATTACCGCTAAATAATATGGCCGCGTGCGCTGTCCTGTATTGTCAAGAAAATGTCTTGGAAAGGTCCTGGAAAATGACTTCTTAAAAAGAGTGGGAACCCTGAAAAATGTTCTTGCATTTGGCCCATTATGTAAAAGTTCTGCACCCATTGCACCCAGGCCTTTATGTACTGTGGCTGTTATGACTTCTACTATTAGAAACTGTGTTGATTTATATCACGTCAAATGCAGATTAGTTATCCTGTTTTGGGACTTATCCAGCCTAAAAATCTTTAGAAGGACTTTTACTACTTTAATATTAAAAAGTATTTTCTCCAGTGTCTCTAAATCTCTCTGCAGATTATCCTTTCTGCAACATCACTTAAGTTTAGATCAGTTCAGTCATCAGCAGTTGAGGTTTCTGCAGAAGGATGTAAAGTTCTCTGTCTACATGAAAAGTGAACTTGGCAATTAAAGGGTCACATATATCCACTGACAAATCCCAGGCAGGCTTCCACACTTCACATCTAGATGTTGTAGAGAGTTTTAAATAATCCTTTCTTCGGTTGTGCAATTGAACATCTGGATCCAATCGTTGTCCTTCAGTCAGCCATCGATCAGTTTTGGCTGAGGAGTTCAGCTTTAGAGTCGACACTGCTTGAAGACTAGAGGCCCTGGTTTCAGTGACAGACGTGTACAAATAATTGAGGCCATACTTCTTGACTAAACTTTAGACTTAAGTTCAAATGTTCATATTTTACTGCAGTTAGTTGTTGTAGAAACATAACCGTCCTCTGTTTTCTACCCCCTCCTCCTCCTCCTCCTCCTCCTCCACCCGCCGTGCAGACAGAGGAAGAGCTGGAGTTGGTGAGTGAGGTGAATAGACTTCCAAGACTTTTAGCCTCATGGATGTGGTGTCGAACTCTTGTGTGATCTCACCGAGCATGAGTGTGACACCGTCAGCAAACGCATCCCCACCATGGGTTTGACTCAGTGGCACCGGTGCTGTGACGAGAGTCGAAAGAAGGAAACGCTTAGAGCGTCAGAGCACGCGGTGAACTCAGAGCATCAGAGCAACGGACATGCGGTGGACGAATCGGCTGGTTGCACTGGTTCCTGGAAGGTTTGGACTGGGGGGTGCACTGGGGATTTGTTTGTTTCAAGCCCCAAGTCCAATCGAAGATGCAGACTTGAGTCTACAAATGAGACAGGCAGACCAAACAGTTGGGTGTTATGTCCAACCAGACTCACAAAACAAGTGATTTTACTTTACATGTAATCCTTAAACACTTCAAACTAGACAGAAACAATAAAACTCACCCAAATTATGTTTGTGAGTCTTTCAAACAATTCCAAAACACCAGTTTGGTCGAAATAAGCCCT
Organism: Argyrosomus regius; assembly: GCA_946959425.1. Classification (NCBI taxonomy): domain Eukaryota; kingdom Metazoa; phylum Chordata; class Actinopteri; family Sciaenidae; genus Argyrosomus; species Argyrosomus regius. The sequence continues at coordinate 26,471,566 of OX336884.1, forward strand.
TAATTCAAAGACTCTGATTGTTTTTCTACGTGTCTGACAACATTATGGAAAGGATCCCTACGGAGATCGACCTTTTGTTTAATCAGAAACAGCTGTTTGCCAGACCAGAAATGGCTCAACACCAGACTCCGTAGACAAAACATTCAAAACAGTTATTTTAGTGGACAGAAACAAAGAAAAACTCACCAAAACTTTGGTCTTTGTTAGACTTTCCACTCGACTCAGAGAGTTAGATGAGAAAACCAGCTCTGTCACTCACTTAAATCCACCTTTTAAAGGTAGACTTGCACCTTCTCTTGCAATTTGCTTAAGGAATAGTAATTTTAGGACATCCACTTAGTTGCTTCCTTCCAGAGAGTTAGATGATCCCGCTCTCATTGTCAGCCAGCTAACGTAGCTTAGCATAAATATTTGAAACAAGGACGGAACGGCTAACCTGGCTCTTTCTGCAGGAAACAAAATCCACCTTAAAACACCTCTAAAGCTCGCTAATTAACGCGTGTCTCATTTGTTTAATTTGTGCAAGAGCGGAGTGTAAAAACGACAGTTTTACAGGGTTTCCGTGCCAAACTATTTCTTGGCTAAGCTTCATACTTGTGGTACGGACGTGTGAGTGATATCGATTTTCTCATCTAGAGCTTGCCAAGAAAGCAAATTTCCCAAAATTTAGAGCTAAAATTTTTAAGACTTGACTTTCCTAAAGCATTAAAAACATATCTTAGTACCATAAATGCATTTTACACATTCGTGGCTGTAGTGGGAAGAGCCAGTACACCAGCAAAAGATTTTATCACCAAGTTTCTGCAAGATATACAGCGCTTTAGAAGCAAAACGTGCATAAAAAAGTTTCATTTTGTGACATAAAACATCCCAGAAATTCTAATTAAAAAAGGCAAAGCGACAAAAGCGAGCACGTGTGTTTATATTGTGCTAAATTTGTTGGCACAGTCGAGCTTAAAGTGACATTTGCGCTGTACAAACAGTCTATAGAGGGAAACGCGAAGGGAACCGGAGCAACCAGCTGACTCTCCGCTCTGTGTGGAAGCTGCTCAGCATGTGCATGTTTGATTTCATCAGAGTGTCGATGCTCTGAGGATCAGAGCGAAGACAGATCACAAAGTCTCCAACCTGGAACGCAGGCGGACAATGTTTGAGTCCGACACGCTGACCCCCCTCCTCCACCAGTCCACTCCACACTCACACACACATGCATGCTGACATGTGTTCATGCCTCTTTCTATATGTGCCTCAGAGGAAACACACACACCTCATATTGTGTATTCATTCCTAAAATACCTCTCTGCACACTTTTCCAATACAAACACATCCTCACTCACACACACTCATCGTCTCTCCTCCGTCAGCCTTGTCGATGCATGCGTTCCTGTCAGCATGATTCTCCAGCACGGCAGCGATGCCTCTCATAACACCTTTCCACCGTGACGCTACATAACACAAGCGCCCCGGCCCTGGCGACAGCGTTGCCGTGCCAACGCCACCTCGAGATGCGAGACACTTCTCATCTTGCACGCAGATGTTAAACTGTCACCGAAAAAAAAGTTAAACGCCTCAGAGAGAACTGAGGTGCTTGGATTTTCTGTCTGTGGCACGATGAATAAAACATCCTCCACCGGCCTGCACGGGCAAAGTCAAGTGATGTAACGCTTTATTATGTCACACTTTAGTTATTAAGAGAATATTTTTCTTTATTTAGTCTGCCAGTAAAACTTCAAACGTGGCAGGAAAACTGAGGGTTAATGAGAGTTTCTGCACTTACACAGGGTACAATTAAATCACAGGATAACGTATTTGTTTTTGATTTCAACTCGAAGTAGAACAAGCTGTGTTTATAGTCAAATATTTCAGTAGTAACAGTGTAATTAAAGTGTTCACAAGGTCTCTGCATCCACCCTGCTGTACAGTGGAGCAGCACATGCTAACCATTATCATCGTTCGCTTGTTGAAAATGGATGAAGTCATGTGCCGTGAACTCCTACGCTGAGGCCATATAAGGAGAAAAAGACACGATTCGTTGTCAAAGTCAAAGTCAAAGTCAGCTTGTGGAACCGGACCAGATTTTCTCACGACACGGAGCCACAACACTGGGTCCAAAAGATCCAAGAAAGAGAGGGTTTAGTTGTAATTCTTTAGATGGATGTTTCAGCATCTTTTGCCAGAGTATTTACATGATTACAGGCTGTTCAGGCTGTCATATGTAAGCCAGAATTCCTTAATATATAGTCATATCAGTGCCAGACAAAAGTTTAAGCATGGATTAACTACACTGTCCGCAGAGGAGATGCAGATAACTGTACAACTGTATTACTTTAGTTACATTACAAGTAATCAGACTACTCCTTATTAGGTGGAGATCCCTTAGAACTACCCGTGCTGTAGCAGCAAATCACCTCCTTCCACTTCCAGTCTCTTAAATGTTCAACTTCCCTCCATCCATCTTTCTGTCTTCCCAGAATGCTCAGCGGCTAGGTGGCTCCCAGGTGGCGCAGTCGCTCACCACACCAGTGGTCTCCGTGGCAACACCCAGTCTCCTAGCGCCCTTCTCCGGCATGCAGACGGCCTACAACACCGGTAAGAACCTGCGGCGGCTCCCCCTCTCGCGTCAAAGATGAAACATGGCGCCACGTGAAAGATATATTCTGGATTATGTCATGAAAAATCTCGAGCGTCACGTCGGAGAACGTGAAAACCTCACAGCATGATGCCACAAACCTCCATGAATATTCACTTTGTTCATTGTGTGAGAGCTTCTGGAATGATTCCACTTCAAAGGTCTCCATTAATATGGATTAGACCTGATTAATATTGATGCGCCAGAAAGTTGTATGATGTAAAACAATCCCCCCCTCCTCCACCCTCACTCCTCCTCTCCACCTCCTTTCTCTTTCTTCCTCCCCTCTCTGCTGTGTCCCCCCTCCATCCTCTTAATCTCAGAGTACCAGCTGACGAGTGCAGATCTCACAGCGCTCCAGACGTTCACACCACCGGGGCTGGTGCCTGGCAACATGGCTGCCTGGCAACAGCAACCAGCAGTCTCCCAGCAACAACAGCAGCAGCAGCAGCAGCAACAACAGCAACAGCCACAGCAGCTGAGCTTGGCGTCGCTCAGTAACTTGGTGTAAGTGCCCCCTTTTTTTTTCTCTTCCTTCATTCAACCGACTCATAAATGAGGTCGACTCACCTTTGACCTTTCACCTTAAACATCCGACCAATAGGCTTAGTGTCATGCACGTCAGCTGATCCAGGTACACATAAAGCACACGAAGCACCTCCTCCTATATGAAGCTGTAGCATCACCCCAGCTGCGTCTGATTCATCTTTGCGGTGACCTAGATAACGCCCCCTTCCTCCCCCACTCGCTCTCCCACTGGAGTCCCACTCTCATTTAGCTCCTGGTAGCGAGGTTAGGCTGCTAGCTCACAGACACACACACAGCGCTGGAAACTTGGACTCACCTTTAAGTCGGTGTGAGCGCGCCCAAAGTGCACTTGTGGGTAGCTTTGGCATATTTCTTCTGTTACCTTAAAGCTAAACGATCCCTAACCCACCTTGTGATCTACAGAAGGTGTCCCTTGTTTTGTTTTGTTTTTTCCAGTCGTACCTAGTCTAGAAACACGACCCCAAACAGATGTTTTCAGTCATTTTAGCCGGTTAGCCCTCGCCTCAGGACTGTAGGCCTTTCCTCAATGCAGAGTACAAACTCACATCCACAAGTGAAAAGTCCAGACTCGAGGATGCGGTGCTCTGTTGCACACCGTTAACTATCCAATAAACTTCAGACGGACCAATTTGGCATCAACAAATATTAGATTTAGACTCTGAGTAAATCCAAAAACCAATAGCAGCTGTTCAAAAATTGGAATCATTGATGCAAAATGCATGCTGGGAAACTTCTCTACCTTGTCCAGAAGTGGAAAACACCGGTGTGGCTCTGCAGGAACGTGAGCGTTCTGCACTCATCCTAGATTTCTGAAGTGCTTTGAGTTAACGTCATATCCTTTCAGCCCATAACATACAGGAAACATTTGAAATAGTGAAAACATTTCCTGAAGAAGGACGTAAACTTTGAAGTAACTTAAAAAAACAAAAAAACAGTGTGGGTCATATGAGGTCATTTGTCAGCTTTAAGTTGAGACCACTGTTCCTTTACTTCATGTTATCAATGCAGCTTTATGAAATGTTTCCTTTTAAACATATTTCTCTCTGTTCTGATGTTCTTTTAGACTTCTCATGTCGTTTTGTAAACTCTTTTAAAGCAGATAAGTTCAGATAATTGCTGATATGTCAGCAATGATATATGTTTTTGAGATAAAGTTACGTCCTTGTCGATGAGGTGTCTCCATTATTACAGGTCGGTGGGAGCTGCTTTCAGTAATATATAAAAGTTGAAATGTTTTCAGATTACCTTACCTCGCCCGAGCTCCGTCAGGCACATTTGTGAAGCGTAGCGACAAGTCTTTTTGTGTGTGACCAGTCTGGCTGTGCTAGGCTAACCTGTGGATGGAGGGAGCGGCTTTGTAACTGCCTCTTGTTTTGTTCCCCCCCTCTCTTCTTCCCCCCTTTTTCTCCACAGCATGTGGGGTGCAGAGAAACAGAATGCGGAGATGGTTAACTGCATCTCCAATTTTGCTGCTAACCTGAGGTGAATGACATGATAGCATCTAGTGCTAGGCAGCTCTGCCATGCCTTTTTTTTTATATCTGTGAAGTTATTACACTGCTCTCAGGCTTAGTTATGAGCCGAATTAACAACCCAAAAGAAATGACAGAATAGATGCAATTACACGACAAATCAAACCATGTTTTCTCACTATTTGTATGTTGAATGTGATTCCTGTTGTTGCTTTGCTGTGTCTGTACCTCGTTGCTCTTTCAGGCACCTTTTTTCTCTCTCCCCCCCTCTAGATTATCACTTTACTAGTGTGGTTATAAGAGTTCTCATCCCACCTACAGCTTAGATCTGAAGCTCTTTGGAAGTGTCACGAACAAAAGAGGAAGATGCTGCGGCGTGACAGCAGCGGTGTCTCGCTAGCTTCTCGAATGAAAGGAGTCTCTGGATGCTGCTTTTGAGTCCCAAACACCGTCCCCGGTGCACAGCTGTGCACCACCGACATGCTTACTGCATTAAAATTTTACTTTTCCGCCATTTAGCTGTCGCTGTCAGCTGACAGTCAGACATAAATTTCAATTCCTCAGATGCGTGTAGGCCTCAAATGCCTACAGTAGCATGACTAAAAAGAATAATTTAGATGTAGCTTAGCTGTCAAAGCCACTTATTTAGACAGATATTGAGTTTAGAGTTTGATAATCAGTTCATAGCTTGTAACACTCTGATTTAATTTAGCATCTTGGCATTAAGTTAATTTAAGAGACCGTACGTCTCCTCAGAATCTCACTCACAAAGAAGAACATTAAAGATAACAAGACGACAGTAAAAATAATGCCAGCTGTCAGGAGTGAGACTGTTATTTGTTTCTCTATCTGACAAGCTGAAATTTGTCCATGAAAATATGATAATAGGTTGTTTGTTATTGTATACAACAGCTGTGAGCATCTTTGAAGAAGCAGTACGTTAGTTAACACTCACCAGCTCGCACGCAGCAGAACTTTTCATATCGCCTTGTAAATGTTAACAAATGGCCGTCCAGATTGTATGAAGTCGTTCAGAAAACAGAAAAAAAAAAAGCAGCCAGCTCTCACTTTCTCAAAGAGTGTCGGCTGAAACAATCCAACTACTGTTTCTCTCCACCGAGAGCCACGAAGAGATTTTTTTTCTTTTTATCGACTGTATCTTTGCATCTAGACGCAGAACTTCAAAAGTGCATGATGACGTGTTCAAATTGCTCATTTTGTCCAACCAACAGTTCAAAAAAGATATTTATTCTAAACTAGGAAGCTGGAACTATTTAATTCTTACATATTTTAAGTAATGTTGTGACTCTCCTGGAACTATAGGATCAAAATTCATGATCCCCAGAGGATGCACTGCAGGATCCTACTGACTTTGGAGACCTCAGACTTTTTCAGACTCTAGCACCACCATGAGGCTGATACTTGTAGTTTTGAGTAAAATATCTCAACAACTATTGGATGGATTGCCATGAACTTTGGTATTATTGGTATTAATTGGACCGATTATTAAAATAAAATGGATTAAGAGAGTGCTCCTCTGTCAGACTGTTCCACAGGTGAAGAGAGTAGACATTAAGTGCTGCCTCCTCCTCGTAGTTCTTTATTTTCACGCAGGGAACGGCTAAAAGGCCAGTACCAGGATCTGAGTGATCTAGAGGGAGCGCACATTAAAAGCTGACAAGTGTTTAGGTGCTAGCGCGTTGCGTGACACCTTTAGGATGGGGTTGAAAGAACTCTGGTGATCTCTTCACGCTACCTTTAGCGCCATCTTCAATCATCAATCATCAAAAATTAGTCTGCAGTTAGTCAATTAGCAAAAATCAGTTCTCAAATGTGTTTTCTTTGTCTTCTGTGACAGTAAACTGAACATCTTTGTGGTTTTGGACTGTTGCTTGGACAAAACATAGATGCCTGAAGACCTCAATGTGGACTCTGGGAGCATGTCATCAGCATTTTTCACTTTTTGCTGACATTCTATTGACCGAAACCGTATCGAGAAAATAATCTGCAAATGAATCAATGATGAAAAAAAACGATGTGATTTGCAGCCCCGGTCCAGAGTGTCAATTGTGCTTTAAAATAGCCGAGACATTCCTTAAAACATTGGGAATAATAGTCATGATTTCACTGAATAAGCAGTATTTTAATTGCATCCACTCTCAGGTTTGACACTGCGATGAACACCAGGCAGGTTTACTGTGTTGTGTGTGGGATCAGAATGACAGATTCGCTGTCACTGAAAACAAGCGAGCGCCACAGAAATGTGGGAAGCCTTCCCAGCACACCAAACTGTTCTCTCGGCAGAACGGAAAATCGTGCCGTCCTAGGACAGCATGGGCAGACGTGGGCACTTCTGCAGCCCAGACTGCTCCGGTTTGTTTTTTGATTTCATCACAGCGCGGCCTCACAGCGAGCAAACAAGCTCTTCCAATCAAACAGTGAATGACGGCTTGGCTGTGAGCCTCGCCTTCGCTGTCGTCCACATTTTTCCTCGCCACAGGCTCCGCGAGGAAATGAATTCTGTCATCGTACCCTCTCCCATCCCCCCTTTTTAATCATTCCTCTTCCCACTACTTCCGTCTTCCTGCTTATTTCCTGCTCTTTTGTCACACCCGGTTTAATTCGCCGTACACCTGTTGACTCTCATCTTCCTCCCCAGCTCCCCAATCTAAATGTTAATGCCACGGCTGCCCCTTAAACCACCTCCCCGCGGAGCCTCACTTTCAGCTGGTTTGCCTGTTTGTAGGGACTTGCTCTCCAGATGCCATTTGTTGTTTGTTTCCTCGCTCGAGTCGATGTGTTATTGGCAGACGGGGGGGCCTCCATTTGGGACACTTGAACAGGAAATAAACAGAGCAACTTTTAGGGAAGTTATCTGCCAGTGCATTAGTGTTGTTTTGTCCATTTGCTCCATCCGTGTACGAAACTTCAAATTTATCTAACAGAGTGGATAAAATGTTTTATCGGTGGCTGAAGTTTCTTCCGAGTGCTCCTCTCAAACGAAAACACACTTTCTCAGTCTGTCTCTCTCTCTCCTCCCTCTCTCTCTCCCTCTCTCTCTCTCTCAGCAAAACACACTTGCACACTTTGCTAAATTGCTTACAGGACACACTGTTTGTCAGCAGGGCACAAAGCACACATGCTATCAGAGGCTGTTGGCTAAAACCTCCCCAGAAGAATCAAGTGTTTTTTCCCCCAGACTTACAGATTAGAAGCCACGGTGTTAAAAAAAAAAAAACAGCAGCAGCAGTTTCATTAAGCGTCCTGCTACCTGGGAGATAATACTCCTGTTGTATTTAGCACCAAACATATAGCCTGTTTACATCATTACAGTAAAGGACGGTCGCGGGTTGCTCCGTTCCACCTCTGCATGCAGCTATCAAGAGCATGGGTATTAAGAATCTGTGTTACTGAGCTGATTTTTGACATCAGGCTGATTTTAGAAAACCGTCAAAACAAGAAATCAAATCAGCAACATCTGTTACAGTGATCGCTGTCAAGGTAAATTCTGCATATTTAGCATTATTTCACCAGTAAAATGGGATTAAAACAAACCAAAGTGTCTGATATCCTCACATATTCCTGTAACGACAGTCTGCGCCGAGGATTCCCATCGGCCCAATCCCATTTTAGGAAAAGCCGGTGACTTCAACTTTATTGGATCTGACTGTTAAAAATGCATCGCGTGTGGATGACTGTCAAATTTGTGTCAGCGCAGGCTTTAACACTTCCTGCCGTACAGCTCTGCCTCTAACAACATCTCAGTGTGACTGAAGCAGCTGTTGAGACATTTTTTTTTCTTTCTTTCTTGTAGTAACCATGTCTGGATTGACCATGACTGGCCTCCGTCCCACTGTTTCCCTGCTGTTCAAGCTTTTTTAAACTTGCCTGTCTCTCTTTTGTTTTTTTTGTTTTTTTCCACCTCCCTTCCACAGCTTGGCCTCTCAGTCCAACTTGCTCTTTGGCAGGGAGGACGGCCTCTGCTGGTACTGTACTCTCTACATTTCAGCCACACAGCTATACAGCACGCTGCTTTTCCCAAAATATCTGCTGCACGAAAGGAACCTCAGCACAGTTTCAAAAAGTTTGACTGCAAAGTTTGCTACTGAAATGAAGAGATTGGATATTGTGTTGAAAAAATAAATTAAACCTGAACGATTTCCTATCAAACGAAGGAGCAATTAGCAGTAGAATGCAAATTAAATGTTAATTAAGAATAAATTGAAAGACATTTGAGAAAATTGCCACAATGACTAGAGTCTAATCTACATTTATGACGTGCACATTTTCATAGCATTCGCAGCTTAGCTTCATCTTAGTGCCCTATGGGTGGAACAGTGGGTGTTCAATGACACCTACACACACACCACAAAGTTAAAATAAGTATTTGGCCAAAATACTGAGTGCTATTTAGAGCTCTCTGTTCATATTTATTCCACATATTACACAAGATCGAGTGTAATCTTTAATAAATGTGAAATCCAGTGAGTTTGGGGACTCGCAAGTCGAAATTGAAGCAGCAGAAGCGGAGATATCTCAACTTTTAGTGCCAAGAATGGGTCAAGATCCCTAAACACTGGATCCTACATTTCCCATGATGCAACCATGGCATCTTTTCATTAGATCCTTCCTGTCTGGTCAACATTTTTTAACTTTATACCAAAGTTTTTCTCTTATTTTATCAGACCTTCACAGGATTCACAGAGACACTCTCTGTCACTTATAAACTGATGGAGTGCCCCTTTAAATAAAATTCACAAATAAAATGTTATTGAATTAGATCAGAGTCTCGTCAAACTGAGCAACAAACTGTTAATTATGTACAACACACAGTTTTGGAAGCGACTACTCGAGTAAATCTGTCTAATTTAATTTAAGGAGAGACGTCCTGTAGCTCGTTGGTCCTCAGGAAAGCAGTTCATTTTGGGAAACACGGCTGCATCTCATCACACCGCACTGTAACCAAGTGTCTGCTTCTGGCTGTGCCTCGCTGTGTTGTTACCGCTCGGGGGGTAGCCTGCCGCTCTCGCCTTCATCACTGTCACCGGCCCGCTGACTCTGCCGTTTTCACTCGCCATAGCAACGGCACCCCCGTGGCACCGCCATCCATCTACCTGCGCCGGGGCCTGAGCCACGACGCGCAGGTTTGATGAAGTGGGCACGGCGAGAGACGGAGTGAGCCTCGCCGCCGCCGAGGGATTTGTGTGTGTGTGTGTGTGTGTGTGTGTGTGTGTGTGTGTGTGAGAGAGAGTACAGGAGGGGAAGGAGCATTTGTATGTAAGACAGCAAGAGTGCATGAGTTAAAGTGTGTCAGAGATGGAGCAAGACAGCGAGCACATTTGAGTGCCGCAGACCCGGATCGCCTGAAGGAGTGCTATCTTAAATTCCCCTCTCAGTCTGCCAGTAATTGAGGGAATATTAGAGATACAGTGCTGCAGATGGCTCATGATATGACATATTAGAACACACCCGAGGGGCAAAACGCAGTAATTGGGAGCTTCAAATTCAGATCGACCGTGTCAGGCTGGGAGAGGGAGCGGGAGAGAGAGGGAGAGAAAACGAACACCATCCGGAAAAAGAAAAAAAAAAATCCTGTCGACGCCGTCAAAGAAGCGAGCCACAGTGCAGCGTCAACAGCCGGTGTCAGCCTCGGTGACAGGTTCGACTCAGCCTCCAGCCAGCAAGAGGAGGAGGAGGAGGAGGAGGAGGAAGAGGAGGAGGGAGGTGGTGAAGGCTGAGTGTGAGGGTGGAGGGGCTGATCAGAGAGTCGTCTCAGGTAGAAGCACAGACGCTGACATAGATGTAAGCTTTTTGGGCACTTTGTCCCGAGCATCTTAAGACACGTGCACGGCAGCTTAATGAAAAGCTTGGAGTGTGTCTGTGGTCAATCGGAAGTCTTTTTAACAATATTTAGGGAGATAGCAGCAGACTTTGGCGATTTGACTCTGTTAAGTGAAGCATTTCCCTTAAAAATAGGCCCCTTACAGATAGGTCAGATGACTAGAAAGTCTAGACGCTGGTGGTGGCTGAATAAATCCATGTCAAACAGCAACAACAGCACTGTGTTGACGCACTAATGGCCCAGCAAAAAAAAAAAAAAGTCAGAATTACAGTCCTCCAGCAAAAAAAGTTGGACCTAGCCACAACTTAATGCAATGTCATCCAGCTATGCACCGCTCTGGGCTATGAAATATGTGAAAACACACATTTCTGATAGATTATAGCAAGAGTTTGCAATGACGGAGGCAGAGACGGAGAGGGAGGATGAGATATTTTCTTTCAGCGTCCTTAAAACACATGGGCGTCTTACCGGTATCTGTAGTCACGTCATGTCTGAACACTGCCAATAGTTGGACACACTCGATTAAAACCTCCTGGAACGATCTGACGGTTCTCGTGATGAGGTGTTGTGCAACAGTCAGTCTGAAAGACAGAATGGCAAACACGTAAAGAGCAGCGTCCAACGGTTGGTTCATGGATTGAGGCAACAGTCTTTTGAAGGATTCGTCTTTTATCTTTTTTCACGTCTTCATCGTCGAGTATTCTGAGTCAAACTGATTTAGCTTTTCTTCCATCCTCTCACTCCTTAATTGCTCCTTTAAGAGCGGCAGAATTGGGTGTTTCTTGGTTTTAAGCATCAGCATAAGTGTGTGATCGCAGCCTCACAGTAGGTACTGATTAAAAATCAGGTGCCACCAAATATTGCCTTAAAATCTCGAGTTTTCATCCCCTTCCAGTAGAGCTGTGCCGCTGAACCCACAAATGCAAAAAGGTTATCGTAGGTGGAAGCGAGCAGACAGATGTTGACAGCAGTTTGTCATGCTGTGAAAGCCAAACAGAACAGGAATGATGCTCATATTCAGCTGCTTCTACATCTGTTCTGGGATTAGTATCAGAGGAAAGAGATGTTACTCTTAGGACGAATGCTACACCAACTCACTCGTGAACCCGTGTGACTTATTTTACGAGCTCCGGTTTGCTTCTAATTGTGCAATGTGAACCTTTAGCGGACCAAATTCCGAAATGCAAAGATGTTTGGCCTGCATGGCTTATGGACTGTGCTTTTTTTTCTCTGTGGTCTCAAATGTAGTCCTCTTTGTCTCGTGTGTCCTTGTTCTTCATGTGCTGCAGCCCACCCAAGCCTACATTCGCTTGGTTTTATAGCATCGCCCGCCGCAGAGTGTCTTGGGTGTTTGTCTTTGAAAATGGCTAGCTTATCCTTGTAAAAGCCCAGTTTATGTTTATCTGCACATGGTGCTGCGTTCATTTGATAGAGACCATTCCTCGAACATCAGCTGAACTCTTTGTTTCATCCCTGCACACTGTCTAATGAAGGTCTGCTCTCATGTAATGTCTGAAGATAACACAGGTAGTTCTGTAATCATGTTCTTGTTCTCTCCTTTTGTTCTCCTTCCATCTTCCTCTTCTCTTCTTTCCATCTCTCCAGGCCGGTGGGCCACCTATCTCAGGGCGCCGCATTGACAGTCAACACAAACCCCAACGTCAACATCAAGTCCGAACCCGTCTCACCAAACCGCGACCGCAGCACTCCCAGCTCCACCTGCGGCGGCGGCGGGGGAGGTGGTGGCGGAGGAGGCCACGGTCAAATCCAGGGACAAGGTCTCGTGACGGTCGCCTACCCCGGCACCCTGCGCCTGGAAGCGGGAGGTCAAGGCCGCTCGCCAGTTGACAGCCTCAGCAGCAACGGCAGCTCGTACGAGGGCAGCGACCGGGACGACGGCGCCCAGGGACGAGGCGGGGGCCCGGACTTCCACCACCAGGCGAGCGCCGGGGCTCAACAGCCCACCATGGTCCTCCTGCGGCCCTCTTCGGCCGAACCCCAGGAGCAGGACGGGACCAACGTCAAGAGAATGAGACTGGATACCTGGGTCACATGAAGAGATGATCGGAGAGAAGGATGGACGGACGGACAGATGGAGGATGGAGATGGAGATGCGTACTTGTGGCTTGTGTACATGCCCCCACCAGCCCTGATGCCCCCAATCTCCTTCCCCGCACACACACACACACACACACACACACACATATACAGTATATATACCCGCCATCAACCCAGTAACCTACTGTCTGCACAGGAAAGCTGACCTCACATACAGACACAACAAAAGCATGCTAACACACTCTCGTGTCGCACGTACGGACACTGACGCACACTCGTATGGCAATGTGCATACACATTTGAACTCTAACGTACCTTCAATCACACGTACACGAAACCCCCGAGGGGGGTTGAGCCACCAAACCAGGGATTATATTTGTCAATCGTTGACTTTATTCAGCTGTATTTGAATAGAAGTGAATGAGTAAGTTTTTAATCTGGCCTCAGTGGCCCCTAAATTTGGCCACTTGGACTTTTACTGTCACCCAATATGTTGACAGCCGCTGGCAGAGCAGGCCAACATGTTTTTTCCCAGCGCGCCCTGCATTGGCTTAGCGGCTGGTGGTATTCTCCACCCTTGCGTCCTTACTGTTTATCGGTCAAACACAAAACGAGTCCACACATCTTTGTACACGTCGGCCCGACCGCGGTTGTATCGCTATCGCTCTAGATTCTTGTTTCTTTTCCTAAGAGCCGCGGGGCCGTTTTGCTCTTTTTAAAGCGTGGAGTTTTGTCCTTCTTGTCTTGACTGTTGATCTTTAGAGTTTGGATTCGTCTCAGTTTTTGAATATGAAGACACTAAAAAGAAAAAAAAATCCCTTTTCCCCTCCCTTAAGCCGAGCCGGCGGCCCACATCAACAGGGCCGACGCTTTGGACCCCCCACCCCCCCTATACAAGACTGACGACCCCTCCCGGGGGTCTTTATTTAATCTGAACCATGCAGACTAGCTGTCAAACGAGGAACACGATTCGTTGCCGAGGTAAAAAGACTGCTTTTCTTTGAATCAGGGACGAGCTGCAACAGCTCAATGACACATGACGCAGATACTCCTAGTTTCGCCCAACATCTTGTCAACTACAGATGCTGAGAAAGGCGTGTGTGTGTGTGTGTGTGTGTGTGTGTTTGGTGTGTATGTGTGTGTGTGTGTGTGTGTGTATACGGGTTTGTTACCTCAACTGGTCGTTTTTTAAACTAAGTGATTTGGGCAAATGTTCAATTCTCGATTTCATCCTTGAACACACACCTGCAATGCACACAGCTGAAATTATTTTTGTGAAAGCGACTCATGTTTTGAATAGATAGCTGATGTTCAAAGGGGAGATTTGTGAGGTACCATGTATATAAGCAATCTGTAACCTTTGTGGCTTTTGTGTGACAGGGATAAGGTGTTTTGAAGGTTAAAAAAATAGATCATATACAAGTATATATTTAAACAGCTTCAGGCGGAGGGCGAGGGCAGCTCTGCATCTGGGGCAGGAGACTACAATAGACGACAGGGATTGTATATATTAACTATATATTCGGCAGGATGTCCCTTCACGAAGCGGAGAAAGAAAAAAAAAGCAAACACGTTGATTCTCAGTGGATCGGTCTCTTCTTTTTTTTATTATTATTATTATTTATGCGTGTATATAAAGTGTAATATGTCGACAAGCCAAGAGAGGGCGCTGCAGATGCAGAAAGGGAAGACGTAGCCGTGGCGACTCGGACTGTTTAGAGCGAGCAATGGTTAGGACTCTGTCACTGATGGAGCGCACTTTACCTTAACACACACAGCCCACACACACCCCTGACACCTTAACACACCTGCCCCATGAACACACACACACACACACGCTAGGGTTAGACTGATATACCTGGCTGGTTTGTTGATTTGATCCTACAAATTATTGTTGCAATTTAATTTAAATAATTTATTACTGTACGTCAACCAATCAGAGCTTTCCTGCCTCACCGGCTGCCTGTTTGAAATCGATTAAATGAATTAATTTAACTGATTATGAGACAATATGAGAGGAAAAGAAATGTACAATTTGAAAGCCTTTCAAAAAGGCAATTTATACATTTATTTAAATTGTCATTAAAAAGGGAATTACACCAAATATAAAAGTGTTTTCTAAAAGGAATGTTTGTTTTTCAATTATATTTAAAAGATATGAATAATGACAAAAATAAGTGGCACATTTAATAATCATTTTATTACTAAAACGTTCACTAAACAAACTTTATTTATTCTACATTCAGAGTTGAGTGTCCCACGATGGACTAAACTACCCCCCAAAAAAGATGTCCGCTTTTATAATCACTACTTATTATTAAGTAATATTTTTTGGCATATCAACGTATTTGCAGTACAATAACGCCAGCATCTTGTGTCCCAAACATATCAGTCAAACTCTACAGATAGCGTACAATTAATCGAGCCAAGGATGTCTGTCTGTTCACCTCTTTTCTCTCTCGTTAAAAAGCCATGTGTGTATATGTAATGGATCTCTCCTCCGCCTGTCACTGGTTGGCTGTAGTTTTATAAATAAAATACTGAGAGGTTAAAAAGACAATGAAGGTAAAAAGAAATTTGAAGGATGTCATTTTTCTACACTAAAAAAGTGGCAAAGGGTGATGTGTTTAGTGGGTAGATTTTTTAGAAACAGTGGTCAAGAGTGCAAATTCATGTATTTATTTATTTTTTTCTCTCCCTAAAAGCACTCTCAGCCTCCGTCCATTTGCTCGTTAAAAGCTTTGGAGGCAGTTTTGGGTATCGTTTGTCGTTAAGCCGGAGGTTTCAGAATGAGTCTTGATCTTTTAATGACTACCTCCCAAATCCAACGCAGACTTGTCGACTTTGGGTTTTTACCACATCCTTCTCATGGGCAGGCCCTCTTCACCTCCATCTCACCCCTGTCTCACTCTGGGTTTTTTTGTTTTTTCCCTCTCTCTGGAAGCTTAATCTCAACCCCCCCCCCCCACACCCCCCCACACACACACACACACGTCATCACACACTACTCCGTCCAAACA
This sequence comes from Argyrosomus regius, assembly GCA_946959425.1. Lineage (NCBI taxonomy): Eukaryota > Metazoa > Chordata > Actinopteri > Sciaenidae > Argyrosomus > Argyrosomus regius. The sequence goes on from OX336884.1 coordinate 26,487,135, forward strand.
GCGAGTATCAGTGCTGAAAAGTCAAATCATAACCCACCCTCGCCTCCCATCCTCATCACACACTACTCCCATCATCCTCTCCTCACTTCCATCATCTCTGATTTTTTTTTTTTATTCTTTCTCTCCGTCTGTCACACACACACACACACACACACAAACACACACACACACACTCATCCACTCTGTGACAAGTCTGAGTGTCAATATTGCTTTTCTGAGCGCGTGGCAGAGCGAACATTAATCCCTCCGAGTGTAAACACTTTGACTGTTAAGACTGTTGTACCCCGAGCTTTGAACAAATAAAAACGCGAAAGGCCGCGAGCCACCATAGGTTTGTCTAAAAAAAAAAAAAGAAAAAAGAAAATGGCATCCTTTTTTGGGGGACGGTCAGCGTCAGCACCGTCTTTAAAGCAACACTAGGGGTCGCTGTAATCACACAAAAAAAAAAACAGAAAGACAATCGAGCTGAGAAATAGTTTTAAGGACCTGCACCCCGCCCCCCCACACACACACCCACCCCCCCAAAAAAAGCGATACTTGCTTCTGTATAATGATGTTTAGAAGTCTCACTCACTTTCCAGTGTTAATTTGTGCTGGTGACAGTCTGTTTTTAATTGTTCTGAGAATTGATATTATTATTATTATCATCATTAGCACCGCTTTCACTGACGGTAGCTGTCATGATGATATAGAAAATCTGCGGTTTTTTTGTGTAGGTTAGGCATCTTGTTTTATTTTGGAATTTTGATTTTATTTTATTATATAAAAATATTCTATAAATATATTTTTTGTTTTCTCTTTTTTTTGGGATTTGTTTTCTTTCTTTTTTTTTCTTCAAAAAAACAAACAAAAAAAAGGGTGTTACTAATGTTGCACGATTTTTATGACATGAAACAAAAACAAAACACAAGCGTAGTGATATTAGTACACGTGTGGCTGCGGACGGAGGCGCTGAACGAGTCGAAAAAAAAAACTGCTTCGATGCTGCAACTTTTTGAGTCCAATGTACAAACCTCTCAGTCCACACATGCTATAACATGGAGGGGGAGGGGAGGGAGGGAGGGAGAGGGAGGGAGAGGGGGGAGGGTCAGCGTGACACGTCTAACTTATTTCTGACCAGACACAATGATGTCAATGCATGGGCGTTTTTAAAAAAACAAAGCGAAGAGTGAATCATGTTATAGGAAATAAAATGTAATATCGACACAAATATACATCACACAGAAATACATTTAAGAAAAAAAAAATGAAATTGAAGAAAAAAGTTTAAAATAAATTATAGCTAATATATTGTGTTCGGCTAGTCTGCTTTTTTGTTGTAAAGATAATTTTTTTGTTGTTTTTGGAGAATGATATACAATTTGTGTATATTTTCATAAATAAAGTATGCACTGATATGTTATTACAAATTCTATACTGCTTTTACAAAAAAAAGTGTTTGTTATTGTACCAAAGTATCCATTGGTCCCCTCTTTACCCTCCTCCCCTTTTTGCGTATGTTTTACCGTATTTTATATATTAAATAGACAAGTTGACCTACAGAAAAGTTTGTGTCATTCTTTTTTTTCTGTGTGTGTGTCAGTGCCGTGTTGTCACCACTAGATGTCGCTCTAGTGTTTGGTTGGTTTTTGGTGCTCTTGTTATTGCAGGACACAAGCTGCAGAGGAAGCTGAGTCAAGAAGCACAAAATGTTCACTGGTTATTCAAGAAAATTAAAACATTTTTTAAGTGTGAAGTATTTTTATCTGGATAGTTTCTGAAAACATTTTCTGAACCCATAACCTTTCATTTTAAGACGTGAAATCACTGCAGAGTTTAATAAATGCTTGACTGAAATGTGTTTGATATATTTCTAAACTGTAACTTTATACTGATTTCTTTGAGTGTGCTGCAGTTGAGCAACTTTCAGAATTGCATGTTTTTAACTTCTAAAAACATAAATAAGTGTCTAAAAGCTACATTTATGTTTGAAGAAGAGAAGTCAGGAGTTTAATTTGAGATATTTCAAAAGAAAAATCAATAGTTGGATTTTAAACGGTGACCGCTTAACAACCCGATCTGCAGTCTGCAGTGACCTCAGTGGACCCGCGTCTTAAACAAACATTAATCCTCGTGCAGAATAACCACAACGTTCAATTCTAATAAAGAGATTAACGATAGACTTCATGATTCAGAACGTGCACATGTGTGTCATTCAGCTCGTCATTGAGCCACTTTAAGTGCAGATCAATGAATCCTGATACTTAATTGATCTCCGGAAGACAAGTGAGCTGTTCCTCCCCTCCTCCTCCCTGTTCTCTCCACAGATGAGGTCAAAGGTCAAAGGGTGTGTATTTGGTTCATATTGTGAAGCCTTCCAGGACTAATCTGTGATTCTTGGTTGTATTAAATCAAATGATTTGTTTCATTGTGGAGTCTGCATGAGTCATGGAGCTGAAGCGATGTTGCTGAAATGAAGAAACAGTGTGACAACAGTGAGTTCAAAGGCACCATCATTAAGAGACTCTGTACTGTCAGCTGCAACATAACATATAAAATATGAGGACGTTAAAAAAACACATTTTAAAAATATTATTACGTGACTTCAATACGACAATGTTGTTTCCTTGAGATAAATCACAGAAAACAGTTTGAAACAGCGATTATTGAATTGAAGTGTCAAAACTCTGAATCAGAATAATTATTTTCTAAAATGTATTGTTTTGTGATCACAGGAAAAACAACGTATGTCAACTTCAATGAGCTCCAGAAAATAAACTAGAAATTATTTTTATGTGTCAGTGTATTAAAGCAACATTGTGTAACTTTTGTACCTGTAAAATAACAGATATTAAATCATGTCGATGCTACACTGACTTGTGCTTTGCAGATTAAGAGTTTAATAACCTGAAATACATTGTTGTCACTGTTAGACAGTAAAACAGAATTATCCTCTGACTGCAGTTCCTTTCAGCTCAGTGGAACATCTAGCAGCTAAAAAGTCAGATATTTTTCTCAGGAGTTGGTGGAGACCAAAGCGGAGCTAAAAGGAGAGTTCATATATATAAAACAGCAGCAGGATCGACTTTATAAGGTGTCAATACGTCATTTACAGCTTCTTGCACTGCCCCAAGTGGCCAAAATAAACCTAAAAAATGCAGTTTTAAGGATTTTAATTTATGCAACATGAGGAGTTTAACAAGTTTTTGACGTCTTCTATTAATTGCAGCAAACTTTAGAAAACCTGAGCAGTGTGTGCAGTGTAAATGGAGAAAAGGACTGATTACTCCTAACCTAATTAAACATAGCGTACTTCATGATAACACAATGTAGAACCAGCAGACGTTACAAGTCTTTCGTGGTCTCTGTTTCCAATCAGCACCCCTAGTTTTACATTTCCACATTGCTCATTAAGCTTGTTGGATGACAACTGTTCACCCTGACCCACCCAGGACTGACCGAGCCGAACGTAGGCCGTCAGCTGTGGCGGTCATCTGGTTTGTCCACAGCAGCCGTTGGCCTCACGTCTCACACAGACACACACACACTCATGGCTCAACAGGAGGCTAATAATAACCACACACACTCTCAGACGGCTCAGTCAGACATCCAGCTGGACAATCCGGGCATCGCCTGTTCCAACAGTCACCCTGTTTCCCGTCAGTAATGAAGGCAGCCATTTTTCTCAGTGATCTTATCTTTCTTACACTTCAGTGGTTAAAATGTCTTTGCAGTGACTCGAAGTGTCATGTTTTCAGTGTGAGGGTGTCAAATCTTTAAAAAGCTTTGAATTTGCTTTCACGTCTGGCTGCAGGGTCGATGCGAACATATCCTACAGGAAGCCTGCACGTAACTTTCTGGACTTGAATATTTTCTTGTTTGTTTGTACATAGCCGAGCTGGTTTGTGGGTAGCTGTAAGACACAAAGAGAAGTGAGTCATCTCCTTCCTCTTTGCCTTCCTCTGTGTTCTTTGTGTGTTCATGGGTGTGGCCTGTCAGCCAACGCACAGCTAACTTCGTTTCCAGACATTGATTAGATTATTCTGTGGGCATCTGCTGACACACATGCAGAAACCCACCAATAGAGGAAGTAAACCCTCACTTCTGTCTACTCCACATGCAAAACAGAATTTGTCATGCTGATATTAGTGGGAGTTATTATATTATTAGTTATTATAATAGTATTTGTTTTCCCTTAAGCTCTTGAAATAAGCCTCTAACCTTTTGGGGTTTTCTGAGTCATCGTCAAAGCAGAAAGGCTCTTTGAATTCCTGTTTTAGGATTTAACTTCTGCGTAATGTTAGACAGCAGTCCAGTTTAATGTCATGACACTGACCAGTGGTGGTGGAAGTACTCACACTCTTTCTTCCTTGTACTTGTAAATTAGACTTCATTTCAGCATCGTGTGCTGTTCAAATTTCCTCTCTTCATTATCAGAGATCACGAGGCCATGTTCATTTAATGTCACACGAGCCTTCGATGCACAGCGTTCACTTCACGATGATGAATCACGTAAACGTGTTTGCAGGAGGGCCAGGTTTGATACCACTGCTTTATGAAGCATTGGTTTATTGTTAATGCTCTATATTTCTAATATTGTATCTAAATAATGAAATCTAAAATAAATAAAAGGGTCTGAACGTTATCTGATTCACTCTGTTGTAAACCAGCTCTGTGACCACACGCAGATACTGCTTTTATCTTTTCCTGTCTTTATTACTTTATTGATTTACTTTATTGGTTCTATTTATTCTGTTCTGCTTCATTGTCCATTCGGTTATGTAACGTTGGGTAATGTTGCAAAGACATTTGTGCTTCTTCTTGCACTCCTTCCTGCATTTGTTGTCGTCTCTTGTTATTTGATCTTAAGATCCTTTCGAAATTTGATTTCTATCTACCTTCTCTTCCAGTTTAAATGACCTCAGCAGGGAGTTTTCAAATGAAAATGTTCCTTTGTGGACTTGTTTGTTTGACTGTCTTAAACCTACATTCTTTCTAATAGTCAGTGGGGTGGGCAGCTTCATTTGCTGGTCTGATAATAAAGAGTCTTATGGCCCCCATTAATTTATGTGGAGGGGGCGTGGTGCATCACCTGCAGGAGAGAGGTGTGGAGAGGGTCAGGAGAGCAGCGCCAGGTGAGAGTGATTGGCACTCCTGTATCCAGTTAGCTAATCACTCTCCCCTTTTTAACCCAGCAGCATGCTGGACCTGGGAGAGGAGTCGGAACCAGAGAAAGACAGTGAGAGTGCCACAATTTATAACCTCAGTAAACGGTTTCTGGACCCAAATACAAGTCTCAAGTCTTCCTCTATGAAGCATAATGTTCATTTTATAAATTATGGTCATATTTATAGTAAAATACACGATAAAGCAGGGTATGTTTTAGGGGCGTGGCTACCATACACAGTATCAAACATGGATATAGTCCTTGACGTCACCCACAGGTTATTTTATTAGTTATTAGAGTCTTTATTGTCATTGCACGGTAGTACATAATACGTTAGCACAACGAAATTGGGGCACAGCTCTCCCATCAGTGCAAAAGGTCAGATAAATAACTAAACAAGACATACACTTATCAAACAAAAAAGAACACTATATACAAATTACAAAGTAAGGGACTATAGACAGGACTGTAAACAGAGACATAAAGTTATAAATGATTGTGAACACTGCACATATATATTGCGTATAAAATTATTGCACTTCTGAGAAAGAAAGGTTATTGCACATGTCTTTTGTGTAGTCAAGTATTGCAAGCGTCTTTATTGCAACTGGCCCGTGGCTGAAACGACACGATTGTGTCAACTGTTTTCATTTAACAGAACTATGGCCCTGTTGTAGAAACTGTCCCTCAGTCTGTTAGTCCGTGTTTTAAGCACCCTGAAACGTCTGCCAGAGGGCAGCAGCTGAGACACCCGGTGTCCTGGGTGTGTACTGTCTCTCAGAATGCTGCGTGCCCTTCTCAGACAGCGGGTGCTGTAGAGGTCCTGTAGGGAGGGGAGAGGGTGACCGATGATCTTCTGGGCGGTGTTAATGACCCTCTGTAGTGCCTTTCTGTGTGCCATGGTGCAGCTGGAAAACCACACACAGATACAGTATGTCAGTACACTCTCAATGGAGCAGCGGTAGAAGACGGTCAGCAGTTCCCTCTTTAAGTTGATCCTCCTAGAGCAGCTGTGAAGCTCGGAGCGTGGCGGATCTGGAAAAAAAATGGGCAAAAAGGTTGGGTGAAGCCTGATGTCTCAAACAAGCCACCTGTAATGGCTCCTACTTGTCAAACACTCTAATATAATTTGAATGGGTTATGGGTATAAGTGTGAAGAGGAAAATTAACCATAGAGACCAAAATAGTTTTTTGTACCAGGCTGTAAACATGTTTATTTCTGCTGTGAAGTTGGACATTTTAACCCTCTGGGGTCCGATTGCTTTGACCCAACTAGCTGAGTGCTTGTTTGAGGAGCTGCAGTGTTTTTTGGTACTTCTGCTCTAGCTTCAGTTCACAGCCACAGAGGTTTCCGCTTAGTGGCTACCTAGTATATAGTATATATGTGTTTGTTACACTGCAATCATACCCAAATGAAAAAATATGGTCATGTCTAGCTTCAAAAACCCAAGTTGCCCAACAGGCATAATGCTAAACTTTGATGCTTCAAAACACAAACCTCAAACCAATGTGTGTTACGACTTAGCTATAGCTCAACGTTCATCTTCTCTTCCCCTTTCTCACACTCAAACCAACCCACATGCTGGCTACAGCAATGCTGTGCAGAAACAAGCACCCAGTAAGGACACTGGCACTGTGCCTGAAGCGCATCGAAATGGGTTAAATCGTAGAACTGTGGATTCCACATGTAATGAAACTGTGTAGCTGCATTAGTAAATTAGGTTGGTTAACAAGGTTTGAGTTTTTCACTGAAACTTATTGAAACATCATATTGACAAGAGTGAGACAGCAACTTTCCGGTATTAGAACAGATGACTGAGCTCAAACATCCAGGTCACAACCTTTGCTAATATTGTTCTCATGGAGGATTTATTTTCTATTCACGAGTCAGTCACTTATCCTGGATCACTAAACCAACCTGCAGCTGTCAGTAACAGATTGCACATCCCGGTGCAATCTCCGCTCTATTTTGATGCAGGCTGCTGACTGATGACTTGATAGGCAGGATTTGTAATATTGTCAAATGCCTTCAGCTCTGTTCGCACAGAGATCGCAGTGTTTAGGCGAAGCAGAGGGGTAAATTTTGGGGCTTTGAGCACAATGTGCAAAAAGTTGGAGATAGTTTTTAACTTTGTCTTCGTACACTTTACGTTTCTCTGAATGAGCCCCTGTGAAAGCAGAGGGAAATTACTAAAGTTACTAAAGCAAAGTATCATTACTTTTGACAAAACATCACTTAAAGAGTAACTTATTTTTGATTTCCAGTGGTTTCACTTCTCACAGTGCAGTCATGCACAAGTGTGCTGCCGGTTGTATCAGTACGTATTACTGTTGGGTATGGTTACAGATCCATGACCAGGCAGTTTCTGATGCAATATTTATATAGGTGCTAATTTGTACTAGAGATGTGAGTCTGAATGCACTGAGGTACAACGATTCAGGCCTCCAATAAAAACATGAAAAACAGCAATGAAAAAAAGCTACAAACATTAACAAATGTAATTCTACTTCCATCCTTCCAACTGCAGTACAGGGAAATTAGCTTCAGTTCCTTGATTAGTAGTATTACAAGTAAAGCAATAGTAAAGAGGCAGACAATCCATAGTGATGATACATTTGTAAAAGTGTAAGGAAACCACTGTCTCCATACTGTCTTTTGATTTTTATGGATATTCACGGTACCCTGAGGATGATACTGATTTAGTGACCCTTTATCTTTTGTTTGCTATCACCATTAAGCCAAACTTCCCCCCCCTTAGCAAACACTGCAAATGAAAAGGGATGTTCTGCAGATGTTCATGCTCCCCAGAGGATAAGTTGTAATGTTGATGGTGAGCTTTCTTGTAAAACTTCATGAAGCCATTTGTACACAAGAAATATCAACATCCAATCAGCAGATTGCTGTAAAACATACTCTATATTCAGTACATTCTTGCTCTCAGAGGATGAACCCCTTTCACTTTGGACACTACACAATCTCTATGAACAACATCAGGCCAGAATGTCAAAATTACATTCAAGATACTGTGTTTCATTATTTATTTGCCAGATTCATTTGTAAGTGTTCCCAAGAGGATAGACCAAACAGATGGGACAAACTTAGATTTCTGGTCCTAGTTTGTGCGCTGTCTCTCGATTAGATTATGTGCCATCAAGCCTTTTCTGATACAATGGGAATCCAATCTCAGAACTCAGCTCTCTTGTCTAACGACTATGTAGCCTCTGGGGGCAACAGTCAATGTTTCAGGGCTTCTGGTGTAGCCGGGAGATATTTGGAAAACAGATATTTGGATCAGACTATCTCAGTCCTGCAGTCCAATTAGCAACTTGATGCACAAGAGAGGAGAATGGCGTATTTCGGCCATTCTCTATGAACAGATATATGCATATGAATTCAGATATCTTCTCATATCTAACAAAATCTCTAACAAAAACACACCTTTTTAAAATTGCTTTTAATGTTTAGCTCAGTCTAATGTGTTTTTAGTGTACTATTTCATATTGTTTTTGCTGATTTGATGGGTTTTTTTATGTAAAGTGTCTTTGAGTATCTAGAAAAGCGCTTTTAAATAAAATTTATTATTATTATATCAAGCTAAATGGAAGCTAAATCAAGATTGCATTTCAGCTAATGCGCTTTGCCTCTTTTGCTCTCCACATGGACTGTTTGAATACATGCAACCAAAGCCCACTCAAATACGATCGGTCAATACTTCTTAGACTACAAACAGAACCCTGAATGCTTCTGATGCCAAAATCTTGAGTCCTTTGCCTGCAAATTTTGCATTCATATGCAGATTTCTGTTTATAGAGATTAATGGGGATCTAAAGCGGGAGAACCCAGTGGAGACACCTCTTCAGTCCAGCTCTGCAACTCCTTCATGATTCTCCATCCATCTCCATTGACATCAAGAGTAAATCAATTGAGACGGAATGACGGATGGCAGATGGCTATCAGAGCACACATGTGCACACACTACCACAAAGAGCTGAAAGAGGTTTACGTCTCTCCTAATGGACTCGTACAAACACACCTCCCCCCATGTTATTACAGAGCTCATTGGTCATGGCTGGAGCGATTGAGCATGTTGATACCCAGGGTGTCTTAAGTGAACATTCCAGTGAGATTACGGTCTTTGGTACCACAAAATTATGACAGCAAACTGTGAAGATGTGTCTTGAGTCTGATCTGCTGCTCATGTTCAGATATTTCTACATTCCTAACTGGTTGTAACTTACCAAAAACATGTTTTAACTGCACTGGAAAGTCACGTCAAACGCAACAATACTTTACTGGCAGCTATGCCAAGTTTTGTGGTATCCAGGGAGCTCGTCATTGAAAACACGGCACGCAGTAAACACGTGTTGTTGACGATTGGTTTGACCGCCAGTAACATGATTTTACAGAATTAAGTTGCCAAGGAATAAAATGATTCATGCAGCCATTAAAATATACATCCCACCTCTAGACTGATTTAGTGGCTGGTGATTTTGTGCCAAATGTTTTAAAATTGAAGCACTGTGCCAGACTAATTTTCACAAATAGCAGGTCCCCTGGATTCTCATGAGGTTTCTATCGCTTTAAATGTAGCCTTATTAGTTAAAGCATTTAATTAGCTCTTAACTAAAACATTAAAAGTTTTTGTACTACAGTTGTTGATTCTCCTGGAGGACCAATTAACATTGCTTTTGGAAATTATGCTATTAAACTAATTCTTCTGTTTTTACCTTATTTGCTACTGCTCTCCCTTCGAGGGAACTAGAAAGTTCTTATCACAGTTAGTGATTGTGTACTGGCTGTCTTAGGGAGGACAGCTCTATTGATAGGCAGAGAATAGGAACATGCCAGACAGCTGCCGTAATACCATTCCAGCACTCATTCTGCACTGCATTCTCACAGTGAATACCACCGTCTGCGGCTTCCTTCCTCATTGGGCAGATTTGGGCAGCGAGGAGGCGAACACCCGCTAAAATAGCCATCATTGTTCCGTAAACTGACTAATGAATGACAAGAGGGGGGGATGGACGGGTGGAGGGGTGGGAGGGTGGTTGGGTGGTTGGGAGAGGAGGCGAGGTCACACATTGTTCCCTTTTTCGTACTTTTTCCTTGGCCGTCTCATGGGATGGCTGTTAGCTTGTGGAGGGCCCCGGTGCTGCTTTGTTAGCTTGCCTGCTTTGAGGTCAGTGAGACTGGGATGTTGCCAAGTCCAGGAACACACAAACACAGATCCACACACAGCCTTCCTCAATGAAAACCCCAAAGGAAACAGAGATGGATGTTGCTGGAAGGCTGCAAGCAGCTGGTTTCTTGACCTTGTCTTAAGGATGCAACTGTATTCTGAACTAAAGGAAAGGTTTATGGTTTTAGAAGCCCGGCTAATAAATCATCACTAACCAGTTCCTTCTTTTAAAAAACAGACTTTTATATTGTTTCCAACAACATAGTTTCTGACAAAAGGCTCCTCCTGGTAACATTTTACCTTATAGGTCTATTATTTTTGATATTTATTAGGAAGTTCCCTTGAATGAACAATGTAATTTGGTGCCTATTATAGGGTAAAGTGTACTAATTAAACCTAATTTTCCCAAATAAATTGTATGAAACTGCTTTGTTCTTTCAAGGACACTTTTAGGAACTGACAAACCTATAACATAAAGTCAGACCTTTGTCCTAAAGCAATAATATGCCATTAAATGTTTTAAAAAAGAATTAATGGATTCTGGCCCTCATTGAGTTGCCTACATTTTCATTTGCAGGCATCAAAATATCAGTGCTGAATTAGCGATCGGTGGAGTCTAAATGAGTTTCAGCTTTTCTGAATACAAATAAAGTCCGTAATGGTTCAAAAATGAAATATTTACAGCTAAACTAGTAATGTGGATGTGTGAGCTGCACTGTGCAAATAACCAAGATAAATATTCAAACAAAGAAGTTTATTTCAGACTATAAATGTACCGCAGCAAGAACTTTATGGGTGAAATAATATAGTTTGGTTGATACAGGCCAACCAAATGTGTCACCTCTAACATAAACCTTTTACAAACAGCCATTCATTCTACATTTGTAAAGTCCACTGAAATGAGAGTTCACCAGCAGAAACCCTAGCTGTTTGTTTAATACAACATGAAATAGCATCTCTACAAGGAATTCTACCCTTCTGGTGTCATTGATTTCCATCAGTCAGTAAAATCAGATTAGGCAGCGATCAATAAATGCTTTGACTTTCAAATTACATTCTTTGTTCTGTCTTCATGCCGTTCCCTCATGCAGAAATGTCCAACCTTCTTCCACAACACATGCACACTGAAAGACTCAAGATATTCAACAATTAGAATAGAAGAAAAAGTGGTTAGTCAAATGTCAGTTTAAGGAAAGAAGACGGGTGTTCAGTATCTTAGATAGAATTGGCACATTGGTGGTTAGCGTCACTGAGGTGCGCACCAAGGCACGACTTTGGTTTTCATAGTATATGCATTATATCAACTTTCCTCTGACTAACACTGATTAAATCTAAAACTGGTCTAACTCAAACTCGTCACTACTTTTTTATACTGGTTCCTCTCCAGATGACCAGGATTCACCCTCAACTTCAGATTCCTCAGAATGGACCAACTCCCCCTCCACAACATTTCGACACAACACCTGCTTCACCTCCGAATGCATTGCCTGCTCCTTCTTAACTGCCAGGGCTTTAGTTGAGTCAATATCCACCCTGGAGTTCCAGTTAACCATATTCGGGTTTTGCAAATCCCCCCAAACCAAGTTGTCAGCAAAGCCTACATTCTGATTGGTTTGCTCAGCTGCTTTGTTGTCATCTGGTTGATAGGTGGCACCGGTCTCCAGAGAGGACACCCAGAAATCATTCTTTACACCAGAGTTAAAGAAACCATGGAGGTTGTTGTCTTTGCCATTTGTGTCCAGTAGTTCTGTTGAGTCTTTGACCACAAATATATCGTTTTCATCAGGTACACTGTCAGGGGAGATTTCGAGGGGCTCGTCTTTACATGGCATAACGCCCTCATCAGAGCCTTCATCATCATGGAGATAACTTTCAGCTGCTTCAGGCACATTATCACATTCTTCGTGATCTTCATTCTGATCTCTGATTTCAAAGTCCTCACTTGGGTTCTTCAGGACTTCCCATTCAGCTGTTTCTGGAACTTCCTGACAGTCTGCAGGATCCTCAATGAGATTTTCTTGAGATACACTGGATGGTTCCACAGGTGCAACCTCTTTCACTTCAGTGGGGACAGCAACATCGTGCAGGTTTTCCTGGTCTGCTGTTACCTCTAACGCAGAGTTTGGTTGTTCTGAGTTGTTTATTTCTTCCATATCAGGCCTGCTGATGAGGTCACTAAAGCTGGAGTGATCTTCTGTCACATCAGCATGTGTCACCATGGACACATTGTGTTCATCCTCTTCCTCTCTTTTCTTCTCTTGGACTTCTTGATGCTGGATTCCCTCATCAGTCAAAGTGTCTGTCTGACGCACTGATGAATCACTGAAATACATGTTCTCGGAAAGCTGATCTATAATGTCAGTTGAAGATGCAAGTTCATGCTCTACACAGGGAGACGTGTTTGTTTTTCCAGCTTCTTCTTGCTCTGTCATTTCCCCGACAGACTTTTCCTGCAGATGTAACCTCTCTTGACTCTGCTGCTTTGCAAAGTGAGCACTGTAGCTGTCTGTGGCTAAGTTCTCTAATTCCTGTTCCACAAGTCTGTCTATCTCTAACTCCTCATCGTAGCCCACATTTGTGGGTAGCATGGGATCGGTAGGTTCTTCGGTTTCTTCATCTGAATGTCCCTCGCTGACTTTCTGGGTCATTTCCTCTGCATTTTCTGTTTCAGGCCCACTTACAGTCATACCATGGTCAATATCCCTGTCCTCAATATGAGTATATCCTAGATCATATTCCTCATCCAATGCTTCCCCTTCCACCTCTTCACACAGATCTTCCATAGTTCCAAATCTCTTTGACTTGCCTTCGCTCCACATTCCAGTTCCTGTCTCTCCGGTCTTCTTTTCCGGTTCACCTTCACTAGACTCGCTCTCATCCATGTGTGACGCCTGAGTATTGGCGTCAGTCTCGTCGCTCTTGTATCGAATCAGGGGGCGAGTGTCAGCTAGAGTGTTATCCTGAGCGTAGCTGTCGCTCTCCAGCTCAGTCCTCCATGACACAGAGACATTTTGAGAATCCTCCTCTTCGTCGTCTTCTCCATTCTCAGGAAGTGGTGCATGCTCTTGGTCTAACACAGCACGATGTCCATCATCTACTTGTGTGTCCATCATTAAAGAGGCTACATCGTCGCCTTGCTTTAGATCTGTAGCAGAACCCTGCTTTACATGTTCTCTTGTTGATATGTCTTCCTCTGGCTCAGCGCGCTGCTGTTTTTCTTCATCCTTTTTTATGCCATTATCTGTCTTCAGATCAACCTTCCTTTCTATCACACTATCCCATGTATCCATCTCTTCTCCATCAGGGTACAACTTATCCTCAACATCTTTCTCATTTGTTCCTTCTATAGAACAGCTTACTTCTTGCTTTATCTCAACTTCATCCTCTTTTAAGATGTTGTCATCTCTGCTGAGATCTGTCACTTTGTTAAACACACTTTCTTCGGGCTCATATTCAGACATTGGACTGCTTGTCCTGGATTCAAAATTTGGTTCACGCACTGCTTCAGTTTCAGAATCTGAGGCTTCCTCTTGCACATGGTCTACCTCTTGGCCTTTACACTCTTTCTCTACCCATGCATCGATTGGAGAATGTGGCTCTTGCATATCCTCTTTTTCAGCAGGTATTTCAAAAGATGCATCCTTATCAGATTCATCTGAGAAACCACAGGGCTCCTCTGTCATTCTGACATGGTACGGTGTAAGGTTAGGTGTGGACAGCTGGTGCTGATTCACTTCATCATTAAAGGGTGGCTCGGTGCTGAGGCCAGACTCAACCTGGTAACTCACAACTGACTCAAGAACTGGCCTTTCCTTGTTAGGTTCGACACAGTCATTGCTCAAATCCAAATCAACTTCTTTGTCCCCTGATGTTGTTTCAGCAAGAGCCTCCTGCTCATTAGGAGGTGACAGAGGCTCAGCATATGTGACCTTCTCTTGAACCTCCTGTGGTCTGAAACTTTCAACAGCTCCGTCCTGCAGAATTTTTGGATAAGGGGCTTCACATGTTGAAGACTTTGTCGTGTCTTCATATGCAGGTTTCATGAAAGTCTTTGGAGTTTCGTTGGGGGTCAAAGGTTTTCTACTCCACAATGATGTTGCAGTTATTGCTGCTGGCCGTGTTCCTGTTATAGTGCGGACAGATGAGAGGGAAGTGGTCTTGTGGCAAGCAGACAGCTGGGTCTGGTAATTCTTTTTAACCCCTTGGGGACTGAAAACTGCATCTGTGGAGGATAACAGCAGAGCTCATGAATACACAATGAACTAAGCTACTGTAATAATAACGACTTGCACTGATGTCTTAAATGAAACCAACCAGTTTCTGTATAACAATTGTGCCAAATATGCTGAGAATATCTGATATCTTCGTACAGCTTTGACTGGTATTTCAGATCATCCCGAGTTATCTTGACCAATCGGCCTCCCCAAAGCATTATCAAAACGTATGTTCTCAATGGAGGTTGGACACTAATGGGAGATATTGATCGTCATTTCCTTTCACTGCTGGCTAAGTTACCGGAAAGCAAAGCCATATGGCTCAATAACCTTTGGGGACTGTCTTAGGTGGCTTGCCTTACAGGACCCAAAGTGCCTACCTCAGCCCCCTTAGCCAAGCCGCCCCCACACCCTGCCCGGTTAGACTAATGCAATTACAAATCGTATGAAACATGTCCCCCCACTCTGAGCGGCTTTTAGTTAGACTAAGTGAAATTATACCCTTACAAAGAGGCAGTATTAATGCCCAAGGAGAGTGAAGATAAAGGAGAGGATTTATGCGACATATTGTTCTCAACAATGCAGCAACAAAGTCACTGACATGTTGCCGATGTATTAATATTATTTTATTTACCTGTGATGGAAATGTTTCTTGGCTGATGTGAAAAGGACACATCTCCCTTGAAGCTTTCACCGTCCAGCAAAGCTCTACAAAGACAACAAAAGAAACAGCTTACATTCTGTTACGGCATGTGAATATTGTGATGTTTAGAATTTGTATGAGCCATAAATGGTTGAATTCCAACATGATGCTGCACACACAGCGGTGGACGGGAGGAGGAGGAGGAGGAGAGCAGGGCGACTTTTGTTGCTCTTGAGCAGCAGGAACAGACCGAGATCTGTTGTTATGGTAATGAAGGAAGGGCCCCGCCATTGAGGAGCCATCTGCAGCGCACAAACCTCTGCCATCAATTCCTCACACACAGCAGTCCATGCAGCACTAATACCACTGTCTCCACTCACACATGTGGACCACATTCTTATAATTAGCTGCATGTCTAGCAGTTTCATGCAATTTTGTGTCTGCATTTATGTCTGATGAAAATATCAAGTTCCATGTGTGGTGAATGACATTGACATTTGTCCTCTAGCCCCCCCACCCCAGCCTCTGCTGTTACTCTAGACTCCCATAGCTCATAAATCGGCAGCTTCTAACTGATGGATGAGGGTCAATATTGTGAGGAGGGGGGAGAAGGAGAAAGGAGACACCACTATAGAGCTCCATAATGGATAAGTTACTCTGTCCAAGATGCTGCTGTTTCAATGAGATGACCTTTAGTCCAGACGGCTTCACAGACCGTGAACGTCTCTTGATTTGTAAGCTTCTCTCACCGATTGACGGGTGTTCATCTACATTGTTAATACTTAGAATGGGTTAAACTAAGTGAGTGAGGCGTGGATGCTTCATACAACTGGTATTTGAATTAAAAAGTAGCTGATTCTAACATACCTTTCTTCAAAAGAACGTAGCAAATCAGTAGATATCATTATGTGCTTAGCCTTACACTAGAAAACTGCTAGCCTCTTTCAAACATTTTGTTTTTTGTTACCAATAGGGCTGCAACTAAAATTATTTCCCTAGATTCAAATTCTCATTTTGTTCGACCAACAGTCCAAAACCAAAACATGTCTGCTATCACAATCAACCAATGATTAATTGATTATCAAGCACAAGGGTCGTATCTTGGAAAGGTCTGAGTATTGTGATGTGAAAATGTATAACTATCCAAATATGAGCAACACATTGGAGTTGAGCATTCAGGATTAAGCTGAGCGAGGCCATAATATGAGTTAACATTAATTAAGTAGCTTTAAAGACAAAGGATGTTGATCGGGAAAACACATGATTTTGGCAATGTTCCTTGGATCATCCACTCTGGTGAAGTTGCCATTTCATAAAAGCTGCCTTGTCATGAAAGTCAACACAAAAGCTGACCTCTATGAATATCAATAAATGTATAGTTTCATTTGATCAAAAACATGTTATAATGGACATTTTCCTCCAATTAATCACAATATTTTTAATAGAAATGTTAGAACAGGATACAAAGCTGACATTTCAGTGAACGGTCAATATCTGAATAAATCAATCAACCCTATATATTTCCCAGGGGATGTCTTGGGGGGGAAAGAGAAATTTGTTTTACTCTGAATGGATAGCCTTTATATTCCCAACTATGAGACTCTACTCTCCCCTGATTTAAAAAGAAACAGATGCAGTATGTGAAAAGCTAGCTAGTACAAAATGCTATGTAAGGTGAACGGGTTGAAAATGTGTTCAGGTACAATAAATTCAATATTTTGTCCCATCTGATACTTCTCTGGATCAGTCACGAGAAGTGGTTTGTTATATTGTAATATAATGTCACCATCCATCTGGCACCAAAATCATATTATTTTCTGTTCTGTTATTGAGGGGCATGTGAAATTATGTTCCTGTGTTAATGTTGGTGTGTATGTATTAAAAAAATGTACACATTGTTTGAGCTGCACAAAAAACTCTGAAGCCGATGCAGAGAATAAATGTAATGTATGACGGATTCCTCTTTTGTATAAATTGTTAGGGGTACTATTTATGTTTCTCTTCAGCTAGATATGATGTATCTGTGAGAAAATCACTGGAGACACAGTTGAAAAGTGACTGCTTTGCTCAGAGATATTGGGAAAGACATAGAGCACCCAGTGCGTCTTAGGATAGGCTCCAGCTCCTTGCACGGGAGTGCTGACACTGTACTGTACGGTACTGACACAGTGCAGCGTTACCTGTACGTTGCCACCTCCAGGCCCAGAGACATCTTGGCCTGCAGAAGGCCTCGGTTCTCCAGAACAAGATGATCAATCTGCTGGCCCAGCTCCTCTTTTTCCACCTCAAGGCCCTCCAAGTGCTCCTACCAAAACAGGAAGTGAAGCAGGAAAGGGAAGTGGTTTAAAAAGAAAAAAAGAAGGTGTGAATGCATTCTCACAGCTGATTATATTGTGTGAAAATAAACATTCTCTGTGCTTCTGCATTCTGTGTTGTTCACATGCTGTTGATAAAATAAGGTCTTTTATTACAACAGTTGTATTACAGTCCATGTGGCCTTGTTGCTAGTCCTCTTGGACCACACTGGGAGAAAGCAGCATTGTCCTAAAAAGTGCTAAATTTGAGTGCTTCACCTCTCTGACTTTACTGTGACCCAGAACTAATCCCAACAGAGCCAACCTATAAATATGTAGCCCCCCACCCCCTGTTCCTTTGAGACCCAAATGTTTTCATTCCATCAGAATATTAAATGAGCATACTGAGGGAGGAAACCCCCCCATCATCTAGCACATTAGTAAAGGCCTTGCATATACTGAGTATCAACTTTACACAATCCCTGGGATTTGTCACTTCATCGTTTCAGACTATTCACTTTCCGTGAAGTTGGACTGACGGTATGAGGATGTAGGTATAATGAATAGGATCTGTAGCCTCAAAGCAGGTATGGATGTTCTGCTCTCACCTGGAGTTGTTGGATCTCCTGGCTGTATTCGTGTCCCTGTTGGGCTGCAGTCTTCTCCAGATGCAGCCTAACGTCCTGGGCTGAGGCGATCTCCTTCTCCAAGACTTGCAATTTCTGTTGACTCTCGCTCTTCTCCCGACCCACTTGAATCAAATGGCTCCTGGTCTGGTTAAGTGACTCCTCTAGCTGAGCTAACTGCCCCTGGTAGGCCTCAGCTGTCTCCTGCCATGCCCTGTTGGCCCTCTGGGCATATTCCTGCCCCAGCTGTAGGAGGTTTGGTGTCTGGTTGCCCCTTTGAGCCAGTGTGGGTGGCATTGTGGCTCTCGAGTGGGTCAAAGTGGCCTCCAAGTGGGCCACATCCTCCTGATGAGTTTGAATTAGGTGCCTCATCTCATGCTCCAGGTGACTGACCTGCTCCCTCAGCCAGATCTGTGCCCTCCGTTCCTCTTCCAGCTCCTTCCTGCTTTGCTCCACCTTCATCTTGGCCTCAGCCTGGGCCTGAGCCTCCTTCTGTCTCTGTAGGTCCAGGGCTTGGAGCTCCTTGGCCAGCCTGCCAACCTCCACCTCTGTGTGGACCCTGTCCCTCCAGGCTGCGTCCACCTCCAGTCTTGCGTGGCGCAGCTCTTCCTCCAGGCCCTTCCTTCGTGTGGAGGCTCCATGATTGCTGCGTCTCAGAGCTTGGATCTCTTTTGCAAGCAGTGCATTTTCCTCCTCCAGGAGTTTGACCCGGTTCAAGTAGGTCTCCAGGCGTTGGTTCAGGTTCAACATCTGCTTCTTCTCCTCACCCAGATGGCTGTGGTGAAAGGTTTTATGTAGACTGTGGAGCTCCATGTCCGTGTTCTGAAAAAGAGAGATCTGGCAAAGTGAGCCCTCACGCTGATTATGATTTGGCAGCCAACTGAATCTCTCTGTCCAGGCTTGAGTCAGTGTGTGTGGGGTTTTCTTTTTTTTTGTCTGAGTGAGGCTCCTGTGAGGGTCTGGCAGTGTGACTTCCAGAGCTTCCCTTTCATACTAAAGTTAATGAAGGGGCCGGGCACACAGATAAGGAGGGGAGGAGGGATGGAGAGGGAGGAGACTGAATGCAAGAGCGGGAGGGGAGAGGAGATGAGATGAGGAAGAATGGCGAGGGAGAGGGAGAGAGGAAAGAATGGTGAAGGAGAGATGAAATGAGATGGAGGGCAGAGGGAGGCAGTGATGTAATTTCCAAAGTTAACTCTTTCACCACTGGAAAAACCTCTGCTGGACTAAAGAACTGGAAACAAGCCACAGTAAAAGACATCCACACAGTTTGATTGACAATATTCTGCAAGTCAAGTCCTAGTGGCCAAAAGGTTTAAGATGAAGACCTTTAAGACAAGGGAAGATGTCATCAGTACTATCATTTCTTTTCATGCTACTCCCATAAAGGCAAAAAAAACGCCTGTAAAATAACCTCTAAAATCTGAAATATGAGTGATTAAAAAAACAAAACATTGGTCAAAATATTGAAATTCGAGATTGAAACTGATTAATAGAAAGAAAGTTTTGGTAATGACATACTAGAGGCTAGTGCAGGAACCTGAGAAATGGTGTCATGTGGTCATTTGTTTGAGCACGAAGTTGGAACCACACTGGAAACATGATTCCATTGTAAACAGAATAAATCGTAACCTCAGCATACTTTATCGCTCCATAAACTGTTCACTCTTCAAGTAAGAAAAAAAATCTCCACCCAACTGCTACTACCAATAATTGATTATGCCGATTCCATATATCAAAACACATCAGAGAAATACCTTCATTCTCTTGATGTTGTTTTTAACAGTATTTGCAGATTTATTTTAAGATGTCCATATAGAACCCATCACCGTATTATGCACCAGACTCTACATTGGCTGCCTCTCAACCTTAGGCGACGTTTCCACTGGCTCCAGCTTATTTATAAATGTGTCCATTTTAATTACCCCCTTTACTTAAAACAATACTTAGTCCCCTATCGACCACCTTATTCTGTCAGACACTCACAACAACTGTATTTTTTTGTACCAAGAACCTCAAAAGAAATCGGTAAACGTGCCTTCAAACACAAAGCTCCTTTTGACTGGAATAACTTACCGCCATCCATTAGATCTGTTGCTTCTTTCTATCTGTTCAAGACGTCACTAATGTCCTTGTTTCAGACCCGATGTTGCTGTTATTAATTTAACTTTTTTTGTTTTGTTTTGTTTTGTTTTGATTTTTTGTAAACATCTTTGTAAATCATTTCTATTCTGCCCTTACGATGGGGTTGGGGCATGGTGGGTTGGGCGGAAGGGAATTTGGAGCCAATGTGAGCACCTTAAGTGTATGTCTTGTGTTGTGTTCATGTGACTGTATTGTACTGTTTGATTGTATCAATGTTTAGGACCCCCTGGAAGACGAGATGATTCATCTCAAGGGGTTATCCTCTAATAAATAAATTTGAATTTGAACCACACTGGAAATGTGGGGACTGGGAACTGAGAAAAGTAATCAACTAATTAAACAACATTATTTTGTGTCTATGGTGAAGATTAATCATATACAATTTAGGATAACTCTGAAGAACTTCCTTCTAAATAGATTTCAAAGGATTTGATCACTGCTGCATGTTTGAAAACTGCATTTAGAAGTGTGAGTTAATGATTAAACCAAATGATGCAAAGTGTGAACTCTTCCTAAGAATTCCCATAATCTTATCAACACACCTCGGCAGACTGGGCGCAACTTACTGTATCTGCAGTGTGAATGGAAATAATTCCCGCACAGACATGTTTTATCTTTGACTGACACATTTTATAGGCCTTGCATTGTGCGGAAAAGTCTGAGTACACACTGAAGCTTGGGAAGGTTACAGCTTGACCTCCCCATCTCCATCTAGTGGGCTCCTATCAACACTGCAACACCATCTACCATTACCCACTCTTACTGGGTGACACTGCCAACTGCATCTTACTCTAAAATTTAAATTAAAGGTGGATTGGAAGATGTGTGTGATAAACGTGATAAAACAAATAACTTGCAGTGTTGCATCACTTGCTGTTGCTCAGAAATAGAGAAAATCTAATAATACCAACTCATATTTAACCAGCTAACGTGCCTTTAAAGAAGGCCTGCTCCAGAGCTGTTGACCAATAACCTGGCCTCACAGTATTACAAAATTGTAAAACTTCCTCTACCTCTGAAAAAGAGGTAATACAAAAACTGACAGGAAGTTATTTTATTACTTATGCACTCATTTAAATATATATTATTATTTTTTATTTTTGTCAAGGCAGAAACATCAACGTTCCAATATGCTCTGGATGCACAGGTCCATAATGAACTGTAAGATACTGAATGTAAACAAATATGAGCTTATAGGATGCTTAGAAGCTTTCCAAATACATACATGTACATAAATACTTTAGCAGTGAATAGATCTCATCCTCACCAGCTGTGTAATGTAGTATCTGCTCTAGTGTTAATCTAATCAAACGATTTCAAGCTTGATTGCACTCATTTTGATGAATTTCTTATCTTTCATCCTATAGAAACAAAACTGTCACAAAATATTACGAAGCTCAGGAAACAGATTTTGCATAATTTACTTCCCCTTTGAAAGACACCTCAGTCATGATGTAACTGTGCAATGAATATCTGCAAACTGAATAATACTATTTAAAAAAAAATAGGACTGGGGGCAGTACTTTTATATATATTTATTTATATTTAGATATTTTGGCCTGCATCTGGATGGGAAGGTGGATTTTTTTTTTTTTGGAAGGTTCTCAAACTTGAGAAGCTGAAAAAATGTTTTGCGTCTCCAAACCCCACAATTTTATTATTTTTTTTTATCAATGATTAACTATGAAAGGGGAACAACTAATGGAGGATACAAGGAGAAGTAAATAGTGAAGTGAATAGTGAAGTAAATGTTAGCAGGATAGCATTATTATATAATTATTTTTACCCTCGTCATCCATGCCCAACCTACAGTGGCTGGGTGTCCGGTTAAACCATGTTAAAGGTCCAGTGTGTAGAATTTAGTTGCATCTAGTGGTGTGATCGCTGCATTGCAATCTCCTCACATCACCCTCACCTACCTTGTGTAAAGGAGAAATGACACTTGAAAGGCCTTGTCTAGAGTCGGTATTTATTTTAGAATATTATATTGTTATGGTCTAATTGGCAGAGTCATACTGACCACTCTCAAAGCGGCAATACACGTTAGAATCCCATAAAAGCTCTCCAATAAAGTCTACTGTTTAAAACTCATCTGGACAATCAGCATGCCACACCTGCCAGGTGAGTGGATTATGTTGGCAAAGTGCTCACTAACACGGATTTAAACAAATTAGTGCACAAAATCTTGTACCAAAAACAAAAGAGTTGTTTTTATATTTTTGTTGAGTGCACATTTATACAAACATTGTGGTTTAGCTCATACTGGAGCTGTGCAGTATAGTGAGTATACATTGCAAATTGCCACACAAGAGAAGTTGTGTCAGTCAAAACCGAACCAAGAGTCTGTCAGCGCTGGGTGTTGATTGATTTGGTTACTGTCGAGACAGCATGAGCTATATACACTAGTAAATATCAAAAGTTAAATATCAGCCAAGAGTGCTTCCTGTGTGTACACTGTTTGTAACATTACATTTTACTTAAGGATGTTATCTTTCCATAAAACCAGAACACGTGCTATATTGTGTTGAAGTTCATACACAGCCAGACATATGCAAATTACATTTTTGACCAAAAGCAGAAGTTCATTTCAGGCTGTCAGTAATACTCACATCAACAGAGGAAACAGCCAATTCTCCCGTATAAGGACGTTCTGTGGTTCATTTGCAGTGGTACTTCTCTGCCTCCAAGTAACAGAAAACTTAGAGCGGCTGTAGTCATGGCGGAGACGGAAGAGATTAACTATGCTGCAGTTGTGTTCAAAACCAAGAATCATCCCCCACCCGAAGGTAAGTTTAGGGTTTGTTTTTTTGTTTTTTTTAAATACAGTACAACATGAAAAGATATCTTAAAACACACTGCTGATATGGATCAGAATATATATTTTAGCAAAGTTTGTGCAACCAGGGTTAAAATACGGCTCATCATTTATATGTTAGCAGCATGACAATGAAGAAATGTTTTCTAAACTGCATGTGTGAGTTTTCACATTTGTAGTGTTTGCGGGATCTGAACCTACATAGTACAGTAATGATTTGTGATGATGTGATGAAATCTGACCAACTCTTACCAACTATACTCCACTGGATTGGGCAATCTCAATGATGCTTAACTGCAGTTACCATTTCTGAATTGCGGCTTCTTTCTTGTAAAGTGATGAATTAATGTTGGAATAACCTGATAACTCTCTCTAATTACATTGTTCAAGGGTTGAAGTTCTATATGAAACTGTGTAAATCTGCTGCTCCCATGCATGTATTTTAAACCACATTGGATGTAAACTGTTTTCGTCACACACAACGGAGATAGATCACAGCAACCTACATGTGTTTCCCCAGAAAAGTTTCCGCTGTCACGTCATCACTCACATGCCAAGTAACACAATTTCACCAATTAGCTAAGAGTTTTCATGCCCTGTGAGTGTAGGGAGTGGTTGTCAATCATCATCAGGCAAGAATAATTCTAAGTTTTGTTCATTTGGAGCCATTTGAACACTGTGCAGTAATTAATCATGAGATTATGGAGGGGAGCTGTGTGTGGCTGTGTAATAGTTACTCAGGAGGTAGAGCGGGTCGTGCACTAATCAGATGATCGGCTGTTTGATCCCCGTCTCCTCCAGTCTGAATGTCAAAGTGTCCTTGGGCAAGACACTGAACCCCAAATTGTGTGAATGGTTAGCTCCTAAAACTGATGAGCAGTTGGCACCTTGGAAGCCAGTGCCAACAATGTGTAAAAGCGCTTTGAGTGGTTGCAAGACTAGAAAGGTGCTACATGAGTACAGTCCATTTATCATTTACTGTTATGTCCTTCAACCTTTCAGTTAAAAAGGAGGACGAAATTGTGTATGATGAAGTGAAGACACAAGACAAAACAGCCAAGCAAACTGGTGACACAAATGGTAAGTTTGTGGAGAACAAATATGTACACCACATTCAGTCGTTATTATAACTTGAACGATGTCAAGTAACTCCAGTGTAGTAATTTCTTCTACTGTACTCAGCCCGTACTTATCTCCAACAGTTGTAAGTCTTACAAAACGGGGGTATGGCGTTTAAAAGATGTCAGTGCTTCACAGGCAGTGAGGATTTAGTGTTCACACTGTATTACAGGAAGTGTATGATCGATTCCTTTTTTAAAAAATTCTAACCCAAATTAAGGAACTAGTTTCAAGTTTCTTCATCCATCTTTCACAGCTGATTGACTGCTTCAACCACAGCCAACGTTACAGCTACTAACAACCATAAAATACTGCTGTTACTATCACCAGCACTTCTACTGCTACACTTATCACAATTGCTAAAGCATTTTTTTTTAAAGGATGTCGTGGAGAAAAGTCCCCAAAACTTAATGAAATAACAACACGGAGACAGCTGCTTGCGAATCCGAACGGAACTTTACTTTACCTCTTCACATCCTTTTATAACCATTCTTACGTCACTGTTACATAGTCAAATCACCAGATCTGGACCCAACCATCCTGTACTTTCTTATAATCATGTAGTCAGTGTTCTGAGCGTCCCGCGAACGTAGTACTGTCTGTGTGTTTCCCATGACTCTGTATGGTGTGTGTGTGTGTGCTCGACTCCCTAATCTGGTCAAGGCCGACCTGAAAACAGACTGGCTGAATGTTATCTGGTGGCACAGGAACATTTAATACTGGCAGTATGTCTCCTAGCTGTGTCATCTGTGTGTCTGTATGTTTGTGTGTTTTGTGTGTCTATGTGTGTGCTTTTATTATATTCCATTTAAAAGCATATATGTGTCACTCAGAACACCACAAGGATAGGTTCACATTTATTCAAGTCTTCTTAAAACAGGATCTCTGTCTGATGCACTCACAATGTAAAGTACAGGGGACAACATGTACAGT
This sequence comes from Argyrosomus regius, assembly GCA_946959425.1. Lineage (NCBI taxonomy): Eukaryota > Metazoa > Chordata > Actinopteri > Sciaenidae > Argyrosomus > Argyrosomus regius. The sequence goes on from OX336884.1 coordinate 26,512,250, forward strand.
CCTTATTTTGTGTAAAAATCTGTCTGGGTTAGTCAGATCAAGTACTACTACTACTACTGCCATGGTAACACAAAAGAGAATGTTGCACTAAAAAGAGTTTAACTTGGAAAAATACTCTCTTGATTTGGTTAGCACAGAATACTAAAGCCTTGATATTTCTATTTGTTGTTTTGGCTCAGCAGGAATTCAGCCCCACAAGAAAGCAAACAACGGGCACCATGGTAGGCAGTGGGCTTGTTGTTTGGGGATTATCTGCATCATTCTGCTGTCGGGTCTCATCGCACTCGGTGTCATTCGTGAGTATACAAAACATTTCAGGCATTTCATTCATTGATTGATAAATTATTTGTCACAGTCAAAAGAGGAAGAAGAAAGTTTCCAGAATAATCAGCATAGAAATGTATGCAAGACATTTATTAGACATGATTCTTGATTACATGATGTTTATTTTACAACAATGTGCAACAGTTTATTGCAAATTTGGCACCGGAGAGGCTAACGCACGGGGCAGCACAATGGTGTGTTGTGGTACGCTACTAACATTTGCACACCTTTTATAACGTGTGGTTATAAATACCAAATGAAGCAAAATTAATCTGTCAGCTTCATTTGATTGAATATATGAATTCATATTAGACAGAGGCCACACCACAGCAATGAAAGTTTGGTGACAGAGGAAGGAGGTCGAATATTCTCGATTTTTCTTTTTTTTTCTGATTGTCAACAAATCTTATGATCAGACTAACACGGATCACTGATCCTACTAACACATTGTCTGTGTATTAAAATGTGTCTTCTTCCTCTGTGCCGTAGAGTTTCGATTGTTGTCCGTCAACAGTAAAAAACCACACTGTTGCACATGTTCCTTCATAACCATGAACATGGCCACTGTAATTTGAGTCCCATACACACCGTCCTAGTGCCATAAAGGCTGGCTAGCACACCAGATCTGTGGCAACAAACGCTCTATTCACTCCTGTTGGAGTCATAGTTATTTCAAACAACAGTGCCCAGCTGTTTGAGGCAATGTGAAATATTTGCCCCAGGGGAAGTTGGAAGATATTGAGAGACTGCCAAACACATTGTTTGTTGTAGTCTTTTCATGAGATTTGTTGATTGTATCAATTAAAGAAACACAATGAGAGCCTATAACCTAAAAAAGAATGGAAAACTTGAAGTAGAATAGACAGGAATTACCTTCCACAAGTGGCAATATGACAAAAGAGAATGCATTATTTCTGTCCCTCAAGAAGTTCATTTTCGTTTTGCAGTTACATTAAGTCACAAGAATGAGCTGAACCAGTTAAAAGAAAATCAAACGTCTCTGCTGGCTGACAAAAACAACCTGACAAAGCTCAACCACAAACTCAGCTCAGACAATCAAAACTTGACAAGGGAGCGCAACAATCTGACAGACCAGTTCAACAACTTGACTCAAGCCTATGCTGTCTTAGAAAGCAACGTCACAAACCTGACGTCGCAAGTCACAAACCTGAAGACACAAATCACAAACCTGACGTCACAAAACCAGGAAGTGGGGACACAAAACCAGCAGCTGAAAGAAGAGAAGAAGAACCTAACAGCAAGAGTACAAGAGTTGGAGAAACTATGGACCCAGAACATCAGTCAAGCTCAGCTGAGCGTTAATCTCTACTGCCCCATAACAAGTATGTTCAGAACCCATTAATTGGCTCCAAAAATAACCAATAACAATAATATCACTGTAGTAATCCTGTTTTTTGGTTGATCTCTTGTTTCAGATGGTGAAAGAAAGTGTAAGTCTTGTCTGGATCAATGGACACCCACACCACCCAACTGCTATGCGATTAATAACGCTGTGCCTGATAATCAGAGAACCTGGGATAGTGCTCGAGAAGATTGCAAAACAAAGAATTCAGATTTGGCTGTTATAGCTAATGAACAGGAGAAGGTAATGAGAGAACTGTTAAATTCAAATTTTTATTACAACCAATATAAAATAAAAATGATTTTCTGTAAGTCTGAACATAGTGTGAGTCTGTAGGCTGCAATCTGATAACTGTCTCTCTGTTGTCAGACATCTCTTGGTGCCGCGCTTTTTTCCGGCGTACAATACAATGAATTCTGGATCGGCCTGAGAGCTGAAAATGGGAAATGGAAGTGGCTCGATGGAAGTGAACTGACTGAAAAGTAAGAGACGCATTACTAAACATTTTGAATTATAAAATCTATCAGCCTTGATATAATCAACATCATCATGTTTTTCCTTCAGCTCCTGGGTTGATCAACCACCTACTGATGGTCAATGTGCACTTTTTCATAAGGACAACAAATGGAGATCAGTGAACTGTAACAACAGAAATCAATGGATCTGCCAACAGAAGGCTTTAACTCTGAAATGAGAAGGTTACAGGAGACTCTGTAAATATTAATGACATGTAAAATAAAATCAACTGGCTTCAACATATCAAACTATAAAGACTTCTACTTGAATTTAAAACATTTTAATAGGAATTTATTTTTTATAGAAGAAAATAGATAAGTATTAATTATTAAAGTTAATTATTTTCTAAATCAATACTGGCAAATGTTCAAAAATGTTTGTTTGTTGCTGTAAAAATCAGAAACTCAGATTGAATGTATTTGTACAATTAGATATTGGATTATATATGTACTGTGAGTGTGACTATTGATGACACCATCATTTAGAAACACAGTGACTGGCCTAAAGGGGCACTAAACTGTTAATTATTAATAAATCTGGATGTGCTTTTCTTCTGCTTTGTTAGAGATGCAGTTCTTACAGTTTGTATATTTGCAGACTGATGAAAGGGAACAACAAAAGTGCTCAAAGTTCCTTATTTCTTGTTGTCATGTAACATTTTAAACAGTTTGTTCTGCTGATTGGCCAACAGGTGGTGATGCATCACTTGTTCTCAACAGAATGATCAGCTGTTTTCATAACCATTTGTATCCTGGTGTAATAATAATATGTAGACACGTAGATGTAGATGAATAATATGTAATATGTAGAGGTGACAGTTACACGTTATGTTTGTCTTGAAGCAAATTACTGTTTTGTTCCGTTATATTGAATAAAAATGCTGCTGCACGTTCTTCTTACTGTCTTTTTCTTACATACTGATAATTAAAAATATAGTTTGCCTTCATCAAGTGAGAATAAACAACATTATTCAAGATGTTGTAACATGTTTGAACAGAATGAGACAGAGGCAGATCTGTCCTCTGTGTGTCTTTGCTGTGTTTCCTCCATCTGAAGCTCACAAATCAGTTACACACACGGTCAACATCAGCACAAATAGATGGTCAGAGCTCGGGGCAGTGAGTCTCAGTTATTAGGGGAACATAACTGTGTGTTTAACAAAGAGGAACTTCATGTTTTTCTTTTTTTTATCTTTATCTTTTTGGTTTGGTCGAGAAAGAAGTGAAAGAAAGCTGTGAAATGTCAGAGTGATAAGAGAGATTCATGACACATGATTATAGAAACAGAAACACCATCTGAGCAGTGACAAATGTTTGTTCTCATAATGATTTATTAAAATCAATGAGCACATGCAATACAACTCTACTCTTTGATTATTTAATGTGCACCTGCTGTCGTGGTGCCATCCTCATCTGTGAGGCATAGAGCCACTGCAGGAGCGGCATGAATGACCAGGGGAAAAATATGGACTGATACTATGTTGAATTAATATAACTTATATATCTTATATATCTTATAGCTTCTTCTTGTTGTGGAGAATTTGATTCATCAGCTGTCAGTCCAAGATGTGTTATGTGTGATGCAACCTCAATCTTGAACCGTCTCTGTGTGTCACAACTTCTCTACTGTATGTCCATAAATGGTCACACTCAATACATTTACAGTATCAAATTTTTGCCACTTGCCTCCATCCTAAAGCAGAAGTACAATAAAGACTGACTCCGTGGAGCAGACGTGCTTCTAACAGTGGTACGGCTGTTCATCGTGACACCTTTCTTAAAACCTTCGTTTAGGACTGCAGCAGGATTTTGTTCAGGATGAACAGAAAACCACAGGAGGCAGCTGGTATTTAAACTATTCTAATGTTTATGTGTTGATGTGTGTGAAACTGTCTACAATATCTTTCGTTTGTTTTTTGTGTTTGTTTGCAATGTATGACGCATCTGATGACTGATAACACCTGAGCACCAAAACATTAATTTCAGACTTTATCTTTTTTTATTAAGATTTTTTCCACTCAGCTCAACACATTGGGAATATTTATGTTTAATGTATTTTGTGTCAGAGAAAATTGAGGAAGAAGTCGACTTTCTCAACAGCAATGTGGAGAGAATGAGAACAACTGTCCATTAGAAAAAAACTAATATTGAAGTTAAGATTATTCTTTGTCTGATGGGTCTTTAATGTCAACAGAAAGAGATTTGAACATGATATAAAGTCACGGATGAAATGCTGTAAGTGAAGGGGGAAGTGCAGCAACTTGAGAAAATGTTGCAGACACACAGTGTGGATTAACAGCTTTGAGGCAAAAAAAAAAAGGTCCACAGTCAGCTTTTTAATCGAGGCAACCAACAACTCTGTCACAACTTTGAAGCAGAAGTAAAAAAAACAAACATACGTATGTAAAAATAAAATTGGTACACTTTAAATTTGTACATTTTCTATACAGCCCTCATATAAGATTGCTGGAGTACGTTGCTTTTCTAGAATTAACAGAAAAACAGAGACAGACTGTTACTTTTAAAGAATTCATTTTTTTTCTCAGTTTCTTTAGTTGCAGTTGCAATAATTTCCAATACATTAAAAGGCAGCCTACAAGGTTCTCATTGTTTTATTCAGCTGTACATTGTTGATTTTGTTTCTGATGCCTGTGATGGCTTTGATAATGTTTGAATTGATTATAAAATCCATGTTTTGTTTGATGGTTTTCTCCAGTGTGTTCAATATATTGGGAATGAATCTGCAAAGGACATTCAGTGTAGTCATATAAATGTTTTGTTTGATCTGTGTATCTTTCAGGAGAAATCGTGGAAGAAGTTGACTATGTTAATACATCGGTGTCCACTGTGGATAAGGCAGCAGCCGCCTCAGGTGCATTATGAACACAATACATTTCAAATGTAATATTAATGATGGTTAATAAAATGACAGTGAACGTCTGAAAGTTCAGCAAACAGTTCTATATTTAAAATATATTCAAAGTGCCTTTGATTGTGTTACATCAAGTTGTTGAGGTGCTTCAACTGAATTCTCATTTTTCTCTCAGATCAGAAGTCTCCGTCCTTCACGCAGTCTTTTCTACCAATAGCAGTGTGTTGGGTGATACTGTTATTAATCATGTCACTCCGTATCTACTGTGAGTATTTGCTATGTGAATGTCACTTCAAGTCAAAGTTTTTTCTCTTATTAACATGTTTTTGTTGATCCTCAATTAAAGGACACGTTCACATTTTCTAGTATGTCTTAAACTCACATGTCCTCTAAAAAGGACATTTTGTGCAGTAAAACTTGACAGTACTTTTTGGAAGGGAAACACTTGACGTGACAAACTTGGACAAATTAAATCTCATATTAGCTTCAGGTAAAGTTCAGAATGTATTTTGCACACGAGGACTGTGCACTTTGTTCTCATCTCTTACATTAGAAGAGCTTCAGGGAGTTATCTCTTATTCTCCTGTATGAAGAAAAACACAGTTTTAATGTTCACTGTTGCATTTTTGAAATGTCTTACAAAAGGAAACTTTGAAACAAAGTCTCAAGGCCCAACATTTTCCTCTGTCTGTCACTGCAGTTACCTCTGTCATGTCTGAAAACAACGCCAAGCTGACTGCAGAAGTCCAGCAGCTGAAAACACAAATGAAGCAACTGAACAACTTGACAGAACAAACTGACAGCAATATCACAAACCTGACGTCACAAATTAAACATCTGGAGACACAAAACCAGGAAGTGGGGACACAAAACCAGCAGCTGAAAGAAGAGAAGAAGAACTTAACAGCAAGAGTACAAGAGTTGGAGAAACTATGGAACCAGAACATCAGTCAAGCTCAGTTGAGCGTTAATCTCTACTGCCCCATAACAAGTATGTTCATAACCCATTAATTAGCTCCAAAACTAATCAATAACAATAATATCACTGTAGTAATCCTGTTTTTTGGTTGTTCTCTTGTTTCAGGTGGTGAAAGAAAGTGTAATCCTTGTCTGTATGGCTGGACACCCACACCACCCAACTGCTATGCGGTTAATAACGCTGTGCCTCATAATCAGAGAACCTGGGATGGTGCTCGAAAAGATTGCAAAGAAAAGAATTCAGATTTGGCTGTTATAGCTAATGAACAGGAGAAGGTAATGAGAGAACTGTGGAAAGTCAAATTTTTATTACAACCAATATAAAATGAAAATTATTTTCTTTAAGTCTGAACATAGCGTGAGTCTGTAGGCTGCAATCTGATAACTGTCTCTCTGTTGTCAGACATCTGTTGGTGAAGCGATTCCACCCGGCATACCAAACAATGAATTCTGGATCGGCCTGAGAGCTGAAAATGGGACATGGAAGTGGCTCGATGGAAGTGAACTGACTGATAAGTAAGAGACACATTACTAAACATTTTGAATTATAAAATCTATCAGCCTTGCTCTAAACATCATGTTTTTCCTTCAGCTCCTGGGTTGAACAACCACCTACTGATGGTCAATGTGCACTTTTTCATAAGGACAACAAATGGAGATCAGTGAACTGTAGTGACAGAAATCAATGGCTCTGCCAACAGAAGGCTTTAAGTCTGACTTGAGAAGGTTACAGGAGACTCTGTAAATATTAATGACATGTAAAATAAAATCAGCTGGCTTTAACATATCAAACTATGAAAAATTCTACTTGAATTTAAAACATTTTAATAGGAATTTATTTTTTATAAAAGAAAATAGTTAAGTATTAATTATTAAAGTTAATTATTTTCTAAATCATTTCTGGCAAATGTTCAAAAATGTTTAAAAATCAGAAACTCAGATTGAATGTATTTGTACAATTAGATATTGGATTATATATGTACTGTGAGTGTGACTATTGATGACACCATCATTTAGAAACACAGTGACTGGCCTAAAGGGGCACTAAACTGTTAATTATTAATACATCTGGATGTGCTTTTCTTCTGCTTTGTTAGAGATGCAGTTCTTACAGTTTGTATATTTGCAGACTGATGAAAGGGAGCAACAAAAGTGCTCAAAGTTCCTTATTTCTTGTTGTTATGTAACATTTTAAACTGTTTGTTCTGCTGATTGGCCAACAGGTGGCGATGCATCACTTGTTCTCAACAGAATGATCAGCTGTTTTCATAACCATTTGTATCCTGATGTAATAATAATATGTAGACACGTAGATGTAGATGAATAATATGTAATATGTAGAGGTGACAGTTACATGTTATGTTTGTCTTGAAGCAAATTACTGTTTTGTTCCGTTATATTGAATAAAAATGCTGCCGCACGTTCTTCTTACTGTCTTTTTCTTACATACTGATCATTAAAAATATCAGTTTGCCTTCATCAAGTGAGAATAAACAACATTATTCAAGATGTTGTAACATGTTTGAACAGAATGAGACAGAGGCAGATCTGTCCTCTGTGTGTCTTTGCTGTGTTTCCTCCATCTGAAGCTCACAAATCAGTTACACACACGGTCAACATCAGCACAAATAGATGGTCAGAGCTCGGGGCAGTGAGTCTCAGTTATTAGGGGAACATAACTGTGTGTTTAACAAAGAGGAACTTCATGTTTTTCTTTGTTTTATCTTTATCTTTTTGGTTTGGTCGAGAAAGAAGTGAAAGAAAGCTGTGAAATGTCAGAGTGATAAGAGAGATTCATGACACATGATTATAGAAACAGAAACACCATCTGAGCAGTGACAAATGTTTGTTCTCATAATGATTTATTAAAATCAATGAGCACATGCAATACAACTCTACTCTTTGATTATTTAATGTGCACCTGCTGTCGTGGTGCCATCCTCATCTGTGAGGCATAGAACCACTGCAGGAGCGGCATTAATGACCAGGGGAAAAATATGGACTGATACTATGTTGAATTAATATAACTTATATATCTTATATATCTTATAGCTTCTTCTTGTTGTGGAGAATTTGATTCATCAGCTGTCAGTCCAAGATGTGTTATGTGTGATGCAACCTCAATCTTGAACCGTCTCTGTGTGTCACAACTTCTCTACTGTATGTCCATAAATGGTGACACTCAATACATTTACAGTATCAAATTTTTGACACTTGCCTCCATCCTAAAGCAGAAGTACAATAAAGACTGACTCCGTGGAGCAGACGTGCTTCTAACAGTGGTACGGCTGTTCATCGTGACACCTTTCTTAAAACCTTCGTTTAGGACTGCAGCAGGATTTTGTTCAGGATGAGCAGAAAACCACAGGAGGCAGCTGGTATTTAAACTATTCTAATGTTTATGTGTTGATGTGTGTGAAACTGTCTACAATATCTTTCATTTGTTTGTTTTTTGTGTTTGTTTGCAATGTATGACGCATCTGATCTGAGCACCAAAACATTAATTTCAGACTTTATCTTTTTTTATTAAGATTTTTTCCACTCAGCTCAACACATTGGGAATATTTATGTTTAATGTATTTTGTGTCAGAGAAAATTGAGGAAGAAGTCGACTTTCTCAACAGCAATGTGGAGAGAATGAGAACAACTGTCCATTAGAAAAAAACTAATATTGAAGTTAAGATTTTTCTTTGTCTGATGGGTCTTTAATGTCAACAGAAAGAGATTTGAACATGATATAAAGTCACGGATGAAATGTTGTAAGTGAAGGGGGAAGTGCAGCAACTTGAGAAAATGTTGCAGACACAGGCAAAAAGTCTGTCACAACAACTCAGCTTTTTAATCGAGGCAACCAACAACTCTGTCACAACTTTGAAGCAGAAGTAAAAAAAAACATACTGTACGTATGTGTAAAAATAAAATTGGTACACTTTAAATTTGTACATTTTCTATACAGCCCTCATATAAGATTGCTGGAGTACGTTGCTTTTCTAGAATTAACAGAAAAACAGACACAGACTGTTACTTTTAAAGAATTCATTTTTTTCTCAGTTTCTTTAGTTGCAGTTGCAATAATTTCCAATACATTAAAAGGCAGCCTACAAGGTTCTCATTGTTTTATTCAGCTGTACATTGTTGATTTTGTTTCTGATGCCTGTGATGGCTTTGATAATGTTTGAATTGATTATAAAATCCATGTTTTGTTTGATGGTTTTCTCCAGTGTGTTCAATATATTGGGAATGAATCTGCAAAGGACGTTCAGTGTAGTCATATAAATGTTTGTGTTTGATCTGTGTATCTTTCAGGAGAAATCGTGGAAGAAGTTGACTATGTTAATACATCGGTGTCCACTGTGGATAAGGCAGCAGCCGCCTCAGGTGCATTATGAACACAATACATTTCAAATGTAATATTAATGATGGTTAATAAAATGACAGTGAACGTCTGAAAGTTCAGCAAACAGTTCTATATTTAAAATATATTCAAAGTGCCTTTGACTGTGTTACATCAAGTTGTTGAGGTGCTTCAACTGAATTCTCATTTTTCTCTCAGATCAGAAGTCTCCGTCCTTCAAGCAGTCTTTTCTACCAATAGCAGTGTGTTGGGCGATACTGTTAGTAATCATGTCACTCCGTATCCACTGTGAGTATTTGCTATGTGAATGTCACTTCAAGTCAAAGTTTTTTCTCTTCTTAACATGTTTTTGTTGATCCTAAATTAAAGGACATGTTCACATTTTTTCTAGTATGTCTTAAACTCACACATCCTCTAAAAATGACATTTTGTGCAGTAAAACTTGACAGTAATTTTGGAAGGGAAAGACTTGACTTGACAAACTTGGACGAATTAAATCTCATATTAGCTTCAGGTAAAGTTCAGAATGTATTTTGCACACGAGGACTGTGCACTTTGTTCTCATCTCTTACATTAGAAGAGCTTCAGGGAGTTATCTCTTATTCTCCTGTATGAAGAAAAACACAGTTTTAATGTTCACTGTTGCATTTTTGAAATGTCTTACAAAAGGAAACTTTGAAACAAAGTCTCAAGGCCCAACATTTTCCTCTGTCTGTCACTGCAGTTACCTCTGTCATGTCTGAAAACAACGGCAAGCTGATGTTACATATCACAGGGCTGGAGACACAAAACCAGCAGCTGAAAGAAGAGAAGAAGAACTTAACAGCAAGAGTACAAGAGTTGGAGAAACTATGGAACCAGAACATCAGTCAAGTTCAGTTGAGCGTTAATCTCTACTGCCCCATAACAAGTATGTTCAGTACCCATTAATTAGCTCCAAAACTAATCAATAACAATAATATCACTGTAGTAATCCTGTTTTTTGGTTGTTCTCTTGTTTCAGACGGTGTAAGAAAGTGTAAGTCTTGTCTGGATGGTTGGACACCCACACCACCCAACTGCTATGCAGTTAATGCCGGTGTGCCTCCTAATCTAAGAACCTGGGATAGTGCTCAAGAAGATTGCAAAGAAAAGAATTCAGATTTGGTTGTCATAGCTAATGAACAGGAGAAGGTAATGAGAAATGTGGAAATTATTTTTTTTATGACAACCAATATAAAATGAAAATTATTTTCTTTAAGTCTGAACATAGTGTGAGTCTGTAGGCTGCAATCTGATAACTGTCTCTCTGTTGTCAGACATCTCTTGGTGCCGCGCTTTTTCCCGGCGTAAAATACAATGAATTCTGGATCGGCCTGAGAGCTGAAAATGGGAAATGGAAGTGGCTCGATGGAAGTGAACTGACTAATAAGTAAGAGACACATTACTAAACATTTTGAATTATAAAATCTATCAGCCTTGATCTAAACATCATGTTTTTCCTTCAGCTCCTGGGTTGAACAACCACCTACTGATGGTCAATGTGCACTTTTTCATAAGGACAACAAATGGAGATCAGTGAACTGTAACGACACAAATCAATGGATCTGCCAACAGAAGGCTTTAACGCTGACTTAAGAAGGTTACAGGAGACTCTGTAAATATTAATTACATGTAAAATAAAATCAGCTGGCTTCAACATATCAAATTATAAAGACTTCTACTTGAATTTAAAACATTTTAATAGGAATTTCTTTTTTATAGAAGAAAAAGTAATTATTAAAGATAATTATTTTCTAAATCATTACTGGAAAATGTTCAAAATGTTTGTTTGTTGCTGTAAAAATCAGAAACTCAGATTGAATGTATTTGTACAATTAGATATTGGATTATATATGTACTGTGAGTCTGACTATTGATGACACCATCATTTAGAAACACAGTGACTGGCCTAAAGGGGCACTAAACTGTTAATTATTAATACATCTGGATGTGCTTTTCTTCTGCTTTGTTAGAGATGCAGTTCTTACAGTTTGTATATTTGCAGACTGATGAAAGGGAACAACAAAAGTGCTCAAAGTTCCTTATTTCTTGTTGTCATGTAACATTTTAAACTGTTTGTTCTGCTGATTGGCCAACAGGTGGCGATGCATCACTTGTTCTCAACAGAATGATCAGCTGTTTTCATAACCATTTGTATCCTGATGTAATAATAGTATGTAGACATGTAGATGTAGATGAATAATATGTAATATGTAGAGGTGACAGTTACACGTTATGTTTGTCTTGAAGCAAATTACTGTTTTGTTCCGTTATATTGAATAAAAATGCTGCCACACGTTCTTTTTTTTACTGATCATTAAAAATATCAGTTTGCCTTCACGACAAATATTTGTCATCATAATGATTTATTACAATCAGTGAATACATGCAATACAACTCTACTCTTTAATTATTTAATGTGCACCTGCTGTCGTGGTGCCAAGTGGTTCTCAATCTGTGAGGCATAGAGCCACTGTGAGAAGGGCATGAATGACCAGGGGGAAAATATGGACTGATACTAAGCTGAATTAATATAACTTATATATCTTATATATCTTATATATAGCTTCTTCTTGTTGTGGAGAATTTGATTCATCAGCTGTCAGTCCAAGATGCGTTATGTGTGATGCAACCTCAATCCTGAACCGTCTCTGTGTGTCACAACTTCTCTATGTCCATAAATGGTCACACTCAATACATTTACAGTATCAGATTTTTGCCACTTGCCTCCATCCTAAAGCAGAAGTACAATAAAGACTGACTCCGTGGAGCAGACGTGCTTCTAACAGTGGTACGGCTGTTCATCGTGACACCTTTCTTAAAACCTTCGTTTAGGACTGCAGCAGGATTTTGTTCAGGATGAACAGAAAACCACAGGAGGCAGCTGGTATTTAAACTATTCTAATGTTTATGTGTTGATGTGTGTGAAACTGTCTACAATATCTTTCATTTGTTTGTTTTTTGTGTTTGTTTGCAATGTATGACACATCTGATCTGAGCACCAAAACATTAATTTCAGACTTTATCTTTTATTACCTTTTATTAAGATTTTTTCCACTCAGCTCAACACATTGGGAATATTTATGTTGAATGTATTTTTGTGTCAGTGAAAATTGAGGAAGAAGTCGACTTTCTCAACAGCAATGTGGAGAGAATGAGAACAACTCTCGATTAGAAAAAAACTAATATTGAAGTTAAGATTTTTCTTTGTCTGATGGGTCTTTAATGTCAACAGGAAGAGATTTGAACATGATATAAAGTCACGGTTGAAATGTTGTAAGTGAAGGGGGAAGTGCAGCAACTTGAGAAAATGTTGCAGACACAGGCAAAAAGTCTGTCACAACAACTCAGCTTTTTAATCGAGGCAACCAACAACTCTGTCACAACTTTGAAGCAGAAGTAAAAAAAACAAACATACGTATGTAAAAATAAAATTGGTACACTTTAAATTTGTACATTTTCTATACAGCCCTCATATAAGATTGCTGGAGTACTTTGCTTTTCTAGAATTAACAGAAAAACAGACACAGACTGTTACTTTTAAAGAATTCATTTTTTTCTCAGTTTCTTTAGTTGCAGTTGCAATAATTTCCAATACATTAAAAGGCAGCCTACAAGGTTCTCATTGTTTTATTCAGCTGTACATTGTTGATTTTGTTTCTGATGCCTGTGATGGCTTTGATAATGTTTGAATTGATTATAAAATCCATGTTTTGTTTGATGGTTTTCTCCAGTGTGTTCAATATATTGGGAATGAATCTGCAAAGGACGTTCAGTGTAGTCATATAAATGTTTTGTTTGATCTGTGTATCTTTCAGGAGAAATCGTGGAAGAAGTTGACTATGTTAATACATCGGTGTCCACTGTGGATAAGGCAGCAGCCGCCTCAGGTGCATTATGAACACAATACATTTCAAATGTAATATTAATGATGGTTAATAAAATGACAGTGAACATCTGAAAGTTCAGCAAACAGTTCTATATTTCAAATATATTCAAAGTGCCTTTGACTATGTTACATCAAGTTGTTGAGGTGCTTCAACTGAATTCTCATTTTTCTCTCAGATCAGAAGTCTCCGTCCTTCACTCAGTCTTTTCTACCAATAGCAGTGTGTTGGGCGATACTGTTATTAATCATGTCACTCCGTATCTACTGTGAGTATTTGCTATGTGAATATCACTTCAAGTCAAAGTTTTTTCTCTTATTAACATGTTTTTGTTGATCCTCAATTAAAGGACACGTTCACATTTTCTAGTATGTCTTAAACTCACATGCCCATATGCACACTGCAACAGTTTTTACTTGGTGTAGTCATTCCTCTTGTTCATACTGGACGTGTGCAAAAATGTATTACAATGTTTAGTCGGAGCAGATATGTGTTCAAGCCTTTTTAGAGGATTTTTTGTGCAGTAAAACTTGACAGTAATTTTGGAAGGGAAAGACTTGACTTGACAAACTTGGACAAATTAAATCTCATATTAGCTTCAGGTAAAGTTCAGAATGTATTTTGCACACGAGGACTGTGCACTTTGTTCTCATCTCTTACATTAGAAGAGCTTCAGGGAGTTATCTCTTATTCTCCTGTATGAAGAAAAACACAGTTTTAATGTTCACTGTTGCATTTTTGAAATGTCTTACAAAAGGAAACTTTGAAACAAAGTCTCAAGGCCCAACATTTTCCTCTGTCTGTCACTGCAGTTACCTCTGTCATGTCTGAAAACAACGGCAAGCTGATGTTTCATATCACAGGGCTGGAGACACAAAACCAGCAGCTGAAAGAAGAGAAGAAGAACTTAACAGCAAGAGTACAAGAGTTGGAGAAACCATGGAACCAGAACATCAGTCAAGTTCAGTTGAGCGTTAATCTTTACTGCCCCATAACAAGTATGTTCAGAACCCATTAATTAGCTTTCAAAACTAATCAATAACAATAATATCACTGTAGTAATCCTGTTTTTTGGTTGGTCTCTTGTTTCAGACGGTGTAAGAAAGTGTAAGCCTTGTCTGGATCAATGGACACCCAAACCACCCAACTGCTATGCCGTTAATGCCGGTGTGCCTCCTAATCTAAGAACCTGGGATAGTGCTCAAGAACGTTGCACAGAAATCAATTCAGATTTGGTTGTCATAGCTAATGAACAGGAGAAGGTAATGAGAGAACTGTGGAAATTCAAATTTTTATGACAACCAATATAAAATGAAAATTATTTTCTTTAAGTCTGAACATAGTGTGAGTCTGTAGGCTGCAATCTGATAACTGTCTCTCTGTTGTCAGACATCTGTTGGTGAAGCGATTCCACCCGGCATACCAAACAATGAATTCTGGATCGGCCTGAGAGCTGAAAATGGGAAATGGAAGTGGCTCGATGGAAGTGAACTGACTAATAAGTAAGAGACACATTACTAAACATTTTGAATTATAAAATCTATCAGCCTTGATCTAAACATCATGTTTTTCCTTCAGCTCCTGGGTTGATCAACTACCTACTGATGGTCAATGTGCACTTTTTCATAAGGACAACAAATGGAGATCAGCGAACTGTAGCGACAAAAATCAATGGATCTGCCAACAGAAGGCTTTAACGCTGACTTAAGAAGGTTACAGGAGACTGTAAATATTAATGACATGTAAAATAAAATCAGCTGGCTTTAACATATCAAACTATGAAAAATTCTACTTGAATTTAAAACATTTTAATGGGAATTTATTTTGTATAGAAAAAAAGTATTAATTATTAAAGTTAATTATTTTCTAAATCATTCAAAATGTTAATGTTTGTTGCTGTAAAAATCAGAAACTCAGATTGAATATATTTGTACAATTAGATATTAGATTATATATGTACTGTGAGTGTGACTATTGATGACACCATCATTTAGAAACACAGTGACTGGCCTAAAGGGGCACTAAACTGTTAATTATTAATAAATCTGGATGTGCTTTTCTTCTGCTTTGTTAGAGATGCAGTTCTTACAGTTTGTATATTTGCAGACTGATGAAAGGGAACAACAAAAGTGCTCAAAGTTCCTTATTTCTTGCTGTTATGTAACAACAAGTGTTTTTCTGCTGATTGGCCAACAGGTTGACTTGATTTCAACAGAATGATCACACTGCTGTTTTCTTAATAATATGTAGAGGTGACAGTAGATGTTTTCTTCTTATCTATCTAGAAACAAATTACTGTTTTAGTCCATTAGATTGAATAAAAATGCTGCAACACGTTCTTTTGTCTTTTTCAAAAATATCAGTTTACTTCAATCAAGTGAGAATAAACAACATTACTGTTCCTGAAATATGACAGTTAATGAGAATTAGAACTAATTTGCTCTGAATTGACAGATTATTTTGGTCTGAGGTATAATATGTCACTCTTTTGATAGAAATGCATACAACTATGCGCTCACAAGACACTGTATTTCGAGATTGACCAAACGGTTAAAAAAATAACGGCGAATGAGCCACGTTTATTGTTTCTTACTGTACGTGAACGCAACGCATGCCCTGCGTCCTCTAATGCGCCTGCGCGAATCATGTCTTACCGGAAACAACATGGTTGTTTTGGTAATCGGTTGTAGTCATCTGTCAGGAGGCGAAGCAAAACTTTAACTAGCTGGTTTACTTCACGGAAGTAAGGACGCCTGTCGGGAATATATGTACTATGCTTTCTCCGAGTCGATGAAACGAACTGTGTTTCAACTGAAAGACGGACCTTGTGTTAATTTGGGGATTCGCGGGTAGCTTAGCAGTTAGCTCGCCTGTTAGCAGCTAGTTGGGTCAGAGTTCGGCATGGACTGCGCGGCGCTCGAGCTCGACGCTGTTAAATTTGCCAAAACAGCTGTCACCTACGACCAGAATGGCAAACACAACGAGGCTGTGTTTTACTACAAGGTAAGCCACGTCAGGACAGGTGTGAAGTGTTAGCACTCAGCTCACCTTACCTGGAAGTAAACATTCACTTTCACTTACACAGTGCAGCTCAGTCTGTTTGGACTGGACCTAAATGTACATATAATTACATCAAAGTGTGTGTGGAGAAATGTCTTAAGTAGTCTAATAAGTGCAGTAATATTTCATTCATGGTAAACACACTTATTCATTTGAGGCTATCAGCGGATGCCAGTTAAAGGAGACATATTATACCCCTTTTCCACAAGTTCACACAATTCCCAGGTGTCTTAATGACATGTCTGTGAAATTCTTTGGTCAAAATCCCTCACGGATCAAGCACAGCAGCCCTCTCTGTACCCCGTCTGTGACGCTCAGTGCTCAGACGGCAGGTTTCAAAACCTGAGTTTGGCTGCCATGGCTACCAGGTTACCATGACAACAGGAGAGCTTGAGCACTGAGAGATGTCTGTTAGTGATGTCACAAGGGGCTCAGAATCTGAACAGCGTGTTTTAAAGACAAGCCACAAGCCACAGTGTGGCTGCAGCAGCTCACACACAATGGAGGCGGATGTTGTTTTTAACACTTCTACACAAAATATTAGTGTAGAAGAGCTGAACAAGTGATTTTATTCATAATATGGTGGATTGGTAAGCTGGAGAGGGGCCACTTCACTTCCTGGGGGCACTGCCGAGGTGCCCTTGAGCAAGGCACCGAACCCCCCTCAACTGCTCGCAGGGCGCTGCTCTGGGTGGATCAAGGAAGGATCAAGGAATCTTTATTATCTTAGAGGGGCAGTTTGTTGTGCAGCAGCAGATGTAACATAAATATAAGTAAAAGACAAAATAAATAGAGACTACATAGCTCCACATCTCACGTTGTGTTATTAAAAAAGCCTATAGCAGCAGGAACAAAAAAGTTTTTGTGTCTACTTGTTCTGCATTCAGACAGACAGAATCTGCGGCCAGACGGCAACAACATGAAGTAGCCGTTCAGGGGGTGACTTGGGTCGGTCATGACTGACTTTGCATCCTTCTAAAGGGTCTCATATAAAGTATTTAAATCAGTGAGAGAGATGTTTGTAGATTTCAGCTCAAAGGTCTTCTCTTTAGGGTCCACTACTGGATGTTCTTGGAAATAAGTGCATGTTCTTGTTACCCCAATCATGGACTTGGCCATGGCAGGGCTGAGCAGTCTGGTGCTGTGGCTGCCCAATACTCCACCATCTCTCTCAACATTTGCATCTGAACCATGTGTACATAGACGTGTGTGTGTGTGTGTGTGTGTGTGTGTGTGTGTGTGTGTGTGTGTGTGTTAAAATGCATGTAAAACTGAGTGAAAAAAAGAATTTCCCCTCGAGGGATAAATAAAAGTGTCTCTTAATATCTGTATCTTTTTCAACTACGTTTTCTGGGATATATATTTCTTTGTTATAGGAGGCAGCCCAGGCCCTGATATATGCTGGTATGGCCGGGTCCAAACTGGAGGGAATCCAGGACAAAGTCAATGAGTACTTGGATCGGGTTCAAGCCCTCCACAATGCTGGTAAGCTCACCTGATGAGAGACTCAGGGGATGTGTGACTAAAGAAACCTGGAGTTCAGTGTTGTTCAAGGGCACTTAGACAGGATCCGCTGTGGAAATCAAACCATCACACACGTCTGTGCACTGTCAACATCAGTATGTTGACAGTGCATATTGAGTCCTATTTGCACAACTAAACTGTTGAAAGACAGACAAACAGCATTGTGTTCACAGTACAAGAAGGTAGAAAACAAGAGTCAACATGAAACTGGTGAAATGCTGTCTTAAGCAGTGTCTTGAATTAAAACAGTCTATGTTAGGCATGTCTTTACTGTATATCCGGCACTTGTTAAACTGTTTAATGTCACTATTCATCCCTCACCACTCTTCACCTCAAGTTTATTTAACCTGATATTAAGTTAAAGTGCCTGTGAGGAGTAATAAGTAAGAAATTGTTCAGGACTGTTCCTGAACGAGCCCTGAGGACATACTTTCTGTTTAGTTGTCTGACTACTTTTTTCCATGACCCTCCTAACATTATGGGTGTGTGTGCGCGCATGTGTGCACATGGGTGTGACCGCGCAGACTGCGGGTGTGTCCTGTTTTGTTGGACAGCCAGTGGATGACGTTTAGTACTGTGTTTCCCTGCTGTTTTCTGTGAGATTCAAGGCAAACTTTTTCTCTAACAGCAGCTCTAAAGAGATGAAATATCAGAAACAACCTCTCAATAATCCAGTTCAACGGCACAGAAAAGTGCAGCCTCTAAAATAACCAGACAGTTGGATCATCATCTTGCATAAACAGTTTCAGAAAAATCTGAACAATATCCCCTCATGAAGGTCAGATTCATTGCTAAGCTTTGTCAGTTTTCCTTTGTGGACCTAATAAACTTGCAAGTTCTACTTCAATAATATTCAAAAGATTACATTCAGTTGTATAACTTTTTTTTCCACCAAAGATTTTCCAAGGAGAGAACATGAATAGACTGAGCTTCAGCCTTGATGGCAGACTGTTGCATTTTAGGTCAGGCAGATAGGAAGACTGAACAGCATCAGAACATTCGTCTTAAACTGGATCGCAGTCCAACAGGCCATGGTCCAGAAGCCAAACATGGCAACAAAGCCCCGCAAAATTTAGAAGTTGCCTGTTTATAGTCGTTGCACAGTTGACGTCAGAGCTCTAGCAACACTAACTAATGGAAAAATGTTATCAGGTAGATGGCTGAACATACCTCGTTTGCCGTTTAGCCACCCTGGTACTCTCACAAAGTTTCACTTCTGTATCCTCACCTTTGCTTTGACCCCAGGCCAAGCACAGAAGATCGATCCGCTGAAGTCGCGGCAGCAGGTGGACTTGGAGCGCGCTCACTTCCTGGTCACCCAGGCGTTTGAAGAAGATGAGAAGGGAAACGATGATGAAGCCATTGAACTGTACACTCAGGCTGTGGAGCTGTGCATCAACACTGTAGGTCCCTCATCACTCTCTCGGAGATGGTGTCTGACTTTTCACTCGATCTTCCCTAACATTACTCCTGCTTGCTTCTCCCTCTGTGTTTGCAACAGTCCAATGAGACATCAGACCAGGCGCTCCAGACCAAGCTGAAGCAGCTAGCACGTCAGGCTTTAGACAGGTACGTGTTCCTGAAAGATAAAGTGTCCACCTGATGAGGCTGTGTTGTATTACAGATGTGCGGTGGCTCCATCTTGATATATGTTGGCAGATTACTTTATAATTTGATGAAAAATAATAGAAGCATAGATGTGCATGTATGGCTATTGTTGTTCAGTTTTATTATTTTATGAAATATTTATTTGGTCTATCACTATATTCTGCCAGGGCGGAGGGTCTTAAAGATTCCCAGTCCAAATCAGCTGCCGCTCAGACTCAGGACAGGACAGGTACTTCTGGAACCAAGCCCAGCAGTGCAGGCAGTTCTGGAGGACCGGTCCGCCAGTTTTTCCCCCTCGGGCCAGACTTCTCCCTCCATGACCGTCCACAACCTCAGCCGGTCCGAGCGGTCCAGTCCAGCGAACCTCAAGGTCAGCGCTACACATCCGAGGAGATCGAGGTGCTCAGGTGAGACTTTGAAAAGTCTTTAATATGAGATTCCAGTCAGGGAAAAGTCCTGGAATAATTCAAAGCTGACCAAAATAATAAAAAACTAAAACTAATCTTATCCTTTTTTAAATTAAAGGAGTACATCTACAATCAATAGCATCGCCTATGTGCCCTTCATGAGTGTGGATCTGAGGGAGCGCTTTGCCTTTCCTGTCCCTTTCTCGTAAGTTTGCTTTCTGTGATTTTATTTCAGTTTTTTTTAAAGTTAGCAGCACTATGAAAGCAAATATGTCATTCTGTTTGACACACAGACCAGTTAAAGATCTGCTTCACATTTTGGATTTCACTGAGTTTGTTGTTTTGCAGTGCATCTGTTTGATGAGTCAGACAAGTGAATGACGCCTAAAACGCTCTAGAAATACTTCAAGAAAGTCGAAGTCTACATCTGAACAAACTGAATAGTAGATCTGAACAAAAACATACAACTCTGCATTTTGTTTCGTTTGTTGCTTTTCTTCTCACCAGGGACAAAATGGGGAAACTGGCACTGTCACCCAAACAGAAAGCCATCTTCTCTCGCTGGGTCCGGCCAGACGAGATCTGCAATAACCCCACCATGATCATGTCCGTGTCCAGCTTCAGCATCAAACAGGTCAGATTAGCAGCTGGACTGTTAAACACTACAGTTTTCAGCCTCATCTTATGGGAGTGTATGTGTGTGGCAGGCATTTGCTCTCATGTAGTTATAATAATCTTCTTCTTCTTGTATTTTTGGTGGAAGGTGAGGTTATTTGATAGTTAAATTGTTAAATTGATGTGACCCTCTCTCCTTACATACAGACGGTGGTGTCTGACTGTTCGTTTGTGGCGTCACTAGCCATCAGTGCAGCCTACGAGAGGCGTTACAACAAGAAACTCATTACCAGGTACGTTGTGTGGCCTTTGACTGGTGTTAGCTAAAGACAGATACATGTACTTGAAGTGCCAGCATTTTGTGTTGTTGTCCAGTAACTTTTTAAATTTCAATATTCAATAAAAGCCAAATGTTGTCTGCCAGTGTCATCAAGGACACACTGCACATCTGCTGCATCTGTGCTTTGTAGCTTCAGCATATGCACATTAAAGAGATAAGATTCAACCATGTGACTTGACTTTAATTGAGTGTGTGTGTGTGTGTGTGTGTTCTTGTGTGTCACAGCGTCATCTACCCTCAGAACAGACGAGGGGAACCGGAGTATAACCCCTGTGGGAAGTACATGGTCAAGCTTCACATCAACGGAGTTCCCAGGAAGGTAAAAGACAAATCACCAGCCACAGCGCAGGACACATGACATAATAGCAGAATATAAATGCACATTCTGCACAGATATTTTAGAGACAAAGGTCACTGGTCTGTGAATGGAAAGAGTAATGGAGAAAAATGATCTGTCAGAGTAGTTTTTCAAAGAGGTGAAGGTGATAAATTTGCCAATAAAATGTGAAGAAGATGAATTAAACAGTGAGGCATTATCTTTTTTCATCGCTCAAGCTAATCTGTACAACGTGCCTCAAACCCGTCTCTGTCCCTGCTGCAGGTGATTATAGACGACTACCTGCCGGTGGATCGTAACGGAGAGCTGCTGTGCTCCTACTCCAGCAACCGGAACGAGCTCTGGGTCTCCCTGATAGAGAAGGCCTACATGAAGGTGATGGGAGGCTACGACTTCCCTGGCTCCAACTCGGTGAGTGAAGGCGGACAAACAAGGAGTGAAGCTATTTTTTAAGTTTTAAGTCCAACACTAGAGGACCCATATAAATATGATCAAAGTAAAAGTCAGAGCAGGGATTTGCTGAGAATTAGGAGCAACTATTTGTTTGATTGAAATAAAGCTTTAAAGTTTAAAAATAGTATTTTTGAAGCTTTTATTCAAAGAGTTATTTATATATCGCTTCATGCTGAATTAGACAGGTTTGGCAAGACTGGAAATCTAACATCTGATCACTTCCAAATCTTTAAATGTTTGGAAATTGCACAAAATCTAATATATCTTCTCAGCAGACATCATATTGAATACACACCAGAGTGGGTTTGTCAAGAAATGAGTCAGATCTCGAAATGTATTCTTTGTTACAGAACATCGACCTGCATGCGCTCACTGGCTGGATCCCCGAACGCATCGCGATGCACTCAGACAATCAGTCATTCAGCAAAGACGACACTTTCCGCATGCTTTTCCAGAGGTGAGCAGCACACAAACGTACACAGAAAGTTATTTCTACCTTTAAAACAAACTCTTTTATTTTTCCTCAAGTTCTCTGATTGTATCTTTTTTTCTGTCTCTGTCTCTGGGTCTCTTTTTTTTGCCTCTTTTTATCTCTGCTTTTATTCTCCCTTTGTGTCTGCTTCTCTCTCTCTCTCTGTCTGTTGCCAGGTTTCACAGGGGTGACGTCCTCATCACCACGGCAACAGGGGTGATGACAGAGGAAGAAGGGGAGAGATGGGGTCTAGTGCCAACACACGCCTACGCTGTTCTTGACATCCGGGATTACAAGGTTAGCACAATTAAAGTAGCATTAGCACGTCAAATATGGAACACACGAGCTTGATGATACTTTTAATCCAAACTGATCATTGGATGAAGCTAAAGTCACTCGTATTCACTCACTCACTGCAGTAATACTGCAATAACAGTGTGAAAGAGGCAGTAGATGAACTTCTTGTTTTACAGTTACCGCATCTGTTGTAACCGACGCCGTGTCTGTTGCTCTTGTAGGGAATGCGTTTCCTGCAGCTGAAGAATCCGTGGAGTCACCTGCGGTGGAAGGGACGCTACAGCGAGCGTGACGAGAAGAACTGGACGCCCGAACTCCTCAAATACCTCAACTTTGACCCCAAGACAGCGCAGAAGTTTGACAACGGTATGACCTTTATTTTATCTCAAAACAAAAGAGAATACCACCAATACTGTTTTCTCTGCAAAGATGCAAATATTACTAGTCTTAGTCTTTCTACTGCATAGACTGAAAAAGTTCATGAAAAGTCCATCTTTCCAGAGGTGAAATCAACCTTTAATAGATTGACAATTAAACTTCTACCCTTAAGTGTTCCATTATGTGTTGTATTTTATTGCTGTTGCTTGTTGTGACACACATTTTCCCGCTTGTTGCTCTCCAGGTGTTTTCTGGATCGCATGGGAGGACCTTTGTCAGTACTATGATGTCATCTACCTGAGCTGGAACCCCGCCCTGTTCAGAGAGTCCTCCTGTATTCACAGGTGTGTGTGTGTGCGTGTGTGTGTGAGTGCTGATTCGGCACATTTTGTGAAAAGTTTGATGGAAGTTTCTTTCTGGTTTTCTGACTGGAGAATTGGCCCAGTCTGCTGCTTACCACACTAATACTAATGATGGGATGGGAACAGGCATTTATTCATGTTTTCTTTGACTGAATTACTCAGAATTCAGTTAAAATGTGTGATGCATTTGGATGTAAACACGGCAACTGAGATGGAAATGTGCACTGAATTTAAATTCTCTTCAACTAAAGACTAAAACACTAGTGCTATCAGAGTACATAGACTCAGTCTGAAGTGCGTGCTCTGGTTTGTGTGCCGTCTGCAGTAGCTGGGATGGGAAGCAGGGCCCAGTGAAGGACGTCTACAGCCTGGCCAACAACCCCCAGTACAAGCTGGAGGTCCAGTGTCCAGCAGGGGGAGCTGCTGTGTGGGTGCTGCTCACCAGACACATCACTGACAAGGTGAAGGGAGATATCTCAATACCAGTAATGTCATGGCGTGATATCGTGAGGCTCCACTTTTGTCTAACGGCTGTTATCTGTTCGTTTGTCCAGGATGATTTTGCACAAAACAGGGAGTTTATCACCCTCGTTGTTTACAAGACGGACGGGAAGAAGGTGTACTACCCAGGTAAGGTTTGATCAATGCCTTAAAATAAAACATCAACCAAACAAACATTTTACTTTGTCCACCTTAACTGTCAGCTGCCTGCTGGTTATTCACTATAAATAAACTCCCTCTGCAGCGGACCCCCCTCCTTACATCGACGGCATCCGCATCAACAGCCCGCATTACCTGACCAAGATGAGGCTGACCAGCGCAGGGACACACACCTTCACACTGGTGGTCTCCCAGTACGAGAAACAGAACACCATCAACTACACACTGCGGGTGAGAGAGACTTCTGTGTAAACTGTGTGTGTCAACATTAAAACAGTGATATATGTGAGTATTTATTATTTATTTAGTATCTGCAGGTTGTTGAAAGTCTTAAAAAACACTTAGGCGGTAGATGATATTAAAAAGTTATAATAAAAAGTCTAAATATTTAAATATGTTCTTCTATGTTCTATGTGATGTTTAATCCTTTTTTGTGGCGTTACACTCAGCACCATCAGACCTGTAGAGAACACTATCACTGCTGCTGCAGTTTCTGGGAATTCATCAACTCATATGTGTCAATCTTAGCAAAAAATGAAATTAATTCATTTTCAATCGGTAAATAAATCAGTTTTTCTGCTGCTTGTCCGGGCCACATGAATTGAATTAATTACTATTATCTCTGCTGGGTTAGCTGGTGCTTTCTATGTCGCATTGAGAAGGGCTTAAATTTAACTTGGTGCACCCTGCAGAGACTCTCTCTTTATAGTGTTGGAGTCAGTTCTCCTTGTTTGTGGGTCCGTTGAATAAAAGATACGAGCAGATTTAGAGTTTTAATCGGAATGTGGCTCCATAATTTACAGTATAGTATTCCTTTTTTAGTTGGTTTTATTTTATTATTTTAATCTTTTTTTCTATGCAGTGATTTGTTGAAATGGGCTACAAGAACATCATTAAAGTTTCATCGTCTTGTCTTTAAAAATAGGCTGAAGGTCTCAAACATTTCAGCATCTTTTTGTTTGAACCGGTGTTCATGGGGTAAACCAGTGCAACACCTACGTGTCCTCTCTGTGTCCAGCTGGTTGTCCAACCTTTAGTCTCGAGGCGGGTTGACTCTGTTGCTCCGTGTAGAAGGAAGAACCAACAGCATCTGTTTTACAAAGCAGGTTGGAGGTTGTTAAAGGGTGTATTTGACGTGTTTTTCAAGGAGACGTTTGTTTGTGTGTGTTCGCACAGTTTATATGAAAGTACAGTCTAAAAGTCATCTCGCTTCAGATGGGTGATCCATGCTGCAACGAGCTGCATGTCCGCTTTTGTTTCACGTGTTGCGGGGAAATGCAGTAGAGGACAGCGACTGCTCTCATCTCCTGTTTGTGACGCCCTTCCCGTTGTCTTAGAGGCTGTCCTCTCTCTGACATGGGAGGGCCGTCAGCTGATCTAGTTCACCTGGACCTTTGGGGGTTATAAAGAAACTTGCCCGTGTTCTTGCTGCATTCCTCTCTTCCTGACAGCTGACATCCACCTAACATCCTCTACTTTTGGTCCTTCAGTCCCTCCACGGCACGGCACATGATTTCTGCTGATTGCATTTTGTTATGATATGTATGTTATGTCTTTGTATGTGTGTGTGTGTGACCCAAATATATTTTTTATCATTTATAATTCATGGACTCTTGCTAACCACAGCGAGCTGTTTATACTGAAATCACTCATTAAAAAAAACATGCAGCCTGTACACGTGTCTGCTGTATGTTTTATGTGTGTGTTGATGTACTGTGTGTGTGTGTGTGTGTGTGTGTGTGTGTGTGTGTGTGTGTCTGTGTGCGTGCAGCAGTCTCTCTCGCTCACTCTCAGCTCAGATCAGCGTTTCTCTTTGAAAATCGTCTTGAGAATCACTGATTGAACTCTCTCTTGTTCACCGAGTTTTCACCAGAGATCAAAGCAGGAAACGTGATGTCTCTTTCACCAGCGCAGCGCTGATATGAAAGCTTCATTTTGTGTGCAGATAATCATGAATAAATTAAAAGTGTGATATCTACCGTTTGGAAACATGATACACTTCTCTGTCGTACAAAATTGTTGATAGCGAAGAAGCAGTATGAGGTTGTCTCTTTGTTTCTCGCTCTCTTCCGTTCTTTAATTCACCAGCTTTTGCCACAGAACATTGACGTATGACTTATACTCAATATTTATCTTCTGTTTATTTGATAAGCTACATCTGCCAACCAGATTTCTTCCGTTAGATCAGCTCACGTTCGGTTTAAAACACCAGATTTTGTTTCTTCCCGCAGGTGTACTCCGGATGCAAATTCACCTTCTCCAAGATCCCGAATCCTTTCACTCACACCAAACGGGTAAGTTAGCCACACGCATGCAGTACGTACGAGTAAATGTACAAACACTGTGTGTTTTTAGTCATTGTGTTTATGTGTCTCTGCTCCTGTCATCAGATCAACGGTCAGTGGAAAGGGGTCAGCGCTGGAGGCTGTGGGAACTATAAGGATTCCTACAAACACAACCCGATCTACCAGATCAACCTGGAGCGGTCGGGACCGCTGCTCGTCGAGCTCAGAGGATCGAGGTCAGGCTGATGATACGAGGGACAGATTAACTGATATATTAGGGACAGTGACCTGACAACTTACCTTTTAATTCATGTTTTTGCCAGGTTTTATCTCTCAGGCTCTACACAGGTAGCATTAATAATGCAGTTATACCTCATTTATTATTTGCTACATTTCTATAGAAATACAGGAAATTGCATTCACATTCACCCCTTCACTGTATTGTGCCCCCATCTGACTTCAGAAACTTGTTCCTTCAATAGCTGACCATGTTATATATTTTTTTTAGAAGCTCCAATGACACCACTGATAGCAGGAAATAATTCAGTCATCTAAAACTTTGACTGGTTTTGGTGTCAGCTTCACCTCATGCTCCACCTTAAGTTCCTAGACTGAGTTTCTAAATGCTCTTTCAGAAATGATTCTGGTGAAAGTGAATGTTTAAATTTTGGTCATAATAATGTGGTAAATGGTCTTTGCTATGCTACCCAACCACTAATACAAGCTGTGGTCATCTCACGACTTGATTACTGTAACGCCCTCCTGACCTCTCAGCCTGCACGGTGAAACCTCTTCAGATGCTCCAGAACACGCCTGGTTTTCAACCAACCCAAAAGGTCACATGTTACCCCGCTGCTCATTGAGCTCCACTGGCTACCTGTAGCAGCCCACGTTGAATTCAAATCTCTCATGCTGACTACAAAGTAGTCTCCGGTTCTGCACTCACTTACTTGGATGCCCTTATACAGGCATATGTTACCTCCTCCAATGAACGACGCCTGGCTCTGCCACCCCGAGCTCGAGGAAACTGGACTGGGGAAAGCGGGAATTGAACCAGAGACCCAAGGCACAAACAAATCTTAAATGCTGCTATCAGCCTTAACAAACACACATCAGCCATGTCAGTATCAGAATGGTGATATTTAAATACTGATATATTGCAGCATCTTCTTTTTGATATTAAACGGATATAAAAATCAGAGCAGTCATGTAAATATAGAAATGGTGCAGACGCTGGTGTCGTTTCACCTCGGTCTAAATAAATCTCACCTGTTAAATGACTCATTAACAGGATGACTCAGTGACTTTTCCACACTGTGACATTAACACTTAATGATGTTCCGGATTGTTCACTCGGTCTGTCTCTCGCCACACACACACACACACACACACACACACACACACACACACACACACACACACACACACACACACACACACACACACACACACAGCAGGATGAGTCAGTGATTGCAGCGTGTTTAATTTCCCTCCGAACTGGGCCGTGACTTGACAAATACTCAGTTGTACATTGCATTTTACACTCTTACATTATGTTTACATGATATAGTTACGTAACTCGAGTCACTCACTTAAATCAGTGACGAGTGTGACTGTACAGTGAACTCACCAGGATGTACAGACAGTGAAGAGGTCAGGAATGTGTGAACGATTGTGATGGATATATTTACTTATTGTAACTGAAGGACTCAGTGATGGATGTTAACGTACAAGGGTCAGACCAGAGTGTCTCGACCTTGGGGCTGGGATGCCACACATCTTCATCTGCACATAAATCTTCTCTTCTTATCGGTGATGGCATTTTCACAAGGGGCCTGCTAGCACCGAGTATGCCGAATAGTAGGCAGTTAGTACACTTGACGTTGCTCCACAGGTCTGCTGCATCATTTGGAAGGCGAGTCTGCAGGGTTGTTGTCATTTTAGATTGTTACAAATCAGCCTGTGTTGGAGCTGGTAGTTATTCTCTGGTTTTCTGTCTGTGTGTGTCTGCAGGCAGTACAGCGTTGGTTTCGAGATGGTGACGGTGTCGACGGTGGGGGAGCCGGGCGCGGCTGCCTTCCAGAAAAAGAGCAGCGGAGATTACAGGTACCGACATAAACACTGACTGTGGATCTGAAGACCTGTAGCCTTATTACGTGTGGTATATACAAGTCGACTGTCCTCATCAGGCCCACGGCGGGGTCTGCTGGAGCAGTGAGACAAATTGAACTTCACACTCGGGTCATTTACAATCATTACAGTACAATAACGTGTCATTGATTTCTCACATTAGAGACATGGTAATGTTACAGCGCTTGTAGTGGAAGCTAAATGAGGGCATTTATATAACCCAATAACTTAAATAACATTATGAAACAAAGACAAAGTTATGCTATCATAAAGTCATTTTCCAGATATTTACGGGTCAGTATTAATCTTCTGTGACAGAATTACATGTCAGTGTGTCGCTAGGTTAATGATACATGTATTTTACAGTTGATTTAAAAGTATTTGTATGACTGATGGGCCTCGGTGTCACAAGACTAAATGCTAAGGCCACCCCAGACTGTCTCAGATCAGTGTTTCCCCTTTGTTTAGTGTATTGCATTAGCCTGTGAACCAAACGAATCTGCTGAGCTCTTGTTTCATTTGCTCTGGTAGACGCGTCTAGACGAGTTCTACCAGTCCAGTCATAATTGTTTATTTTATGTGGGGCAAGTTGTCTTCATGTGTTTTGCTGCTCTAATTGGTTGTTACATCCAGCCTGCAGGTCTGTTCAGTGCAACGCAGCAGGCTCATGAAGTACAGATCAATCTGATCAAATATGAATCAAGATTTTGTAACTGCACTGACAATTTCTCGCCTCAACATTTTCATGCAATGTTTCGCTTTAAATTAAGAAAGATTGTGACTGGCCGCCAAGCACCACCCCAACTTGCATGTGTTTCCATCCAAATGTATCGCAAATTTTCAAGAAATTTGCCAAAACAATGAGAATGAACACTTGTTTTCACCCACTTCCGTGAATATTTGGACTTAGTTCACAAATTAAGCAGTAGGTGGCACCAATTCTCCTGTCAGAAAACCAGAAGAAGAGGGCACAAGAAAGTGACATATTTAAAAGGGCGGCAGTCAAACTCATGGATGTATGAAGAGATCTGGAGGCGTTCACTCTGAAAGAAGCTGCTCGGTGGCACATGAAGCCAAAAAAGTTCCATTTCCAGGTTGACCACGAGTGAGCTGTCTTTATTTGAATGTTCTTCACTGTATAATTTTAGATTTATTGAAAGTATTCAGAGTCAGAAATGAGTCAGGTTCTCTGCAAATTAGTGTCATTGTTTGATTTCCGTACAACCTGAAAGTCTCTCTCTCTTTCCAGATGTGGTTTCTGCTACATGGAGGCGGACTACGTCCCAGCAGGCATCTACAACGTCATCCCCACCACCTTCTTGCCCAAACAGGAAGGACCCTTCTTCTTGGACTTTGCCAGCACCGCGCCCCTCAAGGTCTCCCAGCTCCAATGAAGATGGAGCTGGAGAGAGGACGGGGGGCAGGGGGTTGGGAGAGAGATACTTATAGAGAGGGGTATCATGACATATCCCTGAAACTGAAACTTTGGATGTGATGAGGCCTCAATACAACACAAAGAGTCCAAAATGTGACCTCGACAACCCTCGCTGCAACCTTTGCTGAGGTACTCTAAATGGACAGATTGTGGGCTTGAACTTCAACGTTGACTCGACGATATCAGTCAGATATTGGACAGTTATGGTGAAGAAATAAATTATTACTGAAGAATCATCAAAAGGAACTTCAATATGGAATGAAACCCATCAACAGTCAATAAAATGCACTTTCACCAAAATATAAACAGGCAAAGAAATAGTGATGAGAGCAGCTGTACCTCCTTTTGCCATAATACGATAGATACAGTATCTGTAAAGCTGAGCTCACAGCTGCAGCTGCCACGTGAATAATAATTAGCATCGATATCGTTGGATCTTGTGAGAGTGGAGAAGTTAACAGGGTTGAAATGAACACCAGCCATCAGCTAAGAGCTGCAGCACCGAGGCATCAACGCAGCAAATTCTTTTCAGGTTCTGTTTTGCTGCGATGAGCACCTCAAGTCCAGAAGTGGAAATGTTTTAGCAGTTTGAGAGAGAGCTAAGAGGACACCTGTGAACACACCTGTCCACACACTTTAGTGGGAGTCTTTCGTGGTTTGATGTCTTGGACAATAGCGAGCTTCCAACTTTCGTTTTTGCCCCTTTCCTGTTTCAACATGACGATACCCCCGTGCACAAAGAAGCACCCTAACCCTGCACAGAGTCCTGACATCAATCCCGTCCCAAGAATGAACAGAAACAAGCCAGAAACAAGCCAGACCTGATCACCACCCAACATCAGTGAAATTGGACAATGTTTCTGGAACAACCACCTTGTTCTTCTGTTAGAAAATCAGGCCAATGACAGCCCAGCAAGTGATACATCCATTCAGGCAGGTGTAGGAAAGGTTCACAGAGATATGAAAGGACAGCTGAGTCCACTAAATTCATACATGACCGTGCCAGGCAAAAGATGGTAGGGTTATGTCTATACGTCATATTATTGCCTCTCCACACAAAGCAAAAAACAACAACACAATAAAATAAGATAATAAACTAGTCAGCAGAACGGAATAAAATGTCAAGTTCAGGCTCAACAAGATAAGAGAAGAAACCAGCTCAGGCTTGAGATGCTCTCTACTGCAAAACAGCTGGAATAAGAAGTTGTTTCATGCTGGCAGCCATGATGCGTGAAAAATTAATGAGTTATTGGTTTTCCCCATCAGACTTGGTGACTTCTTGTCATTCAGTTTGTCTCCCAGGTGGAAAGGACAGTCGGTTTCCTTAAATGACCACGAGGGTTCATTTTATTCTCAGGAGCAGTGCAGCAGAGCAGCACCACAGGGAATCCAGTCATGGCAGCATTTGAATGATGTCTCTTCATGTTGTCTGCGTTAGCCCGAGTTCACTGACAGGTATCACACACTGTTTGTGTGTGTAAATGTTTGATTGTCACTATCGACCTTCTACAGGTTGAAATGTAAATGTTTTGCCAAGTACACATCCTCTGTTTACCTTTTTGTTGACATACAGCACTTTTTCCCCCTCATTTTGTTTATTTGGACGTGAATATGTCGCTTTGTTTCTTCATCGCAGTTTTCAGAAGGCCGATCATCGCCCTTGTTTTCAGTGCGGAAAGTCTCTTGGGCGATGTGCTGCTGTGTTCTGTGTTGCTCATCTCTGCAACATTAGCAAAGCTTCGGCAACAACATCTGTTGCATTCACGGTGGATTTGCTGAATGATGTGTCTGAATGTTGCAGGGTGAGCACATCCAGAAAGTTAACATAGAGGTCATGTTGCATCATGTGGAAGCAGTCAGCCAATCTCACACTTGCACATGCAGACAAACACCGAAAGACTTTCAGACACTTAAAAACAAGAAACGATGGTGTTGCCTTTGAATTGACTTGCAACTTGCTGCTAGTAAAGGTTGCTTTTCTTTTCAGTTGCAGAGATTAGACTGACTCTAAAAAAATCTTAATTTTGAAGTTGAAAGTTCACTCTGTAAAGAGGGAACAAAGTTTGATAAATAGTATTAACTCAAAGTCCACTTACATGATTTTTTTCTGACCTTTTTAACCACATCAGTGAATAGAGGTTGCTCTGCAGACTTGAACATGATGCGACTGAAAAGCCCTGGAAAAGGCTTGTAAGTGGACTTGAGTTCAGATTTTGTATTTTTGTCAAACTTACTTTCAGTCACTGACAGACTTTTGAAACTTTTGCGATGCCCTTTAGCTGCAGATGTTTGCGTGCTGAGTTTATAGTGAATCTGACTGCAGTGAACTACAGAGGGTTGTGTTGCTGTTGAGGCTGCTGCACATGTCGTCACACAAGTCTCTGAGCACGACGCACAGCTTTAAGCTGCTGTAGTAAATGTTAAGCATGCTTAATGCACAAACAGTCTGCAACCAGTGATTATTTTAATTTTATTATTTCCTCGTTTAGTTTATAAAGTGTCTCCACGTTGCTTGTTTTTGTCCGACCGACAATGCAAAACCAAAAAAATATTCAAGTTTACTGCACAGCGATATAAAACACAGAAAAGCAGCAAATCATCACGTCTGAAGCTGGATGTTTTTAAATTAATTTTTCTTGTCGTTTGATTGTTCGATTTAATCGACTAATTTGTTTTCGCTCCGCTGCGACCCGTGTAATTCATTTATTTTCACATTATACCATTTGCAGCTTCTTTAATCCAGCTGGAGCTGTGATAGACTGGTTCATAGTAACGCTTCTGGGGAGCATGGTTTTAATTTTCACCCATAATAACTGTTAACAATAATTCATAGTAAAGCCAGTGTTGATTGGATGTTGATTGTCGATGAAGTAATAATGCTGGTGTGCTAAAAGGTTTTCAGAGTTGAATATAGCTTTAAATATCCATTGCCAAGCACTTCTGTCAAATATTTGTTGATAATGATAATTCATTGTTATGAATGCCATGTCTTTCTGTTACCATATTCATGTCTTTTCAATTGCCAAGAAGCCGAGTCATTTAAATATGCAGCAGGACAATCTTGCAGCAACCTGTTTGAATGTTGATGTAATGTTTGCAGAACTTGCACTAAATGTTGGGGTAGACTGATGTGTTCAGACTTTGAATACAAAAAAATGATATCTGCTTCTGTCTGCGCTCTTTGATTTATTTATTTGGGAGTGGAGGGGCTTTTATTTTGATAGAGCAACATATATCCTGTCTCTGAGCATGTTTTTTGTCAGTTTTTAAATCAAGAAACATGCTCAACATGCTAACTGGCTAACAAAAGCTAATATTAATTCCAGCACTAGTTTGCATCTTGTGATTTTTATCAGAAAACTTTCAGGACTGTCATCTGGAAACATGTCGTATGCAGACGACACACTATTGTACATTAAAACATAAAAGAAGTTTGTGCTAAAGCACATGTTTGAAGACTTTGTGGAAAGGTTAGACATATTTGAGGTAACTAAAGGGTCTTTGAGGGATCGAAAGGATACAGATAAACCTTAATTTCTCCTACAGAACTGTCTTTGTTGACTCCACTGAGCTGTGATTGGTTGCAACTGACGTTAAACTCAATATTTTGCACTTACGCAAGCAGAAATGGAAAATGAAGAGGTAAAGCAACCACAATTATCACAAGCAGATAGCCCACAAGATGGTGGCTGCCGTCAACCTCTCTGATCGAAGACTAAAGCTACAAACGGAAAGGTAAGACAAATGTCGCGAATGTCTTCTTTCACAACCTACTTTACAACCGATAAAAAGAAAATTGGTGGATTTTTTAAAATAAACTTTATGTCAAGTACATAAGTACATAAAAGAAATTAAATTCAGATACGCTGTCAAAGATAATAGCAGTTAAACATACGGTAAACACGTGGCTGTTCTTGAAACAATGCGTTTATAATGAGCAACAAAACCACCACCAAAAATAAATAAAAACTATATTAAGATCTAAAATCGTAATTGTCTATTAACAAAGAAAAATCTAAGAATCTGTAATTGTAAATTTAAATTTACAAAACTGATTTCTCAAAATTCTGATACTGACTCAAAAATTAGAATCACAGCTCCTCAGACTAAAGAAATGCTCTGTTGACGTTTCTATTTATAGATTTAGTCTGTGTTAATATGCAATAATCTGATTTCTAACCCTCACCAGAGTTACAGAGGTAAAGCTTCAGAGATGAACTGTCTCAGCCTCAAAGCTATTTACTAATTTACATGATGAACCCGTGCAGGTTCTGCTCCGGTCACCGTGGCTGTGAACACCAAAACCCTCCTCCTAAAGTTGTTGTGACTGTCTCTTAACCACAAATAAGAATTAGAATTGCGGAATATATGAAGTTTTTCAAACAGGATAAAATGATCTGCCTGATAGAGGCGACACAGTGACGTGACATGAAGGTTAATCCGATGTTGGTATCCCTCTCAGTCAACAACACCGACAACATGAAGGCTGAAAGGTCGATGGAAGAGGAAGGCGGTCATGGGAAAATCACTGAAAGGAAGAGTTGTACAAGCGTATGTGAGAAGTGACTGGACTGTTGGAAGCATGTGTCTGAGAAACAACATGCAGCTGCTGCTAATCTGCTGCCATGAGGCACGTGTGGCCAAGCATGACAACGTGGAAATTAAACACATCGAGTTTAATTTTCAGGTGGTCTCTGCACGGGAAGCAGAAACAGTCCTTAATAATACATTTGGAAGCTTCCGTCCATAGATGTTTCATATGATACAAATTCCATCCATAGTTTCTTTACAAGCAAATTAAATTTGAGTCCACATAAAGAAGCAGTTCCTGGTAAATGCTGCTTTTAATGTCAGACTCTGGCACCAGTAGTTAATCCAAATATATATGCACATTAGCAGGTGTAATAACATTTACAGTAATGAGCACATTTCTTTGATCAGAGCTCAGTGTAGGTGTTCATATGCCCCTGATTTAATCAGAACCCTTTCAAGTTGTTGAATATGAACCTCAGTCAGATTTTTGACAGTTTTCATGTCTGGTTGATGGTTTTCTAAATAACTCCTCTTAAATAACGTGATATTATGACTGGTTTAGGATACAAACATTACAAAAGGTCTATAATGTTTGGACAGAAAGAGGAGACATTCATTTATTATTATTATTTTTAGTATTATTTTAACAAAGTCCATGAAATAACTAAAACCAACAATGCGTTCAGGCCCCAGTCCCCTCTAAGTGAACGGAGAGCAAGAGTCTAAAGTCGAGGAAGTTATCGTAGTTTTTTAGCGGCGTTGCACATTCTACCACTTTCTAGCCAACATTTGATAGTGTTATGCATCTTCTATTATATTGTGTAACACTATCAAACGGTAATGTCGGCTAGGAAGTGATTGAATGCCAACATTATCTGTTTAATGGTAGCTAATAGGTTATCAAATATGTTGTTATACTTTGAAATATGGTCAGATTTCCCTCCAGATTTTCACTATCCGTCGTCTTTCCAGTTGCCGATCAATCAGAGGAAAGTTGCCAGTATGTGAATATGGTGAATTGATGCGTTTTTAATCAATTTTGGACAACAACGGAGCTCTAACTCAGGAATAATATGATACACAAACGATGCTTATTAGTTGGATTCATTCATTGTTAGTTTTTTTTTTTTTTTTAATGGATTTGTTAATTATAAGAATAATATGTAACATATCCAAACTTCACAGCGTCTCTGCTTCAAAGTTCATCAGATAGATTTAACTTTTGAGGACTCTGTAACCTCAATCCAAAGAAGAAAATAAAAATTTGTCTTAATACGCCAACATTTAGAGCGATGTAGTGATTTATCACCTTTTCAGGACGAGATCATGTCGTGTTACTGAGAAGGTCTCTTTGTGTCGGCGCTCTCTTCTTTATCGGTAAAATGTGACGAGCGTTTAGACAGTTAAAGCCTCTCTAAAGACGTGCCAGATGCTGGTTGATGTTAACGCAATTTTCGACAGATTGTCGATTGAAGTCAGATTGCCTCATAACCCCTTTAAATGCTCCAAATCACTGAGCAAAACACCACGCTTTTAATTTGTATTTCTTGGAGTGAAGCTCTCTAAACTAATCAGATTACAATTATGACCTCCGCCTGTGAACATAAAGCTAATTTATGAGCATGTGCAACATCTTTCCAATTCAAGCCGAACTTCAAATGAACCAGGGCGACGGTGAAGTGAACATCTGTTTATTTAAATCTAAAAAAAAAAAAAACAGGCACATAAGCTGCTGAGAGACGATGCAGAGGACTAAACACCCACTGCACACACACAGAGCTATGAGAGGGAGGCTGGTCGGAGGTTTATATCCTTAATTCCACATCAAAAAGTGACACAGATATACTGAAATATACAGATATCACATTTTGTTCACACATATAATACACAGACTGAAGAAAGAAAGCAAGAGCCAAAAGGCTGAATACTTGTTTACCACCTTTTCTTTCCCGACAGTTGTAACTACAATGCTCATGAGACAGCAGAGAAGAAGTTTATGGTGAAATGTTCCCTCAATCTAGTCATTCCTACATAATTTGTTCCCTCAAATGCAAAATTTGTGGATACAAAATACAAAATTGTGCTCTCAAATTACTTAATTTGTCTGTATTTCACACCAAAATCAAATCAAAACCAATCGATCCAGAGGCGTCATCAAGGGAAGATAGACAAATGGAGTGAAAAGGTTCTATTACAGGATGCGTCAAATGATATTTTATGTTTTTGTTATTGGCAATGCAGTTTATTATGACTCAATCCCATGTACATCATTGTGCTGCCACAAATACTCTCTAGAGTACCAAATGTGGATTAATCCACTGCTGAAAGTAGTCCCCAACACATGCACTATTTGCTCCTGTTTGAGTAAAGTTTGATTATTTGTAACTCAGTTTTAAAGATGTGTAGGAACAAATTTGGCTTGCAGCGGAGAGCCACAAACATGGTAGTGAAGTCAAAAAGTAATGAAAGACGGACTTTGTTGGTTCACGTCTTTCGAACAAATATATAGAGTATTCCCAGCCTCATCCTTTAATCTGAGGGAATAAAAAAAAGTGTTTTCAGAGTCTAAGTGACGACTTTGAGGGATGATTTTCTAACTTGAGTGCATGAATTACCACCCTGATGTTAACACTGCAAGAACATTTTGTTCCTTTGGCTCCTCAAAGAAACCTTCATTCCTAAAAAAATACTTCCAAGCCAGTAATTATCGCCAGTGATAACCAGCTACTGTATTTCTTCCATAATATGGCACCTGAACAGGCAAGAAAAACAATGGTTACATTTTTTAAAAGTCAAATTATTTCTTTAACAAGCCCTCAAACTTTTAACCCCAAACTTGGTGTTATAAATCATTCTGTTAGCCTTCAACACTTTCCATCATTGGTTTTAGAAACAATCTGTTTTTCTCTCCACATTCAAAAAAAAAACTTCTTTAACATCCATAAAAAGTTTTTTACTGTAAGCGTCCATCTGAAGATGTAGCGTCAAGTTCCAGAGTCGAGTCCTCGTATTGCTTTGTCTTTCAAAAATGGCCGATGGTTTTTAGTTGGAGTGCAGTTTGTAGGAAAGCGTAGAGACTCCAGTACGGAGCCCTGAGGGACGCATCACGACGAGGAGAGGCTGAACACAGTTTTAATGTCTGAAGGCTCGATTTTTTGATGCCACGTAAAAGCAGAACTCATAAAGTGGAGAGCAGAGAAGGAAATGAAATCCTCAGTCGTTCAGTTTTACACCTCAGTTCTCGCCTTGTGATCCACCTCCCCATGTAGTTGTGCAGCTAAATCATGATTTGGATGAATTTCAGTCATTTTCAACCTTCACCTTGTTCACATTTTTGCCAAAATGATGATTGTTTCAGCATGTCAAAGGAGTAAATAAGTAAATCACACTCCTGACATTTTGACAGAATTGTACTGATAGAAGTATAGCAGCAGCTTCTTTACATCCATGAAAGAAAATATCAGTTTTCCAATGAGAAAAACATAAATTAATTATATTTTATATTATATAATTATTAAACATTTTTAAACTAGCAACCAAAGTCAGCCTTTGTTTTTCTCAAATAATGTGACTATTACAACTTAAAAGATCAACACTGCTGTAGCTGAGAATCTTGTTTTCGCTGACCTCCAGTGGTTTAACTTGTCAACTTAATGCAGTGATGTAGTCGTGTACTGTGACATCACTGCTGGGTGTGGTTGCAGGTGCAACATACTCGAAACTTTAAAGCGAGACTATGTAACTTTTGCTGAACAGTGGCCACTGTGGCCACACGTGGTAATTACTCCGGTTTTTTAAACATTTTCTCATAAAAACATTGAAACTTATGAATTGAACTTCTCATTTTTAAGAGATAGTGTGTTATTTCTTCTAACGTTCTACAGTCCTCGCTTTAAACCACAGAGGGTAGTGAAACACTCTTTAAATAGTGGTCACGTGCAGCTATTTAAAATCTGCAGTGTGATGTTATTTTATTTTGTTTAAATATCAGTAACATTTCTGTATGTGCACCAGAAAGACAGAAATTTAAAACAATCATGGTGGCAAAAAAACAGGTGTAAAAAGTTGAAGCTTAAATTAACCAGAAATAAACTTTAAGTAGCTTATGTGGAAAATAAAGAGCTTTTTTTTTTTGGAGGGTCCAACATAGTCATATATCAAAACACGGGAGTGTATAGCAGAAGATTGAGAGACCTGTTATTTATTGAACATTTCCACGTGTGGATTAAATTAACTTAACTGCTGAACAGCAGAACATCACCTCTGCAGCACGCCCAGTGCCATTGAACATTAATAAATTCTCATTTTTGAACATTTTTAATATTTATTCATGAGATAAAAAGTCATTTTAAGACGACCTCCCCCAAGTCAAAGGTTGTATGCAGGCAGCTACTTTTGCTTTTAGTGGAAAAATAACAAACACAAAATAACATGAATCATTTCATCTTTTTTCTCCCATCACCCTTAAACCAACACAACAGTGCTCTTTATGTCCCTTTAGGTGCAACGTCCTTCATAAGAGAAATGGGAGTAACAATGCTGCCGTGATGTACAGGACACTTAAATATACACCGACTATGACATTCAAAGTCTCTCGTTGACCGTGGAGGAGTGGAGTGCAGTTGTGGCAGGTAGCTTATAAACAGCTCAGAACAGTTTGTGTCAGAATGAGTCAAAATCCTTCCAACGAGTTCTCTTTTTTTTTCAGACTCCTTTGACCAAGACCACAGTCTGCCCGGCCTCGGCCTTCTGGGAACAGTTGTTCGTGTTTTTGGCGTTGTCGGCTCGCGGGCGCCGCAGGTTCAGAAAGCTGAAGCGCGCCTCCAGGCTGAAGCTCTTCTTGATGCTGGAAGCGGAGCTGCTGCTGCTGCTGCTGCTGCTGCTGCTGCTGCTGCTGCTGCTGTTGTTGTTGTTGGTGGTGGTGGCCGGAGCGTTGTCCAGATCCCCCTCTGCACCTTCTGCCCGGTCACCTGCGGCACAGGAAGAAGGTCAGTGAATGGTTAATGAGACGTGAGTAAGATGGACATGAATTATTCAAGACAAAGTTTTCCAGCCTTTGATTGGCTCAGATACAGTTTGAAATCAGGAGCACCTCAAACTACGTCTATCAAAAAATGATGGAGGTAACAGACTGAGAACTTCTACGACCCAACCAGCAATGATTTGACTATTTTTCCTTCAAAATTCTCGGAATTCTGACTTTTTTCCCCTCCAAATTGACTTTTCTCAAAATTCAGACTTTTTTTCTCAAAAATCTGACTTTTTTCTCTCCAAATTCTCAGAATTCTGACTTTTTTCCTCCAAATTCAGATTTTTTTCCTCCAAATTCTGACTTTCTTCTCTCCAAATTCAGATTTTTCCCCTCCAAGTTCTGACTTTTTTTCCTCAAAATTCTGATTTTTTTCTCCAAATTCTGACTTTTTTTTCTCAAAAATCTGACTTTTTTCTCTCCAAATTCTCAGAATTCTGACTTTCTTCTCTCCAAATTCAGATTTTTCCCCTCCAAGTTCTGACTTTTTTTCCTCAAAATTCTGATTTTTTTCTCCAAATTCTGACTTTTTTTTCTCAAAAATCTGACTTTTTTCTCTCCAAATTCTCAGAATTCTGACTTTTTTCCTCCAAATTCTGACTTTCTTCTCTCCAAATTCAGATTTTTCCCCTCTTTTTTATCTCATAATTAGTAGACTTAGTATGTGATTTTTTTTTTTTTTTTTTACTGGTGGAAATGGGCTTCCATATGTTTCTCATCTGAGCTAAATTCAAAGTTAAACCACGTCTGTACGACAAAGACATCACTGCAACAACAAACAAACAACAAGTACAGTGAAGAATCTCATTCACGTGGACTAACAGGTGGACACACACACACACACACACACACACACACACACACACACACACACACACACACACACACACACACACACACACACACACACACACGGCTTCATTAAGGCCGACAGCAGTGTGGCGAACTGTTGCAGATGTGTTGCGTCTGCAGGTGAAACACTCGGCTCGCTGTCACTTTGACTAATACCCTCCTGTGGCGAAGCAGGTGTGAGTCGAGCAGGTAGCGCGATATCGTACGTCTTACCCAGAATAGATTCTCAGACATCGTCCATCTCACTTCCCTGTTTCTTTTTTTTTTTGTTTGGCTTCCTCCTGTGTAACAGCACGAGCTGCACACAAACAGTCAACACTATTACACTGGAGCACATTAATAAACCTAAATATATCTTTCCTTTAGTTTGTGGTTGTTATTATTACATCTTCAGGCCAGCGGGCCTTCTTACCGTCACTTTCATTATAGATTAAGCTGCAGATAATTAATCGACAAATTGTTTATTCTATAAAATATTTTAAAAATAGTGAAATTATTTATTTTGAAGAAGTGATGTCTTAAAATAGTTTACAGCCACAAATCTTCACATTTGAGAAGCTGAAAGCAGATTTGTGGCACAGAAAACAATTAATTTTTTTAAATTATTATTATTGTTTTGTGTTAAATGGTCAAAGACTTGTTTCAGCAGCTCGTTAAATTACACGACCAGTTTTTCCACAAACGACTTATTTTCTGATATACTGATTATTGACTAGAGTAATACATTTCAATAATATGTTTTTTTACACAATTTCGCGCTGCAGTTATTAGTTATCAACTATTCGATTCATCGTCATCCTTTAAGGATTTCAGCTTCTCAAATATGAATATTTTCTGTTTTTTTCTGACATTTTACGGACCAGATAACTCATTGCTTAATCAATAAAATGATCGACAGTTTGTTAGTTGGAAACCTGAAAGTAAAGAAAACTAAAAGTATGAAAACAGCTTTGCTTTTTGTTGTTATTTATATGAAATGCTCAAACACACAGAAGTCACCCACCTCTCTCCAGGTCGCATTCTGGTGACGACGCTCCACTGCACTCGCTTCGAGGCCCGAGCACCGGCGAGATGAGGCCGAAGTCGGACAGCGACACGGTGCTGGGAAGGTCCAGGCTGCAGGGCCTGGACAGAGGAGACAGGGGGGAGGAGGAGGAGGTGGAGGAAGGAGTGGGCGATGGAGAGTCAGAGGAGGATGTGCAGGAGGAGGAGGAGGAGCTGGCGAAAGGGCAGGGCGACAGGAGCTCCTGAGGGCTGCTGGGAGACGACCCCAGGCTGCAGGTGGAGCGCGTCTCCGAGTCCTCCTCCGACATGATGCTGCTGCCACCGCAGGCCTCGTCGTCGAAGCACACCGACGCCACTGCAGGAAGAGGAAGTGGAGAGGAAAGGAGGATGTTAAGAGACAGTGAGAAAGTAAAGGAGAAGATGTAGTGATGAGAGAAGAAAGAGGGGGAGGGAAAAGGACAAAGGAAGACATGGACGGAAAGTGCAGATAAGGAAAAAGGGATGAGGAAGACAGAAAGGAGACAAGGAAGAGAGGAGTGAGAGGGGGGATGAAGGAATAAAGCACAGGAGAGAAAGAAGGTGTGAGTGTGAGTGTGAGCAAACAGGGATATAAAAAGAACAGAGAGGACCGTCACATCACTCCCAGCGGAGGCGTTTCATTTTCTCCGACATAAATCAAAGCACACGAACGCACCGCGGCCGTCAGTTGTTATATATTCAGACACGGCTTTCTTCTTTTTACAGGTTAACTTGTAATCACAGAGTCCGCTTATTGGATCGGACGCCTCTGCTGCTCTGCGGTAACCACGGTAACACCAGCCTATTTGTTGCAAAGTCAAGGCCAATGTGATGCAGAGGGCACGCAGTATTTCCATTTTATTTCCTTTGGCAGTTTCTTTCTGCAATTGTGATGCGTTCGTCTCTCTGTCTTTTTTTTGATTTGCACATTTTCAAATGGTCTGTTTGAAAGCCGATTTGTTGTCTGATGTGTCCACATTTCAAACTATTTTTGGAAATCATGGACGACGTGTCCTCCAGGCTAAAAACCGTTCAAATTATTACAACATCAGAGCTCAAAAAGCAGCATCTATAAAAGGTATGAGAGTGTGTTAGTGCCCGTAGCATGATGGAGAACTTGCACATCTGTGAAGGCACCATTAATGCTGATGTTGGATCTGGCAACAACATTTGCTTCCACCCAGAAGCGAGGTCTTTTTCAGGGACGTCTCTGCTTATTTTAACAACACAATGCCAAGACTTGGGTTAAATAGAGTTTTAAGCAATTTACTTCAAGTATTTTGCTACAATTAAATGTATATTT
Organism: Argyrosomus regius; assembly: GCA_946959425.1. Lineage (NCBI taxonomy): Eukaryota > Metazoa > Chordata > Actinopteri > Sciaenidae > Argyrosomus > Argyrosomus regius. The sequence continues at coordinate 26,554,668 of OX336884.1, forward strand.
ATGTCATTAACCATCTGTAGTCCTCCAGTTATTTCTGTGCCATCAGACTTTACAAAAATCATCAGACAAAATCTCAATGTCTGTCTGTGTATCCTGACGTAAGCAGCGCTCCTCATGAGTCTGTCTCCACTTTCCAAGTGCTTCCAGGTGGATCAGCTGCCATACAAGAGACAGAGAGCTCTTTCAAATCTCAATTTAAGTTTAAAAAACATGTTGGCTGTATCAGACATGTTCTGTCTGTGCTGCTCTAACAGAACGGCGACTAAACCTCATCCAGCTAACCCTGACATTTAGACAGTCAGCAGCCGTTAGTGGAGGTCGACAACAGAGCAGCGAGATGTGAGGGTTTAACATTTACTAACCGGCCTTTTGTCTCAATCGAGACTCTGAGAAGACAGAAGGAAAGAGCCGTTCTGTACTCACTGGATATTCCGTCTGACTCCATCTTGAAGTTGGAGATGTCGTCTCCGGAAACGCTATCGCCCTCTGCGCCGACGCCTCGCCCGCGGGGGCCCATGGCGGAGTTTCGTCGCCGCTCATGGATCTCGTCGGAGATCATCTCCAGGTTCCTGAGGGCCGTCTTGTACTCGCCTTTGGCCTGAGACAGTTTGGCCTGCCGCTCGTCCACGTTCTTCTTCAGGTTCTGGACGGGAGAGAGAGGAGGGTGATGATGAAGGTCATGGACAACAGAAAACAATCTGTATTATTATATTTGTATTATACTTTCTGGATTCAATTCAAAGGCGCATTAAACCGTAATTTTAAACATTATTTTCCTGTTAATTATCTTTTTTTTTGATAACGTGATGACAGTTTATATTTTCATAGTCAACGTATTTAAACCTTCGAGCTCTAGCACGGCTACATAAACAGCGTCCTCAGAGGGGGTCAGCGGGGTCGACGTCACCTACCTCCAGCTGCAGATAGTACTTGGCCTTCATCTCAAAGTAGGGCCTGAGGAGGAGGAAGAGAGAGAAGAGATTAGATCAGAGAGGAAAAAAAAAAATACAGAGTAACCCAGAAAAAAAAGAGCAGTACCAACATCATCACCATGGCAACCTGGAGGAAGAGGAGATAACGGGGTTGTGATGTTGGACGAGTGAACGATGCAGAGCGGATTAACGTCCTGCTGAGGCGACACCGAACCAACCGCTGCTAATTACAACTGACGTACATTTTAAAGGAGCCAGCAGCATATAAAGTATTTAAATTAGCTCCAACTTCACCAGCTGGTGAACACTTCAATGCATCAATAACTATAATGCATTCAAGTATTTCTGCACTGTAGAAACATCGGAGTTGTTCTTCCACCTCTGGATATTTTTAAGCGGCATGTTACTTTATGTTTTTTGAGCTACTTCATAAACTGTTGGGTAGTTTCACCTTCAACAAAATATTGTATTTTATTAACTGATCCGGATGTTTTGTATGTAAACTATGAATCTGCCAAGTAACTACGATCTTCAGAGGTGAAAAGTACAAGTATTGTGGGAGTATGAAGTCACATAAAATAGAAATACTTTTTACACAAAGTATCGCCCACTCCTTCCTCCACACAAAGTGTGTACTTTGTGTGTACAAATAAGTAACGTGTGCGTAAATGTGCTTGGTTCTGTCACTGTTCTGTATTTCCTCTATAAAACGTATTACTTCCTCTCTGAAATTTGCTTAATTTCCTGTCAGTGCTTCAGTTCAAACCTTCACCCAGTTACTGATGTCAGACCGTCACGCTCAGTTGTCTCCTTGGTCTCAAACTGTAATGCATCAATAACAAAAATATAACAATTCTTATTTTCAGGTGATTTTAGACTAATAAAAACAAAGTTATGAATATTATATTCCATTTCTGCCATATTCTGTAAATAGAGCCTCCTAAGTCTGACACCTTTAGCTTTTGACGAGTATCATTTTTGGACTTGGTCTCGTCAAGATGAACAAGCCTAAAGGTGATCTCTGGCTGCTTTTCTAACTGGTTTGAAGTGGGTGGGGCTAAGCTGAGAAAAGGCGATGTCATGTTCTTTCCATGCGCCAATCAGGATTCAGCAACAATTGGCTCAGAGTCACTGTCAATCAAGTCCTAAAGAGATCAGCTTAAAAGTTTTTCCTTGCCACTGTCACCAAGTGCTTGCTCATGGTGGCAATTGTTGGGTCTCTGTGAATACTATTATAAAGAGTACGGTCCAGATGTGAAAAATGTCCAGAGAGTTATGATTCGAGCCACATTTCCAGGAGCTTTAAGGGTTTTTAAGACCATTCTAATGCTGTTGAAGACTGATTTTGAAAAATTAAGTTGGAAATACCAAGCTGTTTCTGACTTCAGAGATAATAAAAGTTACTTTAACTGCTTTCCAGACTGTCCATGTATCAGTGCCAACAAATCATCTTCACATTGACTGCAGTTCTGCCTCTGGAGAGCATTAGCAAATAGCAGAAGGCTGACACGGCCTTCCACAGGCTCGGAGCGATAAAGTATAGACATTGGGGGATTGAAGGAGGGTCTTATATAACGTCTGAGCACTTGAACTAAAGTTTTACTGGAGGTTCAGTTCAGAATCGTACCCCTGAGCTCCAAACATATTCCTAATCAACGAGGGAATGAACTTTGAAGGTCTAGACAGCCCGTTAATGAAAAAGATGTCAGAAAGGCACTGAGGTGTCGTCTTGAGTCTGTACCTTCATGAAACAACACAGATCAGACAGCTTCCATCTGTCGGCCCGGTGATTTAGAGATATTAAAGGTTCGAGTGTTTGTGGGATTACATTTATGACAGGTGATTTATAGTTTTTAGTTTTCATGATAAATGATTTGAAGTATAAAATCCACAAAAATGAAATACTGAAGCCTAAATTCTTTTTACTTACTTGGAGGAAATCTGACTACTTCTTTGTATTTTACGACCCATCAATACCAGAAGCACATTATGAACTACATTTACCCTAAACTCTGGTGATCAGAACAGAAAATGACACAAAATCCAGGCGAAAACTGCTTTTCACGAGGCGTTTTTAGCAACAAATTGGTGAAGAACTCAAACATGTTTTATAGAGCAAACAAGCGATTATTGGTGAAGTTGCTCTGTGAAGGTCAACAGTAAAATTTTCTACAAAAATCAGCAATTTTGCTTCTCTCAATCATCAACTGCAAACTTTCCCAGTTGCTTTTAGAACACCAGACTGCTGGCCCTGATTTGAATGATCTTGGCCGTGTCTGGAGGAGCCACTCAGAGAGGGTAAATGTCATCTTGGCAGACCCTCGTCGACATTTATTCATGAGTTTGGACTCCAGATACACTTTCCCATGAAGGGGCCAAATCAAACAAGTCTAAGATAATTTGTTCACTCAGCTGTTGGATTCTTAAACTGTAGGACGAGTTGCTTTTGCACACAGTTTAAGAAAGGTTCATGGACATTTGGTGGTTTTATAGCTCACTGCAACTCTATTACGTTGAAATCCACTGTATGTTTATTATATTTAGAGTATTTATGTGTTTTATTTGGTTGTGTTGATTGGTGTTTGCGAATCAAATTGCCCCGTTGGGATATTAAAGACTATCTGATCTAATCTAATTGGTCCTTCTGAGATAAAACCATCTGGCAGACTGTAACGTGAGCGGCATGTTTCACATCACTAATTTGTTAAGCAATAGCCACCATGGAAGGACTGACATGTGATCTCTGAGAAACACAGGACAGAAATCTTTAAAATGAGAAATGATCTCAGAAATATCGAGAGAAAAATTTAAAATATTGCAGAGGGGAATTTTGTATCCTGGAGTTTTTGTTCATTTTTCAAAGATGTCACCTGGCTAACATGACTAATTCTGATGTTTCGGCATGGCAGCCACAGCATTTCCTTAAACTTGTGATATCAGAGGAGGGCTTCACCTCATGACACACCAGATTTAACCGGACTTCCCTCTTCAACATCTGACTGTTAGATTCGTGGCTGAGTTTCACTGCTTCAGAGAGAAGCCACTTTCAGCAGAAAAGAGAAGAGCAACCTGACTTTTAAAAAAAACTGCTCAGGCGCAACATTCAAGAAAAAGACTTCAGACCACATCGGGGTCCAACAGAGCAGAAACCAGAGACCACATTTTCTAACATTACAGACTTTCACTTCATCAGACAGAGGCTGAATTCTGTTGCCGGACGGATGGATTGTTCTCGATCTCGTGGGCTCACAGATGTAGTTACGTTGACGGGAACTTTACTGCTTTTGTCTGCAGCTCAACATTTGGCTAACGTCACACACTAGCAGTCATTCGTCTGGAGGCTCTGCAGCTCGGCACCTCGCTGTGACGGCATGCCGGTTCAGCAAAGACTAAAACATTTAATGTCTAATTCATTCATGGAAAGTGGAGCTAGCTGAAAATACTGCTGACCGACTGCAGTTTAACATAATGTTCTGAGTAAATATGAATCGTTTAGACACAATGGAGACAAAAATCAGACTAGTGGGTAACTAAAGTGTAGTTTCTGCTGCATTATCCAGAAAAAAACTGCAATCAAACTAAACAAATACAGGAATGATAGCAGCTTATATTTAATACATTACCTTGTAACAAAAATATGATTTTTAAGACACACTGATTAAGGCATAAAGTCGTGACATAAATTTGTGATTTAATATATTTTAATATACAGTCCTGGTAATCATCAACTTTTTTTGTAAAATTACGAATTTATTGTCATAATTCTGTGATTTTTTCTTGAAATATTTGAAATTTAGTCTCAATTATGTGGCCCTAAAAAACTTCCAGAGCAAGTAAAAAAGTTATCAGCTGCTGAGCACCACTATGGCTGCCAGAGTGCATGTTACAGCTCAGTTCAAGGCATTAATCTCACAATATTAATAAGCAGTCAGACTTGTTCGTTAGCACACTGACAGCAGACTGAGGTTCTTACTTGGACTTGTTGATGGTGCGTTTGAGTTTTTTCTCCAGCTGCTTCATGCGGCCGATCGCTGCCGTATATTTGGCCGCCGTCTCCTTGTGCACCAGTTCGCTTCTCGTCTTGGTGTGCTCCGCCTCCATCACCTGCGACAGCCAATCACAACTCACCGTCAGCCACATCAGCTATGCATAGAAGTTAAATATGTTTAACAGTGTTTTGTCAACTTTCTGTCACATTTTGTGACACAAGAGGACCAAGCACCTCTGAAGATAGAAGGTTTATAATAATAATAATGTAAGAATATGTCGAGTTTTCCTCACCCGCTGGGTGGCGTGGTTCAGCATCTCCTGCCAGGCCGAGTCAAACTGCCGGTTGTCCTCCTCCAGCAGCCTCTGCTCGGCCAGGGAGATGGTCTCCTTCGCCGCCCGCAGGACCTCAGTGGCTCTCTGGAAGTCCTGTGTGGCTTTCTGGGCCTCCAGCTGAGCCTGAAAAACACACCAAAAAAAAAATGTTTGCACTTGGAAGTTATTCCGAGCCATGTCTTTGCTGCAGTAATAAACTTGTTGATGCCCGAGGAGAACAATCCAAACACACTGTGCCTGTGGATCAGCTACAGTGTATTTACTCTCTGCAGCCATTCTGTGGGTTTCATTCACACGTGATCAACAAGAGGCAGTCGGGGGTCAAACAATCTCCTCATGTGAGGCTTTACTTCATCTTGATCTGTGGAGCTCTGGAGAAATCATTTTCTTCTCATGAAGCAGTGATTCAGATATATTAAATACACATTGTTTATTTGTAAGTCTTCACGCCTCGGCTGCAAATTTACTCCCACAAGCCTCTTCTCGTATTCAGACTGAACTCTACAACAGCACTTGTCATCCACAGAGCAGTTTGGTTGAATGCATAACTTTTATTATGTTAAAAGTGCTTCCTGTCCTTCATTTTTTGCCATTTTTCTCCTTTTATGACATAAAAATATCTGAAAATCACTTTTCAGAAAGTTTAAAATCTGGAGAATCTAGTTTATCCAAGTTATTGTCCAGTGAGAGCCTAAATGAACATTTCTGACTGAATAATTATTTTGTATTTTGTTATTTTCCCAAAATATTTCTGCAACTAACGTCTGTTTTCATTAGCAAATAATCTGTTGGTTATGTTTTTTTAATCTTTTGGTCAATAAAAAGTGTTAAAATGCAAATCAAACATTCCTGGAGCCCGAGGAAATGTCTTCAAATGTCTTAAAACCCCAAAGAGAAAAGAAGAAAATGCTGTATGTATTCACTTATATACATATATTTGAATATAATTTCAGTGATGCACAGACTGGGCCAAAAATACCTCAGATCAAATATTCAAGTGTAAAAAATAGAAACTTTAAACAGCAGAGCTCTTTGTTGCCGCGGTCAGACTTCGTTGACGTCATCAGAAGATAAGACTGTTGTTCCGTCCACAGTGTGAATGAACACGTTATGTGTGAATGCACGGATAAGAGAGGTTCGACACGCTGCGTGTTTGTGTGTGTGTATTTGTATGTGTGTGTGTGTAAAAATCAAGTTACTACACTGGTAAAGTTACAGAGGACCCAAATAAAAATAATATAATAAGAATTTCATGATACATTTAAGAGGAAATACAAGGTTTTTTTTGCTGAGACACAATTTGGACACGGATGCCTCATTACTCGGAACTCAGAGCGTAGAAAACACAAGACGTCAGGAAAAACTGCCTCCTAATTGACCCAAATTATCACTTGTTTAATGTCAAATATCTGCCGCAGAGTGTAAAAAGGTGAAATATTTGAATTCACTTCGCCTTTTTAATGTTAACAGATTTATCTCATCACAGAAAAATTCTTACTCTGACATTAATTTGTAGACTTATCAGCAGAATGTCATGTTTCATGGTGGGAAGCTCCACCAGGCGCAGTTTCACAATTTCTGCTTATTAAAGAGCCGACTGTGTTCAAGTGTTCACGCTGCAACTCACGATTAAAAGGTCCAGTTTGTAACATTTAGGAGGATTCATTGGCTGAGATGGAATATAATATGCATAACTATGGTTTCATTTGGGTACATTAACATGAAATTAAGAATCATTGTGTTTTTTTTTCCTTAGAATGAGACTTTTATATCTACAGAGTGAGCGGGTACGCCAGAACAGCGAGCGGTATTCAGTTGGTTGCAATGTGCAACCTCACCGCTTGCCAGCATACGCACATAATTTAAGTTTCTGCTCGGCTGAAGGCGGGACGTGCTAAAGATGCTGCGATGGATCCCATGAACTGTGCGTGTGATGCTCCATTTACGAGCTTTCAGTCCTACAAAAGGCCACACCTTCACAACAGGCCGTCAGCAGAATGTGACAAAACCAGTGTTTGACAAACAAGGTGTGTGTGACTGTGTGTGTGTGTGTGTGTGTGTGTGTGTGTGTGTGTGTGTGTGTGTGTGTGTGTTAGGATGATGTCAGCAGCATTAAGCCAATCCTTTCCCCTTTTGATGTGTAAGCTGCAGCTGAGAGCGCTGACTTGAACCCAGAATAAAGTGTTTTTCTGTGACTGAATGAGAGAGAGAGGATGTGTGTGTGTGTGTGTGTGTGTGTGTGTGTGTGTGTGTGTGTGAGAGAGAGAGAGAGAGAGAGAGAGAGTGGTGTTGTTGTTGCATATATAATGTCCAATATGAATGTGATGAATCATCACTGATGTGTTGCAGTAAACTCATCTCTCTCTTTTTTTCTGAAATCCTGACAAGCACTTTAAGTTTTTCGGAAGTTTGTCGGAACAACTCGACTCAGAAACCACAAACCAACACTAATGTGGATCAGCTTCAGTCAGTTTACTGAATATTAAATCAGAAGTTGATTCTAATGACCCAGTTACTGTACAAACTTTGGTGTTTCTGTCTATAGGAATTCAGCAGGGACGCCTATAGAGACCAAGAGTGAGAATACATGTGTGAACTACAGCAAAACATTTAATGATGCCACTTTATTCCAAAGTATTTTGGGATTTCTTAGCCTGATTCTAGTGGCACACTTTTCTTTAATCAACATGCACGTGTATTGATATTGATTTATTAACATTATACTGCTACAGTCAATGCAACATGTCCTGAATATTTGTAAAATAGGCCGTTTCGATCCACAGATCCAGTATCAGCCTTCCATCAGCTCTCCGGGTCAGTCTCCAGTCTGCAGACGCTCTGACATCACCGCATGCTCACTGTAATTTCATTATCAATGCTCATCAGCGTGCCAGCGCAGCAAGAAGCAAAACAACCTCTGCCTTGTTGCCGTCATGTGTTCGTCTTTGTGTTCCACGCTGCTGCCTGAATGCACATGCTGACTGAATCGCTACGGAGAGCCATGTGTTACCTACAGTAACGGGAAATTAGAACCAGCTAAACACTGGTAAAAATACAGTGAATTTGAACATTTGGTTGACACCTGGTAGACGTTCATGTCAAGTTCATTTCCCACCCCTGATCTGAACTAGTCAAACTCTGAAAATAAAGCCCAAAAATGAATTCCTGTCAGCTCCAGCTGCACTTTAGGATTAATGTTTGAGGGAGCTCATTGTGGATTTATGTCCCCACAGGGAACAAAGAGGCTTAACATGCTAAAGATTATCACTGTGTGTGCATGTTAACATACCAACAGCAGCATTGTTGCATGCTAAAATGCAATGCTAATGTTAGCAGGTGTTAACATAAGGTAGGTACTTTCAAACAACAATCTGATATCACAGTGTCCGCTGCCTAGCAACACTTTATATTTTGTTTGGGCGGTAGGCGGGTGCACCGTCACCCTTTTGGCAAACAAATGCATCAGATCCTACCGACAACCTCCACCACACACTACAAGGCTGCTGCTGCGGCTGTTTTGCTACATAACATCCACGAAGCAGTAGAATGAGGTCCTACGTCATTTTCTGTGGTTGCCGTGGTCACAATGCGAGTCGTGATGGCAAGAAAACACTTCAACCATCAACAAACGTTTTCTTGCCAACATCGGTGGAAACTAGAAGGGTACTTGGAAAACAAAGACCTCCGCCAAGTCCAAGACCAATCCAGTCTTCTATGATCTGCAAATCTGCAAGTGCAAGCGCTATATTTATTGTGTATCTGCTCCAAAATTTAAGGGGTTCTTCCTTGGCTGATGCTACACCTTTCCACCAAGTTTCAGTAGTTTTTCTGTAGCCCTGCCTACAGGCAAAGAAACAAAAGGCACAGAAATCGACCTCCTTGGTGGAGATCATGAATGCTGTGGTAGCAACTACTTGCCTTTAGACTGGTCAACATGCATGTCCTGAATATGTCTGCCATACAGAGGATACTGATGATCTTTCTTTTGGCGCCATCTGCAAGCCAAACTTTCACATTTTGTGGTAAATATCTGAGTAAATCAAAGAAGTCGTCTCTCCATTTGTCATCCCTCTAATCACTACAACCTCACAGAGCTGCTCGTGCAGCAAGGTTTTAGTCTTGTTTTCCTCCTCCACCACCACCTCCTCCTCTTCTCTTGTCACGTTGCCCACAAGAATCCCATCCTACACGTGCTCACTCCCTCCCCCCGCCTCCCTCATTCTGTCAGCACAAACATTAAAAACAGTCTTGTTGGTCTGCTCCGGTCAAGACGGAGAAGTTACAAGAGGTTATTGTTTCCCTGGCTTTAAATCAGTGTTTACTTGCAGACTAATCGACGTGTTCACCAATCATTTTTTTGTACTGCACAGTCTTTACTTTTCAAAGCTACATGTTCCTGTTTTTCATGGTTGAGTACTTTTATAAATGAGACCAAAATGCACAAAATAAAAGCCCATGTGAAGTGAAGCGTGTCCAGTTTTTCAGACGTGTAGCGCAACGACAGACAAACATCTAAATAAAGCTTCAGCCTTTATTCTCTTTGTCCTAGTTTGTCACAGCGGCGCCGACGTGTCAGCTTCAGGCAAGCTCAACGACATCATCATCAGTCAGCCGCCGTTCAAAGCCGACGCTCTAAAAAGGAAGAGAGGAGCAGTGAGGAGTAAAAAAAGAGGCGAGTGGAAGGAAGTAAAAGAAGAACAACATAACCATGTGTGATACAGTTGATCAGACGATTTCAAAGCCGGGGATGTTAATCTTCTATAAACAGACTCAGCTGATCTGGTTTCAGTTTCAGGGAGCGTCAGTGAGGTCCAGCACTGATGCTGGGTAATCGGGTCTGTGTTTCACTTCATCCCAAAGATGTTGGATGTGGCTGAGGTCAGCCAAGTCCTTCCACACCAAACCAGCTGGTTTTAGCTGGGTACACACTTTAAGATCGACCGCCCACAAATGACTCGACCGCCAACAAATGGCAACTCTTTTGTGCTCTTTGTTCAACTAACAGACACTGCTGAAGCTGGATTCATCTGAATTTTCAGATAAACGTTGAAGTACAGTTTAACCCAGAGCTAGGACTGTGGATTTTCTTCCCCATCACTCCCACTGGAAGCTCATTAGAAAGGCAACAAAGGCCAGAATGATGACAGCGAGAAACAGTTTCAATGCTCATATGAGAGCCTGACTATTGTTTAAAATTTTTAAATCTATCCTGTAAAATAATCAACAAAAGTATCATCAATCAGTACCAACTGAACCAAACTGGAATAGACTGATCATTTCGCCAAAATAATGTTGACAATCAGCCCAATAATCAATATATGTGTCCCCTTTTTGTGTGCCTTGTGTGTTTGGGGGCATCAACATCAGAAGACATCTTCCCCAAACTGTTGGTAGGTTTCTGAAGAGCTGTTGTGAAGCTCAAAGTGTGGCCTCCATCTTAGAAGTCCTGCCTCTGTGGCCTAACCACTAAAAATCCAAAAATGGATTGTGGTGGAGCTGAGGCACTCCTGGGCGCTTAAACAAGCCACCTGCAGCGGCTCCCACCTGTCAGTCAAAGTGTCCACGCTGCTAATTCTGCATAACTTTAAGCCTTAATATCATTTGAACAGGTGAGTTGTATATAAATTCACCCTCAGTACAGTTGTCATGAACGGGGAAATTAGCTATAGAGACCAAAACTGTTTTTTGTACCAGGCTGTAAACATGTTTACTTCTGCTGTGAAGTTGGACATTTTAACATGGGGACACAGCCCCAGACCAAAAGTACACAAACGTATGTGAACGGAGCGATTTCTCAAGATCTTGGCGTGTTCTTGTAATCTTTGTCACAGTTCACAGCTGCTACTTATCTTTGTACTGAGTTTAGTCAAGAGAGGTGTCAATACCACAACAAGTCAGTTCTGCTTTAAACAGAGTGTGAATGTGTGTGCTGTGTCACGCTTTGAGCAAGCGTGACAAGAAAAATAAAATCTAATTTCTCTATTTTGGATCTCTTTCTCTTCTTCGCCTTCCCCGAATCATCTCTTTCATTTCTCATTGATATTCTTCTACCTGCCTTCTTATGTCTCACCCTGTCTCTTCAACTTTGTCGTTCTTCTCCACCCTTTCTATCTTTATCTGCCCGTCTCCTTCCATCCATCTCCATCGCAGGCTACAATCCCTCCCTCCATCACAATCTCTCTCCCCTCGTCATCCATCTCCTTCTTTCCTTTCTTCCTCTCCCCTCCCCATCTGTCACTTTCCATATCCTGCTTAATCTCTCTGGCTTGCCACATTTCTGCCCTTTTGTTTGCCTCTTTTACATCCATCTCTCCATGTCTTGCTTCATCTTTCCCTCTACACCGCTCTCCATCCCTGCTCTCAGCATCATCTTCACTCAGCTCTGTCGCTCCCACTCATTTGCTCTGCGACTTCATATTTTAATCACTCCGCATGCGGCCTATGAAATTTTCACAGTGACGAAACCTCCAGAGGGAAGTCGATGTGTAACTAATGCAGAAGTGCAGAAACCGAGCTGCGATTCGCTCTCTGTCCCTGGAAGAAAAAAGGCAATTTGGCTCTGCGGGCGCTTATAGTACTCAGCAGAGAAAACATGCTTTGTTAACGTCTGAACAGAAGAAGGGAAAAAGAGGAATGAAGGCAGGGAGAAAGAAAAGAAAGATGAAATAAACCTATGACTGCTTTGATTTTAGCTGTGTAACTACGTCCATACACCTCCTTCATGGGTCATTGTGGAGCTGATGAAACTGAATTATAGTAAACAACCGCCTGTGCCCACTAATACTGGAAAAAGACAATACTACAATTATTACTAGTGTAGGAGGAGACACACATATGTACACCAGACTAGATAAAACCTACTAGAGACGCACCAACCCAACTTTATCTCAGGCTATCCACCTGCTGAGCACCAGTGCCACCAGAGCTGATCGCGGCCGGTCTAGACAATGCTTGTGATTCCACCAGAAGCCCCTCAGAGCGTTACCAAAGTCTGGCTGCAACGCCATGAGCCGTGCCCAGTGGGATCTGGAAAAAAAAAAAAAGCTGGAGCACTCCGAACACCTCGAGTTAATAAAAACTTCATAATTCAGAGCAGAAAAGTGTCCAAAGTCATCTGTATGTTTCTCCCATTGTTCAAACAGATGTATAGAGAGTAAAATGTTGGCAACACTTGTTCCTTAACACAAAAATGATTCCATTTCTAAGGCAAGGAAATTTTCAAATTTCATATGATTACAAGTAAATGTACTTTACATGACTACATGAACAGAGGCTGTAAAAACTGAAATATATATATAATGAGTCACTTCGGGAAAAGAGCCATAATGGCCTTTGAAACCTTTTATCGGTTAAATCCCGGCAAAGAGAGGAAGACATCAAGGAAGAGCGATGGGAGGACAGACAGAGGGGACAGGTAGAAGTCTCATCATTAGTCAGAGCTGTCGAACAAAGACGATGTGGTGAAATGAACCTTTAGATCATAAAAGACCTTCACGTCGTCCTTGTGACGATAAAAACAAGACATCAGAGTCTGTTCGCGTCTTGCATATTTCCTCGCTGCCATGTAGACGTTTCTCCTTCATTCATCCAGGGAGGAATGGCTTGATGACCCATCTTTACACTCATGATAAGCTGTAACTGGAGTGCTCAGAGTTATCTAAGAGGCGACCACTAGTCCAGTCAGTCAAGGGACTCAAGAAAGACCTAAATCTGTTTGTCTGCCACGATTAACAGAAGAGAGGCAGGAGGGGTTTTGAAGGAGACAGTATCTCTATTCAAAGTGACCTGATTTCTCCAGTTTTCGAGGAAATTCAATTATTTTTATCTCGGCTCCTTGATCAAATCCGGCAATTAATTTCCTCTAAAGAGGAAGCACGATCTGGGACAATAACGTCTACTGCAAACGGTGGTTGAAGGCCATTCGAGCGCTGTAAACGCGGTGTCCTTTCTGTGCCGGGATGCCCGACTAACCCTTAGCCTTCAGCAAAGCCATGTTTTATTCCAGGAGAGAGGTGAACGAACTGGCCTAGATATGCGAGGGAGCTTCAGGGTTGAGCGGACCACAGATGACTTCAACAGCAGGGCGGAAGCCTCGGAACTCTGATGCTCGCTTCACGGAAGGAAATTAACCCAGATACATGCAGGCTTAGAAGTAGAACTGCCAGCATTGCAAGTTTAAAAGGGAAAGCAAGGACTCATTTTAGTCTTAGGCCGGTTTTCCTATGATAAAATATTTTCAACTTTTCAGTGCAAGGTGCAAAGTTGAACTGCAGGTCAATGTCATGCTTGACCGAGGCAGCCAATCGAAACAAGCAAAAGTTGGACTTTACTGCTTTACCACTTCCTTCCTGTTTTCATACTGGTAGATGTAATAGGTATGGTGGAACAATAGCCGCAAACACAGACGAGAAGTTGAAATTCATGGACACAACTGGCAGCACAACACATGGAAGACATGGTTCAGTTACTCAGTGTATCAACAGACAAGAAGTCAAGGTGGATAAAAAGCCTGCACACATTATTACACATTATTGCATGTTCTTACTTACTGAGGAAACTTGCACCCAACCACAAAGCAGTCACAACCAATCACATGCCTGCCTGAGCCATTTATGCAACAACTGACTGGCCAGTGGCATCACAACAAACACAGCAAACACACACAGCAGCATCCCAGGTGGTCCAAGCACAACCAGATGGCTTTGACCTTGCAGCTGCTTCCTCTGCCTCCGTCGCATAAATCTCCAAATCCCTCCATCTTTCACTCCATCCATCAGCACCGTTCCCCGTGGCTAATGTCTGATGTGACGTGCACTGCCTGCCAAAAACATTTCACTCCGGTGGGGGAGGGAGGGAGATAAACAGAGAGAGAAAGTGGCTTGAGAGAAAAACCACGACATAGAAGGAGACGTGACTTTAAGCCAGAGAAAGAAAGCTTGATTGACGGGCGAGAATATGTAAATGTTGTCTGATTAATGAGTCAATTCCCAAATTCTAACTATTTATTACATAATAAAATCACTATAATAATCACGTCTCCAGACCCACGTCTTTTGCTAATAAAAAGTGACCACAATTTGTACATTTCGTGTGTCTACTGTCATTCTCTCCTCTGTTAAACTGCTCCACAAAAGAGGAATGGTTTGCAGACAGTTAGGAGACAAGAGTCAATAGTAAAAATATCTAAAATCTGTTGAATAAACTGTGTGAACTTATTGTCCCATCAGAGACTGAGCTAATGAGTTTGAGGACTGACATTTAGCAAGCTCGCTCGCTGGCTCAGGGAGCTTTTTCTCCCTCCGATAGAGTGCTGCAAGAATGAGTCTGAAAACCTGGAAATGAGTTAGCACTTTTGCACTACGGCTTCCCTCGCCTGTAACCCAATGATTTCTTTTTTATGGGTTCTGGTAAGATTCCTAAAATAAGGTCTGCGGTTAACACAAGCTTTTCGTGTTTTGTTCTACGGCGTAAAATACCTCAGTAAATATCTGACTTGTGAATTCTGAAGCTTTTACCCGGGGCTAAATGAGACTACAGAGGTTGTCAGGGACACCTTAACCTCATCTTCATCTTCTCACCAACCCCACCCTTCAACTCACCCCTCCACTCAACCATAGTCCCTCTTGGAGTCCCATCTGTCTAATGAGAGAGACAGCACAGGTTCTGGCGTTCGCTCCTGACACAGAGCCAAAACAATCACGACCATTAAGTGAAGCGTGTCTTTGTTGCTGTTCCTCACTCCCCTTTTCTCACCACCTCTCACCACATTGTTTTTCCTCTCCCTGCTCGCAGCTTTCTCTGTCAGCAGCATCAAATCCTCCTCTCCAAAAACTAGCACATCGAAGCCTGAAAAGGCACCGCGTTCATCGTGCCCCCCCCCTTCGCCTCGCTGATCCCTTGACATCTGTTCAAACTCAGGCCACCGTCACAGATGACATCCTCACATCTAACATGTGAGGATCATGAGCAGGAGGTGGTCGAGTTTAATGTCAGTCCAAAAGAGCATATTAAAAAAAAATCATAACAAGCTGTTTGTTTTGAAACGATAAGTTAATTAAATGAGTGAAAGATAACTTTAGCAACAGAAAACAGTGTAGTGCTGCAGGCTGAGCGGTCTGCTGGTTTAAATCAGCCTCTGCGGTCGTCACATTGATGAGGAGGCGCTGAGTCATCCACTTTCAGACTTTAATGCTCCATTACAATACAAAAGCAGAGTATTCACTGCTGCTCCACTCAATCGTCTGACCCTCATACTCACAGAATAACAAGCAAGGACAAGTGATTCGGCTCCAAAAAATATAAAAATCCAAAATTTAGAAAAAGGGACTACCTACGAATAACAAGATAACACAAAAACAAACGCTCACATATCTGGGCTTATTTCCATCTCCAGCCTCGAGTCTCAGGAGGTGAAATGGAATAAAAAATGAGCCTCATGCATATTTCATTACATTATAAAAAAAAAAAAAGTTCAGATATGGCAGCCAGAGTCAGCACTTAAAAAAACGTGCATCTTTAAAAACGATGCGCACTCAAGAGAACACTCCACAAACTTTATTGCTTCGTCACCCTGACCCACTTCCTCGACAAGTGTTCAGGTCATCGGTAAGTGCATCTTCTTTTTGGACCACCTGACAAACCTTCACCAGGGCGATCAAAAGCTTAAAGCTGTTTCAGGTAACTGTCGGAGACACTGTTCCCCGACAGGAAGGACTCATGTTTGATTCATGCAACTTGAAGGGTTGAGTCACAAATGCAGTTATGACCGAAATCAATTTATTCCAGCGGCGTCAACACACATCACTGAATTCCCTCAGAGAGGTTTTCATGTAGTGAACCTCAGGTGAACTCTGACATGCAAACTCCTGCCGTTAACCAACTACAGGACGTCTTGACGGTGCTGAGCCTTGAAGCAACAAGAGACCCGGAGAGTCCAAAACAGTTAATTCACACTTAATTGAGAATATGTGACCGGACAGTAAGGCTACCTCCCAAATACTCTATGAGTCATCAGTTGAGGATACCAAGCTGAAACACATTTTGTCAGTGGAATCTCTGCACCTTTGCTTTTTTGCTGCGTCACTGCACAAAGTAATGCAGGAGCGACAGCATGGCAGGCTGTAAACTTTACAAAGCGAGTCTCAAAGTGACCACAAAACTAATTGTGGTGAAAGCAGAGAAGGGGAATAGAGACAGAAGGGGAGGCTGATGGTGGACAGCGTGAGGCTGGGCAGCAGCTGCCCCAAGCCAGGCTGTGCTACAACCACCTCTACTGCTGCCACTCTGATTGACAGCAATGTCAGCAGGCCGGCAGGAGAGACGCTCCGGGGTGCGCTTGGAATTTATAACCGAACAATGAGCGGGACACAGACTTTGACTTTGGTAGGCTAAAACATGAGACTCGTGTAGGCTGATGTAGGAGTTCTCGGTTTTTCATCCACTTGTTAGTTCATGCTCGCATGACTACCCATTAACTATTATCTATAACTGCACCACCGTGCCATTATAGCAGTATAATGACATGACGATGGTGGAAATTAAGACTTGCACCTTTTTTTTCATTAATTAATTGAAAGTACTTTTATAGCCATCAATTTAATTTAAAAAAAGCTTCTTTTGTTTTCAAACTCACATTCAAGGCCCTATAGGAAGTCCCTTATTGTACTCCAGCATGAATCATTAGCTGCCAGCGGCATGCCAGATATGCAAAAAACCCTGTAAGAGTTATAGGTCTGTATTTTATCTTTTATCCGGAGTCAAGGTCAAACCAAAGCGTTTGTCACCACCGGCCGCTGCCACCGCTCCCTGGGCGCTGTCGGCTGCTTATCTGCACCCACAAATAATGTGTTTCTTATCAGAATGAGTGGGAGAACGATGGAGGGAGCAGACGGAGAAAGAGAAGGATTTTCTTAGGAGGCAAACATAACAATGAGTAAAGGTAAATATTGTGCATACCGCGATGACGGAGAAGGCTAAAAGGGAACTGAGATTGAGAAATGTAGAAGAGGAGGAAAGGAAGGAAGGAAGAAAAGGCATCAAATGTACGAAGAATGATTGAAGGGTGGAAGGAAGGAATCAAGGAAAGGAATAAATAAAATAGAGCAAGGAGGAAACAGAGTAAAAGGGCTGAGTTGTCAAGCTTTCCTTACCTTCCCTCCTAAACACATTCACTAGTCAACAACAGAGCGAGATAAAATTAAAACCCCAATTATATAATCAAGTCAAGCTGAAGTCAAGCTGCGTGCTGACAAAAAAAAGGCCAAACATTAGACACGGCTGTGTTGTGAACTGCACGAACACAGTGGCCCAGTGTGCATTTAATTTGAGATATATTTAGCTGGCAAATCATTAAAGCAAGAGGCATCAAGGCGATTTGTGTGAGTTCTGCCTTATTCGTGTCAGGGGCCATTTACAAGACTCTCAAAAGCTGATAACAGCTTTATTAGAATCATTAGACACCCTCAGTGAGAAGAAAAAAAAAAAAACATTCACCGCCTCCAACAAGCAACTGTTTTTACTCGACTTCAGCTCTTTCTATTTCGGTTCCAAAAGCCTTTTTCACCATCTGTTCAGAAAAACAAAATCTGTATCACAGATACATACTCACATTTGATCCTTATAAATGTCTACAGTGCTGCTGCAGGGAGCTAAAGGATTGCACCGTCTTGTTAAAAAGGTCTAAACGCCTTCAGGGGGCAGCGGCTCATTTAGAGATAGATTAGACAAGATGGACAGACACTAAATCCCTGCAAGGAATCTGAGGGTGATTTGTTCATGCTGAGCGAGACGGAGAGCCCACAATCCATCTGCTCCGAAAGATCCTGCTCTGTCCTCTAAATCAGACCCAACAAATTCAGTATTACATAGAAAATTGGCAACAATCCACCATCATGGCAGCATAAAGTACCTTCAACAAATACAGGGTGACCTGCAATTTAATTCACAAGTTATATATCCACCTAGTTTGCTCAGAACCATGAGACTTAATTTAGACGTAGCTAGTATTAATAGCATCTCAACAGAACACAGAAAAAAGATTTTATGCCAATCCAAACCCATGAATTTCATAAGTTGACAGGAGACAACAGTGGAGCTGAGGCACAGTGGTGGTTTGAGCACCAAAGTACAGCTGGGACTGACTGAAGTAGTAAGAGACCTTGGCCTTCTGGTGAGGAGATTTGCCACAATTTTCCAAATGAATAAAGTTAACAAGTTTTTTAGCAGTAGCTACGAGTCATATAAATATTATCCAGAACATTACTTTCCAGACTTACTGTAAGAAAAACCTTAAACCATTAAAATGCCTGGGTGGTAGTGAAGCAGCGAATTTCTGCAGAGATCTGATAAAAGCTGCACTGCAGGCTGTAGTCATCAGGAAGGGGAGAAAGACAAGAGAAAAACTCAGTATGAGGGAAGGACAAAGAGACGAGTGATAAAAAGATCTGAGAGCAGAACAAGGCTGGCTCACCGTAACTGACGCTTATCCTTCTCTGTTGATATAAAGCATAACAAATGCTAAATCTGCCCTTGGCGGCACTTTGAGAGCAAGCGCAGATAAATACAGCAGATGAAAAATGTTTATGTGGGCCGTTGGATTCAGCTATGGCGATGTTGGCCGTGATTTCAAAGTCATTGGTTTCAAACGTCAGACCTGCTGAGAAAAGCTGGAAGAGGGAGCTAAATCAGCAATGTGCCCTTGAACAATATGCTTCAACCAAAAATACAGTATAGTTAGGGTACAAAGATGAGCAGACTATGTCAATGGTCGTTATGAAAAGGGGCATAATAGTACATTATTACTGCTGTGGTTATTCATACAGAGTATCTGATACTTTCTTTGCCAAGGAAATTTCAATTCAATCATCAACTAAGCCAGCAGCCGTCAGAATAATAACAGATAATGACTCCGCTTAATAGACTCTTGATCTGTGATCCAGAGAAAAATTGGACAGAGAAAACAGTCATAGAGACTAAAGCCAGTCATAGAGACTGAAGCCAGACATCCTGAGGACAAACTATGAATGAATAACCCTTGTGGGTTCTATTTAAGCCTGACCCTGAACCCAAATTTACCAGCAACTGGCAATAAAACCAACTGATCAAGAACAATTACAGTTGGGAAATTAGGTAGATTGGACCCGGCTTGAACTCATCAGATCGGACACCAATTGGTCGAGATGAACTTCAGTACAGAATCTTTAGAGATGGTAGGTGCCTTTCTCAAGGACCCTTCAGCAAGGAAGATGCTTCAGAACACAAGGTCTACTTTCTTTACAGGACCGTCTCTCCAACTAAGCGAAGATAGCGAAAGTGGGTCATCTGCATGCGGAGACGAGCTATAATCCTCTCCGAAACTTGATGTCAAGCTAAATTAGTCTGTCTGGTCATGCAAAAAAAAAAAAGACTGGTGCAGTATAACTAACAGCCCAATCCAAACTGTGTCCATACAGAGCTTATCCAAATGGTTTCCTTTTAAAGTTTTGCCTCCCTGGAGGAAAGTACGAACCCTGCCTCAAGCCTGATCTTCTGCATTTGTAATTCTCCTCCCTATCAAATTCACTGCAGAGTTACAACCCCTCGCCTTCTTCCCCTTTATCTTTTTCCATCTTTTATTTCTGCCTCATACACCTCAACCTATTTCTGCACTTCCCTACCATACATGACATTTCTAAAAGACACAGGAGAAACATTCATAATAAATACAGTATTTCAGCTGTCAGTGCACCACAACCAACTCTTCAGACTCTTCATTCTAGGACTTACTGTTGAAGTAAAGTTGTTCCAGTTGTTTAAGAAGTGAAAGTTAATGTTGAGGAAATAATTAGAAGGCCAGCAGGTGAGCTGCCATTTAAAAGGAACTAAAATGATCACATACTGTACATCCTCATCTCAGTTCCTCGAAGACCACTGCAAAGGAGATACTTGGTACGCCACAACGACAGCGGACAATTCTTTCTTATTATACTTAGTAGTTAATCGTATCTCTCATTTTGTCTTTATTTGCAATTGACGTGTAGACTTGTCTTCATTCTAAAGCAATCTGAGCAGCAATGCTTGGACGAAAGGTTTGACATCCCTTTCAGATGAGGTTAATGTTACCTCCCAAGTGTTGCACTCCTCCAATGCCACCCATACCGCTCAGGCAATCCAAACCTTTTGCATCTGTTGTTCCCCATTGGTGGAATGTCCTACCATTTCCTACCAAAGCAGGGGCGTCCCTCTCTACCTTCACAAGAAGACCTCCAGCTCTTCAGAGAGTACCTCCTCTCCAACACTACAACTAGACATGCTAAATCTATCCCTCTCTACAACCGTCACTTGTTTCTATGAGAGGTGTACTCATTGCTGCACTATGTCCTTGTTTGAAGTAGTTTTCCTTTTGTCTGAGCAGAGGGCCCACTATCAGCTTGACCTATTGCATGCTCTATTGACCCATCAGTAAACTAAGCTTGTAATGTTATGTTGTTTGCTACGTAAATGGAGGACACTAGCTGACAAAGTCGTCCTGAGTGGACAATCACAAAGCCAAAGCTTCTAAGAAGCAGTGTTTGGAAATATTTTGGGTTCCACAGGGTGCATGGAAAAGTAACTAACAAAGATAAGGCTGTTTGTTGACTTTACACCAGGCAGCTTTCTTTACTTTACAATGACAACAAATCTGTACTCACCTGCTAGCTTGCCAGCCAAATGAGTCAGCTGAGCCACCAAGATAAGTGTGCAACCTCGTCTAACTGCCTACTACTTTTTGGCACACTCAGCGCCAGCAGGCCTCTTGCCAGGAGCTCATAAAAATGCCATTTTCAATAACAGAGCAAGATTTATGTGCAAGGATATGCTGCCCATTTCTGACAAGGTTGGCGGTTCAAATCTCCATGGGAACCTCACATGATGAAGACAAAGCTACAAATGTTTTTGTTTTGATAAGATCATCTACTAATAGATTTTAGCTTTGTGTCATAGGTAAAGGTCAAAAAACAAGCCAAACCAAATCATACTTCAATCTTCACGAGTCGGAGTGTCATTGATTTTGTATTTTTGGTCACAAATGTCACCCGTCTCTACATGATCATTTCCATGTGATCCTTAATCAGAATAATAGTAGCAGTGGCCTCACAAGAACTTGTGTTTAAAACGGGACATACAGCAGAAAAGGGGAAGTCCAACTGCAGTGTCACTTTAGAGAAACGCCTTCATCACTGCCTGTCTTTCAGCATAACATGGAAAATTACCCAACATATTCATAGCAATTGTTGATCTCCTCGTGAAAACCCCTGAATACCATCACCTTCCTATGCGAGCCGTATCAGAAGATGGGGAGGCAAAAAAAAAAACTACATAATGAAGCCTTTTAGTCTCTCAGTCTATCCCTGAGCTTCCTGTCTGAGTTCTTACAGCTGTGTGGGCTCTTATCGAGATGTGCAGGTGGCTGCTTCCCCCTTTATTTACAACAAACACACACATTGTGCTGACGCTAGGCTGAAAAGGGAACTGAGATCTTGGTTTGAAATGAGTTTGTAGTTTCCCAGTCTCACAAATTTTAAAGATGTGTTCAAGTTATGCATTTTACTGATCACCGCCTTCGAAACTGATTCAAGTTCATGCATGAAAATTACCCTCAAAATGCAGCTTCTTAAAGCCGAACAAATGTTATCAAACAGGAAGATCATTTTGAGACGTCATTTACCGAAGGTTGAATCATGCAAAACACTTTGTCGTTGTGGTAATTCAACAATGAAAACAACTCAGTTCTTACTCATGTGTTGATTATCAACCTATCAGTATTGTCATCATCAACTCAATGATGACTTGCTCTAACAGCTAGCTTGCTCCCATCTTCCCCCCAACCATCAGGTTTCTGAGTGAAGGTTTCCAGACTCAAGTCAGAGTTAAGTCCCAAAAAAGGAGAGCTCGACTTCCTTGAGACTTGATATTACTTGAAAGCACAACCAATGCTGACCCAAGGACCCAGGAATCAACTTGACTTGGTCTTGCCCCCCAAAAGACTTTCAACAACAATTCTGAATGTCTCCACCTCCCACCATCTCTGCGCCATTGACTGACCTGTCTGGCCAACCTGCGGGCCTCCCAATAAGGTTTGGACTCCTCCACGGCCTTGCCGATCTTCTTCACCAGTTCGTCCAACTTCACTGTGGCCTCAACCAGAACAGAGCGGAACTTCTGCCTCGCATCCTGACAGAGAGAGAGAAAGAGAAGATTCAAGTCAACAAAAACTAGTGAGCATTGTGCAAAAAAGAAATGATACCAACATACTGTAACTTGTTGAATGTTTGAGGACTCGACTGAACAATCTCTGATCATGCAGATCAACTAGCTTAAAAACTATAAAGTGTGTGTGCCATATTGTAATTGGTCAGGTTAAAACAATCAGATGTTGTCTCTACTACTCTCATTAAAAATGCAAAATGTTTCTTGTTTTTCCACCTTCTAGTTCACTTCTATGAACACTTGCTACATCTCTTGACAGGGCGTTGTAGCTCCTTGCCCATGACCCTCATTTATGCAAGGATAGTAAGGAAGTAAAACTTGCTCTATTACTGCCTCTGCTATGAGTCACTGCTGGTAAAAACTTAAACATCCCCAGAGTCCCAAGATAAAACCACAAAAAGTAGGTCTAAATAATGGATAAGAAACATTAGTTCCCAACCATTTAACGCAATCTAATCTGGGCAAAGATAAAGCTGACACAGTTTTTCTGAGAACAAGTGTGTCCCTATAAACACTGAAAAACAGACCCAAGCCAATCTGTTTAGTGACGCCTGTGAAAAATTAATGTCTGATGTAATTTTGTCAACTGGCACAAAGAAAACTGCTAGTTCCTTCTTAGAGATTTGATCGTTCACTGGGACTCATCGAGGGGAATTTCTCAGACTGATGAAGCGTTCAGAGCTGAAATTTCATCATGGCTGTCTAATTGGCATAAAGGGCACAGAAGTTTCTAAGAACAAGAACAAAAGGAGCAAGAGGAAGAAAAAAATATTAGAAATTTCACAGATCCTTGCAGGGAAATTCTCTCTTTTAACCCCCACTTCATTTGCCAGGGTTAGTTATACAAGTGACATCAGGAGAAAACATGTTTTGGCGGCATTGGGCACGATCCAAGGTCCTTCTGTTAAAAGACGAGGCCCATCTTGCTGTCCCGAAACATACCCTTCAGTTTAAGAAAAAAAACTGTTCCCTTCATTAGAAGCTGAACACACTTGTCCCCAAACTGTCTTTCTTTATCTGGAAGGCTGAAAAAGACAAAGAGCAGGACTACAAATGGAAACATGATCGCTGCAACAATTGGGACTGTCAATCGGTGGGTTTGTCGTACCACGAAAGATTGTATTTGTATTTGATAATACCATTAAAACTGGCAAGGTGGAAATGTCCCCATAAAACAAGGTTTGATGGGTTTATGGAGTCTATGAGGATTCTCAGGCACCCTGTAGTAGCGGTGGGGCACCAGTGAGGAGTTTCAGACATCTCAAACTCTTGGGTCATAGGTTTCAAGAGATACTTGTTGACATGTCACCGACATGTCACCGAACAGAAGGTCAAATTCCTCTCTAGCCATAAAATCTCTTAACCTCGTGGGCTTGAAAGATTATTAAACCACTGTCCAGGAAACAAGCTTCAACAAGGTCAAATCTTCCACCATGGTTCAGACAAATAAAACAATCTTTCTCGCTGTTTTCATAGATCCAGACACCAGAAAGCACAAAATTTAAGCACTGATGGTGTTTCACTCATCTGGCTCCAGTGCTCCGAATCAATGTCCAGATCCCAGATATGTTTGGTGCTTCAAATAGGACAAATAGTGTTGTAACTTTAAGTATTTCACATGCAACATTGTCAATAACCACATGTAGACCACCCGTAAAAGACCCCCCTGCCTACTCGCTATTGTCTAGGAGTCGTGACTTTGATACAACATGCATGACTTCATTGTCTATTTGCCTTTAGCCTTTGCATTGGTGAGCTATATTGCTATATAGCTGAGCTATCACAAAATGCCACAGCAACTGAGTGTCTGAAGTTTCTTCAGAAAGCCCAATAATTGTGACAGGGATCATTGCAGTGGAGGATGAAGGACAAGCTGATAACGTTTATCAGCCAGCAGCAGCTGATGTTACCGGGAATCAAGAGGCAGCACGGAGGTAAAAGTCATTCATCTGCTTTGTGTGGCACTGACATGAAACCTTTTCTCTCCATGCCCTTAGAAATGCATAATCTGTAGGTTCTGTGTGTTAAATGTTATTGTGATAGATTTGTCTAATACAACCAAATCAACCAAAAATCACAAATGGTACCTCATTTTCCTACAAAGCAAACTGTACCAGGAAAATGCCAACAAGCATGTTTGAGATCAACGCAGTTTTAGTTCAGTATGCTATCACATGCATGTGTCACAAGTATGGAGTTTGTTTTGACTCTTGAAATGTGTGATGTTGCAAATTGCAGCTTGCATGTTGCAAATTTGGTGAAAGAGGCCTCAGGCTAGCGTTGCCTTGCACACAAAGAGTTTATGGGTGTTTGTTTCCATCGTTTCTTTCTTATGTTGTATCTGGATGAGCTCTTGTGTAATTCTTGTAATGAATAAATACATTTAACTGCTTCCATCCAGGACAAAGTTCCTTTGACCTAAAATGTGCTGTGACAAATCCCCCTAATCTCTAAGAATCTCTCAGATCTATTCTAATGTTGTTAGAATATCCAACAATAACTTCAACCCCCCTTGATTATGATGATGTTTTCAGTGTCTTTTATAGAAGATCATGTAGTCTCACATGTTTTTCTAAAAGCCACAAAGTTTCACAAAGTCACACAAGTTGAACTTCCCCAAATATGGTTTGGAGAATAACCTAGACTTCTGTGCTGCAGTATTTTACATTCATCCAGAGCACAAGATGTTTGTTTATTGCTCCACGTTGATTACAAATTCTATGGACATTAGATGTGGCTGAGAGACAGCTGTTCTCCTGCTGTTAAAAACAACCTTTTGGTGAACTTTAAAACTCAGAACAGAGAAACGCTCTGAGGCCGGCAACTGGGGATCTCATTATAACAGACTGTGAAAAGAAAGGCAACTGAATTTGGAGATACATTGAATATTACATGTTCTTTCCCTTGTAAATAAAATATCTGGGTTACTGGGTCTGATGACCTGGAATTTGTAGTTTATCAACATCAAATACTGTCCTGTCAGTTCGCTAATTCCTTCCCCCAAATGGCAAATGCCTGCTCATAGCCTAGCAATCGTCACTAAACAAGGCGGGCCTGTGTGAGATTGAGCCGTTTTTAGCCCATCCAAAACAAAAAATACAAGAAGAAAGTATGAAAACATTGATTAAACTAACTAGTTATAGTACCGACACTACAGTAGTAACCTTGCGTTATTTCTATATCATCAGCTGACTACACTATTTTGGTCCTAACAGATCTTAGGCTAACTTTCGTGGCTCTATTCTGCCCTTTACTAAATTTAGGGAAGTTTAACTGAGATGATTTGGGCCTCAACTAACTAAACTCATTAGCTTGTCTATAAAAAGTGAAACACAAAATGAAAATATGAACAATAAAGTATAAATCCAAGAGTAAAGTAAACATCTGAAAGACTTTGTGTTAGATCAAAATAACCTGTCAGCTATAGCATCAAGTCTTTTTTGCATCATGACACAGAATTGAATTAGCATATCATCATGTATGTAGCAATCAAACAAACAAATTTAGCTATCTAGACCTGATAATCTTCCAGCCGAGAGAGCTCGTCTTTACTTCTGCCTGAGGTCGAGGACCCGTTGTTTCAAAACTGACCACAGATTTCAAAGTGGTACATTATCTGCCATCTTTACTGTTGTAAACTGCATATGCGCAGTGCTAGACTGGAAAGCAACATTAACTAAGGGGGGGGGCACGCAAACGTTTGCATTGTTAGACGTTTGGTAATCCACTTTGGATTTGGATCAAAGGCTGAATTCAACTTCCGCTGCTCAAATACAACGTCACACAGTTAATTTGAACTTTAAAGACAGTCTAAAAAAAAAAAAAACGAACCTCATGACACTTGATGTCAGAGTCCCAAAAGAAAACTCAACCTTATTTATCCTACTGCAGAGCTCTGCCAAAACCCAAAATCTTATTAGTGTTTCATCGAAGTAACAACAGGCTCCAACTCAAGAGGCTCCCAAACAAGAAAACACAGAACGATTTCACCATCAGCTACATCAGCAGAGCTTTGACTGGACTTGTTCCTCTGCCTTACTTACAAAGAAAGGCATTTTTTACCTCTAGTCATGAGTACTCTAAAACAAAAACAGTAGCAGTAACTGTGTCCTTTTATCTAAGTTGCTTTTTAGCTTGTTCGTTTTGCTCGACAGTTCAATATATGAACAAAATGTGTTGGAGAAACGCTGACTTTATCGCAGTACTGCATCAAAAAGAAAGCCGCCATTGTTGTTAGATTACCCAGCAGGTCGGAGTCTCTAAGGGGCTGCAGCAGTCCGAGGTGTTAGATCTACACAGGCAACTGAAACCAACGTTTCTGTACAGTTTGCTTTCACTGATGTCTGGAGTTTTTGATCCAGGCTTTGATCGTATCCCGCCCTCCAGGCTCATGGACATCAGTCAGCCCTCGCCTTCACTCTCCAATTTGACTTTCACCCTACGGCTGTTCTGTCAAACTGATCTCCTGAAATCCTTCATCCAGTCTTTTTATCTCCATCGCTTCTTCAAAACGCCTCAGTGCCATCCATTCATCTTCTCTTAACCGTCATATCCCTGAGCATGACCTCCATTTCTAAACCAAATGATACCAACTGATGCAGTAATACGGTATCGACCAAGAAATTTGTTCTTTCACTACACTGATGCAATGTCACTTTTTGATATTAACTTTAGTCATGCTAGTGGCTCGAGGGATTCCAACATTGGTTAGTCAGTCCACCACTTTGGTTCAACATCTCAACAACTATTGGATGGACGGTGATGAAATTTGGTTCAGACATTCATGATAACTTTGGTGACCCATTAACTTTCCATGTCACATCATCATCATCATCATCATCATCATCATCATCATGTAAATATAGGTGCAAGAATTGTAAGAATTTTACTGATACCAAAGCCATTATTGATTCTGCTCATTGGTCCAATTCTTTATCAATTCCTTTGCTGATTCCCTTACTGATTAACCATTTTCTACATAACAAGGTTTTCAGCCTATACACAGTTTAGAAACAAATAGAGAAAGGCATTTATTTCCAATGATATAATGATTTGAGAAGCTAGAACCAGTTAATTCAAATTATTTACCAATGGCCAGAGTTATTGATTAACTTTCTGTTTGAGTAGTCGATCAATCAACTAACTGTTTCAGCACTCCAACACACAAACACCAAAAGAGGAAACTCAGTACAGTACAGTTATTTTGGTTCTGTAGTCCAGCACACTGGATTTCTAGTAAAACAATGACTCAGGGGGTTTCAGGCTTTCAGCTTTAGGGAAGGAAGGAATCATGACCTTATTTAACCTTGGCCCACAGTTTCCACTCAGTTTGCCAAATGTAAACACATGAACCGTGACAAAATGAGAAATAAAGCTTATAAATATTTATCTTAAAGCAGAGCCATGAATGCATATCCTTGTCCTCTTCCCCTCTCTGCATCTCACCATCGACCGATGTCGACGCAGACTGCAGTGCAGAGTCTCTGTCCTCCCACTCAGGGCTCGGATGCTCACACTGTGACGCACTTCACCTTGTCAACACGTTAGTTGCTTTAAGGCTTTAATGTCTCGAACGTCTGCTAAATGAAATAAACTGTGCATCACTGTTATGACAATGCTTCTTCACATCACTCCAGGGGTTACCATGACACCCAACTCATTACGACTCCAGTCACTCTCCCCATTCCTCTCATGTGATGACACTAACATCAAGAAAACTACGGGGAGCTCTGTCAAGTGGAAAATGGGGAAATTTGAAAAAAGATTAATCCTGGCAGGGAATCAGCAAAGGATTTAAACACTCTGTGTGTTTATGTGGGCAGCTAATAAGTAAACACAAACACTGGACTTCAACAGGAATATCTTGGTTCAAGGCCCTGCCATTACAAGCATCTGTCCTCCTTCAGAGTGCCCGAGCAAAACACTCCACAGGAAGCTAACTGCTAATCTGGATTAATCGAATAATAACTAATAAAATGCCCATCATGGGGTCCCAGAGCTCAAGGTTATGCGTTCAAGCTGCTTATTTTGTCTGGCAAAAGTCCAAAAACCCAAAACCTTTCAGTGAACTACGATAGAACAGAGCCTGGCAAAACTAGCAGATATTGACTTTTGCTCATGTCATCAGTATATCATGAGGTCATGAGGCAGGAGCAGAAATTATACGCCAAATTATCCTAAATATCGTTAGTAAAAATCAGTATAAGATTTGTGTAGCAAATTTCGCAGAGATCATGGGGTCATTTTCAAAACATCTTGTCAAATCAACAGTCCAAAATCCATTCATGGACCAGAATATGTTCACATTTAAGAAGCTGGAACCTGTGAACTTAAAAATTGTTGGTTATTTTGCATCCACTGACCAATCAATTAATTGTCTAATAGTTCCTGCTCTGTAGAATTTCTTTTTCAATGTTGGAATCTTTAAGTTCAGAACTGAGAATCTGTTCAAGGGCATTTCAGGTCTTGCTGCTCTCAGACTATGTGATGTTATTTACATTTCTCTGTCCAGATCCTTAACACTAAATCATCTCAAGAAGTCCAAGAAAACATCCAGTGGCTGCTGTTTTGATTTTCGACTGTGCTGTGACCGCCATGTCCTCCCCTCTCCCCCTCTGACAGTAGACGGTTATAATCCTGAACAGTGGACGTCTTTGTCAAACATAAAAACAACTTGACTTGATTTTGTAGTCTGTGAAGTTTTAAAGAAAGGGCAGAAACATAAATCAGTCAAGGTTTAACAATCGACCGAGTGTGGAATACATCAGGCACGTGGACAGGTATCCACAGGAGAGATGAAAATGGGTTTAACTTAGGGGGATTAAGCTGCAACTTTTTGCTATCAAACCCAAACTATTATCAGGTTTCTGTTTCCTGACAAAAGTTGAAGGTCTCGAGTCAACACTTACATGCCATATAATAGATCTGTCCTTTACAATAATAAAAGAAAAAAACTGCACAGACACAAAATAATTTTAATATACTTCTGTTCACTGCAACCTCTCAGCTGCCTCATTAGCACCATGTGCAGTCATCAAACTGTGGAGGAGCATGACAAGACTTTGGACTTTCACCTCTATAAAGCTGCATATTGCTGACCTACATAAATGTAAGCCATCACACTTTACTGGGTTTCAGTGGAATTCAAAGATCGGTTATGCAACTTAAACAGACTTGATATTAAATTTGTCCTTTCCAGGACTCTGCTGACTCTGGCTTGAAGAAACCTTGTTTTATCCGCCTTGCTCTCGAACTTCCCCATCATCAGACTGCACAACACATTATTGGAGTTTTATCCACATCCTCTAACGCTGCCCAACTAAACTCCTGTTTCCAGGATAATTTAAACGCTCACTTGTGCTTCAGCTCAGAAACTTTGGCTTTACCCACCACCATTTTCCTGCAAGTCACTACAACTCTCAGCAGAGTTGAGGAGGAGGCGAGGTGACTCAATTCTTAGCTACCAGTTGCCCGATTTGGCAAGTGAGTTGCTAGATTTACTAGCCCAGGTTTAGCCTCCATAAGAGTCCCTTTCTTTATGCACAAGTCATTTACAAGACTCTGCAAACAGCTGTCAGTAAAATCCCTGTAAAGACCCAAATGAGTTTATTGCATCACAATATGTCACAAAACTACATACAGGCTAAATTCTTGCATGTTTAAAGTTGCTGACAGACCAAAATGTGAAACGCCTTGGCCTGAAGAAGGAGCAAAGGTCCAGCTGTAATTCAGACCTAAACTGCTGTATCTGCACACACTGAAGCCTCCAAAACAACACTTAAACTGACGGGACGATTTCACAGCCTGTCAGTCAACACCTGAGGTGAACAGAAGATGTGAAGTCTTATCTCCTGACAGTGGTTACGTGCGCGTGATTACAAGCTCCATCAGTCAAATCGGTAAAAACTGATACGCTGCTCGAGCACACAGATAACCGGCATTAAACACACATACTCCTTGCGTGAGTGTGTGTGTGTGTGTGTGTGTGTGTGTGTGTGTGTGCGTGCGTGTGTGTCTATAGACTGACCTCCAGCTCCGTCTCACATCTGTTGATGTCGTCCGTGGATTGGTTGAGTTTCTCCAGCTCCCCCTGGAAAAGAAGGAGAGACGGGGAGATTAAGCAACGTGGAGAGAGGGAGGAGAAAGGAATGTGATATAATATCTGGAGGTACAGCAGGAGGAATGAGCAACATCTGGAACAAATCAAGATTAACACATGACATGATATTCATAAAATGTGAGTTAAACATACACCCTGGACAAGTCGCCTCAATAGCAATCTGACAGATCAAACTGGTGCATCCTTATTTCTTCTGCAAACACACTTAAGGCTATGGGAAGGTATGAAGGACCCTTTTTTGAGCAGAAAAATGAATTAAATGGGCGACAGGACCCCAACAATCACTCAGAACCAAACGATCTTCATTTAAGACCTTTCTCCAATCCTAGCTTTCTGAATTTCTTTGTTTTCTTTTCTTGATAACTTCTAAGGCTCTAAAAATATTTCAAATAAAACAAGGAGGAAAAACCCTCATTGGCTGAACTCATCATAAGCGGTTGACGAGGGGACGCAGGAAGATATTCCTTTATTTTAAGTGATCAGAAAGGTGGGAAACACTCAATTAACTGAAAATATGAATGGATGCAATCACTGTGGGTGAGAACTACTTTCACTCACTTCACAGATCACACTGGTGGGCACTGCATGAGGAAACCTTTCACTAACACTAAAGCTTAAGAGAGTGGTCTATTAATGGGCAGATATCATCATTTTAAGCCATTAACAAATAGTAATCATTACAGCTTCTCAATTGTTTGTTTTCTGATAGGAAACTGAATTAAAGATGGTGCCTTTAGTATTACTAATCTGTGATACATTTGTGAGTATTTTGCAAAACAGAATTGACTAATTTAAAAAAAAAAAGAGGATAGTTCTATTTTTTTTAACACAATTTCTCAAAACCTTTGATGAAGTCTGTCTGGTCTTTTGACATCAGTTATTGTGTCTTTACTCATTATTTCTTTGTACTTTGATGACAGGCTGTAACTTTATTTTGAAAAGCTCTGCATAAACACACATTTTCAACTATTTTTTAATGTTGTGTTAAATTTAAAAAAATGTTTTAACTAATATTTCAGACTTTATTCCACAGGATTGGCGCTCTGAGCTCATAATGTACCCTGTTTTTATTATAATGACACCACCGTGGTCTGGATTATCTTCCTCACATATTTGCATGAGATTAGCCAGTTTCTTCACAAACTGTCACAGCTGCAGGGATTATTTCAGATATAAAACATGCAAGCTGAACAGGTGTTTGTTATATTTAACATATTAAACATGCATATCTCTCAGAGGGTGCACAGGAGGCAGCAGCATCGTGCTAGGACTTTGTTCCAGGTTAGCTAACGTTACAGCGGCGTGGAGACACAGACGCGTCGGCTTGGACCACAATGAACCGATGAACAGGTGACTTACCTGGATTCTGGGGTCCACCTCCTCGTCTTCATACTCCGTCTCGTCGTCTGACCTGTGCTCCTTCTCTAAATGATCCATACTGGAGGTGAAGATGTCACAGCCGAACAAAGACAGACGTTTTACTACCGGACTCAGAGAGGCCACGCACTCATCTGTGTCAGCCGGTCACCGCACGTCAGTTGGATTCACGAGCCCTGCTTATGTCCCCCGCAGCTTGAATGTACGTGCTTTAAACGGAGGGTTTGTCGAAGAGGAACATCCTGGCTTGTATCCTCCAGCAGCAGCAGCGACAGCGGCGGAGTCTCTCCTCTCTCAGCTCTCCCTCCTCACTGACTGAGCCCGGTGCTGAAATGACCGGAGCTCTGCTTCAGACCGGGAACGCCCCCTTCTGCGCGGCTCAATGTATGAGAAGTTAACAGTGCCTCACAGCGGGGAAGCACATCGGGACTATATATTATCCATAATATTTACTGAAATAACTGTTAATTGACGACTTTTTTTTTCTTCAGCTGTAACCAAACATGACTTTTGATTCTGATTTTTAGCCCTGCTAGCCAAGTTCTGTAAAGTTTTTTATCATCTATGTCAAGCGCTACATGCCAGTATCTAGTCCTGGAAAACTATTAAAAATGTTGATGACTTATCCAGCCTGAGGAGCGTATTCATATTTACTGATTTTGGTTAAACTGGATCATAATTTATGGAGATTTGAATTGGTTCCTGATGGACAGATAACTTTAGCGTTACTTGCTATGATACGTGTGTTGTGTTACCCTGCAAGAAAACCACCTCTATACTGTATTCCCTATGGTCAATTCCCTATAGCCTCCATTGTTCTCAGATACTGTGTTCGGATCCCATTCTGAGAGAGTCTACATTCAATGGGACTACTATTGTATGGGGCTTTTTCTTATGTGGTATGGGTGTAACCAAACGGCAATCTGTGTGGCTGTGAAGTGAAGCCAGTGTAGAAGTGCCAAAAACTGCAGTTCCTCAAAAGTCCACTTGAGGCTGGCTCCAGAACAAATCAATCTCCATAAGTCCCTATGTTAAAATGTCCAACTTCACAGCAGAAATAAACATGTTTACAGCCTGGTACAAAAAACAGTTTTGGTCTCTATAGCTAATTTCCCCGTTCATGACAACTGTACTGAGGGTGAATTTATATACAACTCACCTGTTCAAATTATATTAAGGCTCAAAGTTATGCAGAATTAACAGTATGGCCGCTTGATTAACAGGTAGGTGACATTAGAGGTGGCTTGTTTGAAGCAACCAGACATCATTTGGCCCGTCTCAGGTCAGCAATGATCCAAGTCTTTGCCCATCTTTAGATTAGCCGGGAGGCGGAAGAGGCAGGACTGCCAACATGGTGGTGAACAGATTTTGCATGACATTTACAACAACAGAAGACCTCATCCACATCACCGCCACTGTGTGATAGGTCCTGCTCTTTGGACTGAATGATGGTAATGTTGTCCTGTGTATGTTTGTGTGTCATTGTGTACAAATGTACTTCCTCAATACTTTCTGTGCTGGGAAAATGATTCTTTTCTCTGACTCACTAATAGATAACGATAATTTACAGGCAACACTGCCACAACTATTCCTAGAAGCACTGGTCAAAAAAAGCTTTACATAAAGATAATTTTATTAAGTTAGTAACCATACATAGAAACAGCATTTAATATTACTGTGACAGTAATTTAATTATAGGCTTTTATATGTAGGATAGATGTAAAGCATCACATACTGCAGACAGTTTTGCACTTAAAGGAATAAAAAGTTTAATTTAACACCGTGTCTGATGTGCCAAACTAATGAAATATTATGAGTTTTCATAAAAATAAGGCATGCGTCTACAAACACTAGTTTGCTTCTGTCTGTCTAGATTACTTTTTTTTGACTGCTAATTTTAGCAGCAGTTAATGTTGTTAACACAGTTTCACAGAATAATTTGTCTTTAAACAAAAGCTTGTCTGTTGGCCTCAAAAGGTTATAGATGTAAGAATTTGCTCTGTCTCTGAACTGCAGACACCCGATGAACCCTGCTATTTTTCCCAAGCAGTTGATAGGCATGTAAACCCCACTCCCTTTCCTGTCTTTATGCTATAAACCTGTGAACATATTTAGGGTTTTTTTGTCAACAAAGTCACTGAAATCCAACCTGAAATGTTGCGATTGAGCAGCAGTTCATAGTGAGATTTATTTTGAAGGACACATAATCACAAAATCTGGCACATAAAATTGAAACTATCTGTATGACTGTACTTTTAATGTTGGCAGCCAGACTGGATCCTGCATCATATTCAACAACCTTATCATCTGCTGTCCAAAAGAACACAAAACATTCATATCGCTCTCAAAATATTTCAGATATGTAGAAGCATCATCCATTACATCCTTTGTTTTCATTCCTCCTGCCCACTGGAGGAGAAAGTACTGAAAGCACTGAGATTTAAACGAGGTGATATTACTGTAAAAATCAACACAATGTGCCTGCTTCTTACCTC
The DNA here is from genome assembly GCA_946959425.1 of Argyrosomus regius. Lineage (NCBI taxonomy): Eukaryota > Metazoa > Chordata > Actinopteri > Sciaenidae > Argyrosomus > Argyrosomus regius. Next base: position 26,589,140 of record OX336884.1, read on the forward strand.
AAGGAGCAACTCAGACCGAAACCATCTAGATACTTAGGCACTAAAGAATAGACCATCTGCCGAGATAAAAAAGAAACTAGAAATAACCTTCTAACCTTGTAACCCAAATTTTTCCAGCAGACTTCCAGCACAGTTTTCTACCACTTTCCCCCAAAGAAGGATAAATGTGCATGGAGACGCCCATATCATCATTATCATCATCATTGTGGTGCAAAGACTGTAGTTTATTGACATCTTCCTCGCTCTCCTGTTAGTTGTTTTTGCACATGTTGGGCACATGAGGATGAACAGACAGTTTGGTGACCTCACATAATTCCCAGCATTACTCCACACAACTTTAACTTGAGCAGAGCGTCAATCAGACAGAACTGTGGATGTGTGCTGGTCCTTTAAAGGTCCAGTGTGTAACGTTTGAGAGGATCTATTGGTAGAAATGGAATAAAACTCTCATGAGTTTTCATTTGTGTGTACTGACCTGAAAATAAGAATCGTTGTTATTGTAGAATGAGCCTTTTATATCTACAAAGAGTCCGCCATTTTGAACCTCCGTGTTTCTACGGTAGGCCAGAATGAACAAACTAAACTACTGGCTCTCAATACAGCCTTTTGCATGGGAAGTGAGGGTAAGGTGAGGGGGTTGCAATCTGCAAAATGTTGACCAAGCTTGTTTGATCTTCATGTAGTTTAGAAAGATAGACACAAGGCTGCCAAAAGCTGTAATTTAACTACTTAAAGTACTTAAAGGGCCTCTTCATTGTAACACTTGTTTCGCCCGGCTCTTAAGGGGGTGGAAGCAACATAAAACCTGCTGTGTTTGGTAAACACAAAGTTATTTATCAATTGACACACTGAAGGTGAAGGTGTAGATATGCTGACACATGTCATATCTACTCTCACCACACCCTGCAGGGCTGCAACCCAATATGCCTAAAAAAAGACCACCGACGCCCTGTGAAGCCTGAAGGATATCCAGAGTCACGTCAGCATGTTCTGTGTCTCCTTCGGCTGCTGGTGATTTGTCTGAATAACAGGATATGTCAAATCCTTTAAAAAGAGGAAGAAACAGACTGCAGTGTCCTCTCCCCGATCCTAATCCTCGGTCACAGCGCAGGCTTACTGACTGTATGTGTGTGTGTGTCTATTAGTTTACTGTCATTGTGATATATTGCTACTCCAGACAGAGGATTTGTCTTCACAAAGTAAATTGACATAGATATATGGAAAATATATTTGGTTACTGGGACAACCATGAATACGCGCATGAATGTTGATTTTTAAATATATGAATAAAAGCAATTGATAGAACAATAATAGTCCAGATTCGAGTCTATGTAAGAGAGCTTTGCAGGAACAATACTGAGCTACACATTAAGAGAGCATATTTATAATGAAGGTATCATCACCCCCCAAATTCGTCATTTGGACTGAAGTGAATGGGGGATGGACACAGGTTGTGACTGTGTCTTCAAGAGTAGAAAGAAACAGAAGACCTGGTTGGAAAGTACGAGTAATAACTTCACAAGCTCAAACTTTAACAACCAACAATAAAAAATATCAAATGAAGTGAAGTATAGAACGATCTTATATCAGCCTGGGTGTAGATCATTAGGTCTAATTGATTAATTAATGTTACATACGGACTATAAAGTGATGAATATAAACATTGAAATTAAGAAAAGAATACTGGGTGTACTTAACAACTCTACAAAATAAAAAGAAAAGAAAAACAAAGTGAGATATGACATTTATATCACAGAATACGACACATAGATGTAATTTTCCAAATATTTGAAATATTCCAGCCCTCATGTGGACTTGCCAGGACAGAACGTCGTCAGCAGATTCCTGATATCCACTGAAAACATGGAGCTTTTGTCCTGATAAAGGACATGCTTCCACTGTGAAAGTTGCCCTTTTGTACCTGGCACCGTCTCCTCATTTGATTTATCTCATCACACTGATGTCTGCCTTGTAATGTTAGTGATCTAAGTAAGGAGCCATACTCCTGCTGCTCCTGCCCTCATTGTGAGTAACTCTGGATAAGAGCGTCACCTAAATGGCTAAACTGCGAACGTAACTCAATGTGGACCGCTGACAATGTGTTGTGTGTTATACGTAGCGGTCAGACACCGGTTGTATTCACAGCAGCAGAGAAGCAGATTGCATTTGTCTAAATTCATTTAAGCTTACTCTCCTGAGGCCCTCGTTGTGAGTGGCTCTGGATAAGAGTGTCAGCTAAATGCCTGGATAGTTGAGAGGGAAAGGTGCTAAATTTGATAGTAGTAGTTTAACCAACAATCTGGTGTTACACAGAAAACTGACTTTAACTTCTGAGACAGACAGCACCCTCTTTCAGTCATTAATTAATCTCTTATTATTGGTAGACAGTGAGGGAAGAATCCAGACATACAATTCATATTTCTCCAAAGTATTAGGTATAAACGCTCTATCATATTCAAATTAAATGAAATTCACATCTGTCTGTCAAACAGTTACTTGACTAGAGCAAGCACAACAACAACCAGCTAGATGATGATTCCTCATGATTCTAATGACACAGTAGCGGTGTTTCCACCCAAATGTTTCATAAATTTGAACTGAACTCTGAGTAATTCCAAAGAGTTTCCATCCACTACCATTATGTGACTATTGGTTAGTTAGTTCACGAGTAAAGCATTAGGTGGCGCCAATTCTCCAGTGGTGAAACCAGAAGAAGAGGGCACATCAAGATGATGTAATTAAAGAAGAAAAAAAAAACAATGCAGAAAGAGAGGCGTTCCTATTGGCTGTTCTACAAATGTGTGCCTTCAGATGGTAAAAACTTGATTCAATGTTGGAAAATCCTGCAGAACATCTGGAGAACATCAGAACATCAAATCTGGGGCCACAAAGAACTGGAGGGGCGTCTTCAAGAGAACGAGTCACAGCGAGGGGGAATGGGATCTTTTGCACGGCAGGTGTCGTTTCGAAAATACTGGTCATGGCTAACAGAAACCAACATTCAGTATTGTTGGGAGATGAGATGGAGAGCCATGGATTCTACATCACAAGGATGTGAACTGCTCAGGATGTTACATAGCAGCATGACAGCATGGAGGCAGAGGTACATGAGGGAGACCTTGAAGCAAGGTCGTACACCTGACCTCTCCCTTCGACTTCCTCTCTGCTTCCTGAAGACAGGATGAGGAACTGGGACGTCCTCTTCTTTTCAGGGACAGTTCACAAACAGTGGCTCAGGATGCGACAATACTCAGTACATTTATGTAATACTTAGCTTAACCTATGCAGAGAAACTTACAGCTTCCTCTATTTACTCCGGAACTTTCTTAATGTTGATAACAGAATTCTTACTTATTTAACAAATATTTTATTGAGAGCATCCTGTGTTATTTCATTGTACGCTGGTGTAGACATTCCAAAATGATTCACAGGAATCATGGAGGAACAGCAGGCCCTGACCTATACCATCTGTACCTGACCAGGACTCAAGGATATGGATGTCCAGGATTAGGCTTATATCCTTCAGTGTGACATCTTGTATTACTTGGAATAATCAGACCTAACTGTCAACATAAATTTTGGCTGCTCAGTACTCATTCGTCTTCGTTCCTTCTGAGATTAATCGGTGAGAACTTGCTCTTATCCATATCATATCTGAAAATGACGGGATACAATGAGCTCCGATGACGTACACGATTCACTTTATCACGTAATGTAGTGATCAGTGACTGTCAGTAATATTGTGCAGAGAACATTTTGTTGTGCAGTAGATAGATCCAGATATAACACCTTAGATATAATCTCCTTAGAGAAATGGAGAAGCAGTAAAGCTGTGTACATCTTCAAGGTTTACACACAACAGTGTCAATATATTTCAAGGTCAAGGCTAACTTTATTGCTATATTAAAAAATAAGTTGAACAGGAAACACTTGAGAATAAATGTATGCAGTAAACTGAATGTTTGATGTTTGGCTTAAACACTGCAAAGCATTTCCAAAGAGTTAAATTTCTGTTTTCATTATCATAAAAATACATTTAATTAACATGAAGGGTTCAGAAACAAAACATGACTCTATTGCTGAGTTCTTTATATGCCAAAAAATATTATATACCATCCTCTAGTGGTAACCAGGGATTGGTACAAGTCATTTATTTGCACAAAGTCCTCTTAAGATTGAAGGGTTTCATTTGGTTTTGCTGACACAAGTGATTTGGAGATTAATCAGTATTATGAACTATATGGTTTGAGGAACAAACTGAATTTCAGTCCTGCAATTCAGTGGTATACGGTGTCCTTTAATGACTCTATCATAGGCAGGCAAGTTCTACTGGTTTTTATTCAGAGCAAAAAAAAATAGTCTTCTTAATAGTCTTCTGAAGTTCATATTTTCTGTATATTTATTATTTAATAATGCAGAAAAATAAGCAAACATTTCAGGTGATGCCTGACACTGTTATAGTCACAACTTCTTTTAAGCAGTGTTAGAACAAATCAAGCACATAGTCATAAAAATAGAAATTAGATGGAGATTAGATGTTGTTTTTAACATAGTAAAAAGCACACAGTAGGCCTAATCATGAAATTATACAGGTGCATTAAAATAAACAAGTCATTACGATATAAAATCGATGATTCCAGTCTTAAGTCTGGAATGTCCTCTGTGCTTCAATAACAATGGGGAAAGCCATGGTGGCAACCTTGGTCAACTTTCTTCTTTTCTGTACTCAGATATGCTACATGCTAGCTCATCAATGTTGGAAGGACAACCACATTTTGAAGATGGTTAAAAAATAAAAGTCACATTAGTCACATTAGTAAGGTAGTTGAATAATGTTTTGCTAACATTAGCTAACTTTAAGTGTATAAATAGTATATAAGCATGTCTAAGTACAGGAAAGGAGAAAGCTGATCAAGGTTTGCTCGACTGTTACTGGAGCACAGAGCAAAAAGGGTCGGGACTTAGGATGAGACAATTATAACAAATAAAAGTATAGATTTGTCTATTTGTGATAGAGGGGAGAGAGACTGATTGCAGATGTGTTTGTTGTTTGAGTGTTACTGAAGGTTAGAGCCGGTCTACCAATTCTTCTCACACATCCAATACTTAGGCTGGTAACAGTTGTCCAGGAACAAGAAAGTGTGTGACGGTTCGACATATCCACAACCATAACCCTGAAATCTAAAAACCAACAGAAAACACTGTTTTGGTGAATTTGGTGAGGATGGAACAGTGTCAGACAGTTCTGGGTTGACTGTGTTGGGTTGACTATGCTAGGTGGAAATTCATTACAAAAGACACAACATCATTTTAAAATGCTTGTTTGATTTTTTGATTGTTATTTGGGTAGGAAAGTGTTTTTACTCTGTGTCCTTTCAGGCACCAATCCATCCATTTATATACCTGCTGCTGTTGACCCCAAATAAATCTCTCCAGAATCACCCAGTAAGCATTTATTTAGTGATTTGCAGGTCAAATACAAAAAAAACCTTGAGTAAATTTGGGTGAAAGGTCCAAGTTTTTAGAGGTATAAGTTACACATATGTTGTTTCAATAGAATTTCAGTGACTAAATTTCAGTATGTCATTAGGACATCACTAGGGCTGGTGTCAGTACTCAATACCAAGCATTGGAAATTCTCCAGCCAACTGCATTGTGCTTTTGATCCTTTTTGTACCGAAATCTTGAAAAATATGTCTATTTGTATGATGCGGCAGCATCACTGCCAGTGTTCTTCCATTTAATGTGATTGGTCCACTACTGCAGCTATAGTTAGCATCTAGCAGCTACAGTCTAAATACAAAGAACATGATAAAGCACCAGATCAAGCATGGGAAAACTTGGGGTGGACAGCTGCACTGTGATCCCAAGGCCAATAGCTTCTTTGACACCAGGTATCAAATGAGGTACTCTAGTGGAATTAGTGTCACTTTAAGGGTACTGGCCGTACCCATACCCAGGCCTAGACATCAATATGAAACTGTACAAGATCATCCTTTCATAAATAAACACAACAAAAGCCTTACCCTGTTGTGCCCACCCACATTTCGAGTTTATATCCAAAAGCACGGACAACTATCTGTTGGGAAGGAAGTGCAGTAACTTTATCAATTGCTGTTAGTTAGGTCAACCAAGTGATCTGGCTGCAGTCTAATATAATACATTAGGTTAATAGGTTAAAGAAAAGTTTCAAATACCTCTTGGATTTTATCACTGAAAGGCACCAAATGAGCTCCTTTCAACAGGCAGTCACGGTTGGCACAACCCCAGGTGCTTATCGTAGAGGAAAGCTGGTAACAGGAGGACATGTACGCCTTCCATCCCGGGGGACAGCATTGGGTGTTTGGTCTTCCTTTAAAATTGAGCGGAAAAAAAATGTTACTTTTCAAAGCAAGAAATTTAAGACAGCTGTAAAAGATCATGGCTTCTCTGAAAAATATGATGCAGGATCAAAGACAAAAGCTGACAGCTAGTTCCTAGTTATCAGCTAGGAACCATTAATGTCTGGGCAAAAGTTTGCACCAATCCATCAGACAAACAGTAAATTGGCGTTCAAGGTTCAATGTTGTTTGTCCATGAAACATTCTAAAATGGGTTGTTAAGTATTAGACATAACCAGAAATGAACACAAAAACTATGAATGGCGCCCAGCATTTCATATTACGTCATTATACATATTGATACCATCAAGAAGTCTGCATGGCAAGCAATATATGAATAAAAAAAGGTTCTGAAAATGAAACTCTCTCACCTATTTCTTTTGTCTCAAGTTCCTGTATTTGCTTGTCTAGTTTGCTGATCTTCTCATTTAGCATATTGTTGTCTGTGGTCAGCTGTCTGTTATTGTCCTCTAGCCTTTTAATTTTCTGGGTCAGTTGATCTTTCTCCTGATTCAGTTTGTCTTTCTCTTGGAGGAGTTGATTTTTCTCTTGACTCAGTTTGTCTTTCTCTTGGAGGAGTTGATTTTTCTCTTGACTCAGTTTGTCTTTCTCTTGGAGGAGTTGATTTTTCTCTTGACTCAGTTTGTCTCTCTCTTGGAGGAGTTGATTTTTCTCTTGACTCAGTTTGTCTTTCTCTTGGAGGAGTTGATTTTTCTCTTGACTCAGTTTGTCTCTCTCTTGGAGGAGTTGATTTTTCTCTTGACTCAGTTTGTCTCTCTCTTGGAGGAGTTGATTTTTCTCTTGACTCAGTTTGTCTTTCTCTTGGAGGAGTTGATTTTTCTCTTGACTCAGTTTGTCTCTCTCTTGGAGGAGTTGATCTTTCTCTTGACTCAGTTTGTCTTTCTCTTGGAGGAGTTGATCTTTCTCTTGACTCAGTTTGTCTCTCTCTTGGAGGAGTTGATCCTTCTCTTGACTCAGTTTGTCTTTCTCTTGGAGGAGTTGATCCTTCTCTTGACTCAGTTTGTCTTTCTCTTGGAGGAGTTGATCTTTCTCTTGACTCAGTTTGTCTTTCTCTTGGAGGAGTCGATCTTTCTCTTGATTCAGTTTGTCTTTCTCTTGGAGGAGTCGATCTTTCTCTTGACTCAGTTTGTCTCTCTCTTGGAGGAGTCGATCTTTCTCTTGACTCAGTTTGTCTTTCTCTTGGAGGAGTTGATCCTTCTCTTGACTCAGTTTGTCTCTCTCTTGGAGGAGTTGATCCTTCTCTTGACTCAGTTTGTCTTTCTCTTGGAGGAGTTGATCCTTCTCTTGACTCAGTTTGTCTTTCTCTTGGAGGAGTTGATCTTTCTCTTGACTCAGTTTGTCTTTCTCTTGGAGGAGTTGATCTTTCTCTTGATTCAGTTTGTCTTTCTCTTGGAGGAGTCGATCTTTCTCTTGACTCAGTTTGTCTCTCTCTTGGAGGAGTCGATCTTTCTCTTGACTCAGTATGTCTCTCTCTTGGAGGAGTCGATCTTTCTCTTGACTCAGTTTGTCTCTCTCTCGAAGCAGTCGCTTTTTCTCTCGATTCAGTTTGTCTCTCTCTCGGAGGAGTTGATCTTTCTCTTGGCTCAGTTTGTCTTTCTCTTGGAGGAGTTGATCCTTCTCTTGACTCAGTTTGTCTCTCTCTTGGAGGAGTTGATTGTTCTCTTGACTCAGTTTGTCTCTCTCTTGGAGGAGTTGATTGTTCTCTCGAAGCAGTCGCTTTTTCTCTCGATTCAGTTTGTCTTTCTCTTGGAGGAGATGATCTTTCTCTTGACTCAGTTTGTCTCTCTCTTGGAGGAGTTGATCTTTCTCTTGACTCAGTTTGTCTCTCTCTTGGAGGAGTTGATCTTTCTCTTGACTCAGTTTGTCTCTCTCTTGAAGCAGTTGATTTCTCTCTTGAAGCAGTTCGTCTCTCTCTAAAATCAGGTCTCTGATGAAATTGTTAGTTGAGCTGTTGTCGGTCCTGTTAAAACATTCATCTAGATGGAAGGGAAACAGAGATGTTTGTGGTTTTGGGTGTTTTACACAAGAATAGTTCTGTTTGTTTAGGAAATACACATATTTAGAGTCAGATGAAGAGATCAATACCCCTTTCACATCTGTCGTTAGTAGACTACTGAACTAGAGCCAGGAGGTGATTAGCTTAGCTTAGCATAAAGACTGGAGGCAGACCAACGGAAGCAGCCATCTGCAAGCTGACCACTATTGGCTGTGCTAGCTATTACAATGCTATGTACAGTAATAGATCACACTGGCTGTGTTACAATGTTAATGATGTTACAATCATTTTCTGGTGGATGTCTTTACTCTGTGTCAACTTTACAGTATATTTACATTTTCTCTTGCTTGTCTTGGGTTTATTAGTATATTATTATTCTTTAGCTGGTGTGTTTGTGTATGTGGTGTAATGTTGAACGTTGGGGCTCATACTCACCTGTTTGTAGCCGAAGTGTAGCATTGAGAATGGACTGTATAATGCACAGCAGGAGAAAGCTGATTCCAACCAACCCGAAGATTTTTGACCTTCCTGAAGGTAGAAAAAAAAAACACATCCCACCCACCATAATTCTGTTATCAGCACCAGCACTGTTTTTCCATCATTAAGATCCTATCAAGCTGTGTCTCTGCTTGCAATTTATATTAATTCTTTTAAATGTATGGATTTATTAGGTCTCTTCAATTTAGGGAAGTATAAACCTCACTGGACTGAGGTTTTACAGAAGAATTGACTCCTCAAAATAAAAAGAAGAAGCGGCTGCATTTAAAAATATTTCAATGAAAATTCCTCAAAATGTCACTGATGTAATATTAGCTGTAAGTTAACATGATTACCTTATTTTACTATACCCGATCTTCCGATTAACAGTAAACATTTGAAAGGAGCCAATAAAATTGCATATTCACTTCCTATTCACAAGCTTTCTGAAAATAACTCACTGGAGAGGCCGTCTCCTAGAAGTCTCTTAAACAAGTTAAAATTTTCTCAAAGTGTATCCTACAGCGTAAAAACAAGCACAGAAACACACATTGCAGGTATATTTATCTTTTGGATACTTTTGTTGTTGGTTACTGTATCTTGACAACCAAAAAAATGGAAACCACTTCACCGTAACAAAAGATTGCAAGTTGCCTATAAAAAATAAAAATGTAAATTGTAAGAGGTCACACAAAGCGAGAAATGAATGGAGATTAAGGATCTATTTCTCATGTTTTTCCAACAATACAACTTCAAAATACAATCCTGTTTTAAAGATGTTAAAAACGGACTCTCTCAAACTTTTCTTCAGTTAAACTCAGATAAATCAGAATCATAGATCCAGGTCCACCAAACCCAGTGCACAAATCTTTGATAGCAAACTTGACTTTGACCAACAGTCATTCAATTCTCACTTCATGATATCACGAAAATTAGAGCACATTTATCTGCTAAGCTATTGGAAATTGTCATCCATGCTTTTATTACATCCTGCTGGTCCCACTCAATACAACCTCTTCGAACTCCAACAAGTTTAAAATAACTAAAAGGGGAAAAACCAGAGGTGAACAAGCCTGCTGAAGGAGATCAGACAGGCTAGCTCTGTTACTTCTTTTGAATCTCTTTGAAAACTCACTGTTTCATTTGAATCGGCTATTCTTCTTTTTTTTTTCAAAACAAAAAAATCAACAAAAATACTTATTGAAGATATTCTCACCTGAATGACAATATCGTTTTGGCTCCTCTCTGTTGTTCCGTTCATCAGCTGATACATTCATGTACGGTTCTACCTCCATTCTTCTTACAGCTACAGTCTTCAATAAAAATCGTGTCAGTCACCTACTGCCTCTCTGGTGTTTGTGTGGAGATGTGTATCCTAACCTATTTATGCCAAGTGATTATGATGCAACGCAACACTTGTGACAGTCGTCACTGACCACAAATTTAAAAAAAGGATGTTTATACAAAACAAGACGATACAACAGTTAAAATTACGGTCTGTTATAAGAAAATTAAAATAGCGAAAGCAGGACACCTAGTAGCTTATCTGAACATTCATTGGCATCATCTGTATATTACATATAACTAAAATACATAAATTGAATCATTTACATGTTGACACTGTTAGGATGCTTTAAAATGAAAAGAGACGTCTGTGCCTGGACAAGTTAAAGGTAAATTTACATGCCTCAATGATTTATAATATTTGACAAAAAAAAATTTGTATTTAAGTTTACTGTTCTGAGATTCTGCGAGGAAGTTGAGCACGGACAAAATGACACAGAACCTCTCATGCAATAAGCTGCAAATGACCACAAACTGTTGCAGCCGACGCAGAGGTGTTACAGGTCCTCAAATGGATACTAGATGATGACTCAAAAACAACTTCTCACTTAAAATAGAAGTGGCATCAGGAAGTCAAATTAGACAGTTGTTGTGTTTAGAGACACATAAGTGCACCAACGTTAGTGGCAGAGAAGTAGGTGTATTTTGGTGTTGTGGTGCCTTCAAATACTAATAATATAAATACATAAATATGAGTCAAAGGCTAACATTGACAGAATCTGTCTATATGCTAAAAGTTAGCAGTCAGTGAGTACCCAATAATGAAAATGTTGCATTCAAGATGTCCATGGTGTTGAATGGTGCTTTCAGTTAGTGTGCTAAGCTGTGAAATAACTGTCCCGCAACCTGATGAAAACGTTAATGGTGCATGCACAAGCGCATACACGTGCATGAACATGTGGTCCTGGTTTTGAGGGTTTGGAAATATGTTATAAGAAATAGACGGCGGTAAACATTTGTGTTGGTTAGTATTGTCACTGTGATCATGTTAGCCTCACAGAGCTGCTAGCACACCTGTAGACTCTTGTTTACAGTTGTGATGCTACATTAAATGTTGTTTCAGCCAACTTTAGCTGCTTTCAGCTTTTGTTTTGATTTCGGCTCAAATGCACTCAAGATTTTTCCTGTCTTTTTGCACATTCTTTTTACATATTCATATTCATAGTATATCATTGATAGCATGTATATCTTGTATAGTCAAGTATTTATTATGCATATATTATACCTATACCGTATATCATATATATATATCATATAATATATGTTGTGTATATATACATATATTTATACATGTGTACATACTATATATTGCAGTTATGTATGTATGCCTTGACACATTTCTATGTGCATCTATATTATTATTATTATTATATACTGCTACTATTACTATATACTGTTATTAACAATAACATTATTACTATATACTGTTACTATTATTATTATTATATTATTATTATTATATACTGTATTATTATTATATACTGCTACTATTACTATATACTGTTATTAACAATAACATTATTACTATATACTGTTACTATTATTATTATTATATTATTATTATTATATACTGTATTATTATTATATACTGCTACTATTACTATATACTGTTATTAACAATAACATTATTACTATATACTGTTACTATTATTATATTATTATTATATACTGCTACTATTATTATTATATACTGTTATTAACAATAACATTACCATCATATCATCAGTACTATTACTATCATCTTGCCACTGCACCTTATCTACCTATTTATCTTGTGTTTTTTAAGTGTCCTTGTCCTATTCTGTGTTTTATTTTTTTTTTTTTATTTTGTCTACCTCAGTATTTTATTCTATTGTATTTTCATTGTAACATACCGGACTGCTATGACGACCTAATTTCCCTTTGGGGATGAATAAAGTCATCTATCTATCTATCTATCTATCTATCTATCTATCTATCTATCTATCTATCTATCTATCTATCTATCTATCTATCTATCTATCTATCTATCTATCTATCTATCTATCTATCTATCTATCTATCTATCTATCTATCTATCTGTTATGCTCTGTTAATTAGTGCAGACAAAGGATTCCTTCAAGAACACTAATAACTGACTTAATATTTTCGACAACTTACCAAGCTCCATGAACACAACATCCACTATCTGTATCTCTGACTTACAAACACATTTAACGTGCTGCAGGTTCGCCACAAATGGGACCTTTTTGCATTAATCATCAGTGAAGACATTGCTACAAACCAGCAGCAGCAGAGGATGTTGGCTGTAACTCACTGCACGTACCCACAGACCGTGACATCATGGATAAAAAGAAAATAGTTCTTACAGAGGAAGAGTGCCTTCCTGCTTCCTCCGTTCAAAAATACACCAGCTAAATGTTGCAAAAGCGTGAAAGTTGTATGGTTTATCTGCACCACTTCAGAATATCAGACATTTGATCAACTGTAAAAATGACTGGACATATTTCTTTAGTTACTTAAAGCTAAGAACTTTCTTGAAAGCACAGTGTATAAGTGTAACTAACTAACTATTAGAAGTAAAAAGTGAAAAGTATGGTTCCTTTATCAAATGAAGCATATTACACACTCATTAAGGTTTATTAATACAAGATATATCTCTAATATTCTCTCTATCACATATCAACTTTTCTAAGCATAAACATTGTGCCTGTATTTTGAAGAGGACAATCACTATTACTATTGTTGTTATCTTTTGTTTATATAGCCTATATATACACTTAGTAGTAGATATTTATACTTTTTTCCCTCCCTTTTATGTTTTGACCCAAACACCTCAGAAACTCTCTTTCTAGAGACTTAGTTACTTTAGATGGGATCACCCTGGCCTCCAGCTCCACCGTAAAGAATCTTGGAGTTGTTTTTGATCAGGATTTGTCCTTTAATGTCCACATAAAACAAATTTCGAGGACTGCATTCTTCCACTTACGTAACATTGCCAAAATCAGACGCATTGTATCTCAAGCGGATGCAGAAAAACTAGTCCACGCATTTGTTACTTCTAGGCTGGACTATTGTAACCCTTTGTTATCAGGCTGCTCCAATAAGTCTCTGAGGACTTTGCAGCTAATTCAGAATGCTGCTGCCCGTGTTCTGACAGGAACCAAGATCAGAGATCACATCTCTCCCATTTTGGCTTCCTTGCACTGGCTACCTGTTAAATCTAGAATAGAATTTAAAAATTCTTCTCCTTACATACAAAGCTCTTTATGGTCAGGCACCATCATATCTAAAAGAGCTCATAGTACCTTACTACCCCTCTAGAACACTGCGCTCTCAGAATGCTGGGTTTCTTGTGGTTCCTATAGTTTCCAAAAGTAGATTGGGAGCCAGAGCCTTCAGCTATCAAGCTCCTCTTCTATGGAACAAACTACCATTCTGGGTTCGGGAGGCAGACACGGTCAACACTTTTAAGAGTAGACTTAAGACTTTCCTTTTTGATAGAGCTTATAGTTAGGGCTGGCTCAGGTCATCCCTTAGTTATGCTGCTATAGGACTAAACTGCCGGGGGACTCCCCCTCCCTCCTCTCTCTCTCTTTCTCTCCCTCCCCCCTGTCTCTCTCTCTCTCTCTCTCTCTCTCTCTCTCTCTCTCTCTTTCTCTGTCTCTCTCTTTCTCTGTCTGTCTCTTTCAGGGTTATGCCTAGTCAGGCACGGTATTGGTTGAAGATGCAGTCACATCTCCCTTTACTGAAAACTCTCTCCCCCCAAAAACAAAGTGAGATGACATTTATATCGCAGAATAAGACACATAGATGTAATTTTCCAAATATTTGAAATATTCCAGCCCTCATGTGCCCTTCCTGATATCCACTGAAAACATGGAGCTTTTGTCCTGATAAAGGACATGCTTCCACTGTGAAAGTTGCCCTTTTGTACCTGGCACCATCTCCTCATTTGATTTATCTCACCACACTGATGTCTGCCTTGTAATGTTAGTGATCTAAGTAAGGAGCCATACTCCTGCTGCTCCTGCCCTCATTGTGAGTAACTCTGGATAAGAGCGTCACCTAAATGGCTAAACTGCAAACGTAACTCAATGTGGACCGCTGACATTGTGTTGTGTGTTATACGTAGCGGTCAGACACCGGTTGTATTCACAGCAGCAGAGAAGCAGATTGCATTTGTCTAAATTCATTTAAGCTTACTCTCCTGAGGCCCTCGTTGTGAGTGGCTCTGGATAAGAGTGTCAGCTAAATGCCTGGATAGTTGAGAGGGAAAGGTGCCAAATTTGATAGTAGTAGTTTAACCAACAATCTGGTGTTACACAGAAAACTGACTTTAACTTCTGAGACAGACAGCACCCTCTTTCAGTCATTAATTAATCTCTTATTATTGGTAGACAGTGAGGGAAGAATCCAGACATACAATTCATATTTCTCCAAAGTATTAGGTATAAACGCTCTATCATATTCAAATTAAATGAAATTCACATCTGTCTGTCAAACAGTTACTTGACTAGAGCAAGCTCAACAACAACCAGCTAGATGATGATTCCTCATGATTCTAATGACACAGTAGCGGTGTTTCCACCCAAATGTTTCATAAATTTGAACTGAACTCTGAGTAATTCCAAAGAGTTTCCATCCACTACCATTATGTGACTATTGGTTAGTTAGTTCACGAGTAAAGCATTAGGTGGCGCCAATTCTCCAGTGGTGAGACCAGAAGAAGGTGTTCCTATTGGCTCCTATTCTACAGTTGTGTGCCTTCAGATGGTAAAAACTTGATTCAATGTTGGAAAATCCTGCAGAACATCTGGAGAACATCAGAACATCAAATCTGGGGCCACAAAGAACTGGAGGGGCGTCTTCAAGAGAACGAGTCACAGCGAGAGGGAATGGGGTCTTTTGCAGGTTTGGCAGGTTTTGTTCCGAAAATACTGGTCATGGCTAACAGAAACCAACATTCAGTATTGTTGGGAGATGAGATGGAGAGCCATGGATTCTATATCACGAGGATGTGAACTGTTCAGGATGTAACATAACAGCATGGAGGCAGAGGTACATGAGGGAGACCTTGAAGCAAGGTCGTACACCTGACCTCTCCCTTCGACTTCCTCTCTGCTTCCTGACGACAGGATGAGGAACTGGGACGTTCTCTTCTTTTCAGGGACAGTTCACAAACAGTGGCTCAGGATGCAACAATACTCAGTACATTTATGTAATACTTAGCTTAACCTATCCAGAGAAACTTACAGCTTCCTCCATTTACTCCGGAACTTTTTTAATGTTGATAACAGAATTCTTACTTATTTTACAAATATTTTATTGAGAGCATCCTGTGTTATTGAATTGTACGCTAGTGTAGACATTCCAAAATGATTCACAGGAATCATGGAGGAACAGCAGGCCCTGACCTATACCATCTGTACCTGACCAGGACTCAAGGATATGGATGTCCAGGATTAGGCTTATATCCTTCAGTGTGACATCTTGTATTACTTGGAATAATCAGACCTAACTGTCAACATAAATTTTGGCTGCTCAGTACTCATTCGTCTTCGTTCCTTCTGAGATTAATCGATGAGAACTTGCTCTTATCCATATCATATCTGAAAATGACGGGATACAATGAGCTCCGATGACGTACACGATTCACTTTATCACGTAATGTAGTGATCAGTGACTGTCAGTAATATTGTGCAGAGAACATTTTGTTGTGCAGTAGATAGATCCAGATATAACACCTTAAATCTCCTTAGAGAAATGGAGAAGCAGTAAAGCTGTGTACATCTTCAAGGTTTACACACAACAGTGTCAATATATTTCAAGGTCAAGGCTAACTTTATTGCTATATTAAAACATAAGTTGAACAGGAAACACTTGAGAATAAATGTATGCAGTAAACTGAATGTTTGATGTTTGGCTTAAACACTGCAAAGCATTTCCAAAGAGTTCAATTTTTGTTTTCATTATCATAAAAATACATTTAATTAACATGAAGGGTTCAGAAACAAAACATGACTCTATTGCTGAGTTCTTTATATGCCAAAAAATATTATATACCATCCTCTAGTGGTAACCAGGGATTGGTACAAGTCATTTATTTGCACAAAGTCCTCTTAAGATTGAAAGGTTTCATTTGGTTTTGCTGACACAAGTGATTTGGAGATTAATCAGTATTATGAACTATATGGCTTGAGGAACAAACTGAATTTCAGTCCTGCAATTCAGTGGTATACGGTGTCCTTTAATGACTCTATCATAGGCAGGCAAGTTCTACTGGTTTTTATTCAGAGCAAAAAAAAATAGTCTTCTTAATAGTCTTCTGAAGTTCATATTTTCTGTATATTTATTATTTAATAATGCAGAAAAATAAGCAAACATTTCAGGTGATGCCTGACACTGTTATAGTCACAACTTCTTTTAAGCAGTGTTAGAACAAATCAAGCACATAGTCATAAAAATAGAAATTAGATGGAGATTAGATGTTGTTTTTAACATAGTAAAAAGCACACAGTAGGCCTAATCATGAAATTATACAGGTGCATTAAAATAAACAAGTCATTACGATATAAAATCGATGATTCCAGTCTTAAGTCTGGAATGTCCTCGGTGCTTCAATAACAATGGGGAAAGCCATGGTGGCAACCTTGGTCAACTTTCTTCTTTTCTGTACTCAGATATGCTACATGCTAGCTCATCAATGTTGGAAGGACAACCACATTTTGAAGATGGTTAAAAAATAAAAGTCACATTAGTCACATTAGTAAGGTAGTTGAATAATGTTTTGCTAACATTAGCTAACTTTAAGTGTATAAATAGTATATAAGCATGTCTAAGTACAGGAAAGGAGAAAGCTGATCAAGGTTTGCTCGACTGTTACTGGAGCACAGAGCAAAAAGGGTCGGGACTTAGGATGAGACAATTATAACAAATAAAAGTATAGATTTGTCTATTTGTGATAGAGGGGAGAGAGACTGATTGCAGAAGTGTTTGTTGTTTGAGTGTTACTGAAGGTTAGAGCCGGTCTACCAATTCTTCTCACACATCCAATACTTGTGCTCGTAACAGTTGTCCAGGCCCAAGACAGTGTGTGACGGGTCGACATATCCACAACCATAACCCTGAAATCTAAAAAACAACAGAAAACACTGTTTTGGTGAACTTGGTGAGGATGGAACAGTGTCAGACAGTCCTGGGTTGACTGTGTTGGGTTGACTATGCTAGGTGGAAATTCATTACAACAGACACAACATCATTTTAAAATGCTTGTTTGATTTTTTGATTGTTAGTTGGGTAGGAAAGTGTTTGTCCTTTCAGGCACCAATCCATCATTTATATACCTGCTGCTATTGACCCCAAATAAATCTCTCCAGAATCACCCAGTAAGCATTTATTTAGTGATTTGCAGGTCAAATACAAAAAAAATCTTGAGTAAATTTGGGTGAAAGGTCCAAGTTTTTAGAGGTATAAATTACACATATGTTGTTTCAATAGAATTTCAGTGACTAAATTTCAGTATGTCATTAGGACATCACTAGAGCTGGTGTCAGTACTCAATACCAAGCATTGGAAATTCTCCAGCCAACTGCATTGTGCTTTTGATCCTTTTTGTACCGAAATCTTGAAAAATATGTCTTTTTGTATGATGCGGGAGCATCACTGCCAGTGTTCTTCCATTTAATGTGATTGGTCCACTACTGCAGCTATAGTTAGCATCTAGCAGCTACAGTCTAAATACAAAGAACAGGATAAAGCACCAGATCAAGCATGGGAAAACTTGGGGTGGACAGCTGCACTGTGATCCCAAGGCCAATAGCTTCTTTGACACCAGGTATCAAATGAGGTACTCTAGTGGAATTAGTGTCACTTTAAGGGTACTGGCCGTACCCATACCCAGGCCTAGACATCAATATGAAACTGTACAAGATCATCCTTTCATAAATAAACACAACAAAAGCCTTACCCTGTTGTCAGTGTGCCCACCCACATTTCGAGTTTATATCCAAAAGCACGGACAACTATCTGTTGGGAAGGAAGTGCAGTAACTTTATCAATTGCTGTTAGTTAGGTCAACCAAGTGATCTGGCTGCAGTCTAATATAATATATTAGGTTAATAGGTTAAAGAAAAGTTTCAAATACCTCTTGGATTTTATCACTGAAAGGCACCAAATGAGCTCCTTTCAACAGGCAGTCATGGTTGGCACAATCCCAGGTGCTTATCGTAGAGGAAAGCTGGTAACAGGAGGACATGTATGCCTGCCATCCCTGGGGACAGCATTGGGTGTTTGGTCTTCCTTTAAAATTGAGCGGGAAAAATTTTTTATTTTACAAAGCATGGAATTTAAGACAGCTGTAAAAGATCATGGCTTCTCTGAAAAATATGATGCAGGATCAAAGACCAAAGCTGACAGTTATCGGCTAGGAACCATTAATGTCTGGACAAAAGTTTGCACCAATCCATCAGACAAACAGTAAATTGGCGTTCAAGGTTCAGTGTTGTTTGTCCATGAAACATTCTAAAATGGGTTGTTAAGTATTAGATATAACCAGAAATGAACACAAAAACTATGAATGGCGCCCAGCATTTCATATTTCGTCACTATACATATTGATACCATCAAGAAGTCTGCATGGCAAGCGATATATGAATAAAAAAAGGTTCTGAAAATGAAACTCTCTCACCTATTTCTTTTGTCTCAAGTTCCTGTATTCGCTTGTCCAGTTTGCTGATCTTCTCATTTAGCATATTGTTGTCCTGACTCAGTTTGTCTCTCTCTTGGAGGAGTTGATCCTTCTCTTGGCTCAGTTTGTCTTTCTCTTGGAGGAGTTGATCCTTCTCTTGGCTCAGTTTGTCTCTCTCTTGGAGGAGTTGACGTCTCTCTTGACTCAGTTTGTCTCTCTCTTGGAGGAGTTGACGTCTCTCTTGACTCAGTTTGTCTCTCTCTTGGAGGAGTTGACTGTTCTCTCGGAGCAGTCGCTTTTTCTCTTGACTCAGTTTGTCTCTGTCTTGGAGGAGTTGATCTTTCTCTTGACTCAGTTTGTCTCTCTCTTGAAGCAGTTGATTTCTCTCTTGAAGCAGTTCGTCTCTCTCTAAAATCAGGTCTCTGATGAAATTGTTAGTTGAGCTGTTGTCGGTCCTGTTAAAACATTCATCTAGATGGAAGGGAAACAGAGAAGTTTGTGGTTTTGGGTGTTTTACACAAGAATAGTTCTGTTTGTTTGGGAAATACACATATTTAGAGTCAGATGAAGAGATCAATACCCCTTTCACATCTGTCGTTAGTAGACTACTGAACTAGAGCCAGGAGGTGATTAGCTTAGCTTAGCATAAAGACCGGAGGCAGACCAACGGAAGCAGCCATCTGCAAGCTGACCACTATTGGCTGTGCTAGCTATTACAATGCTATGTACAGTAATAGATCACACTGGCTGTGTTACAATGTTAATGATGTTACAATTATTTTCTGGTGGATGTCTTTACTCTGTGTCAACTTTACAGTATATTTACATTTTCTCTTGCTTGTCTTGGGTTTATTATTATATTATTATTCTTTAGCTGGTGTGTTTGTGTATGTGGTGTAATGTTGAACGTTGGGGCTCATACTCACCTGTTTGTAGCCGAAGTGTAGCATTGAGAATGGACTGTACAATGCACAGCAGGAGAAAGCTGATTACAACCAACCCGAAGATTTTTGACCTTCCTGAAGGTAGAAAAAAAAACACACATCCCACACACCATAATTCTGTTATCAGCACCAGCACTGTTTTTCCGTCATTAAGATATTATCAAGCTGTGTCTCTGCTTGCAATTTATATTAATTCTTTTAAATGTATGGATTTATTAGGTCTCTTCAATTTAGGGAAGTATAAACCTCACTGGACTGAGGTTTTACAGAAGAATTGACTCCTCAAAATAAAAAGAAGAAGTGGCTGCATTTAAAAATATTTCAATGGAAATTCCTGAAAATGTCACTGATGTAATATCAGCTGTAAGTTAACATGATTACCTTATTTTACTATACCCGATCTTCTGATTTACAGTAAACATTTGAAAGGAGCCAATAAAATTGCATATTCACTTCCTATTCACAAGCTTTCTGAAAATAACTCACTGGAGAGGCCGTCTCCTAGAAGTCTCTTAAACAAGTTAAAATTTTTCTAAAAGTGAAAATAAGAATCTTTTTGTTTGTGTTACTTAAAAATTACCTTTTTATATTTACAGTGGGAGCGGGCACTCTTTTATGGAGGCGGCCATGTTGAAACACCATTTTTCTACAGACTAAACTAAACAGTGACTCTACACAGCGCCCTTAAAATGTTTGTTTCTCCTTCACACTAAGAAGGTGAGGGTGATGTGAGGAGATTGCAACGACCACTAGATGCAACTAAATTCTACACACCACCGTAAAGGACCTTTAACAAAAAATTGCAAGTTGCTTATAAAAAGTAAAAATGTAAACTGTAAGAGGTCACAACAAAGACAGAAACAAATGGAGATTAAAGGTCTATTTCTCGTGTTATTCCAACAATACAACTTGTCAAAATACAATCCTGTCTTAAACATGTTAAAACCTGCCTCTCATAACTTCCTTCAGTTAAACTCAGATAAATCAGAATCATAGATCCAGGTCCACCAAACCCAGTGCAGAAATCTTTGATAGCAAACTTTTTTTGAATTTGACCAACAGTTGTTCAGTTCTGCTTCCTGCAACTTCACGATATCACGAAAATTAGAGCACATTTATCTGCTAAGCTATTGGAAATTGTCATACATGCTTTTATTACATGCTGCTGGTCTCACTCAATGCAACCTCTTCGAACTCCAACAAGTTTAAAATGGCTAAAATGGCGACCAAGCCTTCAAAGTCCGGACCCCTGGACTCTGGAACAATCAGACAGGCTAGCTCTGTTACGTCTTTTAAATCTCTTTGAGAAGTCATTTTTTCATTTGAATTGGCTATTCTTCTTTTTTTTTTTCAAAACAAAAAATCAACAAAAATACTTATTGAAGATATTCTCACCTGAATGACAATATCGTTTTGGCTCCTCTCTGTTGTTCCGTTCATCACCTGATACATTCATGTACGGTTCTACCTCCATTCTTCTTGCAGCTACAGTAAAAATTCAATAAAAATCGTGTCAGTCACCTACTGCCTCTCTGGTGTTTGAGATGTGTATCCTAACCTATTTATGCCAAGTGATTATGATGCAACGCAACACTCGTGACAGTTGTCACTGACCACAAATTCAAAAAAGGATGTTCATACAAAACAAGACAATACAAAAGTTAAAATTCTGGTCTGTTGGGGCGGTGTTTAGCTCAGTTGGTAGAGCAGCCGCCCAGGGTTCGAATCCGACCCGTGGCTCTTTCCCGCATGTCATTCCCCGTCTCTCTCTCCCTGCATTCCTGTCACTCTTCAGCTGTCTCTATCAAATAAAGTTTGAAAAGACCTCTGTGCCTGGACAAGTTAAAGGTAAATTTACATGCCTTGATGATTTACAATATTTGACAACTTTCTACATTTTGTATTTAAGTTTACTCTTCTGAGATTCTGCGAGGAAGTTCCAGGGACAAAATGACGCAGAACCTCTCATGCAATAAGCTGCAAAAGACCACAAACTGTTGAGCAGAGGCGTTACAGGTCCTCAAATGGATACTAGATGATGACTCAAAAACAACTTCTCACTTAAAATATATAGTAGTGGCATCAGGAAGTCAAATTAGATAGTTGTTGTGTTTAGAGACACATAAGCGCACCAACGTTAGTGGAAGCTGTGAAATAACTGTCCCGCAACCTGATGAAAACGTTAATGGTGCATGCACAAGCGCATACACGTGCATGAACATGTGGTCCTGGTTTTGAGGGTTTGGAAATATGTTATAAGAAATAGACGGCGGTAAACATTTGTGTTGGTTAGTATTGTCACTGTGATCATGTTAGCCTCACAGAGCTGCTAGCACACCTGTAGACTCTTGTTTACAGTTGTGATGCTACATTAAATGTTGTTTCAGCCAACTTTAGCTGCTTTCAGCTTTTGTTTTGATTTTGGCTCAAATGCACTCAAGATTTTTTCTGTTATGCTCTGTTAATTAGTGCAGACAAAGGATTCCTTCGAGAACACTAATGACTGACTTTATATTTCGACAACTTACCAAGCTCCATGAAACACAACATCCACTATCTGTATCTCTGACTTACAAACACATTTAACGTGCTGCAGGTTCGCCACAAATGGGACTTTTTGCATTAATCATCAGTGAAGACATTGCTACAAACCAGCAGCAGCAGAGGATGTTGGCTGTAACTCACTGCACGTACCCACAGACCGTGACATCATGGATAAAAAGAAAATAGTTCTTACAGAGGAAGAGTGCCTTCCTGCTTCCTCCGTTCAAAAATACACCAGCTAAATGTTGCAAAAGCGTGAAAGTTGTATGGTTTATCTGCACCACTTCAGAATATCAGACATTTGATCAACTGTAAAAATGACTGGACATATTTCTTTAGTTACTTAGAGCTAAGAACTCTTGAAAGCGCAGTGTATAAGTGTAACTAACTAACTATTAGAAGTAAAAAGTGAAAAGTATGGTTCCTTTATCAAATGAAGCATATTACACACTCATTAAGGTTTATTAATACAAGGAGATATATCTCTAATATTCTCTCTATCACATATCAACTTTTCTAAGCATAAACATTGTGCCTGTTGTTATCTTTTGTTTATATAGTCTATATATACACTTAGTAGTAGATATTTATACTTTTTTCCCTCCCTTTTATGTTTTATTTGCTTAATACATCTTAAAATACCTGAAAATACTGTTATTATTCTTATTCTTATTATAATTATTACTATTATTAATACTTCTTTTATTCCATTAAGATGACTTTTTACTTATTATTTTACATATTTATTCTTGCGATACTTCCATAAGAAATATTATTATTTATTAGGTTTTTCTGTTCTTGTTACTATCATTTGATACATTCTCTGTTTACATTTCACTATGATTGTACCTGTATGATTATATGTGATTAATTGACTGACTGAATTGAAAGGGAAAGAGCAGTTGTCAATATGAAAACTAAATAAAAAATGAAGTTAAATAGATCTTCTAAAAACAGCTTCCACACACACAGATACACATATAGACTGTATTCCACTTAATCCTACACAGTCACACTATTTGACTTCCTGTTTGATGTCACATCCTGCATTAAAACTAGTTTAAGGTTCTGCATTTTTACTTCTGCTTTCTACAAAGTTGCACTTGAATATTTCACTTTAACTTCAACGGCTTTCTAACACGCTTCTTGTTTGACTGCGGTCATCTAACAGTGTTGCTGTTATCTAGAAATATCCATCATCACATTCAGGATAATGTATAGAGGGGTTTATACAGGAACAAGGAAGAGACACACCACCCTCAATATCGCCTCCATTTTGACCATTTTACAATGTATGAAGCTTTCTTCAGTTTCAGTCTCCTTAATGATTTCTATCAAATTATCTGCTGTAGTTGGATCAATGTGCAGCCATTAATATGCAGTTGCTTTTTTGCTGCTGCAGTCATTATTTTAAGAAACATAAGGTCGTTTCCTGTTATCCCTTCTGGTCAGCCAGGTCACCCAAAGTGTAACACATTCAGAGAGAAGCTGTGTTTTAAGAAGACGCATGATTTTCCAAATACTGCATGGGATCTCTCCGGGTACTCCAGCTTCCTCCCACAGGCCAAAGACATGCACTTAGTAGGTTAATTGGTAGATGGTAAATTCACCGTAGTGTGAATGTGAGTGTTGTTTGTCTGTGTGCCATGTGATGAACTGGTGACTTGTCCAGGGTGTACCCCACCATACGCCCTAATATCTGTCCCTAAGATAAGATGTAGTAGCTCCCCTCTCCTTAGCGATTCCCTGGCAAAGTCTAGAAAATACTGATTTAGGGCTTGCTGTGTATGCTTTTACTGTTATTTGTATTGTTTCATTGTTGTGTTTTTATTATCATGGAGTAGAAGTTTATTTTTCTTATGTTTTATCGTCCTACTCTAGTCTTGTTCTGGCCCTCTGCAATTTAATGTTTATGTGGGCATGACAGACACTAAAACACACCAGCAGACAAGTTAAAAGAGTTTATTTTTAAAGATGTTTAGAGACTCTTTCTACTGACATTTCTTTAGTACGCAGAGTTAAAACACTTTAAAGATCAAGTTTCTGGTTAAACAACCATAAGGATTATTATGGTAAAAACACATTAAAGCCAACAAAATGTAAAAAAAAGTGTATTGTAAGTGTGAGATTACAGGTAATAATGACTTGGTAGTCCATAGATTGCTGACATGTAACTTCATGTTTGTCATATCAGTGTTACAAAATTTTGATGGAGGTGCTATATCACTTTATCTTCTTCTCACACACCCAGTGGAGTTCGCTTGAACAGACGTCATGGTGCCAGCTCACGAGTCCAGACGGGGATTGTTGAGAATAGACACAGGTTTGAGGATTTCCGTGTTCAAACGTAGGGTGTTTAATCGTTTTTCTGCAAAAACCACACAACATTTCATCACATCACATCATCAATATCATCGTTCTACATCAAACGTAAAGTATGTGCTCAACTGGCATTATCGTCCACGGCAAATTAAAAACTTAAACTTGATGACTTCAGTTCATCTCTCCTTCTGTCATAAGTTTTATAGCTTTAAAGTTGCTCTAATCAAATTAATTTTCTATTAGCAATGAGTCAGATGTGTAATGTGATAGATGGCACATGTGGTGAAGGACCTACACATGTCTGGGATCTTTGCTTTTCTTGCACTTCACCTTGACACATGGGGCAGCAAACTCTATCAGGTGGGCTACCGGGTTATGGTTTTTGAAACATCATGATAATCATTTCATTCTTAACACTTTAGGAAAATTCAAAAAGCCTTACTCATAGGTCAGTTGACGTCCATCCACCCACTTCCATTTCCATGAGCCCTGGAGTTTTTCAGCTTTCAAGCCGATCCACACGACAGAATCTCCAAGAGCATGGAGAGCCTTCTGTTGAGATGTACATTTGATTATGATATGCTTTACTAAAAAAAAGTCTGTGTTTATCCTTGAAAAGCAAGATGTAGAAATGTATTTTAAAATTTTAAATACCTCTTCCCTTTCATTGTCTATAATCACCAAATTAGCTCCTTTCTTCACACAGTCGTCTTTGGCATACCACCAGCGGTCTTGCTTGGCGGACAGCTGGTAACAGCTGGACATGTATTCCGTCCAATTCTGGGGACAGTTTTGGTTCTTTCCTGCTCAGAAAACAAGGCACAAGAAGGAAGAGAAGACGAGATGGGACATGAAATGACATGACGGGGAAGGGCAGGACAAAGTACGTTGAAGAAAATGTCTGACAAATTGACAAATGGCGTCTCTAAAAAACAGTCAAGCTCTGAAAAAGCTAAAAACAACAACTCACCTGAGAGCTTCATTATGAGTCTATCATTTTCAGCCTGAAGTTCCTTTATGTGTTCTTCTAGCTGGTCATTTCATAATAGAATAACAACAAAAACAAACAAATAACAAAATAAGAAATTAACAAATTCATTATTTTTTATTGTAGTTTGCTGCACTGGTTGTTTAACATCTCATTATATCTGCTCAGGTTGTGGTTATTCCAACAAAACTCTCCATTTTTCTTTACCAGTTGGACTTTCTCTAGAAAAAAGGTCGCTGATGTCAGCACTTACCAGGGAAACTTTGGCAGAGTCCATGAGGTCAGATTTGTTACAAAACCCATCTAGGAAGGAAGGAAAAAGACACAACTAAAACTTTTACTTTGATGGAGTCCAAAAATACAAACAGAGGCTGCCGTTAAAGCTACGCTTTGAAAGCTTTCACAGCAGGGATTCATAAAACTTCTCTGGAGGAGAAAAATAGACCTACATGAGGGGATTTGCTGCTGTATTTGTTTCCTGCGGTGCTCAAACAATTCAAGTCACTGAGTGGAAGATGCCAACTACATTTCCTGTACTCAAAGCTTTTTTAACTGGTTTTCATTGGCTGTGCAGAGGATCTGGATTTGGTTTAGGCAATGTGGAAGGCGCATGAATGATACTCACCTCCATGGAGCCGAAGAGTAACATTGAGAACTGCCTGTATGATGCACAGCAGACAGAAACTTATCCCAACCACCAAGATGACTTTCGACAGTCCTATAGGACAAAACACACATGTAAATATATGTGATATGTGACTGTGTGGCCTGATTTGTGAGCTAAGGATCCTCCACAACATCACAATACTTCAGTTTTAGTGATTTTTGATTTGATTTTGTTGCAGTTTATAATCAACTGCCTTCATTAAATAACTAATGTAAAAAAGGGTCAGAGGCCTCATCAGTAATTTTGCAAACCTAAAATTAAAGAGAAAATTGAAACAACCATTTGGAAGTAAAACAAAAAAGTTCTTACCTGAATGTGAATTTTCCCTGTTCACCGAAATATTCCTCCCTTCATTGTGTGGTTCATTGACGTAGTCTTCGATGTCCATTCTTTTTGACAGGAGATCCTGTTGAATTGTCTATTAAGAGACGGCGATGTGCAGTCCTGCAAAATATACTGCGTCTCTAGTCGCGAGCTGCCTTTCTGGTATAGTATGAGTGTGCTTATATAAGTTTGTTAGTGCCCATCTATGGTTATGAATTTCGCAATAACAGCTGTGTCACAAAAAAAAAAGAAGACTGTTGTGATAGTAACCAGAAAACACGACTAAAATAAGTGAAGAAAAACCCTTAACAACAGTGACATCTAATCCTTAACATCTTCTCAAAACTTATATATTTTAAAGCTTAAAGATTAATGCTACCAACACTCTTTTGATTTCCAGCATGTGTTTTATGATTATCGATGTTGTTCTTATCTTTAGTGTATTTTTGTTTGTTTTTTTTAAATCTCATGTTTTCACCTTGTAAAGCAGTTTGTAACTTTGTTTTGTGCTCTATAAATTAAGTTTATGGTTATTCGTATGATTAACATTGAGCGTGTGGGAGCTGTGCTTCTCAGAAAAACCTTCTGACAAACAGGAAGCAACGACTTGGTTTTTTTTTCTGGCTAATGTCATCAGGTTCACTGAAGATTAGAGAAAAAACATGACTCAGCTCCCCAAAAAGAGTAACCTTTCCCATTGGAGAATCTTGTGACACAGTCAGAGAAATTGCATATCTCTGAAACTGTTTATGACAGAGAGATGTGGTTTTCCTGAGATTCTGCTGAAGACAGTAGTGATGTGTCGGTCGTGAACTCACTGGGCGGTTTCAGAGAGTTACAAGGGTCTGTAAACGCAATGAAAACAATTGGCTAAAGCAATTTATTGATATTAGAAAATGTAATTTTTACTTTTGAATACTTCAGTACAAAGGATGTATTGAATATATACATGATCATCATAAGTAAAATCAGCTCTAAATTTGGTTGAATTATTTAAGGTATAAGTGGTAAAATGAAGAGCCGTTTTGGAGCCGAAAGCGCCGGCTCTTCTTGGTGAGCTGAGTCAAATAATCCGACTCCCTAAAAAGAACCGAACTTCCCATCACTAGAAGACAGAGATGTGCCGAGTGTCTGTGTCTGAGACACTTCCTTGCTGTTCTATGTGCGGAAAAGACCAATCGAAAAATAGATGTTCGACAGACTCCATACACAGTCAACGAATGGACAAACGTTACTAGGAGGACTAGTTTCTTTTTCAACCAATCAGTGGAGGGTATCTATGACGTAATCTTGCCGATCAAAGGACTCTGGGGGTCTTGTGGGGGAGGGACAACAGAGAGAGGGGCTCTTCACTAGTACTGTTTGAGGTGTGATTTTGGTAAAAAGGTAAAAAATGACAAAAATCTACTTTTCATTTTTGAAATTCTTTAGTGTATTGTAGATTTTTCACTCATACTTCCTTTATAAGCACATTACAGCGGTATTCGACAGAATGGACAGAATGGAAACACAGAGCACCGAGCACAGAGATGTGTATCCTCCACCCACACAACAGCAGACACTCCCACACCATGCAGATCGGTGGATGTGAAATCAGTAGTGTGGTGATACTTTCAGCTTCACTCTGCCATTTTGATCTTGTGCCGTGGCCCTCGTGCTCATCTTTTAGCGTAAACCTTCCAGTTTGGAGAATGACTCGGCTTATTTTATCTACAGTGCTGTTGTTGGTGACTTTCTGTGCGTTGTCTGCACAGGACAAAGGTGAGTAACAAGATTCAAGATACTGTCATTGCCGGGAGAAAATGTCATGGGATATTATTAGAACATACATACGTTACATTTATAGACTGACTATTGAACAACTGACCAGTGACACAGATATTTTCTGGTTTCCCTGGTTTGAAGGGGAACTGAGCTTTAATTACAGTATATAAAAAGCCTATTAAATATCATTATAGTGTGACTTATACATTTTTGGAATGACAGAAGATTTCTCAATGTGTGTGGTGATTAAAGTTTCCCTACAAAGCGAGCATTTACATTTTAGATCTGTGTTGAATACTTTGTCTAATCTCAATCTTCATTTTCTTGATTCATTTATAATAATGCTTGTTGTATGTTTTTGTCAAAGATGGCGTTTGGTGTGTTTAAACTGAATATGTGCGTGCGCAGATGGTACAGGACATGCAATGGGTGAATGCGTACGTTTTAAATAGATGATCCATGTGAGATATTCGCTGAAACATGCAAACTAGAGTAGAACTACAGGTGAAAATTACTTGCTGCAGTATATAAGTGGTGTACACATGAAACAGATGCATATTAAAGGATGTGTCTTATGTCGAAAATGCTGATAAAAGCCTCAATGCAGCAGCTTATATTCCTATTCTTTCCATCTAAGCATTCACATTCATTTAATTTATACATTTACAGTAATCTATTGTGCTTTTTGATTGATTTAAGAGGTGACCGTAACAAAAAAGGAGAGATAGCATGAAATATTGGAGCAAAAATATAGAAATGCAACAATGTGAAGTGTGTCCATTTGCTGCTGTAAAAACTGAACTCAGCTGGGTATAACTCAAACTGCAATAACAAAATGTTAAAGGAAGAAAACATCACAATTCAGCCCACTTTGTTAGACTAACATCTCGAGGAAGTGTAGCGCAAACTACTTTAGCTCACACAACTCAGCAGTGTCTCTGACCCAATAAACCAAAAATCCAGCGTAGAGCGGCTGAGTGAACGTGGTCTGGACTTTGTGGAGGAGAGTCATGGTTTCAGAGATGCTGTAGAAGGACAGAGTTCCTGCCTTGTGATCCAGGTATACTCCAACTCTGGAGGACTGAGGGCCTGAGAGTAAAGTTTTGACATTGTTATGTCTGAAATAATAAGTAAAGTCGAAACATCCTAACGCCCAAGACATGTCATTGTTTCCAAATCCGCTTTCAATCCCTGTTCTGCTAATATCCTCGTATGCAACCGCGACTGAAACTCCTCCACCACTTCTCTCCACCTCCCAGTAACAACGTCCAGTCAGACTCTCTCTACTGAGCACCTGAGGCCAGTCAGTGAATCTATCTGGGTGACTAGAACGTAATTGCTTTTCCCTCATTACTGTTGCTTTTCTGTTCCCTTCAGATAATGACAGCCATGTGTTAACTGTGTTAGGATCCAGCGTGATTTGACGAGAATATCGTAAGAATTCATCTCTGGTCTTGGGCTCTGGTTGTGGCAGTAAAACGTCGACTTCAGTCACTCTTAGTAAAATCTTCGGCCATTCGTCATTGAGAGTGTCCTGTAGTTTGTCACGGGCCTCTGACACAGCTGCTATCACATCTGCAAAGTGTTTAAGAGGTTTGATATTTAAGCTGGGTGAGTCTGTAGATTCACTGAGATCCGACAGCAAAAGATACTTGAGTAGGAATTCGGTGTGGTCATCGGTGTGTGAGAGCTGTTCAAGCTCAGTGTCCTTCCTCTTAAGTTCGGCAATCTCCTTCTCCATCTTCTCCTCAAGCTCTCTGGCCCAACTAACTTCAGTTTTCTGCTGGGATCTGATTTGTTCCTTCACATCAGAGCTTCTTTTCTCTATGAAACTGACAAGCTCAGTTAAAATCTTCTCGCTGTCCTTCACTGCTTCATCGGCAGAGTGATTGATCGCCTCTATCTCCTGTTGAAGAACCTTCACGTCTTTCTTTCTGTCCTGGATCCTCTGCTGGATTTTTTGCCGACTCATCTCAAGCTCCTTCCACTTCTCGTTCCTTTCTGCTGCAACAGACACCATGTCATGGTCTTTATGTTCGTCCATGGAGCACAAAATACATATGGCCTGCTGATCACTGCGGCAAAACATCTTCATCACCTCATTATGACGGGGGCAAAATTTCTCCTGCAGATTTGTGGAGGGGTCAACCAGCTTGTGTTTTTCAAAGGCAGGGGATTCATAGTGAGGCTGAAGGTGGTGCTCACAATAAGAAACCCGACACATCAGACAGGACTTGAGGGCTATCAGCTTCCTCCCAGTGCAGAAATCACAGGCAACATCTCCAGGTCCGGCATAGTAGTGATCAGCAGGAGCTGCTTGAAGTCTTATCTTCTTCAGTGCTTCCACTAAATCAGCAATCGTGGCACTTTTCACCACCACAGGCCTCGATGTGAAGGTTTGCTTGCAGTGAGGGCAGCTGTAGATTTCCTTTGGATCTTCTTCATCCCATCGGTGTTCAATACAGCTCAAGCAGTAGCTGTGGCCACAGGGAATAGTCACCGGATCATTCAGTAGATCCAGACAGATGGAACAGCAGAGTTTCTCCTCGTCTAGCTGCAGCGCCATTTCACTTCCCAATAAAAGTGAAAGTAAAATACCATGCAAATAAATAACAGACTCTCTGAGAGGAAAAAGGGAGTGGTGCTCAGGTTATGTCACATTCCAGCAAGAGGAGTGGTTTCAAAGGTGTGCCGTGTATTTTGCCCTTGTTTACTCAGTAGTTTGTAGCTTTGGTTTGTACAGGAAACCTGATTCCTGTAGGAAAACACTGGTTTGTAAAGGAACATAGGTCTCTATTAGAAATTATTGTTGATGGTTCCGTTTGGGCACAAATGGCAACCTGACAAGAAAAAGTTTGGGCACATAACTCCCCGTTAGCTTGACGTTTTAATCTTTGGTAATTGTAAGTAATAAACAAAATAGATATAATGTGTTATTTAGTAATATTTAGAGGTGCTGGTAGGTACATTTTGTTACCTTCGGAGTAAGCCAGACAAGTTGTTTCCTGCTGTTTCCAGATTTTATACTAACCAAAGCTAATTGAACGACTCTAAAATAAATCAACGAGTTTATAAGACTGTCTAATGACTACTTTTGCTCTTCTTTGTTTCCTTTGTGCTCTAGAGGATGATGTCGTACTGGTCTATTACCCTCATAAAACCCTCAATCCTGCCAGAGGGTCATCGGTCAAACTATCATGTGACGCACATTATGACTTCAAGCAATGCGGTCTGCTGCATGTTGCATGGTTTCAACGAGACGCTGAGCTGAGACACCCCAAAAAGTACCATACCACAGTAAATGAGACAATCTCTGATCAGCGAATGAGACGCAGGCAGGTCGTGACAGAGATTCTCAACCTGACACCAGAGGACTCCGGTGAATTTCAGTGCAGGGCTAAGTGTCACCTGGGAGAGACGGGAATGGGACATTTAATCATCATTGATGTCCAAGGTATGAGGAACATTACATTAGCACATGAAGGCTCTACAAAAGCAGGGCCATAGTTTAATAGAATCAATGACATTCATGGTGCCCAGAGGATGATCTCTACTTAGTTTCTTAGTGCCTGCAGAATTTGCATTCCTTCCTACTTGTTTCTTTTAGTGGTTTATCAGTAACATGCTATTCTCTTCCAAGGCATTTTATATTAGATGTACACTGATGTCTTGTTCTGCTCTGTTATGTTCTCTTGCAGGTTGATGATCTGACTGAGCTGGCCCTGTTCAAATCCATCAAAAACATCTCGACACAAATCTCTTAAATTAAAGAGAATGGAACAAAGATGAAGATTCACAAAGGGTTTATTCCATATTTGTTTTATGTTTTATCATTTATTTTAAGTGCTTTTAGTTGTCTTTGCTCAGCAAATATACAATATGACTTTGTCCTCATGCTTAAAGACAGTTAGTGCCACTGTAAGTTAGTGACTTCTTGGCAACCAGCACCATTACTTTATCATTAATTGTGTTATATACTACATTTCTATTGACAGGGAGGAAATTATCTAGAATTAATTTCATTTAAATGGCAGCCAGTTTCTTACTGTTAAACTGTGTGCAGACTGTTTCACACATTTCACACATTTCTAAAGTGAAGGCTGAATAATCGAGAAACTCGAAGCTGAATGTGTGCAACTGTCAACACCTCAGTTTAGTAACAAGGTTGCACCGTGAGCAGTCCCTCATACTATTTCCTTCTCGTTTTGGTTTTCTGAGGGCTGAACGACCCCATTTGAAGAGAGCAAAGCCACATCTGTATCTAGAGCAGCAAGAAAGTACTGTAGGTGGTGATTTATAAAAAGACAGGTTCACATTCCCTGATGCTGACCACAAAGCATAAATAGAGTCTTACGTTATTCGAATTAGTTTCTGCATTAATGCAGAACACAAGCATTGACTGCAGCTGTTGAAAAGACATAATAATAATAATAATAAGTGTGATTGTTGTTGCATTGCTCTGTCGAACCCATCAAGAATAAACATGCAGGTGTGATTACATTTTAACACACAATTGTTGTTTCTAGTGGAGGCTGCACAAGCCAAACCACAGGACAGGAAACTGCATCTCTTCGAGTGCATCGTTTCGAAACCGTGTTTGAAGTAATGCGCACAGTCAGGTTAAACAGGAATACCACATATCACGTATTCCTGTGGGTCATTGTTTGAGGGGGATTCATGTATTTTTCATTTCCATGAGATATTACATACAGATTGGGTTTATAGCATATGTGTCTACTAGAAAGCGGTTTAGGAAACTACAATGTAAAGAAAAACAGGACGATCTATTTTAACCCAGTGACAGCGTAAATAAAAATAAAAGAAAGAGTATGGACACTGACAAGATGGGCAACAATATTAAATGACTTGAGGAGAAATTTAATGTCCTTTGCTCTACTCGATCACTTGTGGTAATATGCTGAAATGTACCACCACCCAAACTCTGAAAAGAAAAATGGAGCAAACATACCGACCGGACTGTCAGTGCTTCATTCTGGAAACTTTAACATTTTTAATACATGCATGACAATTGCAATTGTTAAATGGCTACAGAAGGGATTATTTACTTCTTTACTTACATTCAGAAACATAAAAATGAATCAATAATAGCACAGTGTAAATGGTACACCGCACCACACACTCTCTCTGCGTGGTATTTTCATCTGTGCTTTCCTGCACCAGTGGCTAACAGCAAGTGTCACGTTCACTGCTGAACAGGAAGCCGTACAAAGAGCATCTTGCAAGACGCTCGGCAAAGGGTGTTAACCGATTCACACCACAGTGGTCTCCTTTAATCATGTCATGTATCATGTACCCTACAAAGTTATAAAGATACATTTTATGTGCTATATTAGAGATATATTATAGAGTGTTATGAACAGTAAACAATCCATTAGCCATTATTATGATCATCTATGTATATAAGGTGTTAAAGCTTCCCGAATTAACCACTGACAGTCACAATAATCCAGCAGGCTAAATGAAATTTGGTATTTGGACCCTGCTGATAGACGGCTGTGCCAACATCTGATTTCCTTATATCCAGTCTTATATCAAGTGGATGTCTCTTTCAGTAAGATAAATCTAACTTTATGCCAGTGCAAACCAAAGTGTATGAGAGAAAACTGCCTTTTTTGCAGATCAGGGCTCTGCTATGAGCCTCTCGTTTGTCCACAGACTGTACAGGAAGTTCATGAATAACCGTGATAAGGCACAGATAGTGACAGACGACAGGGCATCTAACCCGCATGCATGCATTATCATTTAAATCACACTGAGTTTGATGTTTTGGTTCTGCTACACTTTAAATCAAACCGTGCACTCCTCTGGACGACGACATGAAACGTCAAACCGGAGGAGATTAAACATTTAGGGACGTCATTGTCGTCTATTCTGAATATAAGACTCTTCATCAAAATTCTTACTCATACATGTGTGAAATATTATCAACCTATAATTAACAATAAAGCAGCTTATGATCTAATTTTGCTGTCTTGTCCTGAGTGCTTTTTTTTGTGCCGGACAAAAATGGAAACAACAACAACAACAACAACATTGCACAATCAGTTACCACACATCATGTATTCATGTGGTCACTGTTTGGGGTTTGTTTAATCTGTTTCTATACAGTAAACTATAACAACACATCAATGCCAAAATAACTATCTATGAAAAAAATTGAGGAAATTACACACATCTGTAATTTCTTTCATTTGATGACGAAGACCTGCATAACCTTTGTTATAAAAATTAGGATTATACTGGGGTCCAGATGTTTTTAATTCATATAATGTGTGTGTATCCTGTTTTTTGCATGTCATGTCATGTTCTTTGTTTTGCTGAAGCTGACAGGGTGAGATAAAGTTCAACTATAAATTAAGTCGAAGTAGTGCACAATAGTACAAGGGTTGGAGACAGGTTAGGGAGGTATCCTTTGGGCAAAGGAACATCCTGTTGGTTACTGATCAGAGAACTAAAAAAGATATTATGACGTTAATTGTATCAATGGAGAGGTGTCCGAGACAGTCCATTAGAGAGTGTATAAGAACCAACTGTTAGAGCTCCTCAGGGAGTCTTTTTCTCTGTAACCCCTTCTGTGTGTTGCACTGTTAAACGCTCCTTCTTGTACAAGAATAATAAATTCAACTTAAACTTTGATACTTCGATTCCAGTCTTCCTTATTGAAGGGTCACTCTTGAAAAATTCCCGTGACAACCTTCATTTAAAGACACTTGAAAACCACGTCAGTGTCTAATGAGTCTGTCTGTGTGTGATTATTATCTGCCTCTGTGGCTGAAACTATTTTAAATCTGGACCATAGAGCGGACGTGACAGTTTTAGACAAAGTGTGCAATGACACAATGCATTTGAGCACTTTTTTTTTTAATGTAGACAGACAAATTTATATAAAATTAGAAACTAAATAAAACTTTTTGATATCAGGATAATTATACTGGAGACAATGAAAACACTGCTTTGTTCACAGGAGAAAGACGTTTGAGAGCTCACAGAGGAAACTTCTGTGTTGCTGCTGCAAACTGATCAAAGTAGACAAAGGCTTTGAAATGATGTTTAAACCACTAAAAGAAGTTCAGTGAGAGTCAACATTTGTCCAGTTGAGGGCTCTGCTTAACAATCCTGTTGGAATTTTTGTGGTTTATGTTCATAAAGTTTCACATGTGTACAAGAACTGTCCTCATCAGCTGTTGACGGAGCAGCTTCAGTGAGCCAGAAGATGAAAGACAGCAGCTGATTAGTGGAAGGAGGAATTATTAATCCACCCTCAAATCCACCAGCATGTGGAGCATAAGTCCTCTTCTCTAACATTTAGTTACTAATTCCCCTCAAAGAATATAATCATTCTTTTGCCATCAGAAGTCGACCGGACACTTCAGTCTTCAGCTTTTGGAGATCTATGAGGTGTGAGTCACAGTCCAAGTGACATCAGGAGCTCTGTGATTGGCTGGGCTTGGTGAATTTGCTCTGCAGGAACACTCTGGGAACACAAAGCCCCTCCTTCTTGTTGACAGTCTCTCTGAGGACGTAGTCATTAGTGACGGATTGAAGGCCCGTCTCTTCAAACAGCTCGGCCAGAAACTCTGAAAAGAGACAAAAAGAGCAGACAGGGACTTCAGAGGGAGGGAACAACGCAGTGCCATCACAGCCCACAGCGACCACTGACTCGTTTGTCACCACATCCTCCAAATGTTGCAGTTATTGTAAACAACAGATGAAGAACTCATGGCTGAACTGTTAAATAATGAAATCAAGAACTGTCATTCTACTTTCATACAACACTGTTCCTGGAGCAGCTTTCCAGGAAGAATCAATGGATTCATGGAACAGTAAGTGACAGTAAAGTTAAAAAACATAATGAATTCTTACCATCTAGATAGAAGAACTATCTAAAGTAAAGTAAAGTATATATCCATCTACATACATATAGTTTGGACCTGACTATCTACTTATCTGTTTACAGTCTCCATGACGCAAACATAGAAATGACTTTCCTGAAGTCATTCGCTGACCTTTAGAGAAGAAGTAGGACCTGGTGCCGTCTTGTCGGACGTAGAAGTT
Source organism: Argyrosomus regius (assembly GCA_946959425.1). Taxonomy (NCBI): domain Eukaryota; kingdom Metazoa; phylum Chordata; class Actinopteri; family Sciaenidae; genus Argyrosomus; species Argyrosomus regius. Next base: position 26,625,655 of record OX336884.1, read on the forward strand.
CTCCCCCAGCTTGCTGCCAGCTTTAAATCGGAGCATGGCGTGGTCATACAGGCCGTAATCCCTGAACAGGACGATGCCGCCGGGCTTCAGGACCTTAAAGCCACATGCATGGTACATTATATTACACCAATCTGAACCAGCTTGTATTTGGGCTACCTAAAACAGGAACCAGACGCATGCTTCGAGGTTACTGCCTCTAGCAGCCACGAGCCTAGATTATGTTCATATTAGGCATGCATACCAACAATTATGTATTTTAAAAGGAAGTAAACTCCAAAAGTTAACGAGGAATAATCAAATTAATCTTCTATCAAAACTTTTAAGGAACCCTGCAACGAGTCTGTCGTGTCTGTCTCTGCTCACCCTGCTGATGTTCTGCAAAGCCAGCTTCATCTTGTCAGGGTGGACGGCCGACAGGACGAAGATGAGGGTGATGACGTCCACGCTGCTCTCGGGTACATGTTCCCTCAGATCATCTTTAGTTAAATCACACTGGAAGGCACAGCAGCGTTCAGGGCAGTACAGAGGGTTTTGCTGTAAACAGAAAATAGATTTAAAAAAAGTTTTATTTCTATTGTTATTATTGAAAAATATAAACCCTAACCCTAACCCCCAGCAGAACTGCCCAGCAGCTAGCAGTAAAAGACCACCAGAAAAGAGCCTGGAGCTCTGTTGACCTGATTCACATGTTTATATATTAGATATAGATTTGATGAACGCATATCTTACTTTGACAAATTCAACAGCTCGTGGTGAGAAGTCACAGGCGTAAACAAAGATGTTGAGGTCATCCTCCAGCAGAGGGAAGATGCAGTTTCCAACACCGCAGCCGGCCTCCAGCAGCACCAGCCTCTGGGACTCAAACTGCAAACCAGACAGGATAAAGACAGAATCAGTGAACGATGACACATATTAGTGTTCATGCCTAATCCTGCACAGCTCCAAATGATGGAAACTTCTTGAGAAGGAAATACTGACACTCTTTTTATGGGGTCCCCAATGAAACACGTTTTTCTGGCTCTTTTTTAGGTAAACAAATGTGGCGACATGTTCACAAGAACCCAGATGTCTGGGCTGTTTTTCCTCCAGAAGAAGACTTAAAGTGATCTACCAGCTGATTTAAACTAAACTAAAATAAATAATTACATTTTTGGTAACTTGGTCTCACCTCTCTGCACGCTTTGAGCTCTTCAAACTCTCTGGTGGTCCAGTGTCTGTCCTTGAAGAAGTTTGTCGTGTTTCTTTTGTAGAACAGGTCCCAGTTTTTCTGAGCTTCTCTCTCCAGCTTCAGCTGCTTGAAGTCGGACACCAGAGCTCGCTCACCGCCGAGTCTGTCCAGCTCCTCCCGGGTTAAAACTCTGGCGGTGGAGGCTTTAGTCTGCCCGGGTACGCACGGAGAAGTCTCGTCTTTTGACCCAGCTTCTTCTTTTGTAGGTGTTGAGTTAAAGTCAGCAGAGAAACTTTCATCTTTGGACAGAGCCATGACGCTGTTAGAAAACCTCGGAGACGTTATTAACCGTTAATTTACGGGAAAGAAAACATTCCGTCAACACTTACAGCAGCTTCAGCGTTTAAATATTTCACTATTTATTAATAAATAACTAAAAACAACTAAAAAACGCGCAGCTAGCTACATGTCTCCACATTTAACGGCCATGTTGTCCGTCATTTAAATTCGTCCGTGCTAGTGATGTGTTGTTCGTGAACGAGCCGGTTCAAAGAAACTGTTTTTTGTTTTTTGTTTTTTGAAAGTATTACAGTGCGCTATGTACATGCAGTGACAATAGCTTTGTTTTATTTATTTATATTTAGTATTATTTTTATTTCTATGCTTAAGTTTTTATAGGTGTTTCTATCTGCTTTGTGTAGCAGGGGTCCGTGACCCCTAGGGGGTCCGCAGAGGTACTGCGGGGGCTCTGCCAATTTTTGTCATAATAATTGACAAATTTCACCAAAATAATTTGTGAGAATTAAAAAATATAACAAAAATAATAACGAGTTAACTGCAAGCATTAATATGCAATAAAAAAAAAGCTACTTTTGACAAAAACTATTACTATTTATATATTATTTATAAATTATTCAATTATGCCATGCCATTATTAACACATACAGGCTAATAACCCAGCATATAAATAGGTTAATAAGGTGAAATAAAGGGTGAATAAAGTAAATATAAAAGTTATTATAAGCCAGGCTTAAAACGTGACACGTGGGGGTCTCTGTTCTGTTTGTCTCTCGTCCAAGGGGTCCTTGGGCTGAAAAAGGTTGAAGACCCCTGGGTTAGCGCATTGATTGGGTGGTTTCAGAGAGTTGCAAGGGTCTGTAAATGTAATAAAATCAAACCATGGCTACAGCAATTTATTGATATTAGAAAATGTAATTTTTACTTTTGAATATTTCAGTACAAAGAATGTATTGAATAATGTAGTGATGTGTACACATATAAATCACAAGTCAAAACAGTGCTAAATTTGGCTGAATTATAAAAGGTATGCGTATTAAAACAGAGTCGTTTGGGAGCCCAAAAGAGCCGACTCTTCTTGGTGAGCGGAGTCAAATGATCCGGCTCACTAAAAAAAACGAACTTCCCATCACTAGTCCGTGCAGCATTTACAATTTGACTACATTTCTTTCTTTAACGTGGCTCGTTATCTGCTGAATAATAACAGCACATATGATCACACTTATTTATATGATTTATTTGTTGCCACCTTTTATATTTCAGTGGAAAAATTAGAGTTAGCTGCCAACGTAACTCGTTTTTTCGGTGATATTGAGATAGACGGACCAAAACCGGAAGAGGAGTGACCGAGTGACGTAAGGGATGTTATGCTAACGGTTAGCCACAAGAAGCTAACTTTGTCCCACAGTTGACTTCTTGTGTTTAACCTTCCAGAAGTTCATAGATGAATTTAACCTCCGCGGGCTGCTTTACATAAATGTGAATTTATTATTTATGTACTAAGACATGAACGGGAGTACGAATCCGCTGCTGGACAAAGAGGAGCATGTTCTGAAGCTCGGAGAAAGCTTCGAGAAGAGGCCGAAGTCTTCCTTTCACACCATCAGATGTGAGTGTTGTTGTTGTTGTTGTTGTTGTTGTTGTTGTTGTTGTTGTTGTTGTTGTTGTTGTTGTGTGTGGGATCGGTTAGCTCACATGGACAAGGGGGGAGGCTGTCTCTGACACAACCTAGGCAATTATGGGAACAGGTAAATGAAGGAATTTGCATATGTAAATATCATTACACTCAATGTTTAGGTTACAGCATACTTTGGAGGGTTATAGAGACGTTTTCTTTTAATATGTGTTTTATTAAATTTATTACTTAAACCAGGGGTCTTCAACCTTTTCCAGCCCAAGGACCTCTTGGACAAGAGACAAACAGAACAGAGACCCCCACATGTGTCACATTTTAAGCCTGGCCTATAATAACTTCTATATTTACTTTATTTAACTCTTATTTCACCTTATTAACCTATTTATACGCTGGGTTATTAGCCTGTATGTGTTTATAATTGATTAAAAAAAAAGTTGCATAGTTATTATTGGTTATTAAATGCCAAGAGCTGTGCGTCTTTGGACATGAACACTGATTCATCCCCCACTGTTTGTAGTTTCTCAGTTATCTGCAGCCTCACATTAACCATTATTTTGGTGAAAATTGCCAATTATTATGACAAAAATTGGTGGACCCCCTGCAGTACCTCTGTGGACCCCCTAAGGGTCACGGACCCCTGGTTGAAGACCCCTGACTTAAACTATATGAAGGAGAACAAGCTGCTGCATGCTATTAACTGCCCATACCTGTTGGCTGAATGTGCACTTACAGTTTGACTAATTTAACACTAAAAAGATTCACTTTATTCACTCTAAATATTTTGTTCAGATCTCTTTAAGTTTTGTTTCTTCTTTGTGAGGTCTTATAAAAATAAGAAATAGCTTGCTGCACGCAAAACTCCGTGTTTATTAGGTGTGGCTTAACCCTCAAAGCACCTTTTTTCAGATGAAAACAGGTGTGTACGGGTAGTCAGTGGTGCTGTTTTGATTGATTCAGGTTGATTGAGTTAGCGCAAAGTATTTGAAGTCTACATATCGTGCTATGAATATGCATAACTACCTCCCTCTGCTGGTTGAAACTTGGCTATTACTTTGGAATTTTGCTACTGGCTGATTTTGGAGGTAGGTGACGTATGACGGCAGCGTTCATCACCAACCAACACACATTTACCACACAGACCGCCGCAGACACAGACAGCCTGACAGCTGATAAGCTCAGTTAGTTCTGACTACCGGCAGCTGTATACCTGTCTGTCACTCTGATAGGCGTTTTCTTCCGTGTCACGAACTACGTAGCCGTGACGTCCTTACGATTAACATCTACCCATTGTCCGTCCTTTTCAGATGACTTCAAACCAGCATCTATTGACACAAGCTGTGAGGGAGAGCTGCAAGTTGGGAAAGGAGATGAAGTTACTATAACGTTACCTCACATCCCGGTAAGAACGTCTGCTGTTGTTCTTGTAATTAAACAGCTAAAACATGAAAAGTTGCTGTTGTTCTCTGCTAGATGGATCGATCATTATTTGTTATCAGACACGTTTTTCACATTTCTCTCTCCCCTGATATTGTAAAAGGAATCAGTGACAGAAACATTCCAGTTTGTGCTAAAAGGTAGTCTACACGGACGGAGTTGATTCAGACTGTTGTTGTCCTTCCAGGGCTCAACGCCTCCCATGACGGTGTTCAAAGGAAACAAGCGTCCGTACCAGAAGGACTGTGTGCTCATCATCAACCATGACACCGGGGAGTTCGTACTGGAGAAGCTGAGCAGCAGCATCCAAGTCAAGAAAACCAGGTGAGAGCTGCAAAAGAATGAGAGGTGTCTCAGTAAGTTTGTTGTTACTGAGACATCTGACGTTACATTGGAAGTTGAGGCATCTGATATTTCCATGCTCTGAAACTGTTCCCACATCTGTGGCTCCATCTTTTGGTCATTGATTATTACTACATCAGGTTCAACATTTCCAAAACAGTTGCCCATGAATTTTGGAACCTTACATAACTCCCTCAAGATAATATTCTTGCAGTTAAGATTCAGGTCGATCAAGAACACGTGAAGATAAGAGAGGACTCACAATCTGTACATCGGCTTTGTGTGTGTGTTTCAGGGCGGAGGGCAGCAGTAAGATCCAGGCCCGGATCGAGCAGCAGTCGGTTCGGTCCAGCCAGCCCAGTTCTCAGTTCCGGGCTCCCACTAAACCCGGGGCCGGGGTTAAGACCTCCCCATCTCCTTCAAAGGATAATCCCTCCCCAGAGCCTCAGCTCGACGACATCAAGAGAGGTAAGGAGGTCCAGCCGTGACCAAAGCCTCGATGCAAATTTAATCATAACACACGGAATGCAGAATATATTACTTTTATATTATTACTTTGTTTTGAAGTAAAGTGTTACTTTGAGTCTTAATGTTAACCCTGCTGCCGTTGGCAGAGCTGCGAGCCGAGGTGGAGGTGATAGAGCAGATGAGCAGCAGCGGCAGCAGCAGCTCCTCCGACTCAGCCAGCGCCTCGGGGAGCGGCGACGACAGCAGCAGCAGTGACGCCGAACACGACGCTCCCCGACCGCTCAGCCAGACCTCCCCAAACCGCCACCCCATGGCCAACGGAGGAGCCGACCGGCAGCAGGGCAACAACCAGCTCATGAACACACTACGTGAGTATCTCAGTTACCTCAGCACCTGACCCTGACAGTACACGGGCCGGTCCCTCCTGCATGTCTTCAGGCTGGAGGTGGACATCGAAGCTGTTGCCTCTGTGACTGTTTTCTGAATCAGTGTTTGTCTTGTTGGTCTTCACAGGAAACGACCTGCAGCTTAGTGAATCGGGCAGCGACAGTGACGACGACTGAACTCTCTGCTGTCTCTCTCTCCACACTCCCCTTCCTCCTCCTCCACCTCCTCCACCTTTCTGCCTGGTTCACTTGTTCCTTTGCTGTGATAGCTGACCCCAGCTGTATATCTCGGTTTGACTGTATTTTTATTTTAGTATATCCTTAAAGCTGGCCAGCCCGGAATTTAAGAGTGTATTTTTTATTAGATGTATATTTTGTTTTGTATAGCAAAACTTTAGGAAAAAGAAACTTTTACTTGAGAGGTTTGGAAGATTATATATTAGAGTGCACATACATATTTTCTGTACTTAGAGCAGCTAGTTTTATCTACTTGTATCATTTTTTTTTGTTGGGTTTTGTCTTTCTGGAAAGACGAGGAAGAGATCTCATTCTCTCGTCTCGTGGTTTATCAGAGAAGGTCGTGGGAAGCCTCTCCGTGTTTTTATCGGTTTGCTAAGAATACAAAAGTTTTAGTATTGCACAGATACTCTGTGCAGCCTCCGCATGAGCAACAAATCAAAGACAGAAACGTCAGTTTTGTCGTCTAGTGTGTTGAGATCAGTGCGGAGCACAAAACAATCGGCTGTGCCTCCCTAATCTCACCTTTAGTATCTTAATCATAGTTTTAAACAGTTTGCTGATTATTTTAGAAAAGAATCTCACCTTCATTCATCAGGATAACTAATAACTGATTAATGTCAAGCTTGATGATCTACATTAAAGGATGAGATGTTCAGTATTTTTGTTGTCGTCAACAAATCCCATGAAAAGACCAAAACAGACAGTCTGTTTGTCCTTCTCTCAACACTTTCTGACTTCCTGTCAGGAGCTCCGAAGACTCTGGATCTGTAGTTACGTTTCCATCAAACACTTTCAGGATAGTACACTTAAAACCGGTACCTAACCGTGAGGTACATGGATCTAAACAATCCGAGATCTGTTTTGCAGACAGTACACATGTAGGGTGGGTTGTTACTGTGGGGGGTTTTGGGGTTAAGACTAACAGACAAGTGCTGAACTTTTCCTCTCCTCTGCTCCAATTTGTTTGCATGTGGTTGTTTATTAGCCTACAACAAGGACACACATGGCAGGTTTCAGTCTTTTCATGGGATTTGTTGGCAATAAGAAAAACGGTTGTCTAATTACACAGGAATTAAGCTAAATTAACTTTCAGGTTGCTGTTTTCTAATGATTTTACTTCAGGGTTTTGGCATTATGAGTTCAAGATAGTTGTTTAGAGATGATTAGTGATTTGGATTAAGCCAAATTTGATTTAGATTTCTGAAATCTAGTGTTACATAGCATATTATGTACAATTTAGAGTTTGACGTTGCAGATGTTTAAAGCTGCATTTAGTGATTTTTCCACCACTAGGGGACAGCAAAGACTCAAAAACAAACTCACAGAAACACAGACCTGATATATATATTTATGTATCAGCTAACCCTGTTGTTATGGCTAACGTGTTCGCAACAGTTGAATGTAATTGTAGTATTGGTAGCCAAGTAGCCAACAAACAGAGGAGGAAGTAAGTTGTAATTTGTTACTACAAATGCATTTTCTCAGCTGTGTGTGTAGGTATCGCCTCCATTGCTACCTTCCTTTATCATCTTTGCACTGACTCACAGTATGACCAGTGACAGTAACATAATTCAGTCATTAATCAGTTAAATTAATCAAAGTAGGATCTATATTTGAAGCATGGAGACCACAATGATTCAAAAATTTCACATATCTATTAAAAAAAACATCTGGAACCAACCTGGAACTGAACCGTGGAGGATTATGTCCAGAAAAGGGAAACAAAATCCATCAAAGAGATTTGTCTTCCTATTATTTCTTTTCCACTGTTCGTTTCAGGTTTGTTGCGTCAGTTGTGTGTCAGTGTTTTCACACAGAGAGTATCTTACTTTTGATCCCATATTTTCATATAATACATGTATTATAGGAGCATTCCATGCCTTACAGCGGTTCAGTTTGGAAATGAAGGTGAATGTGTCATTTTTCTGAAAATGCCAAAGAGTTGGAACTGCCCCTCATCCCGTGCGCGCACACACACACACACACACACACACACACGTCTCTGCGTACATGTATTCATTTTGTTTTTATCTGACACTGTGTTGTGTCGTACGAGTAGTGAAGTTGGTGATCGTTCCCTCCGTCTGCAGGACTGAATATATTGTGCAGTATATCGTTATTAATGCAACACAACAGCTCACAGTCAAAAACACAACTGAAGAGTTTCATTACAAAATGCCAAGACTTGATTTCAGTTTTTTGTAATGGGCCGTTTGTTTATCGCTCAATAATGAACGCTTGTTTTTGGATAATTTTACGAAATGTTGTGATCATTTTTACTTACTCTCCTGTACGTGTCAGGTCAGGACAAACTATTGTAACATTGTAAAACATGTTATTCCCACCCAACTGCAACCTGTGTGAAAACACCTGCGTGTGTTTGAAACATACAAAATATCACACACGTCATTGGCAGTTTTAATTGGACATCCACTCCTATAAACGAATTCTGGCAAAGATTAACTTAAAGTATGAAATAACAAAATGTTTTCTGCCTTTCAAATTTCATCTACATTTTTAATTATTTATTTTAGTGGCATTTTGAAACGAAACCCTTCAAGCACACGTCAGAGGGAAACGTCATTTTGCTGAAATGATCCGCTGTCATACAACGTGTAGCTGTTGTTGTTGTTGTTGTTGTTGTTGGTGGTGTTGGTGTTTTATATCGCAGCTGTGTTTCTCAATCGCTTCTTTAGACGAGGTTCGTCTTATCTTTGCAGAGACGGTCGTGAGTTATAAGATGTCTGTAAACGGTTACTGACCTACCACACAGTACTCCTCAAAACCATAACAGTTTTAAATATCCTGATTTTTGACACAAAGCACCAGTTTATTGAGGAAAATAAGTATCTGCAATTATGGGCGATTAGTTTTATGGATGCACGATATGGATTTTGCCTCTCATTAGCGATAATTTTACATTTTAAGATTTTAAAAAGAAAGTTTCTAACCTATAGTTTCTGCAGACCCGAGGGTAAGAAAGATTAAGATGTAGTGAGCACAGGATAATTAAATATTTTATAGCTGATCACTGTTGACAAAAACAAAGAACAGACTCTTCAAATGTTCATTTATTTTCCATCAAACAACTTCACAAACATACTTTGGCTTTCATAAAACATAAAACCTATTAAACATTTTTCATAAATTCAAAATAAATTATTCCTGACTGATAATTTATCAGCTACAATTTTATTATCAGAATAATAATCTAAATTTTCCTTTATCGGCCAATAATTTATCTGTCCTGATACATATCGTGCATCCCTAATTAGCCCGTCACTTGTCGTCCTCCTCAGTTTTAAGCTTGTGGATGTATTGTTGAATGAAGCAGCCACTGAGGCAGGTGGATGCTTAAGTTACATTTTCCACTCTGGTGTTCCCTCTGAAATCTGTAACACACTCTGAATGGACTTTGTTGTATTTGGTGCTTCAGTTCTCATGTTTTTGTTGCTACGTTCATGTGAAATATGTTTGTACAAATTTGAAGTGTATTAAAAGGGTGCGGATGTATTTAAAACGGATGATTTGATGTCTTAAATGGAGTTGTGCATTTAGACCACGTTCAGACCAAATCTGTCATGAGGTGGTGTGGTCACGTAGAACGTAACCACCGTGAAACAATCATCAAATAACGCTTTATTTCTCTGATTCGCCGGCTTTCTCACCAGCGATGCTCCCTCTCCTCATTCATTCTCTGTGTCGCCTCAAACAAATGTACACAGAACGCTAGTCTTTTTTCCAGCATCCCCTGCGGTACCTGCCACCACAGCGCTCGATTTGGTCTGAGTACGGCCTAAGAGGTTACAGAGAAGCTACAGAGTGTAACCACAAGTCAGTATGGATGTCACATGGGGACCACAAAAACTGGTTAGCTTGGTCTGCTTGTCTTTACTCCTACAAGTGAAGACAATATTGAGCAGGTTAAAGAATGGTTAGTCTTTCCTCCTTTTCACAGTAGCACTCATCTCTGTCACTCTCTTTCACAGCGGTTGCACAGCAACAGTATCTCATTCAGTAAAGAGACAAGGCGAGCCGTACAATTGACTGTCACTCAAACTAAAAAAATACCTGAAAATAATGTTCCAGCTTTACATTTTTTAACTTTAACCGGTCCTTAAAACATTTTTGGTTTTACCACGTAATACAAAGAGATATTTCGGAGGTCACATGTTCAATCGAAGAGTGATTTTCCCGTTCTCGGATCATTTTTAGGAGCTTGACAGGGTAAAACAGTATTTCACAAGGAAGAAGCTACGCTAAATAAACAGTATTTTTCTACTACGGAAATCATAATCAAATTAAAGGCGCGTGTTTTGCTCAAAGGTACAAGAACTGCCTCCAGCTTTCCACCTCCAGATGTCTCGAGTTCCTCCGGGATCTGAACCTGCAACCTTTGGGTCAGACTTTCTTCTCCGACAATACTGAAGAAAGTAAAGACAGCAGTCAGGATTGAACTTCGATAAAAGATTATATTGCTGGTCTTAAATAATTATCGTCAAGTGAAACATATGCTTTCGATGAACACCTTCAGTTTGATACGAACCACAACAACCTGTACACTGAGCAGAACACAATACAGTACTTTTTCCCTGCGATGGTGCAACAACTGAGTCACATTTGGGCATTTCTCTTCAAACAGTAACACAAAAGTACACAACAAATACATAAATAGCTTTTGTTTCCCTTTAAATCATTTATAACGCAATTATATTCATGATTCTGGCTCTTGCTACGACATGTCATTTGACCGATATATAAATTAACATCAACAACAAATAATAATAATAATAATTAGAACAATAATAATATAAAAGCTGTCTGTCTTTCATATAAATCTGGCTAGCTTACAGTATGAAATGATGGAATAGAGATCAAGAGGACAGTTTGATATGATGCATCAGAGAGTTTCTCTGCTTCCAATCTCCTTATTCCAAACGCAGATGCTCAGTTTCCCACTTTAGAGTGTTTGTGAGAGAAATTTGGGCGCCATGTTGGCTCAAAACACGAGTCCACTGAGCCCAAATTGTTTCCTGAGGGTCCGTGGCAGCGTGGACAAACGTTCCTCAGACGGTGGAGACGGTGAAATCTCGAAAAAATGGGGCCCTGAGTTTTTTTGTTTTTTTGGGGGGGTGGGGAGTTCAATTCTTCCTCTACAAGACTGAAATTAGCGCCTCCGGTGGTGGTGACTGGTATTGTGTCAGTACATGACATAACGAGGAAGGACAAGGAAGTCAGAAGCTGAAGGAGGTGGCGAGGATCAGCCTCCCATCCACCGAGTTTCCCTTCGGTCCGTCACCATAGCTTTTATCTATAACCCTCTAAGTCACTGCACCGCTTCCTTGCGTACATTTGGACCCTGAGTACCTCGTCGCATCTGATCTATCGACTTCTGTGTCCTCCCAAACTCGTCTCGGCTTCTTTGGCGCCCCCTGATTGTGATGCTATAAATGACCATCCCTAACCGAGCCCTCCCCCCCCCTCCCTCCCACGTGGCTCACAAGGGTCACCGTCCGGGGCAGGCTATGGGTTTGATGCAGCGTCCTTGGAACAACACCAGGTTAGCGGGGCAGTGGCAGCCGGCCACGCAGGGCTTATGGCACGGTCCGATCTCGTTCCAGTTGTCGCAGGTTTTGGTGCAGCCTGGTCCGCACGTGTCGTAAACGGCGCCATGTTTACACTGGGTGGCTGAAGGGAGGAAAGAGAAGGTAAAGAATGTAAAAATCGGTGGTCTTTAAATGACTGTATATCTACGTGTGTGACATCTTTAACACGTGAGTTTAGGTCCTGAGCGCCGTCACTCACCCATACAGGCGGTGTCGGCCCTCCAGAGGACGGGTACTCCCTCCCTCTCGCAGGCTCGGCTGTAGGCGATGAAGGACTCACAGTAGCAGTTTTTATGGACCGGACACTCACACATGTCCGTCACACACGACCTACAGAGAGCAGGAAGATATTACAGACTTCATTAGACTTTGTATCTCATAAGCAAGGCTATCATTAAGTGAATCTGCTTCAAACAACTTGTACAACCTGTATCCCTAACAAACCCTCTAACAGGACAAAAACGTAGTGAGAGTCTAACTTGAACTCAAACTTTTAGTTTAAGGGCTGAACCAAACAGTTTTCAGTCCTCTAACCTGTAGAACGGGGCGAAGTCAACCACACGGTGGCACTTCTGAAACTCCCACGACTTTATCTTCTGGCACTCCCGATGAGCGCGGAATTTTACTTTGACGCTGCCGGGGCACAGGAAGGACGTGGGCCGGCGAGGCGGAGGCTGCTGGGAGCAAACCTCGTTTCCCTCGACTCGCCACGACTCGGCAAACTCGTCCACGTCGAACTTGAACAGGCCGTCGCCTCCCATCGTGTCGTCGCGCTTGTGCCCGTTGTAGTTGCCGCAAAGGCCGCAGAGGCGTCCACGCAGGTGGGGGGCGGCCACGACCTCCACGAAACTGTCGCCATCCCATGTGATCTCCAGACCTGCAGGAGGAGGTGGAGGAATGTTTGACTGTGATTCATTTAGACAATATTTCTCGTTTTATGTGTTTAAAGGTCAGAGATAAAGAGATGTAAGATATTATGATGCATGCGTGCTGACCTGCAATGGTGGTGAGTTTGAGCAGGTATCCGTCCAGGTCGATGTGCACCCCGGGGCCGTGGTAGGGCAGTGCGATGCGGGTGCCGTTCCTCCGGACTGTCAGGTGCTGGTGGAGACTGAGGATCAGACCTCCCAGTCTGATCTCCACGGACTGAGTCCAGGAAAAGGAACGAGTGCGCCGAGCATCGTTCTTCACTAACACCTAGCAAAGAAACGGAAAATACACGTCAAGCTCCTTTAAATTCTTAGATTTTTAGACGAGCCTAGCCTTGTACATACATTGGAGCTGTTGGAGCAGCTGGGTGCAGCTTTTTTCTTTAAAGGCTGTGAGGTAAGTTAAACTTCTGTCCTACCATGAAGCTGGAATCTGGGCTGTTGATGTTGATGTTGTTTCCCGGTCCTCCAGAGGGGGCGCCGCCACAATCACGAGTCAGTACGTACTGACAGGTTCCCTGAAAGTTAAAGGTCCTGCCGTCGAAGGTGTTGTAGTGAGGGTCGCCAAAGACTGTGCATACACCCGGCTCTGCAGAGGAAGGACAGACAAAGAGGGGTTAAAATAACTGCTTTTGAACTGAGATGCTTTAAATACCAGCGCTGTGATATCAAAGGATATCAAAGAGGAAAAACCCAAAATTCAAGAGTTTAAAAAGGATACAAGTTGATGCCTGACAGCCAGCAGCAAAGAGGATAATTAATGATAAATGGTGAAATAGAAGGCACTAATCTGACTCACTCAGAAGTGGATCCGTGTGGTAAAACGTCTGCTCTACCAGATGAGCTAAACTCTACATTATGAAGATGGTTTATGAAGTCTTTGTAGTCCTTAAATGGTACATTTACAGCCACTTTTGTTGACTTTTGCTGCAGGTCACAGCCAGAAACCAAAGTAAAATGACCCGAGGGCAAACCACAGTCTGGACAGAAGTTCATGGGAAACGCTCAGATGAAGCTACAGAGGCTGGACGGAGATTTGTTTTCATTACCCTGAAGAGGGATGATTCATAGATTTCACTTTATTTAAATTACCTTGCTAAATATCACTCAACACAAATAAGAAATAGCTTGACGCGCCCTTCGAGTCTTTGATCATTTATGTGTGAATTCTCTGGACAAGAAGAAGCTGGAACGTCGAGAGGGACTTACTCACTTTCAGTGCAAACTGGACAGCAGCCGGTCCTGTTCAGGATCTTATTCTGCAAGAGACAGAGGCGGAGACACGCAGCGTTAGAAGCCCTCTCTGAGGGATTAATAAAGGATGGCAGAACATCTGAACACGCAGAGTGATAAAAGCAAAACAGGAAAAAAAAAAAAGCTTTGACAGAATGCAGAGCCCAAAAACAGTGAGTTTAGTCTCATTTGCACTGATAAAGATAGCATGTGACGTGAAATGAAACATACTTTTCTGAGAGCAAATAAACAATTTGAAATGACAGTTAGGAGCTCAAAAAATCTGGTTGACATCCGCCAAAGATCAGCTCGATTTTTTGGGTAAAATCAGCTAACACGGGTTCCATGTTTCCACATTTTGTTGGCAGAATTAACGATTCTGTTTTCGTGCTGTCATTCAAACAGACGGAATAGAAATTAAATGAAAAGATAGAAACGGAGGAAAAAGTTTGACAAGTTCACAGTCAAACCAGGACGACCACAAAGACACAGATACTCCGACTTCAACCGCTGAACTCTGTCTGTGTAACAGGAAACTCTGCATGTGTGTGTGTGTGTACAGTATGTTTCAACTTCCATCAGAGGTGCAGATCAGAGGACTCTTTCACACACTTAGTTTTTGTTGCCTCAGGGAAGCCCTTCATTCACACACACACACACACACACACACACACACACACACACACACACCACTCATCTGTCATCACATAGAGACGTTCTCCGTACACTCAATACACACTCCAGAGTCCTAACCTCTGCACAAAGGGCAATTTCTCTCTTTGAAGAGGGCTGCCTTTTGACAAACCGAGGACACACACACAAGCACACACACACTCTTTCTCTCTCTCTCTAATGTGCACACACACACACACACACACACACACACAGAGTGACAGAGATTGGTTTTCAGGGGCCTAAATATAGGGAACCTCTTCTTTGCTGTCACTCAAACGTCACGCAGACAAAAAGCTGTTCAGAGACACTCTGTCTCCAAAGGGACGCTCACACTGCCGACCTGCCACTGACCGCAGGATGACGGCATGGGAGAGTGTGTGTGTGTGTTGTAGAGTGTTGAGGTGGGCTGTGGTGACCTCCGTGAGAGAGTCTCACTCATGATAACGTGGGACAGGTGTGTGTGATTATCTTCGACACATCGATGCAGAGGAAACTTTTCTCATACTGGACCATTTTTAATCATATGATTGATGTTCAGTGCCACCATTCAGTGCCACAGCAGGAAAGAGTGTATGGGAGGTAAGGGAGTGGAGGTCCAGGTGGTGGATGGATGTGGAGTGCAACCAATTCTCATGTTGCACTACATTCCAGCTTTCCTCTATCATGTTGATGCTGCACTGACTTGTAATAGGGTGAATATGGTGCCTCTGTCATTCGTACGTCTGTTCTTGCACTATGTAATGAGTGGGAGGCAGTGGGAAATGCTGCTTGTGTCGTGCCAGAACCTGAGCTGGACAATGTGACCAGGCTCAGCAGCCACTGCAGGCAAAGCGACCCAAGAGGACGCTGGCGGAGGAAGGTAAGAAGTGAAAAGGAGAGAGTGAGCAAGCAAGAAGCCGCTTGGTGAAATAAAAGGCTGAAAGACAGACGCCGAGCTGGGCTGACTGCCCCAGAACAACAACATTTCTACTTACAGGATCGTACATAAAAAAAATGAGTGTGGAAGCCCATCTGAGGCTGCTTTTACCTCAATGCCTGTGTCTATATGGGTCATGGTCATATGATGCTTTAAGAATTCAGTGTAAAAAAACAGGAAACAGTTCTTCAATATTTTTGGTTTGCTGTGTTTTACTGTACTAGAAGGTTTAAAGAGGAGTCATGATGTTTTCATAAGAAATATTAACACATGTAGCAAGAGGAACTTGCAAAAAAATATGAAGATACTAAACAACAGCAACGAGTGACACTGGAGACACTGCAGACCACCTACATCACCCTGCAGTCGCCCGTTCTGACCACAAACAACAGGTGAGGGCTTGTTGTAACCGCTGGAAGCGTGTGAACTTGGACCGACGCCGACACCAGCTTTGACTGCGTGACCGCCAGCGGCTGGCGGTATGCGAGGAATCCACTCCATCACCCACCGGCCGACAGATGACCCCCGAGCCACCTCTGCGACAGGTGAACGCAACACAAACCTTCCTCCCGCCAGCAGTTCCCACAGCGTTTGACAGCTAACGCCACGCTTCAGCTGCGCGTAAAATCACTAATGCGCTAAAAGGGCTTCTTAGTGTTGTAGAGGAGAAACCTTGAGACATTAATCTGTCTTGTAAGGTATCAAACTAACTTGAATTGTGCTAGGAAACAGAAAATGAAGTTCTAAAAATATCTATAATATATAAAAATAACTGAATTCCCTGCATAAACTGTAAATTAGCTATGTTTAAACCTTTTAGTCACCTTGTTTCTTTCAGAGTTCAGGTTTGGGTTCATTGATACTTTGTTTTTTTTAGGTGAAAGGGTTGAATTTGAGTGAAACAGTTATGCCCGCTCCGCCTGTAAATCAGAGGAGCGTCACTGTTTTGAGGCGTCACGCATATGAAGTGCAAATGATGCAGTTAGTCATGGGCTGTAAAGTGTGACTGTCAGACAGATCAGACAGAGAGAGAGGAGAACAGATAAAGTGACGGAGACAGAGTCGGTAACAAGTTTCAGGTAGAACCACATCTTTGGTAAAACAGGATGTAAGCTGGTGATTGGCTGGTGGGCCTGTCACTCACCGAGGGGCAGCTGGTGATTGGTACACACTGTTTGGGCCGACACTCGATGTTTCCTTTCACACAGGCGCAGAGAGTGCAGTTAACTGACGACCACATGTCTCCTTCCTGCAGAGCACAAGACACAGATCCAGGATCAGAAGACAACCAGATATGCATCTCCAACCATAATCTATTTCATCCATCTTCTAACCATCTAACCATCGTCCATCCATTCATCCATCATCAAACTGTCATCCATCTAACTGTATCTGTCCATCCATCCATCATTCATCCAACCATCATCCATCTATCAACCATTCATCCATCATCCTTCTGCCTGTCCATCCATACATTGGTCCATCTCTTCTCTCTGCTCTCTCACCCTGTAGATCTTGTTCCGGACTCTGCAGTACTTCACCTCCTCCACCTTCACGTAGGACAGACACTCCTCACAGCAATGGTCACCTTGGCAAGTCCCCGGCCGGGAGCACTGCCTCTTGCACACCACCGTGGAATCCTGGGAAGAAGACGAGGAAGAGAGTGATTTCAACAACAAAGTCGTGGAATAAACTTCAGATACAGATACAACAGATAAAAAGAACACAATGGAGAAGAAGGAGGAGTTTGACATCCAGGCTGTTACCTTGCAGGTGCAGGTGGTGCAGTTGTCGTGTAGGAAACAAGTACCGTTCTCGTAAACTTCGCTGTGGAACAGACAGCTTCCTAAAGACAGGTCGAACACCTTCCTCTGACCTGAAGGCGGAGGAGGAAAGTAAAGAAAAGAAGTGTTTATCAGTGTTGACTCTTCATGTGTGCACAATGTTTCAACATAAAGATGGAAATTGAAGTTGAAAACATGACACGTGATGGAGAGAACAAGAAACAAACGACCAACAATGCTAAACATGAAATAAACGCATTGCTACACTGGTAACAGGTCAAAAAGGTGATCGCTGGGTCTTTACCGAGACATCTGGGACAGCACTGTCCAGGCGGGGTGTGGCTGAGGTGGGCGGGACAGGAAAGCACAGGACACGCCTCCCTCATGCAGAGAGTCCGCCCTCCCTGAAACGACAGCAAAACACTGTTTGACTAACGTGAGATGGTCGTTCATGCAACGACTTTTCCTCTTTCTTCTTCTTTCTTCTTGCATCCCGTGAATTTAGATACACATTATGATAAAGTTTGATAAGTTTATTGGTTGGTTGGTTATTATATTTCAACTTTAATTCAATGAAAAGACCTGGATAATATAAATGAAACTTGAAAATACTGTAACTCAGTCAGTCAGTTTGGCAGGTTTAACGTGCACGGACTAAAAATTAAATATAGCGTAGTCGTATTCCTTCTTTAAATAAACATTTTTTATTTGTATGCTCAGACAAACAGCGCAAGAATAACAAATAACACATTTCTGCACATAAATATGTACATTCACAATATTTTTGTACCAGTAAGGTGAACTATTCCACCTCTGTGTGTGTGTGTGTGTATACGTGTTAACAAGCCTACAGGTCGCCCCAACAAGGTGCAAGCACATTAATGCTGTCACGTGTTTATGGACGTACCTGTAGGGTTTGTTTGTCTAATGGGGGAGGAGAGGGGGAGGGTCGAGGAAGAAGAGGAAAGAGGGGGACACAGAGAGGGAGGAAAGAAAAAAAAATCAGGTAGAGGATGTTGTTCCAACCAAATGTTTGTGACTCCCATGAGACTCCAAAACTAACTTATTTAGAGGAAAGAGGCCCGGCTCACAAACACTCAGCATGTAAACACAACAGTGTGTGTGTGTGTGTGTGTGTGTGTGTGTACTCACAGTGCAGGTGCACTTGATGCAGGGTTTGCCTTCTGGACTGAACTCCTCCTTCTCCTTGTACAGGCGACCCTCGAAGATACAACCTGCAGGAAGAGACACACAACGTTTTAAACACATGTAGTTCACTTGAGACAATCTGGAGACTTCAGACCGAGTGTGTACTCACTGGGGCAGGTGGGGCAGCACTTCTTGGGGTGGATTTTGGGGTTCTTGCAGTGGACGACACACTGGACCTCCGCCTCAGTGATGACACCTTCCTGTCACAGCCAGCAGATAAAACAATTTGTTCAGTTTGAAGACATTTTGAAGACTTTTGATTGTTAACGTTCATACCTCTCATCTCATCTGTTTCTTTTTTACTTCCTCACACACACACACACACACACACACACACACACACACGCACGCACACACACCTGACAGCGTCTCGTTACGCAGGGTTTGGTGGAGCTGGTCCACGACACTGAGCTGTTATAAGATCGTCCATCCAACATGCAACCTGAGAGAGGAGAAAGAAGAGAATCTGTTATCATACAACACATTCAGTTTTCTTAATTTTGACACCATGTAACATAGAATTAATATTTTATCTGGTAACGCAGCATTAGCACTTTTTTTTGGCATTAGCCTTCATTTAGAGTCGAGTTTCTGGCCACCTGATGAACATAAGTACAATATTCATATTTAATCTCATTTTAGTTTTTTTGGTCTCCACCAATATCTGGCTCTTTAGCTCTTTAACTTCCTGCTTTGCTTTCTCATTAGTTGCACAGCAATGTTAGTGAGCGCGTAAGAAAACAGTAAATGTGCCATAAAAACCAAAACTACGAGCTGAAAGGTGCTAAAACTCTCTGTAGCGCTGAGGGGAACTTTGTTATTTGAGCCATTGCTAATACAGAAATATTGATTAGTGCAGCATTAAATTTTCTGGAAGTACATGACAGTATTACAAAAGTACTAACGGGGCATCAGCAGCTGTGAACTGGAAATCAGAGCTGTTTTTTTCACGTGTTTTGGAGGAAGTCTGAGTCTTTCAAATCTGTTTCACATAGCTGAGAGTTCTTTAAGACCTAATAATTAAAATTTAAGGTGTGGAGCTTTTCAAGGATTACTCCAGGATTTTATCAGGTCTTATCAAAACTGTAGATGATTTTTCTACCTCAAGTCAGTGGATGTAACAAGCTGCTCAGTAACTCCACACCCCACTGACCCGTCCACTCAGCACTAAATGAATAGCCTATTCATTTCACCCCATTTACAGTAAGTGGTCTCAGATCAATGTTTAACTTTCCATACAATGAAACCCGATCACGGCCATTGATCTGCTTTCCTCGGTGTAAAACAAACCCCGTGTATCACGGCAGAGGAGGACATGCAGTATTTTAGAGAAGAAAAGATCAGATTAGATGGTGAGAGCTCCCTCAGAGACTCATATCCTGTTCATACACTCAGTCCTCACTAAGGCAGATTGATATGACAGCACATCTTCTTTCCTCTGTAAAGTATTTTAAAGAATATTGACACATAATGTTCATTTTTGGATGTTCTAATGAGTCTAAATGTTTTTTATGAATACACTTCAAGCCAAGTATAACTCACAACTTTCACATAACAAACTGGTTCATAAAGGCAGTTTTAAAGTAAATTGTTCCCAATAAACTGATCCAGTCTGGCTGTGACGCTCTTTAATTGTGCATGATTTCAGAAAAATTGAGAAAACAGTGATATGACATGTAGGATTTGGGGTGTTTTCCAAAGCAGAGAGACACACACAGGGGTCCTAAATTTGGTCACAGTGGCCACAAGTCAACCGCACAATAGAAAACTAACACGGGTTTCCGTGGCGACGAGGGGCTTTCCGCGTCCGGGTTGAGCTCGTTCCATCGGTCTTAACGAAGTGCTGCGTCGTAAAACGCCGAACCGCAAACAAAAGGGCCGCACCCCTGCTGACAACTGGGAGGCACGGCTGTGTGTGTGTGTGTCTGAGTGTGTGTTTCTAAAGTACCACATAGTGTCATGAACTCAGAAAGAGCGGGAACAACGAGTCTGATTCTGCACTATGTAAGTTTGTGCTCCCTTTAACGAACACTTTACGTCACAAACCACCGACTATTTTTACTGATTTTGGTGAAACTGGATCATATTTTATGGAGAGAATGTTTTCTTGGTTTTCCCTCTGATGTCCTCTGGCTGCTCCGCCTCGACTCTCTGTGATTTACAGAGGGCAAAGTCAACTGATGATCAATGTAGCAGCCTTTAGCTCGTTCGCTGAGTTAGTTAGCCGCTCTGCCTGTACTGTGAGCTCAGAGGAGCACCAGGAAAAGGAGGTTTGAGGAGGTGATGGGGAACGCAGATGGTGAGTATCACTTGAATGGGGGCAACATAACCGGGCTCAACAAAGGCAGAGTATGGCAGAGGTGAAGAGACTGAAGAGGACACTAACTAAAAGAGAGTGAGCGAGCAAGAAGCCGCCGGACAAGAGTAAATCTGGGACTGACTTTTAGTGGTTGGTGAGAGCTTGGTGAAATAAAAGGCTGAAAGACAGACGCCGAGCTGGGCTGACTGCTGTTGGACTAGTCAGTAATATTAGCTGGCTGCTATGTCTGCTGTTGTTGACCTTGTTGATGTTTGGCTGTTAGCAAAGTTGTCGACTTGTTTTTGATCATAGGTGGTGTAGAAATGAATTGCACTCTTAAAATTGGGGCGCCAAATCACAAATCTTACAGAAGTGTATGACAGTGTACGGTTAGGCTTTAACTTCAGGGTGAAGATTAGGATCAGGATTAGGATTAGACACCGATTAGTGCTCGATGGGCACCTTTCTGTTAAACCCCAAAGTTTAGGATCATGTTAACGTTAAGGTTAGTCACGCTGAGTTAGGGTTCTCAGAAGTATACGCAAATACATAAAACCTGCATGTGTAACAGTAAGCAGAGCCTATGTGAGGAGAGGATGAGGATCTAAGAGATGAAGGCATATTGAGGAGTTTCTGGCTCATAAAAACAACTGTATTTCTGGGGCCCGTAAACCCACCGGTGAACCCCCTTCACCAGCCGCACTGTCTCCACACACTGCAGCTGTATGAGTGTGTGTGTGTGTGTGTGAATGCCTATATGTGAGGTAAATAATATATCTTTACTCCCACAGGTCATATTTAGGCCTGGCTGTTTCGGTACTGTACATAAAGTGGTTCCTGAAAAGTGTGTTTGTGTGTGTGTGTGTGTGTGTGTGTGTGTGGAGAGGCTCTGGTTAGCATCCATGTTTTTATACTGGTGTGTTATTACAGTTTGCTATTAGTGCAGTGCAGCTGCAGGTACTGTAGTCCTATAATAAACCATCCCAGGTTCATTATTATTATCACAATATCATGGTCGCAAAAAAACAAAGGAACACCGTATTTTTTTCTAGAGGGCTGTAAAACTTTCTGGCTCTGTCCGGCCGTCTGTCCTTACCTTTACACCTCTCGCAGCAGGCTCCAGTCTGTTTCACCACCAGAGCGCAGTCCTCAGAGACCAGCGGACATTTCTCCTGTTTACAGTCTGCCTTCCCATCCTGCAGCAGAGAGAGAGAGAGAGAGAGCGAGAGAGAGAGAGAGAGAGATGGTATGCCATTATTACAACGCACTCTTTCGCTCTATTTTCATTTAGTTTGACTTTACTTGATCCCTTTAGTCTGTTATTTTTCCTGGTGGAAGTCAAATTAAAGCCAAATGTTGGAGGAGGAGGAAGTTAAAGACACAAGGAGCTCCTGAAAACTCTCTATAACGTACATTTTCATGACTAAATAAGCAGCTACGGTTAGAAAAAAGGCATCTTTAGGTGTGTTTTATTATAAAGTGTTGAAAACTCTGCTAATCTGCAGGTTGTGGTTTGATCAGATTTGATTGACGTTGGCCTGGCAACCACAAATTCGGGTATTCTTCCAGGTATTTAGTCATAAACCAAAGTATTGGACACATTTAAAAGTCAGACAATCAGCAAAATGATTCTAATTCAACCATAGCGAGACGTGAAAAGCTGTGCAAAATTTAATGCCAAGTCATCCAGTATTTGTTGATATTGTCATCATTTGAGCAGAGGTGCGAGCGCATGGCCAATGAAAACACCAAACCTGGACTTTCCACGACAACAGTTTTCACCTGATCCACCACCTCTGTGCTCTGCTGTCAGACTTCCTCACAGGTTTGAAGTGTGCAGCTTGAGTTTTCTGAGTAAAAAAGTGACTCAATCTTTCACAGTTTAGCTGTGAATTTTCACACCGACTCAACAATCCTCCTGTCACCTTTCACGAACGTTTCACGTCGTCGTCTGTCATCACCACTAACTGCACCGTGGGACTGGACAGAATCTGCGCTCGTTTAATCTGACTTCGACTTTCACACCCAACTTTTATTGCTGATTTTATCCACACTCTGTGTGTGTGTTTTATTTTACACACTGCGAGGGTTTATAAAGTTGAGGCTGGCGGGTCTCATGGCCCTGTGGCACTGTGGCAGGCGGCTCTAACGAGGACGGATCAAAGGAGGGCGAAAATAAATCGGGGGTGGTTTAATATAGCAGCAGCGCTCCAACTAAACCCCAACCACACTGAGGACAGATGAAGTCATGACAGAGGAGGAGGAGGGAGGAGGAGGAGGGAGGAGAGGGACAGAGATGGAAAGAGGGGATAGAGAAAGTAAAATAAGCAAGAGGGAAAAGAAATTAGATAAAGGGACAAATTCAGATTCAGCTTCATCCAGAAATCTGCCGGAAACTTTCCACGTGAACGCAAGCCGGAGGCAACATTCAGGAAACCTTTAATGTGGCAATAAAGAGAGAGGTCGTATCAGGCTGAATCACAGACAACTTTAGGTATTATAACATCTAATATCTATGTGAAGCCTCTGTGATTTATTCAAACTGATTAGATCTTGGATCTAATCTGAGCACAGCACCATCAATCCCACTCCTGTATATAAATAAAAGAGTGGAGGAGGGCGTCCAGACCACAGAGGTGAGAGTCTGGTCAAATGAACAACACAGCACGGGAAGAAGCTGCAAAATGTGGTGGAACAAGGAGGTGCAGCAGTTTCATCTTTGAGCAACAGGTGCTAAGTCCAAGATGTCATGTTTCTAAACTATGGAAAGGGAAGCTGATTGGCTGATTGAATCATCAGAACAAGGCACAACATTGTTGACGGTCAGATGGACACAGAAAGAAAAGAAGAAGAAGAGATGGTTGAAAGATCTGTCCAACAATCTGCTCTTTTGCAAACAGGAAACTTTAGCTGAATTTCAGCTGCAGGAGTTGGGTTCAGTTTGGTTCCTGGACCCAGAACAGCTCCTGAAGTTGGATTTTCTGATGGTCCATGAACTGTCAGGTTAGAGTTAGCCGTTCTGAACGTTACTGACTGCTCAAACACGAGCCTCAAACTGATACAGCACGTTAATGAGCTGGTTGCTGTGGTAAAAACTTGATTCCCACCTCAGCACATTCGAACATTCAGTCAACTCTAACAGTCACACAACAGTAAATATAAAATGGTCACGTTATAACCTCGTATCAGTCTAATTAGTCTAATCGTCACTGGTGTTTGAGAGACTTTGGAAACACTAAAACAACACAATGAAGAGTTAGTTATCTCATGACGCTTTCCACATAGAGCAGGTCTAGACAGCACTCTTTGTTTTCAGCTACCAGACAAGTCACACCATGAGCAAGCACTTGGCGACAGTGGCGAGGAAAAACTTCCTTTAAGAGGCAGAAAACTCAAACGCGGCTCATGGTGGACGGCCATCTGCTATGACTGGATGAGTTTAGAGTTTAGAGAGAATCAGTGCTTAGTTTGTCCGTTCTGGGCTACTGTAGAAAGACTTCTGGAACTTGCTTGAGTGAGAACATTTGTCTGCATTACCTCATCGCAATGTAACAAAAATCAAAGCATGCATGATGACTATGATGCTTGATGTTTGAGGCTGAAGAGTCTACTGACAGACAGGAGCAGCGTTGTTCACAGCATGGCCGGCTGTGATGTAAAGTACACGTGATTTGTATTAAATGGACTAAAACACTGGAATGATCCTTTAGAGAGTTGTGGCTCTTTGGTCGCCAAGGTCACGTCCTTCCCTCTCTCTCTCTCTCTCTCTCTCTCCCTCCTGTTATCCGTTAGCACAAAGTGGTGTTAGTACATGTGACCCCCACCCCACTCTCACCCTTCTTGTCTCAGGGTCAAAGGTCACAACGGGTCACCACGCCTTATAAACACTCGACATACCACCACGGCACCAAGGCCGGCCGACTGGACGGCTGTCTGTCGCTGAGGGTGATGACCTCCCCCCCCTTCCCCAGCACACACACACACACAGTGGAAGTGTTGGTATGCTCGTAAGTGTGTGTGCCAAAGAAAGAGAAAGTGTGTGTATACATGCTACAGTATGGAGTTACAAGATTCCTACTTTTTATTTGAAGTTTTATTGACAATAATCTGATGGGAAAAATGTCGTCAGCGCTTCAAGTTCAAATATTACCTGCAAGGTTTTCACCCAATAATGATGAAGCACACATGAAGTTCATGATTTCAGTAGAGCTGCAACGATTAGTCGATCGATGGTTTAGTTCATCCATTAAATTACTCACCAACAATTTTGATAACTGATTTAGCGTTTTGAAGAAAAGACCAAATTCTTTGAGTTCAGCTTCTCCAATTTGAGTATTTTCTGACAAAACAAGACATGTGAGGACGTCAGCTCAGACTTTAGGCGATCAACAGATACATCAATAATGAAATACTTGCAGTCTGTGCAGTGACGTAAGAAGCTAAGCTGTTGAATCTCTGAACGTCACGGAGACACAATGTTTCAGTGTGAGACAGAAATAGTGTTAAAACGTAATCAGGTTGTATCCACAACATTTCAGATGTAATCAGTTCAATTCAATCATTTCTAAGTGAATTAGTTGAAGGTTAACGACAGTACGCTACAGTCACTCCAATTATTGACCCATGAAATCAAGAGCTTCAACTGTCTGTGTTTTGTTTTTCTGCTGTCAAAGTCGACGTTCAGCCAGAGAAAATAAAGTTTCTTTTTGGTGAGAATATATTAGAAATATCAAATAGAAATCCAATAAAGTGCAGATAATAAAAGTCACCATGTGACGGCATTTTACTGTCAGTTTAAATAATCAGAGAGGAACGTCCAGAAACCTCGAGGAAATGTTTCCACGAGCTGCAGAAGTTAGTTCATGTTCCAGACTTTGGACGGGGAATTGCAAAAAGAGATCTTTATTGATCAATTTGAGAACGTTGTATCAACATCAAAGGAGTGTTTCTTCTTCTTAAACTGATTTTAAAAAAGTTCTCATTTGAGTGACAACTGGGCTGTTTGGCCACTAGGAGGCGACAGCCAGACTATTTTTCCTCCTCAGTGTTTTTTTTATTTCTTCCTCTCTCCTCCTCATCATCACTCTTTCTCCCATCATCCATCACTTTCTCCTCCTCGGCCTGCAACCAGTTCTCTTGATTTCTTTCTTTTTTCCATAACAAGCATCACTGGCCTAGATATTGCTCTTTAGAACCCTCTTCAACTTATTTTTCTCTCACCTGTTTTTCACCATTGAAAGCCTCAGTCTTATCCCCCCCCCTCTCCTCTCCTCTCCTTTCCCCCCCTCTCCTCTCCTCTCCTTTCCTCTCCTCTCCTCTCTACCTTTTCATGCTTTCTCTCTGTCACGGTGAAGGATAGAGAGATCAGCCAGGGTCTGTCAACGCAGGAGAGGAGCTCTCAACTTAAAGGTCCACTTAAGCCCTTGGATGTCCCCCTCTGCCACTGTGGCCTTTCACCTTTCACCCTTCCTCCAAAACAAACAGGTCACGACCCCCCGCCTGAGAGCAGGAGCCACAGTAGCTTAGGGACGAGACGGGGAAGAGAAAGACGCCGTTGGGAACTGGTTTCCCCGAAAAAAGCTGTTTCAATGAGTCGTCTATTCGGCCAGAGGAGAGCACTAAAGCAAAGTAATAACGTCGCCCCCAGCTGGTCGGAGTAGAAGACAAGTCGCACATTGTGGCCCCCTTAGAATCCAGTTCATGTCCTTGTTCCAGCTCCTCATTAAAGCTATATGATGTTTACACTGAGTGAGACACAAGATGCATTTTTTGGCTGCACCGTTCAATTAAAGGCAAATATTCTATATGCCTTGTGCATCATGTTACATACGCTGTATATTTGTCTGGTATTTTTTGGAAACTTTGGAATCTCTACTCCATGAGGGTTTGAACAAAGTTTGGCTGCACGGCATAAGTTTAGGTTGACTGGAAATGAACAGCAAACTGCATTATGGTCACTCACTTGTACTCATATTATTTCATACAGACAAACAGCACTGCTGAAGGTCTGAAGGTGGAAGAAGCTGTAAATAAAGTGAGTATGTATCAAAATTATGTCTCTAAAATGTGAAAACCACCCAAGTTGACGTCTTCATATCACTTGTTTTGGTTGCCCAACAGCGTAAAATGTCATTACAGCTAAATAACAGCAAATATTTGGCCAATTTCTATGATAAATTATGATGAACTGATGATGTTGTTGTGGACAAAAATCTTTAAAATTCTGTTCTGCCCCCCTTTCCTTCATTAAGACTCTTCTAGTACAATAATTAAGTTAGTTCATAATATTTCTGAGTTCGTTCACTGACGTTTTATTTTATTATCACCAGGCTGTCTTGTCTTGTCAGTCTTGTCACTAGCTGTTTACTCGTCCCTTTGTTCTCCTCGACTGACCCTGTCCTGCATGTTATCTCCCTCCCTGACCACTCAGACGCTCTTTTCATCTCCTCGCTTCATCTTCCTCGTTTCCTACCTCTCAGTTTGTAGCGAGACAAAAAGAAGAATTTACAACAAAGTATATTTATTCATCTATTAATTTGATTCTTTACATTTCATCTGGATTTTGCTTTTATTCTGAAAGGCAAGTGAACTGTGATTCATCATTAAAATTTACTGACTGATATTTTCTGCATTATATATAGTAGGAAACAGAGCTGGAGTTGGTTCAGTGTTGTCAGGTGGTTGTCAGGTGGTTGTCAGGTGGTTATCAGGTGGTTATCAGGTAAACCTCGCCCCTCCTGTATTGATCAGCTACTGTTTGAGTTGAGACACTGACAGGAAATGACCTTTGACCTTCCTCTCAGATCGATCACAGCTACCGAGTGTAAAACTCCTCGCCCGCAACTTCCATGTGCAGTTTGTCTGGAATGTTTATTTGATCGATTAACGGGCTGCTGTGACCTCTGACCTCTGACCTCCTTGCTGCTTTTACGGAGGCCTGTTTTGACATTAAACTAATATTAAATCCCTGCAGGAGGAGAGCAGCACGTCAAGTGTTTGAACTGTCAGTGTGACGTTTGTTTCCTTTCAAACAACAACTTAACTTAATCACAGATTTGTACGTCAGCATCAGTTGGCTCATTTCCGACGCCGAAGAGGGGACAAGAAAAAAAACTGATGTGCGGATGCAGCCAGTCAAAAATCAAAAATGTGATTCCAAATTTCAAAATATTTGAGAACAAACACGTTTCCAATCATTTTACACAAGGTTCTCTTCATATCTCTCTTTTTAATAATGATTTGGTGCTTTCACCGAGGTGTCAGGTGTAATTTTACTTTCCTCTCCTGTCACATCACGTCTGCAAATCCATGTGTAGGACACAAATCTCAGACGTCTCGTCGTCCCGTTCTGATCTGGATCATACGGACGTTTATTTTGGTCAAAGTTATTGTTTTTGTTGTGCGGTAATGCAGAAAAAACAGACTGATTCGAAAAGTGCACTCGTACAACCCCCTTAAACCAGACAAAAACATTCCTGTGGATGTGATTCAATGACAACATTTTCACTTTGTCTTTCTACAACTTTGCGGTTATGGCAAATGAACTACGGTCAGGGTTAGGCAACTGAAACACTTGGTGGATGTTAAAGAAAGATCGTGGTTAGAGATTTTTTTGTGAGAAAAAGCAAAACATTAATTGCAGGTCTGTTATGGGACGCAAACTCCACCACCCTGACTCTCTACCTCACCACATTTAAGACACAAGACTTCCTGCTTTGAGCATTGGCGCTGGAAGTAAAGTAAATCATGTGAAGTGTTGTTGTCGTCCAATATGAACATAATTCCTGTAGATTTACTGGCCTCACTTGCCCTCAGCTGGTGCAACGTCCTATAACAGTTGATTTGTCACCTGGATTCACACTGAAACTCCAATTTTTATTCCCACGTGATGCTGGGAGGGAGACAATATGAAGAATTTACAGGTTTTTTAAATCTGAACAACAAGTGACGGAGTAAAAAAAAACAAAACTGAAGGAGCCAATCTGACGGCGAATGAGCGATGGGAGGAAGAGCCGATGAGAGAGTGGAAAAAGACACAGAGATGAACAGACAGATAGACGAGGATGATGAAGAGCGTGACGGAGATGGACCGACTCCCTTCGAGATAACGGATCGTCATGGCGACCGGCCTGTCAGTCAGTCTGTCAGCCACATCCACTCCTGGCCCCATTACAGCGCTCGGCCTCACCCTGACTCACACAATGGCTCTTCTGTATGTGTCTGTGTGTGTGTGTGTGTGTGTGTGTGTGTGTGTCCCTACCCACAGAGCCATTAGCAGGTACTCTGGACCAACTGGAGAGCCAAACCACCCCCCCCCCCCCCATCACCCACCACCCCACCACCACCACCACCCCTCCATGTATGAGTGACACTGGAGCCCTGATAGCTCCCCAACCCCCTAAAGACAGCATGGCGACATGAAAAGTCCGTCTTTTGGGTGGGGTGGGGGGGTGAAGGAAGTGGAAGTGTAGTAAGTGAAAAAATGCTTTTTGCTGAAGGCCTCATTTAACCTGATTTTAACCTGGATGCATCAAAAAGTTTCCTCTTGCTGTGCGAGGAAACAAGAGTAAACAGGATCATCTGATGGCGAGGACAGCTGACAGGAGGTGAAGGAAATACCTGCTCGTTATGCTGCAAATCATCCATAGAGGTAAAATAATAATATTAACAGTAAAAGGCCAAACTTTGAGATGTTTCTCCGGCAAAAAACACACTTTAAAAGCTCAACTTTCATCACATTTAGTCAGATTTTCACCTGTTGTTTAACCACAAAGCTCAAGTTATCGACAGCACTGCCACGTTTTCTTATATTTGAACAAATGATTGGATGAAAAAAGCAACCTGCGTAAAGTGCACGTTTAAATCTCGCCATGCACGTCAAACAAACATGAATTGTTTCTAGAGTTGGATTTGTGTCACGCAAAGAATAGAAATCTTTAATAATTTGTCATGTATAGTATTTTTTCTTTGACTTGGCGACCGATGAAAGTGAAACTGATATCTGACTGATATGAGTTTGTGCTAGAAGGCAAAAAAACCAACATACATCTGAGGTTTAAAAAGTTTTTAGGAGATAAACAAAGGCCAAATTCAATAAAGATTGAGCCCTGGATGTATGTAAGTTTATGAGTGTGTGTGTGTATGCAGGGTGTAGGTGATGTGTGTGTGTGTGTGTGTGCAGGAGGGGGGGGTTAAAGTAGAGATGAAAGGCCGGCCATTGCCTGCTGATGACTGATAGCATTCAGCAGGGCTTTGGCTGATGTCTGCCTGATAACACAGAGGACGGCTCAGTCAGACGGCAGGCCGAGAGGAGCCTCACGACAACCAATCGGAAGCCAACAGGATCGGAAATAAGGAGATGAAAGCTGTATTTGCATTTGCCATGAATCAGTGTGAGTCTATGTATAAACTGTATATGCATGCACAAGGTGACATAGAGTCCCATTATCAGAAAATAATAGCCGACACGGAGGCAAATAGCGGCCTTGTGGAGTCTCCCCTGGTTGCCTGGCAACCTCTTGGCGACAACAAAACTCCGGGAAGTCACCGCGATACATGACGTGGTTTTCACGGATTAAACAAACTGAATATAACGTGTTAATTGGTGAGCTTTAAGAGGTGCTGCCAGGCGGGGTGGATTTTGTTACCTTTAGATAGAGCTAATCAGAAACAAGCATTATCCATGGACATGATGAAGATACTTCTACCAGGAGTATTGTGGAGTATGTAAAGCTGGGGATGCAACAAACACACATGGACTTGGACTTGTGCGGACACACACACACTCACACACAACACCCGTGTGCTGGAGGGCAAACTGCGGTCACGTGACGCCTTTTAAAAACCAAAAAAACCTCTCTTTCAGCCGCTGTCGAGGCAGTGACACAGAAAAGCCTTGTTGCTCCATTCTCATCCCCCTAAAACAAAGACCTCTACAGCAGTAATGTGGTGGTAGAGGGGTGGTGTGTGGGTCAGGGGTCAAAGAGCACATGTTCCAGGGAAAAGTCGTCCCCTAACGTTTTGTAGGCCCGGTTTTAACAGCCGGGGCCGAGCCAAGACAGCGTGACGACAGGCATGTCTGTTAAAATAAACAATCCCCACTTCATGTTTCACTGCAAGTTTGTTGTAAATCCTCGGAAAACAGTTAAGAGTTGCATTATAAAGTGATTTCCTGCACTCACAAGTCATTTGCACGCTTAAACAAACTGCATCCTCACTTCATGACTTCGAGTACTTCTTAACCACAATGTCAGTTTTACTGTAAAGGTTTTGCAAAACCGCTTACAAAGTGATTTACCATCAAATCAAACAATCCACACTTTACGTTTTCACCTAACATCCCGCCAGAACTTGCATTTCAAAGTCCTGCCGCGGTGTTGCAAATCTTTCACAATCTCCCGATAAGAAACGCCACACAAAGCTCAATAATCAGCTCGACAAATATCACTATCAGGACTTGAAGAGGTCATTTGGAAAACCCGAAGCAGCATGTTACACGTCAAAGGTGCCAAGAACAAACAGGGCGAGTCATTCAACTACATAAATGCCACTGTGCAAACGGCTCTGCAACGTGTTTGCGAAAAAAGTGAAATTAGTTGTTCTCACCAGACACACGCAGGTGATGCAGGGGTTGTCGGTGATGTTGGGGATGTGGAGGACTTCTCCTTCGTTCTCGCAGCTGGCCTCGGTACCTGCGAAGGACGGCAAGAAGGTGACAAAGGTGAGATGAAGGCCGAGGGCGGGACTGAGACTGAAAAATGGGTCTGGACCAACAATCGGGACCTACATAATTATCTGTCGGGACCACATGATGTCAGACGGGCTTGTCTTAAATAAACCATGAACTGAAAGCAGGTGAATCATGACCAGAGAGAGGATCGTTAAGCTGCACTGAAACAGTATTTTTTATAGAAAGCAGCGTTGCTCATAGTGACAAAGCAGAAAATTATCACCCAACCTGCTGTTCCATTCAGCGCTTCGTGGTTTATTTAGTGTCCTTCTGCTCATTATTTTGGTTTTATGGCCCACAACTCATTGCTCTCATGAACTCCAGCAGAACACTGACAGTAGCCGTGTTTCCATGAACCGATTTCCAAGTGTCGCATTAGAAAGGTTTCATGGAAACAACGTCTATAATTGCACCACATGGATCTTCTAATTATGTCACCTTGTTGCGAGCTCTTCTTGGGGTTTTCCGACTGGGGAATTGGCACCAACTACTGCTTATCTCATGAATGGATGGAAACAAGCATTCTCACATTTTCTTTTGCCGAATTACTTGAAATTTAGTTAAAATCTGTGATACATTTGGATGGAAACACAGCTATTGTTAGCAACTAGCTAGTTGCGAGTTGGTGGAGACCAAAGCAGAGCTAAAACGGACAAAAGGACAAAATCACGACTTGAAATGAATCCTGCTGGCTCTGTAAACAGGCAACACGTCACCATTACAACTTTTTAGGGTCATAATATGTCCCCACCAACATGATAACCTAACTACTAAATACTGACCCAGGCCATATAGTTTATGGTGCGTTTAAAGCCAGCGTGTTTTGAGTCCGGTTTGTCTGTCCAGGTCAAAAGCAGTGATATTTAAACTGAGGTCTTAAAAAACGTGAGTCAGTCAGTTTGTTACGAGAGCAAATGTAATCTGAACCAACTACAGGAAACGACCCCAAACAAAAAGGTTTATGGGTAGAAGCAGACAGATGTCAACATCCCACGACCAGTGGCACCTCGAGCAGCAGAAAGAAACGAAATCCGCGCCGATGCTCAGTTGTTTGTTCATGTGTCATGTTTGTTTTGACTCTCTAAAATGACAACTTCCTTCCTAGTAGGAAGTTATTGTCACGGGCTGGGAGTTGAACCGGGGTCATCGGAGGTAAGGGTGAATTCCCATCCTTGACCGCTCTGTTTGAGTGTCAAACTACTTCCTGTTTCTAGTCATGTATCCTACAGCTGATCTTATCTCTCCGAGGAGGAGAATTTCTGTCAGTGTTTGAGCATGAAGCACCGCCTTTGGCGTTAAATCTCACGATACTCTGGACTACGCAAAAAACTATGAATCTTGGATTTCTACCCAGATCTGCTTGTTTTTCTGTGAATGTTTATCTATTTATGTCTAAAACGCAGATCTGCTTCAGTTTATCTGTGTAAAGATTGAGTCTCTCCCTCAGTGATGAAAAGCACTAAACACTCCCGAGATTTCACAATTATACTTGTAAGCAAACACTGTCGACATAAAACGAAGGACTGAGACCTTTCTAAGAAATATTTGGTCAGTCTCTTATCAAGGTGACCTTTGACTCTTGACCTGCTGACTCACCGTTTGACTTGTTGTCGCTTTATGTTGATGATTTGGGAACTAGGACTCTTTGCCAAATCCCTCCTCCGACAAACACAGTGCACATGTCGGCGTTACGCCAACATGTTCAGCATTTAAAGAGTTTGAATCAGGGTGGATGTCAAAACAAAGAAAATACAAGGACTTGTCAGCATGCCCAGCTAACTAGCTCACAACCTACAGTTGTAACCGAGTGTTACTATCAAGGCCAATGAGCAGATTATTAACTACATTAATTTGCGGTCATTTGTGGTTGAACATTGAACGTTACCTGAGATAGATATAGTTTGCCAAAGACATCAGTTTGTCCTCATCCTAAAAGCCTTTCCTTTTGTGACATTAAACGTTCTGGTTCTGTTACAACAAAATAACAGTCTGATCTTAAAGTTTTTTTAGCCTCAATTCTTCAGCATGTCACCATGCGTGTAACCATGAAGGGCATATTTAGGACCCCTTTTACAAGATTCTTGTTTCAGATCAGCTGGAAACGTTAAAAACACAAAAAATTGAAAAACTAATGGAGCTAATTTTATCTAGCTACCTAAATCTGCTAGTGACAGGTGTCATTTCAGCCAACAAAATCAATGGTGGACGGCTAGAAGTGAAAAAGCTGCTTTTGTCGACCTGAAATCAAGGACCCGTTGTTTTGAACTTTTTAAGGATTTTTCTCTTAATCTGCACATGTGCCATGTGAGAACAGAAAGATTGACAAGTGTAAGTTACAGGCAGTAACCTCAGCTGAGGTTTTATTTTTTATTTTTTCTAAGCGGACGGTCATACGACACCAAGTTAAAGATCTAAACAAAGTTCATATCGGGGCCGTAATGGACTAAATTTAACTAAACTGGACAACAATAGATCCTTACAGCAGCGAGTGCCGTCTTGTCTCTGAGTTCAGCTGAAAAGCAGCCTGTGGATTCTGGCAGAGCAGACTAACCCTGCCGACTCCACCACCACTGTAAAATTTACAGCCTTCGAGTGTAATTAAATTGACAGGGCTGTAAGTGGTGGTGGGGTGGTGGGGTTGAGGGTGGGGAAGTGGTGGAGGGTGGAGGGTGCCGAGGGGGTCGGGGTTCGTCCTCAGACAGACAAAATACCTTCCACTTTTGTTTGTCAGCTTCTGTTTTTAACTGATGTCCATCTATCCAGATCCATTTATAGAGATAGTAATGATAACATTTATATTCGTCTCCAAACCTGTTTCACTTTGATTGAAATAACCTGAAGCGATGAAGTGAAACGAGGATGAAATAAGACAGAAAACAGTCGGAGAAAGCCGAGCTGAGAGGCGTTAACAGGGCCCGGAGCTCAAGGACAGCAGGGGGACTCGAAACTGTGACCTCTGTGGAGTTTAGAGGTTGCTGCTCTCTCTCCGACTCTGATAGTCACTTCCATTTTAGATCCAGCCCGATCTAAGCCCAACACATGTCTTACTGAATCGATAGCGAGTTAAACAAACGTCATACATAGAACCCAGGACTTCAAATATTAACCCTTTCAGTCCCGTGCCAAATGTGTTGTTTGGCTCCTTCCTTACATCTGCCATCTCAAAGTCTCTAATTAGCTTCAAATGTGCACGAGTCGCACATTTCCAGAGACACAGGAAGAATTTGGATCTTTTACTTTAAAGCTGCAATACTACTAAAAGCCCTGATACTTTCTATTTAATATTCTGCAGTATTATTTAATTATTATTATTGATCTTTGATGTGCACGCATAATTTTATTGTCTTAGTTGTTCTAGGCCACTTAATACACTGTTGGGTAGATGAACTGATAACAGTGCATCATATTTTGTAAGGTCACTGTTTGAAAATAAAGAAATCTGTGATTTGAATAGAATTATCGAGGATTATATTATATAAATGTAGAATTTAGGTTTGCCTAGAAAACTTCTGATATAAAGTGCATTTATTACAAAATATTGGCACCCCCTACTGAACAATAATCCAACTAATGAGTGAAGTTTACAACAGTCTCATAACTACCCAAAAAACTTGAGCTCTGAGGAACTTTTATTTTATTTTCCCCCAGTCCATGTCCAGCCCTCCTGATCTGAGTGTGTAAAGTATCACAAACAGTTTACATTCAGTAAAGTCCTCGCGGAGTGACACAGGAGGTGACAGGGATGACAAGCAGCAAGTGGACCTGGACCAGATTTAAGCCATTAATGCTGCGGTTACAGGATGACCTCTGTACCCGCTGCTCCACCTGCTGCAGTGACACATTCAACCAGCGCAAGACCTCAAACCAGCCAGAACCCTCTGGGTCTGTGGTTGAGCAGACAATAGACAGGATGATACGGTGCATATTTGGGATGCCAGGTGGAGGAATCTGATCTGCTGGGATCATAATGGTGCTGCCTGCTCAGCTGATAGACAGAGAGGTTGGTTGGTTCTCAGAGGTTTCCTACACTGTTTCATGTCAAACAGATACACGTGTTGGGACCACAGAGATCCATCTGGTACAAGTTTTGTCCTCTCCATCTGATTCCCATCTATGTTTGCTTCAGGAGCAGAAATGACAGGGAGAGGGGGGAAACCCTGA
Source organism: Argyrosomus regius (assembly GCA_946959425.1). Taxonomy (NCBI): domain Eukaryota; kingdom Metazoa; phylum Chordata; class Actinopteri; family Sciaenidae; genus Argyrosomus; species Argyrosomus regius. Next base: position 26,661,167 of record OX336884.1, read on the forward strand.
TAATCAGAGATTATTTGAGATTAGTTATTTCTGTTGATGAGGTTCTCCTCTTCTTACTAAAATGATCATAAAATTAAAATACTGTCGTCATGGAAACCCCCCAAAATGACCTATAGAGGCCCTAAACTAAGTAAATAACCATAATCAAATGTGTTTAATCTAATGTCCACTCCTCACAGCGCCAGAGGAGACAGGTCAGGTCAGTCTCATAAAGACGCATGCAGCGCGCACCACCACATCCACATCCACCTTTCATTCACTCCGTTTCTATTATTCTCATTTCTCAACGGCGCTGCAGGGCAAACAAACGATATCCTATGATGCAATGCGGCTGTCAAAAGAGAGGAGCGAGCCGGGGAGGGAGCGCGTTTTTAGACCGGGAGAGAGAGACAGAGAGAGGGAGAAAGGCAGCGGGAGAGGTCGCGCTCAGGAGGGAGGACAGAGAGAGAGGAGAGGCTGTTAAATCAGAGCTGGTTAAGGAAAGTGATTTACACTTTTACAGCCTGCTTTTAACGAAAAAAGTGGTTTAATTATAACCTCCAGCGGCGCAAACAACAATTTGAGTAAAGATCACTTCTAATTTTACGCAGATCTTTCATCCTAAAGATCTAAATGCTTGGATAATTTCCTTAAGTTTGATATAAATGACTTTGATATCGATGATTTATGTGGGTCAGAAAACTACCTCTGCAAATAACAAGGTCTGCTGCAAATAACAAGCGTCCCAGGGTGGATTTCTTGGTGGTATTTCTCTCCAGCGCAGCCCTGTTTCCACTCCAATTCCATGTAGGGAGGTAAAGGCAGGATAACCCGGGTTAAACTGAAAAACAGGGTTATTATTCAGGACTAGAGTGTCACCTGAAGAGCCAGATTCAAGATTAAAAAACGCATTTTACTGACATTTTTCTTTGCAGAATATATTTATGATAAAAACACAAATTAGGAGCACGCGGCGATGCAAAGTTTAGAAGACAAGTTGTAAAATAAAAGTTTTTCTGCGCATTTTTCTTGCTTGCACCGAACTGGAGGTCATATTCTCGGGTTCATGGGCCCTTTGGTTGACCGCTGCTAACCAGACAAACAGACTGAAGGAGCGCGGGGATGCGGCAGACTAAATAACCGGGGGTTTGGGTAGATTTTACGCACGGCGGTGGGTGTTGTGATGTGTTATTATGAAGCCATATGATCCCTTTAATCTTACCTGTAATTAGCGGTGAGGAGGACCGGGGCGTTTGGAGCAGCAACAAAAAGCAGAAGAAAAACCTACAGGTGGACCAGGAGGGAGGGTTCAAGCAGCGGAGCAACATCCTCGGGTTTTCTCCAAGAAAACAAGAGTTACGGAGGAATAAATAAATGAAATCAATCCAAAAGGGAAAAACAGATCCACGTTCAGCGCAAGACTTCTTTATTCCAGGCCAGGAGGGAGAAAAAACCCTCCTCAGCTTGTCAGTTCTGCGCTGAAATGCAAAGCGACAATCAGCCAGACGCGCGGAGATTAAACGCCGACATTAAAGTGACAAAGACGCGCCGGCAGGCAGGAGACAGCGGCGGAGCTGCTCGTGTCATGTGCGGAAAACAGAAGTCCAGGGATGAATACACGAAAACATTTAAAGATCAAATCAGTCTCCAAATGTGTGTGAGGATCCAGAGAGGAGCAGCGCAGATCTGAAAGAAGAAGAAAAAAAAAAAAGGATTTCGCTCCGCTCCGGTCCAAACCAAAAAGTGTCCGAGGTGATCTGAGCTCAGATAAACAAACACAGCTGATTTATAACAGCTGGAGAGTTTCAAAGCGGCTCTGTCTCCCTGCAGATCAGCCAGTCAGTGAACTTTTTCCAGGAGTGGACTCGCTTCAATCTGCGCTCTCAATCCAAGAGTCCGTTTGGCACATGGATGCTCGATGCCGACTGTCCGGGACGGAGGAGTGGACTGCAGTCTCTCTCTCTTTCTCTCTAATCCTCTCTCTCTCTCTCTCTCCCTCTCTCTGAGCACTGTTGACCGGCCTCTCCTCCTCCTTCTCTGGTATTAAAGCGGACCTCTGGTGTCGGAGCGCACCACAGAGCCAGAAAGTCCTGCCTCCTCTGTGAAACCCGGGACCTCCTCCTGCTGCCTCCAGACCTTTCCAAAAACCTCCTTTTATAAATCCTCCAGACCCTCTCTGGTCCTCTGCTCCAAGATCTCCTGCAGACTTTGTCCTCCTCCTCCTCTTCCTCCTCCAGACCTTTTCCCAAACCCTCCAGACCTCCTTTTGTTATTTTAAGTTTTTAATAATCACAGTGTCTCTGCTCCTATCAGCCTCTGTCTGCTACTGAACCTCTGTGTGCTGTAAAGCTGCGTGTGTGTGTGTGTGTGTGTGTGTGTGAGAATGGGAGAGAGGAGACCAACCTCCTGCTTTGGGATCCAGTTTCATTACCAACAAACCAGGGGAGCTACATGTGCTTCATGTCTTTATGTTGTAAATGGAAGTGTTTGAGGAAAAGAAGAAGTAAAACAAAGAAACAGGAGGACTGAAGTTCGGCGTCTCCTGCAGAGACACAAGTCACATCTCTTCTAATGAAGAAGATTTGCAAGAATTAGAAATTGAAGAACTCTCCTTGGTGAGGTTGTTACTGCAGCACATCTGGCAGGAGAAAGAAAGACACATTTTCTTTCTATATTTTTAGATCTTCCAACAGACAGAGAGACTTTTATTTCTTTTTCGGATTCCGAGTATTTCTCACTTGATTTAGAAACGAGCGAAGCCAAAAAAGTATGTGGACACTGCTGTCCTCAGACTTTTGTGTACTTTTGGTCGGAAGAAAAACCTTAATTCTACAGCTTACAGTGACATTTTGAACAATAGTGTCCATCAAACTTTGCGCCAACAGTTTGTGTCTGTGTCTCTTTCCTGTTTCAACATCACAATGCCCCCCGACTGCACAAAGCAGCTCCGTTAAGAAATTGTTTTTTTTCCCAATTTGGTCTGCGTGGAGCCTTGACCTTAACCCCGTCCAACACCCCTGGGATGAACTGGAAGGAGCCAGACCTGATTCATCAGTGCTGGATCTCACTGATGCTCTGAATGGGAGCAAATCCCTGCAGCAAGCTCCAACATCTGGAGGAGAGGAGGCTGAAGATCGCATCTTCGAAGTATTGCTTTGGCAACATATTTTGGGCCAATAACACTGAATATTCATGCACTACTTTCAGTCAATAATAAATCAATCCTTGTGGTTGTCAAAGTGCAGTCAAGGACCCCGTTGGGAGCTCTTGAAAGGGGTCAAAGGTTCCCAAAGTGGGGTCTGTGAGAACCTCTAGGGGATCGAACCCTCGCTGGACGCGAAGTCAGCCAAGAAGCAGTCGACTGTCTTTATTTGAAAAGAAACAACTCCTCAAATTCCTCCAATTAGAAGGTTTTAAATGCAAAACAACCCAAAACAAAAGCGTCTCATTTGAGGTTTCAAATTAATGCTGCAGCTTTGGACGTAAACGTGCGACGATTTCGTGCAAACAGGAAAATCCTCTTCTTGTCAAACTCAACACGCTCCTCCGCCATATAAACTCCTCTACATTTTAGCATTATGTTCCCATAAATCTGCAGTCTGGAGTCGACATTAAAGTCTTATGTGACAGATGAGGCGGGTTGCATGACAGTGTCTGTGCATGTGTGTGTGTGTGTGTGTGTGTGTCTAGCCTCTTTAAAGTGAAGCTCGTCAGAAGCTCAGACGGGGAGGAAAAGCGAGTCTTCAAAGAAATAATTAGGACCCACCCAGCAGCTTTTAACTGAGCGTTGATCTGTGCTGCTGCACGTTGGAAACACACACCAACCAGGCACAGCCCAGGTGTGTGTGTGTGTGTGTGTGTGTGTGTGTGTGTGTGTGTGTGCGTGTGTGTGTGTGTGTGTGTTTGGGTCAAAAAGACAGCGAGGAAGACAGTCAAAAGGGAAATGTGTCAGAGAGTGTGTGTTAGAGTCGCAGAGAGAAAGTTCGACAACAAGGGAGTGTGTTTTTGAAAAGCAAGTTTGTCAAGAATAGAAAAGGAGTGTGTGTTTCAAAGAGAGGCAGAGCATCAAAGAGTGTGTGTTTCAAAGAGCAAGAGTGTGTGTGCATGTGTGTGTTTTTGGAAAAAAAACAAAAACAGAATGAAGTGTGTGTGTGCGTGTGTGTGCGTGTGTGTGTGTGTGTGTGTGTGTGTGTGTGGAATGTGTGTGTGTGTGTGTGTGTGTGTGTGAAAGAGTTGTCAAACTTTTATGAAAATGTGTTTCATTTAAAGGGTAAAGAGCGTCTGAGAGTGTGTGTGAGGTTACACTTATTATACACACATATTAACCACTAGATGGCAACAGAGGGAGGGAGGGGGGTGACCTGGTCTGACCGCAGACACACACACTCACAGAGTCCTTTAATGACCTCCTCACACATCGTCCAGCCCTGACACACACAGACACACTTCAGAGGAGATGACAGGGAGTGTGTTCAGCCAGCCTAAATGTCACTTGTTGATCAGAAGTCATTTTTTTAGTTAGTTCAACTCATAATTATTATTTCTTAAGTTAATTAAGTTGGATGAACATAACATTTTTAAATAACTTAATACAGTTATGTGGAACCTGTTGACTAAATAAATGTAATTAAAGTCATCGTTTCATTCCAGGAGTCGATGTGAGCGCTTCTGGGAATCAAACCTGTGACATTCCAATAAAATAATAATAAAACATCGCTGCAGATGAATGAGTTGCAGCTTTATGAGTCTGAAAGATGTGAAAATGAATTCTATTTTGGACGTTTTCAGACAGAAATGATGAGATTGTAAGTGTGTAACTTTTTTAAATAAAAGACGCCCTTTTCTCAATTAAATTCATAATCTGAATGGAACGTCCCAAGGAAGGAAGGAAGGAAGGAAGTAACAAAGATGTCTGCAGAGACTGAAACAATGTTTGATGTGCTGATTAAATAAATGCCTTGAATGCAAGAACCTTGCACAGGACTCTCTCCCTTTTTACAAGATCCTGAGCTCCTCTTTGACGCACCTGGAGTCTCTTACCTCTACCTCTTACCCCTGCTGCAGGTAAATTTCCTGATAAAAGATTCTTTAATGTTGTTTATAGTGTAAGTAAAAGAAACACATTACGGATATAACATCCATACAGATTACCCCTCAGGCATATAACGGCTGAAAAAAAAAAAGTATTTTTCCACTGTGGTTAAAAAAGAAGGATCACATAGACTCTGTTTTTGAAAAGCCTGGAAGGAACGAGAGGGAGGTCAGTTAAGTTACATTAAAACCGAGCGGGTGAAGAGGTGATGGAGGAGGACTGCCAAACCAAGATGGAGCAGAATGGGGCTAAAGAACTTCATTTCGGTCCCAAAGTTTAAAAGTTTAACGCCAGAATTTTACTGATTTTGCAATCTTTCTGTAACCACTCAGGCGACAATCCAAGAGTGAACCAGAAAAAGAGAAAAGGAGGAAATCTGAATTCTTTATGTGGACTCGGGCTTAAAAAAATGAGTTCTGAAGACCTGAAAGCATCACTGAAATGGTCCCAGACAGTTCAATCAAACAGCATTTTCCTGTCCTCGTTAGAAAATGTTTTTTGACTGACGAATGTCCTCATAGACTATTTCCTCAACACGACAACAAAGCACAATGTCAAGGAGCTAGGAAGAGAAAACAAATGGCTGCTTTTAAAGGAAGATGTTCGTCTGAGGGGAGTGGATTTGAAACACGGAGCAGGTGAAGAGATGACTCTTCATCATCGTGACGGATGGAGCTGCTGCAGGACTGACCTGGAGTGAAACGACGAGTTGCTCGGATCGTCTCAGCGTTCTTCTACCTTCAGTCTGGCTGCAGACGGGAGGCGGGGACCCCGGCGGCCCCTGAGGTTAAAGCCCCCTGCAGCCGGCAGGTCTGGCTCTGAGGGGCTATGAGGGGGAGGAGACGGGGGGAAAGGTTAGACCCAGCTGTCTGAGTCAGGCCACACCAACACTAATAGCTAATTTCCACTGCAAGAACTTTTCTAGGAACCGTTTTTAGAAATGCAGGAATCTCACTGGTGTTTGAACTGGAGGAAACAAGGTATATAATAGCTCCTGGCCCCTAAAAAGTCCTTGTTCTGAGGGTAGTACAGCTTTATTTATACACACAGTAAGCAACATATTTCATCATTTTATTTTCTAATCAAGACGTTTCTTGCAGGCTGAATTTGGTGGCATCCAATGTAAGGATGCTGCCAGAGGAATATGTGTTCTCTGGTTTGAGTTAGAGCTGGGAAATATGGTTGAAATCTGTTTATATTACATTTTCTCAGATACTTACGTAAACGTGTGCAAAATAGTCTGTAAAAAATGCAATATAAAGCAAGAAACTTGTGTCTTACTTTTATGGATGACCGTAGACAAAACTATCCATCTATGTCAAAGAACTCTTCAATGGTTCATTTTATTAGATTTGTACCAAGTTCTGCTCAAAATGATCAATTAAAAAACAAAATTCTTTCAAACAATCACAGAAAATAATACGATGAGTCGAGAAACACTGAGCGTCCATACAGAGCAGGTGTAGATGGTGCTGTTTATAATATTATTTACAGAGACCCAACAATTCCCACCATGAGCAATTACGTGGCGACAGTGGCGAGAATAAACGTCAACTTTAAGAGGCAGAAACCTGGAGCAGACCCCGGCTCAGAGATCGGTGTAATCCATCTGTTGAGATATTTAACTCGAATCCATAAATGTAAATCTTGTGGTGGCGCTAAAGCAACTCTGTGAATCACCAAAGAAATTAGAATTCACACTCTTGGGACCATGAACGTCTGTACAAAACGTCATGTCAATCTATCCACTAAGTAGTTGAGATATTTCAGTCTGGAGCAACCAGCTAGCCAACACTGCCATCCCTACAACAACATCGCTAACATGGCTGAATATAAGTGTAGATGTACTATTTAAAGCTACTTAACAGTAAGTTGTAGGTGTGAAACGTGTTTCTGTGGAGATTTCTTACATACTGAAGCCTTTGAGAAGTAAGAAACGCTGCAGAGCTTCCTGTCCTGAGTCAGGCGGGACCAGCAACACAAAAGGGTGGAACGACACAATAAAAGCACTAATTGTGACATGTAATTGTTTGCATTTTACATCCTTGTAAGTACATAAACTGCAGATATTTTAGAGGTTTATGGAGCTTTTTTATTAACTATTTATGCACTTTTTCACAACAAACAAAAGCCCTGGAAACACATGAGTAAAAAGTTAAGGGTGTGATGATGCTGTGTATATTTCAGGATGTAAAGAAGTGTTTTCCATGTCTCTTTCAGGGGGGAGGAGTAGTATTGTTAGAGAACAGCAGATCTTGTGTGGGAGGTCTGGGATCTATCACGCTCCATAACCTCCTGGTTTTACAAGCTTCTCACGGGGGAAGTCGAGCTACGAGTTAATCTCTTGCCGTGTATCGCTGTTGTCGGACAGGAGCCACGTATCTGCATGAAGTCCGATGTTGAGGAAGGAAGAAAGGAATGCTTTTCTTACAGGTTTCAATGATCCACAGGTCATGAAACTCACTCAGCACATAATTGACTTTGTAAACGAGAGGAGAAAAGCAGAAAGAAATTACGGTTGTAAAGGTTTTTTTCCCTCAATGATTGCAGCAGAGTTCAGTTTTCAGCTCTTACCTGCTGCTCTGGAGCAGAACGTGAGCACCAGACGTCATCCTCCTTCAGGCAGAAACACAGCAGACATGTTCAATGTGGCTGTTTTTAAAGGTCAGCGAGAAAAGATGGTTTACATCAAACTCTTCAATGTAGACTGAGACATTTATCTGTCCATGTGTCAGTCAAAATTTTCTTTCAAATGCTGCTGTGACTGGTGCTTTACAGGACATGGGAGACCACATTTACATAAAGATCCTCTTGCCAGACTGCACGTGAACTGGTTTTGTTCAGAGACGAGGCTCTCAGGTGGAGGTTGCCAGGGTGGTGAAACTGCGGGAACCGTCCCTGTGCCAGGACGTTAAGGAGGATCGAATAGTTCCCGAAACCTGCTCCTCTCATACCTTTATGACGTCAGATAAGGAAAGATGGCTGTGTCTGAGCATTTCTGTAACTTTCCGAAACAGATAATCACATTGTTATTCCGCCTCGTCAACCTGTATAAAATATACGAACACGGAATGGAGGGGCCCTGTTGTTCCACTGCTACGGTACGAGATGTGCTCGGGGTCCTGCTCCTGTATGTCGGAACAAAGATGAGGGAGAGAGGGAATGATGGTTTAATGAAGATTACCTACACCGGCAGCAGAGGTAGTAACACAGCCAGATTGACATATACAGTATGTAAAACAGGGGAGCCCGGGACAGGACATACAGTCATTTTTTCACACTATATCTATCATCTTGAATGTAAATCACCACAAATCTCCTTTTCCCAACATGATCAGACAACACGTCAGGCAAACTGCTTCTTTTTTGAGGCGGTCCTCTGCCTCTCAATAGCAGAAGTGTTTTTGATCTCAGTACGGTTCGAAGTCTTCAAGTCTTTAACATTAACCATGTACCTGTAATTTCTATGTGTGCATAATGTAGAACACAATCCAGCGTTTTTAATCCAATACTGTTGCTGATTTAGGATTATTTGTTGTTAGATTTCTATTTAAAGTTCTAGTGCGTCCGGCAGAAATTTTAACTATAAATCTGTGTAGTTGATATTTTCTTATGTTTGATTGTTGACACCGTAGCACAATGGGCGAACAAAGGCAGTGGCAGCATTTTGCCACTTTTGAATCTCCAACAATCTTTTATGGTAAATTTCGTGAAAATATTTATTTCAAATGAATCTATCTGAAGTCTAAATGATTAAAAATTTTGTATTTTGTAGTAAATTTATTACATTAATGACCAAATAATAATAACTAGGTATGAGTATCAACGCACCCAGCGGAGGAAACAACATGTTTATTTTTAACATATTTTCTATCCGTCCAGACAGTAGAGAGAAAACATTGAAACGTCACTTTGGGAAACAAAAACATGATGTAGTTGCGTTGCCAAGGAAACAAACTATAATTTCTGGTAATTTTCCTCTGGGATCAAAACATGGGATCAGTATTGTTCACACAAAAAAAAAAAGAAATCCGAGCCACTTAAGTTCCCCCGTGGCGGAGGTGAAACGTTGCTGACGCTTCAAATCTGCAGCGAGAGTAAAATGATGCGGCAATTATCTAATCCAGTTTGTTTACGCCTTAAACCCCCGAGAGACAGAAATAAGCTCAGAAATAAAACCCGCACTGAGCCGGCTGCTCCTCAACGTCTAAATCCAAACTGCGCTTTTATTACACTCTGTCCAAACTTCTGCGGCCCGGTTACACTTTGATTGTTCGAGCGTTGTTGTTTGATGTTTTTAACAGTTGGGTGTGTGCAGCCGTGTTCGGTGGTTCCTCACATCAGAGCTGGTTTTACTGGGCCGAGGCGAGAATGAGGGACGAAGTTACTGAAGAGGAAAAAACTAAATCTGGAAAAGTGTTTAAAAACCAAACCAGAGAGCAAGAGAGGACACAAGTGAAGCTCTGGAAGAGAAGAAAGAGAGAGAAAGGACCAGAGAGAAAAGAAAAGATGGAGGACAAATGACCCTGGATGTCCACTGGCTGTGTCTGCGTCTCTGTTGTGGTTCAAACGTCCACTGGCGGACGGCCTTTCAGAAGCATCCTTAAGCAGTCTAACACATTTCCTATTAGAGTTGCTTGGCTTCCATTTTTTTTGTCTTTTACAAGCACATGACGTAACCTTTATTTCATCACGTAATCTCTCTTTTGCAAGAGACCCGAGAAGAAAATCTTACACAAAGAAAACAAACAATCAGACATCATCTCTTAAAACTGAAATGAACAGTTTAACAGGTTTAAATTCAGCCCCTCCTCGTCCTCTCTCTGTTTTCACTTTCCTCTGCGCTGGACCTTCAGCCATCCTGGGACCAGATGTTTTGGACTTCGTCCTCCAAGAGTTTCAGCCTCCTCCTCCTCCTCTCTCTTCTGTGTAAATGGTGTGTTTGAGCTGTCTGTCCTCTTTCCAAGTGTCCGTAGCAGAGAGGAAGTCATGAAGCTCTGGTCTGTTTGGCAACACCGGGAAGTTTCTTGACGTCCTGCCCGGATCCCTCCAATCCAACTCAAGGGTCTAAGAATGGAGAATGTTGACCCTGAGAGGCAGCTGGATCACACGTGAATCCATCTCACCAGGCTCCAAGTTATGACACCACAAAGGTTTTGGACCAATCAGTGTCCTATGAGGAAGTACTGGCAGCTACAGGCGTGGTTTAGGTGTGACACAGTGAGAAGCGACTGTTTGCTTGATCTGAAGTTCTCCTGTGGTAGACGATGATTGACAGATGGTTCATCCAATCACCTGGCCTGTAGTTCTTAAAAGTGGCTGCCCTTTTCCAAACAGTGTCCAATGCTCACTTGTCGGAGCCCCTTGAGGCGAATTTGTGATTAGATTTTCATACTGGGCTGGATCAGTGCTTCTCAAACCTTTTCTGTCACGCCCCCAGTGTTGCTGATCAATCATTAATAACACTGGGGAACGTTGATTAAGCTTAGAAAGATCTCAGAGTACTTTCATTTGTTTTTGTCTTCACATAATTCATATTCACGCCCTTTAACTCAACATTCGTCCCCCAGTTTAAGAACCACTGGGCTGAATGCATGTGATTAATGCTCATTAATGTGGTAATAGATACTTTGCAGCTTTACTACGACTTATTTTAATTACTCTACGCAGGCATCTTATCTTTATTTCTTATTACTTGAGCGATGTGTTTTCAGGGGGGAAGATGTGGCGTCCAGAAATGGCGATTGCGTAACACAAAACATTTGTGTTTGACTAATCAGAGATGTTTGTTATTCGAAACAAATATTCAAAACAAAATTCCAGCATCGCCAACAGTTTGTGGCGCTTGGACCGGGGGGGGGGGGGACTTTTATTGTCGTGACTGGAAATACAGCCAAAGAAATTAAAGTTGCAAACCAATACGTACGGACGAAAGAGGTAGTTGAGTTCTTGTGTGGAGAATAAAAAAAGAAAACAAACAGAGAGGTGGATAATGTTGTAATATTTGATTAGATGGAGGGATTGGATGAGAGAGAGGCTGAGAAAGAGTGATTAAAGAAGGAATGAGGAGATTTGACTGAATTAGAGTGCAGATAGAGAAAAAACAAACTGAAAAGGGAGACACCAAAAGAGAGAAAGAACCAGAAAGATTTAAAACTTTGAAAAGAGATGGGAAATAGAGAGATGAAGAGAAAATGTGAGTTTTTGTGCAGTCTGATGTAACGGGGAGGGGGATAAAAACAGATACGAGCTGAGAGTGTGAAATGAAAATATTTGAGTGATTGAGAAAGAGAAACAAAGAAATTGAGAGAGAGGAGTGTTTTTAGCAGGAGTGTAACTGTATCTGCGGCGCTCCTACATGTTCACACACACCGAGCTGCTGCTGCCAAATTAAACAGCGGCGGTCCGACTTTAGTGCCGTTACCCAATCTGCAGCTGACCTCGGCTCCGGAGCCCCAAAGACAAGAAAAGAGAAAACAAAAACAATTCACTTCAAACGCCGTCAGACTGAGCCCTGTTCATCAACTTGACAAGTGTTAGGTTCATTTCTGCACTTTGTCTGCAACTCTCCGGAGCGTAAGAGTCGTGCTGCGTTCAAGAGATGATGGAAAGTTGGAAATTCAGACTTCAGAGGGAAATATGCAACACCAACGTGTATGTGTGATAAAACTGGCCACTTACAGACACACGTCTAGATTGCCAGGATGTACCACTGTCCTATTTCCCATCATCAACTCGTGAGAAAAGCAGTTCAAATGTTAGTTATGTCAGTTAAGTTGCGTAGGCCTACGTAAGTTACACAACATGACTTCAAATAAAAATAACTTTTAGCTTCTGCTGACATAAAGAACTTCCTGTTCCTTGTTCCTAAATATAAATGATTTAGACTGATGGTAAGAAATCCCTTTACAGGTTCAGAATTTACCATCAAAGCATGAAATCTGTCACAAGTACGATCTACTTACAGCTTCAGTGTCGGTGCAGAGGGAAGACGACTCGGCGCCAAACTATGAGGGGAAAATTACAGTTCAAGATATCGTGAAACTTTCAGTGTGGAAGGAGCTTAAACGGGCGGATGACGTCTTCTGGTAAAAATCTGGCAGGTTATTTGTCCTGTCGCTGTTTGAGAGACAATCAAAGAATAATTCAGAGGAAAATGGACACGACTCAACCGGATCATTCTCATCCAGACAAGCAGAACAAACATACGATGAAACAGTATTTCTCCAAACAACTGATACAAGAAACAAAATGGCAATAAAGCACTGATTTGAAGACATTGATTACTTACAGTAGATTACTTTTATTACTAAATATTTCATAAATAAGGTTTATGTCATTCTCACACTCCTTTCTTCCGGCCGCACGTTTATGACGACAGTAAGTTGCAGGATATCTCCTCTTGGGATGAACTGTGGCTATAAAATCAGACTCAGAACAGGAGTCTGCGACATCTGAACAGCTAATACAACAGTGCAAAACCTACTCTAGATTACAAACATTCAAGGTATTCTGAAACAGTAACAGTAGTTTTTGGTGCCTTGTGTCCAATGAGAACTTCTGTAACATCGCATACTTTTCCAACTACCTTCCCAAGGCGAGGATGAGCTGCTGCTTTTCAAGCTAATCTGTTTTTATCTTTTAAAAGTTCCAATTAAAAACCCTAAAAAAGTACAGACAACCCTAAACCTGGATTCTGATCTGGAGAAGCCGTGACCAAAAGCTTCCCAGTGGACAGAAGGCCTGAAGCTGAACATACAGACACGGTGCAGACTTGTACAGAGCTGCTGGGATTGTCGTTTGTTAGGCTGGCACAGCATCTATGGCTGAAGTCTATAAGCTTCAAGTCTGGCAGAAATACAGCTCAAAGCTCTGAAATTATGTGGGAGTGTTTGTGTGTGTGTGTGTGTGTGTGTGTGTGTGAGGCTGAGTGTTTGTCCAAAGCCTTACATTTCTACAATGAAAAAGAAAAACATTTTTTTGAGCTTGTAATCCAATATCTCCAACATCAACAGGATCCAACCTGTAAAACTGTCAAACAAGCACGTATGTTTGTGACCAGAACTCGTCTTGATGTGGTGACTTCATCTGTGAAGGAAAATCCTCAGATGGCTCTTTGTGTTTCCAGACAGATTCCCACGTCCAGCTGTTTCAATTTAAACCTGCTGATTGTTATTTATCTATTACGTTTTTAAGAAGCCAATAATACATGTTTCAAACTGCACCGCAAACCTGTCAACCTGTCAACAAGAAGATTTCTTTATCAACAAATAAAAACTCAATTAAACAATTATTTATCTGATGTTTATCAATATTCTTTAGACCGTTTTTTGTTTGGCTCACACTTCCCTCTACTGGGATCTAACTTATGCAGATAGGTTCATTTTGACCAGCCCAGATTTTGAGATATCAGTGAACTCGTCTTTCCAAAAACTGCGTCCATGACAGTTATGCAAATATTAGGAGCTGGTTCACGATTTAAGCAGTAGGTGACGTCAATTATCCAGTCAGAAAATCAGCAGAAGACGGCGCAACGAGATGATGTGATTAAAAGAGCGGCAGTCGAAGCTCAACTTGTGAAAAACGATGCAAAAAAACAAGATGGAAATCAGACATTTGTGTTTGTTTCATGTATTGATGTGAGCGAGGAGCATCAGATCTGTGTGGAGCGATCATGGATGTATTATAGAGTTGTTCACTATGTCAGAACTTATTAAAAAAAAATGTTTCCATCTCCAATTAGATTTAGATTTTGCTGTTTCCATCACACTTTTTTAAAGCGAGACTTCAAAACACTTTCATGGAAACGTGGCTAGTGTTTCTGGAAAGATGTGACGCTGATGAATGCAGATTTTCAGTGATGTGAACACTTGATTCTCCTGAATGATATTGGGGAGACTTTGGGGGACTTTAAGTGGTAAAATTTGGATTTTCATGAGTAAACAGCTGATAAAGAAGAAATCTGACGCGTACTTTGAATAACTCAGAATGTGCACAGATCAAACAAAACCTGGAGATCTGCACGGCTAGACGCCACTAAAAGTATGAAAATATGTTTATTTGTTGTACTTTGAACTGATGTTTTACCATTATATGTGCACCCTGTGCAGTTTATTCTAAGACTTAGAACACCTATTCTTCCTCTAGCACTAGTGATGGTCATCTTATTGTATCATATCAAACTGTATCGTACTGATCTGGTTAAATATGCTGCTGATGTCACAGATGATGTGATATCCAGCCTCCCCTCCATAATGTCCTTGGAGATGAGTAGAAAAAAACCTCGGGCGTTAAACTCGTCTCGTCTCTGCGGCTGATTGCCACCCTGCTTTTTCCAGAAAACGCCCTGTTGGTTTCCACCGTACAAAAACAGTCTCAGGTTCGACCCCGCAGTACCAAGTATGTGTCCATCAGCAGCCGCGTGTCCTTGAGTGTCCCAGATTTAAAAAACAAGACTGACTGGAAGAGGTCAGAGGGGGTAGTGGCGGCGGCGGCGGTGGTGGTGGTGGCAGCGGTGGTGGTGGCTGTAGGATGTGGCCTTGATTTACCCGGAAGCAGCGGGGCTGCTGGACACGGCAGGAGATTTATTCTTAGCGGAGAGGCGGGGGAGGCTCCGGCGAGGCCCGGTGCCACGCGAGGGGGCGAGATGGGCGGGTCTGACGTCACATCCAGAAGCGCGCGTGGGCGGGGGGGTGGTTTGGGGCCTGACTGGGATTAGGGAGGCGCAGGGCTGTGGGTTCAACTGCTGCTGAGGCTAGACGAAGAAGACAAGGAAGGAGGAAGGAGGAGGAAGGAGAGAGTCAGCGAAATGTCTGAGGGGAGGAGGAGGAGGAGGAGGAGGAGGAGGAGGAGGAGGATTTCGCCCTTCCTCCTCGCTCTCCGTCGGCACCAAAACTACTGGATGTGGTGAGGTTCAGCAGCAGCGGACCAGAAACACAGAACGTGTGTGTGTGTGTGTGTGTGTGTGTGTGTGTGAGCATCAACTATTACTAGATGATGTAAATATGTGTCTGAGAGGAAATTGCTTTGCTACTGAGATATACAGTATGGCCTTGGATGAGTATATTTACATGTAAATATATATTTAGACTGCATATGTGAGTGTGTATGTGGAGTTGTATATGTTTACATGGACCCTGTATATACATATATGCTGTGTATATGTGCATGATGTTTATATCTTGTGTTCTGTTTACGTGTGCATATCATGTGAGCTTATTGCACCGCTCCTGTCAAGCGTCTCCAGTCTCCGACTCCTTCTTCTTCTCTTTCACTTTTACGGACGACTTCCTGGACACTTTCTTGTCGCCTGACTCCTTGCTGGCCTCCTTGTCTTTGTCCTTCTCCTTCTTCTCCTTTGATGACTCCTTCTTCTCTTTGGAGGAAGAGGAGGAGGAGGACGACTCCTTCTTGGACTCCTTCTTTGCTTCCTCTTTGGGCTCTTTGGCCTCTTTGCTTGAATCCTTCTTCGATTCCTTCTTCTCCTTGGATGGCTCCTTCTTCTCCTTTTTCACCACCTTGACGGGCTCCTCTGCACCTCCCACTTCTTCTTTTACGGAGGCTTCTGACGTCTCCTTGGACACCTCCTTTTTGTCTGAACGAGAAAAGAAAAAAGAGACACAACTGATGACATGCAGAAGACAGAAATATGAATAGTTCTTCTATTTTAAGTACTTAAGAGTGAAACTATGTTCCCATTGAGACGCCTAAATTTCTCCTGAGTTTGTTTGTCCATCTACACTAAGTTGGAGTTTATCTCACATAAAGACGTAGCTTTACAAAAAGAATAAATAAATCTGAAATTGTCCAGTGAGGGTCAGAGGCTAAGCAGAGTTTGTCTCCTCTGTAGATGAATGGAGTATTATGATAACCTCTAGTTCTAATTGCTTTTTTCCATGTGTGTCTTTTAATTGGTGCTCTTGTGGATCTTGCGTCTGTAAGGCCGGGAACTGATGCTAGTCCAGGAAGAAGTTTGAAGTTGTGCTACGTTGCTCTGATACACAACGTGTTTGTGATTGGCTGCAACGAGAACAAGATTTGGACGATTTTAACGGTGAAGAAGTCTTTAAATGTTTGTGTCGTGCCAGCTTCATGCGCTCTTCTCACGTTAATGTTTGAATGAAACATCATGTTAATGCAAACTTTTTGGTTTTTCATGCGTATGCATAAGATTATATGTCAGTAAACATTTTGAATAATGCTCATACGTATGTTTGTGAGATGATTTATGTCATTTATCTGTTCTGTCTGGCTGGGGGTTGCTACATCCTGTCATTAACTTATATTTATGTTGCCAAACAACTTTGAGATCATGAAATAGTGATTCCGTTTGTGAGTTGTGATGAAATGACTGTTCTATGCCGCCTGACGTTGTCTGGCCTCGTGTAAACGTACTCTCAGTCTTCCAAAGACAGGCCGGTCAAAGTGTTAATGAGCCGCATGTTGTCTTTACAAAGTACGACCTCAGATGGGTCGTCACATTGTAAGTCAGTTCATCAGGAGTGAGAACGAGGATTAACTAACGTTTGAACAGTCAGCTGTGTTTTGTTCTTCCACACGCTGATGCAAACACTCTGCAGCTCTCACAGGTCTTTAGCATCGAGACAAATTGAGTGACAACAGCACCTGTTGCATGACAAAGGACCCCCACTTAACCAAAGTACCCCCACCAACACCCCCTACCCCTGTCAAACACACACACACACACACACACACACACACACACACACACACACACACACACACACACACACTCTGCAGCCCCGCCTCCTCCAGATTGGACTGGCTCTGTGATAAGATGATAACGGGACCGTTGTCTGCCAACAATGAGACGCACTTCTTATCTCCATGAGAACGGAGAGGGTTTAGAGACTGAAGACTACAGCCTGGTATCTCACTGTATGTGTGTGTGTGTGTGTGGACTGTGTCAGCCTCTGAAAGTGTGTTTATGTATCTGTCTTTGCATGTACGTGGAGACTGCTAAAAGTGTGTGTGTGTGTTCACAGACTCCAGAGAGGAGCTCTAATCAGACGGCTCATCGTCTACAGGGACTCGGGTCGAGTGGGTGGCAGGCAGACGGGTGCCATAAATGTCCTACAGTATGTAACTCACTGAAAAAGGCTGGAAAATTTCATTTTTATGAAGAAGTTTAGACACATTTGACATGTAGTCAGAGATAAAATCAAATAGAAAGAAGAGGAAATTAATGAATTTGGTTAATGACGACATAACATCATTTTCTTTGATTCTAATCCGTCTCACACTCACAGAAAGTGAAAACAAACATGTACAAGTTAAATCTGAGGTGTGCAGCTATTGTAGCGTTCACACTTTAACAGACAGTTTAATAGACAGCTAAGCGAGGAGGCTCATTAAGTGAATTGTGTTTTTCCGCCTACAGGCACTCGTCTGCCGACCCATCTTTAACACACCCGACCAGGGGGCAAATAACTCCCCCAAAAAACTCCCACATAACCTCAAAACAGTAAATACAAGAATACGGTACATGGAAAACACGAGCATGCAGAACAAGTGAGAACAAATCCATCCTCAAGCACGAACACACCAATAGACGACCACTAATTGTGTCACGAGTGCAGATTTACATGCGAAAGCTCTCTCAGACTTTTACAGTCAGACATGAAAGAAACGCTGGCTGAGGGAGTGTCTGTATCTAAGCAGTAAAAAAAAGTGTGTGTGTGTGTGTGTGTCTGCGTATAAAACTGAAGATATGTACACGTCTGCTCTCGTGTGTGTGTGTGTGTGTGCTTCATTATTGTGTGAGAGTGGGTTAATCCTGTAGCGACAGTCTAATCCGGACTGGACGCTAACTGTCTGGTCACAACTTCACACACACATACACACACATGCACACAAGTCATCACTCCTCAGCAGCTGAGCCAACATACCAGGAGACTGTGTGTGTGTGTGTGTGTGTGTGTCTGTATGAGTGTATACAAGTCTTATGCATGCACATATATACTGCTTGTGCTTTGATTGATTTTATTTGAATATTAAAAACATAATGTAACTTATGAGGCTTAACTTATTTTCAGCACAAACACGACACACAGGTGAACTCAGGACTCCTGCCTCTCTTTGAGTATTTTATTATAATGAATGTGTGAAGATCTCAGAGACAGATGTCTCGAAACCTCAGCATTTACATCTACGTGGTCATAACTTCAAATTTATTTTTGGTGATTTGGGTGACTTTCACCTGTCTGCTTTGATGGTGTTGTAAAGTCATAACACTCTGAGTGTTTCTGGGATAAGACATCTTCAATCCAAGAAAACATTTGTTCTTTTAATTTTTACAAAAATAGAATAAAAGTCAAACTACAGGTTTTTAAATGATGAGCTTGTGACGGTCACCTGGGTCACCTGGGTCACCTGGGTTGTGTTTTAGTGCAGCAGGTAACCTGAGGAGCAGCTTCATCATCATCAACTACACAGATCATGCCTCTCGGACGTGTCTCTGGCTCTCTCCTCTCTGCTGCGTGGCTTTGTTTCTTTCATTCATGCAACATCTCGCACACACTACACGTTACACTCATGGATACACACGCCCTCATTATTAACATCACTGACAAACACACCTCATCTCATCATTTGTTTAGTTTTGTTTAAGTTTGTTCCGTTTCTTGAGTTGTTAAACAAAAAAAAAAGACTTTTACTTTTGTCTTTCTTGTTTTTGCCATGACTTCAGAGCCGCTTCGTGACACGCTGATTTCATCAGGACACTCTGGTTGTGTCTGATAATTCAGCTTTTTAAACAAGTTTAACTTGTATAATGTCGACAAAGAGCGACAATGAATTTCTGAATTACCTCAAATATATGTTAGAAATTTCTTTACTGAAATTTCTTGTTACTTTTCGGCCAGTTCATCAGCTGATTTAGGCTCGACTAAATAGTCCAAAAGATGCAAAATAATCACAGTAATTAATTTACCAAAGGAAGGAAACTGCGAGACACAATAAGATGCAAAAGCAAAATCAAAATAGTCAATCAAATTCTATTTATAGAGTTTGTCTCTTCGGACAACAAGATATGTTCCATCGTCAGACGCTCCATTCAAATATATTTCAGTGAAACAAATTAGTATTTGCTGTTTTTTGTCTTGTGTTGTAGTTCTGTGGTGCTGAACGGACAGCTCCTGCTAAGTCGACTTCACATGCTTCTTTTAATTTGCTGCAATATTTTTAGCCACTGTTGTTGGAGCGGTTTCCATTGTCCCTGAACTTTATCTGTCCCTCAGATGTCGATTATAGAAGAGCCGATGATGCTTTGGGCGCTCTCCCTCTCTCCCTCTCTCTCTCTCTCTCTCTCTCTCTGTGGTGGGTGAATGGCCTTCATTGTTATTGGTGAATCTTTTGATGTGTGCTTTGATTTCACAGATGTCAGTGCTTTTGTAGTCAGAGGTTGAGTTTCTTGGAGCGGTAGTTCTCACTAAGTTGTTGATGAAAAGGAAGTTGTGGTGTATATGAGGACTCAACGACACAGGACGTTCTCATGTTGGATCCGTGTAGCGTAACACGCCTATAAAAACAGACTGAGCAGATTTGTGAAAACTTTCCCTGCACTTGTGTGTCAGGGCCATTTTCCAGCTCCCAGGGAAGCTACCGTCCCCTCCTTGGTTTTCTTTTTTTTACTCTCGGCAGGAAATAAAAGAGTATGTGAGAGCCGAGTCCTCGGGGGAGCGGTAGCAAAGGGTCGATAAACATTGACGTTGTAAGACAAGATGTCAGCTTCCCTCCTGTATGGAAATTCAGAGGGGTCAGGTCACATCTTGTCAGTCTGCTACTTCAACAAACTAACAAAGTGGAAGTCTGTAGACTAAACAGAGCAGAGGCCGGTGCTCCACGTCGCTCAGAGCGGCCCGGGAATGAAGTGACGTTAAACCCTTTTCACGTGGGACTGAAGCTACCTGGAAACGTCTGGTGGTTTTCATCAGGATTACCACAGTCTAAATTTAATCCCATGTGAATCTGCTACGGCCGTGTCTGGATGGGATCAGTTTGACAGGAAAACGTGGGTAACGTAGTTGCTGACGTTGCACATCATTGACTTCAGTGAACGATCCATAAGGGAATAAATCTATTATAATATTGTTCTCCCAAATTACAGAGGAGGT
Source organism: Argyrosomus regius (assembly GCA_946959425.1). NCBI lineage: Eukaryota > Metazoa > Chordata > Actinopteri > Sciaenidae > Argyrosomus > Argyrosomus regius. Next base: position 26,681,372 of record OX336884.1, read on the forward strand.
GTTTCATTTTCAGGAGCACGCGGGGAAAAAAAAGAAGAATTGGCAAATCACCCCGTTCATGCAGAGGCTGCCGGGCCTAATGACATGATTGCCCTTGTGTGGTTTGTTAGTTGGTTCTGTGCAACTGAGGTATGCGGTTGCACGTCTCCCTCCAGCCTCAGTTTGTTTCCATATTCATTTTAGAACACGAGGGACGGTTTATTAGTCCATTGTGGAATCTTCACTTCTACTCTATGATTATTTCTTTGTCATGGAATCACATTTTGTGTATATATGTCACTCAGGTTTGGGTTTGCGGTTGCCAGTTCAAATCCCCTGGTGTATTGCGGACGGGAAAAGTGAATGAGTAACGCTCTGCGAACACCCAGCTGCTGCAGGGAAGTCCGGTAGAAGTTCTGTGGTTGTACTGGGTGACTCCCCAGTGTGGACGCAAGGTTGGAAAAAGTGCGGCGGCGAGGCGACTTTCTCTGGAACATTGATATGTTGTGTTGCTGTTCTCCTCAACAAACCCTGTCACGTAGAAATCACGTTCACGTACGCATACGATTTTTGATTAACGTAACGAGGGAGGTCAGCACAGACTTTTATTGGATTTGAGTTTCTGTAAAAGTACATTGTTCCCCTGAGATGTTTAATAAATGATCTTAGGACCAAAATTGTCCTGCAACACTCTCTTCTTTCAGCATATCCAAGCTCTTCATCTTTCATTGGAGTTTAGAGGGAAACACTTGTTTGTTCCTCGTCGAACAAAAACAAAAACCACAGCAACAAAAGACAGCGTGTTGATTAGATAAGGACAGCGACGCTATCTGCACCGCGTTCAAAGCCCCACGCGTTCCGCCTGGATTCATGTGTTAGCGGCGGATCGCGGCTCTGCATTCATCTGCAGGCAGCCGTAGTCAAAATAGAGGCGGCCGCACAGAACGCCCGCATCCCGACCAATCGGCATGCAGGAGACAGCAGCTGAAACCTGCTGATGTACAGAATCCACTCTGCAGAGTGTGTGTGTGTGTGTGTGTGTGTGAGAGAGAAAGAGAATCTGCCAAGGACTGACTGATTGGATCTGTGGTAGAGTGTGTGTCTTTGAGTGTGTATTTGTGAGTGTGTATGCCTACTGAGATCATATGAGTGTGTGTGTGTGTGTGTGTTCATGCGGTCCAGACGAGGCGGTCGGACAGGACACAACAGTATTATGTGAAGTCTAAAAACAAAGCTGTGTGGTCGACAGCGTGGGAAATGACAGTGTGTGTGACAGGGAGAGGAACACACACGCACACGCACGCACACGCACACACACACACACACACACACACACACACACACACACACGCACACGCGCGCACTCATGCAAACACAGCAGACATCAGACAGAAAAAGTTTTTTTTTTAGAAGAAATATTATCCAGGACAAAGAACTCGTAAAATCAAACAGTATGAACTCTAAAACACACGACTGACACACTAAAACAGACACTTTCCTCACACACATACACACACACACACTTCATAGGACACAGGTGATCACTCAGAATGACTTTTGTAGTGACCTTTCACATGAATAGATTTATTATGCCAATCAGCTGATTTTTGGAGATTCACTTTGACTTCTGGTTTAGAGAAAACATGTCATGAAAAATACAAATACTGTTATGACCCGTTCCCAGCGGAGTTTAAAACTGAGATTTTGTGCTAAAATTCATGTTCCTGTGGAATCACTGCTGTCAGTGGATTCACTCGCGCAGCACAGCACAACTTTATTAAACTTTAAACCAGATATTGAGATGTGCTGACATGCTGCTTTCATACGAACGCCCCCCTCTTGCGGTATTTGTGACTTTGGAAGTGGAAATTTTCTGAGAGCTCACGAGCTGTGATGCTGCAGGACATCAAAGTTCATTATTCAGTTGATGGTAAATTAATATGCTGTAATTTTAGCCATATCGAGTTGTTCTTCATAATTTTAGAAATGTTAATGAGGCCTCATCTTTTCATTGAGCCTTTAAATTTCCTGCAACTTTGTCAGTCATACCTCTGCTGTTTGACTTCAGGGATTCAGGATCATTATGAAATCGACATCAGCCACATAAATAGTCATAAATAGTGATGCACAGACTGGTGAGACAACTACACGATTATGCGTTTTGAGTGAAGTGTTCCTTATTCCTTACTACTTCCATTTCACATGCTATTGGACAGCTGTGTCGTGCTTCTGCCACAATAGAAGACAACATTCTGAATGCAGAACACGACTGAATGATGCACATCAGAGGAGATTTAGAAGTATACTGTGAACACCCTGCACCACACGTCTTTTGAATAAGCTTTGTCCTGTTAGTGACTGAGCTAAGCTAACGTGCTAACGAATTTACTATCCGACCGTTAATACACAGATGGAGTGAACAGAAAATATGACTGGTAATAGCCTGGCCAGCTAATGAGCTAGCAGTTAGCTCATCAACTAACCCACTGAATATAGTCACCATGAGACTAACACTTGGCACTTGGCTGAAGGGAACAAGGTCACAACTTCTGATGGCTGCTAGATGAAGCAGGGAAGAGAGGGTCCAACAAAATAAATCACTGGAACAATAAATCATCGAAATACTTTAAAAAATAAAAATCTATTGATGCAAAAAGATTAGCTGTGCAGTGTGTGTGTGAGTGTGTGTGTGTGTGTGTGAGTGTGAGTGTATACATGTGTTTTTGTAAGAGAGCTTGTCAGTGGCTGGACAGGCAGTATTTAATACTATTCTTGGTGTGGAATGTGCTGTTGAAGCACTACAGGCCTGTCCATTGCTGTGTGTGTGTGTGTGTGTGTGTGTGTGTGTGTGTGTGTGTTTGCAGACCACTGACAGCTCAGCTATGATTGAGCCTTATGCTACACCACCCATGAAGCAGTACACACAACACACACACACACACACACACACACACACACACACACACACACACACACACACACACACACTTACAAAACCATCTTTGTGGGAAAAACAGATATTTATGTGCAAATGGGCACTTGAGCACGTACACACAAACACAAACACACACTGGTTATTATTGCAGTCTGCATCTCGCAGTGATGATGGGGAATATCCTCGCCAACCCTGGAAACGTTTCTCATACGGAGAGAGAGACGAGGGAGGGGCAGGCGAGCGTTTTACTGGATATGAATGCAGAACTGAATATGCTTCTAAAACATGAAATCTGAATGAAGGTTCAGTTTTATAAATAACTAAATTCAAAGATTCAGATTCATTCAGAGCCACAGTCTGCACATCTACTTCCTCCAGAAACTGGAGGCCCTGAATGAGAACTATTAAGTTGAAAAGTTTACATACATAAAACTTTAACTGATCAGCGAGGCTGCAAAGACTCACACTCCACTCGCCTTGATTTCATGACATTTCTGTTTGTTCGTTCACGATGCTGTTTTGGCCCGTTCTTCACGTGCCAGGAGTGTTTCAGAAGCATTGTGCCTGCCAGACTTTGTTAACCTGCTCAGATTTGGTCATTCTTCCTTGATTTATGTGCTTCTACGATGGGTAAGTATGCCACATAGTTAGATTGTTTCCTTTTTGTTTCACTTTATGATCGGTAGTCTGCACAGAGTGTTTTATTTTGAAAATCGACAAGACGTGCTGTTTCTGTGTCTGACTTTCTCCCAGCTCGATGAAAATGATTCATAAAATAGAAGTAATAAACCAATTGTGTGTTCTCCATGGAGTAGGGCGGGCGGCTGCTTCTGGGATGCTTCAGCATCTGAAACCTCCTCCCACAACACCTTTCACATGTCAGGAATGAGGTGGCAGCATCCAAGAATTTCTATAACTTCAGACCTGCAATGATAGGCCACGTGTGTGGAGGTTAAACTTGTCATACAACTACTTCTGTTACTATGTGAAAACGGCTGCAGCACCATGAATTTCGAGCGATTGCATCTCTTCCCTTTATGATGGCAGGCTGTTCTCCTGCCCTCCTGCTCGGCACTTTAGAACATCAATAAACACGTTTTCAGATGACGTGTTATACAAATGTGTTTGTTTCAAGCTAACCTCCCCCTTTACTCACAATAACCTTTGTCATTTCCACCAGCAAAAGCAACAGTCAGCACTGGTGCCACCAGAACTTTTTCATAGATAACTTTTTTTGCAGATAAAGATATGACATGTGTTAGCTTTGGACATTAACGAATATGATTATTTTTACTCATCTGGAACTGGATTCAAAGCTAAATCTGGTATGTGAACCCAAAACTAGAGAAGACAAGAAGAGGAGAAACATGGAAAAGAAAAACTCGGGATGCATGAAGTATGAATGAAGTAAGAAAGACAGACAGAGAGAATATTATTCACACATTTAAAATAAGACAATAAAAAGAGAGAAAAGAAACGAGAGACACAAAGATATAATGCGAGAGAGAGAGAGAGAGAGAGAGAGAGAGAGAGAGGTTGACTGAGACCACTGCTCGCTCTCTCTCTCTCTCTCTGGGTGTGGTATAGTGGGTGGGTTAATTCCCGCGGTTGGCCAAGATATTTTCTCTCTGCTCAGCTACGCCCTGCTACTAACCAAGACACACACGCACACACACACACACACACACACACACACACACACATGCATAATGTACAGAAAAATATACAGTGGCCGGTCCGAAGAACCAACGTTTTGGCCTGATACAAAAGGACATGAAGTGTTCCAGGTCTGGTGGTGACATAAAATCTCTCTGGCTCACACACACGCACACATACACACACATGCACACACACAAACATACACAAATACACAAATAAGTACACGCCTCCATCAACTTCCTCAGTGCTCTCTGCACTCTGCCTAAATACAGCCAGCCACATCAGAGAGGACATTTACAACACTGCGCGCACACACACACACACACACACACACACGCACACAAACACACACACACACACACACACATACACACACACACACACACACGCACACAAAGTAGCCCGACAAAGATTATTTTGCCTGGTTTTACAGAAATCCCTCTGCATCACACACCCTGCAAATATGCCCAGTATGCTTTTGTTAAAAATATAACCTGTGTGTGTGAAGACGGCTGGATTTTCAGTCTGGTCGAGCCACAAACGGTCTGCCAGCATCACTCTGACACACACACACACACACACACACACACACACACACACACACACACACACACACACACGCACGTGTTCACACTGTGAACACAGAGGAGGGAGGATGAAACATGAGCTCTCTCGCTGCCCAGAAAAAATATGATGTGGTCGGAGAAATGGTCCGTTCTGTAACCAGGAGCTCACAGGTTTGAGTTTTTAAATAGCTGATGTGTCTGTTAACAGTCAGTCTTTCTGCTGACGTGCCCCTGAGCAAAACGGAGCACAGTGCACGAGCTGAATGAATGATTTATGCAGGGACACAAAAGAGCGGCTGTACTTGTTCATTGTCTGTTGTCTCTTTTAACCTTTGTACTCCTTATATAAAGTTAAACATTAAAGATGAATACCAGACAACTTAAACATGATTATATAATTACTGAATCAACCGGGTGACCTCTGTCTTACACCCTCTGTATATTAGTGCTCATGTTTCTCTAAATTCAGACTACATTTCCCAAAATCCCTCAGCAGCCTTTTCCTAAAGGAGATTAAACATGTTGCTCAGCACCTCAACCAGTCAATAAATCAAGAGCAAATCATCTACTTTGTTAGATATTATTGAAACATTTCTCAAGATCATCTGTCTTTGTTTGGGTGTCAATATGGATAAAACATTCTGTCACCTTCTAGGAAAGGTTATATTGAAATGTTACGGTAACGTTATAATGACATGTTTTGACTGTTTAATAACTTGATAAGAATTCATTAATAAAAACTATGATGAAAAGTCTTTGTCAATAACCTTTTATCCATGACGAAGACGAGATGATGACGAGCTAAAAATAGACCTTGATAATAAAATCTATGACGAAATGTATGTTTTGTTTTCACTGACGTCACGGGATCGGACTAAAACGTTAATGGTAGGTTATCAGACATTAAAAAAATGGAATGCATGATATTTTGCCCGAATAAGTTAAAGAAAACAGAGGCATAGAGATGCGTGGGTCCTCAAATGGCCAGATACAAGCAGAGATATCACAGAGATATATACCTCACTACAGAAGGTACGGTACATTCTCTGATGGTAGACACATTTATATATCGTCTGACAGTTGATATCATCATACTGTCAAACAAACGTAGCATCTCATACCTCTCGTCTAACAGAGACGCGGCTGATATTAATCTCAGTCAGCTGATTTGCTGCTCTGTGAGACTTTCTTTGTATCAGTCCGTCCGAAACCATCAGACTGACGGCAGTATTTACCTTTAAACCCTTCTACTTGTTAAATTGAACCTCACAAGTGTTGAATTTACGGCTCATCCTGCTGCTGCCCTCACTCTAACTCTCTCCTGGATGACAGCGTCGGTGAAACTCCCAACGTGTCAGATGTAAATGAAAAGAGCAGAACCAGCGGGGCCGTGACCTCGGCTGTCTGTGAAGCCAATTAGAAAAATATTTGACCATATTTTAGGACCTTTTCATATTTCAGGGCGCTGGGTGTTTTCCTTGTCGCTCACGCGGAGCGGAGAGAGGAAGGGGGCAACACCCAACCCAGGCTGGCAAGCCACAGACGGAGCACCCTGCTGGGGGGAAATGCTGCACACACACACACACACACACACACACACACACACACACCCCCCTCTACCCAACCTCCAAACCAAGCTGCAAGACCCCTGAGGAGCTGAGGGACACCACAGTGTATATACATGGCTACATTACAACATGTACACACAACCGCTGAAGTATCTACAAATTAAACACTACCGAGACTCTCTTACACACACACACACACACACACAATACACACACTCAGGTAAAAAGGCAGTTATAGACAGGTACAACACACACACACACACACATACGCACACTCCTAGTTAAAGTAGGTAAACTGTGAGATTGTAAACAGGTTTTAGTCAAACAGGCAGCCAGCAACTGAAACTTGTGTGGTCGTGTTTTCAACATGGGAAGTCGAGCTCACACTTTGGCTTTAAAAGGTGAGAACGCTGCTGCTGGGCAGGTAGGTAACAACAACAGGCTGGGAGAACATCCGCAACATCCTGCTGCACACATTAAAGGACCCGAGTCTGCTCTGTCCTGACCGACACAAAAATGAACTCTTTTTGAATTCTTGACCTCGGAAACAGCAGCTGACAAAATAATCTGACCACAAAGTCAATTTAGTAGCTGTTCTGGAGCTTTCCATCACATCACATGATCTTCATCAGCAGATGGAGATGCTGCTGTTGTGTTCAAGATCAAGAATGAACTTTCAACGTCGATTTTTAAGCCAACACGGACAAAATCTGCTGATAAACATCTTGTGATATGACCGAAAACTATACTTATACCTATGTTTCTGTTCTTCATTCTTTAAGCCTATCACTTCCCTCCTTTCCTCCAGTCCTTACCTCCTCTTTCCTACCATCTCTTCCCATCGTTTGTCTTTCTCTTTCCTTCCTTCCTTCCTTCCTTCCTTTCCTCCCCCACCATCTCCCTTCCATCCTCTTTCTCTTTCTGATGACACCTGTTCAGTTTCCTTCGAGGACCTGCAACAGCCCTGACTCTGTATGTGTGTGTTTGTGTGTGTTAGCTGTACTGTGGTCAGCCATCATTCCTCCTCCTCCTCCTCTTCACCAGCTCTGCCAAAGATACATTTCACCTCACCACATCTCCGACGGAAAAGAAAAAAGCGAGCAGCATGAGAGGAAACTATTTCTGACCCCCCCTCAGTAAAAACAAAAGAGACTTTATACTTGGGAGGGGGGGGGAGTCCATACATCCCTCATTCTCCTCCACCAACATGTGTGTGTTTGAAACCTTTGATTTATTTCTTTCTCTGGTATTTCTGCCTTATACATTGACACATGCATACATCAAACCATGACCACAATTTTGATAATGGATTCCTCGTTCTAGTAATTTCTCGTCCAAAAATACAAAAAAACTTGCTGGTTTCAGCTTCTCAGCTCTGAGGACATGCTGCTCCTTTGTTTCACATGATTCAGTTGAGTTTTGGACTGTTGTTTGAACAAAAAAAAAAGTAATTTTAAGACGTCACTTTGGGCTCATATCACTCTGACAGGCTGAACTACAAATCACTGAACAGAAAAAAACTAATGAGAGATGAATCAATGATAAAAATAATAATAACAATATACTTAATGGAACTCATCTTATGGTCCATAATTCCCTAAACGGTTTTCTAAATAACTAATGTGGTAATTGTTATTGGCAACAGGAATTTCCATAAAAGAACCTCATTCAGCCCAAGTAAGTATTTATTATTGGAAACTGTATAATCGACATTTATTCAATTTTATGCTTGACTTTGCACTTTCAGCTGACCTGCTGAGCACTAAAACCAAAAAGACTCTCCAGGCGAAAAGGTCTATTGATTGAACACTGTCTTGATTATTAATTCCTAAACCCAGAAAGATCTTTCCTGGAAAACGTCTTGAAAATTATTAGAAAAATATTATGAGATTATCATGTATCCAATGTTTAGTCTTTTCCGTGCAGGTGTTGTGCTCGAAAGAGGAAAAGAAAACTAAAATGAGAGCTTGAAGACTTCAGCCGTGTCTCTAACTATGACTCATATCATAGAAATCTGTTTGACTATTCTATTGCATTTCAATTTAATATTTTCCTCCGATGTTTTCATGTCTAAATATTCTAATAAATGCTCCCTGCAGATGACAAACTGACAGTGTAACCACATAATGTACATGCAAAGTGCCCACTGATCCCTCACACTGTGTGTTTGTGTGTGGTATTAAGGTTGCCAGGTTTATGTCTAACAGATTTACCTATCATCGGTTAACCACATACACACACACACACACACACACACACACACACACACGCATGCATGCACACACGTAGACAAACACACCAAATTCACTGCAAACACACTTTATTCCACTGAATTAACTGGCGGAAAAGTTGTGCCTGGAAACACATGGAGCTCTTTCACAAACACGCCAAATTAATTCCACAAACAGCCGTCAAGTGATGCTCAATATAATTTTAAAATTACTCAGTTATTTTAATGACATGCTACCTTAAACACACACACACGCACGCACACGCACGCACACGCACGCACGCACACACACGACTGGAGGGGAAAAATCCCTCGTCAATCAATTTCTTACTTCCCGTCTTCAAAAAGGAAAATAAACAATATCAAAGGTCAAAAGGTCGAACTTTAAATCTGACGAATAAGTGTTCAACAACTCGAGATTACTGTTTCCTGCTTCCTGTCAAATTGTGTGTATACGTGCATTGCCATGGAGACGGGGTGTTGGAAGGCCACATACACATTTACACACACACACACGCGCATGCACAAAGGTAGTAAACATCCTCTACTGTATAATCAAACAGTAACTTAACTCCCTCTTTGCTTTCACGCTTCATTTTCAGTTCCCTCCTCCTCCTCTCCTCTCCTCTCCTCTCCTCTCCTCTCCTCTCCTCTCCTCTCCTCTCCTCTCCTCTCTCTCTCTCCTTCTCTTTCACCCACACCAGTAAACTCTCAGTTGTACGTAAATTGTTGCTGCAGTCCTTTAATCACAGCCGACAACAAGGCCGCCGCTGAAAGCCCGAGCCAGAACATAAACACAAGCAGGGACCAAAAAAAGAAAAAACAAAAAGTATATTATATCTCGCAGTTTCAGTTCCTGCACCAAAATTACCGACATTAGAGAGAGGAAGGTCAAAGATCACAGACATGTTCCTTGGTGTTATCATGTGAGGTCGAGAAGAGTTAAGAATAGATGTTTTTTATTGTGTGTTTTCAGAGTAGACAAACGAGTTCAGTCTGGTCAGACACTGACACAGAATCTAGGCTGAACCTTGAATAGCTAAATTTGACTTCTGTCCACACAGTGAGGCATTAAGTATGTTTCAGTCCAACTATTTTTAAGCACATTTTTAATTTGCACATAAAAACAATCTCAAAAAGGCAAAACAGTGTTTGCAATATGCATGGTTAAGGTGTGAAAGTTTGGAGTACTAAATCTGGTGGACGAGAAGGCTCAATGCAACACTGTATGCAACACAGTGCAGTACAGTGTGTGGCATAAAGAAACATGTAAACATACAAATAAAGTTAACAGAGAAACACTGCATATCCAGCACAACAACAGAGATATGAAAAAGACACTATAGTTCTATATTTTGGTGTGTTGTTTTGGAATTACAACCCAAAAAAAGAATATTAGAGCAAATAAACACAAAATTCCACCTTAAGTTTAGCGTATCAGAGCAACTGGCCCTTCATTAATTACGATATAATGTCACGTAACCTTGCACAGACACAGATAAAGGTAACCAAAGCCTGATTCACATTTTATTTTGCTAACATTGCAGAAATTCAGAGAGAACTTTTCACAGTAATTGAATAAAAAAAAAATTAAATACACCAGTAACTGTTATTTTTAGAAAGATAAGTCGACAACACCTCACCTTTTTACTTTTCATCGCCCACTCCCACCCGTTCTTTTCATAAGATTTAACTTAAACCAGAGAAAACGAGAAGCAGGAGTGAGAGGAAAAGACTGGAATGAGACAGAGAGTGAGAGAAGGTCAAACACGGAGTTTACAATCTCCACATCTTTGGCAAATCCAGCATATTTCCTGTTACCACAGGTGTGTGACTGTGGGTGGAATCAGAGTGTGTGTGTGTTTGTGTGTGTTTAAGTGATCCAGCAAAATATACTGCTAATCACACACACACACACACACACACACACACACACACACACACACACACACACACACGCACGCACGCACGCACGCACGCACGCACACACACACACACACACACACACACACACTACAGAATGTGCTTATTTTTGGTTTACATACACGTCCAAGCCAATTCACCACACCCATGTGCACGCGCAGGCACACATGCACACACACACACTAACTTGACCAAACAAGCAGGTAGAATAAATATTCCCTTCAACAGCGAAAAGCCAAATTAACTTTTTAATCTCTGAATCTACAAAATATCCAAAACAAGTCATTTCACACTGTTAGCTTATGTGTTTAACTGGAACCTCCACAATGGCTATAACTGTGTACACACACACACACACACACACACACACACACACACACACACACACACACACACACACGATGATTAATCTGACCACTCCTGTTCTTGGCAGTGTGCTTCCGCCAGTAAATCTAGGCTCTGGTGGCAGTCTGCATTCCACACACACACACAAGCATGCACACACACACACACACTGTGTACACACTAAACAGACCAACCTTAATGAAGACAGCTCACACAGTCATATCCGCACATGCATACACCTGCAGAGAAATACACAAGTTCCAAAGTATGCGTCTATAAATCCGAGTGCAAACACACACACCTGGAAAATTCACACTCTCTCACAGTCGTGCAGCTTTTACAAAGTGAAACGGCAGCATTTGCAATTTGTATATATCAAATTCATGTTCATAAATTTACTTTTACACGAAACATTTCAAAAACGACACTTTTTTGCATGTCAGATGGTGGTAAAAGAATCTTCTTTGCATTCAGCTCAATAATTATTTTTCCAAAAAGGCAAAAAAACAGCCCAAATTGATTAGCCACCTTGGTCCCAATGATCAAACTTTTCTAATGTGATACTTCAAAATGCATGAAAATACATTCATGGAAACATGGCACTGTAGTTTGTATTGAGTCAATCCCACATACACCGTCCTGCTGCCACAAATACTCACGAAAACACACAAATGTGGATTAATCCACCGCTGAAAATAGTCCCCAACAAATGCACAAATGCAGCAAATGTTTCTTCTTGTTTGAGTAACAAAAAAACTACTGTTTGAGGAAATCAGGAATGACTGTGTGAGTTAAGAAAATGAAACTATATTTTAAGATGCTTTTAAAGATGTTCATCTTCAGTGGGAGTCAATAAGGGTTAGGGAATGTCAGAACGTATTGAGAGACAGACTAACAACGACCAGACGGTTTTGGTCTTTCCTTGGGTAAAAAGAATAACACCAACCTCATCCTTTAAGTGAAACAATGCACACAATGCAACTTTGAACTATCAAAACTCATGAAAACATGCAACACAGTGTCAGATTTAGATCTATGCAAGCTTGAAAGAACGTACACAGTAAAAATACACACTTCCATTCAACACAGTTACTCATGTTTGTAGTAAATATACTGTGATCCTCTATCTCGCTGCCTACACTAACTATAGCACGTATCCCGGGTGTATAGGCTCTAAGTGTGTGGGTGTTGTGGTCGGTGTAGTCTAATTGTAGAGGGTGTCTGGCAGTCAGCCTGTCCTCTTTATGGCTGAAGATACTCATCATCATTATAAGAGAGTGGAGAATCCTATCATTTCACAACACTTCACATATATACGCAGCCAAAAATACACTCAGAGACAAAGAACGACTCGTGGATGTAAAGAAAGAGCCGACAAAAGATCACACAGACAGCCCCATTGTTTGACTCATTTATCTTACCTTGGCTAATCTAATCAAGTGAGGAACTAACCAAAATACACATAGTCACACACAGTCCTAAATTTACTGTTTGCGATAAGGTTAGGAGCTAAACAGGAAACAGGAAGCGTGTTGAATTGTGGGAAAAAAAATCTCAACAAACACTGGACTGTCAGCTTGATCTGGGCTGGCACTCGGCGTGGCTGCTTTCACACCGAATGTTAACTGAAGATTAATGTTTAACGATTTGCTAACATACACCGGTGCTCGTATTTGTACAGGCACAGACTTTTTGTGGTTAGGGTTACATTGGATTTGAAATAATGCAGACTTTAAGCTTTAGCTTTAATGCTTAACTTAAGATACATATTGGGTTCATGGTGTGGGAATCAAAGCTCTTTTATGACAAAGTCCTCCAATTTTAGGAGGTCAGGTTTAAAGTCAAATTAAGAAAAACAGTCAGCATATTAAATATGTGACTGACTGAAGTCTCTGACCCTCAGACATGAGCAGAACAGCATGGTTGTTTAATACCAGTTGTGCCACTGCTTCAGCAGTGAAACACATGATCAGATGCCTTGAGGTCATGTAACTGACAAAGTTTTGTCATAACAATTCAGTATTTTGGCCATAAAACATTATATGATTGCCACGTCTCTATTTTTTGACAACTGTCCTGCTGCGCTAAAACTAAAACTGGGGAAATGTGAATTAAAAAGTGAGTCACAGTTCACTCATCCTCAACACTAGAACCCCAGAAACAGAAAGCTGCTGTTCAGGTCCCGCGTTAAATCAAAAGTCAACATTGACTTTTTAACCAAAACCATGATCTTTTCCTGAAGTACTTTTGTTGCCTAAACCTACACAAACGGTGACTGAAAACTTTAAATATTAACTACATCACTACATGACTCCATAAAGGCTTTGTCAGCCTTACTAGTTTTCCTAAATTTGTCACTATTTAAAACTTAAATTTAGTCTTGGCTTTGAAGCGGCTCCTGTTATATCTGCCGAGTTGAGTGTTTGTGCTAAATAATGTGTGCATGTCAGGTGTTTCTGCATTCCTCCCATGCACAAATACATGACATTTAATCAAGAATTGGTTAAATAAGTAGTTATCATTGACTGTTTTACAGATAAGGAACATTTAGAGCCACAAAGGAACTTCAGAGAGTTCATCAGGGACCCTGCAGGGATATTTTTACTGGTGTGAGGAGACAAAGAGGAGGAAGGAGGTGTTAAAGACAGCGTTGACACAACAGATAACACACTCTCATAATCCAACTTATCACACACACTCCTCTCAACTCAGCGCTGCAGCGTATGAGTGTGTGTGTGTTGACAGCAGAAAAGTCTGCAGTCGTGTCCACACGTGTGCGAGGAGATTCTGACTTATGGTTTTGTGTGAATGTGTGAAGGGGAATACTGCTGTCTTTGTGTGTGTGTGCAACATAAGAATTATGGGGCATGTGAGTGAATGTTTGTGTGTGTGAGAACTCAAAGAAAACAAGCAGTGTCTGAACAGTGAAATTAAGTGTGTGTGTGTGTGTGTGTGTGTGTGTGTGTGTGTGTGAAGATGAATGAAGGTTGTGACACTTTTCTAAAGCAAACAACTCTCTGTTTGTTCTCTCTCTATCAATTCAGCAGCCTGCCACTGGCTTAGTGTGTGTGTGAGTGTGTGTGTGAGTGTGTGTGTGTGATTGCGTGTGTACACTTCTGTTTGTGTGAATTACAGCAAATACAGTGCGACTGTGTGAGGTGAGAAAATGTTATTTTCATGGAGGTCATGCATGTGATTATGTGTCAGTTTTTGTTTTTCTAGTGACGACAGAATAATTATTTTATGGTCTCAACAGAAGTCAAACTGTTTTCTCACACACAACTTTGTGCTGCAAAACCCTTCAATGTTTCATTTAGTCCAAACACAAACATCTTTTTAAGAATTTCTTGGTACAATTCGAACAAAAAACAAATGAAAATGGACAAAATTTCATCACAGAATAAGTCACAAATACCAAAAATCTGATCATGTATTCAGTTTCAAGAGTTTGCTCAGTGATCAAAAATAACTGATACATGAAACTGTAATTTGCTCAGGGATGTCAGTCAAGAACTGGTTCCAAATTGTCCAACCCATCGTAAAAACGGTCGCCTCCGAGCTTATAAATTGTGTTCATCAATGCCGACATCTTTTTCTGATAGTTGCACATTGCAAAACAGAGGAGTCATGGTGGAGAGGATCCAAAGTGTGGCTTCATTTCACGAAGAAAGACGAGTGCTAATTAACATCTGTGAAATATTCGTTTCATGTAAGCAGTGCGCTGAAACATCTTTGTACACAACATGTGCTTATACTCCAGGAATGTCATGTATTTGACATAAAAATATTCTCTCATTTTATCCACTTCAGGTGATGACACTGCTCCAGCTTGAACCCACGAGTTATAAAGAATCAGACTTTCACTAAATTTGCTCGCATGATATATTAGTAGAACTGCCTGATGTGTGTGTGTGTGTGTGTGTGTGTGTGTGTGTGTGGTACTGATACACAAAGGCAGCCTCTCCCATCAGTGACTCTCTGTCCTCCAATTAACAAAAGCACACTGGGAGTCTTTGACTGTGTGATCACACAGGCTGTAATCTGTGCGTGTGTTTGGCTGTGTCATCTCAATGTATTTATATATTTCTTTTTTCAGGAATGTTATGAAATGTCTATGATACATCATAAAATGATTTACTTCAACCCCAACCTTACTCAACCTGCCTATATCTGGGACAGGCCTTTAATTCCTTTGGCACAAAAAAAGATATTGTATGAAAAATAGACTATCGAATAACATATCAATTCTGATTCATGCATTTGATTTAACTCTCTGAGAGACAGCACATCTAGAGGGAGAGAGAAAAACAATTTTGTTTTGATTTATGGACACTTATGGACTAAAGGAATATAAATAATCGAGGAATGGACACACATTTTGACTTCAAAGGTAGTGAGTCACCACTTTTTTACGTCTTCTTGTCATAATGCCGGAAAACCGGATTGCATTACACTTTGGTGGTGTCCTGGTTTCAGAAAAATAAACTGAATGATTAATTTATTTGTCAAAACGTGTCGCCTCTCCTACTCTGTGTTTAGTTGGGGCTCAGTTTTACGGGAAGAATATTAGAAAATGAAAAAGAAAATGAATTTGTATAGTGTATTGCTACAATGCTACAAGATTGACTGGTACAAGCGTGCATTGCCTCAGTGTGAAATGGTGACTTTTGTGCAAACTGATGTTGAAGACTGAACGTCCAACTCCAATACAGAACTGCATCTGGAAAAACATCAGGAGGCCGACTTCTCCAATAGATCATATTAAATGTATTACACAATTAGGACCACATTAAAAATAGGAATGTAGGAGCTGTGCCTGATTTTTATACAATATGCAGATGGCCTCTCTTAAATCCTGATTCCAGTGATAGGGGAAGTGAGCAGCAGACAAGATAAATAGAAACATATACATTGATCCGTCTATCATACGTCTTGCTCTGCACTCTTAAACCATCACCACCCCTGCTGCATGTGTGTGTGTTTAACATAAATAAGGAGCTGAAAATGACCATGTATGTGCTCGGTGTGGAATACATGAATCTAGATGAAATATCATATATGTATGCATTAACATATGTAGGCACGCATGGTGGTAAAAAAAAAAAAAGAAAGAAAAAAAGCGAGCCATGTATTTATCCTGCCATCACACTCACAGATGGAGATGGATAAGTTGTGAGGACTGAGGCGGCTTTGAAGCTGATCCCCCTCCTTACTCGCTCGACACACTGCCCTGTGGTTAGTGCGTACAGCGGTTTATATTATCAGTTTCAATGAATATGATTTCAGCTCTCTCTCTCTCTGCTGTCCTGATAATCAGCTGCCTTAATGCCTGCTATGGAGACTACAAGATTAAAATATTGTGAAGGTTAACTGTTTCAACTGGCTTTTATCAGGTCTTCACGTCCTCTCACACAGACAAATGTTGTTGGATTTCCTGCAACAAGTAGCCACTGATAACTGGTTTAAAGTAATCAAGGTCTCCTGATAAACCAAAGCTCTGGTGTCTGCTAATAGAAAGTTGAGGGGCGTGAAATGTAATTGAGCTGCTGATCATAAAAAACAATCTGCAAATGGTATTTTTAAAATCTGAAATCTGGTTCCACCAATTGAAAATAACGAGATCTTCGTCTTTTGTAACAAACAACCAAGTATAATATGATTTATTATGAAATACCGCAGAGGAAATTCTTCTTATAATATGTTAGCTGCTAATATGGCAGATAAAATCAAACCCAAACATGTTGAACATATTGAAGCTCCCACAGATTCAGACGTGGAAACAAAATTTGTGGTGGAAACTCTCGAGACGTGTAGCCAAACATGACGATTTTTTAACATTTAACATGCTTAGTTTAACATTCATTTGACATGTTAAATGTCAGATTTACACTGAATCAAAACACATATTATTCAAGTTTGATTCTAATGATACCAAACATTTGAAATAACTCCCATATCCCATATGAATACATCATGAAATGTCTCTTTGGTCTGCACAGCGTTTGGCCCAAACTGGACCAAGAAAAAGCAACAGATCATCACATTTCTTTCAGAGGGGTTTTCCTGAAAAATCCCCCTTTGAAAAAAAACAACCCCTTGTGACTAACGACTAAAAAAAGGATGTTAAAAATAACTTGCACTATTGCCTCATATTCATACCAATTAAATCATTTTCAGTGGCTTTGTGTTTAGCTCAGTTAGTACTCTAAGTGCCGCAAATGTGCTGAAATTATAAAATTCCTGTCAGGTCTCGTGTTGGTTCAAGTCTAAGTGTTTTAACAGGCTTCTCAAGGTCATGAAATGAAAGTCTCATTGACTGACACACCATCACATGCACCAAAATATGTTTGTTATAATTACAGTCAGTCAGTCAGTAATTACAGTCGGTAATAAAACGCTGAGCACCCTTCGCTGCACTGTCAGGGGAGGTGGCGGTCACACTGAGCATGGATAGCAGCAGCAGTAGAAGAATGAAAGTCATTGTCTTCGATGGAGGCCTCGCAGCTTGCACTGGTTTTTACAGGTTTCTCTCCCATTGTTCGTGACAGCTAAGTCAATGTCAGTGCTGTTAATGAATAGGTAAGCTAGTAAAGGGCAACCGTCATTTACCTGCATGTTAACGGTCTCTTCTCAGGCTCCAGATGCAACTGCTGCTGCTTAGGGTTGCAAAGGGGCGGTACGTTTCTGGTAAATTTCCGGAAACTTTCCATGGGAAGTTACACTTGGGAATTTCGGGAATATTCCAACTCAGAAACTTATGGAAATTAATGGGAATTAACTGGAAATTGGGGGTAATTTAAACAAACTGTATCATATCCAAACATGTGTGCGCTGGGCTCTAAAGTGTGGTCCAGGTACAGAAAACACCTGTGCAGGTAGGGGGTGTGGCCTCAATAGCTCTGCAGTAAGCAGTGTGCTATGTGCATGTGATTGAGGAATAGCAGATATTCAAGTGTACATGCACGAAATCTGGTTGTTTTAGTCAAGAGTATGCTAAAATATATTTCCTCCAACTATATTCAAGTTCCCTGTTAAAGGGCCAACCTTCAATTTTGTAAATTCACGGTTTATTCCCATAAATTCCCGTGAAACCTTTCAGTTTTAATCTCTGTTTCTGATCCATTCTCTACATAGTTAAACGTTGTTACACACTCCAGAGGCAGATCTCACCCTGAACTTCCAGGATGGAGTCAAACTTGTTAATGGGAATATTTATGCTAAAGCTGTAATGTCTGAAAGGAGGAATGACGTGTTCACCCTGACGGATTGACTGTAAATCTGCCTCAAAAGTGTCAAATCAACTGTCCAAACATGAACAATACAGCCACAGGGGTTTATGCTACATGCTAATACATAACCATCACATCAACACAGCACAGAGGCATAATTAGGGTACTGATTAGGACGAAAAATACATCGCACTACGCCTTCTGATTAATTAAAAACTTCTTAAAAAGTGTATCATACAAGTTTTCTGCCTCTGGGGTCGTTTTACCAAACACTCCCACCCTGCCCTCTCTCTCTCTCCCAGCCCGTCTGTCTCTCACCACTGACTCTAAATGGTCCTTTCATGGATGTGATGGATTGCCACCAGTGTGTGTGTGTGTGTGTGTGTGTGTGTGTGTGGGTGTGTGAGAGAGATAGGGTAAAATATCTGAATGCTCAAATATAGTGTGCTGAGTGTGTGCAACGTGGTGAAATATATGAACACACACTCTCAGGGCTCATGAGAGTGTACGAGAGGCCAGGAAGTCCTCGCTACCCCTGTTTAATGACACCATTTATCTCTGACCCTGGTGTGTGTGTGTGTGTGTGTGTGTGTGAACAGCTACTTAAATAAGCCTTTGTTCTGAGGATAATAGGAAAGGTGCCATTTAAGAGAGGGATGAATCTATGAATGAGCCTATAAAGGGGTCTGAGAAGAAAAGAAGAAGGGGGAGAAAGAAAGAGGGTCACCCAGACCCCCAAATAACTTAAAGTCCAGGTGCTCAGTAGACGATGAGACGGCCGGCTGGTTTGTCCCAGACGGCTTTTTTAGAATTTGCACGTCAGCAGGTTCATAATGAGCCTCATCACCCGTCTTCTCTGAGAGCGTCGGCACGCTGCCTTTCACCGACCTCCTGACCTCGTCTGGGATGCCCAAATGTTTGGTGGCTGTTCAACTAAGCTATAAAGGCTGGTAAACTAGAACTTTATAAGTAAAAGTTTATCTACATAGCACATTTTAAAACAAGATATGATTACAAAAAAAACAATGTAGGTCAGGGAGCTCCAGAGAGATGGTGCCCTTATGGCAAAAGCCCAACTGACCTTGGATTTGTGTAGGGTACGGAGTATGGATAGAAGATCTTGGTCTGATGATCTGAGTGGCAAATGTATAAAGACCATGGAGGGCCTTGTATATAATAAATAGTGTTTTAAAGCCAGTGAGCCAGTGAAGGGATGGTTGGTTTTGATAAGTAGCCTGGCTGCAGTGTTTTAGACTAGCTTGAAACGGGACAGGGCTGCTTGGCTGAGGCAGGAGGTGAAAAAAATAATGGTATAGATTAGTTAATGATCTCTCGTAGAAAGCAACATTCTGAAGTTGGAAGAAGCTGGTTTATTTAAAGGTGTCAGTATGCTTCAACCTAAATGTTTGTCAGATGGTGGAACAGCATCCTTCAACACTATGAATAACTCTGACTTTAGTATGCGCCATTATTTGCACATTTAAAAGAGATCACATCTCATGACTCTCTCTCTCTCTCTTACCTTGGAACAACTATAAACTCTTTCTTTTCTACAAACTAGTTCTTATTGAGCATACGGACAGCTTTATTGTGGATTCAGATGAAATGGCCTTTAAACAGTGCAGAGGGTCTGAAATACAACCCAGGAAGTCTAGTTTGAGTAACACATTAAAGTGTTTAATGGCTTATTGGACACCAAAACACTGCACAGCGGTTTGGAAGCTGATGTTGACATAATTAGCCAAACGGTAGCTGGCGATGTACTACTTCTGAAGAGTCAACATTCAGACTTTAAATTATATTAAGACCATGACGATGTCTGGCAGGGTTGGATCAGTTTCTTGTCACTGGTCAGCGTAATCGGAAACCTATAAGACCAAACTTAACCAAACAATATCTTTGTTTTAAAAGACAGTAGACACAAATAGTTACAATACTAAGAAGACAATAGTTTAATTCCATTGTTGCTGAGATCATGATCGGCTCTGATCAGCCAGGTAGGTAGTGAACTGAGACAGACAGGCGGATATACACAAACACAGACAGGTAGGAAGACAGAGAGGTCTCCAGGTAGAGGAGATGGTCATGGGAGAGAGAGAGCGTGCTTACAGAGGAGAGGAAATCATCCCAGCAGCTTTTATGGAGCTCTTTCTCAAACGTATACACACACACACACACACACACACAAACCATACATACACTACATCACTCTGAGGGGGGGAAAGGTTATGTTCCCTGTGGTCACATCCCCAGTCAGAGGAAGAGAAGAGTTTCCTCTAAAGCACCAAACCAGTGTGTGTAAATGGTTCCAGGCTCCTAATATTTATTTAACCCCTCAAGAAATTCAAAGTAAACACAGTCTGGTTATAGTTCGGCTGATTAATGTAAAAACATCACATTTACTCGATGTGGGCAGTATACATTGGTCCACTGTATGTGTGAAATAAATGTGAAGTAAACAGACGAATGTGTTTAAGAAGTAGTTTTTACATTTTGAGGGATCAGCTCATTCACTCTCCTGCCAAGAGTCAACTCTCATGTATGTGCGTCCAGTACGGAGCCAGATCATACATCGTTCAAGCCGTAAACAAACACATATGTAAAAATCAACAAGTTCTGGTTTTAGAGGGACTTACATGCTGAAACTATTTCATGCTGGATGCAGATACTTCCTGGAGTCTTTGTCATCGCCGTGAGCTCGCAGGCAAACAGCAGAAAGAGATGCTGCACAAAAATACTGTGCAGATGGATGAACTGTTATTCATCAAGATACAGCTCCAGCAAGTAGCTCCTCCTAAAAACCACAACTTATAGTTTTTACATTTCTGTTTGTGTGTGAATTAAACAAACATGATACATGTTAATCTGTGAGCATTAGACGTGTTGGGAGGCATATTTATGAACATTGTTTCCCACTTCTGCCTCCAAACATAATGCACAGTTAAGAAAGTGGTATAGACCTTTTTTCTTAGTCTCTTACTCTTGGCAAGAAAACATCTGTATTTCCCAAAATATCGAACTATTCCTTCAAGAAAACTGGCATAAAATTTGACACTGGAACCTTTTTTTGCACTGAAGCTGGTGCAAAAACGAAGGAGCCAAAATTATTTTCAACATGAAAGTGTAACTTCTATGTTATTATCAATATTCATTTTTTTGTCTAGGTGACTAATTGGGACAACAATTTTTGAAATTAGTCCGGTATTGAGTGAGAGCGTTGCGGCTATGAAATGGGCTGTGTAGAAGTGTGTAACCCTTCAGGAAGACGGCACACTGTCAGGGTACGTTCACTAAAGTGCTTGTTTTTGTGCCACTGATACTCAGATTATAATAATAACATGATGGAAAAGGTTATTGTTTAACCAGAAACAGCAGTTAAAACATAATATTCCAAGCCACCAGACATCACTGACAAAACAGTAATTTTACTCCTAAAATTTTGACACTTGTGACAACTGAAACTGAAATAAAACCTTGATTCGACATCTCACTGTTCCAAGAATCACTAACTCTGGTTTGGTTGAAATAAACTCAGAATTCACTGAGTCAGGTGTCAAAATATCAGGAGAGGAGCGACAGGGAGGCAGAAAAGAAGCAGAAACACATTTAACTTGTTGAATTAAAGGTTCATTTCGACCAAAACAGTAGAAAATACAGTCCAAGTTGAAAGCCAAACAGCAAAATGACCCTGGAACTGCCACAGACCTGTGAAATTTACCATAAACAGACAACAAATCCCTGTTCTGTCAGACTGAGGTGAACCCATGCAAAATGTGTGATTGTATGTCTGAATCAGTTACGAGGAGTGTGTTGATCATCCAAAGTATATCTGACTAAAGAGAGAAACAGAGAAAGAAGAGGCAGACTGAAGGAGAGAGAGAGAGAGAGAGAGAGAGAGAGAGAGAGAGAGAGAGAGAGAGAGAGAGAGACAGACGGGAGAGGAAGTGTGTACATTCCAGGCTAATCCTGATAGGACGTACCCATTGGTTGCCAGCCAGGACACAACTACATACCATGTTGATGTAGTAGAAACACACACTCACACACACACTTGCATGGTTTGGCAGTGCTGATTATTTATGAGCTGGTGGTTTAGCATTGTTTGTTAAGGGCTTGTGTGAACGGATGTTGGTGCGTGCAAACTGTACATGTGTGTTGGTTAAATATCACAATAAGATGGAGAATTATTTAAAGAAAGAGAATGAATGAGCACCCTAAGTGTGTGTGTGTGTGTGTGTGTGTGTGTGTGTGTGTGTGTGTGTGTGTGTGTGTGTGTGTGTGTGTGTGTGTGTGTGTGTGTGTGTGTGTTGTGGTGCTGGCTAAACACATAGTGTATATTTGCTCTGGTACAATGGGAACAAAGACGGCAGTGTGTCCTACAGAGAGAGAGAGAGAGAGACAGAGAGAGAGAGAGAGAGAGAGAGAGAGAGAGAGAGAGACATAGAGAGCATATAACTTATTTATCTAACATTGAACTTTTTGTATCCCGCATGCCATAAATCTGCTAAACTATAACAGACTCTCTCTCTCTCTCTCTCTCTCTCTCTCTCACACACACACACACACACACACACACACACACACACCCTCTGTAATGTGTGAAGTATTGTGTTAACATGGTTGTTTTCCTGTATTCAGGAACAATAAAGTGTCAAAGGTCAGACTTTTACTGAGTAAACAGGACTAAACTAAACTCCTGTCATCTTATCAGATAACATTCTGCGTGATTTTTGCCACATAACAATTTATATTAATGCTTTTTTTATCACTCCTTAAAGACCCACCACACTGTATTCCTCACCTCCATCAGTAACTCTGACTATCATACCATTAAGACTTTAATCAGCGCCCATGTAACTCTGACTGAGCCATACAAATCCCGAGGAATCTGGCTTGACAGCAGACTATCTCTCAAGATTCATGTTCAGCATTTGACTGCAGTCAAACTTCATGTCTGTCCTTGACTATGCTCCATCAACACCTCAGCAGTCAAACCCTGTGTATCACAGCGCATTACGCTCCATCACAAGAGACAAATTTCGTACTCGTCGTTGTTCTCTGTATGAAAAGGTTGGTTGGACTTCCTTGCAGAAATCTAGAAATATCCATCTCGTGTTATTAATTCATAAAGCTCTACTGTTAAAGCTTCCAAACCATCTCTACTCTTCTTTAAATCTAATAAGTACAGCACACGTTCCAGTAACTACGAAACCTTAGACATCCCTCATGTACGCGCTAATATTGGCAGAACTGGATTCAGGCTCTATGCAGCTTTTTAAAGGGAATGAACTGCAAACTGTCCACAAACCAGAGCCCCTCAGAGATTTTAAAAGTTTGATTTATCTCATGTTTGTTGTGATTATTGTAACTGTTTTTATGAATTCCTTCTTTACTGTTTTGTTTCTGTGTGTCTGTCTTGGAAAAGAGGTCTTAATCTCATCGGGACTGCCTGATTAAACACACACACACACACACACACACACACACACACAGAGAGAGAGAGCAGAAGGAGATGTGGTCCATTTATCTCGAGCTTCCTACCTGCAGTGCTAACTCTAGCATTACATTTAGATGGTGCTTAGCGGACAAGAGAAACAGTGTGTGTGTGTGTGTGTGTCCCACTGTATACAGTATGTGTGCATGTGTGTGTGTTTTCTCCTCTCTTTTAAACAGATATCTCTTCCTGTTCTCTTCATCTACTCGCCGTTTGTTTTTTCTTCCTTCCAGGCAGTCAAGACTTCCTGTCCATTTTTATGAGCTATGACACTTGTTTTCTTTTCTTGAGATTAAATTATGACAATGCAGAATCTACTAAGTGACAGCTTTTTTTAATCAGCACAATATAATGGATCAACCCCATCCATCATCTATAAAATATGGTTTTAACTGGTCTGACTGCCAATGTTTCTGATCAACAATGTGTCACGTCCTTAAATCACACCGAAGTCACAGGGAGGAGGTCTGGGTGGATAGTTGGGCGTACAAACCGCAAGTCTTTGACACTTGAGACCTTGAAGTCCTGCGTCCCACATGTTCATAGTTTTAGACTAGTAAAGGTTACAGTTTGGGGAAGATTGTGGTTTTGGTTAAATGTTTAAAAAGTCATGCTTCAATCAGCGTTGGCTTTTTTTTTTTCAATATCCAACCAAAACCAGGATTTCCCCCCCTCAACCATAACCACGTGCTTTTAGTGCCTTAACAGCACCATAAAACAGATAGGCAATGGGTTAGTTGGCTTGAGTGTGTATTGTAGGAAAACAAGTGAAAAATGTTGACAGGGATTTGTGTCAAGTGTGAACATTTTTTGTGGGCACAAAAACAATTGGTCAAAATGTTTCATGCAATCTGGGTCGCATTAAGCTTTCGACAAAACCGACTGAAAGCTTTGCTGATTGCTGATTTATTGTACGTGACAGTAATATTTGGGAAACAGGGCTGTGGTGAGTGTACGGACAGGTGGGCGTGGTTGAGATCATCTAAACTGTGCTGAAGGACTTGACTGTGAATCCCCGGCAGCTGAAGAGGTGAAACTCTGTAGACTGAGGACTTTCTGACAGACAGAAATCAGAAATTAATCATTTCGACTGCTGCTTCTGCGCGAAGATGACGATCTGAAGACGGACAGCTGAGGATAGAGTTTCAGGCCACTGCGTCTATTCGGTTGTGTCGGGCACTGAAGTGATGCTGCGTGAAGTGAGTTATGAGAAAATGACCTCAGACACTTTCCACATCTTCTCTGCCTCTCTTGTTTTTTATGGGGTGACATCACCGGCTTGCCCTCTCTTATCAGCTCTCTTTTTCTCCATCTGCTTTTCACACTTTGTTTCTCCCTCACATTTATCTCTGCTATGTCAACTCTCTGTGGACACTCACTCGTGTGTGTGCGTGGTTATTTACGGCATCTGTGTGGGGAAGACGTGGGGGAGAGATGGATGGGCGAACAGGAAAGGCCAGATGCCGTCATCTTTTTTTGCAAATTCCCCCACCGTCACCTCTGAGTGTGTTTCTGATGATGATTCGAGGCGGTTGCCATTTTAATCTGCTGTGTTTTGGAGGTTTGTGTCAGTAGGACACCTGGCTATCAGGGTGGGAACATCAGCAAGACTCTCTATGTTTCCATAAACACACACACACACACACACACACACACACACACACACACATTCTGACGCACAAAGTACCAGAGACACACTCGACACAACATTCGAGGGTGTGTGTGTTTGTAACACAGTTGCGGCTGCTGAGAAAAAACAACAACAAACAAACAAAGAAAAAACAAACCGACCGCTCCGATAGAGGAAGAGATGAGAGAGAGACGAGAAGGAGAAACGATAAGAGAGAAAAAAGGGATTCAGGAAAGGGCTGGACGGGGGAAGAGAGGAAAAAAAAAGAACTGAGGTTGCTGACTTCAGATAAGAGGAGGAGTGGAGAGGAGGAGAGACGATTGAGAGACAAATGTGAGAGGAAAAAAACAGGGAGGATGGACAAGGAGAAGAAGGAGAGCAAGGATGAGAGAGGAAAAGGGAAGAAGAAGGAGAAACAGTAGGTTAGTTGAAGTGGAAAAACTTGAACAACTTGATATTTCAGATGTTTGGTTTGACTTAGATCACTAAAAATGAAGTAATATGATAAAAACACAGGAACTCCACCACACTGAGAAAGATCCCAAAGTTTCCACAGATACAAAATATGTAAATTTAGCTGATTTGTGTCTAAACTTATGCACAATACATCAAGAATAGAACTTCAGATCACTAAACAATATTAATAACAATAACTTAGTATATTCATTTTAATTTTATAGAATAATATACTACTGGTTACCACTTGTATAAATTAATTCCTGTTGGACAATACAGAAGTTTGAGATGTACACATCCATCCATCCATTTTCCATAACCGCTCATCCTTATCAGGGTCACTGGATCCCAGCTGAGACTAGGCAAGAGGCGGGTTACACCCTGGACAGGTCACCAGTTCATCACAGGGCTGACACACAGAGACAAGCAACCATTCATGCTCACATTAACAGCTACGAGCAATTTAGGAAAGACCTGACTTGATTGGAACAACTTCAGCATCATCCGCGCTGATCCTTGTGCAAGAAAAATGGTCTAAACGGTGATTAGTCTCTAATTTGCTCATGCTGACTAATTTATAACAGACTAATCATTACCATGTACGACTTTTTGTAATGTTCCGCCCCATTCAGGCTGTGATCGGTTTGCGAAACATGACACTGACGAGCGCATCGACTTCATGAAAAGTTCAACATGTTTCAACAAAAGGCACCAGATAAAGCCAAACCTCACTTATCGTCTCATTTTTGTCTTCAGCGGCAAACAGCTGAACTGTTGATCAACCGAACTGAGGATTTTGAGGAGGAGGATGTGAGCTGTGTGTAATCAAAGTAAGCTGACTATGCATCTCTCTCTCTCTCTCTCTCTCTCTCTCTCTCTCTTGTTTTTGTACAATGGGCTGCTGAAGTGGTCCGCAGAGCAGATGACCCAATCTGAGCGGCCCTTCTGGTGTTTGCCCAATTTCCAGATGGCCAATCTGTAACTGTATAAAGATACTGTCAGACAGAGTGGAAAAGATGACTTTAACTTTATAACTTTAATTCTGCTCTGCAAAGAGGCTAAACACACACAGATAGTACAAGATAAGATGTGTACAACAGACACACACATGCACTCAGCAGGTTTGCTCCAGCTTGATGAGACTCTGAGCCAAGTTTTACATGTGCAAAGCAGTTTGGGTGTGTGTGTGTGTCTGTGTGTGTGGATTTGTTTGGAGTGTGTGTGAGGAACAGGAGGAGAATGAGAGAGAGATATTAATGTGTGTGCGTGAGAGAGAGAGAGAGAGAGAGAGAGAGAGAGAGAGAGAGAGAGAGAGAGAGAGAGAGAGAGAGAGAGAGAGGACATAAACCTTTAGGAAAGAATGACGAGGAAGGAAAAATAGAAAGAACAACTGATGTAAAGTGGGGGAAGAAAGAAAGGAGGAAGGAAATGAAGAGGAAGTGAGTGAAGTGAAAACAGATAGATGAAAAGAAAAAAGACAACATACATTAAAGAAAAAAAAGAGTGCTTCTGAGCTGGATGACAAAGTAATGACATTACGTGATGACAGGTTTATGTACTGTACGCTGTAAAAAGTTCTGAGACCACGCTCAGTGTTGGCTCTGTGAGAGAGGGAGGGAGGGAGGAGATGGTAAAGAGAGGAGAGAAGGAGGTAAGGGAGAGAAGAAGAGAGAGGACAGAAGGAGAGAGTGGGTGGATGAAAGAGAGAAAAACAACGGCGTAGTCTGAGAAAATGGATCCATGACAGGAAGAGAAGGAGAGCTGCTGGATTGGACTGAACCACCTGTTAAAGAGCTGCAGTGTTTTAACATCAGCAGCTCGTATGTTGGCCATTTTATAAAGAACACTGA
This sequence comes from Argyrosomus regius, assembly GCA_946959425.1. NCBI lineage: Eukaryota > Metazoa > Chordata > Actinopteri > Sciaenidae > Argyrosomus > Argyrosomus regius. The sequence continues at coordinate 26,709,236 of OX336884.1, forward strand.
ATTTGGTCGTATCCAGACCGTCAACAGCACGTGCCAAAAAAACATAGCTCGCACATTCATTTCAATGAGAGGTTCCGATGTAGAGGCTGCAACAGAAAACACCTGGAAAAGAAGTTGAACCGAACTCAACCTGACTGCGATCCCACGTGCAAAGCCCTGATTGGCTCGTTTGTTTTTTTCCAGTTGTACAAACAGCACACACCACATCTAATTTAATCACCGAGAAATGGAGATGTGGGGGGCAGTTTTTGTAGGTGCCAATCTAGTGTCATGTCTGAATACACCTGTGTAGCTTCAAGGCTTGATGTGCTGCCAAAGTCGATGATGCAGAATCGAGAATGAGAAATCTGCATATGGAGGAGGATGAGGTGGAGAGATGGGTCGAACAAACACGAGTTGACTTTCACCCAGAAGACTAACAAGACTTCTTTTAAGTTATGCAGAAGTTAAAAAACGGAATGTATTTAAGTTACGTCAGCTACACAACGTATCTAATAAAGTCGTTTTTGTGGCTAAAACTATCCAAATTGTGTCAAAAGCTTCATTTTGAAAGTGTAACCAGATGTTACACATTTATGAGTGATAGCTTGACGCAGCACATCCAGAAAAGACGCTAGAGGTAGAGTGGCACCTACAGCGTCATATTTTTGAAGCCTGCATCAGCGTTTGACGGGCTGGGAGTGAGAACGTGTTGACTAAATACACAAAACACAACCAAATACCAAAACGTTACAAGTAGCGGAGGCGACAACAGAAACTGTTTCCAGGAGACACGCTCTTTCCAACGCCAATGATGGATAATAAACGAAGTTCAAAAACAAAAACCACCAACAGCAACAACAAGCGCGTTCCAGCCGTGTTCGGTTTCCGTTGTTTTCTGTGCTACTTGAAGCGCTTCTGTTATTGCATGTATTTTTTATGTTCAATAGTAATAGTAACTTCTGCAGTGTTTCTCTAACTTGTTAAACACGATCAGATCTTAAAATGTTGGTTTATTTGTCATCATTTAACTATAATAGTCCATTACAGTGATGGAGGACTGTCAGTCAGAGTGGGTTTGTGTGTTTTTTTGTACATGTGTGTGTTAGTATGAGCTCATCATCGCACTATGAGCAGGATGACAGTGAGTTTTAGCGACATCTGCTCATTAACAGCTACAGCACTGACAGTCTGATCACGACCCTGTGTGTGTGTGTGTGTGTGTGTGTGTGTGTGTGTGTGTGTGTCATTTTATCCCATCAGCTCATCTTAACCAAACAAACACACACAAAACTTTATCGCTGCCATAGCAAACATAAACAATCCAATGTGTCTCTGACCCTGAGGACACAAACACACACACACACACACACACACACACACACACACGCACACTTTACACAAGATTGATCAGTGTTGCTCTGCTGCTCTGATACGACATTTTCATCCAAATAGAGTGTGTGAATATGTTTAATTACTGTAATCAGAAAACACAGTAAGTAGCAGCACGGTAGAAACCCTTTTGTGGTCTCTATTATCGCTGAGACTTGATAAACTGTAATTAAGACATTCCCCAGGCACTTTGAAACTGTTTCTACTTCAGTGGATCATTAAGGATGATTGTACTTTTATAAAAACATAGATTCTTGTCATTTTGGGTCTGTTTTTAGGGAAAAAATTGGACAGAAATCTCTTTGAATATTGCGACCGCCCAACAATCGCTTCCTTTAGAGAGCAAACAGCACAAAGAGTCAGAGCACGGAGGCAGAGAGGGGCCAGCAGTTCACAGGTTCAAGATCAGCTCAGAGATTTTTACGGAGGTCTGATGTCGATGCCAAGACGTAACCAAAGCAACATATGCACACACAGACAACAACTGCAATGACATGCTTTTCATCCACAGCTCATAAACAACTCTCCTGCTTCCCTATGGATCATCTGATCCACGAGACACGAGACATCAAAGACAGAGAGAGCAGAGCGGAGCAGGAGTTTGCAGACTGGAGCTCGTTTGTTCGAACAAGGCAACTTAACATGTAGAGACAACACACACACACACACACACACACACACACACACACACACACACACAACATAACAAAATGGTTATCCGTATACACAAACAAACCCCAAAATGAGGTGTAGGCTATGATAACAAAAACACACCATTATGTGTGTGTTTTTGCACACGCACAAACTTTCACACAGATAAACAGAATTACGACTGTGATTTTTACACACACCCATACACAAATCATTAACAATCATAAACAAGGAATTATGAGAATGATTTCAAAACTTACAGAAACTCCCTTCAGCATCCCCCCCCCCCCCCCACACACACACACACACACACAAAATCTTAAACACAATCTAAACTGATGATGAGGAATAGGCCCCATTTCAGCCCGTTCACGGCCAATGTGCTCTTAAACCGGCAATGATTTGTTATCTGATTGGTTGAACGCCAGAAAGTAACTTTGAGGTCAGACTGAACTCCGAGACTGGACTAGCGGCTGCTGCATGAAGCACTTTGGGTTAAGATTTTCTTTCTAAGTGCACAATTTCTCCTTGTGTGAGGTCCAAGTTGCATGAATTACTTTAATTGCACTTATTTTCCCACCATACTTTGTTTCTTTTATTCCAAAGAAATCAGTTAACCTGCACCAAAAACTTTAAAGAAACATTGTGTAACTTTTCTACCATAAAATAGCTTTCAAATCACTTTGCACTGACGTGTGAACACGTAAACATGCTTTCCCTCTGACGTCCTCTGGCTGCTCTGCACCTCAACTCTCAGTTAATGACAGAGCTTTGTGATGGACAGGTAAGTCATCTGTAGCTGCTGTTAGCTCAGAGCACCGGGGGAGTGTTACTTGTTGTACCACAGGCATTTTGGACCACCGGAAAGAAGAAGAGGAGGTTTTCAGATTTAGGCGCAGGCAAACAAATGCTGACGGGGAGCGGAGCAGGTGTCGTGCTAGAACCGGAGCTGGGTAAGTGGGCAATTTTTTTTTTTGTTTGTTTTATTTTTAGATACTTTAATGATCACGTTGAATGTGAAATTACTTCTCCGCATTTAACCCATCCAGGCTGGCACCTGTTGGAACACACACATGCACAGGGTCACACACTCAAATCGACAGATGCCAGATTCACTGGAGCAGTGGGCATCAACTGACAGCGCCCGGGGAGCAGATGTTGGGGGGGTACGGTGCCTTACTCAAGGGCACCTCGGCCGTGGCAATCTTTTTTTTGGGGTTATTGGACGACCCACTCTACCACTGAGCCACGGTCGCCCCAATATAACTGGGCTCAGCAGCCTCTGTGGACATAATGGCAGAGACGAAAAGACCGAAGAGGACGTTGACGAAGGAAGCTAAGAAGAGAAACCGCCAAACAAGAGTTACACTCTGAAACTGGGAGTCCTAAATTGCAAACATACCATTTTCAATGCAGTGTTACTTTAAGAACAGAACAGTTAAAGACAGTTTAGTTTTACTTTGAAAAGTTTGTTTCCTTTTCCAGTATCCATCATGTTATTCTAATCTATATATACTCTATATATTCATCATTTGTTGGTTATTAATATTACAAATGATGCACATGTGAATGTGAGGTCAGAGCAAACAAACTGTATTGGAATTTCTTCGTCACGTTGGTGGTGACCGGGCTGTGAAATAACAGGTTGGAGGATATTATTACAAATTATATTACAACTACAGCAGTAAAGACGAGCCATGCCATCTCTCGTCTATCTCGTCCTCCATCTCTCCATCTTTTTCAGGATGAGCTGCTCGGTGTGGTTGAGTGTGTGTGTGTGTGTGTGTGTGTGTGTGTGTGTGTGTGTGTGTGTGTGAGTGAGGGGTTAAACCATGTTCTCATAGACAGGTCATGTCTGGGTCAATCTCTCTGGCTCCAGCACTTCCCTGCTTAACCCCTTCATATCCCCCTGCTCTCTCTCAAACACACACAAATAACCTTTGGCTACTGTCTGTCGCCACCAAATGTATGTGTGTGTGTGTGTGTGTGTGTGTGTGTTTTGCTTGAACAGATCAGATTCAGTCTGCGAGCGTACACCTGTATTTTGCACGAATCGATCTATATCTGATCAATTAAAGGATTTCCGTACAACAACTTCAAATGGCATCCATCTAAAATTATTGTGAAATGTATAAAACAGGTGTACACAAACCGAAATGATGTTTATGCCTTGTGCTAGTTCTGTTTGCCACTTTGAAAACTCCTTAATGATGCATTCAGGGATGCTCAGACATCCAAGATTTGGAAATCGCCTGCTAATTAGAAACGTATTTACCAGCACTGCTGGCAGAACTTTAACCCAGGAGACAATTACGTTTGTAGGGAATTTTACTGGAAATGTTGCAGTTCATGACTGAAGCCTTAACCCACAGACCACCAGGACACTCCACTTTACATAATTCTTATCTTAAAAATGTTTCTGATCACCCTGCTGCATATTTAATCAATGATATTATTCATGCAGTGGCAACGGTTTAAAACAAACTGATATAAAAATAAGATGCAAAGCCCTTCAGCAGCTCTGTAGTTGAGCTAGTTGGTTATACGAAGTGATTCTCTGATAGTTTATGTCTCTTCCCATGGCAACAACTACATACCGTATGGTGGGAATGATGGGAAATTTTGTTTACAGATTGCTAATACACGATTATGCATGTTAAATACCAAACAAATATGCTGTTATGCATGTCAAGCACAAACACACCCTAACGTACACTCCCGTGTTAACGAAGTGTTAGCATGCAAGCTCCCTGCAGACATTCCAGTGGTTGGAGCAGATTGGCTGTGATTGATGGAGTCAGTCAGTACTGGTCCCACTGGGATGTTCCCAGTTAATTACTGTCTGTCGCCACACACATAACAGGCATTGTAGGCTTTGATGTGTACGTCCAATAGTGACAGGGTACTCGAGGGGATGCGTACAAGTGTGTCGGTGTATGTGTGTGTGTGTCTGCATTCCACCAAAGTATTTGCATGCTTTGAAACGTGCATCTAAGAATGAGTTTTAAAGAACATGTTTTTGTGTTTGTGTATAAACTACAGAATATATTTTAATGCTCTGTGTGTGTGTGTGTGTGTGTGTGTGTGCGTACAGTCTGCCAAAGATATTTATCTCCCTGTGCCTGTGTACTGAGATATACTTGTCTGCTTTGAAGTGTGCATCCCTGCTGGAAGCCAACAACAAAAATTGCTTGCACCAAAAGTGACAAAGTATTCCAAGGAATATAAATGTGTGTGTGTGTGGTTGACCCATAAAAAACTCTGCAGGAATGCTCAGTTTGGTGATTTGACAAAGAACCACATGTATAATTATACCTCAACTATCTCAACCTCAGTGATTCCAAAAATTTGTCTGAGCCACTTCCAGAGCAGCATGAACCGACATGGAATCTGTGAAATGAAACCCCCCCTCAAGAAAAAAAGCACAAACTGAGTCTGGTTTGGGTGTTTGGGTGAACATCTTTCTTATGTTTGGTTTTTGTTGTGTTTTCACGCCCGAAGGGGCCATTTATCCACACATGGTAGAGACAAACAGAAAGGTTGTAAAACTACTGTGTTGTTCTGTGTTTGGTATGGAGGTTTTGTAGATGCAAAACAAATCACCAAAGAAGTAGGTATGTCTTAATCATGGCGGCCCTTTGGAGAAACACTGCACCTCAATGTACATAATACCCACATCTCTAACGCGGAGACTGTAACGTGGACGTGGGAAGTGGGGGAGCTGCAGCCACAACTACTATGAGTTACTGTAGAAATCAACTCTTCTACCGCCACGCCAGCAGCTCTGTGAGGCTGAGCTAAATGTTAACATGGGCATGCTCGCTTGCTCACATAACCTACTGATGTTTAGCAGGCATGTTTACCATGTTAGCATGCCAACATTTGCTAATTCCCACAACACAAGTGCAGCTGAAGCTTGAGGTAGTAATCAAAGTACTGTACAAATTATAGACCTGATGATGGCACTGGGAGGAAAACGTGAAAAATTTCATGGCAATAGTTGTCGAGACTTCAGTCAAAACAACAAATGTCAACCTCATAAGGAGAGGAAAAGTCAGAAGATCATCAAAGTCATTAGGCTACAACATCAGGTAACCATAAATGTCTGCAAAAAAGTTTGTGCCAATCCATCCAATGGTGGTTGAGATATTTCAATCTGGACCGGCCAAGAGACCAACACTGCTGTCCCATAGAAGCGTTCGAACCACACCACTAGCATGGCTAAAATGTTTGAACATATTTGTAGTTTCCTATAATTTGGGTAATCACTTTATTTGGTTAATTCTGCCTGATGAAGCCTCAGATTACTGTAGTTTTGACCTAACTTAAGAATTCATTGTGTCATTATTACTACAGTTTTAAACCTTACTTCGATTTTTTTGCTTTGGTTAGAAGAGGAGATTTCAAAAGCAGAGATCTAAGTGTTTTTCTGGGAGGCACGACATGCACTTCATCATGTAACTGTTGTCTTTTTTTTTTTTTTAGATCTCGGTATAAAAAGCGCCCAGGGATTGTGTCTGGAAGCTGCCTCTTGTTCTGGATTTGGCTCAGCCATCATCACATCGCGGTCAAAAGACAAGTGGTGCTTATTTTTTCTCTTCCAGGCAGCTGGCAGCTTGGCATCTGCTGCGGTGCTCCTCGTGCGCTCCCTCCACCTACACTCAGTCCTCACATTTACAGCAGAGTTGTGCTGAAGGTATAAATGGCAATGTAGCAAAGTGAAAAAATAGATTACTGGATCAAAATTAAACTCGAGTAAGAATGACAGTTTATAAGAAGAAACGTGAGTAGTTAATTAATTTCCTTCATTTCCTTCATTCTCTCTCAATGGAACAAACATAGATGATCCATTCTATGTACTCTAAAAGTTATACGACTCTACACTTGTCACCGATAATTAAAAATGATAATTAAGTCTGAAATCTTGATTTCCTAGAGCAAAATATTGATTACAGGACAGACTTTGGTCGTAGCAGTGATATATAACAAAGTATGTGAGTTAGAGCCTCAGAAGTTGTTTCCATGCAAATGTCATATTGCATGATACAAATTTGAACCCAAATTACAAGTAATTCGGCAAAAGAAGTGTATTAACCCAGGGGTCCGTGACCCCTAGGGGGTCCTCAGAGGCACTGCAGGAGGTCCCCCAATTTGTGTCATAATAATTGACAATTTTCACTAAAATAACGGTGAATGTGAGGGTGCAGATAATTGAGAAACTACAAACAGCGGAGGCATTTGCACTCCAATTGGATGAATCAGTGCACATGTCCATAGATTTGGCCATTTCCCATCAGCCTTTTCTAATTCAATACTTCAAAACGTGCATCGAAACATGTTCATGGAAACAAAAAAGTAAGAGAACCAGGGAGCTAAAGAGCTTTAATGTGAGAATCTGCTGATATGAAGTGATGTTGGCTGATGAAAAACAGGATACAAACACAGAGCAGCACAGCCAGAGCCGTCTAACCAACTACATGTGAGTACATGTTTTTAGAAGGGAAGACCAATTTGACTGCGTAAACACTTTCTCCAGAACACACGGTGATAAACAGACTAACACGTAACCGAGCTAGACATACGAACACCACAAACACACAAACACAGACGTATACACAAACGTCATGGCTTCCAAGAAAACTCCTCGATACGCACTCCAACACCCTTGCACACACACACAAACTTAGAAAACACACACACACACACACAGCAGCCTTACATCTTTCCAGACAGACATACAGAGCCATAAACATCGTCACATAGCTCCCTGCACCACAAACGACGGAAAAATAGCTCAGTGTGTGTATGTGTGTATATATATATGTGTGTGTGTATCAGGGCCTCTATCTAAGGGAGTTTCCCTCCTAACTCCAAACCTCACGATTCAACTAGTGGCACAGAGCTCAGTGTGTGTTTGTGTGTGTGTGTGTGTGTGTGTGTGTGTGTGTGTGTGTGGGAGACGGTCGTTTGTTAAGAGTCCATAAATGAGCTCATGCACACATATTAACTTGACACTGTCCGTATGCTGGATTTCTCTCTGGTCAAACACACACACACACACACACACACACACGGTGGAGAGGTCAGGTTTGGCGTCCAGTCTCTTCCTGTAGGCGGAGCCTGGATGTCTTTGTCCGCGTTAAACCCTCTTCCTCCTCTACCAGCCAGCGCAGCACCAGCTCAGCACATAGCAACACACCGCATGTGTGTGTGTGTGTCTGCGTGAGGGGGAGTGTGTGTCCACAAACACGGGAAAGTGAACACACATTTTTTGTATTATGTGTGTGTGTGTGTGTGGGTATGTTTTTACGTATGCACATGTAAGCGAGGGAGCAGAGGCTCGTATTTGCACATTCCTGCTCTGACCAACAAGCATCAGCGTGTGTTAAAAAAAGAATGTATGGTTTGCAGTATGTATCTCCACTGACACGTTCATGTGTACATTGTGTGTGTT